>CAMZMU010000070.1:5899169-7182965 GCA_947311845.1 Poa pratensis
GTCTAGGCCGTGCGCCTCTGGGCCGCCGGTGAGCCGGGTGTCCAGCCCGTCGTTGATGTGGCGTTGCTCGTCCAGGTCGAGGCTCCACATCTCTTACCCCTACGCGGCAAATTCGTCCAGGCAGAGGCTCCACAGTTCTGACCCTGATGCGGCGGAGGAACGGGAGCACGGCGGCCTGAGTCTCGCCGGCGGCTCAGCTTTGCTGACGGGTACATGCCTACAGGGGGGAGGGATACGGACGGGTTGTATTTATTTTTTTTTGTTTTTGATGAAAAGCATGAGTCGGGGCTGTGGGAGGCGAGCCGCTGGATGGGTTCCACGCGTCGAGGTCGCACCGATGGTCGCAGGAGAGCGGCACAGGCAAGCCCCGTCCCCTTGAGTTGCCTGGAATGTTGACTTTCCCGGGCTGACATTTGAAATGCGGCAATTTATAGCTTCCGAAGCTCACACTGAGTCAGCTTCAACGGAATCCGCTACATGCGGCAAGCTGCCGACCCTTCCAGAGCTAAGCTGCCTCAGTCACCGGTCAACGCCAGCCAAAGCATGGAAAATAAAAACTTTTGCATGGATCGTGGTCAACTATATCCATGCATATGTATAACTTCCCACGTGTTGAAGTCAACCACCGAGCAGAAGTCAAATAATGTAAATATTGACCAAAAATTATAGAAAAAACTATTAACATCTATGATGTCTTATCAGTATCATTAAATATATAATGAAATGTATTTTCGTATTTTCTTTACATAGTATTACAATTGTCATATTTTTCACAAGATTGGTCAAAATTTACCTTCCTTTGACGTTTCAAAAAAAAAAAGTATTAAGCGGAAATAGTGCGTGTTAAAATCAGAAGCGCATGATGATCAGGGACGGAGCCAGGAATCTAGCTTAAGGGGGGCAAAGTGAGGCTGATTAGTGTTGTGATTTGTATGAGGGGGCTAAACAAGCAAAAATCCTCTAAATTAGGAGCAGTCATGCCTAGTATTATAAAGAAAGTCATGAGCATATGGGGGGGGGGGGGGGGGGGGGGTTGCCCCTGCTCGTCCCCCCTGTCTCCGTCCCTGATGATGATGTAAGGAGTGAGCAAGTAACTACACTAGTTAGAGTGCACGTGAACGCACACACTAGTCAACAATACTCCTACATTGAGTTGTCGTTTCTATAGATTGTTTTCTGTCTTTCTCAACATTTATTTCAGCCCCTTTAGGATTTTGATGAACTCTATGTCAATAGTAATAAACTTTCGTTGAATTGATGTATGTTGGGTCATGTGACATCTGACTGTAATAAACTTCCATCTTCACTTTGTAAAGAGTATGTAATAAAACCGCTTTTAGTCATCAAGTCAATGATGTGTTACTTGTAATTCCAATCCACCTCGTGCATAATGACGTGTATATGAATAGAAAGCGCGCGCGAGAGGGGTCAAATTATGATTAATCTTGGTGACCGAGAGAGGTAATGGCCGATGAGGTTTGCGGTCTGCCTGCTGTTGGTAAGCTCCGGCTGCTTTTGATGTGTTCCGCCGGTAATCTTGGCGCACGGTTTTCATAATCAGGATTTTCCTAACTCGGATCGCAGTTCCTGACAGGTACTCCATACGTATACCGTAAAATGTTTATAGATTGTACGACATGTCTGTCCACAACATGTACACAAAAAATGGGGGATGCAAAGGCTCGGTCATGGAGCTCCAATGAATGTGCTAGCTCAAGATTGATCGGAATTTAATCCAGTTACTGGGAATGTGTCGAAACAGTGGTGGCTCACTTAAAATTGACCGAAATTTGGCCGGAGTCAGCACATCGTGGCCTAATTTGACGGAGTCGGTGTTGGTCCACCGGTGGTGCGTCCTGACATTTTCCTCCAACCAGATGTTGCATATACACAAAGGGTGTGATTGGTAGCCTGCATCTGATTTCCATCTCTGTTGGGGCAGGCCCTAGGGGGCATGGCCACATGGAAACACAACTTGAGTCATCTTGTGCTAGTTGTTTGGTATACTGCATTGAAGAACGTGGTTCAATTGTGCACTTCGTTTGGTTGCGTGCAGTTTGCACTTGTGTGAGGATTACTCTCACCTTCTTCTACATGGGTGAAGTTACTACCTACCACCACAGTTGGACAGCTCACCAATGGCGGCGGCGGAGCTGGACGACGAGGAGACGCTATGCCGGCAGCGGAGCTGGACGGCAACGACACGACATGATGGCGGCGGAGCTCGACGGCGACTACACGACATTGTGGCGGCAGAGCTCGACGGCGACGAGGTAGAGCGGAGGTTGAAGAAGACACGTGCACCAAGAACAGTCTAAATACGCATCTTACAATACAAGATCTACTCGTCCACGGGCACCTAAATGAAAATCTTACAACTCGAAAGTTGTGTGAAATGACGAGGTGAAGCTACTCCTCAAAGGAATTTGAAAACGGTCGACCGTGTGCGACAAATTTGACGAAATTTGTCTAAAAAAGCTTCAGACAAGAACACAAAATTCAAAGTTAAAAGCTAACGAAAGTCGGAAGCGGTTGCCAGAATGGAACCATGTTGCTAATGCGCACAAATTTCATGTGGAGCTTATTTTGAATCGAGTTGATATTGTGTTGATTATGAAAGGGTAGGTGAGAGGGAGAATGAGCGGAAGCAAAGGGCAAGTAGGCCTACAAGAGCAAGGCTCGGTTTTGTAGCTGAGTAGCGTGTGAAAAGAACGGTCGATTTGACCGTTCCTATCGGGCCTGGTCCGAGACTGCTCTGTGAAGCATGCGGGCCAAATATCTGGCTGCACGCAGCCTCAGGATGGGAATGGGCCGGGTCGACCCGCCGGGTCACTGACCCGGCCCAAAACTTTGAGGCCATTGGGGCGCATGGGTCGACCCAGCTTTCAGCCATGCCCTAGTCGCGGCCACCTCTCACCGCCGCCCGCCGGCTCCTCCGATCGCCATCGCCTCCCGCTCGCCGTCCTGCTACTTGAGCGCCTCAAGCTCGCCGTCCGATCCTTGCGCGCCTCCCGCTCGCCGTCCAGCTCGCTGCTCGCCGTCCCGGTCGGCGGTCGACGGTCGCCGTCCTGCTCCTCTCCGGCTAGTACCTCTCGCCGTCCCGGACGCCATCCTGCTCCTCTCCGGATCATCCAGCTCGTTGTCCCGGACGCCATCCTATTTCTCTCCGGCTGCCTGCAATCTCTCCACGCGCAGGTAAAAATCCCCGATCTTGGTCGATGATTACTTCGATCTTGCATACTGCTCTGTAGTGATTTCCTAGTACATGAACAAGTAGTACTTCTACGTTTGGAAATATTTCTGGGTAGGTTCTGTTGTAGTTTCGTTTGTCCTGCACTAGTAGAAGTAAAATAGCAAATGAACCTGTACTCATACTTGTAGGTTCTGTTGTAGTTTTGTTTGTCCTGCACTAGTAGAAGTAAATGAACTAATACTCATACTTGTAGGTTCTGCAGTAATTTAATATCCATTTGTTTATCCTATATTTCCCTCTGATCAGGAACATGGAAGAGGAAGAAGGTGACCAGGAGGCATACCAAAGTGCCAGGAGGCGACCAAACGCCTGCTTGGTTCCGGAGCCAGCGGGCCTGGCCCGGCTGGCTGCAGGATACCAAACGCGCTCAAAAAGTTGCATCTCTTGATGCAAATAAGAGGATGAGAACATATCTAGTACTCCGGCCTGTATGTGTGCTACGTGATTCCAGGCCAATCTGGACCGCTCACTGGAAATGAACGGACATGATCGAAAGTTAGTCCAGGATTGCTCCCACCATGACACATATGCAAAGAAGACCATGTTTATTTTCATATTCTGGTACAGAATCCCACTCAACTCTGTTCCTCTCTCTCCTCATTTCTTCCCCAAATCGACTTTTAGGTTAGACGCTGCACAACTCCGGCAGCCGCCGTCGCCAAACACGGAGCTGGACCAGCCATCCCGTCCTGCGCCGCAGTGCGAGCACAGGATCCCCCTTTTCTTTCATTTTGTGGATCCCATTTCTCTCTCGTCGCTGATTCCCCAAAATCGCCTATAGGCTTAGACACAGTCGCAGCTCAATCCGCCGCCGCCGAGGATGGAGCTGGACTGCCCTTGAGTGGTCGGCCGTAGCTCCGAACCCTGCTTACTATCTTCCGAGACGTACCAGACGCAGGTGTTCGTACAACCCAGCTCCGCCCGCGAGCATACAACTCCATCTGCTGTTCTTTGCCACTGCCGGCACAGGTTGCATGCCCGGTGCCTCCCTTCATGGCCGGAGATGGAAATGTGCAATAGCATTGTGCCACCGTGTGACTCCTCGGGGGTGCCACGATTCTTGCTGCTGCAGCTGAGCATTGCTCGGTGAGTTTTCTTCCACTTTCAAGTTGAAATCTCTTTCATCATGTCCATTTTATTTGAGATTGACCTCATGCAATAGGCCGTGCTTCTTTAATTTGGTTAATACAACTGCTTCAGTGGCGGACCCAGCACTGGGGCAAGATGGGGCGACCGCCCCAGGTCGCTGGCGGCAAAGATACTACCCCTACCTGTGCAGCTCCAGGTTGAAACGAACAGGAAAGGTGAGGAAGCAGCAGGAACACAGGAAAACGAAGGGGTAGAGATAAATGGGCCTAGACTTGCTAATTTAGGCCCAATATAGCACAAGAGCCAGCACCATGGTCGGTCCTACTGGTAAGGGCGTTCTAAGGAGAGAAAGCGCATCGATTGATCAGAATTTCCTCGCTCATTCGATCAAAATTTCCCCTCCCATCCCGTCAAAAAAGAAAATCCCCTCCCCATCCAATCCAGCGCCCGTGAATGATTTTTATCTCTTTTCTTTTGCAAATCTGAATGATTTTTGTCTAGTACATGCATTTGCCCGTTAAATTTTTTTTCCCCGTGAATGTTCGCCCCAGCAAACCAAAATTTCTGGGTCCGCCACTGAACTGCTTCGTACCTATAGAATCTGAAATACAATAATCTGAATTTGGTTCAGGTAAACAGTCAAATTAACAGCAGCAAAAAAGCTGGGATCTGTATAGTACATTAGATATCATTCCTGTATTGTGTGTTTCAGTTATGGTATTGATGGAAATGAATAAATGTAGTGCTATATTCAAGGATACACCAATGAGAGGGAGCCTAGAAGAAATAGTGTATGGACACTATGGTGCTGGATCAAGCAGCCAGAACAGAGGTGTGGATCGTGAGGAAAAAAAAATACTATATCGCTTAACGTCAATCAATTATATCATACCAATTGTTCATTCATTAATGAGAGGAAATGTAGCTACAGATGGTCAACCCAGATGAACATGTAGTTGCGTCGGCTGAAACTTTATTCCAGTGGTTACAACAAGGTACTATACCAGGTACAGAAATAATTTCGGTTAATAATCAATTTGAAGTGCTATCTGAGGAGGTCGTTTTGGCTCCCGGGTGCACATGCACCCGGTTTTGGATTATTTTTTTTGAAAATTCAAAACATGTCGAAAAATTCCGAAAAAAATCATGCACGTACCTGAGCATGTCACCCACCATCGTGTCAAATTTGGCGAGGAGTTGACATCGTATGCGCCCTGTGCAAAAATGACAAATCTCAGATCTGAAAATTCAAATTTTGGATCTATTTTCAGATCTGAGATTTGTCATTTTTGCACAAGGCGCATACGATGTCGACTCGTCACCAAATTTTACACGATGGTGGGTGACATGCTCAGGTACGTGCATGATTTTTTTCGGAATTTTTCGACATGTTTTGAATTTTCAAAAAAAAAATTACAAAACCGGGTGCATGTGCACCCGGGTGCAGAAGTGAGTTTCACGTGCTATTTGACCTTTTTTATTTTGTCAGTGACCTGCATATTATTCTGTTGTACATTATCAGGCCATCCGACGCTGCTGTCGCGGAGGAGACTTCAACTGCGGCTTATCAAGAGCTTATCCAATCTTTTGCCTTCATGTCGTATTTCGACATTTGTTTTTGCAATTT
The DNA here is from genome assembly GCA_947311845.1 of Poa pratensis. Classification (NCBI taxonomy): domain Eukaryota; kingdom Viridiplantae; phylum Streptophyta; class Magnoliopsida; order Poales; family Poaceae; genus Poa; species Poa pratensis. The sequence continues at coordinate 5,905,139 of CAMZMU010000070.1, forward strand.
CTATGTCAATATTAAGATTGCGTATGCATTGTATGGTTTGTCTGTCAGTACTTACATCATGTTCAAACTTCAGATACTTCCTCCAATCACTTTTTTAAGGCGCTGAACAAAATGGAAGTCACGTTCAGCCACGCCGTGCCTTCTCCCCTAGCAGATGACGCGCTGGCCTTCTCCCGCTGCTGCTGAGGCCTGGTGGCCGGCGATCCAGCTAAGCTGCTGCTGGCTGGGGCGGCGAGGAAGATGCGGCATATGCCTGTAACTGAACTGCAAATTGGCAGCAAGTGCTTGGTATATGGTTCGAAGGATCTTCGATCAACTTACATCCGTGAAGAAACGAACAAGGCCTAAAGGATGAAGTTGTAGTGTTCAGTAGAAGAGCAAAAGAAGTTTAGATGACAAGAGTAGTTCTTTAATTTTTTTATACTCTTCTGTGCACAGGGTGAATGTACACCTGATATACATCCTGTATGAGAACGAAAAACTCAGTCTTTGATCTTCCCTTCTGTTGTACAGAATAATACATGTATAAGTGACACAAAATGTATAACTTACATGATCCGAATACGAGCATTCCTGTACTACACTGATTTGATTTGGTTAACCCATCAAAGTTAGCCGATATTTTACAAAGTTACTTCTAGACTGCTCGTTAAGGAACATAAGCACTGAACCAGCGTGCGACATGGCTTTCGAACAAAATTATTGTATTAGGATAATTTCAGATTTTTTGGTACTGAGTGTAATACTTTAACCACTGAACCATCAGGGGTTATAACCCAATAGTGAGAAACCTTTTCTACATATCATCCAATATGGGAAACTACTCTTCATTCCAGAGATTACCATGAATAAAAATAATTTGAGCAAGTTGGATGATACAATTGCTTCCAACAGAAACAAAGAAGATTGCTGAATAAGATGATTCAGGAACAAAGAAGATTGCTGAATAAGATGATACAATTGCTTCCAACAGTGCACAACTTCACATTTTCCCAGCAGTAGCATTTTGACATACACAAGCAGCTTATTCGCGCAGTTACTAAAGACTTCCTCCATGCACTCCATTGTTCCTTGGTATAAAGTTCTGAAGACCTCTGCATGCTCAATCCATGGCTCTAGATAAAAGTAACCGATCTGCAAGTTAAATCCATGATGATAAGCACATTCAACTTTGTAAGAAACAAAAAAAACACAATTAAAGATGAAAAAAATTGTGTACTTTTGTTACACAAAACGAACCTTTCAGTACTGATAACCTCTAGTCCTGTTTGGCCTTCTTTCTGCTTTGCGACATATGACATGTAAAACACACGTTTACTACAGGATTTGTATGTCAAACATATAAATTATTGAACATATGTGATTAATACCTCTTTTTCTTCTGGCTAGCGGTTGATTGCTCCGAAGCCCTCCTAAATCGGTGGCCATTCCCTTTTGTGTGGGCTATGTCAGGTGGATGAATAGTGATGTCGGTTGGAAATTCTGATCCAACAAATGACTCAAACTCTTTGACTTTACTGTACTCGCTGCTTGTTCCCATGTTCAGCACGTGTTCAACGGCCTCGTCAATGGCCTTATGCAAAAACTTCATCTTCTCCTCACACTGTTTAGCAGCAATCATGCCCATGTTGAACTTTGAGCATGTATCTGAGTACAGACGCTTAACAGATGATGGAAGTGATGTACACGATCCTTGCAGGACATTCCCATCGCCATCATATACTGTCCTTTGTGTGGCTGTTTTCGTCCACCTTTCAAGAATGTAATGACTTGGAATTTCTTGGCATTTGTCCCATTTAAGATTAATAATGATGTGAGAACAAGGAATCCCCAGTGATTCAAACATTTTGCAAGAACATTCTGCAAACTTGGTACAAGTGTTGTAGATCACCTCTCTATGCCTTCCACTTCCGCTCAAATATGTCTTCTTAAGTTCGCCTACTTGCTCCATTTTTTGTACATCACACTTGTCTCTAGCAGCAAGCACCTCGTTTTGGAATAATTTAAAGATATTATGAGTGTACACATCCCTACCATGGCTCTCGATGCTCCAGTTTGTGGCTAAAACTGGCTGTGTATGAAGTGAGTTGTTGTCATTCTCCAACTCATTTTGTCTTTGTTCATCTATAGCAGTTTCAAATCTTATCCAAAACTCGAGCAAAGAGAGTCGTCGGTTCAAGAAGTGACCAAAAAAGGCGTTCTCACTCTCAGATCTTGATGTAGTCCTCAATATCCCGCCAAGTGGTACGTCTCGAAAGTATGCTGGTATCCATCTTTGCCGAATGTCAAACTTGGCAGCCAACCATCCGTCGCTTTCAAGTTTAAAATCTGATATTACAGAATTCCACTTCTCCTCAAACTCAACTGGAGTCTCCGAGGCCCAAACACATATTCCAAACCTCTTCAGAAAATCCTCATCGTCCATTAGAACACGGCCAACTTTTTCTGGGAGTTTGTTAAGAATATGCCACATACAAAGTCTATGTCTAGTGCTAGGAAATACAGCTGGAATAGCTTCTTTCATGCTGCTGTCCTCATCTGTGATTATTAGCTTAGGTGGAACCCCTCCCATAGCAACTAGAAAAGTTGAGAATAACCATTTGTATGAGTCAATTGTTTCATTTGCTAGGAATGAAGTGCCAAATGTAACACAAGAATCATGGTGATTGACTCCGGTGAATGGGGCAAAAACCATGTCATATTGATTGGTGCGATATGTGGAATCAAAGGAGACAACCTGTCCAAACAGTGCATAGTTCTTTCTAGAGGTACCATCAGCCCAGAAAAGATGTGTTAGCTTGTCCTCCTCATTTACTTTGTAGTCAAAGAAGAAAGATGGGTTGATCTTTTGTCTACTCTTCATGGCACCAATAATAGTTTGAGCGTCTGAGTCTTTCACTATTTCCTTGAAATCACGGTAGCAGTTCTGAAAATCACGCTTTGTACATCCAACGAATCCAGGCCCACCATATTTGACACTAAGCAAACGATATGCTGCAGAAGTGCCAATCAATGCCTTACGACATGTGAATAATTCGCTTCTCAGTTCACTGCTTACTTCTCTATTTGACCTTAGAAACTGACGCTTACTGGGTGACACGAGCTGATGTGTGTGTTGTAGGACGAAGCGGGCCACCACATACTTGCCATCTTCTCTCCTCTTCAGACCAATCATTGCCTCACAACCACACCTACTAAGCTTTACATTCCTTTTCCGTTTCTTAATATGTTCGTTGCTAATCTCCTTTTGTTTCCTCCAACCTTGCTTTGCACAAACAAAGCGCTTCCAGAGTGCTTCGCCATTCTTTCCTAAATGTTGTGTCCCTGTACGTACCGAGAAGCCCACCTCATGAGCATATTGTGTGTAGAATTTGACACCAGCCTCCCAACTATCAAATAACATGCCAACTGTTGGTTGCATTTTGTCATTACATTGAGGCTCGTATGTTGTTCCCTGCACACAGAAAATTATTTTTATTTTCCATATTCTACAATTGATGCCGAAGTCTTCAAAAGTATACAACACTTACGCAAAAGGGCAGGTTCATTGTCCTTGTCGGTGTACTGTAGTTATCCCCCTCATGTGAGCTTGACACAGTTGTACCCTAGTAAAGTGTACAAATCAGACATGGCATGGAACGAAAGTGAGATAGAGATTACCAATGCACCTAAGCAATTACCGTGAAAAAACTATTGGCGTCGTCTTGAAACATCATCGCCGTCGTCGATTCCAAGCTTTGAGAAATGGTCTCCTTTGGCTCCATCGTAGACTGCTGCAGCAGGGAAATATATAACATTATATCAACTTATTTTGAAGAAAACACACTAACAAAGCAATACACAATAGGTATTTCTTAGTACAGATGGGCTCACAAGTCAAAACAGAAGAACATGCACGGTACTGAGAAAATACAGTAACATATATAACTTCAAATTGGGCAAGATGTCCTAGCTGAACTAGCTACAGATTTGGTAATGGTAGATATTAAGTTCAATGTTAACATATATTTATAGCAGCATACCCATGTTGTTTGAGTACAAAAAGTATGCACCCTCCATATAACATATATTTATATGATGCAAAAGAAATCTTTGAAACCACAAGTTGCCATCTTTCCAAGGTAATCCAATGGTTGGCTTCCAACTCAATCTGCTGCCATTTGATGCAAACGAAACCCAATGAAAGTGCAAGTGGTTGGCTTCCATACAAATCTCCTGCCAAAAATTACCGAACTGGTAGAGGCAAGCAATACATTATTTTTGGTGTTCATTGCTTAAGTATTGGTCCATCCTCACAATAAATAAATTTGAACCACCATGACTACTTACTTAGTTCAATAGTGTTGGAAATGGATGCAAATCAAAAGGAATCCAAGTCAAACTGGAAAAAAAAACTCACCAAGAAAGGCTTAGCGCCACCAACGTTCGTGGCACTCTGTGAGGATTCACATCTTGGCGCGATGGTGATGCAGATTGCACCTGCGGCCGTAGCGGGAGCTGCTGGGCCAGCAGAATGCACCGGCAGATCAATCTGTACACCACTGGACGGGAGGTAAGGAACCATAGAATCTATAGTGAGCTCGACGGGCGGAGGTGGGGTTGTTCCAACAGGATGCCTGGTCCAGCTCCGTCCTTGACCATGGCGGCTGGTTGAGATGTGCAGCGTCGATTTGGGGAAGAAACAAGGGGAGAGAGACAGAGTTTAGTTGTATCCTGTACCATAATCTGAGCAAACACAAGGTCTTCTTTGCATATGTGCCATTGTGGGGAGCAGCCGTGGAGAGATTTTTGATCCTGTCCATTCATTTTCATTGAGCGGTCCAGATTCCCTTGGAATCACGTAGCACACATACAGGCCGGAGTACTAGATATGTTCTCACGTAGCACACACCTGTATGTGTGCTACGTGAGAACATATCTAGTACTCCGGCCTGTATGTGTGCTACGTGATTCCAGGCCAATCTGGACCGCTCACTGGAAATGAACGGACATGATCGAAAGTTAGTCCAGGATTGCTCCCACCATGACACATATGCAAAGAAGACCCTGTTTATTTTCATATCCTGTCCATTCATTTTCATTGAGCGGTCCAGATTCCCTTGGAATCACGTAGCACACATACATGCGGGAGTACTAGATATGTTCTCCAAATAAGAGGTACCACCAGCGCCTCGTACTTTAGTAGACCGTCTTTTTGCTGTCCCGTTTAGGCTGGTTACGACATTTGTTCGGAATAGCCTCGTTTACCGTATCTGGAGTTTCTCTTCATTAAAATGAGTTGGACGGACCTAGTGGGCGAGCGGGACTTGGCCATTGCCTTGTGGATGGTGGACTAGAACAGGCTCCACTGACCTTAGTTTCTGTAGGTAGCTAGTGGCCGGCCAGCGACTTTTCGCTGACCTTGACTGTCTCGCGGCACGTTTGTTCCAAAGCCAACTTTTCTTTTCCAACCGAGACTCATGCATGCAACGTAAAAGTCATACAAACCATGGTGGTTTCAAACGGCATCGATCTGCGGCCATTGTCCAAAACAAGACGTTTCCTTTCCACTTCGACGAGAGTGGATGAGTCTTCGCACGGATATTCCCCCGAATATTTCGTTGCCGTAGAGGAGGAAGACCACCCCGCAACCACCGCCAGCCGGACCGCCTGCTTCCGCCGCCCGCGGCCGGCGGCGCTCCTGCGACCGCCTCGCCGCCCCGCCCTCTGTCGGGGATGTAACCCCGGTACCCCAGAGTTGGTGGTTTTATTGAGTTATTAGAAGAGACAGTAAAAAGATAAAAGGAAATAAAGTAAAAGGCAGAAAAAAGCAGCCTGGGCCGACATTAGTACTGCCCAGGCCGACATACGACAGTTGGCGCCCACCGTGGGGCTGGTAGTGGCGCTTGCTGGATTAAATTCGGACGGGACCTTCTTCATCAACTCGGGGACTCGACATCACCATTACCCTCCGCGCTCTAGCTTGCCGCAGTAAGCAGAGGCTGGCGCGGCCTTCACCAATGGACGTCATCAATAGATCCCGGGTAACTGCCCTTCGATTGCTCGGGTCATGTCGATTCTATCGATCCGGTCTGCACCAACAATGCTCTGTGAGTATTTTCCTTGGCACGCAAATAGTTAATCTTGAAAGTTGCTCGGGGACTGCCCCCTTCATATCCTTGATTAGTTGTCTTCCCCGGGAGCGAGATGTTTTGACCCGGGGACTGGACAGCCAGTCAGTTTCGCTTTTTCTCCTAGATAAGAAAAGTGACTCGGGGACTCGGTTGAGCTCGAGTCTGCTTCCTCGTGCATAGTCTTGCTGCTAGATTTAATTTCCGTCATATGCTAGAGTTAGTTTCCTCTGTTAGTAGAATTGTTGTTCCCGTTAAAAATTCGTTATATATATGCTTGAACTAACGTTGAAATGTGGTATCGGTTTTACCGAGAAAATATTCATCACCAAGATTGTGGTTATATCGGTCATCTCGGATTCATCTTATATTCATTATGGCTTCAGAGCATATCGCGAGTAATCCTTGGTATCGACTTGCCGAATTATAAATGGCATATCATCCCGAGTTGTCACTGATGTCGGCAGACCAAGAATATCACGGCACCATATCTCCAGATCGCCGTTTATTTCGGTTTGCCAATACATCACGGCATTTATCTCATATCATCGAGCATCTGACAATTGCTAATCTTTACCGACTTAACCAATTATCATGATTCTTCAATTATCCGAGCTTACTAGAGTATCATAGCATCATCATCTCGGCTCAATGAGTCAACAGGTATCTGATCTCGCTGGTGTTACGTGTTGAGAAGTGTCTCAACTCGTCATTTGACAAAGTGCCCATGAGGGCAAAATGTCAGATTTAGCCCAAGCAGGCTATATGTTGGTTCAACTAAGCCCGCCAGCATATCTTTACGGTAAAAACCGGCATAAGGCAAATGCCCATGATGGCAAAAGGCCAATTCAGCCAATGACGGCTATATGTTGGTACAGCTAGCGCTGCCGACATATCTGTGCGGTAAAAGCCCAAGGTGGCAAAAACCGACATATGAGATATGCCCAGGCGGGCACTATGTCGATCCAGCTCAGGCTGATTGACATCCGGCTTCGGTAACGCCCAAGGTGGCTAAAAACCGACATATGAGATGTGCCTAGGCAGGCAGTATGTCAGTCCAGCTCATGCTGGAGACATCCGACTCCGGTAATGCCCAGAGTGGCTAAAAACCGACATATGGGGATGCCCATGCAGGTTATGTATCCGTACAGCTCATGCTGGTGACAAGCGACTTCGGTAAATGCCCAAAGTGGCTAAAAACCGACATATGACAGAGCCTAAGCAGGCAATATGTCAAACTTGCCAATGTCGGCAAGGACATCAGTATATGACAAATGCCCATGCAGGCTATCTGTCGGATGTGCTCGTATGGGCAAGAGGAAAAATGATGCTGCCCGTGCAGGCAAGTTGTTATTTATATGGAGATTCTGATATGGCTATTTGTTTTTGAAAGTCTGTGCACGACTCTACGAGTCCCCCAGCCTCGGGGACTAGTGTCGGGGATGTAACCCCGGGTACCCCAGAGTTGGTGGTTTTATTGAGTTATTAGAAGAGACAGTAAAAGATAAAAGGAAATAAAGTAAAAGGCAGAAAAAAGCAGCCTGGGCCGACATTAGTACTGCCCAGGCCGAGATATCTAAGGTCGGGCCGAGATTCAATTACCTCGGATGGACCGAGACAAGCACCAGCGCCTCGAGCCACGTCCCCCGCAACGGCATCTCGGGCCGAGGTATTCTAACTTCGGCAGGCCGGGATAGCCTTATCTCGGCTGGACCGAGACAGCAACAACTCGGATTGGGCCGAGTTTCCCAGGCCGGCATGACTGAAACTGGGCAGGGATATGCAGATTCCGGCCTATCCGGAGGTTCCCAGGCCGACATACGGCCGGCTCGGGCCGGGATACGGCTCTGTGGGCAAGCATACGGGAATCCGGGTTCGGAATCCCGGCTGGAGTCCACCCTTTGGCTCGGCTGGGCCTTTGGTGGGCTGAACGTCCTTCGCCGGGTTACGCGGACGGCATGCGGTGTATCTCGGACCGGCCCGTTTCCATGGCTCGGTCGCTCCTCCTGCTGGGCTTGGCAGATGCCGGATCGGCGCGTCAGCTGTTAACCGGGATGAGCCTTGGCAGACCGACATCCGGACGACCGGGACTCCCAGAATCGAGACCGAGATCACCAGGCCGGGATCGATCGGCCGACATAGCCAGGCCGGCACTCCAGCGAAACGCCAGGTCGGGTGGCTATCGATCGGGAGGATCTCTCGACCAGCACCAGCTCTCGACGCCCGACGTGATCCGGATCGGGGCAGGAGGCCCCGGTATTCCGGCACTGCCTCGACCTCCCATTCCTTCGACACCAGTTCCAGGACCAGCATCTCATTCTACCGAGACATCAACCGAGGCCAGCTGCGCCAGGTACTGGGACGCCCCTAGCTCGTACCTGGTACCGGTTGACCAAGTAGACAAGGACAACCATGATCACATAGGCGGCATGGCCACAGTGCCTGCGATGTGACGACAGTACGCCTCCATGACGCGTGCACAGTGCGGACAAGACCCCAGTAGTCAAATCATAAACAGTGTATGCATAGTGCCTGCGGGCCATCCCTTGTCCCCTGGCTCCCTCTTTATAAGGAGCACCAGGGGAACGATCCAGCCAGCCTCCTGGGCTCGTTTTCTCCTTGCTCCCCGTGAGCCTCTTCTCTCACTTAGCACTTAGAGCAGCATACTTCTTGGAGATGAGTCCAGCTGCATTAGACATACAGCTCCAGGAGCACTTGTACAAATCGTATGCAGAGGGAAGATTACACCAAATAGGCTAGATGCTGCAGTAGGGGTGTTATCTCTCACGAGAGCCCCGAAGCAGGGTAAATCTTTGTGTTCATCTGTTTGTCTGTGTGAGCACTTCTGCTCGCTATCCCTCCCCGAATCCTCTAGCGTCCATCGCCCCCAAACTTAAGCCTACCCCTAGGCATCTGTTGTTCAATACGACGACACCCTCCTCAAACCGCCTCCCACCACCGGTCCTCCGTCGCCCGTACCATCCCCTCTAAATCCCCTCGTTCTCCGATCTCTGGCGACCCCCCCCCCCCCCCCCCGCACCCCCCAAGTTAAGTTTCAGGCTCACCGTCGCCGCCTCCGCCGCGGCTCCGGCTCGACCGTGCCCGGGGAAGAAGAAGATCTGGCCGTGCGTGCGGAAAAGTGTCAACACGAGGAAAGAGAAGGGGAGGTGTGCGTCATGCGACGCTTCGCACGCGCATACATAAGCAATCCTGAGTAATAAGCTGGTTAAGTACCACTATCGACCTACTCACTCGATTTTATAATCTAGTAGATCAATTAATCACGTGCACGCTGGAGTACGTTTGTGGAGTTTTTTTTTTTCTTTCAGATGGAGTTTGTATTAGCTACCCTTGAGTCCTTGACTAAAGATATATAGAGAGAGAGACAAAGTCAAAAAAAAAAGAGATAGAGAGAGACGCGAGACTCAGGGAAAAACAGGGTGCGCCGCCTGCCGTGGAAAAAAAATCCGTGGGCATATCAACGTGACCGTGATTCCGTGAGATGACGGAAGTCCCACGGCTCGATCGAGCCTAGAGGAGACGACAGGGACTGGCGGGTCGCGACGACGCCGTACGTGCGCCACAAGGATCCATCAAAGCCGAAGCGTGCGTGCGGCCGTGTGAACACTCTACCTAGCTTCCAGATCGACGAATACATCTGGAAAGTTACTTTTTTTTGCGACTGCATCTGGAAAGTTACTTTAAAAACATTAAAAGTTGATTTTACAAGTTTTAAAACTAAAAACAATCTAGGATGGCCGATGAATCATTCTATAAGCATGCAAATCCCAATGCGAAATTTTCTATAATATGGGCTACTTAAAAAATTGGTAAAGTCTAGTGTATTTTAAAGATTTGAAAGTGTACACATTTATCATATTTTTGTAGCTTTAAGTACAGAATAGTTCGAATTTAGATTTTACTCATTTGTGGGATAAATAATTCACAAATTGAAAACTTTCAAATAAAAGGATCACTGAAACCCGGGAGCCAAAAATCTCCACTATTCTTTCCTATCCTTTTTTCTTCACAAACAAATTTACGATAAGCTTGTGCAAGCTTGGTCGACCCCTACACTATTAAGTAAGCTCAAATAGGAGGGAGCACTGGTGACCGAGAGCAAATAACACTTTTCGATAGCGTCAACGCCCAGCACGTCCGCAATGGTGAAAACAGCTGAAAACTGGGCGAAAACGTGGACGGAAACGCGAAAACGGTGAACCGGGACGAAGTCCGACGGAACGTGTCCCGTCAATGGCCAACGCGTCCGGAACGGTGCAAACAGCTGATAACTAGGCGAAAACGTGGACGGAAACGCGCCCGGGGCGAAAACGTGGAACGTGTCCCGTCAACGCCCAACGCGTCATGAACGGTGCAAACAGCTGAAAACTGGGCGAAAACGTGGACGGAAACGCGAAAATGGTTAACCGGGCAAAAACGTGGAATCATCTCGACTAGCTACCAGCAAGCGGACGTGATCAATAATTATACGAAACATCTATGCGTACGACACTTGTGTGTCTGATATCTGTACGACAGGCAAATCCAGCGTTCCTGTTTAGTTTTGGCGCCACATCTATGTTGGAATTTTGATTAGTATTACTAGTGGGCCTTTGGTCCAAATCCCAACTAAAAATTCTGAAATTCTCATATGGCCCATTTGTGGCTGGTTGTGTGTGTGACTAAAGTTTAGTCCCACATTGCTAGTTTAGAGAGTGTTGCACCTCTTTATAAGGTGGAGTATTGTGCTACTTGGTGTGCTTGTGAGAACAGAAGGCTCTCTCCCGCGCACTCCTCCTGCGCCAAGCCGCTCGCTCGTCTCGTCACGTCATGTCGCGCCGCGCCGCAGGTTGCGGGAATCTCGCCGAGCCGAGCTTATATTTTTGCTGAGCTGTTTCCGATTCCTTTGGATCGTGGGGCTGTTACCGACTCGATCGTGCGGTGGCGCCAACGTCCTACCCGATCCGCACTACATATATAGGCTGGGTGAACCCTAGCCGCCAACGACGACTGGCTTCGAGTTCTTCCCCAACGACGACTTCTTCCCCGACATCGCCAACCTATTCATCGACGACATGAGCGGCGCCAACGGTTCTGCTGCTGCACCGTACGTCTTCTTGATCTTTCTGTTTGAGATACTGCTAGAGTTTCTGCTTGTAGTACTTGCTCTAGATTCGATCTGTTTATGTACTGTTTTAGTAGATCGCATGATTAGTTTAATTCTGGTTATTCTAGTCATAAATTGGTTATCATTTTTGGGGATTAAATCATATGCTAAATTGCTTATATATTCAACAATCCAAAAACCTGATTATAGGAATTTGCTTCATCTGGCTTTCTCGCGTCTACGAAGCCGTTTCCCTTCAAAGGGGTATAATACAAACGGTGCCGCATGAGAGCAGTTTACTGGTTTCAGAACAGTAACTGGTATGCTGCCACCAAAGGCAAGCCTGAGGACGAGCTTGCTCCTGAACAACAGGAAGCGTTTGAGAAGCTCGATACCCTTTTTAAGAGTGCCCTTCTGAGTGTTGTTGACGATTCCATTGTGGATTCGTATATATCATTTGATACTGGCAAGGACATGTGGGATGCGCTCGAGGCCAAGTTTGGGGCCTCGGATGCTGGTAGCGAGTTGTACGTCATGGAACAATTCTATGACTACAAGATGCCTGATGAGCGCTCTGTTGCACAACAGGCTCATGAGATGCAGTCGCTCGCAAAGGAACTTGAGCACTTCAAGTGTAGTTTACCGGACAAGTTTGTTGCCGGTGGCATTATCGCCAAGCTTCCACCTTCGTGGAGCAACTTTGCTACTTCTCTGAAACACAAGAGACAAGAGTTTTCCGTTTCGGATCTCATTGGTCGCTTGATGTGGAAGAGAAGGCGAGAGCGAAGGATACATGTGCTCGAGTTGCTGAGGCTGGTTCTAGTGCCCATGTGGTACAGAAGAAGAATTACCAGCCGCCCCACAAGCCCAAATTTAACAAGAGCAACTCTGGGGTAAAGGCAAGTCTGATGGAAGGTTCAAGCCTTCACAACCTACCAACTTTAAGAAGAACAACAATAAGAAGCCGAGGAAGGGATCATGCCATGTTTGTGGTGATCCGGATCACTGGGCACCTCGCTGTCCCAACCGCCATGAGCTGCACGGACTGGAACAATGGCAAGACTGCCAATGTTGTCATTGGCGACGCTGAGATGAAGGAATCTGGGTACGGTATATTTCCTACCATCCTTTCAGTTTGTCATTCTCCTGAATGGTTGATTGACACTGGTGCCAATGTACATGTTTGTGCTGATGCTCCATGTTTTCTTCTTACCAGGTCACAGGGACTTCTCCCGTGCTGATGGGGAACGGGTCACATGCTTTGTTCGTGGTGTTGGCACGGTCGATCTGAAGTTTACTTCGGGAAAGATCGCGCGCTGAAGAACGTCATCATGTGCCCTCCATCAATAAAAATCTCGTCAGCGGATCTCTTCTGTGTCGAGATGGTTATAAGTTGGTTTTCGAGTCCAATAAAGTTGTAATATCTAAGTATGGACAATTTGTTGGTAAAGGCTATGAGTGCGGAGGCTTGTTCCGCCTATCTTTGTCAGACTTTTGCACTAAAGTTATTAATCATATTTGTCATGATTGAGTATATTTGGCATTCACGACTTTGTCATATTAACTTTGGTTGCATGACGCGGCTAGCTAGTTTGGATTTAATTCCGAAATTCACTACTGTCAAAGGTTCCAAGTGTCAAGTGTGTGTGCAAGCTAAGCAACCTCGCAAGTCCCATAGACTGCTGAGGCAAGAGACTTGGCACGCTGGAACTTATACATTCGGATCTCTGTGAGATGAATGGCGTGTTGACAAAAGGCGGAAAGAAATATTTCATGACGCTTATTGATGACTCCACTAGATATTGTTATGTGTATCTTCTGAAATCAAAAGATGAGGCTTTAAACTTTTTAAAATCTATAAAGCTGAAGCAGAGAACCAACTTGATCGGAAAATTAAACGGCTAAGGTCTGATCGTGGTGGAGAGTATTTTTCCAATGAGTTTGATTCGTTTTGTGCGGAACATGGTATAATCCATGAGAGGACGCCTCCCTACTCGCCTCAGTCAAATGGGTGGCTGAAAGAAAGAACCGAACTCTAACTGATTTGGTTAACGCCATGTTAGACACTTCGGGTCTCTCCAAGGCATGGTGGGGGGAGGCTCTATTGACAGCTTGTCATGTCCTAAACCGAGTTCCCAAAGAAGAAAACGTTTCTCCATTTGAGGAATGGGAAAGGAAAAATACGAGACTCTCTTACTTTCGTACTTGGGGTTGTTTGGCGAAAGTCAATATACCAATTCCCAAGAAGCGCAAGCTTGGACCAAAAACCGTGGATTGTGTTCTTCTGGGCTACGCTTTTCATAGCGTTGGTTATAGATTTTTGGTAGTAAAATCTGAGGTATCCGACGTTAATGTTGGTACGATTATGGAGTCGAAGGATGCGACTTTCTTTGAGGATATCTTTCCATGAAGGATATGCCTAGCTCATCAAATCAGGAGATACCTAATACATCTAGTCAGGAATTGGTGTTATTCCTGATCCTACCATTTCGATAGAACACACTGATAATCCTGTGGAGGATGACAATGAAGTTCCTGTTAGGAGCAAGAGACAGAGGACTGCCTTTTGGTGATGATTTCATTGTGTACCTTGTGGATGACACACCCAGTACCATTTCAGAAGCCTATGCATCTCTTGATGCTGACTACTGGAAGGAAGCTGTCCGTAGCGAGATGGATTCCATCTTGGCTAACGGAACCTGGGAAGTCACTGATCGTCCTTATGGGTGTAAACCTGTAGGATGTAAGTGGGTGTTCAAGAAAAAGCTTAGGCCTGATGGTACTATTGAGAAGTACAAGGCGCGGCTTGTGGCCAAGGGTTATACCCAGAAAGAAGGTGAAGACTTCTTTGATACTTACTCACCTGTGGCTAGACTGACCACGATTCGTGTGCTACTTTCGTTGGCTGCCTCGCATGGTCTTCTCGTTCATCAAATGGACGTTAAGACAGCTTTCCTAAATGGAGAGTTAGACGAGGAAATTTACATGGATCAGCCCGATGGTTTTGTAGTACCTGGTCAGGAAGCAAAGGTGTGCAAGTTGTTGAAGTCTTTATATGGCCTGAAGCAAGCTCCTAAGCAATGGCATGAAAAGTTTGAAAGAACTTTAACTGCTGCAGGTTTCATTGTAAACGAATCTGACAAGTGTGTGTACTATCGCTATGGTGGGGGCGAGGGAGTTATTCTCTGTCTGTATGTCGATGACATACTGATCTTTGGAACCAACCTTGATTGATTAAGGAGGTTAAGGATTTCTTATCTCGCTGTTTTGAGATGAAGGATCTAGGAGTGCTGATGTTATCTTGAACATCAAGCTGCTGAGAGATGGTAATGGTGGGATTACACTGCTTCAGTCTCACTATGTGGAAAAGGTCTTGAGTCGCTTCGGGTATGACGACTGCAAGCCTTCTCCGACACCATATGATCCTAGTGTGTTGCTTCGAAAGAATCAACAGAGTGCTAGAGATCACTGAGATATTCTCAGATTATTGGCTCGCTTATGTATTTGGCTTGTGCCACGAGGCCTGACATCTCTTTTGCTGTGAGCAAGTTGAGCCGGTTTGTTTCTAATCCGGGAGATGATCATTGGCATGCTCTTGAGAGAGTTATGCGTTATTTAAAAGGCACTGCGAGCTATGGAATTCACTACTCCGGGTATCCGAGGGTACTGGAGGGTTATAGTGATTCAAACTGGATATCTGATGCTGATGAGATTAAGGCCACGAGTGGTTATGTGTTTACACTCGGTGGTGGCGCTGTTTCCTGGAAGTCTTGCAAGCAGACCATCTTAACGAGGTCAACTATGGAAGCAGAACTCACAGCGTTAGACACAGCCACTGTTGAAGCAGAGTGGCTTCGTGAGCTTTTGATGGACTTACCTGTGGTTGAAAAACCAATACCCGCTATCCTTATGAACTGTGATAATCAAACTGTGATAGTTAAGATTAAAAGTTCTAAGGATAATTTGAAGTCATCAAGGCATGTGAAGAGGAGATTGAAATCTGTCAAAAATTGAAGAACTCCGGAGTTATTGCGTTGGATTATATCCAAACGTCTAAGAATTGGCAGATCCCTTCACAAAGGGTTTATCACGTAATGTGATAGATAGTGCATCGAGGGAGATGGGTTTGAGACCCACGGTATGAGTTGTCCACAGTGGTAAACCACTCTATGTGATCGGAGATCCCGTGAATTAGAAGTGGGAGACAAGCTGTTGGTCAGCTGGAGGAGAGTATCCTACATTATTTTCCCACTCCGTGAAGATGCAATACTCTCCTGATCTGCATGGCAGGTTGATTTTCTTAATGTGTTCCAAGCGGCTTACTTTTATAAGCGGAGATGTTGTCCTGCAGAGCATCTCTTGAGGAATACACCTATATGAGTCTGACTATTAAACGTCGTAGTCTATGAGAGTTGGGTGCTCTTTAATAAACTCATGAAAGGTCTTGAGTATGACGCATAAGCTCCACCCGCGGGGAAGCCTTGCGGCAGCCCAGTATCGGTCAAGGAGTTGTGTGAAACTAGTCGCAGCAAACTTGTAGTTCAAGGCATAGTCCACTATCCAAGTTGTGATCTAGTGTAGCATAAGTTTTTAAGTGGAAGTTCAACTTAACAGTCTCCACTAAGTACCAGTATATAAAACAATGTTTTGGAACTCAATGATGAGATTGGCAATCAGACTTTGTGGGGGATTGTTGGAATTTTGACTAGTATTACTAGTGCGCCTTTGGTCCAAAACCCAACTAAAAATTCTGAAATTCTCATTTGACCCATTCGTGGCTGGTTGTGTGTGTGACTAAAGTTTAGTCCCACATTGCTAGTTTAGAGAGTGTTGCACCTCTTTATAAATGTGGAGTGTTGTGCTACTTGGTGTGCTTGTGAGAACAGAAGGCTCTCTCCCGCGCACTACTCCTCCTCCGCCGCCACCGCTCGCTCGTCTCGTCACGTCACGACACGCCCTGCCGTGGGTCGCGGGAATCTCGCCGAGCCGAGCTTATATTTTTTGAGCCGTTTCCGATTCCTTTGGATCGTGGGGCTGTTACCGACTCAATCGTGCGGCTGCGCCCATGTCCTACCCGACCCGCGCTACATATACAGGCTGGGCGAACCCTATCCGACAACACGCAACACATGGTCGCTTGCCGCCCTAGTTCCAGAACCTTGCGCCACCGTATTCAAGTTTTCACCTTCCCGTCTTCCGACGTGCACCGGTTGAAGGGACAGTAGGGCTCTGAAACTCCGCCTCTTTTGATCCTGTACGGGAGAGGGCGATCAACTTTTTGGGGAGCGCACTCACGTGACTACTGGCTTCGAATTCTTCCCCAACGACGACTTCTTCCCCGACATCGCCAACCTCTTCATCGACGACATGAGCGACGCCAACGGTTCTGCTGCTGCTGCACCGTACGTCTTATTGATCTTCCTATTTGAGATACTGCTAGATTTTCTGCTTGTAGTACTTCCTCTAGATTCGATCTGTTTATATATTCGATTTGTTTATCTAATGTTTTAGTAGATCGCATGATTAGTTTAATTCTATAACAACGCGCGGCCTTATCCCTTCGCCTGCTACAGTAGGGAGGAGGCGAAACAGAGGCGTCTCGGGGGTTCGAGTTCTTCGCCGGCGATTCCGGCGCTCCCCTCTGCCTCCGGTCGCCGTCGAGGCACCGTGAGGTGGGGGGAGCTCCGGTTGGTGCTCGTGCGTGTAGATTAGGTGTGAGTGCCCGGGCGTCACTGTTGAAGGCGGAGGCGATGGCGGCTGACGGGGATATACCCTTCGGGTCCCTATTATTGGTATACCTGGTGCAGCCCAGACGAAGGCCCACCTGGCGGCCCAGCAGTTACTTCAAGCACAAGTCAAGGACTCCAAGACGTAGTCTACTAGGACTCTTGTAAACCCTACCTGGCTCCCTATATAAAGCCAGGCAGGGGCACCCGCATAGACAGGTCAAGACTAGATCTACAACTCGCATAGGCATAACGAGACCACGTCTCACCACAATCGCCATTACGGCCACCATGTAACCTCATATATCATCATAATCAGACAGGCAGGAGTATGTCTTTACCTCACAATGAGGGGCCGAACCTGGGTAAATCCTTGCTTGTCAGCCGTCCGATACTACCAGCACGTCACATCTTCTCCCTCAAAATATACCTGGGGTACTCAACACTGAGATTGCCGTGGGCATACCACGTCAATTGGCGCCGTCTGTGGGAAGAACGCGTGCTGGGTCGTGGTTTCGGCGGCTCCATCATATTCATCGTCAAAATCTTCATCGGCAAAAGCGGCGGCGCTCCGTGCATAGCAGATCCAATCTAAGTCACATCGCAGGCGACGCGATCAAATTCATCATCAACAAGCAGCCCGCAGTTTCATCGGATGGCGGCGGCGTTCCGTGCGCATAGCTCCTGCGATCCAATCTGCAGAACAGCCAACATCTTCATCAGCAGGCGGCGAGGTGTTGCGTGCATAGCCACGGATCCAATCTGTCGGCCGCCACCGGATGAATCACAGAAGACCTTGATCCGTACAAGCAAGCAGAGGCAGCGGCGCCGATCCAATCCGATCGGTCTCATGAGGCCAGCTTTGACTCACACGCGCGACTCCGCCGATCAAATCAAGCAAAAGAAAAAGAAAGCACAAAGCAGCATGCACCTACGCGGCCTACTGATTGATTCGATTCATGCAACAGTGCTCACGTGAAGACAAAAAAGAAAAGAAAAAACGATGTGCATGTACTGCTAGCTAGATCGATTCCTTGATCAGATCAGCTAGCTTCAGTACGTGCCCGTCACGTGAAGACCACCCGCGGCAACTCGCCGTCGCGATTCAGCACAAGGACTCGACAACAACAGCGCACTTGCGCGCATAGATCACATGACGATCGCGAGGTCAAGCGGAGGCGCACCTTGAGACGCGCTCTTAGCGCGATGGCAAGGCTAGCTGGTGAGCAGCCTGCCCGCCCGGGTTCGATCCCTCTGGGGACGAATTTCCGGGTGTCTCACTGCTGCTACTGTTCACCCGTGACACTGTAGCACTACACTGTTCACTGAACAGTGTGGATCTCTACTGCCTCACGTCTATGTGCCACAGGCGAGATCGACGTGCCCGTCGGTCACCGAAGCACTGGTCTTCGGCCAAGTCTCTCAGGACGTAGTTCTGGGTTATAGGATGTATGTCTAGTTTAGACACATAGGTAGGGTGTGTGCGTGTGTGTGGTGTGCGTGTGGTGTGCGTCCTGTGTGTCCGAACAGGTACTACAACTTGTAATCCCAGAGAGGCACTCAAAAAAAAAAAAAAAAGCGGAGGCGCACCTTCTACGCTGGCGTGATACAGCATGGACACACGGCTACCTTTTTTTTTGCTAATGTACATACTTGTATTCATTCAGGAAGAAGTAGAAAGTACAGACAAGTACAGACGAAGAAGAAAGCCAGAGAAAACGAAGAACAGCGAAACTTGCACTCTCCAAACGCAACCTCAAGATCGACGAACGCCGGAACCCCGCACCGCCGGAGGCGATGAAGGAAACCGCCGCCAGAAGCGATCCCCCGAAGAGCAGCAGAGCCCCTAGCCCAAAGGCGTTGATGAGCCGCAACAAACTTCAACTCCGAGAAGCTGAACCTGACGACGAAGCACAAGCATCGGCCGGGGGCGGCCCCCGAGCTCCAACTGCACCGGATCTGGAGCCAGAGCTCCAAATCCACCACCTTCTTACCACTTACCTGCGAAGCCGCTGGTTCGAAACCTCCCTTCCCACCTCCAGCATCACGACTCCAGCGCCGCCGCACCACGGCAGCCGGAGAGGAAGGGCCGCGCACGGCAGATCCGAGGACCCACGAGCACGACGAGGTCGACGACCACGCGACGAAGCACCACCGGAGCTCCACCGCCGGAGAGGACGGTCGCCGACACAAAACACCACCCCGACCGCACCACCGCCTCCACAGCGCCGCCGGCGGGAACCCACTCACCCCTACTCTATGTACACGAAGAGGTCCGGGATCCCCCACCCACCCGCCGCCGGAGCGGACGGGGGGAGAGAGATCCCACGGACCAGCGACGGCGAGAGCGCGGCGACCAGGCGGATCCAGAAAAATCGCCCTTCTCCACTGTAGCAGAGAAGGGGAGGGGAAAGTGCGGGCCTTGGCATACACACGGCTACCTCGCAAGAGCAGCAGCACGATCAAATCCATCTACGCGAGCAGAAGCAGCCAGGCTGCCATCCCATGCATCCGCATGCATACATCCATCCACGGATCAACTCAGTGCTAATTACATGTGTGCATGGATCTGACAGCCACAGGGCTAATCGCATGCAGTCAAGGCAAAACATCACGTGAAGACCTTCCGATCCGTACTACTATGGAATCAAACATCAGGTGCTATCTTTTTTGTTTATTCACTTCGTATGCATATCCAATCTGCAAACCTTTTGCTTTTCGTTTGCACTATTTTGCACGGACAAATCTACCGCGGCGACGACTCGCCATCACGGATCAGTACCCGGGGCTCGACACCAGCATCGCCCTCACGTGCCTCTGATCAAATCTCGTCGGCTCCCGCGGCGACTCACCGCCACAAATCAGCGCTTACGAGCTCGACATCACCACCGCTCGCACACGCAGCTGATCTATCAGATCGGGGTTCGTCGGCGGCGTATCGATCGGAACCACGATCAGCAAAGCAGCTAACGTCAAGAGCAACTCGCCGAGTTCAATATGGGCAAAATCCCGTCCCTGGGTCAAGTCCAAGGGAGCAACAGAGCACGCAACGGTCGGCCGGCCCCAAGCACAGTCAGATTGATCATCCGATCGATTCCCAGAAGAAAAGCAATCAGCACATAATTACAATCTGGTGATCCAAGACAAAGCAAAACTGGCCGTGCTAGCTGCGCGTGTGCATATGGGACTCGACCCCTCACGAAGTCGCGACCGTCACTGACCCGTTGCGGACATCTGCCGCACTCGACTACTATAGCAACGATCAGCATCGGCAAAAACGGCACACCTGCCGCAGCGACTCGGAGTCTTCATTGACAGCTTGCTGACATCTACACCAACGCAAGACGCTCCTGATACTCGGGGGCTGGTGATTAGACATCAACAAAATTTCATCGCTGCACCCGACAAAACAACACCCGACAGATCATCAACTCGGGAAGACGGCAGCGCACGCACACACATCCAAGGCTTGGGGCTGCCGCATGTCATCAACAATTCCTTCACACTTTGCCGCGTCGATTCCGG
Source organism: Poa pratensis (assembly GCA_947311845.1). Classification (NCBI taxonomy): domain Eukaryota; kingdom Viridiplantae; phylum Streptophyta; class Magnoliopsida; order Poales; family Poaceae; genus Poa; species Poa pratensis. The sequence goes on from CAMZMU010000070.1 coordinate 5,925,607, forward strand.
TCCGCCCCGTCAGCAGCAAAACTCCGCCGAGTCGACTCCGGTCCGCCGCGTCGATTTCCTCTACCGCAAAACTCTGCCGCGTCGATTCGGTCCGCCCGTCAGCAGCAAAACTCCGCCGAGTCGACTCCGGTCCGCCGCGTCGATTTCCTTTACCGCAAAACTCTGCCGCGTTGACTCCGGTCCGCCGCATCGACTGCTTCCAGCAAAATGACGCGCCCATCACCCCGACGTTCGTGGGCTGCGCGATGCATGCAACAAATTTGCCTGGGCAACGGCGGCTACGTATCATCAACAGCTAAGTCGCTTTCATATTTAAATTATGCAGTCAATTCAATAACCTGTTTCGGCCGCACCCGACATTCGGGTGCTGCGCTGCATAAAGTGCAAGGACTTTCCTTTCACCTATTGCAGATGCACCACTCGCTGATTCGATGACTCCGGCATAAAAAGCCCACTCCCTGAAAGGGCGCTACATATCCTCGGGGGCTGGCGCTCGACATCAACAACGACATAAGCTTCAACCGCTCGTACCTGACAGACCGCCGACTCAGGGCGGCGACGGTGCTGCACACATCTTCATCGACTCCGCCTCCGACACTCGGGGGCTGGCGGCCTCGCCTTCATCGACTCCGCCTCCGACACTCGGGGGCTGGCGGCCTTGTCTTCATCGACCACCACGGCAGCGATTAGCGTCGGCGGTACCGACACACAAAGCCCGCTCCCTAGAAGGGCACTAAGTACCCTCGGGGACTGGCACTCGACATCAACAATGACATCAGCTTCGACCGCGCGACCGTCGACTCGGGAGGAGGGCAGCGTATGCACATGCACCCGAGGCTCGAGGGCTGGCGTTTCGTCTTCAACAACAAAAGCATCATCAACGCATACGGTCAGACGACTCTAGTGGCTTCCTCGACGCCGCCTCGCCGACTCGACAAGACGGACTCGGGGGCTGAGAATTACAGCCGCCGCGTCGACCCTCCTCGCCACACAACTCTGACGCGTCGACTCCCGTCCGCCGCGTTGACATCCTGCATCGTACAACTCCGCCGTGTCGACTCCTTCCGGCTAAACACCGCAACAAATTCGCCTCGGCCGCACCTGATACTTTATCGGGTGCTGCGCCGCACAGGCCACAACAAATTCGACTTGGCCGCACCTGATACTCTATCGGGTGCTGCGCCGCATTCGCCTTGGCCGCACCTGATACTTTATCGGGTGCCGCGCCACACAGGCCGCAACAAATTCGCCTTGGCCGCAACCAATGCTCGGGAGCTACGCCGCACAAAGCCCACACTTCGCAAAGCCTTGGCCGCACTTGAACACTCGGGGGCTGTGCCGCACAGGTCCCAACTCGCAAAGCCTTGCCCGCACCCGAAGACTCGGGAGCTGCGCCGTGCAGGTTAGCTACTAGAAAAAGTCTCAGCCGCACTCGACAATCAGGAGGGCACTCGCCACTGGCTCGAGTGTTGCGTACCCGGTAAATATCTACACCAGCAGCCACAAAGATTGGAGCATTCACAAAATACTCGACAACAGCAAAATGAAGGCAAATTGAGGCTATGCCCAACTACAAATAGTTGCACATAGCCTCGGGGGCTACTCCTATCGGGAGCGCTGTCGCGCACCCGACAGACATTACGAGCACAAATCAATCAATCATTATACACAAGGGCAGTCGAATAACCATTTGACTGAGCTACTTAGGCTCATACATATTTCATCCACAAATTCCCGAGATTGTGTCCGCCGCATCTATAACTCGGATGCTGCACGCACAGTGTAAAGGTCAGACCCGCCGATCCGTCGAGTTGGGCCGGGCCCGCTCCTAACAGCGTTTGCCCTGTAACTTTCCATGTCAACAGACGTGAAGAAAATCCTGACGGACGCGTTAGGTCGCAAAGTTGTTCTGCAGGTCGGCTCAGTAAGACCTCCGCGGCCTGAGTCGAACCTGACCAGCTTGTTCCGGGTTCGAGTCCGGGGACTCGAGCTTGATGTAGGCTAGTAAGGTTTTGCCCAAAAGTGCAGTTAACTGGTCCCGATCCGTCGAGCGTACCAGGCCTACTATGCCATAATCCCTAGGCAAAATAAACAAAGCATTGGTCGACGTGTTTTCTGACTGAGCATGCACAATCGAGACAATCTCGAATCAAAAATACATAGCAAAGTTCATACAAAACATCAATCGACGTATTACCGACTCCGCAAGCACAATCGAGACAATCTCGACTCAAAATTAAATACCAAAATGATCAAAGAATCAGACGGTAACATACACCTGCAGATGAGTCCCTGCCCGATTCTTCAAATCGACCAGGCACTCGGGGGCTACTCCCATCGGGAGCGCTGCCGCGCACCCGACGAATTACCAAGTCAAAAGTAACAGAAAACGCAGCAACGGCGTGAAGACTAAAGCCCAAGTTGAGAACATCCTTGGACAGCTCAAATTTCATCGATTACTCCCATCGGGAGCGCATTTGCCATCGGCTCGAGTGCTACGCAATTTTTAAAGTCGGGTTTTCTATAGCCCGCACGGATTTTCAAAGTCGGGTTCTCTACAGCCCGCACTGGTTTTCTCAAAGTCGGTCTCTCTATAGATCGCACCGAATTTATTATTATTGGATTTCTTACACTGGATTTCTCAAAGTCGGTCTCTCTATAGATCACATCGGATTTATTATTATTTGATTTCTTACACTGGATTTCTCAAAGTCGGTCTCTCTATAGATCACATCGGATTTATTGGATTTCATACACTTACACTGGATTTCTCATAAATGATTCAACTCACGAAGAATGGATAATACAGTCATCACATGGTCATCAACACACCCGACGCATCGACTACGCCTACTCGACATACTGTTTTGAGTCTCTACCCGATACTTCGAATCGACCAGACACTCGGGGGCTACTGACGGGGATATACCCTTCGGGTCCCTATTATTGGTATACCTGGTGCAGCCCAGACGAAGGCCCACCTGGCGGCCCAGCAGTTACTTCAAGCACAAGTCAAGGACTCCAAGACGTAGTCTACTAGGACTCTTGTAAACCCTACCTGGCTCACTATATAAAGCCAGACAGGGGCACCCGCATAGACAGGTCAAGACTAGATCTACAACTCGCATAGGCATAACGAGACCACGTCTCACCACAATCGCCATTACGGCCACCATGTAACCTCATATATCATCATAATCAGACAGGCAGGAGTAGGTCTTTACCTCACAATAAGGGGCCGAACCTGGGTAAATCCTTGCTTGTCAGCCGTCCGATACTACCAGCACGTCACATCTTCTCCCTCAAAATATACCTGGGGTACTCAACCCTGGGATTGCCGTGGGCATACCACGTCAGCGGCGGTGTTTTGGGCGTGGTGCTTCACCTCCTTCCTCTGTCATGGCCTCGTCGCCGGGGAGGCCGTGAAGCTTCGTCGGGCGCCTTTCTTCTCCTTTGCTTCTCTGGCCGGCCGAGGCGGCGAGGGGAGGAGCTGGGGCTGGTCGGCGACTCATTTTTGTTGCAGGTTGTTTTGGGTGGTTCCCTCTGGTGGTTTTGCTCCGGCCGGCCGAGGCGGCGAGGGAGCTGCTTCTGGAGGTGGGTTCGTGTTGGTGCTGGTGGTCCTACGCGCCGCGGCGGCAGCTGGAAGAAGGGTGGAGGCGGGAGGGTGGCGCTGTGGCCGAGCTCTTTCAACGAGTTCAGATTCCGTCGCTGCGTGGCGGATGGCTCCTGCGGCCGCCTGCGACATGTGGTGGTGCTTCCTCTCGGCGGTTCGTGGTACGGCGTCGCCGGTGGTGCCTAGGAGCTTGGGGTGCGGCTGTGGGTCTGTGTGCTTCTTCTCCGTTGGCTTAGGGTGCTTGTTGTACTTTTCCTAGGTTTCCTTGTATTTTCGTGTTTGTTCGGGGACCTGTTTGTAAAAGTGTCAAGCCTCCTAATATATGATTCAGACCCTTCCTCAAAAAAAAAAATGATCAGTTTAATTCTAGTTATTCTAGTCATAAATTGTTTATCATTTTCGGGGATTAAATCATATGCTAAATTGATTATATATTCAACCATCTATGGATGGTTCGATGGGCAGCATCGTACACAAATTGGACAAATATCGTCGTACGCGTAGCAGCTCTCATAATTATAAGATCTCTACTCTGTTCTGCTCTAGCTAGCCATGACTCACGAGACACACGTGTTAATTAGTCCCCGGCCTCATCCTCTCACAGGTGTATGTCTGCTCACGTGAAACTTATGATTCCCATGCCACGCCGCTACTTTTTTCGCACATGCTTCTACGAAAGCATTTTCTGCTTGGTGACGATCTGACATGTTACTTTTATTTGCCACGTCTATCTAGTATCTAGCTGAATGCTTCTACGCAACCACCGTTATAAGCCTGGACGGTTGAATTTCCTACGTACACATACAGTTCCAATGCTCACACTGGGTCAGTTTCAAATTCAACGGCAGCTAACGCTAGCAAGCTGGTGATGCTTGGAGAGGTATGCAAATAGCCTACTCTTCCACGGGGTCAACGCCAGCGACCAAACGCCTCACCCATTACGTGGATGCATGCATGCGTGACTCTCCCACGATCGAGTCAAAGTCAATCACCGCATCGGCAGTATCAAACTTGTCGCCGAGCATGCAGGTCAAATTATCTGAGCACATGTTGGTATTGGGATTTGAAGCTTAATTTGGTGGTCAACCTGAAGACGGATCTGCTAGATCTAATAGCGATTAGCGAAGCCATGACGCACATTTTTTATTTGTTAATCATCCTTTCCGGCCTCGTTACATACTTACATGCATGCATGTGCCCTTTCCCCCTGCCAGGGCTCGTGCTAAACTCTAAGCACCTGAAACTCGTGTCATGCCGCTTAACTTGAGAGCTAATATAAACTCTGGTTATTAAATTAATTCACTTATCATGTTTCGACGAGGTTACTTTATGCTGCATATATATATAGCTGGTTCGCACAAAATTAAGGAAGACGGGAGTGATTTCAATTTTGGCCGGTTCAAAAGCTGACCTCGCCGTCGGTCGCCGTTAGAGTACTGTTGGGATAGCAGGATCTCGTCGACAGAATTAATTGATGGAATGTTCGATTATGCACGTACGCCAAGTCTTCATACATAATTTTCTTTGAATATTTAAGCGACGTTGATTTTCTTTCTTGCGATGCCGAGAGAGCAATAGGAAGAACTGTAGTATACTTTTTTTTTTGCGATGCATTAGAAGAAAAGGGACAGAGCCCAGAGTACAACGTTTCCGGCATCAAAGATGCGGTTACATGGCCATGCTAGGAAGTAGGGCATACAACACACGGCCAAAATAACAGCGCCCAAACCCTAACGCGCTATCTCCACAAAGATACCAGCCCCCGAGAGCTTCCATAGCTCGATCTCATCGGCAATCTTGCGGCAGACGGTGACGGGAGTCTCCTCAATGTGTTGAAAAACTCGAGCATTACGCTCTTTCCACAAGGTCCAAACCGTCAACAAGACAAGGGAGTCAAATCCCTTCCCATGCTGCCTCGGCACCTGTAGGCGCGCATCTGGCCACCACTCGATTAAACGCGAATCTGCGGGTGGAACTAGGACGTGCAAGTTGCAACGCCGCAGCAAGGTGTGCCACACCTCTCTGGCATAGACGCACCCCATGGCAAGGTGATCCGCCGTCTCTAGCTCCTGGTCACAAAGAGGGCAGACAGAGTGGGAGTTGAGTCCATGACGTAGCCTCCGATCTGCAGTCCATAGCCGACATTGCATTGCGAGCCAGATGTGAATCTTGCATTTAGCGGGAGCCCAAGTGCGCCAGATTGTCTTTCCACATGGGAACAGCTCAAGCCCAGCATGGAGGATCTTGTAAGCGGAACTCGATGAATATGCACCTGATGCCGTCAGCTTCCACTCCACTTGGTCAGGGGTTCCTTGATCCAAAACAATGGGATGTAGTCTATCAACCAAATCAAGAAACTGCACAAGCACATGGACACTTAAGGGGTCCAGTGATGCCTCGTATCCAACGGCGATCCACTAGGGCTTTAGTGACAGTCAGAGATTGACATACTTGTGCATCAACCGAACCGAAGAGGGCCGGTGCGATCTGTTTTATTGAGCAGCCATCAATCCACGAGTCCGTCCAGAACAGCGTCAGACAACCGTCGCCCACCACGATACGGACGCATGCCTCGAACAAGGCTTCCACCTCCGGCTCGGTCTTCAATTTGAGCCCATGCCAACATCCCTCTCTCTTCTTTTGAAGCCACAACCATCGGGCACGCAGCGCAAACCCTAGTAGTTTCAGGTTCAGGATACCCAGCCCGCCATACTCAACAGGCCGACAGACATTCTTCCACGCCACCAAGCAATGACCACCGGAAACGGCGTCAGAATCCTTCCAGAAAAACGCCCGAATCCTCTTGTCCAGAAACTCAAGCAACCAGGCAGGAAGTCACATCGTGATGGACAAGTAGATGGGGATGGATGTGATCACAGATTTGATGACCACAAGGCGGCCAGCTTGGGTGTAGAACCCTGCCATCCCAGGAGCTAGCCTCTTGCTGATGGTGTCAACGATGGGTTGCAGTGACGATTTTGGCAGCCTCTTATACGACAGTGGTAATCCCAAGTAAGTGCATGGGAATGGCTTAATTGCGCAAGGAAATTGCAGCGCGGCGAGGTCGATGTGCTCCTGTGTGCATCTGATTGGAGATAGGGAGCACTTGGCGCGGTTTGTGTGAAGGCCAGTTGCGCCACCGAACATCTCCAGCACAACTCAGACAGCCTCAAGATCCCTTGCGATCGGGGAGACGAAGACCACGACATCATCGGCATAGAATGATGTGCGGAATCGCACCCCACGGCAAGGTAGTGGCGACAGCACCCCCAACTCCTCGGCACGGCGCAAGGCGGCGTTAAGAACTTCCATGACGAACAGGAAGAGCATGGGGGATAGGGGGTCGCCCTGCCTTAGACCTCGCCGATGCAAAATTGGACGCCCATGGATTTTATTTAGCACAACTCGTGAGGAGGCAGAAGATAGGATGATGCAGATCCATTCGATGAAGAGACGGCCAAAGCCCTGGTGCTGTAAGATACGAATCAGGCAGGGCCAGGCCACCGAAACGAAGGCCTTGGATATGTCGACCTTGAGCAGCAAAGATGGAGAACGGCTGATTTGCAGGGCACGAGCCGTGAGCTGGACCATCTTGAAATTGTCCTGTATCGAGCGCCCTTTAACAAAAGCTGATTGGTTTTCCTGGATCAGCGCTGACAGCCTTGGTGCGAGACGCCTAGCGAGAACTGTAGTATACAGTCCAAACCATATCTGAAAACATGTATATTGACGAAAACATGCAAGAGCATTTGAAGTTTTCTTGACCCGTTTTCACGTTAGCTACGCACCTTGAGTCGCCTCTTTTGCCTAGATGGTTGACTTTTTCGGGGGCTGACTTTGCTGCGGCCAACTTATACAATCCGAAAGTTCACACTGGGTCAGCCTATCCGATACGTGCTGCTAACTAGCGGCTGACCCTTGGAGAGATATGCATCTGGCCTTTTGCACTTGCCAGTCCCAATCCATGCATGGAAATTTGAAATTTTCTGATGGGGTTAACCATTGACTTGCATGGATGGTCGCCAACGCATGACATCCATGCATGCAGGTGTCACTTTCCCTAGCGACTAGCGTCATAGTCAACCACTAGAAAAATAAATCCACCACTGGCGGGTATATACTCTCTCTGTTCACAAATAAGTGCACATCTAACTTTTGTACTACTAAGTAAAAAGAGATTGAACAATTTTGTAGAAAATACTAGCAACATGTATGACATTAAATTGGTATATTTTAAAACGTCATTTCAAAACTAATCTAGTGATACTAATTTAGTGTCATAAATGTTGGTATTTTTTCTTATAAAGTTAGTCAATTTTAAAAAGTTTGATTTACCACAAAAGGTAGAGGTACACTTATTCGCGGATGATGCAAGTATGTGTTAAATCGGAAGCGCATGATCTAAGCAAGCAATTACTAGGGCACTTCGGTGCCCTGGTCCGTCCAAAAAAAAAAGCAAGCAATTACACCAAGCGTCCCCGAGGCATGACTAGTACCCTCGCTTATGTATTAAGTTGACATAATTTATATACATATTCTCTGCATAGTGGCATATTTTGTGATCCTTTTTCGGCCTTTTGATTTGCCCTTTCTGGCTCTCCAACAAGCTTTGTAGTGGAAATATTTTGTTCTTGTCCCATTCATGAAGCCAAGCAATCGTAGCTCTTCGCTTCCACATGAGCTTTCTGTTAAACGGAGTTCATCCAATATGTTATTTAGTCTTTTGATCTCAAGGTTTTCTTCACACATGTTTCTTTGTTGGATAGCTTTGAGGTCCTGTTTAAGGGTTTTTATCTCCTTATAACCAAATACTAACTCGTTGATTACAAGTATACCACAATTTGATATCATTTCAAATTTCCAGTAAACTACACCTCTTGTTAGATTTTAAGAGATTTTCATCGCACACACGTGAGGACCCACCACAATGACGCTCTCGGTACAACGGGAAACAACCCATCGGTGGTAGACAGAGTAGACACCAGTGTGCATGCCCTATTTAAATTTCATAATGTCGACTATCATGTCAAATCTATAGCTGAAATAAATCAATGTGGGAGGTACGGAAAGTACCCCCGGTACCTCTCAATCACCGTAAAAGTCTAAAAGAACCCAGATAATAATAAAAAAAAGCTACATGATGAATGACGATCGGGATGAATAGTTGAACATATATCTGACAACCACTCATCTCCTGGGATGAGACTTTGCACAATGAACTTGGTGGCTTCGATGCGTCTCCGATCACGTGAAAGCAACCCAGTTTACATGAAATGTTTGGAGTTCTTGAAATGTTTGAACTTGGTGGCTTCGATGCATCTCAGTTGACTAGAAAGCAACCCATTTTACATGAAATTGTATTGTCAAGAACTTGCACGTTCATGTCTGAAAATAATCGAGATATATACTCAATGAGGGTGTCGTTCTTGTTTGTGTCATAGCCAATATCGTTGCCACTTGACAAAGACGAGGATAATTTCAACGTCGTCCATAACTGGCATCACACTTTAGGCCAAGTCCTTGCGGCCGATGGTTGGCTTCACCTCATTTTACAAATTATTTTTAGAGTCTATATATACTCCCTCCGCTTTTATATACAAGGCCACAAACTCATATTTCAGATACCATGGTCAAAGTTTGAACTGATTAATTCTTTATTAAGCAGTTGGCAAAGCCATCTTATTAGGCTGCAAACTCCTTGTTTACCGGATTAATAAATGTGCGTGCATGCGACACCACCTTCTTTAGGCTGCAAATACACAGCCGCATGCACGGTGCACCCCTGCAATGTTTGTTGGGATAATGTCCAGCCTTTGTATTCTCGAGCAGTGCATCGTCATTATTAGTCTCGTTTAGTGTTTGTGGCCTTGTACAGAAACACAAATGCATCTTTGGTAATGGCCTTATATTCAAAAACAGAGGGAGTACCTTTTTTGACGTAGATGATGCAAGTACTAAAGTTTTTTTTTCCAACCGGGCTGCCCCCTTTCCATTAATTGCTTAACGGAAATACAGAGTTTTTGTGTTACAGATGCACCAAATGAGACTGGAAAACAGGGGAAAGCGAGTTGGGGCAGTAACAGGAAACTCACTGAGACTACTCGATCTCGAGTAGCCCTGCGAGGCTAAAACCTGTAACCACCTTATTCACGAACTAACCTAACCAGTTCATAGAAGAAAGTAAACATACAGCGAACCCAGCACAACACCAGGTTTAAAACCAACTACAACATTTTTAAGAGATGAAACTTCTTCACGGGTATCAAACCCAACACCCACGCAGGGGGGTACGAAAGGCTAGGAAAGCCTCTTAACCGCATGTTGCTGAGCTTTCCACATTAGTTGCTGAGCTCCATTCTTGATGAACTCCCTCTCTTCTTCTCCATACAGGCCTGCCCAGTATTTCAGCAGAGAACATGCAGAGAAAACTATGGTTAGCGGAGTTCTCAATCGATACTTCTCAAAAGTAACCTTATTGCGAGTTGTCCAAATAGACCAGCAGATAGCTGCCATCAAGATGGAATAAAATTTCTTCCCACCCGGCCAAAAAGCATAAAACCAGGCTAAACATTGCCAAATATTCCTGGGGCAAGTGCCAGTATGGAAAATCTCACCCACACACCCCCACACCACTTTAGCAACCGCACACCCAAAAAGCAAATGATCTCTGGATTCTATATTATCACAGAAGGAGCACTTGGGATTTCCCAGCCACTTCCTTTTTTTAATGTTATCTCTAGTGAGAATTGCATCTTGCACCGTTTGCCACATGAAGATTTTTATTTTCAAAGGTATCTTATCTTTCCAGATCCATTTATAATAAGGACCTGAAATGGGTTTCTCCAGGTACCGATACACCGACCTGGTTGTAATTTTTTTGTTAGCATTCCACTTCCAGAAAACTACATCATCGATTTCCGACGCTGTTACCTCATTTGCCTTACTGACAATATAGGTAACCTGATCTTGCAGAAGAGGGTATAGTCTTCTTCTAAAAGGAATCACAAAACCATTTTCCTTACATTTCATAAAGGAAATCTCAGGGTTTTGGCAAATATCAAAAAGCATAGGATGCGAATGCATTAGAGGCATATTATCCAGCCATGGATCTTTCCAGAACCGAGTTATAGAACCATTATTCAACTTTACACTTCTCCCTGCTAAATAAGTATCTTTTACTTTAAGAAGACCTTTCCAACAAGGAGAATCATTAAATCTAGCCTTGACAGTAGTTACTGTCTTATTTCTTAAGTATTTTGCACGGACAATTTGTTGCCATAAACCCTTCTGGGTTTCAAGTTTCCACCACCATTTAACCAAAAGGCTAGTATTCATCTTTTGTAAATCAATAACACCCAAACCTCCTTTTCTCTTCGATTTACAAATCCGTTTCCATCTAATCAGATGGTATTTCTTTTTTCCATTGATTCCTTCCCAGAAAAATTTCCTCATATGCTTATTCAACTTTTCAATAAAAGTTTTATTCATCAGAAACATGGAGAGATAGTAAAGAGGAATCCCAGATAAACATGATTGGAGTAAAGTTAATCTACCCCCTGAGGAAGCATTCGCACAAATCCATGCTGCAAGACGTTTAATAAACTTCTTATCGACAAAATCCCAGTCGATAGTTTTAAGGTTTGCAAAAGTGACTGGTACCCCCAAATAGTTCAGAGGTAAGGATCCAACTTGGCACTGGAACATATCCGAATAAAAATTCGTAATCTCATCATCGCCCCCAATAGTAATGATCTCACTTTTCATAAAGTTGATTTTTAGACCAGACATAAGTTCAAACATGTAAAGAAGAAGTTTCAGATTCACCGCTTTTTCCGGTTCATGTGTCAAACAGATGATAGTATCATCAGCGTACTGTAATATTGCAATACCATTTTCTATAAGGTCAGGTGCTAATCCAGTTAGGAGACCATTTTTCTGTGCCTCCAGCACCATTTTAGTCAAAACTTCCCCCACCATGTTAAAGAAAAAAGGAGAGAGAGGATCTCCCTGTCGAACCCCTTTAGCACTTTGAAAATAGGGACCCGTCTCATCATTTATTTTCACAGACACCGTCCCATTATGCAAAATCTGAAAGACCCAGTTGCAAAAAGTCTCAGAAAAACCCCTTTTTCGAAAACACTCAAGCAAAAACTCCCAATTAACCTTGTCATAAGCCTTCTCGAAATCCAGCTTTAAAACAACACCGACATGTTTCTTAACATGCGTATGATGTAAAAGCTCATGAAGAGCCATAATGCCATCAGTAATATTCCTATTCTTAATAAACGCATTCTGTTGCACACTGAACAGTTTATCAGCTAAGGGGTCTAATCTCAAGCAGAGAGTTTTAGTAATCAATTTGTAAATGCATCTAAGCAAGCAAATAGGTCTAAACTGTTGAATTTTATTTGCATCGTTTATCTTAGGAAGCAAGGTGATCACACCATAATTTAATCTCTGCACATCCAACTCCCCTCTATGAAAACAATCAAACATATGCATAATATCAGGCATCACTATCTCCCAGCAATGCTGATAGAACTCGACCGGAATATCATCCGGACCCGGCGCCTTATTAGTTTTCATAGAAAACAAAGCATTCTTAATTTCTTCAACAGTGAAAGGTTTAGTCAGTGCCTCATTATCCCTCTCATCAAGCCTTTCATGATCCCCCAAAGGTTAGCCGAAAAATTGAACAAGTTACCAGGAGCAGGACCAAAAAGATTTTTATAATAATCAGTGGCATGATTTAACAAATTTGCTATGCCTTCAATCACCACCTCATTATCATTAAGCGAATGCATAGTATGTTTTCTTCTCTTGCCATTTGCCACTCTATGGAAATACCCCGTGTTATGATCCCCTTGAAGTAACCATTTCTCATTAGATCTTTGAAACCAATATAATTCTTCTGCCGCCAGAATTTCCAAAAGGAAAGAATTTATCTCATGCTGCCTGAACAATTGTTCAGCAGTTAACTCCCCATCCTCCTCCAACTTTTCTAAACTTTCAAGTTCAGATTGTAACTCTTTTTTCATTTTCCTCAAATGGCCAAATTTATTCTCCCCCCATCCTTTGAAGAATTTTTTGAAGCGCTTTAACTTGATATTAATAATATCAATAGGATCGGAACTATTTACACCCTTTTCCCAAATTTTTGTTACTTCTGGTAGAAAATCTTCATGTTTAAACCACTCGATATCGAAGCGGAATTTATTTTTAACTTTTGGTGTAGTGCCACACCCCGAGTTCAACAATAAAATATTATGATCAGATAACTCTCTCACCACTTTTCGAACAGAAACTAAGGGAAAAATAGCTTCCCAATCAGGGGACATAAGCACTCTATCCAATTTAACAAGAGTCGGTGGGTTTTGATTATTAGACCAAGTATATTTTCCTCCAGTCATATGAATCTCTCTAAGCCCCATCACATGAATCTCTAAGCCCCATCACATGAATAATGGAGTTAAAGGTATGAGAAGCATGCAGTAAAGGAGTTTGTTTATTTTTCTCCCCACAATGCCTAATAATATTGAAATCTCCCCCGATAATATAAGGCATATTAACTATGTTACACCAGGCTGCCATTTCGGCTAGGAATTCCTCTTTGAATTCCTCATGAGCTGCTCCATATACTGCAAGCAAAGCCCATTGGCAATTCTTTCTTTTATCCCAAAGGTTAACTTGAACAATATATTTGCCCACTCTCACAGCCGAAACATCCAGGGTTTCTTTTTTAATTCCCATCAGGATACCACCAGACTTGCCAACAGAAGGAGACCACTTCCAAAAGTAATTATTAGAGGGATCAAACTTTCGGAAAAAATTATCATTGTAATCACTTTTCATAGTTTCCATAAGGCAAATGAAATCCAACTCATGATCTCGAATAATATCAGTGAGACACGCAGACATTCCTTTCTTGCGTATCCCCCTTAAATTCCAAAAGTCTCCTATCATTTATATTTTGCGGGTTTTTCACGTCTTCTAGTACTCCTACCAGGAGGCTTCGGAGGAGTACTAGATTTCGCTTGACTTCTCGTTATAGGTCTCGAAACAACAACAGATTTTCTGCGTTGTTTTCTGCTTCTTCGTGATTCTACCATAGTAAATGATTCAAAATCACTATCATCATTTTTAGGCCAGTCAATTTGCAAGGGAGTTTTGTTTCCTAAATCATGATCAACCACAAAACTCGAGTTGCTAACAGAAACATCATTAATTTTATTTGCAAGGTTATTTCTAGCTTCCTCTAAATTTCTAATGACATCTACCGAATCAAAATTATCATCAGGGATTTCCACACCCATAAAGGAAGCACGAACCATAATTTCCTTATCAGATAAGACAGCAAACGCATTCTTAGAGGATTCAGGATTACCTTCCAGGTTTCTCTTCCTTGTTATATTTGCAGCTTGCTCCATAACTTGCTTCATTTTCTGCGCCTGGTTTCTGGGGCCTTCTTCGGTAGATATTGACACATGATCAAGAACAGGAGAACTATCAGGAGTTTGCACCACATACTTTGAGGTATCAATAGGGGACACAGAACCTTCCACCTCCACTTCAGTAATATTGACTAAGTGAGGCCATTCATCTTCTCTCAGATTCCTCTTCTCATACTGCCCCATAGTATTTTCCTGGTTCACCATCGGTGTGACAGGAGCCCAAGCAGAAACAACCAAAGCAGTGTTTACATTAACAGGCGAAGATGAGCCTGCCTGAACATTCTTCATCATTTCCTTCTCTTCCTGTCCTGCATCCGAGCTTTGTTTCTGAACAGTATCCTCCACAGGTAACTGCTTGTCTTCTGAGCTCAAGTTATTAACAGGTTGGTTGTTATCATTGATAATTTCCTCTGCACTTTGCACAGTTTCCTGAGACTCATCCAGCAAAGCTCCTTCAAGGTTTGCCACTCTAGGATTCTCTGATTCCTGCTCTTGACTGATCTCAGTCTCTGAATTTTTAACACCATCTTGTCTCTCTTTCGTCAATTGCTCAATTAAAAGTCCACGATCTTCTTCGCTTGTCTCTTCAGAATTTTCTTCCACCACAGGATCCAGAGCCACACTGTAGTTTCGCCTTCCTCTCTCATCTCTGTAATCTGAGCGAGAGTTATCACTGAACTCAGTGGAATTGTTGCTAGGCTCCACAGATGAAGATTGTTCAATCCTTGAGCGTTTAGGAGATGGTGCAGAATGTGAATCAACATTCACAGTACCCTTTTCCTTTTGAGCTCCACCCACCAGGATATTTTCGATTTCATAATAGAAATCATAGAAGTAGTCACCTAACGCTCCCTCAGCCACCTCAGGCAATCTGTTTATGTCTCTGCAACCAATTAGAACTCTGCAATACTCTGGCTTGTGAAGAGTTGCTTGATCAATTTCCAAGGACACTCCCACCAGAGATCCAGCATAAGCAGCCGTAGCTTCACACCTTTTCTCAGCTGGGATATTCTTGACCCTGACCCACGCTTTATGCATCTCTGCCTTAGCCCCAGCAGCTGCAGACCAAGGCTTGATACTGACTGCGCCATCAAAGGTCACCATATCCATCCTTCTTCCGAAACGGCAAGTCTTATGAACCTCTGTCGAATTGGGAAACCGCATCAGGAACTGATTAGGGCCAATAACTCTTGCAGTACACCTCCAGCCACCACCGAAAAATTCATTGAACTCCGCCTCAATGTCCCTGGAAGTTGGATTTCCTTCAATTACTGAGATCACCACAGATGAGGCCCTCTCCTTGCTCTGCTTCCCATCAGACAAATCAGGAAAATAGAAAAAACCCAGTCCTTGAGCTTGGAAACCACACATACTTGGAACACATTCCCAAGGTAACACTGCCTGACACAATTCTCTTATGTGTCCCAACTTCTTACATCGAACACATCTGATCGTAGGACAGGTCGCTGCAAAATGGCCTACAATATTGCAATTGAAGCATGGTTCATTCTTATTACCCGAGCTCTCCTGATTTCCTTTCTGTCCACCAGCTTTATACCCCGGTCTCGGAGCAATCTCACCTTGTTCCACCTCTGGATTATGAGAATTGACTCCACTTTGTCGCTGATTCTGAATATCACGATTGCGACCGCTGCCTTCACCACCTTGAGGATTCCGATTCCACACAAAGGATTTCTGAGCGTTGTTGTTGTTGTTGTTTGGCACCGCCCTTCCTCCTTGCGGATTTCTACCGCCATATCCACCGCGATGACCATAGAACCTCCCCCCCGCCGCCAGTGTTACTACCACCACGGTCCCCCATCGATCTCGATGGTGCCGTTCTCGCACCGCGGCCAGAAGGTTGCTGCTGCGGTGGAGATGAAGCTACTTGAGCGAACGACCTCCGATCTCCTCCAACCTTCCCCGCCCACCAGCCAAAGGAATCGCCGCCAGAAGGAGGCGAAACCCTGGGTTTCTCCCAGAAGTGGTTCAGGATGGAATCGAGACACAGAGAAGACGAGGATGGGGATATATCACCTCCGCCATTAGCGGGCCTCCGCTGCGGGCTCCCCTCCCGATCTGGGCTCTCACGGCCCACAGAGTTCGAAATTTCAGCCCCCGCGTCAATGGCGGGAGGTGAAATTCCCTCAATACCCTGGGCAGTTAGGATCGGAATCCTGCCACATATGATCGGAGCAGATCCATCGGATCGCTCCCCCGGGTCGCCGGTGTCTGGCGCCAGAAGGATCTCCGCCGGCGTCACCGCATGCGCCGGTAGCTCGATAGGAATCCCGATCACCACCCGCACCCCCGCGCGGAGGTAACGGGCGTCGATCACCACGCTCTCCTCGTCCAGGAGAACCAGACGCGCCGCAGCACGCCGGAGCACGAGGGTGCCCCTACGAGACGCCCGCGGCGAGGAAGCCGGCACCGTCGAGGCGAACGCCGCCGCCCACCTCGGGTCGCTCGTGTCGCGAGACATCCTCCTCGCCATGTACCGTTATCTAACCACTCTCTCCTAAATCAGACAACCCGTGTTCGTGGTTACCAGAACCATAGCCATGGAGTCACTCGGCGCGCGAGGGTACGACGACGATCAGTCGGCTGTTGGTGTGGCGATAATGGATGAATTTTTCTGCAAGTACTAAAGTGTTCAAGGATTTTAAAATATAGGCATACAAACAAACAACCAAGACAATCGAAATGCAGATCAAACGACATAAAATTGCCTCAGATAGCAAGTATTTCGGTAGGAAAATGCTGAAATGTTTGGAGTGCTCTAAGAAAATCACTTTAAAAATGGTAAGGAGGGTGGGGGGCGAGTGCCCTCCCCTGCCCATCTTGCAAGGACAACATAGGATTGGACCTCCGACAGAGTTAGAATGTGTGGGGAAACCGACCATTGGAAACTTTTCACCAAGTTTTGAAGTTTGATAATTAATACCTTTTATTATTGTTTGGAATCATTTTAAAGTTGTCACGATCTTCATGTACCTTGAAACTGTTAATTTCGTCATGAGTTCTGTTGCAACTCACTGACTTGACATGACTACTAGTTCAACCTCGAAAAACAGCCAATTCCATTTTAATCGTTGTGAATGCTGCAATGAAATTAAATTTTCGTGGTCTCAATTTTCTTTTGAAAGAGTATCGGTTCAGTGCCATCACACTTTGATCTTCATAAATATTATTTCAACAAATAATATAGCACTCCCCCTTTCATAAAAGTAGGCATATTGGACCAGCAGTTACTCAATGGATACAATATTATATGACGTGAAATTTGTATTGTTAGATTCGTTTTTAAAAGTACCCCTAATTGATCATGGTAGTGATTTTGTATCACGTAAATCAAATATTAAAAGAGCAACTGATGATCAAAGGCTTATCTTTAGTTCTTAACAAAACGAAATACACCTTGATCATTCGGAACTACTCCCTCTGTTCCAATATATAAGACATTTTAGCTTTTCACTATGTTGTCTAGGTGCATACTGAAATGAGTGTGCATACATATTAAAATATGTCTATATATATCTACATATATGTTAATGTGTATAAATGCTAAAACATCTTATATTTACAAACGGAGGGAGTATATCACTTTTTGTATATCACTTTGTTGGCCTCTTCGTCCGATCTCCATGAAAGTGAAATAGAACGACCCGGCGGGCGAGCGTGGCTTGGCCAATGCCTCGCTGATGGTGGAGTGGAGTAGGCTCCACTTAATTTGGTCTAGTGGCCGGCCAGCGACTTGTGGCGGACCTTGACACTAGCTCACGCCACGTTTTCTTCCAAAGCCAACTTTCTTGTCCCAGTGGGACTTGGCTCATGCGCATGCAACGACGTAGTAAAAGTCATTCATAGAATTTTTGAGAACAAATATAGCTCTTTTGAGGTTGTTGCTGGTTTGATTAGGGATGCTTCTCGGGCAAGGGCTCTCGTCTTTGTTAGGCTGGTAGATGATGACCTTGGCTGATATGGCAGCCGTGAACCTCATCCTGTAAATGTTACTTTTTTCTCCTTCTATATGATTGGGCAGTGCTCTTGCCGACGTTTCGAAAAAAAAGATACCCATGGTGGTTTCGTAGCTAGTCCTCGCATGAGTCCAAAACAAGACGCTTTCCATAGTTTCAGCCATATATTCTTACTCAGTTGGTTCACTATCAAGTCAGTCGATTATAAAAATCGAGTAGATCACAAATGAAGCACGTGCATGCGTGCCCCGAGTTCGTATTAACCGGGCACCAACGATTCGGAGAAAAGTAGTCAAGGCGACGACAGGCGAATAGAGAGTTCGCGCGGCGGATAGGAATTCACGAGAATAAAGGAGGCTCGAAACACTTCTTGTGCCTGCCGGCGCCGCCGGCCGTGGAAATTGCTCGACCAGGCGGCGGACCTAGCTTGGGTTGAATCCGTGGGCGTATCATCAACGGGACCATCAGATCACGAAGTAAAGTCTCACGGCTATAGGGGGCCGGAGACGACAGGGACGGGCGGGTCGATGGTATACGGATGGATGGCAGCCAAGGCGGCGCGTGCATTCACACGGCCGCCGGTCTTGAACTTCCACTCTAGCTAGCTTCCAGATCGACGGATGCATCCCCTACGGGTCATTTTCACGGTCTCTATTTCCCCGCCGGCGGCGGGCGCTTGAGCTTGGTCGACGCCGTGGTGATTTTGTAGCATGAAAGCACCCGGCCAAATCTGTTGGATTTCCTCTCAACTATGTTCCCTGTGTGCGCGCGCGGGTGACTCCGTGTTACCAACCGGCAGCAGCCATATTTCCTACGTGCGCGACCAGATCGTTTTTTAGGGACAATCAGATCGTTAAGTAAGCTATAATACTCCTATCAATCATCACGACTAGCCACCAGCAAGGGGGCGTAATCAATAATAATATCGATCACTAGTCCTATAGTAGTGTTTGGCTTGCTCTGCTCTAGTAACAGCTAGCTCGCCATGATGCACGCACGAGACACACATGTTAACAAGGAAATGAGCTTCTCCAACTTATATGGCGCACAACCAGTATCTCGGCCATCAATTTTCGTGATTGAACGGTCCAGATTTACCGTTAAACGAGTTGAACATTCAATGCACTCAACAACAAATCTCGGCCGTTCAATCACGGAAATAGACGGTCTGAGATACGGGTTGTGCGCCATATGAGTTGGAGAAATACATCAGTAGAGTCATGTGCCTTTTCTGGGGCGCCTCACGTGAGACTTGTGATTCCCACGACATATTTGGTGCTAGTATAGGAGAGCATCTGCTGTTTGGTGTTTATATGTCACGATGTGCCCGTTTGCGGCTGTGTGCATCTTTGTTAGGCGCATAGGCTGGATGTAATGATTCATATTATTAAATAATAAATTCATTTATCTAAAAAAGTCAAGACGTGGGACACAACATTTAGAATTTTCGAACGAGGATAACAGCCTTGCCGTATATATTTTTATATATGTTAGTAAAACTTAACAAAATTTAATTTTGATCAAAATTATACGCATTATGAAATACGGAGCACTGTACTGCGTAGTATATGTTTTTTTGGCCAATTCCGATGCTGACCTTGTTCGTGGTGCATGCTAAGTCTTCATAATTTCTCTTAGTTAAACAGTCCGTATTCTTTGCTGCATTTAATCCCGCGAGTAGCATGAATTGTACACAATTCAAATGATCCTTCAAACCATGAGGCTGACCGGATGTGACGGATCAGAAAAGAGTCAGAGCATTTGAAGCTTTCCTATAGCTTTGTTTTTTAAGATCGGCTAGCTACATATGCCTGCACCTTGAGCGGTAGCCTCGACGGTAGACTTTCCCCTTACGGACCTACGTAAACATACGGTTCCAAAGTTCACACTGGCCGGGTCAGTTTCAACGGAATCTGCTAATGAACCTTTGAGAGCTACGCAATACCACGTACGGGGTCAACGCCAGCCATTCATACATAGATCGACGACCGGGAAGTTGAGGGGTGGGGTTGGCAACTTGCATATGCATGGTGCATGGACGTTCACCACACGACCAAACGTGCCATCCATGCATGCACGATTGACTTCCACTCGTGTCAAAGTCAACCACCAGCCGGCAGGCTACGCACGACAAATTTGTTCATTGCCGTGTGTGCGTGCATCTGAACTTCTGATGGTCGTCCTTGCGGGTCAGAGTACAAGAGCACCAACCCAAGCGCGACCTCTATCCTCGCTCGAGCAGCACGTCCTCCGTACCCGCTTCCACGGCGGCGTCAGCTTAGGGGAAACGACGGTAGGCGCAGGAGCCCCGGTCACCATGACAGATTAATTCAGAGTTTGTTTTTTGTTTTTTTAGGGGAGATCGATTCGGAGCTGAGGCGGAGAGCCGGAAAGAGCTTGGGAGAAGCGGTGGAGGCATGCGTCACCGGCGGCATCTTATAGGTCCTCGCCGCTGAGGAAACCAGTCGGAGCAAGGGATGGAGGACTAGGAGGCGGCGGTGGTCTCATCGTTACTGTGAGAAGACACTACTAAGAGGAATACTAGCGGGGTAGGTGGGAGTCCCATGGGAGTAGGTGGGATTATCCCGTTAAACCCGTACGGGACTAGTGGCTATTTTAAACGGGACAAGTGGGTTACTTTTGGTGGGATGGGACACGGGACAAGTGGTATGCCCATCCCACTTGAAATCATAACTCCACCCAATCGTACGTGTCGGCGGAGGATCGAGCCACCGCACCAGTCCAGCTCTCTGCCTTCCGGCTTCACAGCCTTCAGGCTGATTGTATAAACTTATGTGAGTTTTAATAAAGTGTGTGGTTGCCTCTTAAAAAAAAGTCCAGCTCTTTGCAGGTGGGCGGTCACCTCTACTATGACTTGGAGGTCAAAAAGGCATGTTACTATTGTGGCCCGCGTAAACCATGGATGAAACAAAGAGCCCACCCACGACTACATGAATCAAATCCTATACATCGTCCGTTGGCGATGCGTTTCGCCAGCATCGCCTGAAGGATAGCTTTATTGGGCCGGGGCCATTTCAGTTCACTGCTTCCTTTTCCTTCTTTGTTCTTTTTTTTGTTGTTTTCTTATTCTTTTTTCTATTGTGTTTTCTTTTATGTTTGTTTCGTTGTACTTTTTTTATTTTTGAAAAAAGATTCAGATTCAAAATTTGTTCAGATTTGAAAAATGTGCAGATTCAAAATTTGTTCAGATTTGAATTTTTTTCATTCCAAATTTGTTCAAATTTCAAAAATTGTTCGGGTTCGAAAATTGTTCAGATTCAAAAATTGTTCAGATTTGAATTTTTTTCAAATTCAAAAATTGTGCGGATTCGTAAATTTGTTCAAATTCGAAAAATCATTCGGATTCAAAATTTGTTCAAATTCAAAAATCATTCGGATTTAAAAATTGTTCGGATCTGAAAATCGTTCAAATTCGAATATTGTTCGGATTTGAAAATTGTTCCGATTTAAAATTTGTTTGGATTCAAAAATTGTTCAAATTTTTTTTAAAAATGGATTTTGAAAATTGTTCATATTTGATTTTGTTCATATTTAAAATGTTCGGATTTTCAAAAAATATTCAGCTTTATAAAATAAAAAATAACAGTACCTTTTGTATAGGGCCGGTTTTGAAGCGGCCCATGAAAGCTGCGTCTTCGGGCGACAGAAGCTTTTCGCGTCGCCTTGAAGCGACCTACAGGAGCTCCCGTTGAAGCTTCCTTAGACTTGTTTTCGCACCCACTATATCTCGCCCTAAGCGAGTTGGATTACCGGCTCGCCCGCAACAGCCTGCGCCATGGGCCGGCCCATTTATGCTACTCTTCAAGAATTTTTAAAACTTAATGTCTACAAACTTCTGAAATGTTTGTTTCTTTTCTCCATACCATGCATGACCGCTATGGCTAATCAGTATCCTTTGGCCATGCGTCATGGTTCCAATTGACCCTCTATACGTCGATGCCAACATGTGCAAAATGCTATTTTGATAATAATCTATTGCAAATGTGGTCCGGGAATACACAGTGAAGAATACGAATATGGTCATGCAAGGACGATCATGTTCTTTTTTTTAACTCCAATGCCATGTTTTTTTGGGTCAATCAAATCACATCGCATTTTTATTTAAATTTTTATTTCTAATTTTTCTATTTTTTGTTTAGGAAAGAAACAACATGTGACATTATTATAAGAAAACATCTTAAAGTGAACAACATCTATTTTTGCTATGAAACATTTTAATTGAGATATGTACACAATCATTGTTGTTAAATCTCATAATAAATTCCCTCTACAATTAGCCTTCAAGAAAAAAATTGTTTTCCTTATATGCGGTCCTTAAGTGACCAATTTTTCGTTATCTACTCTGGTAGCATGATACTATAAGACAATCAAAATGAGTTTTCGACACATCACTTTTGTGTAAACTAACGTTTAGTCTCCAATTTTACGTTTAGTCGTTTAGTTCTTTATTCACTGGTCCTTTTGTTTCTGAAAACAAGGCTTACAAGCTTTATCCAAAGTCAAACATTGTAAAGTTTGATAAAATTTGTATAAAAACTGTTGACATGTGGTTCGGGATTTTAAGCATGTACGAGCGAAAATAATTTTGATTAGGTGGCATTGCATGCATGGTCACCAATGGCAAAACGTCTCATATCCATGCATGTGTGACTTCTTGTCGGGGGGCTACCCCCGGGTAGGGTCATGGTGTGGTAAAAGATATGCCCAAGTGTGGGCCAAGTTACAGTAAAAGCCGGCATGCCTGGGCTTCCGAGTGTGGTGTAGGCGCAAACCGACATAGGCGTACCGAGATACCCCGGGCCAGAAGGGACCGAGGTACCATGCTGGTGCCAACCGGCATATATCGACTGAGATAAGGGATCCGAGACAGCATAACCGACATATGTATGTCGGTAACTTGTGTGTTTTCTTATGTGCAGCGAAGGTTATTCAGGAAGGGGAATCCGGCATATCCATGCCGGGTTATCCTTATGTCGGACGAAAGTCAATGCTCCTGTCACATCCCGTCTGGCACGGGGGCGCGGCGTGCGGTATGGCGCATGTCTGAGGTGACTGGGCTTACCTCTGCTGACCAAGAAGCAGGAGAAGGACACCGCTGACCTCGGGCGTACCTTGGAGCAGAGATATGGGACAGGACATGGGCAAGCCACGTCATGTCCACTGTGCAGAGACAATCATGACGCGCAGGCGTGCGCGTCTGCAGTGCCGGTACGGAGAAGTGACCGTTGCAAGTGGAGGGGTATTCCGGTAACCCGGTTTAGCCTATATATATGTCCTCCCCCCTCCTGCGTGAGGGACGATGCCCTGAGATACCTTTCCATCCGTAGCTTCATCTTCTACCTTGTGTTCATCCCCATTGTTGGGATCATACAGCTCGAGGAGCAGCTTTGTACGTGTGATACCGAGATATTCAGAGAGAGATAGCCAGGAGTAGGGGTATTACCTCCTCACGAGGGCCCCGAACCTGGGTAGATCCTGTGAGTGTTTGTGCTTGTGTGTTCATCTGTGTACGCTTCTTAGCGTGCTAGCCCTCTCCCGGATCCACCAGCGTCCATCGGCCCCACGCTTAGCCATCCTATGGCATCTGCCGTGATACCACCACGACAGTTGGCGCCCACCGTGGGGCAGGCAGCGGCGCTGGCTGGTGTGACATTCCGGACTGGCTCCATCATCGACTCGGGCGAGCGCGTCGTCTGCGGGCTCGTCTGCAAGCTCGGCGCGCTGAACTTCATCAGCGACAACGCTGGATGCTTCGGCAGCAGGCTGTTCCCGACGAATGGCTGCCTCATCAGCTTCGGCACCTTCGTGACCTACGTCGCCACCGAGGTTGCCTGCAAGTACCCGAGCAGGTGCTTGTGGCTGAGGATCCTCCTGCTATCTGTGCGGCTCGCGGCCGGCGTAGCGCTCGCCCCGGGAGCTGCGGAGAGGTCATGGTGACCGGCACTGCGGCTGATGCCGGTAAAGGAGAACCCGGCAAAGCAGATGCCGGTAATCCCGCCCCCAAGGTCACCAGATCGGCGAAAGTGCCGCTGGAGCGGAGGGAAAACCTCCGAGATCAGGCCGGTACATCCAATGTACCTGTTAGGCCAGCTCATCTCGAGGAGATAATAGAGAAACTGGCTGTGCCGGTAGCTGCCGGTACAGATGCTGCCCAATCAGAGGCAGAGTTGGAGGCACGGCGTCAGAGCTTGCTTCAGGAGGCTCTGGAGATGGCCGAGGTAAGGAGAGAATTCGGGATAACTGTCCGTGAGTATAACCAAGCACATGGTTTTACCCCGGTAGCTGCTCGCCCTAGTCGAGTAGAGGATGTGCGCAAGAGGGGTAAAAACCTCAATGCCGAGATTGCTAGAGATGGTAGATCTAGCTCCAGTAAGACTCCTAGTAACTTATCGGTCGAAAAACCGAAGTATAGTTCCCCTGCTAAGACTCTTAGAGCTGCCGAGGCAGCAAGAGCCGAGTTGTCAGGCTTATCCGGAGAAGCTCTCCGTAGGCAGCAAGACCGAGTTAATGAGTTGGTAGCTGTGGCTACCCGGCAGAATGAGGCCTATCGCAAGGCCAACACAGTTGCAGGTGGGTCTGATGTTGTTCACTCGGCTAGGGGAGCCAGTGGATCTAAGGGGCAAGCTTCATCACCACATGTCGGTCGCACTAGTACAGAACGACACATCGGATACCCCTCTATGGCAACGGCAAGAGTTAGACGACGGAAAAATGAGCTCCGCGCGCTTCCGCGAGTGCGCGCGCGCTAGTCGGTCGATGGGCCCGACACAATGGTAACGGAGGCTGAAAAGATCTTCGTTGCTCATATATAGGCAACGGAGGAAAGAATATCTCCGTTGCTGATATTTCCACATCAGAAACGGAGATCGTTCTATTTCCGTTTCCCATGTGAAGGCACATTAAGCAGTGCCGGTATTAATATCTCCCACCCCAGTACTGTATCTCACTCTCACTCTCAGTCTCACTCTCCCCAGTTCCTAACCCTAGCCGCACACGCTCTCCTCCTACTTCACCCATCGATGGCGAACCCCTCCGGCGCCGACGGAAGTCAGGATGGAGCATCTTCCTCCTCCCACCCTCCGAGGCGCAGCCCGGATCTCCCCTACAATTGGGGCGAGATCCCCGGCGACTGCGGTCGCGAGTTCATTTTGAGCCGTCAAATCCCATCCGGATCCACGGCGGCGGCGGCCACCGACGCCCGGATCTCGTCCTCATCGTCCTCCTCGGACGATGAGGACGAGGATCTGGAGGTCGGTCTCCTCCTCTCTCGCGCCTCCTTTGAGCGCGAGCGCGCCGAGGGTGTCATTCGGGCGTCTGCGATGCAGAGAGCTATCCGCATCTCCGCCGCCGAGCACGCGATAGAAGCCGCCGAGGAGGCGTTGTTCCAGACGCGGCTCCGGGCGGCCATAGACCGCTCTCTTCTCCCTGGCCAGGGCCCTGGGCCAGATGCGGCGGCGGCAGCGGTGGCGGCGGCGGAGGAGGAGGATGAGGAGGAGGAGGACGCTCCGGTGTTCGAGCAGGATGAGGTCACCTCTGAAGTCTCCTCTGGCGCCGACGCCTGGGACGCAATCCGCGACGGAAAGCGACCCCGCCTCGCCTAAGTTAAATGACCGCTCTGTTAGCTACTTATTTAGCTCGGTTTGATCTGTTAGTTAACTCTGTTCAGCTATGTATTTGCTATGTTAGCTACTTATTTAGCTCGGTTTGCTTTGTTTAGCTATGTATTGGCTATGTTAGCTACTTATTTAGCTCGGTTTGCTCTGTTAGTTAGCTCTGTTCAGCTATGTATTTGCTATGTTAGCTACTTATTTAGCTCGCTTTGCTTTGTTTAGCTATGTATTTGCTATGTTAGCTACTTATTTAGCTCAGTTTGCTCTGTTAGTTAGCTCTGTTCAGCTATGTATTTGCTATGTTAGCTACTTATTTAGCTCGGTTTGCTTTGTTTAGCTATGTATTTGCTATGTTAGCTACTTATTTAGCTCAGTTTGCTCTGTTAGTTAGCTCTGTTCAGCTATGTATTTGCTATGTTAGCTACTTATTTAGCTCGGTTTGCTTTGTTTAGCTATGTATTTGCTATGTTAGCTACTTATTTAGCTCAGTTTGCTCTGTTAGTTAGCTCTGTTCAGCTATGTATTTGCTATGTTAGCTACTTATTTAGCTCGGTTTGCTTTGTTTAGCTATGTATTTGCTATGTTAGCTACTTATTTAGCTCAGTTTGCTCTGTTAGTTAGCTCTGTTCAGCTATGTATTTGCTATGTTAGCTACTTATTTAGCTCGGTTTGTTTTGTTTAGCCATGTATTTGCTATGTTAGCTACTTATTTAGCTCGGTTTGCTCTGTTAGTTAGCTCTGTTCAGCTATGTATTTGCTATGTTAGCTACTTATTTAGCTCGGTTTGCTTTTGTTTAGCTATGTATTTGCTATGTTAGCTACTTATTTAGCTCAGTTTGCTCTGTTAGTTAGCTCTGTTCAGCTATGTATTTGCTATGTTAGCTACTTATTTAGCTCGGTTTGCTTTGTTTAGCTATGTATTTGCTATGTTAGCTACTTATTTAGCTCGGTTTGCTCTGTTAGTTAGCTCTGTTCAGCTATGTATTTGCTATGTTAGCTACTTATTTAGCTCGGTTTGCTCTGTTCAGCTATGTATTTGCTATGTTAGCTAATTATTTAGCTCGGGTTGCTCTGTTAGTTAGCTCTGTTCAGCTATGTATTTGCTATGTTAGCTACTTATTTAGCTTGGTTTGCTCTGTTAGTTAGCTCTTCAGCTATATATTTAGCTCGGTTTGCTTTGTTTACTGCTTATTGGCTCTGTTTATTAGCTTTGTTTGCTGTTTTTAACAAAGAATATTCGTTGTTTCAAGAGCTTGGTGGATGCTTGGTGACGATGCTGCTGCCGTGAAGACCTAGGAGCGGGGCTCCATACACGGTGCCGTCACCAGGAGCAGTACATTTTGCGCAGCAGGAAAGACAGTAGATGTTCATCTGTCGGCCGTGAAGACATAGGAGCAGAGCTCCAGCCACGCGCACTGATGAACTTTTGTAAAGCAGGGCGTACAGGAATACGGTGACGACCGGGCGGCCGTCTAGTCGCATGGAGCGGGGCTCCATCGACGGCACAGCCCGTCACCGTGTTTTTTTTCCTGTAACCCTTATTAGAAACGGTTATTAGCAAAACTCCGTGTCTAATGTTAAATACATCAGAAACGGTTTATCTCCTCCGTTGCCATTGTGAGGCTTCACATCAGTGACAGAGGCGGGGACACGGACCCTTTCTCCGTTGCCGAAGGGGTTTTTGGCCCGTTTCCGATGTGTCGTTCTGTACTAGTGTGGAGATCGTGACCGGAGTGTAAACTCCGGTAAGAGCAAAGAGATACAGGTGTATGATCCGGCGTGTGCCGGAAAACAGGTAGTTGGGCGAGGTAGTGCCGGCCGGGGTAGAAGCAATCCCGGTCCGGGCGGTCCAGGTGCCGGGGTAGTTAACTCGGCTGGCCGAGGTTATCCACCTCGGTATCCGACACAAAATCTCGCCCAGCAGCAGCAGCAAAATGTCGGGCATGTCCAGCAGCCACAAGTTGTTGAACAGGTGGCTAACCGTTATGATGATGGTTACTCGGCTATGGAGAAAGCCGGGTATCCGAGATATGAAGGTGCACTGGGATCTCGGTTGGGACCTCGCCAGTTGTCACCAAATGATGCACGTACAAGTTGGACAGGATTATATGTCCGAGATGCTGGAAGAGCAAGGTCCACCTGGCCCGCATGTTTTGGACCTCGGATCATGAGGGAGCCACCGGTGCGGCACTTTCAGTTAAACCGAGGTGCAAAACATATGACGGCAGTACTAAGCCGGAGGACTGGCTGACAGATTATGTGTCGGCAGTGCATATCGCGGGAGGAAACCGCCGATGGGCGGTGAGGTATATCCCGCAATGTTGGAAGGGCCAGCCCGGATTTGGCTGAACAACCTGCGAGAGGGCAGCGTTGATTGCTGGCTGGACTTTGAAGAAGCATTTGTTAGCAACTTCTCCAGCACGTACAAGAGACCGAATCGTCCTCAGCAGCTTGCGATGTGCAAGCAGAGGGATAATGAAACTGAC
This sequence comes from Poa pratensis, assembly GCA_947311845.1. Classification (NCBI taxonomy): domain Eukaryota; kingdom Viridiplantae; phylum Streptophyta; class Magnoliopsida; order Poales; family Poaceae; genus Poa; species Poa pratensis. The sequence continues at coordinate 5,953,765 of CAMZMU010000070.1, forward strand.
CGGGATTACTTAACCCGGTGGAGTACTATTCGCAATTCCTGTGAAGGAGTTGTGGAGGCGCAGGCCATATCTTGGTTTGCCCAGGGGTGCCGACACGGCTCCATGCTCTGGCAGAAGTTGCAGAGGGAAATGCCGGCCACTCTGGCCGAGACAATCCGGATTGCGGATAGCTATGCACTGGGTGATCCGATGCAACCTTGCTGAACTCGGGAGAGCCGAGTAGAAGATACCCGGTGAATAACAGACCCGGGCCAGTCAGGCAGAACGATCGCCAGGACTTCGGTAACAAGAGGAGAGAACCGGATTACCGGTATGGCTCAAACCAGGTTGCAGCGGTAAACCAAGACCAGCCAGATGCCGGCAATAGCCAGCGTCCGAAGTTCAATGGCCCAGCATGGGGCCAGAATCAAGAAGGGAAGAGGCCATGGGGTGACCAGAAGCCATCCTTAACTTATGAGGCTATGTTGGATGGGCCTTGCAGTTTCCACACCCAAGACATCCGCAGGCCTGCAAACCATACAACTCGGCAGTGCAGCTGGTATCAGCGCACAAGGGGGAAGGAGCCAGAGCCGGAGGAAATCAGGGGGGCACCTCAGAGAATTCCGCCGAGGCAAAACTTACCGCTTACCGGAGCAAATGCTATCCCGGTGATTCCGCCAGTTCCGAGGCAAGCAGATCCGAAACCTGTGAATCAGGTGAATGTCGGAGGGAACAATAACAACACTGGTCCCAGCAGGCAGGGAGAGTATCCCCAGGGAGATTACAGAGAAGCTCATCAGAGCTATGTGATATTTGTGACCGAGCCAACTGACAAGAAGAGCTTGCATCGGCGTGCACTGGAGGTGAACGCAGTTATGCCGGCAGTGCCGAAGTATTTGCACTGGTCCGAGCAAGAAATCACTTGGAGCAGAAGGGATCATCCCCGAGTTATGCCAACTCCGGGAGGTTATGCATTGGTGGTGGACCGACATTCTTTGGACCCACCATCAATGTTCGGTTCACCCGAGTTCTCATTGATAATGGGAGTGCTATCAATATCATGTACCGAGACACCATGGTGAAGATGGGTATCTCGGCAAATATGCTGCAGCCGAGTTCTACACCTTTCATGGTATAGTGCCAGGTGTTTCATGTGCACCTATGGGCAAAATTTGGGTTGATGTGTTGTTTGGCACCAAGGACAACTGCCGAACTGAGAGTATCCAGTTTGAGGTAGTGGACCTCGAAAGTCCATACCATGCTTTACTCGGTAGGCCTGCACTGTCCAAGTTCATGATATCCACCCATGTGGGTTACCTCAAGATGAAAATGCCGGGTCCTAATGGCATCATCACTATCTCGGGTGATTACAAGCGTGCACTGGAGTGTGCCTCGGCTGGATCGTGCTTAGCCGAGTCACTGATTATCGCTGCAGAGAAGAAGAAGATCCATGAAGTGGTGGCATTGGCTCAGTCCGCACAACTCGGCATGCCGGGTATGGCTAACCCGGAGCAGAATGCAACTTTCGAGGTGCCCAAAGACCAAGAAGATCAATGTTGACCCGGCATGTCCGGACCACAACGTCATCATTGGTACCGGGTTAACTGAGAAATAGGAAGGCGAGCTCAGTCACTTCCTCCGTGAGAACCGGGATATCTTTGCATGGTCAAATCAGGACCTGCCAGGTGTTCCGAGGGAGTTGGCTGAGCACTCTTTGTTCGTCAGACCGGATATGAAACCGGTGAAGCAACCTATGCGACGTCTCTCGGATGAGAGGAGAAAGGTGATAGGTGATGAACTGGCCAGATTACTTGCATCTGGTTTCATCATGGAAGTGCTGCACCCGGACTGGTTGTCTAACCCGGTCCTGGTGGAAAAGAAAAAAGATGACCCGAACGTGGCCATTGTGTGGCGTATGTGTATTGATTACACAAACTTGAACAAGGCATGTCCTAAGGATCCATTCCCGCTGCCTCGGATTGATCAAGTGATCGATTCCACAGCCGGGTGTGAGCTGTTATCCTTTGTAGATGCTTATTCTGGTTTTCACCAGATACCACTGAACCCTGCTGATCAAATGAAAACTGCTTTTATCACCCCGTATGGGGCTTATTGCTATCGTGTCATGACCTTTGGTTTGAGAAATGCTGGTGCCACTTACCAGAGATGTATGCAAAAATGCTTGCATGATCAAATAGGAAAAAATGTGCAGGTGTATGTCGATGACATTGTCATCAAGTCTAAGGAGAAATCCTCTCTGATTGATGATCTCCGAGAAACATTTGAGAATCTAAGGAAATTCCGGATAAAACTTAACCCGGACAAATGTACCTTCGGTGTGCCGGCAGGCAAATTACTCGGTTTCCTCGTGTCAAGCCGAGGTATCGAGGTGAACCCGACAAAAATCCGTGCTATTGAAAGCATGAGGTTACCGACATGTCTCAAAGACGTGCAGAAATTCACTGGATGTTTGGCATCCTTAAGTCGGTTTGTTAGCAGGTTGGGAGAAAAGGCATTGCCTTTGTATCAACTCATGAAGAAAACAACCCACTTCGTGTGGACCCCGCAAGCAGATGCGGCGTTCACCGAGTTAAAAAAGATGTTGGCAACTGCGCCGATACTGGCTCACCATTACCCAAAGAGCCGATGTTGCTCTACATTGCAGCCACAAACCGGGTTGTGAGTGTCGTATTGGTAGTGGAGCGAGAAGAGATGGCAAAACTGTGCAAGGCCAGTATATTACCTGAGCGAGGTGATCTCGTTGTCCAAGCAGAACTACCCTCACTACCAGAAGATGACATATGGTGTCTATCTGGCTGCTAAGAAGTTGAAACATTACTTCCAAGAGCATTCAATCACTGTGGTTGTGAGGCTCCTATCTCGGAGATCATTGGGTGTAAAGATGCAACTGGCCGAGTAGCCAAGTGGGCTATCGAGGTGTCCCCTTACACTCCTCACTATGAAAGAAGAGATGCCATTAAATCTCAGGCACTGCCGGATTTCCTGGTGGATTGGGCTGAAATGCAATATGAGCCACCATTGCCTGACCCAATTACTGGAGAATGCACTTTGATGGTTCAGGACAAAAATTGGTTTAGGTGCCGGGGTAGTCCTTACCTCGCCAAAGCATGATCAGCTGAGATATGTGTTGCAGATTCATTTTGCGGCATCTAACAATGTGGCCGAGTATGAGGCACTTGTTCATGGGCTAAATGTGGCCAAAGAAATTGGTATTCGCCGGATAGAATGTTTCGGAGACTCGGATTGGTGGTGCAGCAAGTCTCGGGAAATTGGGATGCTTTAGACGCCAACATGGCGTTGTATCGGTTTCATGTCCAGAAGATCTCGGGGTTCTTTGAAGGTTGCGAGCTCACGCATATACCTCGGGCTGAAAATGAAGCCGCCGATGTACTGTCCAAGCTAGGTTCATCCCGGGATCCAATTCCACCCGGCATAGCCTTGGAGCATTGAGGAAGCCATCAATCAAACCATCGCCGAGTCCGAGTCAATTTTATCCCGGCGAAACCGGAGTCTGGTGCTGTTCCCATGGACGTCGATGTCGGATGCATTTGGGAGAACCCGGGGACTGCTTGGCAGAACCCGGGGACTGGTTACTCTATCTCGGAAGAAGTAATGTCGGTTGATCTCATGGAGGTGGATGATCCGGTCTTTCCTGTGCGTCCTGTGCCGGAGTGGGCACAACCAATAATGGCATATATGATGGAGGGAGTTTGCCAAGTAATGAAGTTGAAGCTAGGCAAGTGCAAAGAAGATCCAAGGCATACACCATCATCAACCAGAGTTATACAAGAGAAGTGTGACCGAGGTACTGCAGCGCTGTGTCGAGCCGCAGGAAGGGCAGGAGATGCTCCTGGAGATTCATCAGGGAGAGTGTGGTCATCATGCTTCATCAAGAGCCTTGGTGGCTAAGGTATTCCGGCATGGGTTTTATTGGCCCAGTGCTTTGAACCAGGCAGAAGATATCGTCCGAAAGTGTGAGGGATGTCAGAGGTTTGCTAAAAAGATCCACCTGCCAGCCTCGGCACTCAAGACAATTCCAATCACTTGGCCCTTTGCAGTTTGGTGCTGGATATGGTGGGAGAGTTCAGGCCAGCCCGAGGTAACATGACTCATATGCTGGTGATGGTGGACAAGTTCACCAAATGGATCGAGGTAAAGCCAATCCGGAAGTGTGATGGTCACACAGCTGTGACCTTTTTGAAGGACATCATTTTGAGATATGGTTACCCCCATAGCATTATCTCGGATAATGGCACAAACTTTGCTGTGGGAGAGTTTGCTCGGTTCTGTGCGGATAAGAGAATTCGGTTGGACATAGCCTCGGTGGCACACCCTGAGGCAAATGGGCAAGTGGAAAGAGCAAATGCATTGGTGTTAGCCGGTATCAAAGCCCGGTTGATTGAACCACTGTTGCGAACTCCGGGATGTTGGATAGAGGAGATACCAGCAGTGCTGTGGGGTCTAAGGACCACACCAAATCGATCAACTGGCTATACGCCATTTTTTCTGGTCTATGGAGCAGAAGCGGTCTGCCGACCGACATGGAATATGACTCGCCGAGAGTGGCGCTGTACACTGAAACCGAGGCAAAAGAAGCTCGGGAAAATGATGTTGATTTGCTCGAAGAAGCACGAGAACTGACCTTATCTCGGTCAGCTATATATCAGCAAAATCTCCGACGCTATCATAGCCGGAAGATCAGCCCTCGGGTTTCCGAGAGGGAGATTTGGTGTTGAGGCTAGTGCAACGCAAAGCAGGCCGACACAAGTTGTCACCTCCATGGGAGGGACCATTCATTGTGAGCAAGGCTCTGCACAATGATTCATACTATCTTATAGATGCGCAGGCACCGAGGAAAAATGTGATGGACAAATCCGGAGAGGAGACCAAAAGACCCTGGAATGTAGCTCTACTCCGTCCCTTTTACTCATAAGGGCGCAGTGTATGTATCTCGGTTTTCCTTTGAATAAAATGCCGGCACTCCGAAAAGAAACTCGGGGACTGCCTTTGTCCATATGCTTGTGTTTTATCTCGGTTTTTTCTGTGTTGTTCATATGTCGGATGATTTTGAGACCTCGTTTCAAAGTTCAAGTAATGTATGCTATTTTGTTGTGATCTTGTGACTCGACTGACGAACGCCGAAATGGCAGTCAAGAGCAGAGGTTATGGTATATGGTAAACATGAAAATGGACTCGGGGACTCGGTCCTAAAAAGATCCGACATATGTCGTTTACTAACCCGGTTTTTTCTTTCCTTTTCCTTGTGTCGGATGACTCTAAACCTTACCTCAAAATTTACAAGTATTGTGTGCTATAATGATTGATCTTGTGACTCGACTGTCGAACGCCTAAATGGTAGACAAGAGCAAAGATTACTAAGTATAGTAAACAAGAAAGTAAACTCGGGGACTTGGTGCAAAGTGATCGGCATTGCTGTCTTGTTGAAACTAATATGATAAAGTAGCACGGATAAAAGTAGCACTGCGAGATACTTAAAAGTATATTTACATCTGCACCCGGCATTCCGGGGATTTAATGGTTCAATGTTTGATAAGCTTAGGCAGCTGCCTCGGAGGAGCTCGGAGCAGTTGGAGCGGTGCGAGGCTCGGGAGCAGTCTCGGCGGCAGAAGAAGCTTCAGTTGTTGGAGCAACCTCGGGTGTTGGAGTGGCTGCCGAGGCACCAGCAGTGTCGGATACCGGCTTCTCAGAAGTGTCGGTCGCGGTCGACTTGCAGTGTCGGTCGCAGCCGGCTTGGCAATGTCGGTTGCTCCAGCAGCAGAAGTGTCGGCTGCTCCGGCAGCAGCAGTCTCGGTCGCTCCGGCAGTGGCAGCGTCGGGAGCTTCGGCCTCGATCTCCTCATCGATGTCATCTTCCTCGTCTTCACCCTCTTCATCATCCTGGTCATCTTCTTCGTCATCCGAGTAGGCGGGACCCGGAATGAAGTGTCGGGTGGGAGCATAGCTGGCCATGAATTTGGCTGCATCTTTGCGGCTCTCTATCAGTGTCGGATCGAGGTCCATTTGGAGCCTTGGCGCAGGGAGCGCACGGCATTGAGGTTGATGGCTCATACCAGGAGAGCACAAAGGTCAGTGCTTGATCAGCTCCGGCACGAGCTGCAGAGGATCTCCACTCTCGGACCCTGGCCTCGGCCCCCGACAGACACTTGGACAATTCTTCAATGCTAGCCGGAGTTGAGATCCTGGCCATAAGGCTCGGTAAGCTTTGATGCCAGCATCAAGAAGATCCAGGCCAATGGCCTTCAGAGGAGAGATGCGAGCATTCAGAGCGTCAGTGATCTTCAATATCCCATTCCTCCGGGATTGGGCCAGCCTCGGCTCTCTTTGCTCGTGCCTTGCGACAGTGTTGAGTGCAGCAGCCTTGGAGTGGGAGAAGTGATCTGAAGATAGAAAAGCTATCACCGAATTGAGTTATATACCGGCATATCTTAATGTCGGTACAAGCAATGAAACAAAAAGAAAGGATAAAGAAACTTACTGTCCATCTCCTTGTTAAGCCGGGTGAGCTCGCGGAGCCAGATGTCGGATTTTGCCTTGAGGGCATCCAGTTCTCCTTGAGCCGAGGTAGCGCGAACCTCGGTCGCCTCGAGGTTTCCTTGTGCTTTTGCGCAGCTTCCTCCTTTGCATCAGGGCCTGCTCAATGCCGGTTTTCTCGCCCTGGACCCGGCAAGTTCCTCCTGGAGCCGAGACACTTCCTGTCGTTCCTTCTGGAGGGCAGTGGCGTGCGCGTTTCCTTGTTCTTCAGCGTCTCCTGAAGTTGCTTGTGGGACCTCTTGAGTTTTTGTGGTCCAGAAGCAGCTTCCGAAACACTGTGGTCCGGCGTTGGTGCAATCCTGAAAAGAGCAAAGGTTAGTATGATTTTTGAAGATTCATGCCGAGTAAAGCTAAGTGTCGGATTTTTTGAAGATTCGTGCCGAGTAAAACTCGACAAGAATCTCGGGGACTGGATGTCGGATTTTTGAAGATCCTAAGTGTCGGATTTTTTGAAGATCCTAAGTGTCGGTTTTTTGAAGATCCTGAGTGTCGGATTTTTTGAGTCTAATGATGGAAATTTTGTGAAGATTCGCGCCGAGTGATCTTTACTCGGGCAAGCGCAGGTCACTCAACCCGAATCTCGGGGACTGGGGATTATATATGTTTATCATCTATGGCAAAGGAAAGAAAAGTCTGGCTGAGGAAAAAATACCTCGGCAAGCTTGCTGGCTCGAAGGGTCGAGAGTTGCAAGTTGTGCATGGCCTGAGCAAGCGCACTGGGCCAGCTGGATGTGGGTGACCGGGTTCGCGGAGGAGACCTCGCTTGTGTCGGCGGCATTCCAGTCCATGTGGTACTGCTTCTCCGAGCCTAAGCTGTGTCCACTTTGAGTTTGGAGCTGGGGTAAAACCCAGCTGCTACTGGTAACTCGGGAGACGGAGGTGAGAGCTTGGTGCTCCGGGGTAGTGGTTGGAGTCAACACCACTTGTTCTCCGGGTTGGCAAGTTGTTTCCCGGTGCCACTTGGCTCTGTGCCGGCTTGGCTAGTGGAGTAGCTTTCCGAGTTACTAACTCGGTGGACTTGGTGGTGGACTTCGGCCGGGCGGCTGCTTTGGTTGCTGCTGTTGCTGTTGAGGTTGCTGTGTCCTTGTTGCTGTTGCGTTGCTGATGTTCCTGTTGCTGTTGCTGCTGCTGCTGCTGTTGTTGTTGTTGTGTGTGGTTGCTGTTGTTGCGGCTGTTGTTGTTGTGGTGGTGGTTGCTGTGCGCCCGAGGTCACCGAAGTGTCGGCCCGCGGAATGTCGGTTTCCGCGGTGGGGGCAGCAGAGCCATCATCTTGTCGAGGACCACGACCTCGGGAATGACAGATGAGGTGGCGGGTACCCCGGAGTCACGTGGCCGAGGTTCGGCTGTACTCGGAAGGGGTGAGCGCATAGAGAGGCACTCTGGTTGATTCAAGGGGGGCACTGCATCAAACAAGAAAAATGTTATGTCGGGGAAAGTTATCCCGGAGAAGGAAAAAAGGAAGTAAGCTTGTGTCGGCAAAGAATATCTTACCCTTGAGTAACTGGTGGTGTCTTCTTGCCCTTCTTCGGCTTAACCGCTCCTCTCTTCTGCCGCTTCGCCTTCGGAGCTGCTGGATCTGAGGATGTGGAGGTCCCGGTATTCGAGGTACCGGTCTCTGCACGCTTGCGAGATCCCACTTGTTTGCCCGAGGTAGCAGGGCGTGCACTCGGGCAGAGCCACCCGGGTTAGTTGATGCCGAGGCTGGGTGAGCATATGCGATGGGACGAGCATCAATTATCTCTAGCATTTCGCAATCATCATCGTCTGACCAATCTCGGATTGAGGCTCGGGCTCGAGGCTTACCCGAGGTAGGGGCGCCAGCTCTCGGAATGGCAGCTGATCCTCATCATCCGGGTCTTCTACCTCGGCGACGTCCGGGGCAGGGATGTCTTGGCCCCATTTGGTGGAGGGATCCTCTCCATCTTCAGTCTTTTGCCGGGTAAACCTCTGCAAGCCAGAAGCAGTAAAACCGAGTTACTTTATGAGCGGATTATGGGGCCGGCATAAGAGTTATCTCGGTAGAAAAAAGTATGTCGGTGCAAGTTGCAAGGTTACTTACTTGCTCCGGAAGCCGAGTTCTGTTATGAGGTTCTAGACCCCATTCCCATTCCTCGGTCATCAGCGTGCGGGCAATTGCCTTGACACGTCTTCTGATCTCGGCTTTGTTCAGCTCGTGGGTGCTGATCCGAGTTGGATCATACTGGCCACTCATGTGGCAGATCTTGTGAACTCGGTCTTGAAGGGGGGAAACTCGGCGGCTGACGAAGGTCCTCAGGAGATCATCGCTAGTTAAGCCTGCTCCCACAAGCTCCTCGACGACCTTGTGAATCTGGTTGATCTCGATGTTCAGGTCCCTCGGGTTGAGGGACCAGTTAAACTGTTCAGTAGGGGTGGCGATGTTGAATAGCGGCAGGTTCAGAAAGTCGGCATTGTCTGGGCTGTCCGGGTTCTTCACGTAGAAGAACGTGCGCTGCCATTTCCGGCATGACTCCAGCCTTGAATCCGAGGTAAGATGGAACCCCTCCGAGGTATGATGGTAGCAGCTCCGCACGGGGTCATCTCCTTGGGGAAGTTCTTGTTCTCCGGATCCGGGACACTTTGCTTCCGGAGTTGGAAGTACTTGGCCCAGAGCTCAACAGTGGGCCAAAGTCCGAGGTATCCCTCGGAGAAAGAAACACACGCAGAGAGCGTGGTAATGGCATTGGCTGGAAGGTGGTGAGGTTGAAGCCGGAATCGATCCAAGAAGGATCGGAAGAACTCGCTCGCCGGGAGTCCAAAGCCGCGCTCGAAGTGCGCGACGAAGACCACGCGCTCGCCGGATTTTAGCTTCGGCTCGGCCTCTGTGCCGGGAACCCGGCATATCACTTGTGCCGGAATGCGTTTGGTCCGGACTAGCCAGTCTATCTCGGCTGGGTTACGTCGGAACCTTCCCACCCGGCGCGCTCTCCCTCTTCGACGACATCCTCGGCAGGCTCCGGGGTATGGCTGGATGACATCTCGGAAGGGATCTGCAAAAGAGGCACAGGTTGAACCGAGATAAGTATCTCGGAATATTTGGGCAACAGAGGAACCGAGATAAGTATCTCGGAATATTTGGGCAACAGAGGAAAGTGCATAAGTGGCGGGAAACACAATTCTGTGGCTAAGTGTTTGGCGGAAAGATCTACGGGGAAAAATAAATAGAAGATAAATGCAAGAACATGTGAGTTGAAACTTAGGAAGATCCGCGGAGAAACTATTGCAAAGTTGTTAAGAGGCACGATGGAGAAGGTATAGAGGGGATCTAAGCAACTAAGTTCAATAGCATCTATGCAGTTGGATGCGAGAGCTTAGACGGAGAAGAGGAGGAAGATGAACAGATCCATCGGAGAAGAGGAACGTGTTCATCGGAGGGATGAACACGTTCATCGGCAATGCTAAGGGCGAGGAACTCACCGGTGTTGCGGCGGCGTTGCGAGGCGAAGAAGCGCGGGTGTGCCGGAGTTGAGCGCGTCCGGTGGCGGCGCGGGGTGCTCCGGTGGACGGTGGTTCGTGAGATCCGGCGTCGTGCGGTGGCGGAGCTCACTGCGCGGCGGCGGCGGTGTCGCAGGAAAGAGAGAAGGAAGAAGAGGGATGCGAAGAAGACGAGGAGAGGTGCCCGCTCGCCTATTTATGGGCACGGGGCGTGGGCGGTTTCCATTATTACCGCGTGCGGTTACCGTAACGGGCGCGCGGATTAACCGCGCACGATCTGCGCGGTTTGCGATGTTTGCGGCCGCACGATCAGCCGCATCGTGGGCCACAAGGTGGTAACGGCCCGCGGCGTGATCGCGTGCGGTTAATGGCGCGGGAATCAAGGAGGCACGCCACGGTCAAACGCACTCGAGTGCTTTTGAGACGTGACAGCTCGTGACGTATGCGGCGTGCGTGCAGAGACATGTCTGTCCACGCGCAGGAACCGAGGCAGCGCGCAGCGTCTCTCTGCCACGTGCTGTGGAGAGATCTTTGAGAGATTGTGGGAATCTTCTTGTGTCGGAGAGACCGGCATAAGGGCAGATCTCGAAGGTTATGGAAAGTTTGGTCCTTGAAGCTTGCGATAAACCGGCATGTGAATGTCGGATTTTGATCAGCATAAAACAGTTGCCTTGTGTCGGAGCAACCGGCATAAGGGCATATGGCGAAACAGTTGGAGGTTTTATCCTGATACTTGAGGTATACCGTCATGTTTATATCGGATGGTTGGGTTAAGTTGAGTTGGTCGTGAAAGCTTGACTTGCTCTGTCAGCGGAGTTCTTGTGTCGGAGAAACCGACACAGGGGCAAATATCGGAATCAATTGGAGAGTTTATTAGTGGCTTTATGGTTGAACTGACATGGTAATGTCAGATGCTTGTTATGGTTGTTTCGGTTGATTAAACCTGCTGTGGCCCTTCATCCAAGGCTGCAGGACCGCACCAGCTTCGAGGACCAATGTCGGGGGGCTACCCCCGGGTAGGGTCATGGTGTGGTAAAAGCTATGCCCAAGTGTGGGCCAAGTTACAGTAAAAGCCGACATGCCTGGGCTTCAAAGTGTGGTGTAGGCGCAAACCGACATAGGCGTACCGAGATACCCCGGGCCAGAAGGGACCGAGGTACCATGCTGGTGCCAACCGGCATATATCGACCGAGATAAGGGATCCGAGACGGCATAACCGACATATGTATGTCGGTAACTTGTGTGTTTTCTTATGTGCAGGGAAGGTTATTCAGGAAGGGGAATCCGGCATATCCATGCCGGGTTATCCTTATGTCGGACGGAAGTCAATGCTCCTGTCACATCCCGTCTGGCACGGGGCGCGGCGTGCGGTACGCGCGCATGTCTGAGGTGACTGGGCTTACCTCTGCTGACCAAGGAGCAGGAGAAGGACACCGCTGACCTCGGGCGTACCTTGGAGCAGAGATATGGGACAGGACATGGGCAAGCCACGTCCTGTCCACTGTGCAGAGACAATCATGACGCGCAGGCGTGCGCGTCTGCAGTGCCGGTACGGAGAAGTGACCGTTGCAAGTGGAGGGGTATTCCGGTAACCCGGTTTAGCCTATATATATGTCCTCCCCCCCTCCTGCGTGAGGGACGATGCCCTGAGATACCTTTCCATCCGTAGCTTCATCTTCTACCTTGTGTTCATCCCCATTGTTGGGATCATACAGCTCGAGGAGCAGCTTTGTACGTGTGATACCGAGATATTCAGAGAGAGATAGGCAGGAGTAGGGGTATTACCTCCTCACGAGGGCCCCAAACCTGGGTAGATCCTGTGTGTGCTTGTGCTTGTGTGTTCATCTGTGTACGCTTCTTAGCGTGCTAGCCCTCTCCCGGATCCACCAACGTCCATCGGCCCCACTCTTAGCCATCCTATGGCATCTGCCGTGATACCACCACGACACTTCTCAACGTCAATCACTGAAACGTCTTGGGTATCAGAAATGGGCCGGCTATATCACGCACTATAGCATATCTGGAGGGTCCATGCTAAATGGGCCAGATAGCGCGCTATAGCATATCTGGAGGGTCCACGCTAAATTTTGACACTTTTGCGCGCTACGGTGCTATTCACGCAATAGCACGCTATATCGCGCTAAAACGTCATAACTTTATGGCGCTATTTTATTTTTCCAGTGTATCGACGAAAAGCACTGAGTTTTCCACCTTAAGAAGAAGCAAAAATTACTTTCTATTTGTCTTGATGATGAATTGCAATCTACTACTTCCTCTTTTGAATTGAAAGATGCCATCGCTAATGCCGATGATTCTGAATAAATAATTTACATTATGTTGTTGCCCCGTGTGATGTTGATTTTAAGCTTTTATACAACTGGATAATGTTTTTCGTACGTAGTTATGCATATATATTTTTGTCATTTCTGGACTATATATTCTTTAATCTTGTCAAAATTCTTTATTTTCAGTTGTATCTGGTATTTTTTCAGAACGCTATATTGAAATATAGCAAGCTATTAGCATGCTATAGCGTGTATAGCATCTGGAGGAGGCCGCCGCTATTTCTCTTAGCACGCTATTTTTTACCATGGATTTAACTGTTAATCTCTGTTTATTTATGTGTAGAAGGTTAAATCATTTCTATAGAGACGATCTCGTATGATCTTTAATTATTGTGTCTCCTGATTTGGTGTTAGAAGAGTTCTTTTCTTAAGAACATCTCTAGCTGAGAGGCTTCTTCTTCTTAAGAACATCTCCAACTGAGGCCCCAAAGCCACCCCGCGCTCGCTCCGTTGGGGGTCGAGAAGTGTTTAAGAGAAAACATATGGAAAGATAGCCTTGTCTTGATTTCTAAGCAAACAAAAAGCATTCTTTTGTCTTTTCCTCCCTCAAGCACCTTCGAACAAATCGCACCTTGGAAAGAAGGCCAATTCGCCCAATTATATTTCAGATGCTCTGGCGAGCTTTGTCTTTGCTTATGAAAATGGCCATGAACTGTTACATGCTCAGTCTTAATTTGTGCGTGAAGTTTCTGTAGATGAGTTCGCGTGCGAAATTAGGCAAGTATACTGTGCCACATATTTTTGAGCGTTACGTACAGCCACTAAAGCTAGATTTCTTTAATTTATGTGACGCTTTGTCCCATGCTTAAGACAGGCATGTATCACAGATTCCACCTACAAAAGCCACCATTTATAAACGCACATGATTCTGTCCGTATGTGAGCTTAATTTGACACTAGTACTCCCTTTGGTTGGGAATTTGAGTAGCACGACACCGCTGCTAGCAAGAGCTGAGAACCTGATCTCATGGCCCTCTACCCTTATTTCCTCATCTTCTTTTTTGCGAATATCTCTGCTGATTTGGTTCGGCTAAAAGCACCGGAATGACATCAACACTCTCGAGATGCACATGTTTTGTTGCTCTCCAGTCCAAGCAAAGAATGATGAGTTAGCTTGTTGATGAATTTGTTTGTGGTTCACTTCGGCATCGATCCATTCATGCATGCCTGTCTCTCTTCATATATATATATCCCCGTGCCTCGCGAGTGCTACCATAACAACAAAATTGTCTCCCATGCATGCAACAGCACACACACATACACGTACTACACCAAAATTAATGGAGGACATGTTGTCCTCTGCTATGAATTGGATTGGCCCCGAGAATGTGATCATTCATTCCAGCCAGACATCGCACGAGGGCAGTCCCACGGCCGCGACCGCTGCCGACGACGCACAGAATAACGCCGAGGTGAAGGGGGCAATAGTGTTCACGGTGGTGCTCATGTCCATCCTCGGCGGCACGCTCAGCGTGGTCGGCCTCGAGCGCCTGATACGCGGCCGCTTTACCCTCTTCTCAATCGTTCGGACCCTGCTCCGCTCCACCTTCGTCCTCTTCCTTCCCCTCCTGTCCTACATGTTCTCTCACTCGGAGGGGCACACGGGGGAGCTCCTCTACTTGCTCCTATGGATGCTCCTCATCGAGCTCATCCGCAAGAAGGTGCAGGCCATGGTGCAGTCGGCCGGCGGCTCCTTCTCGAGGGCCTCTGGCAGGTTCCGGTTGATGGACCACTCCGACGAGGCTACTCGCTTGGTGTGGATCGGCTACCTCATGTACTCAAACGTCCCACGGAACACCGCAGATTCGGTACGTACTATTACACTAGTTGTTTATCACTACTAGCATAGGAATCATACAATTTCATTTGATTGCTGCACTCGTACTTGTTCATCAAAACACAAGATTTCAACCAGCAAGAAAAAACATAAGATTTTCAAGTTACAAAAAAAATGTCTGCCGAATATGAAAGTATCTCTTTCCTCAACAGAAGGAGGATGTGTTGGCGGCATTCTTTGTCATCCTCTGGTCATTGGCCCTGGCAAAGCTGGGGCAGAGGGTGCTCAACAAATGGATGGCACAGGACTCGCTGGCGGCAGCGGGAAATACTCACCTAATTGCTGGCTACATGCAGCACATCGTAGAGAAGCAGGGAATTTCACCCGCCGGCGACATATCCAACTGCGAGTACGTGGTGATGGGGGAGGAGAAGCTCATGCTCCGTAAGAAGGATAGTCGAAAGAAGGATGGGCATTCTCTCCCCAAGTTACGACTAACCACCCTACATTGTGGCTACGGTGTCGGGAGTTTCCCTGATGGCCAAGATGAGCAGAAGCACGTCCATCTCCTCGTAGACCTCAGCAAGGCCAAGGACTTGGTGACCGTGCAGAGAATATGGGAGAAAATACCAACTCTCGACATATGCTGCTTCAGCACCAAGAGGTGGCGCCGCCTATGCCTCTCCTTCTCTTTATTCAAGCTAATGCGGCGCCGGTTCGAGCATTATCCCATGGTGGAGGTTGGTTCGGAGATGGCACGACGGCTAATGCTCCAAGGCCTGCTAGGCCTCGAGGGCGAAAGCAACGCACAGGACAATGCCCATGCGGTGTTTCAAGTGCTTCAGCTAGAGCTCGACTTCCTCGACAACTACTACGAGGCTGGTGTCCCGGTCGTGATGTCCGCCCCTTGGCTTTTCATCTTCAACTTCATGTTCTCCATCCTCTTCGTTATGACATACGTCCTTGCTATTTTGGTCATCGTGCTAAATTACCACATCGACGACAAAACTCTACTGCTATACTTCATCATCGCCGTGCTGCTGGTGATGACCATCCTTGGCATCGAGATCACAGAGTTCCTCACCATATACCTTCTCTCCAACTGGTTCCTAGTGCATCTGCTATGCTTGTACGTAGCCCCGGGGAACTGTCTTTGGAGGTGTTTGTGCAAGCCAATCATTGGCTGCTTCATTGCAGGACGCTACATGGTTGTAGCTGCACTTAGTTTCATATTTAGACTTTTCTGCAGACCTGTTAATCCGAACAGGATCAGGATCAAGCAGGTATCCATACTCCAAGTATGTGAGCCTGTTCACAAGATGTTAGCATGGACATCTAAGGTCACACTGCCAACTAAAGCCAAGGTAGACATCGTACGGTCCCTGAAGGATGTCAACCCTTTAGGCACTTGCCATGTTTCGCTGCCACAGATAGATGGCTTGGACAGCGATGGAAAAACAGCTACGGAGATCCTCCTGCAGTGTCACCTGGCCACGGAGCTCCTGGACATGCATAGCAGAAGGCGAGCAAAGGAACACAAGAAGCTCCAACTCCAAGACGAGGACCATGGCGATCGGAAGGTGGCGGTGAGGCTCTCGAGGTACTGCATGTACCTCGTGGCGCGCACGCCAGAGCTTCTGCCAGACGATGAGATCTGGGTATCGGACAACTACGACGACATGAAGTGCAGCCTGAAGAAAGCCTTGAACCGGTGCTTATGCGGCTCGGCCTGGCAGGCTTTGCTTGACATGGACGAGCAGGCAGCTAAGCGTTTCCAGGACCCAACAGCTCGGGACGGCCTGAAATTGTTCCAGAGGCACCGGGAGCGCACCGACAAGGACAAGGTGTGGGAGGAAATGGCGCAATTCTGGGTTGATTTGCTCATCTACATGTCCCCGTCCAACGACGTGGAAGGCCATGCCAAGGCGCTTTCATCCTCAGGCGGCGATCTCATCACTTGCCTCTGGGCCTTTTGCACTCATGCAGGTATTACTCGACCCCGACACCCTAGCACCGATGCCGATCAGCAGGTGTGAATCATAACTATTGATTATTGATTTGTGCTATCGGCTAGTGCTTGGTTGTGATCAATAACTACTGCTTGGGTGAGCTATTTATATATTCATGCTAAGTGGAGCGGTCTGGCTTATATGGTGTATGTACCGATGTACGTAAGTGATTTGTTCGATTTGTGCCAATGGGTTGAGTAGTCCATCACTATATCATTCCGTAGAGATATATGCACTCTAAAATCAAATCATTTTGTGTGTGATGGAATAACCTGAATAATCTATGTATATTTTAATATAATTTAATATGTCATGATGATTGTATATTACAATGTGCTAAGTGTTGTACTCCTGGTCTCATGAGTTATTGTGCAATTTGTTATTCTATTAGTTTCTTTGTATATGTCTTGAATATATGAGCAAATTTCCATAAGATTTAATCCATGAAAACAAATAAATCATGGCATGAAAATAGAGATTAAACCACTGATCTGAACTACTAGGCAAGATGAAATCATTATATCTAAACTGACTGCTAACAGTTTTTTTTGAACCGCAGGAGATCTGCGCGTTTCTATATTAAGCTTAAGGGAAAGTACATAACACATTGCATGCCATGTCGCTCAGATGCGAACAGTGGCACGACCATGCCAGCACCACTTTGGGGCATGGCACCTATTCCTATGTTACACACTACTCTAGCAGCAACCCACACCTACACGCTGCCCAGTGCCCACAGCCTATATTCGTCGATGACGGTTTCGAGTACTCGACCTGCCGGCATTGCCTATCCCTGAAACACGCGCGCGTTAGTCTCTAGCCAGAGCGCCTTGACGATCAACATTATGAGAGAGTTCGCTGTTTTTTGGTCGTTCCGAGTCAGGTTTGCACAGCGGACGGCCACCAGATGGCGAGGGAGCTCTACGCATCCGGAGAGGGCAGCGCTACCCCGAGCCTCGTGTTGATCCCGGCCAAGACCGCCGCTGCAAACGGGCATCGCATTGTCAGGTGGTCCATGGTTTAATCCTCGGTTGAGCACAACGGATAGAGAATGTGCGATGTGAGGCCACGCCGCAGCCACCGATCTGCAGTTCAGCACCTATCCCGCAGCGCGAACCAGGTATGTAGCCGAACCTTCATAGGTGCGAATGAATTCTAGACATATGCAGCGCCGGGCATGACTGACGATCCCTCGAAGAACGTAGAATACGCAGAGCACGCACTGAATTTCCCTGACGCCGTCCACTTCCACTCAAAGCCGTTGTGATCACCACCGCGGGGCACATTACTCACCGCATCCCATAGCTTGAGATATTGAAAAACATCATCGACTGTTAGTTCCCCCTCGATGTCGCGCACCCACGCATGGTCCGCGAGACCCTCTTTAACTCATCGCCGTTGCCTGATTCCGGGTTTTACAAGCGGCTAAACTGCCGGGGCGATCATAGCAGCGGTTTGGCCACCAATCCAGCGATCCTCACAGAAAATAATCTCAGATCCATCCCCAACCGTGACGGGGACTGCCCGCATTGAACATCACAGTTGCCTCGGGAAGAACCTTAAACTGAAAACCATCCCACGACTTCTCTGAATCTTTTTTCTGCAGCCACGACCAGCGAGTGCGGAGCGCGCATTGAGCCACCTCAGATTATTGAAGCCAAGTCCACCGATGTGTTTGTGGCCGGCACACTGCGGACCATACCACCAAGCAGCTACCACGACTTCTCACATGTTTACAATACCTCTCTTAAGCCCGTAAATGCTCTCTCTCTCTCTCTCTCTCTCTCTCTCTCTCTCTCTCTCTCTCTCTCTCTCTCAAAAAGCCTGCAAATGTTCTCAATATGCGTTGGTAATTGTTAAGATATGTCCACCACTAGGTGCAAATGTGATTGTCAAGTTTTTTGGTTGTAGGTGCTTTATGCAATGCTTTAAGATCGGACAAATCAACTGATCTGCTACAGTTATTTTGCAGCAAGAGGATGTTTAGAACTTCGTAAATAGTTCTTTAAAGAAAGTTATCAAATCCCGGATGCCTTTTTGATGGTGGCAACTAGCACTCCGTCTCGTCGTCGGCGTGGAGTCGGCTGGTTAGCGGAGGCCATGCCTATAGCACCACGTGCTTAGCACGAAGGGCTTCATCCAAGTTCGTGATCGCGTGGTGCCACGCATGGATTCATCAATTTCGGTGGAGAAATCTAAAAGAAGCTCGTGTTGCCGACGAGCCTAGGCTGTAACGGAATTTGTGTGGTCAAGTTGAGAGAGAATTGTAGCATCAACGAGAAGATGTTTGTTCAAATTTCTTTGGTGGCGTGGCATATTTGACTCTGGTCAAGTTTTGTTAATATTGTAGTTACAACTGAAATCTAATTATGAGCTTCATATACATAATATGAATATCATGATGCCTGTAACAATATATTTGTCAATATCACTTATATATCCTCTTTATCTTGTTGGCGATTCCATTAAGTTTGTTCAAAATTCCTTTCCAAAGGAACAAAATAAATTGATCTTACTGTCCAAATTTCACCGCCATGGCGAGAGAATCAGCAAATTGCTTTCTTTTTGGTTGCATGGGTATCGGTTTTCTTTATCTCTTGTAACATCTTTCTGGTTTCTTTTACCTTGGTTTATGCAGTACAATTGCTGAAAAGTTAACAAATTTGAGCCTATGGAATATGGCTGCTATTTTGTAACCATTATATGGTTTGTTGGGGTTTTGTCGGCTAATATGATGATTATTTTAGTTTGATTACCTTATAAACAATCTTGAGCAGTACAATTTTACAGAATCACAGTCGATTCAGACATCTTAAACATGTCACAAGTGCATGGAAACTTGCATATCCTACTAGAATTTTTTTTTTAGAAAGAAAGAGCCTCGCTCCAGTTCCATTGAAGAAACCCAAGTATCCTTACATCAGTTTTGAACATTCTCGGCTCAGAGTTTGGCCATCAGAGCAGTTGCCAAAAGCGCTACAGCACTAAGAGAACGAACTACAGGAAGAAACTAGCCTATTTACATCCACGAGCACCAGGGAAACTCGTAACAGCCACAACAGTTGTTGGAAGCAACTTTCAGACTTCGACCATCCTCGACTAGCTTGAGTCCCTTCCCTCGAGAATCTTGGCTAGGCCAGCGACAACTTTTTCCCAAGCTTTGGCTTCTTCATCTCCCTCCAGTTCTTGACGGTGTTTTACGATCAGTTCCTTGGTGATCGTCACCCAGGGTCTGGCCAGCATAGCGGAGGAGGCCGCTGCGCTAGCTGCTCCACTTCCCCAATCACGCTCTCCAGCTTTCCTTTTGTGTCCCCGGAGAATAGGACCTTCCACTGAGAAAGTAGAGCGGACAGTCGTCTCCAGATGCTCTGTAAACCAGGCCAAGGAGAACGATTAAAGCAGAGGTCATTCCTGGTATTCCAGATAACCCACAGGACTGCTGCATGAGTGGTATTGTGAACTTTAATTTTTTTATCACATAACCACTTAGAAGCAATACAATTATAAGAGTTAACCGAAATGCAATAGCCAGTAGCATTATTGATTTCAGACCATAAGCTTTAGTTCGAGATAATTAGTTTGTTTTGCTTTATTGAGTTCAGTTGTTTTTTATCAAATTACACATTAGGCGAAGTGCAGTCTTAATGTTTTTTGTACACCATCTGACCATTTTTGCTCAAAACTTGATAATGTTGTTTGATGTGCACAAGAATTCGAAAATTCTCGTACCTGGATTATTCACATGTTCGAATATTTATACCCGTTGCAACGCACGGACATTTTGCTAGTCCTTTAGATAGTATTCCAGGTATGAGAATTTTAGAATCAAAGTAGAAATGTTTGTCGATTGTTGTCAACTACTTTGATTCGCATCAAGTTTTGTCGCATATACTCCAGCTTGTTACTTACTTCTACATTAACATCCGTGTCGTGAAACGAAACCCACACGCACACCTGGAGGATCAACGCTGGCCGTTAGATCTCTCTCACGCGCGATCCAGGCTCGACGCGTGGAAAGCCACGGGCGTGTGCACGCACGAGCACGACACAGCGTCCTCTTCCCTCGCCGCCGCTCACCCACGAGCTCACTTTTTTTTTTTTTTTTTTTTGAGAATTCCTGGTCTTAATACAGCTTGTAGTATCTGAACTCACGCACAACGCACTCCCTGCGGTGGTGGGCACACCACAATACCAGTGTCGAACCGCGGTGGAATTGGCTCCTGTAGACTGATTAAGGGCTCAGTCCCCCAAGGGCCCTCCACAAATTTGCACAGCACGGACACTGTTCACGTGAACAGTGCCGGCTTGGTGAGACACCCGAAATTCGATACCAAGGATCGAACCCGGGCGGGCTAGCGTAGCCACTGCTACCGCTACCAACGAGCCACAGACGTTCTCCACCCACGAGCTCACTCATCATTAGCTTAAGTGTGAGGCTGTCGCGTGTGTGGGCGGCGGAGCCTAGCGCTCCGGCCGTCCCGCCTCGCAGCGGCCGATGACCGCACCACCAGAGACCGCGGCCACTCGGTCAAAGGCGGCGATGAGGAGGCCCGGCCCTTGGCTCAGACCCGTCCTCCGAGCGGCGGCCGCGTCGGACCCTCCCCCTCGCGGGGCCAGCCCTCCCGTCTGTATCGCGCCGCGGCTCCACCGGCTTGGAGGCCCCGCTCGGGCAGCCGCCGTGGCGTCGTGGGTGGCGGCGGGGGGCTCTGGGGACCGCGTGGTGGATGCCGGGCGCGGCTTCCGTTTGTGGGTTCCGGCGAACGCCAAGCCGTAGATCTGAGCCGCCCCGTCATGGATTCGTCCACCTTGTTGCTGCCATGTTTCGATTTGGTACCCCGACTCCTTCCTCTCTCAGTCTCTCTGTAGCTTGCTGTACGTGCGTGCGTGTATGTGTGTTTGGTAGATCGCCGGTTCTAGATCCCACCTCTTAGGGGGCCGCCTCCGACGAGCAAGTTGGGGCTGGGAACCCTAGGGAGTAGGGATGGACACCATCAGTGGCGGAGCTTGAACCAAAAATCCACCGTCATCATCACCATCATCAATCATCGATGTCACAATCACCTAGGGTCTCTTTGATTCACAGGACCCATAAACGCAGGAATATGGAAACACTTGAATCAAAGAGGCGCCTACAGTGTTGCTGCTGCTGCTGCTGCTGCTGCTGCTGCTGCTGCTGCTGCTGCTTCTGCTCTCTCTCTGTCTCTCTCTCTCTCTCTCGCCTGCAAAATAACATCTGGGGGGTGCCGGCGCCGGTGGAGATGCTCTTAAGCTGCTCTCTCTCTCTGTGTATATTTTTTACTGAATGGCCCTTCTTAGCATATGTCAAGGGTTGGGTATCTGAAGGGTGCCGCTCCCACCAAGCAGTTGGGTGCTGGGAACCCTGAGGTGTAGGTGTGGAACCAGCAGCGTTCGACTGCTGGTGGTATGTTGCCTGACAAGGTTTTTAGGGGAGGCTTGCTTGACACTTTGCTCTATAATAAGGAAACGGAATTGTGATGAGAGGCAGTGATGATTGACCATGGCTGATAAGCACACCCTTGAGCTATCGGGGTGTGGATCCTCCCTCCTCTCTCGGAGCCGTTTCAGTCATGTGCTAGTTTTGGTGGCCCTGTCCTTGGACGGTCACTCTTTATGAGTGATAACCAGGACATATCCACTAAAGTAACGAACTGATTGATCTGGTGATGAGAGACGCAAGGGGTAGGGTTGCATGATCAAGCAAAGGCGAATCTGAGCCCAACTCAAATGCAGTTGTATTGGTCCCAAGCACAATGTGCCAGTCATTTCACTCCCTATGTAGTCCATATTGGAATATCCAATACATCTTATAATTTTGAACGGAGGGAGTATGTTGTTTTGGTCCTGTAATTGTATTTATGGCCTCTTTGATTCACAGAATTTTAAGGGTGACAATGACAGACCGTGTGGGTATCAACACCTCTACTCGCTCGCTGTACGTGCGTGTATATGTGTGTGTGCTTGTGTGTTCCAGATCCCACCTCTTAGGGGGCCGCCTCCGACGAGCAAGTTGGGCGCTGGGAACCCTAGGGAGTAGGGATGGACACCATCAGTGGCGGAGCTTGAACCAACAAAATCCATCATCATCGTCATCATCATCATCGATGTCACAATAACCTAGGGTCTCTTTGATTCACAGGACACATAAATGCAGGAATATGGAAACACTTGAATCAAAGAGGCGCCTATAGTGCTGCTGCTGCTGCTGCTGTTCCCTCTCTCTCTTAAGCTGATCTCTCTCTGTGTATATTTTTTACTAAATGGCCCTTCTTAGCATATGTCGAGCCATCGAGGGTTGGGTATCTGAAGGCTCGCTCGCTTGTTCCAGGTCCCATCTCTAAGGGTGCCGCCCCCACCGAGCAGTTGGGTGCTGGGAAACCTAAGGTGTAGCGACTACTGGTATGTTGCCTGACAAGGTTTTTGGGGAGGCTTGCTTGACACTTTGCTCTATAATAAGCAAACAGAATCGTGATGACGGGCAGTGATGATTGACCATGGATGATAAGCACACCCTTGAGCAATCAGGGTGTGGATCCTCCCTCTCTCGGAGCTGTTTCAGTCATGTGCTAGTATTGGTGGCTCTGTCCTTGGACGGTCACTCTTATGAGTGATAACCAGGACAGATCCACTAAAATAATGAACTGATTGATCTGGTGATGAGAGACGGTATGGGTAGGGTTACATGATCAAGCAAAGGCGAATCTGAGCCCAACTCAAATGCAGTTATACTGGTCCCAAGCACAATGTGCCACTCATTTCAGTCCGTATGTAGTCCATATTGGAATATCCAAAACATCTTATAATTTGAATGGAGGGAGTATGTTGTTTTGGTCCTGTATTTGTATTTATGGCCTCTTTGATTCGCAGGATTTTAAGGGTGATGATGACAGACCGTTGCTGAAATAAGTGTGCCTTTGAGCAATCGAGGCACCTGTGGGTATCAAATTGGATCCTCCTGCTCGTTTCTATGATCCTTTTTGATTCTGTGAACTGTTGGTTCTTTCCTTGGACGGTCATTCTTGTTGAATGATAACCGGGGCAGCTCCATAGTTATAACGGGTTCATCTGGTGATAAGAGATGATGGGGTCAGTGGTCAGGGTTATATGATCGAGCAAAGGTGAATCTGAGCCCACTCAGTTGCAATTTTTACTGGTCTATAAGCATAATGTGCTGCAGAATTTTCTTAATCATTTGAATTTGAAGGATTTATGCTCCAGTATTCATAGCTGTCTTTGCAACGTGTTCTATTTATTCCATTGTATCTCTCTTTATTGAATGATAACCGGGGGAGGTCCACAGTAAAAACGGGTTCATCTGGCGATAAGAGATGATGGCTTCAGCGTTATATGATAGAGGGAAGGCGAATCTGAGCCCACTCAATTGTAATTTCTACTGGTCTGTAAGCGTAATGTGTTGCTGAGTTTCCTGAATCATTTGAATTTGAAGGACTTGCGCTCCAGTGTTTGTTTATATATTTGAATTTAAATTATAATCTGAGCCCACATTATTTATCTCTTTACAGAATATGGCACAATTGGTCTTTGATTTACTTATTGTATTTTTTGTTAATTTTCTTTTTCCCTTTTTATTTCTGGTATATGCATTTTTTTGCAACGTAATCTTCAGCATTTTCCCTGTTTATATATTTTCCCTCTTCTTTGATTCCATCTTACAAGTTGTTGTTGCGCACATGCAGATAAATACTCCTATTCTGCGATTGGCTCATCCCAATTCAATGTTTTCTCCTTACATGTCGCTCATTTTCCTTTATATTTTATGCTAAGTTGGCGATGATGAGTTTGGCTCATTTAGAGGTACCCTATATTGGTTGCAATAACATCTTATATTATGAGACGGAGGGAGTACATACTAAGATCAGATACCAGTGCTTGATTTATGAGTATGGTTTGGGGTTAGGGTTTTTATGTGCCTAGTTGAAAGCATGCAGATTGGGACGGTTTGCTTTCCACGAGCAACCATTTGAATGCTGAAAATGTCACATATCGGTGTTAAACGGATTGGATACAAAGGTGGATATCAACATAGTGCACCTCTTTTGATTTCACTTGTGCGGAGAGTTCAATTTGTCGATATGATAGATGAGCTAACACTGAGCCTCTGATAATAAATATTATCACTCTTTTTGACATTTTGTGGGCGTGTTAATGTGCTTTTCATTTTTAATATTATCCATTAATTCTTGTGATTTTTTCATGTACTTTTTAATATTTTATCATGACTTGCTTGCATGGATCTCACTGTTTGTGTGATCATCTGATTACTGACGCAATGGTATTTTCTCTAGTCTCGCACATGTATACATCAAATCAAAACTAAATATTTAAGACATCTCACAGCAGAATCCTTTGAAAATCTGATAGCATCCACATGTAGTACTATAGAGTATAGTCCAGAGCTTTCTGTACATATACATTGGTTCCTGCAACTTCTGATCAAACCATGCTACTACATTAGTTTGCATCTGAGTTCTTGGGGAAGCGATCTCCTGCTTTTGGAGAGCCTTAAACAGGAAGTAGTCTCGAGATCACTGATTTGGAGCATTTGGACTAGCAGAAACAGTTTTGTCCATGGGAAGGAGACATACCAAAGGGTTCTAACCATGGTGACTGAACTCGTTGAGTCGGTGGAGCAGATGGAGGTCCGCCAAATGCAAGTGTATGTTTTGTTAATTTTGTTATCACATGCATTGCATTGCATCAGCAATAGAATATACCACAATTGGTCTTTTATTTGCTTACTGTACCTTTAGTTAATTTTGTTCTCGCCTTTTAATTTCTGGTATACATTTTTTTGCAACTTAATCTGCAGCACTTTCCCTGTTTCTATGTCTGCATCTTCTTTGATTCCATCTTGCAATTTGTGGCATGCGCACATGCACAGAAATTCTGGTGTGGCCTGATGAAGTTGTCATGTATTATAGCAATTATACCTTAGGGCAAGCTAATGGAGCTGTTCTATGTGTCCGCTGTTCTTGACAGAAGCCTGTTCAAGTGCTAGTATTTGTGGTGCTTTAATTCATATGATCAATCTGGTAACAAGTGCAATGAGCTTTGTCATGTACTGAGATGCACCTGAGAGTGCATATGAGCATCAGATGGCGAAATAATTAGTGTCATAGCTTGCATGGTAGTTTTCATAACTGGTGACAGTGGCTCACTTTTACATGTAAGCCCTCAATGCAATTTGGTATCACCAGTCTATGTACAATACACCTTCATCTTTGAAACCAGGTTTCTGTATTTGCATCTCTTGTTTTTTGGCAAAGCTACATGCTACTCCCAGAATCTTATGACATCATGCTATTTGTTAAATTATGTCATTGGTTATCACAAAATTATGTTTGGTGACAACTACACCTTTTTCCTCCTGTTGCCAATGCTGATGCTGTTATTGCTTATCTGAATGGTACTGTTTTCTTGCTGTATATATAAGTATAATATTCAGTAAACTTCATCAATATCAAAAGAATTCTTTGTACTTTAGTTTTTTCTTTTTATTGGATTCCTCAGAGGTATATGTGAGCTGCCTCTACCTGTCTACGGCGAGTGTCTGAGATGTTTGTGATAGATTTTGTATGTGAGCAATTTTTCTGAACTGCAATCTGGATTCTAATGTACACGGCTTCTTGCATGCTATGGATGACCATGCTTTATTGGTTGTTCTATAATCTACATGCCAAACAAAATTTTCCCTTTTTGTTTATATTGCTATGTCTTGATGTTCAGCTAGCTTTAGTCTTCTCCCTTTTTTGAACATCATTTGGTTTTACTCGGCATTTATTTTTGTGATTTACAAGTCAGGTAAAATGCAGGTGAATCATCTTTTCCTTTTTTCCCCTTCTACTTTGTGTTTTTTATAATTTTGCTACTCTCAGGATATGTATGATTTATCATATGCTTGATTGCTCCATTTATTTTGCTGCCTCTCTAGAAATGGGTCCCAAGTTCCTATAGTGATTTCAGATTTCAATGTAAATGCATTTTATGTTTCAAATATTTGATTACAAACATATATTACTGTCGTTTGCGGATATGGTAATATTAACTTGAAGATAGATAAATGGCTTCCAAGCCCTTGGAAACTTCCTATTGGTTTTTTGCACACTAGTCGATCTCATAATTATCTATCTTCAAGGATTTTCTTCCGAACTTTTGGAAACTTTCAAATATCATTATCCATTTTTTTTTTCAAAAAAAGAGCTTGGAAGCCATTTGTCTCACTGTCGTTTGCGGATTACAAACATAGAGCACTCCAGGGAGATATCCCCCTAACCATGGTGACAGGTATACAACACACAGTTCCACTCTCGTTTGCGTATTACAAACATAGAGTACTCCAGGGAGATATCCCCCTGCCCATGGTGACAGGTATATAACACGCAGCAACAACACATAATTACACAAAACACACATCCTTATATTTCATCAACATTTTATCCAATGGATGATCAGTATAATTCTTCCGACATAAATCATTTAACACAACTACAACCATATTAACAGAAGAGAAGAAAACAATAAAATTAACAGTTCAATGTTTCAGATTAACCCAGTCCCATTAACAAATGCTTATGGTTACAGACAGCAACACACAGTATATTACCTATGTCACGGTTAACGTGAACAATCCGGTAGCATCTTTTCTTCGTAGCATATACAAACAAATACTGCTAACTTGCTGGGACCAAGCATTAGTAGTATGAAAAACTAATTTCAACACGTAATTTTTTAAATATCTTCCACGGGCAGTGACATCATCAGACATGCAATTTACCCTTAAACAGATTCTTAATGGGTAAAGATCCAAACTTTAGGAGATGCCAAAATATCTTAAAACAGATTAAACAAGTGCAGTAAACTCATAAACAGATAACCAAAATATCTTCCAAGGGCAGGGACAACATAGGACCGACCATCCATTGGAGTACTCTATGTTTGTAATCTGCAAACGACAGTAATATATGTTCCTACAGTAATATTTGAAACATAAAATGCATTGCAGCAAACGACAGTAAACGAGAACTACAAATATAATGGACCAATTAACAATAAAATTAACACAACTATTTGAAAACGACAGTAATATATGTTGCGGATATGGTAATGTCAAATTGATTACAACAGCAGTACTCTATGTTTGTAATCCGCAAACGACAGTGAGACAAATGGCTTCCAAGCTCTTTTTTTTGAAAAAAAAAATGAATAATGATATTTGGAAGTTTCCAAAAGTTCGGAAGAAAATCCTTGAAGATAGATAATTATGAGATCTACTATTGTGCAAAAAACCAATAGGAAATTCGTCATATTTTAGGCTAAGAAAAAATGACAAATGAGTAAATCTGGGTGATGAACAGTAGACATTTTTAAAACTTCAAATTTTGTCATTTTTGTGTAGCCTAAAATACAACTAATTTTGAATTGAGATTTTGCACGATGGTAGAGTTCAATGTTATTTACACCTACAATTGTTTCCCGAATTTTTTGAAACTTGCAAATTACATTTTCATTTTTGTTCGAAAAACAAGCTCCCTCGAGCTCGGGAGCCATTTGTGGTTTCCGCAAACTGAGTCCATTTTGTTTCTTCTTTTGCCTTCTTCTATCATAGAACGGATCTATGTCTTTGCTGAATGTCTCAACATATAGAGACTTATCCATTTGTGTTGTTTGCCTGAGTTGTGGCAAACTGCAACTTGTTTTATGAAATGGAATAAAGTTTGTTGTCTTAAGAATTATAAGATTCCCAGTTGTGTAGTTGCTTATGCGTACAATTTGTCTGCTGTTTCAGGACTAGAATCCAATGCACCATGTCTGCGTCCATCATGTTAATCTCCAGCAAGATTTAATTGAAACGAGTTCAGAATACGATCTGCCCATTGTGCTCCATCGGACAGGAAAACTGCACACCTAGGCCTGAAATTCGAGCCGAGCCGGCCCGGCTCGACTCGTTCGAGCTTGGTCAACTAATGAGTCAGCTCGGCTCGACTCGTTTAACAAACGAGTTCAGAATTGAAACTCGGCTCGACTCATAAAACTTGCGAGTTTGCTCGTTTAACTTGTTTAGCTCGGTAAAACTATTTACATGTATTATAAATATATTTTATATTTAATTATTTCTAATTATTCGGGCATATATGATGCAATTATCACAACAATCAATAACAATATGACATTATCAAGTAATATCTAGTACATAAATTATAATAATTCAGAAAAATTGTTCACAAATACAAGAATACAGGCAACATGTTTTTTTACCGAGTTAATCGAGCTAAACGAATAGCTCGGAACTCGGCTCGTTTAACTCAAACTCGTTGACTGTCTAAAAATGAAAAACTCGGCTCGGCTCGTTTAGCAACGAGTTCGAACCAAGCCGAGTCAAGTTCCGAGCTACTCGTTTAAATTGCGAGTTTCAAGTTTTAATTCCAGCCCTAAGACACGCTTGCTAGCTCAATGCCCTTTTGCTGCTGCTATCTGGAACTACAGCTTCACCCACCCCTCATCAGCTCATGCCGAACATGCAAACTTCAAGTCTTGAAGAGTGGTGGATTCATGCTCAAAAGAACGTCTAAGCCCAGGGAAGGAGCCACTTCTCCTCAATGGTGATGATAGTCTGGTGGTATCTCTGGAAGGAGCGTAAATGCACGGATTTTCAACGCCCAGGACTCCTCTCCCCTTCTGGTTTGCGACAAGATGATATAGGAGTCCAGAGTTCTCTGGATTGGAGAGTCATTTTTTTTTCTAGATATCTAACCTTGTACAGATAACTATTCACCTGAACTTTCCTAACCTGTAACTCTGTTGGCCATCTTGGTTTTTCTCTTAATGAAATGAAAGCAGCGCCTGCTGCCTTCGTAAAAAAATTTTATCTTCCTGTATATTTCTTTTCTTCCTTCTAAGTTAAACGTTTGCTCATCTTGAACAAATGAAAATTGGACTTGCTCCTGCCTCCCGTGTCACTCCTCTGGGGCGACACTCGAGGCGAGCCAAAGCCTAGTTGTCGCAGTCCTTCCCCTCCTCCACCCCCTTGCCGCCGACCGAGTTGGCCGGCGGGCGAGCTCGCGTTCCCTTCGAGGACGGCGGCGGCGAGGTACTCTCCAAGTGTTGCCAGCGGTTTCGTGAGTGCGCACCCGTTTTCTTCTCTCAAGCAAGCGCGGAGGCAGGGCTTGGCCATGGTGCTGTTCAGCGTGGATTCACCGCCCTCCGACGGCCGCCTGCACATATCGAGCAATGGTAGAGTCTTTGGCATGTTGGATCTGATCAGGGCGACCCCGCTCCCACCAAGGCTGGAGCTGGGGAGATTGAATCCCGCCATCGGAGCTGGGTTGCTCCGGGTGTGCGCTGGTCCTTGCCCCCGTATGATCTCCTTGTGCTCTAGATCTGCTTCGCACTTCTCGGGCGGCCGGATCAGAATCTTGCCGGTTTAGCGTGCTTCTTTGTGGTGTCCTGGACAGTCGGTGTCGGGTGTGCGTTTGGCTGTTGTGTTTGCGCGCTGCTTGATCTGCTGGGGCGGGGGAGTCTTTTAAGCCGGAACAGCGGCCTCGGGCTTGGTCGGCGGCGGCGGGGCGTAGGGAATCTCGTGGGGACGGGTAGCGTCGGGCGGGTGGGTGGGTGTGGGCGGCGTCGATCTGTGGAGGAGGAGCTATCGAGAGGAAGAGGACGAGCGATGCGGACGATAGGATAGGAACGAGCGATGCGGAAGTCGGACGCGTGTCACACACGCAAGCCGGGGGATGGAAACGCACGATCCCCTGGATGATTGCAACCCTTTTCCAAAAAATACGCATAATGACTTGGATACTGCAGTTGGAAGTACTAGCGCGCTGCATTTAAAAGCACTAGCGGATTTGTGGAAGTATACACAGTGCACTCGAAATTACTTAATTAGGCGTTGCCCTTAAAACATACTGCACTTTGGAAGTACCGAAGTATTAGCGATGCACTCTGAAGTACAAGAGGGCTTCAAGGACAAGAAAATGGTGCATCTGAGTGGGTTTCTCTATCTTGTGAGCAACTAAGCAGGCGATGATTAATACTCATTCCGTTCCATTTTAATTGACTCAAACGTGTCTAGATGCATCCATATGTAGATATATGTGAGTCAATTAAAATGGAACGGAGGGAGTAATTAAAAGGAACTAATTTGTTCTTATTTAATATATAGTCACATATGTGCATCTCCAAAGATGCTCTCCCGGTAGAATGGGCCCCGAATTTGTTTCTGTTTGGGGGCTCCTGTTCAGGAATCACGAATCTATGTTGCAATTTGTACTTAGCACGAATCATGAAGAAGTCAAACGGTCGTGATATTCTTCTCAGGTACTACCATGCTGCATCTCATGGAGCTCAAATCACAATGCAATCTAATGGTCTAGGATTCGCTTGACAATTAAGCTGATACTCAGTGAGAATTAGTAAAATCGATAATGAAAGGGAACTCAGTTTTATTAGTTAATATTAGTCACCCAAGAGCATCTCCAAGGGAGTATGATATCCTGGATACGTTTGCTGAATCTAATCTTCTTACTGATGCTGAAAAAACTAGGATGACTCAAATTAGAGGAGTGTTGGATAACATTTTAAAACAAGATGAAATTAAAGCGTGGCAGCGGTCTAGGGATAGGTTTATCTCTGAAGGAGATCGGAATACTGCCTACTTCCATGCTATTGCTAGCCCGCGAAGGAGAAAAAAAAACATTTCTGTGTTAGATGGGCCTTCCGGTCCCGTTGAGACTAATAAGGAAATGCTAGAAGTTGCTTCTGATTTTTATAAACAGCTTTTTTCTCGGGAAGACAAAAGTGGCATTAGCTTGGGGGACCATTTCTGGACCCTGAGGACTTAATTACTCCTGAGGAAAATGAAATTCTTCAAAAACTTTCTCCGAGGAAGAGATTAGGAATGCTGTGTTTGAGTCGTATGCTAGTGGTGCTCCTGACCCGGATGGTTTTTCTTTTCTGTTTTATCAGAAATTTTGGGAACTTATTAAGGATGATTTTATGAGGTTGGTCAAAGACTTTGAGTCTGGTACCTTGAATGTAGCTCGGTTGAATTATGCTATTATTACCTTGATCCCTAAAGAACCTGATGCCAGGGAGATGAAAAAGTTTAGGCCAATCAGTTTAGGTAATTGCAGCTTGAAAATTATTTCTAAGGCTACTAATAGGATTTCTCCTATTGGTAACAGGATTATTTCCAAAAAACCAAACCGCTTTTATCAAGGCTAGGTGCATTATGGAAAGTGTTGTTGCTGCCCAGGATCTCATTCATGCTGCTCACTCGAGGGAAGAGAGCGCTCTGGTTTTAAAACTAGATTATGAAAAAGCCTACGATAGGGTGGATTGGTCCTTTTTGGATGAGATGCTTAGTTCTAGAGGGTTTTGTCCTACTATTAGGAACTGGATCAAAAGCCTGTTGGTGGGTGGATCCTTTTGTGTGAGGATTAATGATTTGAATAGTGCTTTTTTCAAAGCTGGTAAGGGGCTCAAGCAGGGTGATCCCTCGTCCCCAATCCTTTTAAATCTGGTGGCAGATGTTTTCACTAAAATTTGTGTAAAGCTGCGTGTAATGGGATGATTGGTGGTTTGCTTCCACAAGTTATTCCAGGCGGTATCATCAGCCTTCAATATGCTGATGATACCATTTTGTTCCTTAAAAATGATGAAGGCTTTGCTAGAAATTTAAAATGGCTTTTGGCTTGCTTTGAGAGCATGTCTGGCATGAGAATTGATTATCATAAATCTGATTTAATGACAATTAATGTGGATCATGCTCAAGCTATTACTTTTGCTCAAATTTTCTGTTGCAAGTTGGCTTCCTTTTCTTGTAAGTATTTGGGGGTGCCCCTGCACTTCTCTAAACTCAGGAAAGAGGATTTGCAACCCATTGTCAATAAGACAATTAAGAGATATGGTGGCTGGAGGGGTAAACTACTGAATTATAAGAGTAGATTGGTGCTGTTAAAAGCTTGCATTGCTAGCATCCCCATGTATCTCCTCTCTGTTATTAAGTTTCCTAAGTGGGCTATCAATGCTATTTCATTTTAAATGTCTAATTTCTTGTGGAATGACGTTGAAGATAAGAAAAAGTATCACTTAGCTAATTGGGATATGGTTTGCTTGAAACAAGAATTTGGTGGACTGGGCATTCAAAACTTAAGACATTTTAATCTGTGTCTTTTGGCTTCGTGGATAAAAGTTATCATTTGGATGATAATAAAATCTGGAGGTTGATTGTGTGGATCATAAATATGACTTGTCCCCAAATATCTTGTGTGCTCAGCCTGCGGCTTGCTCCCCTTTTTGGAAAGGTGTGGTATGGGCTGCGAGTGCTGCTAAGATGGGTTTCAGATGGCGTGTTGGGTCTGGAACTAGAATTAGGTTTTGGAGTGATGCCTGGTTGGGTAATTGTAGTTTGGCTATTTTGTTTTGGGACCTGTTCACTATTGTTAATGAACATGACTGTACTGTGGCTCAAGTTTGGGATGGTGTGGTTCTTAAGTTCACCTTTAGGAGGTGTGTGTCGCCTGAGTTGTTCAACAGGTGGCTAGAACTATGTCAACTGATTAGCACCATTTCCCTTACTCGGGAAGATGATATGCCTTTGTGGGCATATGAATCTTCTGGTACGTATAGTGTGAGCTCCTTTTATGCTATTATCAATGATAGAGGTGTGATTCCTGTTCATACTCCAGCTGTGTGGAAATTGAACATCCCACCTCGTATTCATGTGTTCTTGTGGTTGCTTGCCAATAATAAAATTCTAACTCGTGATAACTTGGCTAAGCGAAGGAGAGCTGATGATAAAACTTGTTTGTTCTGCTCTGAGCCTGAATCTTGTCACCATTTATTCTTTGATTGTTTTGTTGCTAAGTTGGTCTAGCCTGTCATTTCTGACATATTTGGTGTTAAGGTTGGGTCAGATTTTGAATCTGTGGCAAGATGGTGGTTAAGCAATAATAAAAATGCTGCCCTTAACGTTTTACAACCGGGGGAGAACCCTTTTATCTAAAAAAAAGCATCTCCAATAGAGCCTCCAATAAAATGTAGCAGTATCCTATATATTCCACACGCCGATCAATCAACGAACCAAGATATAAAATGCAACTCATTTCTCAGATGGAAACTCTCGATGCCCACGTGAGCTTCGACGGAGACAAGCGCTTTCTTTCTTGTCTTGCACAAAGACGCGACGCATTGTTCTTGTCACGGCATCGTTTAGTTCCTTCGTTTTCGGCGCCGACTTCCAACCTTCCAGAGACAACGTACGCCGTGCACACCGTTTGTCAATTCGCGAGCACATTCTGTGGCCGGCGAGAAAATGCCTGCGGTGCGTCGTGGTCCGTGGATAGGAACAGGATCGATAGATGGCGCCATGCTCTCGTGTCATCTCCAAGCTCTGGAAAAAACTTGCGTGGAAACAGAGTAAAAAATCACGACAGGGCGAACCAAACAAGGATAACAATGTGGCGCACGACGACGACGGCACGACCAGTTCCTCCCACACAGGCATTCTTCTTCTTAAACTCCACACGCGCGCCGCGCGCGGTCAGTGACGCGAGTGAGCTTCAGCTGCAGAGTGCGGCGAAAAATGGCGCCGCCACCTGCCTCGTCGCCCCTCGCAGCCGTCCCGGCGCTGCTGCTGCTGCTGCTCCTCCTCCTCGCGGCGTCGTGCCCGCACCGGCGACCGCGGCAGCGCGTCCTGCGTTCCCTGCAGGGATCTCTCCGCTGCGGCAGCATCAGCAGCGCTCGAGCGGCAGGTACACCGTCGCTGCAGACGGCAGCGGCAACGCCACGGCGGCGGCGGCGAAACCCTTCACGGCACTACTTCCCGCAGGAGCTGGACCACTTCACCTTCACGCCCAACGCCTCCCGACTCTTCTCCCAGAAGTACCTCCTCAACGACACCTTCTGGCGCAAACCCACCGGCGCCGCCGGTTCAGGAGCCGGGCCGCTGTTCGTGTACACGGGCAACGAGGGCGACATCGAGTGGTTCGCCACCAACACCGGCTTCATGTTCGACATCGCGCCAGAGTTCGGCGCACTCCTCGTCTTCATCGAGGTACGTGCGCTGACGTACGTACCACATCATGCCGTCCGTCCGCCATGGCCGGGAAATATTTTAAGCTCTGCTAGTGCTGGCGCGCGTATCACAGGTGTGAATCGCGTCGCATCGCATCTCGGTCCAAGTTTTTGGCTCTAGCTAGCGTATGATTCGATCGAGGCCGATTTTCTTTGGAAAAAAATCCAGAGACGATCGCGTTGGCTGCACACAAGACATTGTTTTTGTTTCTGTTTATAAGCTTGATTATTGCTGCATAATTAACTAGTAGGAGTGATTGATTACTGACAGTGTGGGTTGTGTCGTGTGCAGCACCGTTTCTACGGGGAGTCGATGCCGTTCGGGAACGACTCGTACAAGTCCGCCGCCACGCTGGGCTACCTGACCTCCACGCAGGCGCTCGCCGACTTCGCCGTTCTCATCACCAGCCTCAAGCACAACCTCTCCCTACCTGACGCCCCTGTCGTCGTCTTCGGCGGATCATACGGCGGCAGTAAGCTGCACACCATTCCATCGTTTACACTAATACATGTCCATCCGCGCGACATGGGTCTGGATCTTTTATTTGTTTTTCACGCGCTGCCGGATCAGAGTTTTGTCGCGATTAGCATGAGCTGAGCTGAAACTAATGTTGTTTTATCCACTAAGAAAAGTGAACTGATGTTGTTTTGTGGCTGTGTTGGCCGGCTGTTGTGTGTCTGTAGTGCTGGCCTCATGGTTCAGGCTCAAGTATCCCCACGTCGCCATGGGAGCCCTGGCGTCCTCTGCACCCATCCTGCAGTTCGACGACATCACCCCCTGGTCGAGCTTCTACGAAGCCGTCTCAGAGGACTTCAAGGTGCCACTGCTACAATTTTACTCCATATATAATCAGCATTATCATGTTTTTTTCCTTTTTTCTCAAAAGTTAGTTGGTCAAATCAATTTTCGATGGCCCACGCTCACCGGTCAAATTATTGGACCGCAGATCGACATGTACGTCTGCTGCTGACTGACGCTCTGAATTATTTTGAGTAGTACTGATTTCACTTGTTGTCGTATGGTAGCATGTCTCTCTTCCTGTAGCTTATCAGTACCATGTCACCTTAATGGTTTTCAGTTGTTGATTAGTATGAAATAGCGACACTTTCCAAGGGCATGCAGGCTTAAATGTGTTTGGTTAGAATCTTTCGGAAAAGATAAACATGAAATTTAAGTGGGTGATTTGAAATGTCACTGCATGCAGCTCTTGACCGAGGTTATGACTGATGATGCATGCAGCTGTTGATCAGCCAGACACCGCATGTCGACAAAATTTAAGTTTAAATGCCTGATTGAAATGGCACCAGCCAGCCAATGATTTAGACATCTAGGTGAGGTCTTCATGAGTTCAAGGCTGATCATCATTCAGCTGCTTGATTAGCTAGATCGCGACGCTTAACTGCGCCAAAGGACTACTATCAATAGGCGGTTGCGGATCAAGTCTTCAATTTGCCTGCAAATACATGTTTTCATGGGAACTCTGAATAAAAGTGCTTTTCCAGTTGTGTGCAAATGTTGTTGATGACTCAGCTGGTGGAGAGTCAGCTGTTGGTGACATCTTTGTCTAGTTTGATGCTTGATTAGTCCTTGTCCCAAGCTAAAGTTTACAAGAAATAAACAGGTGCTAATCAGCTGATTGCAACATCCAACTAATTTTGCAGTCTGAGAGCCTGAATTGCTTCAGTGTCATCAAGTCAGTTTGGGACGTGCTGGATGGCAGGGGTTCCAACGCCACAGGGCTCCTGGAGCTCAGCAAAACCTTCAGAGCCTGCAAGTAAGTTTGCTCATTCAATACACTGCGTACTCTCAATATTAATACATCGACCTTTTACTCTCGATGCCTTTCGAAGTAGCGCAGAATGCCGTATCGGCGCGATAACTTGAGAGTTTGTGATATTGTTTCAGGACCGTGCAATACGTCGATTCGCTGAGCAACTGGCTGTGGACGGCGTTCACGTACACGGCCATGACAGACTATCCAACACCGGCCGATTTCCTAGAGAATCTGCCTGCTTACCCTGTTAAGGAGGTTAGTCACCTGTGATGTTTTACAACCAACAACAGTAGTACTCTTATCTGCATTACACCAAATGAAATTTCTCTGCAGATGTGCAAGATCATCGACGCTTTCCCCGCCGGAGCAGACGTCGTCGAAAAGGCTTTCGCGGCGGCAAGCCTGTACTACAACTACTCGGGTGACCAGAAGTGCTTCAAGGTAGAGGGTGGGGATGATCCCCATGGCCTGAGCGGCTGGGGTTGGCAGGTAGAGAAACGAATTTGGTGCCGTACTGATAGCACTGGGTGTCTGACAAGACCATGTTTTCGGTATAAAGGGAGTGTATGTATATTCTGAAACAACTTGTGTGTAGGCCTGCACCGAAATGATCATGCCGATGAACGTGTCGAACGAGAGCATGTTCCCGCCATCCGGCTTCAGTTACGAGGAGCGGTCCGAGAGCTGCCTCGAGAGCTACGGAGTTCGGCCGAGGGATCACTGGATCACTACTGAATATGGTGGCACGGTAAGTGTTCTTTGAGATTTATACTCTATATAGAGAAAGATATTAACAGTCAGTAGCAACAATAGTTGGGTTGCATTTGCTCACCTGGTACTGCAATTCACCACAGAAAATTTATCAAGTTCTCAAGAGATTTGGGAGCAACATCATCTTCTCCAATGGGATGCGTGACCCGTGGAGTCGAGGCGGGTAGGCTTCATCTTAATTATTTATCCATGTTGATAGTTTTTTCAGTTATTCAGGTAACAAGTTTCGCTACAGTAACAGTGACAAATGTTTTTCATTTCAACTACTATCAGGGTGCTCAAGAACATATCGTCCAGCATCATTGCTCTTGTAACGGAGAAAGGTAAAACATGAAGTTGCAGAACATATGCCAGGTCAAGTTTTTTCTGAAACTTACTTACTCATGGTTACTTCTTGTGATGGTGATGTCTGATGTTCAGGGGCTCATCATTTGGACTTCAGAGCTGCAACCAAGGAAGATCCAGACTGGGTGGTGGAACAAAGGAGACAAGAAGTTGAGATCATAAAGGGTTGGATAGATCAGTATAACCAGGACAATGTGCAGATGTCGACGTAATAAGGCGGCATCGATTTCACAATTGATGAAAAGAAATATTTGGCTCAATGGAGAATAGAAGGAATTTCCCTCCTTTTACAGTGTGAAAGACACAGGAAATTAAGACAACACATTAGTGCAACTGCAAATTCAATATCTTCTGTCACTCGACATCAGAAATTGTAAAACTTGAGCAGTCACTTCTGAAACTGCTATGTCTATATGATGTGCGGGTGCGATGAAACATGTCATAGACAGGGGCCATGTTTTTATTTGCAGAGCAGTCTCAGGAGTAGAGGCAGCATTGCACTGATAACAAGTAAATGAGTTGCATTGACATAAAATAAACTTATTTAATTTTTAGAAATTGGAAGTTTATTACCCCAGCCTCCTCTGCATCGGCGATGCATATAGCCAATTATTACAGACGTCCTCTTCGACGTCGATTAACAATAAAGTTATTTTGATGCCCAAAAGACAAGCACCAGATTAAAATCTAAAGCTGATGTAAAATAGAAGCCCACACCATGCTTCTAACTAGCCTACTACAATTCGGCGTTTTCTCGCATAACTCCACAGATACAATGTGCAAGATCAACATCTGGCCTGCACCCAATGCAGAAACATCTCTCGTGCGGCTTGGGGAACGAACGAGCTAATATTCTCCACCAAAGAAAGCATCATCATTGAAATCCTGGTATGAGAAAAAGAAGCTTGATTTAGATACACCTGACCTGCTCAGAAAATTCATATGTAAAATGAGCAGGCACTGTGCGGTGAAAGCATGAGAAAAACTTGTTAATTACCTGGTTAAGCATGCTAGTAAAAATATCCTCCAGGAAGAAGGGATTGCTGTAGTTTGGCTGCCGATCATCAAGAGCTTGCTGATCATCAACAACTTGCTGATCAGTTGGGTCTTCTAGCACAGGGAGAATGCCAGATGCATCCCCAGCATTAAGCATCTGTGTTGGCTCAGCGTTGATGCTTCCACTGTTAACCATTTGAGTCGGCGGCGCGAGAGAGCTGCCGGTCTGAAGGTTAGGCAAGCTGCTGCCTCCACCATTAACCATCTGAGTCATTGGTGAAAAGTTGTCATGGGTCATCTCTACTGGGTCTGTGTTACTTGCCATGTTGAATAATGGCGTCATCTGCTCACTGAAGGCACCCACTGAAATGTTGTTGTTGTTGTGGTTGATTCCTACCAACTGATTCTGCTGTTCATTCTGGAACATCCGCATCTGGCCAGGTGAGGCCCCAAAGCTTAGCAGCTGGTTGCTTTGGGGGAAGTTCACCTGTGATTGAGCCAGAGGTGCTCCACTTCCATCCATACGAACAGGAAAACTTGATGGCGCCATATTTTGCCAGGGATTTCTAGAGCTTCCAGCAAGGTATGGAAACTGGGTGTCGCGACGCACGCTGCCGACCGCAGAAGGCGCCGTGTTCAACAAAGTGGGGAACTTGCTGGCCAATCCCGGAGGCTGCACCGGGAGCTGGTTTACAGTCGGCTCAAACAACACACCATTTGCCATTTCTGCCAAGGAGGATTTGCCAGGGAGGGAGGAAGGCACCACATTGCTTGCCTCCATCAGCTTTTCACACAAGACACCGGTGTAGGCTTTGCTAGAATGGCTAGGAGGAAATGCATCCAGCATTGTGTGATGTGATGATATGTTTGTGAATGAGATGACGGGAGCGGCAGCCACGGTTCTCATTCTTGTGTCGGGCAGCCACGGTTGGTCATGCCTCGGCATGCCGCTCCCATGGCCGACTG
The DNA here is from genome assembly GCA_947311845.1 of Poa pratensis. NCBI lineage: Eukaryota > Viridiplantae > Streptophyta > Magnoliopsida > Poales > Poaceae > Poa > Poa pratensis. The sequence continues at coordinate 5,992,866 of CAMZMU010000070.1, forward strand.
TTCCCATGGTCCAGTTCATGGACTGATCTGGAGCATGATGAGTTCCTAACACGGATGGAGCTGAGTATAGAATGTTGGAACCGGTAAAACCAACGGTTGATGACGGCCAACCTGTCTGATGTCCATGGCAATTACATGTGTTTCCCTTGTGATTTATGTTCATGTAGAAGGACGAGTTCCGTCTTTCAAAGGAATTGCCGAGAAGATTAGGCTTCCTTGGGTCATCGGCGACCCTTTTTAAGTAGAGCCGGTATTTCTGTAATAACAAGATGTGCAAGAATATATATGAGATCATGCTCATGGGACAGAAATGGAAGACATGTAGGAAACAGAAAGATACGAAGGTGTTGCACTGTTTCAAAAAATGCTAGGAAATGTGGGGCATGCATTAAATCTGATATGTCTCACTTTTTCACAGACGAAAATTCATTAAAAAGTTTCCTACACACATGACATATCTATGTAAAAGACACTTTACTAAAGAAAGAAACGATATACGAAAAATAATACGATAAAAAACATAGAGATTAAGCATAAGGGTAAAATTGAACCTGTAAGTGGCTCGCGACACTCTCTCTGCTCAAGTAATCGACATCCATCATTTGCAATATCGTCTTTGGAACCGCCTCTGCATTTATACATAATCACAATTTTTTGTTAACGAAAACAAATCCAAGATCCATACCCTTTGTTTTTTGTGAATGAGCAATGAAATGTGAAATCTTACTATCGACGCCGAGTTCATTGACGACTTCCAGAAACCTGCCGTGCAGCTCACCGGTCCATGAAATCCTTGGCTTCTTCCGGGTGGTCGGCACGCTCGTGCTTTCTTTGTTCTCATCAGAGTCATCTTCATCATGCTTCTTCTTTTTCTTCTTTGAGCACTTCTTAGTCTTTGCACCACCCTGCTCACCCTCGGCAATCACTGGTTGCACCACCCTCTGATCAGCATCATCACTGTCACTGCCGCTGTGGTTCATAACACCGGGATTTTTCCTTATAACATGCTGCCATATGTGCTTGAGCTCCTTGACATGCACGGGTTTTACCAAGTAGTCACAAGCCCCATGAGTTATCCCCTTCAGCACAGTCTCCTTCTCTCCATTCACAGATAGCACTGCATGACATATGGTCAAAAAATTAGCTTTGGAATGTGAAAATTTACAAAACTGGACACCTTTTGTCCCAAGCTCAGAAAAAGTTGTATAGTATTTTTCAAATGTGACACAATTGTAGAAGCAAATGTGTTACACATGATAGACAAAATTGCATCATGATTACGATCAGTTCTATGATTCCAAGAAAAGTAAATTGGATAAATTTACACACTCAATAGAAATACACATAAATATGGATATAGAACTAACCGTAACACAATGCATGAAAACCTCCACAACATATTTATAACTTCCATTTATTGATAAACCTCAAGATCAAGTACTATTATTGACATTTCACCATTGCCCCCTGGCCTATTCGGTAACAGCTATCAACTCAAGCAAATTTTCTAAATATTTTGAAGTGGCCATCTGACATTTCAGTTTGTATATGATAAACGGCATGACAGTTTTATCATTACAATTCAGACAAATAAATATGTGTAGTTGCACGGATGGAACTACAAATTTATGTGGTATCACTAGTAGCTCCACTCAATGCATTTACATAAAAGTGGTACTCCTACTTTATATGATACTTCTAGTAGTAAATAGATTTAAAGACCATCAAACGAATGTCACGTGAGGTATAAACTTATCTCCTTTATAAAAATAAATGGAAAGCTAGTTGGAGCGGCGAATCTAATAATGAATTATTGGAAGACCCATCATGAGTCTAAATTATATATCAGTTTTTTATGTGTGGTATAAAAATATAGACTCTATGCCTTGGGTAAAATAAGAAAGGTAAATTATTTGGAATCCGATATCTACTACACACCCTCATAAACCGGCACCACCACCGATACCGCCCTCCCCACCTAACTCATGTGTCGCTCCACCTCCGGTCCACTGGCCATCCGATCTGACTAGTGAACGTTTAGATGGGACCGCGTTGGTTCGACCACACCTGATACCTCCCTCCCCACCTATCCCATGTGTTGCTCCACCTCCGGTCCACTCGCCATTGATCTGACTAGTGAACGGTTAGATGGGACCACGTTGGCTCGGCCACACCCGATACCTCCTTCCCCACCTAACCCATGTGTCACTCCACTTCCACTCGACTTCCCAAACTAGCCATCCAATCTGACCAGATGGACAATTAGATGGGATCCTGTTTGTCCGGGTCGAAAAACGGGATCTCATTCGTTAGATTCTCTCAGCTACCAAAAATAGATCATGTGTGGAACAACACATATGCCCACGTGGCTCCTAGGATCCTTCCAAATTTAGAGGATCCATCTCACGTTGCTAATCCAGGACTCGGGAGTAGTACCATGCATATATAGAAACTTTGCTAACCCCATGACTCAATGCATCTCTACTACTACTCCTTAGATGTAGTGGTACGTACGATATATGGAAACACCGCTATTCCCAGGGCTGGCCTGAGGAGTAATAATTATTAAACGTTCTTAAATACCGTGAGCTAGCAATATGTCAACTCATCAGACAGAAAACAGCCAGTGAAACGCGAGCTGGCTAATTAAGCTGGATAGATCGAGCAAGAGAGGGTTTAATTGTACTGATCACTGGCAGGTCCATCTCGAGGCCGATGAGCTCGAGGAGCTTGAAGCCGTCCATGTCCGGCATGTGCACGTCGGTGATCACCAGGTCGAACTGCTCCTCGCCTCCCTCCCTCAGCATCTCCAGCGCCGTCCTCGCATCCGACACCATCGTCGCTGCATGGATCAAATCGAACCAAGTAAGCAGGCAATGCAAAGGATTAATTACTCCCAGCTGAGACGAAAAAGCTTTCGATTGGTTCTAATGGGTTAGGGCTCACGGTTGAATTTGCAGATGCGCAGTTGGAGCTCCAGGATATTGCGGCAGACGTTGTCGTCGTCCACGGCGAGCACGCGCATTCCCTCCGGGAACTTGTCCTCCGCCGCCACCGCCGGCTCCTTCCCCTTCCTTTCGTCACCGCCAGCCATGCCTTGCAGTCTTCATCCCACAACCGGCAAAGCAAAGCAAAGTTAGCAAACACGATCAAACACACAAGCATATATAGGCATATACACCAAGAAACACCACCCCAAACCCCCATAAACCCCATGCACCTGGCTTCCTCGACAATGGCAATTCCCAGTCTACAGGCGAGAGAGCAGTACCGCTGTGGCTAGGCTACGTACGGTCGATGGTCTCGAGGATGTGCACGGGGGCGCAATTTATAGAGCCCGCCGGGAGCCAGGACATGCGCTCTCTGCTGACTGCGGTCCCAGAGATGGAAGGCGCTCGCGTGCTCCAGCCGTGCGTGCGTGGCGACCTTGCACGCCATAATTTCTATTCCTGCCGTTACCGTTTCCTTTCTATCTCCAGCGTCAACAGCCGGTGTCCTCTTGCGCCCTCGCCGGTGGGAAACTACGGCCGCGCCGCTGGTTTCGCGCTTCACACCAAAAAATTGGAGCAGATACAGAGACATGCAGAGAGAGTGTACGTACGTGGAGAAGATGCGGTCAGACGACCTCGTGTATCTTTGCTATCAATGTGCACTATTAAAACCCATATATACTTTTTTTTGCGAGGAAGGATCAGATTACAACTAACCAAGACTCTTACAGAAAAGCCCATATATACTACCTGTACACGCATAATTAAGTTGCCTCTTTATTTTTATTTTTTACTATACCTTTCTCGGTCATTTGGTAAATCAATGGGGAGGAGGCTTCAACTCTTACTTGTGCAAAAGTAACTTGCTCCTTTTTTTTTTTAACTAGGCATAAGATAATTAACTGAGTCGACAGTAGAAAGCGGGTCGTGCCCTGAGCCTACCAAACAAATGTTCGCGCGCGGTGCAAAATTTCTTCCCAAGTCAAATTAAGATAATCATGGAACTGTCTCCAATCCATACTTCTCGTCTGTGACAAATTGCAATGAACATGCTTAAATCCAGTTATATATAGTTATCTTTTAAGAGCGCTGCGACAAATTCTGTACGATTCCGGTATGCTGTCGCATATGAGCCTTCCACGTGTCAGGCCAAATCAAGGGAGTCCACTGGACATTGTATCGTATACGTGCAATTGTCGTATGCACATTACTTCTTGGGGATCTTTTAATTCCGACCGAGTGCTTCCCGGTCTCAAAAGTCGGGACATAGGCTAAAAAGAAGAGATATATTGGGGCTGTTTGGTTCGTGCCTATGCTAGCCCCGCCAAACGTGGGCGAGCCAAATAATTGGCGGACGATTCGGCCGCCGGCACCCTGCCAAAATGTTGGCGCAAAACTGAACTAGACTGGCTAGGGCGAGCTGGTGCGCCAAATTATTTGGTAGCCAACCAAACGAGCAATAAGGCCTGGTCAATGACCAGTATTTTGGACGGGCAGCCCACGGCTCCAATCCAAGCATGCCCATTGTCTCAATTCACAGTTGGGTTTTCGGGGTGTATCGGGACAATGTCCATTATCTCAAACGCATGCATTATCAATGTACTGAGAAACGACCCGTCTAAACTTTTTGAAGTTAACGGATATGTACCACGGCTTACCTAGGGAAATAAATGAATGCATGAAGTCAACACATCACGTCAAAATGGAGAAGCGACAAAATAACTGAAATTTAAATTTAGAATGTTTTGTGCAGCAACCGACGGTTTCTACGTAGCCAGACAAAGCTCCCTAATGTGACAACACATCCCTTTATAATCGGTCCACCACAACGGTCACTATGTAGTTACTTGTAAAGAGTTCAACATCTAGTTTCATGTTTTTTTTTTGCCAATGTTGGAGAGTAATGATATCCAATGAATTATCATGAAGATCAAATTATTATTTGGGTGAGTCGAGACCTACGTCGGCCAAATAAAAAAACAAATTCTGCGCGTTGATAATTCTTTCATTAGATATGATATGTCAAATTATAAGATTTAAGGAATGAAGTAGGACTTACCATCTTTGAGGAAGCATGTTTATGAAAACAATCAACATGCCACGTGCAAGAAAAGGAAAGTGCGATCAAAATTGGAAGTTCAGTTTAGCTCTCTTCTCTCCTTTTCGTTCTTGCCGGTTATCACCTCCTCTTTCTGCTTGTGACATCCTGCCCTAGGGATCAATATGATTGATATGATACCCGTAATAATACAATTTTTTTCCTGATGCTCATCTCGAAAGAACCGCTAAGGTAAGTGTCTTTTGTCAAGAGTAATTTGGGTATGGATGACCTCCGGGAAGTTTTTCGGGGTGCGCACGAGTGAGAACAAAGTGCTCTGAAAAAGACTTATGTTGCTTTGTGGGGCCGGTCTAAACTCCTAGAGAACTGGCATAAGTTATGGCTTTCAACCTGTGAGTGGCTAGTGTGCTCTACCCAATTGAAGTTAGCATGCATGTCGTGTTATAAGCCTACGAAACAAAAGTTACGTCGAAAGTTTCTTCGCAAGTCAAAGATAATGGACATGTCTCAAATTCATACCCTTTGACCCACAAGTTGCAATGAGCGTATTTAAATTTACATTTGTGTATAGTTATATTTTAGTTCCGACTGGAGCCTTTGCGGGCCAAAAGACAAGACATAAGCTAAAAACAGGAGATATACTATCTCAATTCCTACATAAGCCTTTCAGACAAATTTAAAAAGTGGCTATTGAATCAAATTCATCCATTTTCAGTGGACCAAGCCATGATCCCACTAATCTTACTGAAGTAAATGGAAATGTAGCAATATTTAATGAGGAAAAAATGATTTCATGGAGTCAATGCATCACATGAATTTGGAGACGTGATAATTTTTTAACATATATATTTGGATCATTCGTTCAGCAACCATGTACGTAGACAATGCTCCCTACTATTTAAAATGACATCTAGTTTAGTGTTTTTCCACAAAAATTGTTGACCTATGATATCCAATGAATTTCCCACGAAGCTCACATTGTTATGGCTGCTTTGCATCGTCCAAATAAAAGATTCCAGATTATGTCGGTGGATTAAATTCTAAAATATAAGGGATATAGTAAAACTTACTAGCACTGTTACCAATCTCGAACAATCTCAGTTCCATTACACACTTTAGTTTATAACCAAAAGTCACCATTATAATATCTTGTTATGGTAGACGGTTGATGACGACCATATCATAACTGTCGAGATGTACGGTCACTAGATGTTCTCATGTTGTTACTTCTCTTTTGAGAAGTCACCAGGCTTTATTAATTTAATTTAAAGTTAGGCCCTATGGTGCCTTTCATCTAAAAATAATTATTAACTTCTCTTTCTAGTTTGTCAAATTTGTAGAAACTCGCTGTTTCTTTAGTGAAATCAACCAAGTAGAGTGTTTTGTACTGAAGTTTCTCTTTTTGTGTACACATTGCAATTTCTTAGGAAAAACTGCAAATCAGACCCATGCATGTGTTAAAGCAGAGAAATAACCATGACATGCTATATCTATTAGCGGATTTAGCGCAAAGCATCACATTAGAATGCATTATCTTGCACAACCGCTATTACAAGCAGCACGAGAAAATACGATACACTAATCTGATGATTCATCCGCACTCAGTATAATGGTTTATACAACGGTTTAACAAGAAAAAATACAATCATGGGAATGGTTTCGTTGATTTATGTTTACATGCATCTACTGGTTGCCGAGACGAGAAATAAAGAATGTCGGCCAATCCATCTCAAAGCACAATTTGTCGACTCTTAATCTTGTCGAAACCCGTCACCTTTTCAATCTCTCCCATCTCAAGATCTACAGTGTACATGTTCCCCTGGTTGTCCTTGACGAGCATTGTGCCGCCCTTCTCTCCCAACATAATCAAGTGCATAAGAGACCGACGATAGTTAGGTGGTTTTAGCTCGACAACTGGAGCACAGATCCACCTTGAAGAACCACCATCTTCGTGCGGCGTCCATATCTCTAGCTGGTAGCCTCGCCTTTGCATTCTAAACAACGAAAGTTTCCCGCCGGCAACAACAGTAAGGTGTGGTTCATCAAATCTTGGAGTTGTGTCACAGCCGGCCGGGGTCTCAATCTTAGTTAGGGATGTGCGGCCGGTCTCGGCGTCCACGTCAATGGTATGCCAACTAGAGTCGTCATAGCCTTTGAAGTAACGAACAAGCCAGTGAGCCGTGCCACGCCACAACAGCTCGGGAGTGCCTCAGCGACAAGCAGCCACTCCTCTCCTTAGGAACAAAATCGAATATATCCGGGCATCCCCACGTCGTGTCACCGGATGTGAACGTGTGGAGATTGTTATTGCCGATGATAAGCACTTTGAAAAAGGCTGAGTAACCGAGCGGCGCCTAAGGTTGTTGCTTGGCGTCTGACGAACAATCTAAGCTGGTTAGGAATAGGATGGCATAGCCGGTCTTGTCAAAACGCCAATTCAACTTTAGCGGTGGGAGCTTGTGACATGCACCAACAAGCAAATTGCACACAGCCAGACGAACGGGGGGCAATTGATGATAACCCCCCCTAGTTGGTGCGAGTTCTATCATATGCCCCCCTTGTGTCACTGACATGTGGGGTCCGGTCCCACATGTCAGTGACACAAGGGGGGCATATGATCCTCATATGCCCCCCTTGTGTCACTGACATGTGGGACCGGACCCCACATGTCAGTGACACAAAGGGGGGCATATGATAGAACCCACGTCAACTGGGGGGGTTATCATCAATTTTGCCGACGAACGGTGACATCGGGTGAACTGGATGAGTCCAAACGCACGAGGAGAAGGCCATGGCGGGTGGCGAGCGGCACCGCGTTGTGCAATAGATCTCCTTCCGTTGTGGGGGAAAAAGACTTGAGAAGGCGACGATCAGAACCAAACACCGACCGCGAAGTCGGGATGAAGGATGTCACAAAGGTAGGGCCCTTCTTCTTCTTCAGGGCAACTCTTTCCCAAAAAAAAAATCCCAAGAAGAACATGGACGTGTGATCGGGCCAGCGGCGGCGGCGAAGAAACGATGCCTTGACGACGAGCCCACGCCACCGCTTGCACGTCATGGCACAACGGAAGAGGTCGGCCGCGTCCTCCAAGCGTACGAGAACCTCGCGGAGGATGTCGTCCGAGAACGAGGCTGCGGTGTCCACCGCCGCCATCTCTTATGTCTCCACTCGCGCGGCGTGATGGTGTGAGCGACGTACGATTGGGCGATGCTGGAGTATTTCGGTTACGGCTTTGACAACGACGATTGCGGAGTTTTTATAGGCTGTGGGTTCGACGAAACCTGGAGGGCTTTCGACTCCAAATTGGACTCCTCGTCGCACTCTCGTCCCTATTGTGTTACAGTTCGGTATGGAAAATGCATCTCACGATCTCGGTCCGAACTGGTTTCACCAATTCAGCCAACCGCAGCGCTGAAAGCCTGAAACCCAACACCAACGATCGGCCCCCCTCAGTGTGTGCAACCCATACTTAGTACTAATGGCCGTAGTAATGATTCTTTTTTTTTTTTGAATTTGCCGTAGTAATGATTCTTAATTAGTACTTAAGCCCAAAAAAACTAGTACTAATCCATGTAGACACATCGAAGCCCAACTGCAAAGAAAACAACCCATCTGCCCATATCGTGAGTTTCAGTCCCCACTTTCAACGTACATGTTCATCGGGAGATATATTGCAGAACTGGGGTGCAGTGAAACGGGTGGAACAGCCTCGCCAAGCTCCGATACAGACCACACATGCATGGAAGAATGGAGTGGATGCCACCACCTGTGGGCATGGTCAAACTTCACGCTGATGGAGCAGTGGCGAAGGTGCAGAACCGTGGAGCTGTGGGCGTGATCTGCCGTGATGCCCAGGGCCGGTTCAAGGGTGCTTCAGCCGTTGTTTTTTAGGGGGTATTGTGAACCCTGAAGTCCTGGAGGCACAAGCTTATTCAGAGGCGCTCAAACTGGCTGAAGATCTGCAGGAACGCCGGCTCCTTATCATCTCTGACTGCCTTAGTGCGATCAACGGCGAGCCTTCCATGGGAGATCGAACACTGCATGATCCTAAATGAAATAAATGCCCAGAAGTTGAAGTTCCGTCAGGCTGTTTTCAGTCATGAACGGCGTGAAGCAAATAAGGAGGCACATAGCATAGCTCGTTCAGCCACTACACTAGATACTGGCGCCATGTCTGGTTTCTTAATCGTAATTCTGATCTAAACATTCCTGTAAGCATTATGAGCAACGTCTAATAAAGCTTCGACCAGATGCCTATCCCCATCGATCTGGCTAGACAGTCGTGTTTCGGAAAGCTCCGCCGACGAACTCTATTGGGCGTCTCATGCCTGGAGATTGCTGGAATGGATGGTATTCGATCGAGCGCACCCATGTTTTTCTCTGACCGTTTGGTTTCAGAGGGAGCGCTTCGAAGCTCTGCTGGCTGTTAATATCATGGAGCACGCTTTCTCGTTCCATGATGCTGGCGGAGAATGACATGGAAGACGAGATCTGAGGACTGGCAATGGTGGTTTGATTCCTTGTGCTGATGAGGAATTGGCTTGGTGTTTCATGACCTGGAGCAGCGGCATGTAAGTGGGGGCGACAACATTCGTGAAGTCCAAAGTCCTACGTTTCAGGGTGAAAATCCAAGGTCTGGCCTTAATTGGTTGTGCCTGACAGTGGTCTTGCTGAAGACATTGTTTTGATAGCGAGGATTATCTTCAGGGTGAAAACCCAAGGTTTGGCCTTAATTGGTTGTGCCTGGCACTGTTCTTTTTGAAGGCGTTGCTTTTGAAGAATTGGACATCAGGTGTTGTTTTGGTGATGGTTGTGCGGCTGCTGCAAGGAATATAACTCTTTAGCGGGACTTTTCTTTTTATTTCTTCTTCTTATTGTCTTTTGGCTGTGTGCATCCGTACTGGCTTCGGTTATTGCGTTGTTGCAGAGGCTGGGTGCATGTTGTATCTTCTCGATATCAATAAACACTCTTTATCTAAAAAAAAAATAAAGCTTCGACCGTCCTTCTAAAAAAAAAATCTGCCCATATCGACAGGGAGAAAAGGAATTTTTTTTTTGGATCAGCCACGATCAGCCCAGAGCAAAATAAGCCCAGCCACGAGTCCTCGGATTTTTTTTAAAGTAATATTTTTTAAAACTTTATTTGGAAACTAGCACGCGTTTTGAAGAATTTTGACTAACAGTGCGGTGTCGTCACAGCCCGTGCCGAAAGCACTGTTTCGGCGCTGCCCGTGCCAAAAGCAGATGGTTACGGCCGCGCCCATGCCGAAAGACCAGTTTCGGCCTTGGCCGCGCCGAAACACTGCAGAGCTGCATGCGAACCGCTGCTTCGCGTAACTGCGGCGCCGACAGCCAGCTTTCAGCTCGGGCCGTGACGAAACAGGCTTTCCCGCCATGTTCTCTCCCGCATGTTTCTTCTGCCAAATTTGTTCCCGCCCTTTTTTCCCACCATCCTATCTCCCGCATGTTTCTCCCGCCAATTTTGTGTGGCACGACGTCCGTCACCACCCACACCACGTCATACTTCGGCAAGTGATCATGCACCCGTGCAGGACAGCCAATGTCAGCACAACTCATTGTCAAATATTGTTTATTTGACACGTCAGTGCGGAAAACCCTTTGCATGGACAATGCCCACTGAATCACGGCTTCCCTTAACTACTGATTTGTGTTGTACTGAACCCCGATTTAAATGTTATTCATGTGGTACTCACAGGACGATTCATGGCCATCAGGCACGGTCATGACGGCAGACCTATAATGATTCCAGTAACTGGGAATAGGTACATCTTCACCATTATTTTCATCTGCATCATCAGAATCTCCTTCATGAGAATCAATATCTTCTGCGATGCCATCCTCGTCTTCCTCCAATATGTCGGCATGCACTGTTCCTTCGTGCTCATCTGCATCAGCCTCCCCAATTTGGGCAGCTCCTGTTGACAGTGCTGATTCATAATGAACAGGGATTTCTAATAACAACGGTTCATAGTCAACATGAATTTCAGGAGGTCCTGCTGACGGTGATGCTTCATAATGCACAGGAATTTGGGCACCATGCGAACTAGTTGCTTGACTACTCTCTCCTGTCTGAAAATCACCGCCACCTATTTCCAAATTATTCTGCTTCAGAACAAACGACACGAGGACTTCTGGTTTTGTCCCTCGGTGTTTGCATGATTCTAGCCAAGAAACCCACTGCTTTGTCCGATCAAGCGGCAACAACTCCCAGTAAATATTTGACCGAGATTTGGTCCATAACGACTGAATCCTAACAGTCCAGTAATTAGGATCATACCCAAAATTCACCATCAAATACCACTGGACAACGTTGATATGCACTTTCTCTGGCTCTGCCAACTGAATCTCCACATTTTGAAATTCACTAAGATCAACCCTTGACTCATTTGCACAGACTATACCGGCACCATAGTGCACAACAACATCGACCACTTCCATTACCTAAACAAATTTATTCCATCAGCAAATACTACAAAGAAGATATATCTAAATAATACGACCACCAAAAATAAATCTGATGACCACCAGTAAAATAAAGACTAATCAAAATATATAACACATCTAACCGATAACATATATCTACACTAATCGTAACACATCCAACGACAAACTATATTGACATTAACCCTAAAAAATCTAGAGATTAGGGTTTACCCTTGACGCGTGCGTAGCTCCCGCTGTCCAGCTTCAATCTAGCACCACCACGGCTGCACCATGCCTCTAGCTTCCCCAACCCCCGGCACACACCACCACTATCCACCATTGTTGACCACCATTGCTCCACCTCCACACCCCCAAACGCCTCCACAAAGAGCTAACTCATCAACAGATTGGGGATGCCCCAACACTCCTCTCCTCTATTTCTTGAATCTGTGGGCTTGGAGGGATTTTTTGAGGGCACGAATCGGTGGTATTTTCGCTAAAAACGGAAGAACAGAGGAGAAGGAGCAGGTCGAGCGAGGAAGAAGAAGGCGAGCCCGGGCGCGGGGCCTTATCCAGCTGGTTTCGGCATGGACGCTGCCGAAACCCAACTTTCGTATCCGCTCCTGTCGAAAGCCGTGGGCCCCGCCTGCCGCCGCGCTTGCGGTCATGTAAATCATCACGGGCCGTGATGACTGGGCACTTTCGGCAGCAGCCGTGCCGAAACAAAGCTTTCGTCCCCGCCAGTGCCGAAAGTCCACGGTTTCGGCACGGGCCGTGACGACACCGCGCTATAACTCAAATTCTTTCAAAACGCGTGCTAGTTTCCGAATAAAGTTTAAAAAATATTATTTAAAAAAAAATTCCGAGTCCTCGGCCACCTACCTACGCCCCGTGTTTTAGCGAACTTTCTTTCTTTCTTGGGATTTTACTTTATAATATGTGAATATCATAGGTTCAACTAAATACCAGTATGTAATCTAATACATATTGTTGCCTAGGCATTTACATTTACATATGTGCAGAAAGATTATATCACTTGAATAAAAAAAGATATGCCATTTATTTTTTTTCTTCACTGAATTCTTTGTGTAAGACGTCAAGAAGAATCAAGTCTAGATTCACATGACAAGTTATCTTTTTTCTGTTCCTTGTGGGGTTGATGCACTCGCTGTTGAGGTTGTAACCTTTTTAAAACCGTTCATCAAGGTCAATGGTGCTCCTGAAATTTTGAAACTGCCTCTCTTGTCCTGCAGGTATATGCTTTGGATGTCAGACAATTGTCTGTCAATGGAAAGATAGCCAGATATCTTGGTAAATCTTCAAATTTGCATTGTTTATAATGTTTCTTTCTTTCTTGGTATTCGTATTCAAGCGCATCTACTTCTACTTACTATCAAGCCGGGAACTGAATAATGAAAGCCAGTCCATCTCAAAAGGCACGACCTTCGCGCGGCTAATCCGACGGCAGTCCATCAACTCCTTCATCACTCCTGTTTTGAGGTCGACTGTGTAAAAGTGCCTTTGGTTATCCTTGAGGAGGAGCACGCCACCTTGCTCACCTAAAAAGCTCAAGTACATTGCCTCTGCTTCACTCTGGACGATATGCTTAGGTAGTTGTAGCTCCAGGAATGTACGGAACCATGGCACATCACCACCGTCGTCGTAACTTTCTATGTCGTCTTGCCGCGTCCAAATATCAAGCAAGAGACCTTGCCTTTGCAGGTGTAGCAGAGAGAGCGTCCCGACAGCATTGACGCTAAGCTGCGGTTTGTCATGAGTGTTTCGAGATAAAATATGTGTGGCAATCTTTTTCATGGAGACGTGGCAGGTCTCCACATCCATGTCGAGAGTATGCAAGCCACTGCCAGCAAGTCGAACAAGCCAGTGTGCTGTGCCACGGCACACGACAGCATTGGGATGCATGATCGACCCGACGTCCGGGTCGAAGAAAGGGAATTTACGCATTGTGCTCCAGCTCGCCTTGCCGGACGTGAACGCAAGGATCTTGAGCGGCCGGTGATTGACGTCCGTTTCGATGATCACCAGTTTGCAGATCTCCTCGGCCCAGTGTTTCGGCTGGAGCTAGGCGCACGAGGAGCAAGCCGTGTCGTGTGGTGAGCGGCACGGCGTTGTCCAGGAGGCCGTTCTCGGCTTCATCGAGGAAGAAGGAGCCAAGGAAGCGACGATGAGGGCCGAACACTGACCCTGGCGTCGGTATGAGTGACATGGTGGCAGCAGGATCCGTGAGGGCGAGTCGTTTATGGGTGAAGAACCCGGAGAGGAACGTCGACGTGCAGGGTTCCGGCCACCGGCGGCGGAGGAAGGAGGCTTTGGTCACGAGGCGCCGCCAACGCCTGCACGCCGCGGCACAGCGGAAGAGGTCCCCCGCGTCTTCCACGCGTACGAGAATCTCCCGGACGATGTCCTCCGGGAACGAGACCGCGGTGGCCGCCGCAGCTGCCGTCTCTTGCATCTTCTTCCGTAAGGGCGATCGTGTGAGTTCGTCTCGCGAAGTCGCGATAGGAGAAGTCTGTCTAGGTTTTGTGTCAACGTTCGTTTCATTGAGCTCGCGTCTCAATTGGTACTGGGCCCACCTTGCGTAAACAACCAGCCCAAAGAAACGAAGGAGCGCGTCGTCTCCTTCATCTTTTGATCGCAATGCCATCGGAGGAGCGACGTCTCGGGTACTCGCATCATGTACACAGTAATCTGAAACAAGGTCGTGGAATCTGAAGAAAACGAGGCAGCACATGGTAGGAAAGGATAGATGTTCGCATCTTCAGGTCATAGTCCCATGGAGGGGTACGTTACCAGTGTGGTTTAGCCTTATATCAAGTCAATTACAGTAGATTGGAGGGACTACAAAATTTCGTTTGGTATCACTCACATTGCCATTAGGTTTGCCGATATAAGGCTGCACATAACACTTCAGATTCAGAACAGTACACTGGTTTAACCATGCCACGCTACAATGATTTAGCACAGAACGCCACATTAGAATGCATTATTTTGCACAACCCGCTATTACTTGCAGCACGAGAAAACACTTGATATATAGATAAGCTGATGTGTCATCCTCCGAACTAGAGTACAATAGTTTATGCAACAGTTCAACAACAATAACAAATGCAACACCATGGGAATGGTTTCTTCGATTCACGTTTGCGTGCATCTACCGGCTTACCTAACGAGACGAGTAAGAAAGAAAGTCGGCCAATCCATATCAAAGGGCACGGTATCCCGACGGCTAATCCAGCGAATGCCCGTCACCTTCTCCCTCTCCCCCGTTTCGAGATGTACAGTGTACACGTTCCCATGGTTGTCCCTGACGAGCAACACGCCACCCTTCTCTCCCAACATAAGCAAGCTCTTCCGAATAGGTGGATTTAGCTCGATAGCCGGAGCGCATAGCCACCTTGGAAGACGACCATCCTCTTGTCGCGTCCACATGTCTATATGTAAGCCATGCACATTCATGTGAAGTAACGAGAGTTTCCCATCGGCATCAATGATAAGTTTTGCTTCATCGTAACTGTGAATTTTGTCGTGTCCAATCGGGGTCTCAATCTTAGTCAGGGAGATGTGGCAAGTCTCGGTGTCCACATCAATGGTATGCCAACTCAATTTTTTGTGGCATGTGAAGTAACGAAGAAGCCAGTGTGCCGTGCCATGCCACACCACGGCGCGGGCATTCCTTAGCGGCTCGTAGCCAGTCACCCCCTTAGCGGCAAAAGAGATCTTTCTCGGCTCTCTCCACCTCGTCTCGCCGGACGTGAAATCGTAGAGGTTGCACGGTTGGTCTTTGATGTCATTGCCAATGATGAGGACTTTGAAGAAGGCTGAGTATCCTTGCGGGGCCGAAGGTTGCGGCTTGGCGTTCGAGTTACAATCTACGCCGGTTAGGAGGCCATAGCCACTCTTGTCAAATTTCCAATTACACTTCAGCGGAGGGAGTTTGTGGCATGCGCCAACAAGCAAATTGCACACGGCCAGGCGAACAGTGTCACCAGGTGCATCGGGTGAGTCCAGACGCACGAGGAGAAGGCCGTGGCGACTGGCGAGCGGCTCCATGTGGCGTAGCATGCTCTTGGCCGCTCTTGGAGCTCCGGAAAAGAACGACTTGAAAGAGCGACGTCTAGGACCGAATATGGGTTGCGGTGTTGGGATAAAGGACGTCGGAAAGGTATCGTCCTTTTTAATCTTGACTTCCCAAAAAAAGAACCTCGATAAGAACATAGACGTGTGCTCGGGCCAGCAGCGGCAGCGAAGAAAGGAGGCCTTAACTACGAGGCCATGCCACCGCTTACACGTCACGGCACACCGGAAGAGGTCGGCTGCGTCCTCCAACCGTACAAGGATCTCGCGGACAATGTCGTCCGAGAACGAGGCCATCTCTGATATTTCCTTCTGTGGCGTGATCGGTGCGATCGATGTGCGATTGGGCGAGGCTGGAGTGTTTTTTTTTTCTTGACAGCTTCGACAGGGACGCTGCTGGAGTATATATAGGCTGTGGAAGTGTGGATTCTGAAAAAACCTCGAGGCTTTCGATCGGGTCCAAATTGGACTCTTGTCCGGATTCACGTCCGTATGCCGTGTTACCATACCAAATTGAAAAAGCGTCTCACGATCCTTGGACTTCACGTCCGATTGGCGTGCCAATTTGCATTGAGCATGTTCTTAGCCACGACCAAATTCAGCTGCGTACTGCTGTACATTCCTAGCTACAAGGCTGAAATTTCATGGCTACGTTATACTCCAGGAGCCCAGTGGTTAGCTTTTTATCCAAACAATTACTCACTTTGTCCGAAAATATATGATTTAGGTTTGTCTAAATACGGATGTATCTAGATAAACCTAAGACATCTATTTCCGGACAGAGGGAGTACATTGGTTTCTCCTCCAATTTTCTCGGATTTATCAAAATTACATCTACTCATACGGCATGCGAGTACCTTGGGACGAGTCTAGTAAACCGCGGATCTTCCCAACCTATATGGCGAGTAATCTGTATTTCGGGCCATCCGTTTCCATAATTGAATGGCCGTATGTTACCAACAACACGCCGATCCAAGAGAGAAAGAAGTCACGGTATACTTATTACTCCACATTATGCTCTCATGGAAAATATGAATCCAAATCATTATTTTGCACACCGACGAGAGGAAAATTAATACTTGGCACACTAAGCTGATGATGATCCATCCACACGAAAGCATATATATGGTTCACCTAACTCTTTAACAAGAGAAAAACAATTATTTAGATGGTTTTCTTCTTGTCAAGTTCATCGTGTGTCGATACGAGAAACGAAGAATGTCGGCCAATCCATGTCGAAGGGCACAACATGCCCACGGGATCTTGTTGAGAACCGTGAACTTCTCCATCCTCCCAGTCTTAAGATCTGCATTATAGATGTTCCTGCGGTTGTCCTTGATGAGCAACATGCCACCCTTCTCACCTAGAATAATCAAGTGCATAGCGGTCCGCCGAATATTCGATGGTTTTCGCTCGACAACCATAGTGCAGAGCCACCTTGTAGGACCACCATCCTCATGCTGTGTCCATATCTCTCTGGAAGCCTCGCCTTTGCAGGTAAAGCAACGAGAGTCTCCCGTCAGCGGCGGCCGTAAGTCGTGGTTCATCATAACTTGTAGGTCGGGGTCATGTGTCTGATCGAGTCCGCGGGCTTAGTCAGGGAGATGCGGCAGGTCTCAACATTCACGTCAACGGTACACCAGCTCGAGTCAAAGTGCTGGACGAGCCAGTGTGCAATGCCACGTCACACAACGGCGTGGGGTGCATGGACTGCAAGCAACCAATCTGCTCCCGAGGGAGGGAAATGAATGTACACGGCCTACTCCATGTCGGCTCGCCGGAGGTGAACTTGTGGAGGCTGTGTGGCTCCAGATCGATTTCATTTTCATTTCTAATGATGAGCACTTTGAAGAAGGCTCAGTAGCCCAGCGGCACCGGAGGTGGCTAATTGGCGTTCCATGAACAATCTTCGCCCGTTAGGATGGCATAGCCGCCCTTACCAAAATCACAAGGGTACTCTAGAGTCTAGACCCGGCAGCTCGTCGCATGCTCCTGTAAGAGAGTTGCACACAGGCAGGTCGCCAGTGCCCTCAGGCGAACCGGGTTTGTTCAGGTTCACCAGGATGAGGTCGTGGCGCGTTGTGAATGGCATCACAGTGCCTCCTCGTAGGCCTGCGGGAGAAATGGCTTGACAAACGCGTGATCGGCGCCGAACACAGATCGCAAGCCGCCGCGACGGATCCAGTTCCAGGTAAAGAATCCAGAGAAGAACATTGACGTATGGTCCAGCCAGCAGTGGCAGCGAAGAAAGGAGGCCTTGACCACGAGGCGGCGCCACCGCCTGCATGTGACAGCGCAACAGAAGAGGACCGCCATGTCCTCCACGCGCACAAGGATCTCGCGAACGACGTCGTCCGGGAATGGGGCTGCCGCCGCCATCTTGTGATCGTGTGAGCGACGTACGAGTTGCGACAAGATGAGGCTGGAGTATTTTTTTTCGTTGACAGCTTCGACAAGGTCTTTCAGCATCTCGATCCACGTGAGGCGGCCCAAACCGATCTCAGCCCAGCAAGCGCCAAAGGCCAAGCCAGAGCAGAGCACGAAATCGGGAGCTCCTATTCAGCGCCTTCAGCATGTTGTATCGCCCCAACGCCTGCAGAGAGTCGCTGGTGGGCCGGCCCACCCGATGGTCGTCTTCTTCGTTGTGCCTTCTCCACCACCGGCTCAATCCCCCCGCCGCTGCCGCCGGCCAGGTCGCCTGCTGCCACCACCCGTGGCCGGCCTCGCTCCCGCCGTCCCGCGATGCCTCACCGCTCCGCCCTCCTCTATCCGCCTCCCACCGCCGGTCCACCGCTTCCCCCGGCCTCCCTCTACCCCCCCTCCTCCCCCCTCCTGCACCCCTGAACCCTAACCCCCCCTCCTCCCCCCCTCCTGCACCCTGAACCCTAACCCCTCGCCGGTGAGCTTCTCTGGCACTTGACCCCCCCCCCTAACCCCCTCGCCGGTGAGCTTCTCTGGCACCTGACCCACCCCCCCTCCCCCGAGCTAAGTTACTACCTCACCTCCACTTGTGCCGCCGCTTATACTACGCTTATAGCACTGCTTATCGCCGTTTTGCGTACCCCTCTGGTGCACTGCACGCTTCTCCTTAGTGCTTCGTGCGTCGGCTCATGCCACCATCAACCGTGACGGATCTCGCCGGAGACCAAGAAGATGATGCGGCGACGGACGGGGCAACCTTCCCGGAGTTCCGTTTCCGGGAAGGTTGCCCCGTCCGTCGCCGCATCATCTTCTTGGTCTCCGGCGAGATCCATCAACTCCGGGAAGGTTGCCCCGTCCGTCACCGCATCATCTTCTTGGTCTCCGGCGAGATCCGTCACGGTTGATGGTGGCGTGAGCCGACGCACGAAGCACTAAGGAGAAGCGTGCAATGCACCAGAGGGGTACGCAAAACGGCGATAAGCAGTGCTATAAGCGTAGTATAAGCGTAGGGAGCTCCTATACAACGTCCCGCAGCGGCGCTAGAGCGTGATGCCGCCTGAAGCAGTGTTCTATGGGCCGTATCAAAGCGGCCCAATTAAAAGGTCCTATAATTTTTTTCATCAGAACAGTTTAGTCTACCCCCTCCTATCTAGAAAATCTGTTGAAAGGCATACGTACAACTTTACGATGTCAGGTTGTTTTCTCACCACATTTTTTACGGACCGGAGGGAGTACAATTTTTTAAAATCTAAATAATTTCCCAACTGTTGCTTTTTTTAAGAAAACACCATTCTTCTAGCTGAATGTGGGTCATACTCTAGACCTCCGCATGACAGTGTCATGCTTTTCAGCTTGTGAAGTGAAAGCAGACCATTAAGATGTTCCAGACGTGGTACACCTCAACAGAAAGGATACAAAACAAAAAAAAGTGTGGACCAATAAGGAAAGCCCGACTGCAATGAGATCAGCTAGAGCGACAAGATAACGGCTTTTATCGCTGAACTCTTTACAGTCATGCCTTCTCTCTCACAAAATATCAAATTACAGCTCCTTTAGGTACTGCGTATGATATAAGCTACTAGAAGGGTTGTATCTAGACAAACAGCCATGCGTATGATACAGCTTAATATACAATGTATTCCGTACTAAAACTGCCCCCAGGTAATCACATTCTCTTAATGCTGTGAAAGCACCCCCAAGAAGCCCCTAAAGTTCACTGGTCATTAACTTCTTTCATCGACTAAGCATCTGCACTTCCTCTTTATAAATCCTACTCCCTCCGTACCAATATATAAGACGTTTTGGCAGGCTAATTAAACTTACCAAGACGTCTTATATGATGGGGCAGAGGAAGTACCTTTTACACATAATTTATAAATTAGCTAATGTTACAACAATACACACGATCCAATGAGTCCCACTGCTCACAGGGCTACCGTTTAATCCTAGTTATAGGGTTCACTTAGATCACTAATGGACAATGTAAGCTCTACAACAGGAGTCAGTAAACATCAACTTCGCTACATAAGGTCAGAACTGAAAGAATGCCAATTGTATTCTAGAAAACATACAGCCAGCTTAGGAGCCTAGCGAGAGAGCACCCGTTGCAAACAAAAGGTTCCTCCGAGAAAACTGCAATTGCAAGAAAGCAGTTAGAGCTCTGTTTTCAGTGCACACTGTAACAACCATAATTTAAGTGACTGAAACGATGCATGAAAGGAGAACAGATTTCTCACCCGCAAGTTATAAACAGGAGTCGATTTTGTGGGGAGAGCTTTTAGCAACCTCAGGCGGTTCGTAGAGCCAGCTTTGCTGTTTCACAAAAAAATAATGAATATTTTACAGTTAGTAAAAGCTTGGAACTAGAGTAGCATCTTTACAAGAAAAACCAGTTTTGATGTTACACAAAAATAAAGGATATTTTACAGCTACAGTAAAGTAACTAGTGTAGCATTTTTACAAGCCAACCAACTTACGTGTCATCCATTTTCAGGGCCTTTGTGCTGGAAGCAACATCCCAGAGTTTAACAGTGCAATCCGCTGATCCAGATGCAAGCAATGCTCCTTCGCAGCTATAACAAAGAACGGTTTAAATAAGATGATTGTTTTGGTATCGCATATTAGCATACAATTAAGTAATCATACTTTTCCTAAAACTAAAACCATATGCAGCTATAAAGAATGGCACAGCATGACTTGTCACCGGAAAAAAATGTACATTCTGAAGCAGAACTATCTTGCATATTCAATCTAACCGGTTGGAAGCTTAAATGTATTAGAAACAATGCATAAAATACGACATTTTAAGAGAAATTCTTTAAACAGTAGATCCATGAGAAAATCCACCGTGATCAACCAATATGTGCATTGCTGTCAAAGCTCATAAGCCTAGACAATCATCGCATATTCAAGAAGAAAATAACGACATGAGTAAGCACACAAGTTCCAAGTTCCATAGCACGGTCATTTGAAGACAGAATCACACAACTATCAAGTTAAAATACTCTCAGAAAGGATGGCCAATATGATTAATAAACCCATTGCTTGTTTATAGATAAATCTAACCCAGTGTCAATGGAAGAAGCTGCTTTTCCAGGATTAAGCCTGCTCAGAAAACTGATTACAGGCAGCAACCGGATAAGCCAATTTGTCAAGCCCTACCATAAACTCCTACTCTTTACACAAATTTGGTATATCAGCTCTTGTTTGAGTACCATCAGCAATAAGGACACATGTGAAACTAAGCAAGCAAAAAAATGTCTCATGATGAGTACCTGAAAGCAAGTGACCACACACAAGAGTTGTGGCCTGCTAGTGGTGAAACGCAGCGACCAGTAGATAGATCCCACATCATGATGGTTCCATCTTCGTCTCCGGAGGCCATGTATCGCCCATCAGGAGACATTGCCAATGACAAGACCATACTCCTATGACCAATAAACATCCGTATGCATTCACCTGTTTGAACATCCCATAGCCGTACAGTTTTGTCGCTCGAGCCGGTGGCAATGTAGTTACAGTTGACATGCCATTGCACACACTGTTACACAAATAAGTTTTACAAGAACAAAGTATCAGCCAGAATAGCATTAGTAGACAGTAAAAGCAGAAGCATGTAGGTCAAGCATTCCCATGGGCAAACTATCAATTTTTTAAATCATTTCCACTTACATCAACATCAGCAAGATGCCCAGCCATAATTCGCAAAGGTTGGATTTTATCCATTGACCAGATTCGAGCAGTCCTGTCATGCGACGCACTGGCAAAGTAATGACCAACTGGACTAAACTGCCACAAAAACATTAAACAAATGTCAGCAAATATTACAACGAATAACACTATCATGATTTTCAACAGAACAGAATTAGAAAGCTAAGCAATACAAATATCTATAACGATCATAAGCTATTGAAAAGAACATCAAGCCCAATGGACCTATTCCAGATCCCATCAGCAGAAGTATTCAAAATGAAGAACAAACTAGGAACATTTATGACAAGCATTTGCAGTTTTGCACTCCTCGTACCAATATCAAGACAAACAATAGTCGTGTATGTGCTTTGATTGTAACAAAGGACACATCCGTTCTCACATCCAGAATATTCGTTTTTATATCACATTCATACAAAAAATGAGGCCACTACTAGAACTTCAGAAGAGTTTTATTAATAATGTATGCATCTTATAAGAGAGTAAATATTGATGGCCAACAGATACTCAAGGGCCAAAGTTTATTTTATGATATGATCAACCACATTTGAGGGTTAAAATAGTCATAAGGAGATTGACTCAATAAAAAACTGCAGGTAGAAATGCATAAACTGTTGTGACAGTATGAGATGCCTGAGTACTCAGTACACTAGCTTCCGTGGATCAGTGTAGTTCTGTCTGAGGATCATTTAGATAAAAGACACTGTACGATGAACTAGGCAGTCAAGACACCTAATGAACTAGGCAGTCAAGACACTGTTTTATATCACATTTAGATAAAAGACTAACTAATAGAATGTTTTGACATGAACTAGGCAGTCAAGACATCTAATGAAGAAAGAACATCTCAAATGTTGTCCTCACAACAATACAGAGAAAGGGTTTGTTCACATACTTGTACATCCCAAACTGGGTAATTGTGTCCTTTGTAACAAACAAGATTGGCGTTCAGCTTGGTACTCCACAGTCGAACTGTAACAAATATAAAAGAAAACGATGAAGTGATAATTCTAAATTATAAATAAACAAGGAAACGAATGTTACAAAATAAGCAGAATTTAAGTGATGTTTTACTTGTTGAATCTGAAGATGATGACAGGAGAAAATCCCCAACTGGGCTAAAAGCAGCAGAATAAACTGGTCCAGCATGACCTTGGAATAATGTATAAGGTCGCTTCCCCTCAGATGTTGATGACAAGTGCTCACCCTGTGAAGTTCCATTTTCTCCTTGTGAACTAGCTGAGAGTCCAAATTTTCCCAATCAGCAAACACCATCAATATATGACTGAAAACACTACTATGTTAGAAGAATTAATTCTAAGATTATTCTGAGGTTCTTGAAAGGTTCCAGTCTAATACTGCAAGATCGCTAGTCCGTTACAATATTCTAACATGTCCAGCAAGTAGGTCAAGAAGACATTGTTGCATTGTCCTATACATGCATCGGTGCTGTTCTAGGTCATAACTTAAACTGACAGAAATAAACTATAATCCCTAGAACAAAAGGCTATCATGACCAAAATCAGATGTGCAATTACAGAAGCACTTCATCATAACAGTGGAACAGAAGATCAGAATTATGTAGTGTAGAACGACTAACATGTTTTGGCAGCTTGACCAATCTTTGCCATATCCCAAACCTAGTGAACAAGGAAGTTCTACCAGTTAATAACAGTGATCACATGAAACACAAAATATCATAAGAAGGGACTAACCTTTACTGATGAGTCTGAGAACCCACCAACAACCAATGATCCATCGTTTGAGATAGATGAGCAGTTTAATCTGTGGTTCCACAGGATAATGGTCAAACGGAAGTATGCACACTGAAACACTTGATACTAAGTTACAGCTACTATTACCCGTTATGTGTATTAAGGAATGTGTAGAAGCTAACGGATGGCAATGCCAAGTTATTCAATTGTGCACGATTTCTCAAGTCCTCAAGAATTGATTGCTCAACTTCAACAGGCCTGAAACAAAGGAGTAACATTTCTCAGGTTCGTAGACTCAAGGTTGACACTTGACAGATAAAGAAGTAGACAGACGAGTATGTCCTGTGAAAAGTGAAAGTACAATATTTGGTTTTCCTGAACCTATAAGGAAACTATTCCAATTGACCACCATGAAACCCCTCAGCTTTTATGTCAGGTTCCTAGAAGGCCTCCTGATTACAAGCTCAAAAGCATGAACTGACATGCGGGGTCTGGAGTATGGACCCACATTCAGCTAGAGAAATGGTGTTTTCTTTGAAAAGCAACAGTTGAGAAATTATTTTAGATTTAAAAACAATCTGTAGACTAAACTGAGCTTCTCAAAAGAAAATTATGAAGAGAATAAAATTGTACATTGCTGGAAGGGTTAGCTCTGGTTTCACACGAGGTGCCGCAGAAGCCATGCTTGCTTCGGATTTGTTGTTTTTCCCTGTTGCACCTACAACCTTATCCTTTTTTAGCTTTTTATTAAGAGGACCACCCTGCTTTCCACCTTCTGAGGATTTTTTCTGTACCAAAAACAAAAAGAAATAATGAAACATTGATGGAGAAGATGCATAGTGGAACCAAGCAATGGACAATAGCATTCCTGTTCTCCAGATAACAACAGAAGAAGAGAAGAAACAAAACATGCTGCTGACAGCAAGATACAAGAAAGAAAAGGAATGTTCATGTTTCGATGGCAGAGAGCGTAGAAAACATAATGTAACAAGGAACCCATACAATTAGAGAGTTTCTTGCCTTGTTATTATCTTCTCCATCTGCATCCTTTTCTGCTTCAGTTTTATCAGAATCTGAGAGTGCTTTCTCCATACGCTCCTCGACTGAATCTTCAAGCAACTGCATACCAAAATTTTAATTTTAAGGACAGCACATGCCCAAGGACAATGAAGAATAAATAGTAAACTTGCTCTCGTGGGAGAGGTGTGTTGGAAAGTGGCAAAAACAATGCTGCTAGAGCCATTTTTTCCTCTTTGGTCTGCATTGTCAATTGTTTTGATGGAATAGGAAACAAACAGATTGATCACTGCTGTGCTTGAGTAACATACCCCCCAATGCACTTCCTTCTGATTTATCTGTTTTGCCAAGTCCTTACTGGTTCCAACCAGAGCAACAACATCCGCATCATCAGAGATCAACGAAGGTTGCCCAGCAGATACTGCCAATATAGCAAATAGAAAGTTGCAGAGAAGATTTGAGAAGTGAGAATAAGTGAAATTGCATGATATACTCTCAATAGACTGGTAACTGTACCTTCAAAAATTATCCTTTCATTGATTATTCCAAGCATCACAAGAGCTTGTGTTTTCTGGAGATACTGAAGAAGTAATTCATATGAATACTGCAATGAAACAAAGGGTAGAACTTTAAACTGAGTAGTTGACTTACTTTTCTAGGAAAAACAGAATCACACCAACGAAAAAAGTGAGATCATGATGTATGCATCATCTAGTCTAGTTTGCAAAGAGTTGCCAATTGACTAACAATCAATGCTTGGAATGCACTTTGCCGGTAACATTCATGAAAAATGATCTATAGATGTTAGATGTTTGTTCTCGTATTTGCACTAGGATTCAGTATTTGTATTATTCTAACATGATGATGTATCATGTACTCTTATTTGCAATGAGTTGCCCATTATGATTCAGGAACAAAGTAAGTAAAAACAGACCTAAACTGTGTTCATTTCTCTTGATCTTAACAACACTTATGAAATATGTGGGGAAAATGCATGAGGATAGAGATCTGAACTTCTGAAGTCATTGTCACAACAACGAATACGATTCAGTGAAACAATTTATCTCTGCACATTGATTTAGATGACAAAAGGTAACAAACCATCGTAGTTGCAACAAAGAACACAATGGAAGTATATCAGAAATTGGCGCCGTAATACCTCACATAATTTAATTCTGAATTTATTCTGCCTTAAAGATTGAGCCAAATCCATTTCCTGCAAATTTTAGCACGCGGGACTATAAGTGCATGTTTTTTTACTTCAATAAGTGCATGTTTTGTAAATCCTGAAAAAACAAAATTCAAATAAAGAAATGCAAATCTTCATTCACAGTTGAATGGATGTAAGAGAGCTAGATGATGGACCTCCAAATGCAAAGGAGAAAGAATGCCTTCCAGCTTTTGGAGATCCCTTGAATGCATCAGTTCATGATCTTCCCGAAATGTATGGAAAAATGACCGAGCTGCAGGATTCATACGTTATGAAATCTCTTAACTTTAGCACTTAACAAAGCCTTTTGTCCCAAACAAGTTGGGGTAGGCTAGATATAAAACCCTTTCACGAGGACTTCCCAGGAGGTCACCCATCCTGGTACTACTCTCGCCCAAATGGGTTTCATACCCATAGGATTGGCTAGTTTTTACGTTGGCTCGCCAAGCCTATCACAACCCTTAGATATGAAACCTTTCACGAGGACTTCCCAGGAGGTCACCCACCCTAGTACTACTCTCGCCCAAATGGGTTTCATATCCATGGGACTGGCTAGTTTTTACGTTGGCTCGCCAAGCCTATCACAACCCTCCTCCTTTACCCGGGCTTGGGACCGGCTATGCCTAGAAGACATAAATTCTTAAACTAAGATGAAACATAAAATGCAAACATAGCAAATCCAATAATGTAGTACCTACTACTGTTTCCTTCCTTGCCCGCAAAAAAAAAATTTACCTTCTTGTGTATGTCCCTCTGCGACTAGATCCATGAAGCAATGGATAAACACTGGATAAAGGACACGGAGTAATTCATGCTACAAAAAGAATCGTAACTCAGAGCGCTGAAGTATATAGCTGGATACAATAACAGAAAAGGCCATTTCATTAAGTATGTACATCAAATTATAGCAGGTAGCCCATTCACCGCAAGCAACTATACCCTTTCTGGTGAATAGTGAATACAATCATGTAACAAGAGAAGCATGAAGATAACTAACGGCTAGCATACTAAATTGATGAACAGTATGGGTAGAGAAGCTCCATGCCTCAAAATAGCTGTGTATGCAGCAATGCAAAGTGCAGTCAAATGTACTAGAGCTGTCAAGGTCAGGCTCAAGCGACCTTAATGTAACACACCTTGTATTGGTCCAGAGAGTTGTATGCCCATGTTCTTAGCTTATTGTAACCGTCATAGTACCTTGCTGGATCGTTATCCGACCTGCCAATGGGGGAACACATGCAGTTACTACATGACAGTAAAACTTGAGATTAACATGGAATACGGAGCACATTTGGAGAATGGTTTGACATAATGCTCGATTAGCCCCCCTCAACTGTCAATTCAAGGCTCCTTTAGCTCGAGAGAAGATTTCGCACGCCCGGCCGGCTAAGCTAATTCTGAACTCGGAGAACCTAAACCTAGCAGAAACAGCTCAACCCGGGAGCGAGGCAAGCAATCCTAGCGGCAGACGAGCCAGCCGGAACCACCACCCAATTCGGAACCATTTTCTACTGACGAGCTGCACCGAATCAGCAGCTAGCTACTGTGTCTCCTCGCTCCGGAACTCGGAAGCGAGGGCCGCTGCGGCCACCAGACGGTACAGTTCGGGGGTGCGGATTCAGGAGATTTGCGGCGGCGGCTCGCATACCTGGAGAGCGAGACGTCGGAGAGGGAGGTGGTGGAGAGGCGGTTGCGCTCTTCCTGCAGCGCGAGCTCGGTGAGGCGGAAGCCCTTGCGGTGCAGGTACTGCTGCACCTTCTTCTCCATCTCCTCGTCCTCCATCGCTCGCCGGCCGGGGCGCGCGCGCGAGCGAGCGTGCGCCGGGGAGAGGAGGCGCTGGCTCTAGGGTTTAGGAGCGGGCCGGATCCGTTCGTGGGCGAGGGGGTCGGAGGGGAAGACCGAAGACGAAGGAAGGCGGAGGACGGTGGGATTTCGTGCTGCTCTGCTCTGGGCTCTTAGTGGGCCGAGATCAGTATGGGCTGACTAACACGGGCCGAGATGCCGAAAGACCTTGTCCAATCACAAGTCGCTCACACGATCACGCTAGAAGAGATGGCGGCGGCGATGGCCACATCGACCTCGTTACCGGACGACGTCGTCCGCGAGATCCTCGTGCGTGTGGAGGACCCGGCGGACCTCTTCCGTTGCGCCGTGACCTGCAACCGGTGGCGCCGCCTGGTGGTCAAGGCCTCCTTCCTACGCCGCCGCCGTTGGCCGCTCTCCGGATTCTTCACCTGGAACTGGATCCGTCGCGCCGGCTTGTGCTGGACAGGCCCTAGATCATTCGTCCCGACGCGGCGATCCGTTTTCGGCACCGATCACGCGACGTCTCTCGAGCCATTTCTCCCGCCAGGCCTACGAGGAGACACCGTGATGCCGCTCACGACGCGCCACGGCCTCGTCCTGGTGAACCTGAACAATCCCAGTTCGCCTGAGGACATCGTTGACCTTGCCGTGTGCAACTCGCTTACCGGAACATGCGACGCGCTGCCGCTTCTAGAGTGCGATTTTGGTATGGTCGGCTATGCCATCCTAACCGGCGAAGATTGTTCGTTCTTGAAAGCCAAGCAGCGACCTTCGGCGCCGTCGGCCTTTTTCAAAGTGATCATCATTGGAAATGAAAATTACATCGATCAGCGGCCACACAGCCTCCACGAGTTCACCGCCGGCGAGCCGGCATGGAGTAGGCCGCCGTGTACGTTCATTTCCCTCCCCCGGGACCAGATTGGTTGCTTGCGGCCCACGCACCGCCACGCCGTTGTGTGGCGTGGCACGGCGCATTGGCTCGTTCAGCACCTCGACTCGAGCTGGTGTACCCTTGACGTGGATGTCGAGACCTACCGCATCTCCCTGACTAAGCCCGCTGGCTCGATCAAACACATGACACCAGCAAGTTATGATGAACCACGACTTGCGGTCGCCGCTGATGGGAGACTCGCGTTGATTTACCTGCAAAGGCGAGGCTTCCGGCTAGAGATATGGACACGGCATGAGGCTGGTGGTCCTACAAGGTGGCTTTGCACTATGGTTGTCGAGCTAATACCACCGAATCCTCGGCGGACTGCAATGCACTTGATTATTCTGGGAGAGAAGGGTGGCATGTTGCTCATCAAGGACAACCACGGGAACATCTATAATGCAGATCTTAAGACTGGGAAGATGGAGAAGTTCACGGTTCTCAACAAAATCAACCGTCGGCATGTTGTGCCCTTTGAGATGGATTGGGCAACATTCTTCGTTTCTCGTTTGAGCACACGATGAACTTGATAGGAAGAAAAACATCGGAATAATTGGTCTTCTCTTGTTAAAGAGTTAGGTGAACCATATATATGCTTTCGTGTGTGGATGAATCATCATCAGCTTTGGGTGTCAACTATTTTCCTCATGTCGTGAAATCATGGTTGTGCAAAATAATGATTTGGATCCATATTTTCCATAACAGCGTAATGTAGAGTAATAAGTATATTGTGACATGATTTTTTTTCTCTTCTGTGCCGGCCGGCCGTTTGGTAGCTGATAATTAACGTAGACACGGCCCTGCTTGTAGAGTTGTCCCAAAGTACTCGCATGGCCGTATCAGTAGACGTAATTGCAATGTGATCTACCGTAAAACCTGAAGTAGAAACCAGTGTAATTGTTTGGATAAAACGCTAAGAACTGGAGTATAATGTAGCCTCCATGAGATTTCACCTTTGTAGCTAGGAATCGTGGCTTATAACATGCTCAAATGCAGAGCCAATCGGACGTGAAGTCCAAGGATCGTGAGACGCATTTTCTATTTGGAATTGTAACACGGTATACGGACCTGAATCCGGACAAGACTCCAATTTGGAACCGAAGCCTCGAGGTTTCTTCAGATTTCAGAGTCTCTATATATATCCTCCAGCACCGTTGTCGAAGCTGTCAACAAAGAAAACACTCCAGCCTCGCCCAATCGCACGCCGCTCACACGATCACGCTACGGGAGGAGAGATAGAAGAGATGGCGGCGGCGGTGGCCACCACGGCTTCGTTCTCAGATGCCATCATCCGCGAAATCCTTGTACGCTTAGAGGACGCGGCCTACCTCTTCCGATGTGCCGTGACGTGCAAGCGGTGGCGCGGCGTTATAGTCAAGGCCTCCTTTCTTCGCCGACGCCGCTGGCCTGATCATACGTCCATGTTCTTCTCAGGGTTCTTTTTAAATAAGAGCCCGAGGCACAACGTTATATTAATAACGCCACGAACAGCGAGAGATACATGATGCTGAAACCAGCTTACAACCCAACACTGCACACACCCAAGGAAAAGAGCTACCGACGAGATTACCTTTGAACACCAAAGGTTCGCCACACCGAGGAGGGAGAGCACAAGCAAAGCGGGCAGAGGTGTTGGGCCGGAGCTCACCGAGAGCATGGGCACACCAACATGCGCGGCACACCACCGTGACCAGCTGCACCATCCAGGGTAGCACCACCAGCAGGATCATCAACGCCACTGTCCGCAAGACTGCCGACAGGCTCAGCCAGCAGGACCCCTAGCAGGAAACACCGGTATGCAACAGAAGGAACAAGCATGGCCGGAGGGAGCTCGAAAGAGCACCACCTCCGGAGAGCAACCCGCCGTGGACTCCAAGGCGGCGTCTTCAAGAAGCACACGACGCCAGAGCGCCGTCACCGCCCGATCCGAGGATCTTGGATTTTCATCCGGAGTGTAAAAGGTCAGAGAAGCCGCCGCGACGCCTCCAAGAAGGGGACGGCATCCAAGGACGTCGCCGCCGCGTCCCGAGAAGACCCTGGGAAAAGGTTTCCCCCCGGCAAACTCTCACAGAACTTTTACACGGGGCACCGGGGGCCGAAGATGACACCCGAGCCACCGTCACCGCGGTTCACTCGCCAACCACCGAGCCACCCCCGTGGCCAAGGTCGTCGGCCAGCATTTGAGTCCTTGGCACGCCCGCCAACCAAAGGACTCCCACCATCCAGGGCCGCCGCCCCGGCATCCTAGCTCCGCACAACGCTGAAGAGGGCGAGACGAGGAAGGAGGCTCCACCACCAAGTCAACCACCGGCAGACCCCTGGCTACCGTGGTACCAGACCTAGCCCGGAACCAGAAGGGCAGGAGAAGGAGGGCACGGGGCCCCTTCCCTTTCCCAGCTCGAGCGGCCACGCCATGGCCGCCGCACACCCTGCTGGCCTCCCGGAGACCTCCACGCAGACCATCTGCCCGCAGCACCGCCGCCACGCCGGCAACTTGAGCCGAGGCCGAGCGGCATCCTCGAGGAAGAGCAATGAATCTGTACTAAAAGCAATTTACGTGAGTCTAATAGAGCCACCATGTTGATCCACATCATTGAAATTAATCTTGATAGTTAGATCTAAAATATATGACTGAGATTTAATAAAAAATTAGTGGTCACGTAACATATTTGGCACATTTTATGTTGAAAATGTCACGTCATGAACGTGCTCGGTTTGGATGGTAGACATATTTGGAATATTACTAATATTTGGAATATTGCTAACATTACTAACAATTTAAACTTAGGAAAAATATAGTTATTACAACATATTTAAATTGAAACTAAAATTCGACAAGTTTTAGAGAACAACAGGCTCGTGTGCCGACTAAGATTGTTCTGCAGTTGATCGTGAGTTGTTTCATCACGAATTTGTTGATGCATGGTGAGAAAATTAGAGAATTTGGCTGGCACGCCCGGGTGTGGGTCTGTAGGGGACTGGTACTCATACGACTCACTGAACACCAGGTTAACATCAAGCTCACTTGATAATCATGTTGAACATGATAACACAAGAATTTATGATCACTCACATCTGCTATAGCGGCCAAGATAGAGAAGACTACCTGACAATCGCAAACCAGGCTTGGAGCACAACAAATGCTCGCTCCATATCTTTTCAGGCACTCTCTTACTTTCCTACGAAGTTACAGTTTGCCTCACCAACATGGTTGTGGATGGTCTTGACAAATGTTGACCAACGAATATAGATGCTATCTGCTAGGTACTATCCCTTGTCGTACTCATGATCGTTGATTATATACTTGCACTCCAGAGTTTGGCCTTCAACAAGCCTCGCAAACATAGGGGGAGCGTTGCAGCACATTGATGGTATTGTGAGAGCCGGCCATACCAAGCAAATGTGTGCCAAATACATAGATAATAATCTGGTCACAGTGTCAAGCATAACACTACACACTCCAATATGTCTTTCGTTATACTTCCCAGCCAAGCGAATGGACAATTCTTTCATTTCCAATGCATGCAATCGATGTTCCCAAACATTTCAGGAAATCAATACTGCACGCTCCAACATGTCTTTCGTTGTATCCCTGCCAAGTGAATGGACAATTCTTTCATTTCCAACGGATGCAATCGATGCTCCCAAACATTTCAGGAAATCCTCTCTCTTCACCTTGTGGCATGAGCCGTGCTGTTTCTTTTGCATTTGGTTCTCTCAGATAGTTCGGTCCAAACACTGCATTCACTGCCCTGCAAAACTTGTAGGTGGATTCAATGCCGTGGATTCACACATAAGGAAGTAGTCGTACAAAAATTATGCAGGAGGTCCATATGCAAGACACTGTATAGCAGCAGTGCACATTTCTAAATTGATGAGAATCCTACATGTTTGGTGCGATCTTTTACATCTCGAAGTAGTCATTGTAGTCTCAAACACCATGCACAATATCTATTCCTCTACATACTAAAGCACCGGCGAAAATCTTGATCATTGTTTGCCAGGTTCTGCGAGAAATAGTCACTGAAAATCAGCACATGACTCGTTGTCCTATATTGTTTTGTTGTTGGCCAGCCATGCAGTTCTCGACCATCCGCGTTTGGTAGTGAAATCCAACCCCGCCCCAACTCCGCCTGCGCTGCCAAAAGAACGACGAAAACCAACTGATTATCTTCATCATCATCGTCAAGGTTGGCCTCCTCTTCCATCATTCGATGAAACATAATTTCATCGTTGCTATCTACAGCCTATTGAACAACAATCAATGAACAATAAAACTATGTAATGAATCAAAAACAAAAAATGATTTGTTAGTAAACAACCAAACAACTTGCGGGCGGGCAAGAGGGAGAAATTGGTGGCACCAAAAGGAGGAGTTGTGATGGCACATAACGACAACTGGCGACGGCGAGGAGTGGCGGCGACGATAAAGGGTTGCTGAGATGGCGACGACAAGAGACGACGGAAGCGGCGTGAATCGCCGACAAGAGAAACTGAAGGACGGAGTGGGGGTGCAAATGACTTCCGGGCTTTCGGTTTATATTGTTCCGTGTCTATGACAGGCGTGACCTGCCTATCAGAAATGTTGTTTCAAAACCGGCTCAAATTTGAAGACTCGCTCGGGGGTATCAGACAGAAATTGGGCCAGACCAAACACTTGGGAGTTGCTTTTGTGGACGTTTTTGTCAGGTGGGTATTTGGGGTGCTTTGGGTGCTGGTGGAGATGCTCTAATTCGCCCGTGTTCCCGACCTGAACGCCGTCATTTGAAAGTGTTGAAGATTAACAGAAAGGACAGGGTACGGGTTAATCCAATTGTGTGGTGGTATGCCAACCTGCGTGTCTAATCTGAGCTTGCGTGATTGCAATGATGACAGTTCTTCCTACAAAGAATCTTTGGTCGTTGGAAGAACAAGTCGACACTAATTAATCATCTCCACCCGCCCTCTTATACTTTCGTCCAGCCCTCAGCTCTCCCACCCTCAAATCTCCTCCAATACCGCTTTTCCGCCCTGCACCTGCACAGGTACGCAAGGATTTTTGACAAAATCCGTTGAACTTCGTCGTGATCTCTCCACTCCGGCGTTTTCGCTGCTGTCGAGCACACGTGCGCTGGCGTGCTAAATTTGCGCGCAAAGAGGCAGCTCAAGGAAATGGGGATGAAATGGTACGTCGTCGCGGCGCTGGGCGTGGCCTGCTGTGTGGCCGCCGCTGCCGCCAGCCGGCTCTCGTTCACCGGCGCCGTGGCGCCGCCGGAGGACGCGATCTACCTGCGCAAGCTGGCCAGCTCCCTGTGGCAGAGTGATGGAACCACCTACCACCACGTGTGGCCCGTAATACGAAGTTTTCTTCTGTGTTAATTTCGACTTCTGCAGTTTTTCATTTTACGGATGAGTCGCTATTAAGTATTAACTGAGAAGATGCTTGTTACTTTGGTGATTCTTATATGTTCCTTTCTATTTAGCCCATGGAACTGGGATGGAAAATTGTGTTGGGATCATTCATCGGATTCTTTGGAGCAGCGTTCGGTAGCATCGGCGGTGTAGGTGGCGGTGGGATTTTCGTGCCGATGCTGACCTTGATCATTGGTTTTGATCCTAAGTCGGCAGCGGCCACGTCAAAATGTAAGGATTCAGTTCATCTTGTTGTGGATCTTTCCATGTATTCTACTTCTTGATTTTTATTCAGAGTGTATTATTTGCAATAAACAAGTCCCACACATAAATCACTAACACTGTTCTGAATGTAATGACATTATAAACTAGCTTATAACAAAATAAATCTAGTTGCATATTTGACACTACAAATAGAAACTTCAAAAAATAGCTTTGTCATAAAGTATTCTATAATTTGAAGTGCAAGGTACATCTCAAATGTATTCGGTTGGTTGAACATTTATTTTATCTTAATATTTACCATAATAAAAATATGAAAAATAGAAAAATCATCAAACTTACATTTGCAAGATTTGCTAGTTCATTTTTATTTCCAAGAATTGAGATAGTGTACTCTGCCTGCCATAGGTATGATCATGGGGGCTGCTGTCTCAACCGTGTACTGCAACCTCAAGGTGAAGCACCCAACTCTGGACATGCCAGTGATTGATTATGATCTAGCTCTGCTTATACAGCCCATGCTTATGCTAGGGGTCAGCATTGGGGTTATTTGCAATGTGATATTCCCTGACTGGCTTGTCACGGTCCTCTTGATCATACTCTTCATAGGTGCTCAGACATTGCCCTGAAACTGCAAAACAGTTAATCTTAGTTATGATTGTAGCTAACGTCAGAGTGACTTCCAAATAAATTCCAGTTACTTCAACTAAAGCTTTTCTGAAGGGTGTCGAAACATGGAGAAAAGAGACAATGATCAAAGTGGTAATGTTTTGTTTTTCTTGATACCTGCTTTTTTTTGCATCACCTTAATGACGCCGACTTTCATTTGCTTATTCTTTCAGGAGGCAGCAAAACAATCAGAGCAATCAAGTCAGTGACCAATAAACCCACATTATTCATTATTTATTAAGCGCAAAAAATGTTGCTTACATTGTCTGCAGGATCTAATGCGCAGCTGTCTGCAGGTGAAGAACAAGAGTACATGCCGCTGTCTGCAGGACTCGATGCCGCATCTCAGACTGAAATTCTGTCAGATCATGATCGAAATGAAACCCCATCGGATGAAGAGGTAAAATAAAACTGATGAACATTAGATTCCCTCGTCTTTAGGACTGTTAAGACTAGAGCTCGTCTGATACTGCAGGTGTTCATTTGGAAGAATGTTTACTGGAAGGAGGTTGGCCTTCTTGCCTTTGTCTGGGTAGCATTCCTTGCGCTTCAGATCACTAAGGTGTGAGACGCAATTGCAATTTGAAACTATAGCATTATATCTGAAATTAACATACGAAGAAATAGTAATATTTACAGGCTTATGTTAATTCTTCGTGGTTGCAGAACTACATGGCAACTTGCTCCTTGTGGTACTGGCTTCTGAACTTACTCCAGGTACTATCCTGACTTCCTTCGTCTCGATATTCAACCATAGTGCATACAAAATGGATCTATAGTTGCGAATTTTGGATGTTTTCTTAAGGATATGTCAATGTCATCGACTGTCTGGATTAACTCTTTATGTAGTTTAACTACTCTCCTAAGTTGTACTGCAATTTATTCTGGTTTACATTTCCGCGGCAACGAAAACATACATATTGTTGCCATATATCATCATCTGAACTGAGACACTTTTTGGTATTATAGTAACACAGGATGTTTACATGTTACG
Source organism: Poa pratensis (assembly GCA_947311845.1). Lineage (NCBI taxonomy): Eukaryota > Viridiplantae > Streptophyta > Magnoliopsida > Poales > Poaceae > Poa > Poa pratensis. The sequence goes on from CAMZMU010000070.1 coordinate 6,028,542, forward strand.
CAGATCCCTGTGTCTGTTGGGGTGGCCATGTACGAAGCAGTAGGTTTGGTGCAGGGCAAGAGGGTGATATCATCAAAGAGGAATGAGCAGAGCAGCCCGAGAGCTCATCAGCTATTGGTATACTGCTTCTTGGGCGTCACGGCTGGTGTCGTCGCTGGTATGCTTGGCGTCGGTGGGGGCTCCATCATGGGGCCTCTTTTCTTGGAGCTCGGTGTCCCTCCGCAAGTAAGTTTTTGTTTGTTCATGTCAACACTCAACACCTTTATGTTTTGATCGTGGTTTCTACTATCTATTTATCGCATATTTGACTTGTCAGGTCGCAAGTGCTACAGCCACCTTTGCAATGATGTTCTCATCTTCCATGTCCGTCGTAGAGTACTACCTCCTGAACCGGTTCCCTGTGGCATATGGTACTGCAACTTTTCACTGATATGCATATCCTACCATGATTATCTTGTGCTTATTATTTGTTCTCTGAAATAAAACCTGTGCAGCTCTCTACTTGACCATTCTGGCATTTTTCGCTGCGATCGTCGGCCAGAGAGTCGTGATGAAGCTAATTGATCTGCTAGGGCGGGCGTCAATTATCGTCTTCATATTGTCCTTCATGATCTTCATCAGCGCTATTTCTCTAGGTACCCGTTTCCCTCCCCTCACTGCTTCAACCATCCATCCACGTGACATGGTTTTAAACCCAACACAAGCTCTTAAATTTTGTGCAGGCGGAGTCGGCGTCTCCAACATGATCCACAAGATCGCGCGGCAGGAGTACATGGGATTAGAGAACATCTGTAAAGTATGAGGCGCATCCTGCGGGCGTGCACGAGCAGCGTTGGAAGTACTGCCAATTGCAATAATCAGCAAGATAGATGTTGAAAGTGCCTCCATCATTTGACAGTGGTTAACTATTATAATGGGTTAGACGAGAATCGTGATGGCATGATTATTTTGATCTATCTCTGAGCCAAAAGAAACTGCAAGAATGAGAGCTGAACTTAAGTAGATTAAAGATAAGGCAACTATAAGTAAAAAAAATTACACAAGAACTTGTATAAAAATATAACCAGCAAACTTTAGTCATGTCTGAAAAGGGAAAGCAGGATATACATTTGACCAAAACATATCAGCACGCAAATTTGACAAGAAGGCACATCTGCTGCTCAGAAAAATGTGCAAAATGCAGGACATAAACAAGTTTTTGAAACAAAACGGGCAATTTGACTCATTTTATTAAAAAAAAAGTAGGAGAGAATTGACCGGTTAATTAACAGGAAACCATCCTAAAACTAATACAAACGCCCTCGCAAGCCATCATGGAACACGACCACTTCGAGGGCACACTCAGCCACCCTGGCTACCAACACGAACATCACGCACACCACTAAAAATGAGGACAGTCGTCGAGGTTGTCCACAGGCGGCATCCTCATCACTCCTCCCCGAGCAAGCGACTCCGATTTCACCAAAGAAACGACAACCTAAGAAAGCCTCGCCGCAGCAGCAACAAGATAAGTGTTCGAAGATACATTGACTGTCTTGGTCGGATCGGTCGGGTGCACCTGATGCGACCTTGTGTCATTGGTGGCATTGAATGCTCTGTCGACTGCCACCTTCTTGTGCTCCGGCATAAGTGTTCGATCGTTAGAGACCGCTAGATCGGCGAGTGTTGCTTCCATGCTGAACATCTCAGAGATTTTGCTAAACTCTCGGTCACAATAATCGGACTTTTGGAAGTTTCCTTTGACTGTGATTACTCCTTTTGGTCCAGGCATTTTCAGCTGGAGGTATGCATAGTGTGAGACCGCCATGAATCGAGCGAACGTCGGGCGTCCAAGTATGGCGTGGTATTGTGACTTCCAGTCGACAACTTCGAACTCAATCGACTCTGTTCTGAAGTGGTTTTTGTCCCCGAACGTAACGTCGAGTTGTATGGTGCCTTCTGGGTTTATTGCTTTGCCCGGGACGATACCGTGAAAGGTATTTGAGGATTTTGGCAGATTTTCGACTGACCTGTTCATTTTGCGGAGCGTATCCGTGAAGATGATGTTTATGCCGCTGCCACCATCCATGAAGACCTTGGACATGGCGTAACCTCCAATTTGGGCGTCGAGTACCAGAGCAGAGTGCCCTGGACGAACTACCGATGGTGGGTGGTCCTCTCTGCTGAAGCTTATTGCAGTTTCGGATCCCTTCAAGAATTCAGTTACGGCAGGAGGTGACATGACCGCCATGTTTACTTGTCGAGTGCGAAGTTTTTGCTCCCTATTGGAAGGGCGACCTTTCTGTATCATGTACATCTGCCCTTGGGGCGGAGGGCAATAAGGTTCGTCCACCCGAGGTACGGGTTGTATGGCACCCGCGATATTTCCGCCTGCGGCAGGCTGTGGTGGTGGAGGTGGTGCCATCAGAACGGGCACATTGTTTGGCTGAGGCACAGGTGCAGGTGCAGGTGCGTGTGCGGCTGTTGCCTTTCTGAGTTGCATGTATTCAGATGCTAGTTGGTCGAATTCTCTGCAGTTTCTCATCGAGTGATTGGAGCGCAATTTTCCGTCTTCCCCCTTGTACAGGTGGAATCTACAATCAGCATCCATCTTGTCATCGAATGATCGCTCGCTTTGTGCGCCGGAGCGCGACTTGCGCCAATCTTTCTTCTTGTAGTTGTCGGTGCGCTGGTTGCGGTCTCGACTGTCCCGGCGATCGTCTCGACTGTCCCGGCGATCATCTCGACTATCCCGTCGATCTTCTGACCGTCGGTCGCTTCTGTCTTGGTCGTTGCGGGGTGTGGAGAATCCAACCGCCATGAATTCGGGTCTGTCGTCGTCGTAGTGACGTTTTGAACGTTTGCGCTTCCGGTCGTCTCTGTACGAGTCCCTGCGGTTTCGACTGCCGCTATCATGATTGTCACGGGGTGAGGACCCGCGTGTGGTGTGCGCCATGTCTTCTCCCTCTGCCCACTCAGTCGCGATCTTTAGGAGGTTAGCCACAGAGGTTGCCTTTTGGCGACCAAGTGCTTCTTTGAAATCTCGCCTGGCGAGACCCATGATGAAAGCATCCATGGCCATATCTTCTGAAATTACTCCAACTGAGTTGCGTATCTCAGTCCATCGTCGGATGTATGACCTCAACGTTTCGTCCGACCGTTGAATGCAGGCTCTCAGTTCTTCGAACGTTTTTGGTCGCTCACATAGAGGCTCGAAGTTTTTGATGAAGTCTGCGCGGAAGTGATCCCACGAGTCGTATGTTGATGGAGGTAGAGCCTTGAGCCAGTCGCGGGCTGTGCCTTCGAGCATGAGTCGTATGTATTGCATGCCTGTGGTATTTGTGCCTCGTTGGCACGAGACAGCCAGTCTGTAGTCTTCCAGGCATCCTGAAGGTTCCTGTCGACCCGTGTATTTGGGCTGTTCAGATGTGAGTTTGAACCCTTTGGGCATCCGTGTCTCGCGGACGCGTCGAGTGAGGCACAGAGCTCCGCACGGTTCAGACTCCTGATCAGAGTACGAGTCGCTACTATAAGATCTTCGTGATCTGCTCCTGGACCTGCGCCGACGTGAGCCGCTCCTTTCCTTCGAGTGCTGATTGCGACCACCGCGATTATGTTCTTCATGATGCGGGTTTACTATGGCACGGTCTCGACTCCCTCCTGGAGTTTTTGGGATTTGGCGTATGGCCTTCGCCGCTAAGGCGAGTGATTTGATCTGTTGGCGATTTAGTTTTGCATTGGGGTCATCCGCTGGAGGCTTGATTGCCTCTAGGTATGCTGCAGCAGTAAAAAGGGCACCCGCAGCTATTTTGGGTACTAGTACTCCCTCTTCGTCGAATGCCATGAAAGAGTGGCCTAAGTTGCGGGTGAGTGCTTCTCTCTCATCTTCCGCAAGGTGTGACAGCCTTGATTTGGGTCTTGTGTCTGCTCGCCCAGTGGAGCTCAGGGAGAGCTGTCTTCTCCGTGCACTCGACAAGCTAGCCTGCTTTTTACGTTCTTCGAGTGTTGCTCTGATCTGCTGCTGTCGAAGTGATTCCTGCCAGTTGAAGTACTGGAAGGTCAACATCTCCTCTCGTGTTGCATCCACTGGCATCATTGTGCACTCCTTGATGACTTTATCTGCTTTTGCTGCCATCTCAGCAGTAATTGTGAGATTTGTGACTCCATCCGGCATAGTAACTGTTCTTCGAGCTGGGCCACTTGTTTCCCGCTTTTTGTCGTCCGCTCCTGCTCCCTCTTTAGCTTATATGCCACCTTCTCCTCCTCCTTCGGTTGACTATATGTTTTCTTAATACATCGGTCATAGTCATCTCGCAAAGCAGGCGGCTGTGGCGGTTCCCTCGATAGATTTTTCAAACATCTCGCAATTTTTCCGGTGGTATTATCTCCTTTGACGGGGACCGTTTCGGTGCTAATTGTCTTTTCACATCGGCACTCATGTCCGCGTCGAGTTCCTCTGAAGACTTGTCGTAACTTCTCTTTGGAAGAGGCTTTAGCAACTCGCGTTCCTCTCGAGTTTCCTTATACGCACTTTTTTCTGTGTATATGTCGACGGGAAGTTTAGTTTCCGCTTTGTCGGGACGGTGTGGGCGATGGATGACTTAGTAGTGGGCGCAGTCGGCTGACGAGACGGCATGGGCGATGGACTTGGGTCGGGCTCCCAATCGGCGGGGTGGGATGGACTTTGAGGTGGGGGATTGCTACTCGGAGGAGTCTGTGGCCTTGGAGCCAAGTTTGGAAACACGATGTTTTTCTTGTTCCATAGAACAATACCACACCTGACTTCTCCCAGTGTCTTCTCCTCGTCACCTCCAGGAATGTCAAGCTCCAGTGTCTCAAATCCCGGCATAATTTGATCCACCCCGACACGGGCATAGCCAGCTGGAATCCCACCGAGATGGAAGGTTGCTTCAGATGGATTTGGTAAAGCATAGCCGACCGCCACCTTGAAGGATATGTTCTTCATTGACATATGTAGCTCACATTCTGTCTTCTCCGTGATATCATCCACGGGGTAGTGAGCCGCCGGCGCTTTGAATTCAGAATTTTCTAGCTGCGTGGAACCCACGCTGCTTTTCCGCTGATCAGATGGGACGGCTTCAACTTCAGGACCTTCTAGCTGCTGCTGAGATGCCCTTTGCTGACTAATTGAGTCTAGTTGCTCCTGCTGCCGCTGCACCCTGCGTTCCAATTCCGATAACCAGTCTAACTCCTGCTTCTTCTTTCTCTGATGGCTTCTATAAGTTTCAACGTCCTCCGGAAACCCTTGCTTCCACGAAACACCGGGTCCATAGCCTCGTACTCGTCCAACTTTTTCAGGATTCCCGAGGGAGAGTGTCAGCTCGTCGTTCTCTCTGTCGGGCACGTACTCTCCCTTTCGAACTTTTTCTATTGCGGCCACAAGATCTTTGGTTACTTTTTCAATTTTTTCCTTCCATTTTTCCTTTGGAACAATCTGCCCTGTCTGTGGGTCCAACCCTGCCCCATGCGCGAACAACCAGAACTTGGACCTCTCGGGCCATGTCTGCTGTCTGTGGAATGATCCCTCGATCAAGCAGTTTTGCTTCAAAGGCTTCCCACTTAGGCACGGCAGTCTTGTAACCACATGTGCCCAAAGTATGGTGATATGTCTTCTTCACAACATTTGCCTTATTTATTTCCGATCGGGCCACATCGGCCTCCGATTTTCTTAACTTCACAAATGCGGACCAGTCATGTTGTAACTTCTCTAGTGGTCCAGTGAATTCTGGATCTTGTTCCTCCGCCGCTACATAATTTTTCCATAAATTTTTCTTCTAGGTCTGGAATTGTGTGGCCATCTTCTTCAAAGTCCACTGCTTGACTTTGTCCTTCTTGTCCCCTGTGAGACCTGGCGGTAGGTTGACATGTGTCAAGAGCGTGTCCCAAAGCAAAAAATTTCTTCTGTCATCGACATAACTAGCTGGCTTGTTGTCGTCCTTCGGCTTATGCCATTCTTTAAGGATGATCGGGACCAAGTCCCTAACAAGAACTCCGCATTGATTTATAAATTTACGGCGGCTCTCTCTGGGTTCCAGCGGATCGCCATTATCACCAACTTTGTCGATCGATATCCTTGCACCATCGGCCAACCTTCTGGTCGGGCCTCGTTTCGTCTTTTTAGCAGCTGATGATTTGCTCGATCCGGAGGGCTAAAAGAAAAAATGATTCGTTAATAACTGCAATACAACTTAATTAATGCATCTAGTGATCGATCAACAGAGGCTTAATATACCTCGCCGGAGTTTGTTAAAGGCACTTCCTCCTCTCTGCAAATTTCTTCTTGCTGAACTCCCTCACCTTACTCGTTAAAAAATTGTGAGCTGTAATCGTCTCCAATTACCCCATCTTCTTCACCGGCATCTTCTTCACCCGGGTTTGCACGTCCATATATAATCTGATACATTCGGTCTTCACACTCCTCGTCTCTGTCGGGGGAGTCCATAGCTCAATGTCCCAGCAATCAATTATATATGCAATCAATTTTGGTCACATGTCACCTAAATATGCAAAGTGTTTCTATAAATTTTGGGAAAAAACTTGCAAAGTGTCATTTTGAATAATCAAACAAAATGGGCAGCATAATTGTTAAAGTGTCATTTAACAATTTTCATACACAAATTTTAAACAATGCTAACATTGCTAACATTACTAATACATCTCCCATGCATGAACCGGTACTAAAGGTGGCGTTCGAACCGGGACTAGTCCGTGAGGCCTCCCTAGCCTTTCGAACCGGTACTAAAGGTCACATTAGTCCGGGTTCCAAATCTGGCCGAGACTAAAGGTCCGAACCAAAGGCCAGTTTTCTACTAGTGTAAGATAGCAATCACATGACAATGCGTTCAAGCCAACTGTTATTTAGATTCGAAAGTGTGAAGGAACCACTATAGTTTAAATACACATTCAACATGTGCACATGTTTCTTTTGGAAAATGAAATGTACACATTAATTGTACACTCCAATATTTTTACACTATATGTTAGTTGCCACTTGTTCTAGTTTTGTGTATCAATTATGGAGTTGATGGAGTACTAAAATCACACGAGTATTTGAGTTCGCTTTGCTGTGCCCGAGGGTATTATTGTGGTGATCAATACATGACATGCTGGTGTGAGTAAATATTAATGACTCGTACATGTATCATGTACAAATTCATAGCGTTCTCATGCAAATATTGTACGTATTGGTCTGATACCTGCAACATAAACCGTATGATACTGATTTGTTAATCTTTGAACGAGGCGAGCCTTACGGCTGGTGCATGGAGATGAAGGAGCCGTACGAGGCGGGGTTGGTCGAGGTGCGGCCGGAGGCAGAGCTGGCATGCATCCTCGTGTGCTTGCTTGTAGGGAGGAGAGGAGGGCCGCTCGGGTGGCTCGTCGGCCAGAGCTACAGACGACCGAGAAGAGATGGTGGTCGCATTCGGGAGGAGAGCAACGGTAGCCCTCCAGGACGAATCCGCCGCCCCCCCCCCCCCCCCCCCACCCTCCACACGCGATCTGTAGTGCCCTCAAGCAGTGGTGGTTGATTCACGACCGAATCGGTAAGACTGTTGGCGGAGCTGTCGGATTCGAGGCCAAATCAATGTAATAGGAGGCGGCGGCGATTATCGGAGGAGAGGCATGAGGGCGATATGAAACTTCTGATTGGTAGTTGGCGTGCCCGCGTTGTTCTTATTTTTACAGCAACGACCCAAGTGTTGTATTTTGCAGCACTTGGTGTACATTAGCAAACCGGCCAAGTGTTGTATTTTGCAACAATTGGTGTGTTTTGGACCGCACAAATAATACAAATTGGAAAAAATACATTAATGGCAGTTGTTGGTGTAAGGTTTTTGGCCTCAAATGTCATAAAAAGGAGTTAAGCTCCAAAATAGGGCAGCTATTGGAGATGCTCCAATAGAGGGGTGACCCCGTAGTTTCGTGTGCGATAGATAGAAAAGCAATCGCTAAGTTTTATGTTCAGCTGAACAATATTATATATTTTTTTAGTAAATTCCACATTTTACTCCATACTTATACATACATTTGTGACACAAATTACCCCCATTTAGCGGAAAAAGTCTAGATTACCCATTTTAGAAACTTTGGACCCTCCTTTTTATGCATTTCCATTGGGTAAGGTGCCGAATGATGAATGAGCCGCAAAAATACCATGACAACGATGCCAAACTGGAAAGATAGAGAAGATAGGGCTTGACATTATCGCCGAAGCTGCCCTCCGACTCTTACATATTTTGATACACCATATAGTCCTAACATGCCGGACTATTCTAACGAAACACGCGGAATGACAAAATGGTGTAAAACCATGTTTAAAAACTTTATATACGGTGTATTTCTACTTTTCTTTCACTAAATAAGGTAATAAGTGTCACACAAGCATTTCAACAAAATAAACTACATGCACAAAATTAGGTTCATGTTTTCTTCACAGTGCTAAATCATGTAGTCAATTACGTGCCTTCACACTGCTAAATCATGTTGTCGAATGCAAGCTATGAGCGGCTTGTACATGAACCATGATTCGTTAGCTTCTAATCCTTTTGTTCCTACCATTTGTGGCTCACAGATGGTAGGCGCCAGAAACTCCGTCTCAAGGTACAGAAGCCAGATAACTCCCAATTCTGGTATGGATTAATGAAAGTTAAGACTAATTTTATTGTTATTGTAATCGAGGGCTCATTTATGGTGACAAGACTAGATTTTGTGAAGATCCCTGATATGGGGGGGGGGGGGGGGGGGGACAATATGGTTGTGTGTTTCCTCGGGCTCTGCAACTTAATCTTTAGCAAAAATATAAAGGTTGGTAAGGCTTCTAAAGGATCTTTACTTTATTTCAGAAGGTGCTTGTGTGTGGGGGGCCGACGGTGGGTGAGACTTGGCTGTTGAATGGGACAAAATATTTGGTATCATTAATAAAATTGAGGTTGCACAAATTAAAAAAGCAAATAACAAAGTAAGAAAGGAAAAAAGAAAAAAAGGTAAATGATAAAGGTAACAAAAGGAAAGAAAATAAACAGAAATAGAAAAAACGTAAAAACGAAACAGTCCATAATGGGCCGGCCCATGCAGAGAGCGCTGTGGGCGATCGGGTGCATAAAGTCGCTTAAAGCGATGTATAGGGCGACCCTCACAACAAGAGTGAAGATCAATGGGCTGGGCAGCGAAAGAAAGCTTCGGACCGGAACAGGCCAGTGAACGATAGGCCGAAAAAAAAGGAGTTGCAGAGTAGCAGCTCGCTCGATCTCAATTCTCACCTACCTCTCTGCCTGTCGACAAAAGGGGTCAACTCCGATGAGTTGGACGGGACACGGGCGCGGCGCGCGGCGCTGCATAGTACTACCGCCAGCTCAAGTCTTTGGTTTCTCCTCGTACGCCACATCAGCATCGATCAGCATCAGAGTGCCGAGCACGTCATCGCTGCTCCGGCCGGCGGGCCGGCAGCGCGCCGCAAGGAAATAAAGATACAAAACCCAGCCCCTGAACGAGCAGCACTTCAAATTCGGAGCAACAAGCTTACCTCCGGTGCCATGGCCGGCCACCTTTACCTCACACATCTTACCTCCGGTGCCACGGCCACCATGGATTCACACAAGCACGCACCAACTAGCACTCCTCCGACCTCCGGTGTTGTGGCTTCAGAAGTTCGTGCTGTTCTCTCGCTGGGTTTTTTGGGGTAAGGATGAGATTGACAGAAGAGAGCGAGCACACGGCGGAGGCCGGCATCGCGGGGATGCCGTCCCGGCCGCGTGCTCCGTCCTCTTTCTGTCGGACTCTCTAGTTCTCCCCGGCCTCCACGAGTTCGTATCATCTTTGCTGTATTGATCGGCCACTCTCTGTTTTGTTTTTCTTCAGATCATGCGTGCAATTTACATCTTTTGTTTGAAGCAAGGAGCTCGGTTGTTTGACTGGATGATCTAGCTGCTCCGAAGCATCAATTTTTGGTCCTTGTCTTTCCATGCACATGTCACTTTGATTGGACTATGCACTCAAGGAGGTCAAGTGTCCCTTTCAGGATAGTTGTTACATACCAACTGACTAAACCCAACTTGAAATATATTGCTTTAGAACTCATAGTGTCTTTGCAGAACCTTGCTCCTTTCTTGCCATCTTGCTATCGTACAAGGTTGAGGACTTGAGGTTGGTGCAAGCTTTCGCAAGTAGTTCTCGTAGCAGACAGTTCAGACATGCCAACCTAACATGTGACATTACCTACTACTCCATATGTGCTAAACTACACCATAACGTTTTTTCAGAGCAGCATTGCGTGGTACTTTCCCTGCAAAAGTAATGGCTTTCACATGCTTTGTGTTTGTCCGGCGAGAAAAAAAGGGTCTATACCTACCTCGCATTGCATGTTAGTTCCGGTAAGATGATGGGTAGCCATCGGGTAACAACAGCTGTTGCACAAGGACCGGCGAAGTCATTGGCATGGGGACTGGATGGCACTCTGATTCTTTGCCAAACATTAGGAATGCGTCTATGTTACGACCTCCCACCGAACATTGCCAAAAGTTAAATTAACAGCTTGCTTAATGAAACATTTCTTTCAATAAACTCGACAAATTTGCATATTCGACAGACTAATAATAGCGTGATGTCATGCCACCCATCCGAGTTTAAGTCCTCATACTTGTAAAGTTGTAATTTCGATGATATTGCACTTATGAAAAAATGTCACGAGCTCCTTCTCCATACGATCATTTTTTATTTAAATTTGCATATTCAGGTCGATTTACACGGTAGGCCAATTCTCAAGACAGCTTTTTTCCCTTTTTGAAATATTGGCAAAAACGGCCTGGAATTCCTTTTTAGACAAAGGGCGTAATCCCAACTTAAATGAACAAAGCCCAAAACATTTAGATTAAGGACCGCTTGCAAAGCAATGGGATCTACAAAAAAATAAAAAATAAAGAAGAAGCACAACCTGGCGACATAGAAATTCCTTCCCCCACAACCGGATTTTAGAATTGGCTACCGACTAAGGGCTTGTTTGGCTATCCGGGATAAATATCCCCGGGAAAATAATCCCGGTCGGGAATATGAAGAACCAGGTGTAAAACACCGGGATTTTTTTCCCGACCTCCGGACTAGGGGAAATTCTTCCCGTGAAAAGGCCGGGATCCCCGGGATTGCAGTTACCAAACAAGCCCTAAGCAGGAAGTACGCGAACGTCCCCTAGTGTTGATCAACATGACGGACTAGAACCATCCAGTTGCGCCTCTAAAGGAATTCCATGCCTCCTCACCCTACTTCCAAGGGCTGACACCATCGCGCACTGGAGATACTCACCTCAAGTTTGAAGAAAACTGATGACGCATGCAGGGGGTGGGGGGATCTTGATTCTGGACAAGCCCCGTTGCTGGAGCTATATACATTGAGCACCACTACCGACAAACCGACCACATTCCACCAAAAAGCCAGAGCAGAGAATACCCCATCGCCACCTTCATCAACGACACAAAAGGGCTTAAAAGTATATCTCTCTTGAGTCGCCCTTTGTTTAGCCGCCGCCGTAGAAGCCTAGCCGCCGCCACTTCTTCTCCTCCACCGTAGATCGGTTCCTCCTCCTCCGGTCGGCCTTGCCGGCGTCGGGAGGGGTGGGGAATCCGATTTATGAGTGGAGTTTTTAATAAAAATAGTGTTTCAATCTAGGGTTTTGGTTGTCGTCGTCTTCATCAATGGAGATGACATCTTCTACAATAAGCAATTTTCCGGCCTTCGTTCGACGGCGAGAACTTCTTCCCGACGTCAATGGTGGTTTTGGAAGATTAAGTTTGTCTAGGTATGGTTGTTCAGATCTTGCTTCGCCAGATCAATCTTGGATTGTTTCTCATGGTTGCCGCGAGGAGGATTGTCCTCGCAATATCTGTCCTGGCTACTACGTCCTCGGCAATGGTGATTCGTTCTCTCGGCTCCCAACGACGTCGACAAAATTGTTCGGTTGTTTGTCCCTGGAATATCAGTGTTGGTGCTCTTGCCGATGTTGCTTGATTAATTTAATGTCTATGTGCGTGCACAAAGATTTGGCATTGAGGCTAAAAATTAAAAATATGAGAGAACCTTCGTTGGTATTCACAGGTCTGTGGTTTGGTGTATTATTCGTTGTTCTACGGCTGCCTCCAAAAAAGTACAAAATTGTGTCACGGAAGAAGAAAGGGTTTAAAGATCTCAAAGATTTGCTCGTCTCTTTTAGTATTGTTTTTGTAATCGATATAGTCATGTACTATTTGCTGGTTTAATATATATGGTATTTGCTATAAAAAAAAGACACAAAAGGGCTTGCCCGATGGTTGGCTCCTTTTTTTTTTTATAGTAGAACTTGTATTAATCAAACAATAGTAAGGATACAACAACCATACGCGAAGAAATACAAGAACACTAGGAACGGATATAGGAGGAGAGAACCATGAGGTCCATCTTCATCTTCAACCTCACACCAACGACGCATGCCCGCGAAGGAAACGCCGTCGATGACGAACCCTGGAAGCGGAGGAACTCCTCGCCAGAAGGCTTTAACGAGCCGCAATAGCCACCAATTCCGGAGAAGAGGATCTGCTACGCACTGAAGGAACATCGGCCGGCGCCACACGCCAAGCTCACACCGCTTCCGATCTGGATCCGAACATCCAGATCCCACCACCTCAAGCCGCAGCACAGCCTCAGCAGCACCTCCCACAGCACCCTCCCTGGAAAGCACGGAAGACCCCCTGCACACATACCTCAGCAGCCCTACGCCGACGTTGGAGGAGGCGATGCCCGAGGACAGGAATCCCAAAACACGAGGACGTCGTCGTCGCCACGCCGCCCACGGATGGGAACTTCCACAGATTCGTCGTCAGTGCAAGCAGCACCGACGAGAAGGAGCCGAACCTGAGAAGACCAAACGGCCGAACACGTCGACGTCGCTCCCCCAAAGACGCCGCCGCCGGCCACACTTCTCCACGCCCTATTTACAGCCCAGCAGCACAGATCCGGGGTTCCCCCACCCTTCCGCCGCCGCAGCGGACGGAGAAGGAGAGGGGAACCACCGGCGGCGCGGGGAAACGGGGGGAAAACGACGGTCGCCCTCTCACTCGCCCTTCTAAACTGTAGCAGGGGGAGGAGATGGGAACTTGGACAGGAAGATGAGAGCATGGTTGGCTCCTTTAGCAGCGAGGGAAAGTTAAAAAAAAAATGCCCGGAAGGTTGCGTGGAATCATTACTGGACGGGTAACCTTCGTGATGGCCTGGCCACCACATACCTTGCAGGAGTCGGAGACCATTGAACATCTGTTGGTGGGCTGCTTCTTTGCTGGTATCATTTGACTCCTGAACATCTGTTGGTGGGCTGCTTCTTTGCTGGTATCATTTGGTTCGAGGTCTTCTCTACCTTGCCGGTGGTGTGGTCCTTGAGAAGTTGTGGCCCTTATTAGAGCTACAGTTCAAAACGGCAGGGAAGCTGGTCAAGTCTGGGCTCTCATGCTCTTGGTGTTCCGCCACATTTTGTTAGAGAGAAACGGTAAGGTTTTTCGTAGCGTCCCCAAATTGGTGGACGTTTCCTCGACAATATCATGGCCTAGGCGGAGATGTGAAAAACGGTAGGATTTTTATGAGAGTGTCTACTCTTCTCGTGTTGTAGCCTACGGCGAGTCCAGGAATTTTTTGCAGGCGGGCTGAAAGTTAAGAATGACTAACTAAACGACGAAAATAAGCCAATATACAAGACATAAAATTATGTAAGATAAAATACCAGTTAAAAGCATACAATACCACAAAATAAGCCAATATCTGTAAGATAATTCCAGCATACAAATTTTCAAGTTAAAAGCATACAATCTAATAAAACTAGTAAACAGACATGTACCTCTAAAAAATCACATCATACTCGCGCGGCAGATGTCCTCTACGATCACTCAATTTCTGAAACTGTATAATGATCTGATCATCATGAATGCTTCTGAATATCTCTTTCTCACATTAGCACACCATTAAATCATTTAGCCATTCATCAGACACCTTTATTGCGCAAATCTATTTTAATAATCTTCATTGCTGAAAATATGCGTTCAACTGATGCAGTTGCCACAGGAAGAATGAGAGCCAACTCAATGAGATGATACACCAATGGGAAAGATGTGTGTTTTGTTGTTTGAACCATCAACTCAGCAAGTGTGGACAGATTTTGACATCCATTAAATTCTTCACTTGTAGGATTGGGTTTTGCTCCACACATGTATGTGTTTGTTGCAGACTTTTTATGCATTGTGACTCTTGTTTCCTATATCGCGCATTCTCGCGTGTTTATGGGAAAAAAAAGGGAAGCTGGCAATACTCAGGTACCAAAAATTTCTAGTCGAAACTGGACTTGTTTTTCTTATGCAGGGAATCTAATTTATTCATTAGAAGAAAAAGTATATCAGACTACAAAAACTAAAACATACTCTAATTTATTCATTAGTAGACAAACAACAAATTATGAGCCAAATATAATAATAGGCGTAATTTTCAAGAGCGGACACATCACGAGTCACGACACGAGTCAGCGACGAGAGCCAAACGACGACGTCGACAGGCGAGCACGCACGCACGTTCGTTCGTTCGCACCAACGAGAGGCGGGGCCCACCACGCACCTCGCACCGAACAAAACAGAGCCCGTCCGGCCGCCGTTCGATCGCCTCCCCTGTTCCCCCCTTCCCGGCGAACTCGCCGCCGCCTCCGCCGTGCCGTGGAATCGCATCCATGCTGCCGACCCGCACCCTCCCCTTCTCCCCCTAGCCCCCCGCGCGCTCGCCGGCTCGCGGCGATGGCTCCCCTCGTCCCCATCGCCCTCCTCCTCTGTATCCTCGCCGCCTCCTCCTCCGCGTCGGCGGCGGAGTGTGGCCGGAACACGACCCTGGAAGGCTACTCGGTGGACCTTCGCATGTCGCAGCACCAGCTGCGCGGCCGCGTCGCCGTGCTCGACGGCTGCTCCTTCCGCGTCTCCTCCCTCGACCTCCTCGCGGGCTCGGCCTCTGCGCGGTGGTGGCGCGCGGACGGCGCCGACCTCGCCTCCCTCTCCCGCGGCTCGCCCGCCGCCGCAGATCGCTCAACCGCACATTCTCCTCCGAGTCCCTCGTCTTCCGCTCCTCCCGGGCCTCTCCTGGCCGCTCATCCCAGTCCTCGCCGCCTTCGACCCCCTCACCTCCTCCCTCTTCGGCTTCGTCCGCCTCTCCTCCAACGCCACCTCCAACTCATCCGGCGCCACCAACTCCTCCGATTCCGCGTCCGCGCCCACCATGTTCGACTCCTGCGCCCAGCTCTCGCCGTGGTTCCGGGTGCGCTGGACGCTCCGGGAGGCGGAGAACGCCATCGACGTCGGGCTCGAGGCGGCCGTCGGCTCCGAGTACTACCTGGTGTTCGGCTGGGCGGATCCCGGCGCCAAGCCCAACGCTTCCATGATCGGCGCCGACGTGGCCGTCGCGGGGTTCACCGAGGAGGGGCTCCCGTTCGCGGAGGACTACTTCGTCACCAGGGCCAGCGAGTGCCTCCTCCGCAGCGACGGCACGGCGGAGGCGTATGCCCGGACACGTTCTACGGCCGCCGCAACGGCACCGGTGGCAACGAGACGCAGGTCAACAACACGCTGCTCGTCTACGGACACCGCCGCGACGGCGTCTCCTTCGTGCGCTTCTCGCGGCCGCTGGTGTCGCCTGACAAGAAGTACGACGTGGCCGTCAACGCCACGAGGAACATGACCGTGATCTGGGCCATCGGGCTGCTCCGGCCGCCGGACTCGCTGAGGCCGTACTACCTGCCGCTGAACCACGGCGCGCAGGTGGGCACGGCGTACGGGCACCTCGCGCTCAACTTGTCGGCGGCGAGCGACGGGTGCCATGGACCGCTGGACGCCGAGGACAAGGAAGACCAGGGTCGTATCACGGCAGAGCGGCAGACGCCGCTGGTCGTCACGGTCGGGCAGGCCCTGCATTACCCAAACACCCAATCCCGACAAGGTGCTCTACATCAACAAGAAGGAGGCGCCTCTGCTCAAGGTGGAGCGCGGCGTGCCGGTCACCTTCTCAGTCGAGGCCGGGCACGACGTGCCGCTGTACATCACGTCCGACGCCATCGGCGGGAACGCCACGGCCCGGAACGCCTCCGAGGCGATCTATGCCGGGAGCCCCAAGGCAGAGGGTGTTCCGGCAACGCCGACGGAGCTTGTCTGGCTGCCAGACAGGAACACGCCAGACGTCGTGTACTACCAGTCCCTGTATGATCCCAAGATGGGGTGGAAGATCAGGTGGTCGACGGCGGCCTCAGCGACATGTACAACAACAGCGTGCTGCTGGACGATCAGCAGGTCACATTCTTCTGGACCTGTCCGGCGACTCCATCAACATCGCCGCCCGCGCCGAGAAGAAGAGCGGGTACCTCGCCATCGGCTTCGGCAGCGCAATGGTGAACAGCTACGCCTATGTCGGGTGGATCGACGGCAATGGCAGGACATGTCAACTCGTACTGGATCGACGGGAAGGATGGCATGAGCGTGCACGAGACGCACGAGAACCTCACTTACAAAAGGTGCCGGTCTGAGAATGGGGCCATCATATTCGAGTTCACCGTCCGTTGGCGACGTCCTGCAGCGGAAGGGTGGAGTGCAAGAACATCATCGATCCCACAACTCCTCTCAAGGTTATCTGGGCCATGGGTTCCCAGTGGTCATCATCTGGCCGACTGAGTGTGAAGAACATGCACTCTGTCACCAGCAACCGTCCTGTCCGGATCTTTTTGCTGAGCGGCTTGGCGGAGGCCGTGGAGGATTTACGGCCGGTGCTCGCTGTTCATGGGTTTATGATGTTTGTGGCATGGGGATTGCTGCTTCCAGGAGGAATCGTGGCGGCGCGGTACCTGAAGCATATCAAAGGGGATCTCTGGTTCCAGGCTCACACATACCTTCAGTACTCAGGCCTGTCTGTCATGTTCTTGGGCGTTCTGTTTGCGGTTGCTGAGCTCAGGGGTTTCTCCTTCAAATCCACACATGCGAAAATCGGCGCGGTGGCATTTACATTCACCTGTATGCAGCCGATAAATGCGTATCTTCGACCACACAGAGCAGAGAATGCAGAGATTCTGTCAAGAAACAGAGTGATCTGGGAATATCTGCATATCTACACCGGGAGGACTGCTTTGGTAGTTGGTGCCACGGCGCTCTTCACTGGTTTGGAGCTTGGGCACAGGTACGGCAGCAAGACGATCAAGGGGCTTACATGTGGATTGGTTGTGTGGGTTGTGAGTGGTGTATTGGTAGTGGCTTACCTTGAGTATGTGAAGGTCAAGCGAAGAAGAGATGGCGCCGATGGCCTTACGCACAAATTTGTGCTTGGCAACACTGAGGAAGACGATTCGGTTGATCTTCTGCAGTCCGATAGGTTTGGCAGTAAAATGGACTCTGGTTCACCTGGATCGATGGAAGTGCAGCTTGAGCCACTGAAAGGATGAACATACCTTTTTTTGTTATTATACATATCAACATGAAGAAATTTAGTACAGATTTTCATAGATACATAGAACAAACTGGAGATATACTACATTTCAAGGTAGAAGGATTTTACTTTAAGTACTCTACTGATGGAAGAAATTGGAGGGGCTCCTCTTTGACTGCAAAGGAGGTATTATCATGCCACTGGTGTAGAATAGGTGCTCTGTTTCATCTTTTTTGAGCTTAGCTCTTATTCTTTTTCTTAGTCTTCTAACTTTGTGACCAGTATGTATATTGTACAATTTTGGTATATATACTTGAAAGAGAGGATCATTCCATCTTAAATGTCCAAATCATGAAGCATTTGTTTTCAATTTTCATACCCAGTAAATCTTAACATTGGTGTGTGAGATTTTTATGTACAATAACGTGAGTATATATGCATAAAGTACCTCAACACTATTTTCTGATTACAGTTGTTAATATTTCCTTTTGACCCTTTTCCATTTTATGATTCACTGTGATCCATCGGGAACTCACGCATTTGGTAGTTTGGCACGATAAAAACTGCCCAATGTTAGGCTGATTGCACCTTGAAATGCTTGCCTACTCAGCTGATGCGATGAACTGATGACCTGTTATGCAAAATTTTCATCAATGCATTTAGCTTCAGGTTAAGCGCACAGGCCTCCTTTCCTCTGTCCTGACATGGGGATTGTCCATTACGATGATGATTTGGATCTCCTCTGCCCCAATCAAAACAAAGCAGGCACCAATATCTTCTTTATTATATTTTGTTCAGAGATATGGACATCGAACTGCATGTTAGGTTTATTGTAACATAGAAGACAAAATAGGTGCAGTAAAGATAGGAATTATTTCGATTGTGGAGATGTACCTTTTGAAGAGTCGAGATAGCGAGCCGCCTTGCAGCGCATGGCCTTCGCCAACGAGTCCTCATCTGTGGCAGCCGATTCATCCGCGTTCACCACTGCGGCGACGTGGAGTCGAGGTCACCGAAGACCCACACCGGGGACCCCAAGGGCGACGATTTAAGACATTTGTCATGGGGCTGGTATGGGGTAGTCTCTTGAACTGAATGCAGTTCCTCTTAATCCATTGTTATGCTTGCAGCCATTCTAGAAATGGTCACTTTTTATTTATTTATCTATCTTGGAGTTGAGTTGTTGTGCTGAATTTGCTTTGTTGTATGTACTTTCCCCTCTGCTTTGGTAGCTGGTGCCACGGAGGTTTGCAGCATCTTGGGCACAGGTACGGCAGCAAGACGATCAAGGGGCTTACATGTGGATTGGTTGTGTGGGTCGTGACTCATGAGTGGTGTATTGGTAGTAGCTTACCTTGAGTACATGAAGGTGAAGCGAAGAAGAGATGGCGCCGATGGCCTTACGCACAAATTCGTGCTTGGCAACACTGAGGAAGACGATTCGGTTGATCTTCTGCAGTCCGATAGGTTTGACAGTAAAATGGACTCTGGTTCACCTGGATCGATGGAATTGCAGCTTGAGCCACTGAAAGGATGAACATACCTTTTTTTTGTTATACATATCAACATGAAGGATTTAAGTTCAGATTCTTCATGGATAGATAGAACAAACTGGAGATATACTACATTTCAAGGTAGAAGGATTTTACTTTAAGTAGTCTACTGATGGAAGAAATTGGAGGGGCTCCTCTTTGACTGCAAAGGAGGGATTATTATGCCACTGGTGTAGAATAGTGCTCTGTTTCATCTATTTTAAGCTTAGCTCTTATTCTTTTTCGTGATCTTCTAATTTGGTGACTGCTATGTACATAATTATCTGTACAATTTTGGTATATATACTTGAAAGTGAGGATTATTCTATCTTAAATATCCAAATCAGGAAGCGTTTGTTTTCATCCCCTGTAAATCTTTACATTGGTGTGTGAGATTGGTATATATACTAATAATGTGAGTATACATGCCTAAACTACCTCAATTCTAATTTTCAGATTACATTTGTTGAATATGTCCTTTTGACCCTTTTCGATTTTATGATTGATTGTGATGTATCCTGAACTGATGTATTGGTAGTTTGGCACCAACAAGAACTGGCCCAGTGTTCGGCTGATTGCACCCTGAAATGCCTGCCTAATCAGATAGACATAAATGCGTTTAGTTTCACGTTAAGCACACTCGCCGCCTTTTCGTAGTTTCCAGGATGCTTATCTGTCACTTGGTAGTTGTCTACTTACCTTGCAATTGCAGCTAACGTGTTGCAGTTTATTCTCTGTTGACCATTGGGATTGTCCATAACGATGATGAGTTGGATATACTCTGCTCCGAGCAAAACAAAGCAGGTACCAATATCTCCTTTTGCTGAGGTAGTGCCGTTATTATATTTCGTTCAGTGATATGGACATCGAACTGCATGTTAGGTCTATTGTTCTACTAGTTAGGTACTCCCGTCCAGATCTGGATCTTCAGTAGTATTTCTAACCAAGTTTTATTATTTTCCTATCAAAGAGAGAGGGAGGGGGCCGGAGGGAGGAATATCACCTGTTCCACGGCCTCCCAAGCCGACGTCAAACCATTTTATACTCATAACCTTCATATTCAGCACTGTCATTGCGCTCAGAGAAGTTCCCGGCCCAGCCATCTGGCTCAATGGCCTCGACTCCAACACCGGGGTCCGGTCACCGGACTGGAGGTTAGCGCGATCCTTCTAGTCGGTTACGTAGGCTGGAACACGCCTTTCAAACTTTTGCTTGAACTCTGGCCAGGCCTGGTACTTGTAATGGCTTACACGAGCGAGTCTTCTCCACTTGCCATCGTAAGCAGACTTCAATTCGAAGTGATGGGCTGAGTTTTTAGGAGAATCGTCAACGGCGTCAAGCCGGACAAGAGACTGTGCCGCTCAGCTTTCTCAATCCGGCATACCTAGCCTTGGCAGACGCCCTTACTTGGATGTGTTGTTTGGCCCGAGGGGCCAAAATCATAGCACGGAAGGTATATCTGGCCGACTTGCGGATCAACGGAAACAAGCTCTTCTAGCATGGATTTTGAAGGATTATCAAAACTATTCCAGTTTGGTGAAAATATAAACTCATCAACATCGATGAAAGCCATCCATTGGCAAGAAGAGCGATATAAGATTGCGCAGTGAGAGAATCTGGCTTCCTGCGTCTTGTTCCATGGCAAGGCTATGGTCAAAATCATGAATCCAACTGCCTTCAAATGAGCCACCTGGTCTACCAAGTCATCTTGGCTGCCGTTTGTGATGTCCCGTAGAGGAACTCACAGGAATGGGATGAGAAACAGAGGAATGGGGATGAGAAACAGAGGGTTGACCGAGAACGAAGCAGCTAGTAGCTTAATTCATTCATTCATTCGATCCCCGGTTCAGTACAAAGGGTTGGGCTTATAAGCACCAGAACGCACACTGCCCTCTGGGCCCCAGCAACCCTGGACCAAGTCCATGTGTACACGGGTCATGAACCCAGGACATGATCTAGAAGTGGTCGATGCGTATTGCTGAAGGATACCGCACCACCATCTCGTGCCTGCCTACTGCGCTTCAGAGGCAGATACGGCGGCCCCGCCCGTTGGTTGTGACACGGTGAGATAAGCCTTCTTACTTGCATGTTGGTATCCTCCAATCTCTCACATAAACATTGCAAGTATCCTAGTACTACCGAATAATAACATGATGGAGAATAACTAAGCACAACAATAGCTTGCTAGTTAGCTAGCTAATTGAAATGCTACCAGTTGGAAAATGAAATCAGCTGGGTATATATATAGAAGCTTTCGTTCCTCCAACAACGAATGAAACACACAATAAGCATGGCCACGTAGGAACTTGATACGCAAATGTGCATGATAGTCTTAGCTGTGTGAGTACATCACAAAACTGTTGTCCTCAAAGGTTGGCATGATCAGTCATGAAAAATTAGTCATCACAAGTTCACAACTTTGCGCTGTAGGTACCATCATCTTCTCTTATAATTTCCCTTTGCTTTCATCCGGTTCTTGTTTCGTTCGAAGAGCAAACACACCAGATCATTAGACCTTTATTTTAGGCAATACTGATTGCATGTATGCTCTTCTTGAAGCGCTAGTGTCGGTGCTCTCCGCTTAGCTTTATTTGTGTGTGTGTTTTGCTTAAGAGTTCAATACTACCTCCATTCCATAAAACAAGACGTGTATCCTTAGTCAAAGTGCGCGCAACCGGCTGTAGCTACAGCCGGCTGACAATAAGCGTTTTCCATATAATATTCATGTCCAACATTTCAACTACTTAGGACAATGCCAAAATAGATCGACTATGTTTCTCTCTCGCATGCATCACGCATATGTGTAGGCGTGGTTACGCAACTTGAAATGGATGAAACCAAAGTGGAAGTAAGGAACGGTGATAAATATGCATGCTTCAAAAAAAATGATGACTAATCTTTTGGAAGAATGATCATGCTAGCTTTTGTGAAAAAGTGTTTGATGTACTCACGGCAGTTTTGACTTCATCATGCATTCATGCATGCTCATATGCCTCTTGAGTTTCCGTGTGCAATGTGCACATACTTACATATGCATGTGTGTACCATCCCTATATCTTTCATTGTTGCAGGAACGGAAGTTTCTATATATACACCCTCGGCTGATTTGATCTGCCAGCTGAGTGCATGTCAATAAGCTATCTAGCTTGCAACCAATATTTGTGCTTCGTTAGTTATTCTACCATGTTGTTATTCATTAGTACATTGTATATTGCACTATTTAATTAGGTGAGGCATTGGAGGATACCAACATGTTAGCAAGGAGGCTTCTCTCGCACCGACGAAACCACCCTGTGAACTCGCCGCGCGTTCCACCACAAGGAAGTAGGCACAGGGTGACATGAACCTATTGGCGCAATATATGCACTGTTCAGTCTGGCGATTCAACACATCCTTCGTACACGACTGCTTCTCAGTGTCGTAATAAAGGGAGGTCATATCAAACACGTCCGGGGACTCCAGACCGATCCACACCAGACAGCAGGAGGATGCGGACACCGTTTGGCAAGCACATGCCGCCACCCCTGGAGCATCGACGTCTACAGCTGTCACCCCGGGAACAAGCTCAATTGCTAAGTGTGGCACCGCTGGGATAACAAAGCTGCATCCAAGAAAAGTGACACCCAATTGCAGAACTCGGCAGCAGGCGATGGGCGGAGCGGCTCTAATGATATTTCTACAATTGTGGTGTTCGGATTGTGTTTGGCATAAGCCAGGAGAGGCGATTGTAAGCGTGTTGGTTCATGATTTTGGAGGCAAGCTCGCTCCCTCATCATATTATTTTATTTGCTTCATAGATACCACAGACACGGTGTTTCGGGTCATGTGTGTGGATGCACCTGTTATGTAAAACATTTTTAAAATCTTTTTTGGAAAAATTCAAATAAAATTTCGGATATACATCATGAAATTTTATGTTAGCACAAATAGTTTCGCAAAGAGAAGACATTTCTGTGACCTGTGCAAAAAAGACAAAAAAAAATCTGGTACAAAGTCGTTTTAAAAATCCGGATTTGTGTTTTTTGCACAGCCCACAAAGCATGTCTTTTCTTCGCGAAACTTTTTGTGCTAACATAAAATGCCATCTAGTATATATGAAAGTTTTATTTAATTTTTTTGACATTTTGAAAAATGTTTTTTGAGCAGTGGGTGCATGTAGATCTACGAGCCGATATGGACTTCCCCATGCCGACCTGAGTTTGTTTACGAGAGATGTAGGCAATGAATACAATTGCCTCTTTATCACACTTGGCCGTCTTAGTTTTAAGATTTTCTTTGGGATAAACGTGAGAAATACACTTAACTTCTGCAATTATAAACTATTATATGATCTAAAAAATAACTGACTTTCTCGAATTCTAAACTTTCAATTTTTTTCGAAACCCCGGCCTCTGCATCAAGTGATGCACAACCTTTTTATCGCAAAGTTTCGTGGTATTAAGTTTACAATTCAAGGACCACATAACATTGAAATAAATAAACTATCAGATGGGTCAGAATAAAAAACTATCACATTTGTCAGAATAAATAAACAATAATTTCATGTTTAGGGTTTCACCGGTTCATTGCTTCTACTCCCAAATGGCGTACTTTAAAAGGTGAATATTAAGACAGGTTTGATGCGGATTCTGAGTAATTGATATGGCATGGCTAAATAAAAATATCGGGCCCTCACATTGATTCTTGCTATCGCTTCCTCTCGTCTCTTAGATTTGAATCAAATATTTTTCTCCAGGAAATCTCCGGTAACCACAATTCCGTATACTCTATGGGCTTAACCGATGGACATACAGAGAGTTAGCTAGTGTTTCCTAGTGAATATGCATATCTATATGGAAATTACATATCTATATGTAATGACTGAACCTCAATAAAATTAATAAAGGCCGTATGAATCAATCGATGCAGAGGCTGGGACTCTCCCCTTTTCGAAAAAAAAGTAAGGTCGTCATATTTTTCAGCTTGTATTTTACAATGTATTGCAGATTCTCATGTGAGATATTTCAGTTGCTTAGGCCAATGCATAACGAGATTAGTTATTTTGTTTTCTCATGCAGGCATGCTTATCTGGTGCCTTCGCTATCATGTTGAAAGATAAACTGGATGAATTAAAGCAAGCAACAATTAAGAGAGGGTGATACGCATGGGGCAAAGTTTCGATGACTAAATTCCCGGAACTACTCAAGTTGGCCTTTGTAAAGAATCGTCTTGTGAAGTTCCTCATACAGTTTACACTTCATCATGCTTTACGTACCTCAAGTTCATTCGTGCTCAAGCTTATATGTGTGTATAACCAATCAGTATGACAAGGACGAAAGCCTATCTCTATATATATCCCTATGCTTTCATTTGGTACAAGCTTGCATGTCAAGCTAGCTAGTAAATAATGGTGTGCTTAGCTATTCTCCTCCAGATTATTCTTTGGTTCTAGCAGTATATTTGTAATGTTAATTTGAGAAATTGGAGGAAACCAAAATGGTAGACACAACCAGCGCGAGGTGTTGCTGCTCTTCCCTCTTTGACACACTTGGCGTCCGATGTCTTGATCCTATAGGCACAAGGTAATATAGAGGCTCCCGATACAGCAGGCCCTCACCACCTGGATGTTCGGCATATAGACAACATCTGCATGACTGCTTGTCTACACCTTACGATGAATAGCAAGGTGGTCGCTCCACGAAGTTGACACCTTGCAATTGGATCAAAATCGATCCCCTGTCAGGACTCAGGACACCAATTCATGCACCTGGAAGTTGTTGCTTGAACGTGAAACGGAAGCGCAAAGAAGGGCACGGGCACGTCGATATTTTTTTTTTCCAACCGGGCTATCCCATTTCCATTAATTGCTCAACGGAAATACAAGATTCAGTTTCTAGAGACCTCCTTACAACACAGTTAAAGAACGGAAACGAAGAACGGATAGCGAGCTGGGACAGCAGCAGGAAACCCACTGAGAAAGCTCGATCTCGAGCTAACCTGCGGGGCAAAAACCTGCTGCCATCAACTTGTATAGCCACACCACGGGAGGAGCACGTTGTACAGCGATACTGTCACCGTCCCCACCCCCACCATCATCTTCACGATCTTGCACAGAGAACGTGAGTGGAGTTTTAAAGTTAGCGCAAAGCCCATGTACTCTAGATCTTTTTACAAAAGATCTTCACGATCTTGCATATTGTCATTTTTGTGTAGGTCGAAATATAAAGTATTTCGCACTGTAATTTTGCACGTCTATAGGATAGATCATGGACAATATGCATGATTATTTTCAGATTTTTTTGAAACATTTAAATATAGTTTTTGAATTTTTTGAAGTGGCAGGAGCACTAGAGCTCGGGTGCCAGAAATCTCCACTCTGTACACAGTCGTATCTATCAAGCGAACGAATAATATGATGATGGAGCGAGCTCTGATGCACAACTGACCTGCAGTAACATGGATCGACGCCCTAGGACGGTCGCAGCCCCAAAGTGTTCAGGCAGATTGATAAGTCCACTCTTTTAACCCCTTGCTAAAATGGTTGATGACTTAACCTCTTGGACCAAGCGATGTATAGGATCGGTGCAAAAGGTTATGCGTCTATGGCGTGATTATCTCTCCTCACGTACGCCGTGTGTGTGTGATTATCCTATTAACTCTTTAAAATTAAGCATTCAAGTGGCCTCCCGGTGACAGTATCAGAAAATAAGTTGTCTCCCTAGCTTCAGCCGAACGTAATCCAGACATGACAGTTGCACAATTTGTATTTTTTTAACAAAATTAGTTGTACGATCGAATATCATTATAACCGCTATTGGAGTACCGCACTGCTGCAGTGTTGTGGAGTTTATGTAATCTTTGAGTCACATCGAGATTATCCCCACGGTGCCACACTTGGCAACTGAACTTGCTCCAAGGAGACGCACTTAATCATCGATGTACAGACACACAAACTCTAAGCAGGGACGCCATGTGATGGCATGTGCTTGCTAATCGTAGCCGCATCACCGAGCAGGCTCACGCCGATTGATTTGGGTCCTCCGACCTCCCTCGTTGGGATGAGTGTACCGGTGCCTATGGTTGTGCAAGGCAAAACCAGGGCGGACGGGAAGCAGACGTGTACACCGGTAATGTCGGCTTGGGAATGCACTAATTGCTAAACAAAACAATGCATGATGCCCACAGTTTCAGCTTTCCCACGCTCCAACTTCGTCGCAGCAGGAGGCGCGGCCACACTGCATACTGATTGCGCCTAAGCAGAAAGAGCTTGCTTTCTAGCATGTTGGTATCCTCCCATATCTCACATAACTAAAAGTTGCAACGATACTAGCACTACTGAGCACTAACATGGTGGAGAATAACTAACTAAGCATAGAGATTGACGCAAGTTAGCTAGCTACCTTGTTGACATGCCCTCAGCTTAGTTGCAAATGAAATGAACATTTATAGAGATGGTTTCGTCCCTGCAACAGTGAATGGTACGCGCGTACAAGCATGAGCACTAGCAACTCGAGAGGCATGTAAGTATGATCAATGAAGTCTAAATTGTGTGAGTACATCACACATCTCTTCGCAAAAGCCAGCATGATTACTCTTGCTAACCATCACTTTGCTTTTATCCAGTTCACGCCGGCTCTAGGAATTAGTGGGCCTAGAGCAAAAACACAGTAAGGAGACAGAATAAATAAAGTACATACAAATAATAATTTAACTGTAATCTTGCTTAATTAAGGTGATTTTGCAGCTCCAATGCAACAAGAAGATTCAACTGTTAATTCTATAGGATCCACTAGTCTAGAAATACTACGGTAGAACCTTTCGGTGTTCTTGTGAATCGAGAGAGAGAGGGAGAACAGAGAGATGGGAGGAGATGAATCACCTTGTCCTTGGCTCGAAGAGCCCGAGCTGGTGCCGTCCATTGTGGACGGTGACGGCGGTGGTGGTGAGAGGGCAGTGGTGGCGGTGGTGGTACTTCCCGTGACTAAGCGCTAACCCTAGATCGGATGGGTGTGTCGGTGGGGTGTGCGGCGCACGGTGAACCTCGTACTGTGTGCCGCCGGCCCCCACCTCTTTATATAGCGCTGCCACAGGGGCCCACCAACCATTGGTTCGGTTGGGCGCCCCCGATCAGGGCACGGTCAAGGGATCGATCGAGCCGTTGGGCTCGACCGCATGGAGATCAACCTAACATTCTCCCCCTTGATCTCAACTTTACTTTTAACTTTATACTTTACTCGTTTCATCACGGATCAGTACATAGAGCATGTTTCATCGTCACAGCTCAATTGCCGATAGAATCAGACAGCCACCATATACTTTTCTATTTTGAAACAAAACCTGTTACTTTTGGGCCTCTTATGATCCAGGAATCATAGGCTTTCCATTAAACCCATGCCGGCTACGTGTTCCATGAACACGCTGGGTGGTAAGCCTTTCGTAAGCGGATCCGCAAGCATTTCCTTTGTCCTTATATGCTCGAGACTTATAGTTTGATCCTGGATTTTATCTTTCACAACATAATACTTTATATCTATTGCCTTTGTAGCATTACTCGACTTGTTGTTGTGAGCATAGAATACTGCAGGCTGGTTGTCACAGTACATCTTTAGTGGTTTGTCAATACAATCTACCACTTTCAAGTCGGGTATAAATTTCTTTAACCATACCGCCTGCCCCGTGGCCTCATAACATGCTATAAACTCTGCATACATCGTGGATGATGCAACTAATGACTGTTTGGAGCTTTTCCACGAAATAGCCCCTCCTGCGAGAGTGAACACGTATCCTGACGTGGACTTTCTATCATCTTTGTCTCCCGCAAAATCTGCGTCTGAATACCCTCTTATCTCTAGGGAATCAGATCTTCTATATGTTAGCATGAGGTCTTTTGCGCCTTGCACATAACGCAATGCTTTCTTTACCATATTCCAGTGCTCATGGCCTGGATTTTCTTGATATCTACCGAGTACCCCGGTGATAAAAGCTAAGTCAGGGCGAGTGCATACCTGTGCATACTGTAAGCTTCCAACAGCCGAAGCATATGGTACTGCTTTCATTCGATCGATCTCATATTGGTTCTTGGGACATAGAAATTTCCCAAAACTGTCGCCCTTGACTATAGGAGCAGGTGAGGTACTACTTTTATGCATATTATACTTCTTTAGAACCTTTTCTAAATATGCCTTTTGTGATAGTCCTAACACTCCATTCTTTCTATCCCGGTGAATTTCTATGCCCAAAACATATGAAGCTTCACCAAGATCTTTCATATCAAAATTTGAGGACAAGAACTTCTTTGTTTCTAGTAGTAGACTGACATCATTGCTCGCAAGCAGAATATCATCCACATACAGAATTAGGAAAATATATTTCCCACTTTTAAACTTTGCATAAATGCAGTTGTCCTCAACATTCTCTTTAAATCCAAAACTTTTAATTGTATTATTGAACTTTAAATACCACTGTCTAGAGGCTTGCTTTAATCCATAAATGGATTTCTTTAGACGGCATCCCATATGTTCCTTCCCCTCCATGAAAAAACCCTTGGGTTGTTTCATGTAAACATTTTCTTCTAAATCTCCATTTAGAAATGCCGTCTTTACATCCATTTGATGCAACTCTAAATCAAAATGTGCAACTAATGCCATTATGATTCTGAAGGAATCCTTACATGAGACCGGAGAAAAAGTCTCATTGTAATCTACCCCTTCTCTTTGCGTAAAGCCTTTTGCCACAAGTCTTGCTTTATACTTTTCTATATTCCCATTGGAGTCGTACTTAGTTTTGTAGACCCATTTGCAGCCTACTGTTTTGGCTCCTTTAGGAATTTCCTCTAAGTCCCAAACATCGTTGGAACTCATCGATTTCATTTCATCTTCCATTGCCTCCACCCACTTCGATGAGTGAGGGCTTCTCATGGCTTCTTCATATGAAGTGGGATCACCTTCCATATGATCTATTTCTATGTTATAAACATAATCAGTAGAAATAGCTGACCTTTTAGCTCTTTTAGACCTTCTAAGGGTCTCATTTTCTAAAAGTGGCTGCTGCACCTCCCTTTCATGTTCAACAACGGGTTCAGTCGGCTCCTGACGGACAGGTTCCGGATCTTCACCCATAGTTGACACGGGTGGAGTTACAACAGGTGCTTGCACCACAATCTCAGGGATTGTCGGTGCAGCTACAACAGGTAGTGCGAAAAATGGCTCCTGAATCATCGGAAAAGGTGCACACACCCTCTTCTCCTCAAGATCAATTTTCCGAGCTACCATGCTCCCCCTCATCATTTCGTCCTCTAAGAAGACTGCATGTCTCGTTTCTACAAACTTTGTGTATCTGTCTGGGCAGTAGAAACGATAACCTTTTGATCTATCAGGATAGCCAATGAAGTGGCAAGTTACTGTTTTGGGGTCTAACTTTGCAATATTTGGATTAAATACTTTTGCCTCAGCTGGGCTCCCCCAGACCCTCAAGTGGCGCAGAGAGGGAACTCTCCCTGTCCACAACTCGTACGGTGTTTTGGGCACCGATTTGCTTGGTACTCTGTTGAGAATGTGAATGGCGGTTTTAAGCGCCTCCATCCATAATCCCAATGGAGGGTGGAATAACTCATCATGCTGCGCACCATATCCATAAGAGTACGGTTACGCCTTTCAGCTACTCCATTTTGCTGAGGTTCGCCCGGCATAGAATACTGGGCGACTATTCCATTTTCCTGTAAGAACCTTGCAAAAGGTCCAGGTACTTGACCATATGGAGTGTGCCGACCGTAGTACTCCCCCCCACGGTCGGACCTGACTATTTTAATTCTTTTATCATGCTGATTTTCAACTTCTGCTTTGAAAATTTTAAATTTATCCAACGCTTCAGATCTTTCTTTAATTGGATAAATATAACCATATCGGGAGTAATCATCTGTGAATGTTATGAACGAGTCATAGCCATCCACACTTTTCACAGAAAACGGTCCACAAATATCAGTGTGAATGATTTCTAGTGTTGCTGTACTTCGGTTTGCACCCTTTTTAATTTGCTTTACATACTTTCCTTTTATGCAATCTATGCATTGTTCGATATCTGAGAACTCTAACGGAGGAAGAATATCATTTTTAACGAGGTTTTCTATTCTTCCCCTCGAAATATGGCCTAATCGACAGTGCCATAACTTCGACGAGTCATGAGTTCGCTTTCTTTTCTTTTGTTCTTTGTTCGACAAGGAATTTGTTCATTCACATTGCACACAGAATGCACTTTTTCACGCAAGGATAACAAATAAAGCTTATCATGAAGTAAAGCAATACCCACACAAGCATCTTTAAACCATATGGCACACTTGCCATGACCGAAATAACATTCATAACTGTCTTTATCCAAACACGATACACTTATTAAGTTTCTGTGAATCGAAGGAACAAATAAACATCTCTAAGCATAATATTGAAACCATCAGCTAGCTCCAAGGAGATGTCGCCAACAGTTTCAACTTCTGCTTGAACTCCATTTGCGACTTCAATGTGTCTTTCGCTTCTTTGCAAAGTCCTTGTCGAATGGAATCCCTGTAAAGAATTTGCAACATGAACAGTTGCACCTGAGTCAATCCACCAAGTAGATTTTGAAAACTGTGTATACAGGGATTCATTTACAAAAGAAACTGTGTCTATACCTTCTTTGCCATTATGCTCTTGAGCCAATCTGGGCAATCTTGCTTGAAATGCCCTTTCTTCTTGCAGTGGTGGCACTGATCTTTATCCACTGAGAGACTCTGATGATGATACTGTTGGGGACCTTTGCCATATGGCTTGGAGGGGGAACCACCTTGGTGGCTGTTGTTGTAGTTTCTTTTCCTGTTTTCCTTCACGTAGTTCAGGGAACCACCGTGAGAGGACTTGAGCCTTTCCTCCTCTTGCACACACATAGCGATGGTCTTTTCAACATCCCATTTATCAGGGGACATGTTGTAGTTGATCACAAAGTTCTCAAACTCTTTAGGCAAAGATGCCATGACAAGGTGGACAAGCAAAGCAGGCTTGAGCTCCAGGTCATCATCCATAGGCTTTAGCTTGGCAGCCAGGTTGCTCATCCTTAGGATATGCTCCCTGATGCCATGTGCACCTCCCTGGTACTTTTCTGTGACCAGCTGTTTGAGCAGCTGGGTAGCATACACCTTTGAAGAGCCAGTGAATTGGCTCTTTATCTTTTCCAGGAACTGCCCAAAGGAAGTGCACTCTGCGATTGAGCCCGCAATGGCGTTCTCAATCGTGTTCTTTATAAATGCCATGCATTTCATGTTGGCATTCAGCCACTTTTGGTTCTCCAGGGTGTAACTCATCTCCACTGGAGAATGATCCCTCAACTTTTTCTGCCAAGCAGATTCATCATCAGTAGCCTCTCTTATTGGCTCTTTTGGCTTGACTGGTTGTGGAGTGTCCACAACCCAGTCAACCTCGGCACATACAAATGCCAGATCCACTTTCTTCCTCCACTCAGTGTAGTTGTCACCCCTGAGCATCGGAACGTCCTTGAGGCAACTCATCAAGTGGTAACCTCCTGAAACATCACATCGAGGTGAGAACAAAACAACAATTGCATGCAAATAATCCAACGTTGGTCAAATTAAAACATACAACTGTTTATGCAATTAAATCTATATCACCGTTGGGCAGAAAATAGAAATAAATGCACCTTTTATACACATAATAACAAATCATGATCATGTCATTAACAACGTTGGTCATAAAATAACAGGACCATAATCACCTTTAATATTCAATTTATCACATCTTTAAAAAAATTAATTATCACTTTATTGCCTTTTAAGCAATTACTTTTGACTATTTCCAGCGGAATATGAATAAAAATTCATGAACTTTTAAACTTTACAGAAATATTTCTGTCACTTTTATATTTTCTAAAACAAATTTTCGTTGGAATAATTTGCATAGAGAAAACTGTAAGAAATTTGCTCAAAAATGGACAAAATATCTATTAAACTGTGATCTGTAAAAATTAAACATAATAACTGTTTTGTGCGCCCAGCTCTTTCACGCAGCGGCGGCCCACAGCCCGCCTGGCGCGCGCACCGCTCTGGGCGGTGGATAACGGCCTGCGTGCCCATCCTTTTCTCTGGCCGAAGCCGGCCCAAAGCCCATCTAGCGCCGCGGCCGCTTGCTCCTGGCCGTCGGATTAGATCCGACGGTCGCGCGTGGATCTCGCTAGGTCAAAACCGGGTGACACCGGTCTCCCTGGAAACCCTAGCCGCATTTCTCACTTTCTCCCTTCCTCTGTCCCGCCCGATGGCGACGACTGGTGAGAGCGCCATGGCGGCGGCCCGCCGGCGACGGCGCGACGGCGGTTGATGCCACCGCCACGAGCTTCTCTCCCTTCCCCTTTTCCTTCCACCACCTACTGCTGATGTCTACGTGTGCTTCTATTCTTGTAGACAGTGTTGGGCCTCCAAGAGCAGAGGTTTGTAGAACAGCAGCAAGTTTCCCTTAAGTGAATCACCCAAGGTTTATCGAACTCAGGGAGGTAGAGGTCAAAGATATTCCTCTCAAGCAACCCTGCAATTAAGATACAAGAAGTCTCTTGTGTCCCCAACACACCTAATACACTTGTCAGATGTATAGGTGCACTAGTTCGGCGAAGAGATAGTGAAATACAAGTGATAGGGATGATTATAAGTAGTAACTGCAATCTGAAATAAAGATGGCAGCAAGCAAACATGTAGCAGAACTTGTTGTAAACGGTGTTTCAATGCTTAGAAACAAGGCCTAGGGATCATACTTTCACTATTGGACACTCTCAACAATGATCTCATAACTAAATAAGTAAAAGCTACTCTTAAACACTCTCTTGTTGGATAACAAACACCATTCATTGTGTAGGGCTACAAAAGCACACCTCAAGCCGGAGTAAACAAGCGCCACAACGTCATAAAGGAGTCACACACGGTGCACACACTGTCACCTTTACACCGTGGAGAGTACCGGAGTTCATATTAAAGTAACCTATAGAGTGCATAATAGATAAAGAGTAACATCTACTTATTCAACTAGATTACAAAGCTCATGATCACATAAAGATCACACCATGGGAGAGAGATGAACCACATAGCTACCGGTAGAGCCCTCAGCCTCGGGGGAGAACTACTCCCTCCTCATCATGGGAGTCAGCAGCGGCGACGAAGATGGCGGTGGTGTCGATGGAGATGACTCCGGGGGCAATTCCCCGTCCCGGCAGCGTGCCGGAACAGAGATTCTGTCCCCCGAAACTTGTCGTCGATGGCGGCGGCGCTGCGGAACTCTTCTGGAAATATGACTTGGTATTTTAGGGTTTTCGCGTCTGAGGGAATAAATAGGCGAAGGGGCAACGTCGGTGGAGGCCCGAGGGGCCCACACCACCTGGTGGCGCGGCAGGGGGCCACCCGCGCCTGGGTGGTTTGGCACCTCGGTGCCCTCCTTCGTCTCTCCTTCGGACTCCGTGACGGTGCTGGAAAAATAGGGACGTGGCCTTTTGTTTCGTGCAATTCCGAGAATATTCGCAGAAGTACTTTTCTGAAACCAAAAACAGCAGAAAACAGGGAACTGGCACTGTGGCATCTTGTTAATAGGTTAGTCCCAGAAAATGCATAAAAGTGATATGAAGTGTATATAAAACATGTAGCAAATGGTATAATATAAGCATGGAACATCAGAAATTATGGATACGTTGGAGACGTATCAAGCATCCCCAAGCTTAGTTCTACTCGTCCTCGAGTAGGTAAAACGATAACAACAAATAATTTCTGAGGAGACATGCTTTCACACAATCTTGATCAATATATTGCAAGGCTCATGTCATGAATGAAGTGACTCAAAGCAATGGTCTATAGTTTGCTAACAAATAGATAAAGAGTAAACAATGAATCATATAAGCAAAAACTTTTCATGAATAGTACTTTCAAGACAAGCATCAAAAAGTTTTGCATAAGAGGTAACTCATAAAGCAATAGATTCAAAGTAAAAGGCATTGAAGCAACACAAAGGATGATTAAGTTTCAGCATTTGCTTTCAACTTGTAACATGTATATCTCATGGATAGTTGTCAACATAAAGCAATATAACAAGTGCAATAAGTAAATATGTAAGAATCAATGCACACAAAGTTGACACAAGTGTTTGCTTCTAAGATAGAAAGGAGTAGGTAAACTGACTCAACATAAAGTAAAAGATAGGCCCTTCGCAGAGGGAAGCAGGGATTAAATCATGTGCTAGAGCTTTTTAAGTTTTCGAAAGCATATAGAGAGCACAAAATAAGTATTTGAGAGGTGTTTGTTGTTGTCAACGAATGGTAGTGGGCACTCTAACCCCCTTGTCAACCAGACTTTCAAGAGCGGCTCCCATGAAGGACGTTATCTCTACCAGCAAGGTAGATCATCCCTCTTCTCTTTTGTTTACACATGTATTTTAGTTTCTTTATAGATGACACTCCTCCCAACCTTTTGCTTACACAAGCCATGGCTAACCGAATCCTCGGGTGCCTTCCAACATTCACATACCATGGAGGAGTGTCTATTTGCAAATTAAGTTGCTTACTGATAAATCAGGGCAAAACATGTGAAGAGAATTATTAATGAAAGTTGTAATTAATTGGGGCTGGGCACCCCGTTGCCAGCTCTTTTTGCAAATTATTGGATAAGCGGATGTATATGCCACTAGTCCATTGGTGAAAGTCTGTCAGAAGTAAATGACAAGATTGAAAGATAAAACACCACATACTTCCTCATGAGCTATAAAACATTGACACAAATAAGGAGTAATAAAGTTTTGAATAGTTTAAAGGTAGCACATGAAATATTTACTTGGAATGGCAGGAAATACCACATAGTAGGTAGGTATGGTGGACACAAATGGCATGGGTTTTGGCTCAAGTTTTGGATGCACGAGAAGCATTCCCTCTCAGTACAGAGTTTAGGCTAGCAAGGTTGTTTGAAGCAAACACAAGTATAAACCGGTACAGCAAGAATCACATAAAAACATATTGCAAGTATTATAAGACTCTACACTGTCTTCCTTGTTGCTCAAACATTTTACCAGAAAATATCTAGACCTTAGAGAGAACAAATATGCATCCCAAGTCTCAACAAGCTCTACGGTAGTTCTCCACTACTAGGCTTTAACTACATGATGCAAGAGCTTAAACATGATCTACTTGAGAGCTCAAAACAATTGCAAAGCATCAAATCGAAACAAGACAATGATCTACAAGAATGCATATGTCTTTTCCAATACCAACTACTACATGTAGCATTTTCTTTCTTCCAAACAAACACCAATCAATTTATTTAAACATAAACTCTCCAAATGATAATATAATGCAGCAAGAGAGTATTTATAAACAAGTGCTAACAGCTCGAAGAGATGCATGAAAAACAGGAGCTAAAAGCACTGCAGTAGCTAGTTAAGAATACTCAACAAATATAAGTGAAGAACATGAGTATTCACATGAAAAAGCGGAGCGTGTCTCTCTCCCACACAAGGATTGCTAGGATCCGAATTTATTCAAACAAAAACAAAAAAAAACACACAGACGCTCCAAGTAAAGCGCATAAGATGTGAAAGAATTAAAATATAGTTTCACTAGAGATGACCTGATAAGTTTGTTGATGAAGAAGGGGATGCCTTGGGCATCCCCAAGCTTAGACGCTTGAGTCTCTCTGAATATGGTTGGGATGAACCACGGGGGCATCCCCAAGCTTAGGCTTTTCACTCTTCTTGATCACATAATATCACCCTTCTCGCTTGATCCTTGAAAACTTCCTTCACACCAAACTCAAGACAGTTCTCATTAGAGGGTTAGTGCATAATCAAAAATTCTCATATTCTGTAATGATACAATCATCCCAAAGCTTCTGGACATTAGCTACAGCCACCAATGCTTTGTGGAGCAAAGAAATCCACACAAACATCGTAAAAGAGCGAATGCAAAACAAAAGGCAGAATCTGTCAAAAACAGAACAGTCTGGAATGACGAATTTTTTCGAGGCACTTAAGTTGCTCAGATGGATCTGGCCAAAATAATGAAAGTTGCGTACATATCTCAGGAAGATGCGTGATTTTTCAGAATTTTTCGAATTTTCTACAGGAGAAAAGCTCAAATTCGTGACAGCTAAAAATCTGTTCTGCGCAGAAATCCAAATCTTGCATCAACTTTCAATATAGAACTTTACTTGGCACAACAATGCATAAAATAAAGATACAAAGGAGTTGCTACAGAAGTAAAAACTCTTGACTCAAAGAAAAAAAAATAACAGAAAATAAAAACAATGGGTTGTCTCCCATAAGCGCTTTTCTTTAAAGCCTTTTAGCTAGGCATAGTGATTTTGATAATGCTCTCATATGTATAAGAGTTGAATATAAGAGAGCATCAAAAAGCAAATACCAAACACATTTAAGTCTAACCCACTTCCTATGCAAAGAATCTTGTAAGAAAACAAATTATTGATGCATGAAGCTACTAGCATAGAAAGACAAAACAAGTGCAACTTCAAAAATTTCAACAAAAAGAGAGGATATTTATATGAGATATATGAATCCATGTCTCCTCTCTCATAAAAACTTTCAGTAGCATCATTGATAAAATCCACAATATAACCATCACATGAAACATTCTTACCATGATCCATATGCACAAAAGTATCTTCATTTTCCACATAAGAAAAGTTCTTCTCATTAATAACAATGGGGCAGGATCATCATAAAGAACTCGAACATGATAGACAAGTTGTATATTAAAGGGATGGTTTTGGGTAATCTCTCCATAACTATGACAAGTTTCATGAGGATGACTGTAATTATAACCTATGTCATAGTATTCTTTATAATAATTATCAAAGACTGGAGGCATAGTATCATCATAAGCAATAGAATAGTTATCTTCCAAAGTGTGTTCATCTGTAAACATATCATCATTTTTACTAGAAGGAGATGTATCAAACATATAATCAGCAGTAGCAAAAGAATTTTCAAACACATCACTAGGAGAAGAGGTCTCATATATATAATTATTACTAGCAAAAGGATTTTCAAACACCTCATCCCCAAGCTTAGAGCTTTTCATATCATCATTGGAAGAAACATGGATAGTACTAATAGTATGGCAATCATTAATATCATCATTTTCAGAATTGGTACCCCAAAGATTTTCAATATCAAAAGTAGTTTCATTTTCCCAATCATGATCACTAATATAAGTAACAGGCATAGGTTCATCATCAAGTTCAGAATCATCGAATTCAGAATTATAAGTATCAATTGTAACAGGAGCAACAAGTTTGGGAGAAGATACCGTTTCCTCTCTCCTTTTACTCCTCTTCTTCTTCTTCTTCTCCCCTCTTCTTTTTATCTTTAGGAGGGAGAGGTTTGAAAGGAAGCTCCTCCACATAACCTGGTTTAGTATTAGAGACAATGGAAGAAACTTGGGGGGACTCCTCTCTTTCATTAATGAGAACAAAACACATATTAGTCCTGTCATACTTTGGTAAAGTCTCATCCTTTATAATATTTTGTATGTAGGTGTTAGCATGGCAATTATTAACACAATAGAGATAACATCCATGCAACACACTATTCATATCAAGATCACTCATATCTAACAAGGAAGTTTTTCTTGATAACTCTTCACACCCCAAAAATAATGTAAGTTCATCATGTTGATTAGGAGTGATCATGTTATCACAATACAAATTTGCAGTAATTGGATTCGAAAGGCTATTATCATGACCTGAACATTGAAAATTAAAATGACCCACTTCATAGCAAAGTTCACAAATAAAAGGATGGAGGTCACAAACTTTTTCACCAAGATCTCAGAGCCTGTACCACGTTCTAGTTTTTTCATTCCTATGATGGATACAATATTCATCTTCGATTTGATTAATTCCACAAGGTCTATGCATTCCACAAAAATTAACATGCTTATAAGAAATAGTATTTTCAGAAGTTTGAGCATGTTTATTGCAATCATTAACAACAATTTCATTTTCCATGCAAGTGTCTTTGAAAGGTTCATGATACACGTCCCAATTTTCTTTAGGAACATTAATATGAGAAGCAAAGGTTCTAAAACAATCAACAATAATTTGAGAATCAAGACCATATTTAGCACTAAGCTCTTGAAAACTAGCAGTTTCAACGAAAGACTTAATGCAATCATATTCATAGTTTATACCTGATTCTTTACCTTTGTCATTCTCCCAATCCTCAGCATTGTTTTGAATTCTTTCAAGAATATCCCATCTAGCTTCAACCTTCTTGCTTGTGAAAGAACCATGTGAACATGCATCTACATAATCCTTGTAATGACCTGAAAGCCTTGCATAAAAATTAGTAACAATTATTTCCTCAGAAAGCTCATGGTTAGGACATTTGAGTATTAATGTTTTCAGCCTTCCCCAAGCTTGAGCAATGCTTTCTCCATCATGAGGGTAAAAATTATAAATGTAATTCCTATCTAGATGCACTTCACAAGAGGATAAAATTTAGAGTAAAAGAGAGATTCAAGCTGTTTCCAATTCGAAGGTTGTTCATCCAGCGCCTATACCATTCCTTTGCTTTGTCCTTAAGTGACAATGGAAATAGTTTCCTCATGACATTTTCTCTTGATAAACCTGCAACCTTAAATAACTCACAAAGTTCTGTAAGTTTCGACAAGTGAGCACTTGGATGGATTGATCCATCCCCTGCATACTGATCATTCATAACCCTTTCAACAATTTTCATAGGTATTTTAAAAGAAATACTTTCAACAGGTGGATTTGGAATATCACAAACATCATTAGAATTATCACATATTGGAGACAAAGCATTATCAAGGCAAAATAATTCCTCCATAGCTGAGGAGCAAAAAAGATTATTTTCATATAAACTAGCTTCCCCAAGCTTAGGCTTTTCCACAGCCTTAGCAATAATGGTGTCCAAAGAATTTATAGTAATAACATTACTACCACTATTATGCAAACAAGCCTCCATAGGTTTTTTAATTTTCTCTTCAAAAGCATCATGTCCTAATTCATATAAAGTTCATAAAGATCTCTAATTTTTTTGTTGTTTTCCATTAAGCCTAACTAGTGAAAATAAAAACAAGAAACAAAAAGAAATAATTGCAGAATCTAAAGGAGATACCTTCCAACGCTTACCTCCCCGGCAACGGCGCCAGAAAATAGCTTGATGTCTACGTGTGCTTCTATTCTTGTAGACAGTGTTGGGCCTCCAAGAGCAGAGGTTTGTAGAACAGCAGCAAGTTTCCCTTAAGTGAATCACCCAAGGTTTATCGAACTCAGGGAGGTAGAGGTCAAAGATATCCTCTCAAGCAACCCTGCAATTAAGATACAAGAAGTCTCTTGTGTCCCCAACACACCCAATACACTTGTCAGATGTATAGGTGCACTAGTTCGGCGAAGAGATAGTGAAATACAAGTATATGGATGATTATAAGTAGTAACTGCAATCTGAAATAAAGATGGCAGCAAGCAAACATGTAGCAGAACTTGTTGTAAACGGTGTTTCAATGCTTAGAAACAAGGCCTAGGGATCATACTTTCACTAGTGGACACTCTCAACAATGATCTCATAACTGAATAAGTAAAAGCTACTCTTAAACACTCTCTTGTTGGATAACAAACACCATTCATTGTGTAGGGCTACAAAAGCACACCTCAAGCCGGAGTAAACAAGCGCCACAACGTCATAAAGGAGTCACACACGGTGCACACACTGTCACCTTTACACCGTGGAGAGTACCGGAGTTCATATTAAAGTAACCTATAGAGTGCATAATAGATAAAGAGTAACATCTACTTATTCAACTAGATTACAAAGCTCATGATCACATAAAGATCACACCATGGGAGAGAGAGATGAACCACATAGCTACCGGTAGAGCCCTCAGCCTCGGGGGAGAACTACTCCCTCCTCATCATGGGAGTCAGCAGCGGCGACGAAGATGGCGGTGGTGTCGATGGAGATGACTCCGGGGGCAATTCCCCGTCCCGGCAGCGTGCCGGAACAGAGATTCTGTCCCCCGAAACTTGTCGTCGATGGCGGCGGCGCTGCGGAACTCTTCTGGAAATATGACTTGGTATTTTAGGGTTTTCGCGTCTGAGGGAATAAATAGGCGAAGGGGCAACGTCGGTGGAGGCCCGAGGGGCCCACACCACCTGGTGGCGTGGCAGGGGGCCACCCGCGCCTGGGTATGGTTTGGGCACCTCGGTGCCCTCCTTCGTCTCTCCTTCGGACTCCGTGACGGTGCTGGAAAAATAGGGACGTGGCCTTTTGTTTCGTGCAATTCCGAGAATATTCGCAGAAGTACTTTTCTGAAACCAAAAACAGCAGAAAACAGGGAACTGGCACTGTGGCATCTTGTTAATATGTTAGTCCCAGAAAATGCATAAAAGTGATATGAGTGTATATAAAACATGTAGCAAATGGTATATTATAAGCATGGAACAGCAGAAATTATGGATACGTTGGAGACGTATCAACTGCCACCAAGCCGAGAGGAGAAGAGAACCCGACGGCCCCCTCTGCCCCCATCCCGCGGCGACCGCGTGGTCGGGTGGTGCCCCCGTCGGCCCAACGGCCGGCGGCGAGCCTTTGCCCCCGAAGGGGTCGTCCCTTTCGGCCGTGGCGGAGACGCGGTGCCCCCGTCCACTGCCCGGTTCTTCCTCCGACGGCTCGGCTTGCTGATGCCCGTCGGTTGGAGAGGAACGGCGCGGCCCTGGTGGGGCGGCACACTTTGCTTTGCCCTCTTTTGAATTAGGGTTAGGGTTTGCATCTTTTTGGGGATATTCTTTTGAATTTTTCTTTTCGGGATCTGGCTTTGGGATGAACTAGGATTCAAAATTGAGATCTTTTTCCATCTCCTTTTCTACCGAAAAATCTAGACTAGAAAAACCATGGCTCTGATACCATTGTTAATTCTATAGGATCCACTAGTCTAGAAATACTACGGTAGAACCTTTCGGTGTTCTTGTGAATTGAGAGAGAGAGGGAGAACAGAGAGATGGGAGGAGATGAATCACCTTGTCCTTGGCTCGAAGAGCCCGAGCTGGTGCCGTCCATTGTGGACGGTGACGGCGGTGGTGGTGAGAGGGCAGTGGCGGCGGTGGTGGTACTTCCCGTGACTAAGCGCTAACCCTAGATCGGATGGGTGTGTCGGTGGGGTGTGCGGCGCACGGTGAACCTCGTACTGTGTGCCGCCGGCCCCCACCTCTTTATATAGCGCTGCCAGAGGGGCCCACCAACCATTGGTTCGGTTGGGCGCCCCCGATCAGGGCGCGGTCAAGGGATCGATCGAGCCGTTGGGCTCGACCGCATGGAAATCAACCTAACATCAACTACGTCTTAGACGTCCCTGCCTTATCCAACAGCCACGAGCATGTTAGATCGTGCACGGATATTGTGCACAACCTACATGTACATTGGACTGATCATGAATAGACCGATCAAGATGTAACAATTCGTCATATTCCACAACACCCATGTGACCGTCCCTTCGCGTGTACATTGGGCTCATGTTTGGTTCACATTGCTGCTAGCTACTTGCTGAACAGTCCCGGTCCCGTGGGTTCGTAGAAATGTATTGTAGAATAGAACCCGTCCGACAGAACAGGGAGAATGCACCTACCTACTTGTACGAATCGACGATATGCGCTTGTGGAACGAAAGCCACAAACACGCGAGTGTCGTCTGTGTCGCCTTGGACACAACCGGTCGCTATAGGATTGGTGATACATACGACGACCCGAAACCGAAGCTTCCCTCCTTGTCACGTGCCAAGAATATCTAATACGCGCGATACTACAGACAATCGTCGAACAATCAAAATAAGGAAAGAATTTGTTCTGGTAGTTTGAAAAAATGGTTGGGAAAATTTGTTGGATTCTTCTTGTCAAATTTAAAATTCAAAGTTTTATTTTATCAAAATTCCAGCTTCCCTCTTGTTTTTGAAAAAAACTGTTTATGTACCCCCTCCCCCGCGCATGCGTTTTTGAGTGGTTTAAGACTTGCTTTGTGAGCTGAGGTGTCATAACTATAAAGATTTGTTGATTCATCAATGGAACCAGGGATGGGGATGGTAATCCATGTTGTTCCAAAAAAAAGTTGAATTTGATTCGGAAAGGAAAAAGTCCAAAACAAACCTTCAACTTGAAGACAAAAGATAAATCGAACCCTGAATTTTGAATCCGGTAATCGGCACTCCGAACTTATCAATTCCGGTCTATTTTGGACCCTAGACTTGTTTGGCGCATCAGGAATATTACAATCCCGGCTAGGATAACATGTTACTCTCACTGACGGTTTGGCCCCACATGTCATATTCATCCCCTTCCTATATCTCACACATGTACTCCCAGATCGATACTCATCGACTGCTTCGTATTGTTCCCTTGCTCCGCTCCCGATGGTCAACGCAGTGGCGAGGAAGCGTCCCCTGGCCTGGGACTCGATGCGGAGCCTGGCGTTGGTAAGCGCCGCGTGGCGAGGTCCCGGTTGCCCGCACGAACGGCGTCCAACACGGCGTGCTCCTCGTCGAGGGGCAGCTTCCTTCCGTGGCTCCGTCGGCAGGCTCACAAATGGAAACTACTGCTCGGTTTGTGTCTAGCCTCGCCGTCACGCGCCGATGCTAGTAGCGCTGCTCTTCCCGACGTGAGCAGCAGAACAATAACAACCTTTGTGCTCGGTTGCTACTGCCACAGATTGTTAGCCACCACACCTGTTAGCCTCTTGTGACATTAGTATGGCTGATTGATTTTCCAAGAGGCTAACTAGCTACCCAAGTAATTGGATGTGGCCGATTTCTGTGCAGAGAGGCCCGCCAGGAACGCCGATGTCATCCCACTTGACCGGACGGCGTGGCCGAGTGGCTGGAGTTCGATGGCAAAAAATAAGATGGTCGGGAGGGAAAATGGGAGGAGAAAAGGTTGAAGATAGATATGACAAGTGGGCCAGAGCTGTCAGTGAGAGTACAAATTTTATTTTTTATTGTTCAGGTGTGGAAAATAGGTACAGGGTTTAGAATAGAGTAAAATGCATCATAGGTCCCATAACTATGCC
Organism: Poa pratensis; assembly: GCA_947311845.1. Taxonomy (NCBI): domain Eukaryota; kingdom Viridiplantae; phylum Streptophyta; class Magnoliopsida; order Poales; family Poaceae; genus Poa; species Poa pratensis. The sequence continues at coordinate 6,071,593 of CAMZMU010000070.1, forward strand.
GGGGTGTCATCTGAGTCCCATATGTATGAAAGCACACGTTTGGGTCCTAATTCTTTTTAAAGTGTGTCACCGGAGGTCCTAAGCTCGCCAGAGCACGTCTGAACTGCAGAAACTTACATTTACCCCCTTCCCTGTTTAAGCGACATACTGAATCGGCCTCCTCCCCCATTTCTGCCCATTTTCACTCTTCTTTGTCTCCTCCCGCCATGGCTGCAAGCTCCCAGCCGGAGAACAATCAGTGGAGGTGAATTTTACACAAGAATCTAATACTCCCTCCGATCCATATTAGTGGGCACAACTTTGTCTAGATACACATGTATCTAGTTTATCTAGTTTAGACTAGATACATGTGTATCTAGACAAAGTTGTGCCCACTAATATGGATCGGAGGTAGTATAAGAATTTGAGGCCTACACCCTGCCATAAATCCTCTCTTGCATCCATCTAGAGACATGTACAATTTACGGAAGCAACCATCATTCAATCCCAAGAAAAAAGAGCTGCCAGGATTTCTATGCCTAACCTCGGCTCCGTAGTCCCATAGCTGCTCATATTGCTTAAACTCATCTCCATTGATTTCCTGGAAAGCCAATCTTCTTGCTCTTGCAAGTTTGCTTCTAGATGGGGTCATGTTGAAATCTGACTGCACCAGCCTTGCAAAGTTTCCGAGTGTCATTTTGTCATCTGCCCTAAAGCTTTCAATGTATCTGGCAGCTAAATATTTAGCAGTGAATTGTTTCAGCTCCCATTCCCTACTACATGTGTGAATACCAACATATTTTTTCACAACAAAGGACTTTGTCCTGCTGTCAGGAGCTGCATACAAGAACCAAGGACAATCTTCAAAACAGCAAGCCCTCACTCTTTTCAAATCATTTTTTACATATTTGATGTGAACTCTGTTTTGAATGATGTACTCCTGAATTGCTTTCCTGAGCTCAATGACAGTAGGGAACACCATCCCCAATCTAAAACTTGGAGCTTGCATATCCTCCGGTCTGAATGGTCTCAGCTTCACCTTCTTCTTTTTCTTGCCATTGCTATATTCTTCTTGTTCTTCTGTTTCTGTCTCAACCTCTGTCAAATACTCTGAATATGATGCAGGCAGCTTAAGTTCATCACTTTCGTAGTCTTCATCAATCTGTGTTCCTTTCTTCTTGAAGGCTACGATTTCCATATCAACACAATCCTCGTACAGATCATCGTCATCCTTATCAATTTCGTTGTCACTGTCAATAAGATCACCCCCGAAATCACTGTCACTGTCATCACTTTCAGACGATGGTTTTGGGCTGTTGGTATGAACATTACCCCCTGGTTTTGGGCTGATCACAGGGGGCAATTCTGCAGATATCATCGAGATCTAAGCCATCAAACAGATCCTTCTCATTGACATACAGTTTGAAAATTTGGAACTTTGGAACTACTGTAGACATCATCAGAGTATCCGCATCACTGTCAATTATGCGCAATCCATCGCTGAAACCCTTCCCCGGAAGTTTCCAATTCACTTGCTGTTTTTCAGGATCATACCCAAGCTGCCCCAAGAAATCATGTACCCATAACAGTGACCATGTCTCTACCTCACCATCATCAAAGCAATCAATCTGGCAATCAGCATATGTTTTGTTGATTCCGTAGCCACAACACCTTCCACCATGATTAATCTGCACCGAGAAACGCTCTTCCAAAGGTCCTAGTGATGAAAAAAATGCAATAGAGTCACTACATAGCCGACAAAGAAAGAAGGCAATCGACGAACATGAGGCAATCGACAGCACCAGGACCAACACGCGCGCCAGGGTTAGGGTTAGGTTCTTACCGTACTGCGGGGGCGGGTCGCCAGAGCGTCGACGTCGAGGGGGCATCCTTGCGGACCAGCACGCGCGCCAGGTTCGCTGACGTCTCACGGCCGCCGTTCGCCGGCCGCCAGGAGATGCCGCCTCCAAGTCGCCGCCGGACCAGCAGCGTTTGGGATATTTGACGAGGGGGCGTGAACTGGAAGGGACAGCGAGCGAGGGGGGTTACCGCAATATTTCCAACTGCTTCGCTTCTGTCATGTGGGCCCTATTGCTGACCAAAACTGGTCAAAGTGCCACGTCTGCAACTCAGACGTGCTCCGGCGAGTTTAGGACCTCCGGTGACACACTTTAAAAAGAATTAGGACCCAAACGTGCACTTTCATACATATGGGACTCAGATGACACCCCCGGCATAGTTATGGGACCTATGGTGCATTTTACTCTTTAGAATAGACCAGAATTGATAAGTTAAGAGTGCCGATTACCGGGATTCAAAGTTCAGGGTTTGATTTATCTTTTGTCTATAAGTTGAAGTTTGTTTTGGACTTTTTCCTTCCGGAAATGAAATTAGGAGGAAACTGACTTGTTCTTTGTGCATCTTGTGGAACTCTAAAACCCGAAGTTTTGTTTTGAAGCTTCCGCAACTGAAGTGGAGGTGATTTAGCTAACACGGCGACGCGAGGGTGCCATCATTTTCAGACAACTCTAGTTTAAAACAGGAGGCAGATTATCCATCCAGTTTTGGAGTTCACGTTGCAATAGGTATATGTACCCGGTCAACCGGTGAGTGCTGGAAAACGATTATTTTTTGTTCTATTTAAAAACTCACGTGAGGCATATCGTGTTCTTTTCTTCGAGAACAACAGATTAATAGTAGCTCGGTTTCCAGCAAAAATCCAGAGCAAACGGAGGAACGCCGGGAGAAATAGCTTGCACGGCGCGTGAGGGAAAGAAGACTGAGCGGATAGGGACGCCCCCTCGTTTTCTGTCCAAACGTGCGAGCAATGCCAACGTGGGAAACACCGGCCGGCAACGGCAAGCCAGCCGTAGCCCAACCGCCGCCTCGTCGCTATATAAGCCCCAGGCGGCCAGGCGCCCACGCAGCAACCTCGTCTCGATCCAGATCCAAAACCTTCCGATAAACTCCATCCTCATCTCGATCCATCGATTCACGGTCTTTTCTCTTCGTGACCTCGTAGACACATCCATGTCTATCGTCGCCGGAGGAGTAGTGCTGCAGCTGCGCGTCCCGTCGTCGTCAGTGCCGTTGCAGTTGCAGCGGCGACGTGGGGCGGCGCCCATAAGGTGCGGGAGCGCGCGCGGGGCGGCGACGCCGGCGAGGCCCGCGGGCCGGGGCGTGGAGGAGGACCACTACCGGACGCTGAGGCTGGCACCGGGGGCCACCAGGCGCGAGGTCAAGGCGGCCTTCCACCGCCTCGCGCTGCAGTACCACCCGGACGTCGCGCGCCGGCACAACGACGGCGACGAGGACGACATGGACGACATGGACTTCCAGCGGATCAACGTGGCGTACCAGAGGGTGATGGGCAACCTCCGGGAGGCGGAGGCGAGGCTCGAGTACTGGCGCGCCCGCTACGGCCTCGCCGACGAGGACCTCGACCGGTACCGCCGCTACCTCAACGACGAAGACGATTGGTTCGCCGACCTCTGAATTTCTGAAGCGGCAGCACTGTAAATTTGTGAAATTGTCGGCGTATTGCTTTCGTCCTGTTTTATTGTGGGGACAAGTGATCCAGAATTGCATTCAGAGTTTAGTTAGCAATTGTACTTGGAACAATTTAATTTCATTATGAATATTAAAACAGGGATTTTAATCTGAATTTGTGGCTCAGGAGGGTCGCCTCTTTCGTTTTCAGTAATCGTGGCCTGTCGCACCGACATCGCGCCAGACGCCTGTAGGTGAAATCTTTCAATTTTGTGGCTCAGGATTGCATTTTTCTGCTACATCAAACTGTGGCCAGTGACGCAGTAACGGTTTGAGATGTTTCCATGAGCTGGGCAATTGCGCTTGACCGTGCCGCCACCGCTGGCCCGCCCAACCCAATTTTGCTTCTTGAAGATATAACGATCTACCTTTCTCAGAGAGTGGACCGGGTTGGCTGATCTTTACCCACGCGGGGGTGCTTTTCTTGTATTAGTAGGTCCCTCTTTGTTCGTGTTTTAGTTTGGTCTAGGTCATGTCATGTTTGCTTCTTCTATATCAATATAAGGCAAAACTTTTGACTCGTTCCAAAAAAAAGACCATACAGAGTTCTTACAATGCAGAGTGATATGGTGTATTGTTTCCAGTGCTGACAGAGATTACAACTTGCTTCAGAGCACCAGGTTTTAACGATCATGTTGTCCCGTGTATTTCAGCCTCCCACGGAAAGCCAGCCACAAGAACTTGTGCATATAACCAACCCATTTGTGAGCAGACCACCTGACTCCTGTCCGAGAACATAGATCACCGCTGTTGTTGGAGTCCTTGCCGGTTGGGGTCCTTGCCGGTTGTGATCCTTTTTCATCTCCACGTATTTTGGGTTCCTATAGAGATCACGTCTGGGGGACGTCTGCAACAGCCTTGTCTTACAACCTTTTAAATTCTTACAGTGCTCATGACATGTCTTGTGAGTGTTGAGAATGTCAAGGGTATCGCACTAACCATTGCATACTCCACAATGCTAAATTGCTAACCGCACGGCCATCATTTTTTTTGCTCGACGAAATCGGAGTGTTCCTTACCAATAAGAAAATAATGTTTATGGAATCAATTAGTTAGGCACAAAAGATACAATATATTACCTAATAATCAATAGGTACACTAAAGTATACATAAATTAACGCTAGTCTATGACATGCAACTTCCTCTTAAATATCTAAGCACATATGATAGATGGCAACCGTGAAATTTTGGTGACGGGGATGGGATTAATTAAGAGCGTGTGCAGAGTTGCAAAACTCGTGTGGCTAATAAAAGACATTTTACTCCCTAACTGGTTTTGGTGTTAATAACAACATGATTAGCGAACTAACCATTTGCTTGAACATAATAGGACTATTGAAGATGCCACAAGACGTTTGTAGACCCCTCGAGGTGAAAAGAGAAAAGAAAAGATGCCCGATGCTTTTCGTATTTGAGTCATTGGACAATTATACTAAACTAGTTGAATGCCCGTGCGTTGCTACGGGCTATTAAAATTGTTTCATTCCCACACATTCAAACCTAGTGCACACGAAAATTTCCCATTGATGTGGATGATATACAAACAACGACAACTTTGTAATTAACATTTGACCCTCGGTCTGGGATTATAACATCCCTCCAAATCTAAGCCTAACTTGGACCATGAAATTAACTAACATAACATGTTTGGTTTGTTAAGAAAATTATATCATTAAATCTGCTTTAAAATATAAATTTAATGGCATATTTTTTCATGACATATATATAATTTATATTTTATTTTAAAAATTCATTGTCGGTGCCTCGCATGTAAACATGACTCAAACATGCATTTCTCAGTTATGTACGCTGTTGCCAAACATAACGTAGAATCGTGCTGTTTTATACGATAAAAAAATCGGTGCTGTTTTTTTTTTTTTTTGTTCTATGTACGGAATCGGCAATAGGACCCATTTTTTTTAGAGGAAGGGCCAATGGCCCCCAATTTTCATTCACGTGAAAACTGGCAATAGGGCCCATGTGAGTATGTGACGGTGGCATAATGTTGCGTGCCTGCGTATCTACGGATCATAATTAGTGTTAGAATAAGAGTTGGATACGATTTGTTTTAGGGTTTTGCTTGTAACTCAAGTAAGGGTGGCCGGCTGGCTCCCTCATATATACCCCTTGTAATCTCCAAACAATCAATCAATATACAAGTATTACAATTTTACATGGTATCAGACTACAAATCGATCTAGGGCATGTCACCGCCCACCCCACCACCGCTGCCGCCGCCCGGCTATTTCGAGTGGCGCGCCAAACTCGCCGCCTCCAAGCTCGCCGCTGCCATGGCGCAATCCTCCTCCTCTACCTCTACCCAAACCCTAGTCTCTTCTACCCCACCCACCATCCAATATGCCGATACAATTCAAGATGTTAGTCCCTTTATTCCTGTTACTTTAGATCTTCCCAAGCACAACTATTACCATTGGCGCCACCTCTTCAAAGTTCATCTAGGCCGCTGCAATCTCCTCGGCCACGTCGACGCCAACTCCGTTCCCCAGCCTTCGGATCCTCGCTGGGTAAAGGACGACCTCGCCATCATCCAATGGATCTATCAACGAGTGTCCACCGAGATCTTCAACCTCGTCTTCCGCGACGCCTCCAACACCGCCACGCTCTGGGCGGCCCTCCGTCAACTGTTTCAAGACAACGTCGACGCTCGTGTCACCACCCTCCACACCGAGCTCCGCAACACCGTCCAAGGCGACTCCCAAGTGGGGGTTTATTGTCAGCGGCTCAAAGCTCTCGCCGACGAGCTCCGCGAACTCGGCGACCCCATCGACGACCGCCAACTCATCAATGTCCTTCTCGTCGGGCTCGGTGAACGTTTCGAGAAGCAAGCCTCCTTCATCCCCATGATGCGTCCGCGACCCTCCTTCACCGAGGTACGCTCCATGCTTCAATGGGCAGATCGCGCCATCGCCAGCAAGGAGGCTCGCCCCCAAGTCTTCGCGGCCATCCCACGTCCACCAGCTCCAGCTCCACCGCCGCCGCCTCCTCCACCATCGGTGCAACCACCCCCAGGATGGCGCCCCAGCCCCAACTACCGAGGCACAAGGCCGATCTATCGACCTCCACGGACATCAGCACCATCGGCTTCGGCTCCTTCAGGCGTCGCACCACCAGCCCCGGCTCCACCACCGGCTCCTGCACCTCTAGCATCGCTGATCTACCGCCCCCCACATGACCCTTGGACCGGCCTTGTGCAGGCCTGGTCCATGCCCTGGGCGGCTCCCTCTCCAATCGGCACACCACCCGCCTATGCCGGCTCTTGGATGCCGGGCATGCGCCCGCACACCGGCTCCCCTGGACTACTTGGTCTGCGCCCTCCATCGCAGGCCTACGTCGCTGCACCATCCTACTACTCCTACAGCGCACCGTCACCAATGAACTACAACACCTCAACAGGCGGCCACTATCTGATGTACCAGCTTCCGCCGCCACCGCTCGCCTCAGCACCGCCATCTGCATCAACCTCGTTCCCTGCAACAACGCCAAGCTGGGACCAAGCCGCTTTCCTCCAGGCCATGAACAACTTCGCTGCTCAAGGAACCTCAGGTATGGATTGGATTTTCGATTCTGGTGCATCAAGTCACATGTCTAATTCGCGTAATATGCTGTCATCGTGCACTTCTTCACCTTTTTCCTCTATTACTCTTGGAGATGGTTCTCTAATTCCTATCCATTGTGTTGGCCAAACCCATCTTCCATCCTCCACAAAACCACTCCTCCTTCGAGATGTCCTTGTTGCCCCTGCCCTAATTAAAAACTTAATTTCTGTCCGCCAATTTACACGTGATAATCTCGTTTCCGTCGAATTTGACTGTTTTGGCTTGTCTGTGAAGGATTACATGACCAAGGCGGAGATCGCATGCTTCAATAGTTCCGGAGACCTATACTCTATCAACGGTGCACCCACCACCGCTCAGCCCTCCTCCATGGTTGCTTCGGTGGATTTATGGCATCAACGTCTAGGACATCCTCAAGCTGCAACACTATCCAATCTTCTTAGTGAATTTTCAATTTTATGTAATAAAGATTCTCATGATATTTCGGTTTGTGAGTCATGTCAATTAGGCAAACACGTTCATCTTCCCTTTAGTACCTCCCAATCTTCTAGCACTTTTCCCTTTGAATTAATACATTGTGATTTATGGACCTCTCCACATGAAAGTTTTTCTGGTTTCAAATATTATCTTGTTATTCTTGATGATTTTACACACTTTATTTGGACTTTTCCCATGCGCAACAAATCTGATGTTCACACAATTTTTCTAAATTTCCAACGTTATGTAGCTACTCACTTCTTTTTGCCTATAAAATTTATTCAATGTGATAATGGTAAAGAATTTGACAATAATCGAAACAGAAACTTCTTCCTTAGTCATGGCATTCTCCTTCGTTTTTCCTGCCCCTACACCTCTCCCCAAAACGGCAAGGCCGAACGAGCTCTCCGAACAATTAATGATATTATTCGCACACTTTTAATTCACTCATCTATGCCTCCTCGATATTGGGCTGAGGCCCTCCGCACTGCAACATATCTTCTAAACATACGACCAACTAAATCCAATCTTCATCACACTCCCTATTTTTCTCTCTTTAGATGTCATCAGATTACTCCGAGCTTCGTGTTTTCGGTTGTCTTTGCTTCCCTAACATGTATGCCACATCACCAAATAAACTAGCCCCCCGATCTATCTCCTGCGTGTTTCTTGGTTACTCCGATGAACACAAAGGTTTTCGTTGCCTTGATCTTCTCTCTGGCCGTATTCACATCTCTCGTCATGTCACCTTTGTTGAAAACGTTTTTCCTTTTTCACAACGTCACACGCCGTCCGAGACCGACACATCTACCACCTCTCCCTCACCTCGCCGAACCACCCTAAACCCTCTCTACATCGCACCAAACCCAACCCTACCAAACCCTACCCCGAGCCCTGCCGCGGCAGCCGAAACTGCTGCAAATCCTGCCGCGGCAGCATGCGATAATACCGCGGCAGCGGGCTCTGCCGCGGCAGACGTCTCTGCCACGCCTCCCGATCCTCCCTCTCCTATGCCCGAATCCTCCGCTGCGCCGGGCAATGCTTCCCCCTCTCCTCTCCAACCTCCCCCCATGCCATTCCTATAACTAAACCTACTAACGAACATGTAATGCGCACACGAGCAAAATCAGGATTTAAATTACCAACTCAAAGATTAAATCTTAATGTTACTCCATCTATATCTCCCATTCCCAAATCTTATAAATCAGCTCTTCTTGATCCCCACTGGACTTCTGCAATGCGTGATGAATTTCAAGCTCTTATAGATAATCAAACTTGGCAACTTGTTCCTCGACCTCCCGGTGCTAATGTTGTTTCTGGTAAATGGGTTTTTCGTCAAAAATTTCACTCCGATGGTTCTCTCTCTTGCTATAAAGCTCGTTGGGTCTGTCGTGGCTTCTCTCAACAACATGGTCTTGATTACGATGAAACCTTCTCTCCTGTCGTTAAACCCAGCACCATTCGCATTGTCCTTAGTCTTTCAGTCACTTCTTCTTGGCCTATTCATCAACTTGATGTTAAAAATGCTTTCTTACATGGATCCCTAAATGATCTCCAAACAATCAATCAATATACAAGTATTACAATTTTACAATTAGACGTGAAGATAAGATGCCACGTTGAATATCTTGCTCGCTCCATGTAAAGTTGTTGTTTGAAAGAAGACAATCATATTATCTTCCACATCGGACCTCTCTACCACCCCCTTTGATCCATCTTAAACATTGTCACCATTGTGGTGGAACTCTGCATGACGAGAAGGCGTAATATCTCTGCCACATTCTTCTCTCACTACGAGACAATGCCTCCATTCATCATGCGCCCGGTAGCGTGACTCGGCTGCACCTTAGGCCCACAATTTTTGTACAAACCCTATGAACATGTAATCTAGAAACATATGATAGGAACATAAATAGTCAATACTTTTCGACACTCCTCTCCACCACTTGTTGCAAAATAGTAAACTTTTTCTAGTGTTGGCTATACTTCTTAGCATTAATATCAGTCTTCAATCTTCATAGGCTAGAATGAAACAGAAATGACCATAGGCTGCCAAAAAATATCTTAGGTGGCCCAGATGGCCATATAGATGAAGGTGATCAATTCCTAAACGCAGCAGCTGGTTAAAAACAAAATTCCTCCAAACAATAGTTCGGCAGAAATAAGGTCACATAATTAATAATTTCATGAAATCTTCTTAAAATTAGAAGTTACTATCAAAACGCGGCATTTCAAATGCACTTTAATTAGCAATGTCATGAAAATTGGAAACCTTAAGGGGTCTACTACTAAAGCATGAATATCATCAATCATTCATGGACCTTTTCTTCAAGGAACCATGAATAGGAGCAAAGACGAATCTGATTGGAGTCCTAGATATCTAAAAGATGCATGCATCGTTGATCCGTGAGCCAATGGATTCACGCGGGGACGATGGCAGCTCAGGCAAAAAAATGCCTAAAATCGTTTATGTACAGTGTCAGTCGATTCCTGCGCCGGGGACGCTGCGCTCGCCCTGCGGTCCAGGAATCGCTCCTCCTCGCCGTGGCCGTCCACTGCCGTCTCGAGGCCGGCCTGATCTTCCGCCCGTCCTAAGCAGCGGTCTGCGCCCCCGATTGCGTACCAGGGCGACGGCCAAGCCCAAGCAGCCGCACGGCGCCCCCGACGCAGCCTCACAAACCGTCGGTCTCGTGGCAGTCCTCGTCGGTATGTATTCCAGTTCTATTCTGTTTTTGCACGAATATTCCAGTTCTATTCGGCAGCGGGGACTTGTAAACGTATGCCTAGCTGATCGTGTGCGCAGATACGGGGTAGTTGGGCCACGTACTGATAAGGATCAAATAGATGATCCGTTGGTTTTGACCCAATCTTTCACGATACTAGCAGCAACAACAAGAACTTCCGATCAAACAAAGATGTGAGACCGTAAGAACAAAAACTAACGTTGAGTAGATTGGATCAACTCCATGCACAGCAGCGATAAAATCCCTCGCGGATCAGCAACAAAGAACACGGTATTTAGTGTCCCAGACATGAGACGTTTTCTGTAGTTTTACTCTCGATAAAATTCAACCTAGTACATTGGCCGTAGCCAGCCCTTTATATAGGCGACGCAACTAACACGAAACTGAACGGAAACAAATCAAAACAGAATCTGACTCTCTCTCTGTTATATACGATAGCAAAGAAAACGACGAAGTAGCGGAAAGATCAACCAACGGGTACACGAGATTTAACATGGAAAACCCCTCCAACAATAGAGGAGAAAAAACCACGGACGCCAGCCAGCAATACTTCACTATATCGGGTGAGGTTACAAACGCCGGGGATTTACACAATGACTTATTCCATGACGGCTGCTTACAAGATGTATTTATAGGTGTCCTGACCTAATCTAGGTCGGTAACAACTCGTACCGTACCGCGGGGGCTGCCGCCCCCCGCACCCCCCTCCGTGCGGCCGCCAAGGATTGGGCCACAAGTTGGCCTTTATTAGTATATACGAATTTGGATCACCACAAACACAAACTCCAACCTGAGACAAATTTCATCTTGTAGCATGAACGAGAACTCCACCCTGAAACACCAAAGAAAAAACATTCGCCGCCAAATAGCCTCTTGGGCTAGACAGTGATACCAACTAAGCCCGAGCAAAGCTCGAACTTATTAACAGGAACTGGCTTTGTCATCATATCAGCAGGATTATCATGAGTACTTATCTTGCATACTTTCAACTTACCTTTTGCAACAACATCACGCACATAATGGTATTTGACGTCAATGTGCTTTGTTCTCTCATGGAACATCTGATTCTTAGTAAGGTAAATAGCACTTTGACTGTCACAAAACAGGTTAATGCAAGTATCATCTCCACAAAACTCAGCAAACAAACCTTTCAGCCAAACCGATTCTTTACATGTTTCAGCAATAGCCATGTATTCTGTTTCAGTGGTAGACTGGGCAACAACGGATTGCAACGTTGCCCTCCAACTCACGGCACAACCACCAAGCGTGAACACATAACCTGTGAGGGATCTCCTCTTATCCAAATCGGCAGCAAAATCTGAATCCACATAGCCTACGAGTCCCTCACCAGTCTTGCCAAACTTCAGACAAGCATTGGATGTGCCGCGAAGGTACCTCAAATCCACTGAACAGCCTTCCAATGTTTTTTACCAGGATTAGCCATATATCTATTAATAGCATATGATAAATCTGGACATGAGCAAACCATGACATACATTAAAGAACCAACAGCACTAGAATATGGAACTCTAGACATGTACTCAAAATCCTCATCCGTATTAGGATATTGTTCAGCTGACAATTTAAAGTGAGGAGCAATAGGAGTACTAACAGACTTTGCATCATGCATGTTAAAACGATGAAGAACTTTCTTAATATAATTTTGCTGACTAAGAAACAACAAACCAGAATTTCTGTCACGGGTAATCTCCATACCTAGAATTTTCTTAACAGCACCAAGATCCTTCATCTCAAACTCGCTGCTCAATTGTGACTTTAGAGCAGCGATATCTTTCTTGCTCTTGGCAGCAATCGACATATCATCAAAATATAATAGCAGGTATATAGACGATCCATTAACAAACTTAATGTACACACAGCTGAAAAATTCAGACCTCTTAAAGCCATGTGACAACATAAAAGAATCAAACCTTTTATACCACTGACGAGGAGATTATTTCAAACCGTATAAGGACCTTTTCAACTTACAAACAAGATCCTCCTTACCAGGCACTATGAACCCTTCTGGCTGGTCCATGTATATCTTCTCCTCCAACTCTCCATGCAGAAACGCAGTCTTTATATCTAACTGCTCAAGCTCAAGATCACGCATAGCAACAATACGAAAAAATATACGAATTGATCTATGCTTTACAACTGGAGAGAAAACATCATTATAATTAACACCTGGAATTTGACTGAACCCTTTTGCAACTAACCTTGCCTTAAACTTCGGAGCCTCGCTAGGAGATAAACCCTCATTTCTCTTGAAGATCCACTTACAGCGGATAGCCTTCTTTTTTTTAGGCAAGCGCACAATATCCCATGTGCCATTTTTCTCGAGTGACTGCATCTCTTCTTGCATAGCAGCAATCCACTTCTCGCGGTCACCCGAACCCACAGCTTCAGTATACGTGGACGGCTCATGTCCATGCTCCACCTGTTCTGCACAACTCAGAGCATAATCAACAATATTACACTCTTCAATTAAACGTGGTCGAGGACCACAATTCCTCCTTTGTCTACCAGCAGCGATGGACTGATTTTGTTGCTGCAAAACAGGAGGTGGGTTCTGAACATTATTATTATCAGAATCGTCAGAATCATCAGAATCAGGATCAGAATCATCTGTAGTAGCACCATCATTGTCAACAGTGACATTTTTCTTTTCAACAGAGTGCTCCACCTCGACATGAACCTGCTGTTCTTCCTCATCAAAACTATCTGGCAAAATATCTGAGGACAACTTATCAAAGTACATAACAGATTCATTGAAAATAACACTCCTGCTCATAAATGCCTTGTTAGTTTCGGGATTCCATAACTTATATCCTTTTACACCCGAACCATAATCAATGAACACACACTTAATAGCTCTCGGCTCTAACTTTCCATTCTCAACATGAGCATAAGCAGTGCAACTGAAAACTTTAAGTTGTGAATAATCAGCAGGAGTACCTGACCATACCTCGATCGGAGTTTTCTTGTCAAGGGGAATAGATGGTGGCCTGTTTATCAAGTAACATGCGGTGGCAGCCGCCTCAGCCCAAAAACGCTTACTCATGCGAGCGTTGGAGATCATGCAGCGAGTCTTGGAGATGATGGTCCTGTTCATCCGCTCCGCTACACCATTCTGCTGAGGCGTATACGGGATGGTGAGGTGCCTGACAATGCCTTCTTTCCTGCAATAATCATTAAAAGCATTCGAACAAAATTCGCCACCATTGTCAGTACGAAGCAATTTCACCTTCCTTTCTGTTTGTCTTTCAATATAGGAGGGAAAATATCACACCACAAAGCTCGTCACGCTACGAGTTTTTAGATCAAACATTTAGTAGACAAATTTTCCAAACAAAATACATAGGTAAATGCCTATTAGCGCAGCTGCGCTATTTGGTTGATTCGAGCGCTCACTCGACTGCACGTGTGTCTCATCTTCACTTCGTCCCCTACCTCCGACCCTACCTCCCAACCTTCTTCCCAAATCATCCGACAGCACGACCCCCTGCGTTCCTCCAGCCGCCGGCCCGGCTCCTGCCCTGCACCGCGCCGCGCCACGCCGTCTCATACCTCCATTCCCCGGGCACATCAGGGGGCGTACCCAGTCCTCCTGGCAGCCACGAGCCCACGACACGAGAGCGGGCACCGGCCGCGACTGGACCCAAATCATCGATCTCCAGCCCCTGCGCTGCCGTGGCCGAGCGGACCTCCAACATCCTGCCCCTGCGCTGCCGCACGGATCTCCGCCCCGTACCCATCTCCGACAGCCACGAGCTCTGTGTCGCCACCATCCTCCGTGCACGCCACCGCCCTCTTCTCCTCCACTTTTCCCCGTGCAATGAGATGGCCGACGTGCTCCCTGTACCGCCGCCGCCGTGCTCGCCTCCCCGAGCTCCCTCCCATCTGAGCAGGTCCACGACTACAGTGCGTTGGTCCCGTCAGGCGAGCTACAGTGCTCTTCCACTGTTTGGGCATCCGTCAAGGCGTCAACGCCCATAGGCCACTCGTCCAAAGAGCTTCTAGACAGCCACCAGATCTGACTAGCTTTGCTTGATCTGTTTTCTCTGTGGCTTGCTTGTGTTGTAGCTCTACTGAGAAGCGTGATGGTCTAGTTCTTTCCAGGAAAGAGAATTGTGGTCTCTTGCTCTTCGTTTGCTAGTTAGTGTTGTTGTGCGTGCTCTCAATTCCTAATAAATACGTAGTACACGATCATCTTTGTGGAGTTGCTTCCCGCGGTTTGCGAACTTGTATCAACACACACCAGAGTTGCTTCATGTTATATCAAAGTTGATTTTAATTGTTGTGGAGTTGCTTCCTGCAGTAGTGAAATTGCATCAAGACACACCAGAGTTGCTTCGTGTCGTAACAGAGTTTATTTTAATTGTTTTGGAGTTGCTTCACGCGGTTTGTGAAATTGCATCAACACACATCAGAGTTGCTTCATGTCGTAACAAAGTTTATTTAATTGTTGTGGAGTTGCTTCACGCGGTTTATGAAATTGCATCAACACACACCAGAGTTGTTCATGTCGTAACAAAGTTTATTTAATTGTTGTGGAGTTGCTTCACGCGGTTTATGAAATTGCATCAACACACACCAGAGTTAGCTTCGTGTCATACCAAAGTTGATTTTAATTGGTGTGGAATTGCTTCCCGCGGTTGTGAAATTGCATCAACACACACCATAGTTGCTTCGTGTCATAACAAAGTTGATTTTAATTGTTGTTGAGTTGCTTCCCGCGGTTGTGAAATTGCATCAACACAAACCAGAGTTGTTTCGTGTCGTAACAAAGTTGATTTTAATTGTTATGGAGTTGCTCCATGCAGTTTGGTGAAATTAAATCACCAAACCAGAGTTGCTTCGTGTCGTAACAAAGTTTATTTTAATTGTTGTGGAGTTGCTTCCCGCGGAATGTGAAATTAAATCACCAAACCAGAATTGCTTCATGTCGTAACAAAGTTTATTTTAATTGTTGTGGAGTTGCTTCCCGCGGAATGTGAAATTGCATCAACACACACCAGAGTTGCTTCGTGTCATATCAAAGTTAATTTTAATTGTTGTGGAGTTGCTTCCCGCGGAATGTGAAATTGCATCAACACGCCAGAGTTGCTTCGTGTCGTAACAAAGTTGATTTTAATTGTTATGGAGTTGCTTCCCGTGGTTTGCGAAATTGCATCAACACACACCAAAATTGATTTTAATTGTTGTGTAGTTGCTTCCGGCTCACCAAATTGTTTATTACTGTTGCGTAGTTGCTTCATCGTACACCAAACTTGATTGATGTCATATAAAAGTTGATTTTAATTTATGCGGAGCTGCTTGATGCAGTTGTGCAGTTGTCTCATTACACAACAAAGTTGTTTTGTAGTTGTGAAGTTATTTATTATTGTTGTCAAGTTGCTTAATCGCACACCAGAGTTGCTTCGTGTCATACCAAAGTTGATTTTAATTGGTGTGGAGTTGTTTTCCGCGGTTTGTGAAATTACTCAACACACACCAAAGTTGTTTTATTTTATTTTTTGGAGTTGCTTCCCGCTGGCTTGCGAAAACCAAATTATTTATTAATGTTGTGAAGTTGCTTCATCACACATTAAACTTGATTGGTGGCATACAGAAGTTGATTCTAATTGGTGTGGAGCTGCTTACCGCTATTGTACATTTGCATCATCGCCTATCAAAGTTGTTTCCTAGTGTACTAAAATGCTTTGTTGTGGAGTTTTTTTACTTTCGTTGTCAGTTGCTTTTCAGTTGTCGTAGAGTTGCTTATAATACCTGACGAGTGGCGACCTGCCGGTCATCACGGCGTGCGGCCAAGCTGGACGAACCGGCGGCGTGCACACGCGAGCTAGGCAGCTGGGGAGCAGCTTGTGCATCAGACATGTGTACGTGCATGGAATCTACAGTAGCTGATAGGGAGATTGGCATGATGTGGATGTGTTGCCTTCGCAGGCTTGGCCTCAGCAGCAAGATGCATACGTAAAAGGAGAGTGGAGGCGCACGTGTTGTGGGCCAGCGGGCGAAGCAAAGCGACGCACCATCCTGGACGTGAACGCATGCGAGCAGCGCGGGGTGGTAATTGCCTGAGCGCTCATCTGGTCGATATGGCGCGCGGGCGCCCGCTAGACTTGTCCAAAAAGAAAAGATAGTGTTGACTTTTTTTTTCTGCCGCGTAGACCCGACAGGTGGGGCCAAACCGTCAGAAAACGTGTTAGCAGGCTTAAACAGGCGAATTAGTGCTCAGCGTCACACCATGGCCTCAATAGTGCTATTTATGTGTCAACAAACACTAAGGTGGTGGTTCATCGGCGTCTTGTGTTCAATTGTGGTCTTTTTTTTGTCATTTTATCTCCCTCGTGGAAGTCCAGCCGAAAATTCCCCATCCCGTTGGAGCTAGCCGCAAGACCTAATCTTTGCCAGCGGATCCAGCTCGCAGCCGCTCTCCTCTTCACTCGCTGCTGCTCGTCGTCTCACTCCACTGCGCTGCTGCCCGCCTGCCCCCCTTCACGCCGTACTCGTTCCCACGGGAGCACGCCGGAGCGCTTTCTTCCCGACGCAGGTGAGCAGATTCGCCGCCCAAACTGGCCGTCCCTCTCTCTTGTCCGGCGCATTCTTTTATCTCCTCTGCATTGGCGCTCACATCCCCCTTGTATTCGTGCCCACAGGCGAAGCAACGCGGTCAGGATGCCCACATAGCTCGCCCGACCGTCTTACTTTGCTGTGCGTCTTCCAGGGTAAAACCCGTCTGGCCTTACTCGTGTAATTTTCTTACTGGTTTCCTTAATTTAAGCCGGCCGCCGGAGACCGGAGCAGTTCACTAAAGATCGCCTCTTGTTTTCAGTCGGCTCTACTCGACGGAGCACCATGCCGGACAGGAAAGGCGCGACCCTCCTCGAGGACCTGCCTGAGGAGATCGTCGACACGATCCTCATCAGGTTGCCGTCCAAAGACGTCGGCCGCTGCCGTGCCGTCAGCACGTCGTGGCGCAGTGCCACCTCCACTCACCGATTCATGCTCGAACACCACCGCCGCCAGCCATCGCTCCCCATAATCAACGGGGATGGGCGGCCAGCCAGTCTCGTGGTCTTCCGTGACGCCGGTGCTGGAGCCTCCAATCTACACCTCTGGCCTTTCCCTCCGGGCTTCAAACACTGTTCCGAGGATCGCCTCAGAGGCGCCTGTGATGGCTTCATCATCGTCTCCCGTAGATCCCTCCTATTCCTATTCTATATCTACAACCCGGTCATCCGCAAGAAAGCTGTCCTACCGAAGCCTCAAGTTGGGGAATCCTTCTACAACCACATTATCGGTTTCTACCGGTACCATCCAACTGGAGAATACAGGGTGCTCTGGGTCTCACAGTTAGATCCCTACTCACAGTCACAACACTTGTCTGAATCCAGCTTATACGTCCACACTGTCGGAGCCAAGGAGCCAAGGCATGTCAGATTTAGAATGCCAATAATCTCTTCGCTTTCTGCCGAGCAGAAGTTACTGAAGCAGCTGAGCTTTTTGATCTATTATCCGCCACCAGTACACCATCGTGGCAGCCTTCACTGGTGTTCTAATGGTCCTTATAGCGTCGCCGACACTACGGGAGGTGGCGGAAACATTGTTGTGTTCGACACAGAAGCCGAGTCATTTCGTTGGATGCACAGTCCCACGCAGCCGTGCGCTACTAAGAAGTTGTTCAACATGAAGGGGACGCTTGCTTTCTGTGGATGCTCGCCCACTGTTATGAATGTCTGGGTGATGCAGGATTATGAGTCTGAAATTAGGGCTTTCAAGCACCGGATTGATCTGTCAACGGTGGAGGTATCACGACAACTTTATTTAAGTTCATTGAAAAATGATGAAAAGGAAGCACCAATTGATTCAATAGTTGAAGAGTTCAATGATATGGCTTTGCTCAACGAGGGTGAGCTGCTGATCAAGTTTAATAAGAAATATGTGTTACGCTGTGACATGGATGGCAAGTTCTTAGGTATGGTAAACATTGGAAAGAGTCCATTTTGTATGATTCTAGCTCAGTACCGCCTCCAAGAGACCATCATTCCGATTCCGTCCCATGGTATGCAAGGAGAAGATGAGGAGCCTCCATTCTTCGCAGGACATGTCTGAATGTTTCAAGACTCTTGCTTTGCTTTGCCCTTGAATTCGGAGTATGTCTTTTCTTCTTAGCTCTTATTAGTACTGTCGGTAGAACATGTCAGTTTGGATGGTAGCAGTAACTTATTATGATGTGTTGAACGCCTTGTTAATGTTCTGAACTATGGAGTATGAATCTGTTGGCGTTAGAACTTTATTACTGTACCTCTCTGCCTCCCAAGTTTACTGTAATTTTGGCATGGTTCAGATGCACGAATTCACTCTCTTGGCCATGCTCTTTGAGGGAAGAATTTTTTAGCTATTGAAATGCTATTCAGTGTGCAATTTGGTTGGACCTGCTCTTTGTGTATTACGGCACTTAACTAGCAGAGTCTTGTGTCTGATATAGTTACTCCAGTGCTGCTATGACTGAAGAACAATCTTGGTGCTTTGGGCCTTTGTTTCCTGGTGTTGTTCGTGCCTAGGATATTACGTTTTTCTGGGTGGATACGAGTTGAAGACACTGGATGAAGGTAGATTTGCTGGATGCTTCATCTTTGCCAAGAGAAAGATTTGTAACTTGATTGCAAATATGGCCAAAATGTTGATATCATGTGGTTAGTTCATGTCTTGGATCACAAGGAAAACCCAGCTTTTTCAGTGATCCATGATATGAAACTGACTGTAAGATTATGCTATCTCGACTTGTTCAACGCATCCGGTGGAGCACACACACTGAAACTGCATTGAACTGCAAGCACGGGAGTTTCTCTTATTCTCCTTGGGAATAACGAACAGCATGCTGTTAAACCCAGGGGCAACCTGGGTAGGATCTCGTATTAGGTAGGATGTATGAGATCAATTTTTCTTTCCCTCAAAAAGATTTTTTTTCTTCTGAAAATTCAAAACATGTACGTTCCCCCAACCTGTTAAGTGATAACCCTACGCTAGAGAGAGCGGCGGCGACGGGAGGCGGCGGCGCCTCACGCTGCCGCCCAACGGCCTCTCCCCGGCGCGGGATCCCAGCTCGCCGGAGTGCGGCTCGGGTTCGCGGTTCTCGTGCCTGCTGGAGGAGCGGGCGCCGTCGGAAGACGAAGATTGTCTCTCCGAAGTGCCGTTTGAAGCGGCCATGGAAGTGTTGGAGGAGGAAGTGGAGGAAGCTGCGGAGCTGGAGGGCTGGGCGACGGTGAAGAGGAAGGGACGGAAATCTGACGAAGAACTACAGCAGGAATTTTGGAGCGAGATTGGATACCCAACTCCGGCGTCTCGGACGTGGGAAAGGAGCCCGGGTTCGCCACCATCGCCTGCGTCGCCGCCGGTGTTGGGGATGCCCAGGAGCATCGCATCGGGTCGGCGCGGAAGCCCCAGGGCGCCGGACGCGGCCGTACTTCGCCGCCGACGGCTACCATGGGCGCCGCCATCTCGAAGCCAGTACGGCTAGGCTGGCGTGGCCCAGTTCCGAGGCCGAGAATCACTCCCCTGCCTGTTCTCGGGATGTTTATGCCACCCGCTCCGGTGGCCGGAGATGGGAACGACGTTGCACAGGCGGCGGCGGCGGTTTCCGATCCGTCGGACGCGGATCACGGCGGAGAGGCGGGATCCGAAATTCGAACTTCCTCCTCACTGCCAGGTGGGCCCCAGCCACAGGAGAATCTAGACCGTCCATCGCCATGGAGTCATCTCGTCCGTCGTTTCGCCGGACTGTGGAAACCCTTCGGCTCTGCACGGGATTGGACTCCTTCCTCGTCAGTTCTTTGTCACGCCGCCACCAACATCCATCGTCCCGCTGCGCCGCCATCATCGCTATCCGCACCTCGGCCAGCGACTTCCTCTGCACCGTCAATCCAGACCACCCCAACTACTGCTCCTCGCCGGACGTCCGCAAGCGCGAGTTCTCTCTCACGCTCGTTTGCGGAGGTCGCGGCGGCGCCGGCAGCCATGTCGGGCCAAGGAGGGACGGGGGGGCAGCCGGGCCGCGGCGCCCAGGGCACGCAGCAAGCTCCTGGCCAGTTGCCGCCCACGCGGCCGCCTATGCTCTTTGGCAGGTTCGCGGGGCCGGGGACCAGCACGGTGGCAGCGAACGTGGTGGCGCCTGTGCGCACCGGAGGCGCAGTGGTGCGTGCCGCAGTGGCGCCGCCGGTTCAGCCGCCTCCCGTCATCAACCCTACTGCGAGCTCGTTCGTGCCATTTGTCGTTGGTACGTCTACGGATGTGGTCTCGGGTGCGGCCGTCGCCAAGAAGAAGGGCAAGAAAAAGAGGAAGCCGCAGACGCCCACTCTCACGGAGGAGTCCGGTCAGGGTGCTGCTGCGGCTACAGTGGTGGTGCCTCCTGTGGATGGTGTTGTGCCTGTTGGCGTGGGGGAGCATGTGATCACGACGGCCAAGCGGAAGAGATGTTCGATGTGCAAGGTGGACACTCATGACACCAAGGACTGCTCGGTGGATAGATACTGTTATTTCTGTGACAGGGTGGTACACCCGACATTTCGGTGCCCAATTCTCCGGGTACCGAAGCCATATGCTGGGATGGCGGGCATCGGCTGTGAGGATACAATGTTCAGCCACCTGCCGGACGGCGTCTTTAGACCACAGCAGGCTGAGAGTACTACCCCGGTAGCTGTCGTGACGGTGACTGGGGAACGTGTGTCGGCAGAAGTGGTTCAGTCAATGTTAGCCCGCTACTGCCCGTTACAGACTGCATGGCGCTGGGAGGCCATTCCACACAATCAGTACAAGGATGACTCCTTCTTGGTCAATTTTCCTTCCAGAGCGGACTTGGAGAGGATGAATGGTTCCGAGTTAGGGGTACCAAAACAGCAAACGGTGATTTCCATAGACATCTGGAAGCCGGAGGATGTTGAGCCAATGGCGGAATTGACGCCAACTTGGGTGCATGTGACTGGTGTGCCAAATTCAGTGCGGCACTTTCTGGGTCTTTGGGCAGTGGGTACTCTCATTGGCAAGACTATGGACGTGGACTTACTGGCGCTCCGGAGACATAATGTGGCTAGGATCCTGGTGGCCATTCGTAACCCTAACCTCTTTGAGACGAGAGAGGTTAAGTCCGATGCCTTCCTGTTACTTAAGGGGTACTCTTTTCGGTTCACCAAAGAGGCGACGGACTATGTCGCTGAACCGGATTTTGTGCCCTTCATTTGGAGGCGGAACGAGAAAGATGATGATGCGAAAGGCTCGGAGGATAAAGATCATGATGATACTCACATGAGTGGACCGACGAATGCCGCGGATGGAGATACACACATGCCCCAAGCTAATGCAACGGGGCCGGGGTGTTCCACATTGGGGCTTGTTGGGACTATGGAGGAACTTCGTGGAATCGCCGTGACGCCGTTCAACAAACATCCACAGACTCCTAGAGGCAAAGAAATTGTGGAACAGTTGGTCTCGAATGGGAATATCACGGTTGCTTCTGTGCAGGAAAATACAGGTGCTGCTGATCGTGCAATGCTACTGGGGTGCCTGTCGCCGCCTTGTGTGGCAGCTAGCGAGGTGAGGGAGCCGGCCAAAATTGGCCCGCCGGCACATGATGCTGGGCTGCAGGTGCAGGCCATCTCGCAGCCGGCCGTGGCTGCACCTGCCAGCTCGCCGGGCCACGGTGTTGGGCCAAGCGCGGAGGGCCTGCTGGCGACGCATGCCCGCTCCCAGGCCGGGCCGTGCGACGCTGGACTGCCGCCGCCGCTGGTTGATCTCCCTGCTGGGCCGTGTGCAGCGAGTGCAGTGCAACTGCCCGGGGCGGAGGAATTCTCCAGGTCGCCACATGGGCTGGCAGCGGTGCAGACGAGGTCAGATGGTCCTATCCCGGAGCAGGATATGCTGAGTTCCACTGTGTCCCAGCCGACGGTGGACTTGGTCATCGACGGCAAGATGAAGACGGTTCGTGAGTTGGCGCTGGGGGAGGGCTCTTCCTCACCATTGCCTCTTCCGGTGTCGACTCCGTTGAGGAGGAGCGAGAGGCACATTGTGGCCTCCGACGGCTCTTCCACTACGGATGAGGACTCCATGGCGAGGGCGATGAGGCGCAAGGCGGAAATAAACATGGACACAAATGGTATGTGCACACCCCCAAAGTCATTTCTTGCATTTTCAAATTCAAATATTGCTGCTAAATTGAATAGTGTAGGGTTTTCTTTGGGAAATAATGTTGAAAAAATAACAATGTCGACTAATGCACTAAGACATTTGGAATACGACCGGTTAACGGTCAACCCAAAGGTCTCGTGTGAGTCGCACATTGCCCACATGGATGACGAAGCAAAATGACACAATTGATGTCCAGCTCCTCTCACACCTAGTGGGCGATGTATCGGAGGGTGGCTTAGATGAGGCGGTGCTGAGCTCATTATATGACCTCAAAGCATCTGACCGCAAGTCTAAGCCGACTCTAATAAGAAAAAAAATAAAACGCCACGGAAAAAGGCGAAGTTCTCCACACCTCCAATTGTTTCCCAATGAATGGCATATTCGAGAACAGCAGAGGTCTTCGCGACTTGGCTAAACATGCTCGTATTGCTGATTCTATTCGGGATCATCGTTTGGATTTTGTGGGAATTTCCGAGACTGGCAAACGGGACTTCTCAGCGAGCCTACTAAACCGCTTGTCTGGTGGAGTAGAGTTCACTTGGAGGTCTCGTCCGCCACGTGGTCGGTCTGGGGGCATCTTATAGGCGTCAGAACAGAGACCATGGATGTATTGGCTAGTTCGGAAGGTGACTTTCATATTAAGGTCACATCCGTAACAAGGCTGACAACTTCACATGGACTCTTGTCGCTGTGTATGGGCTGCCCAAGATGAGCATAAACCTGCTTTTCTCAGAGAGTTGGTGAACTTAGCAAAAGATAACCCATATCCTATAATTATAGGGGGTGATTTTAACTTGCTAAGGTTTCCACATGAGAAGAGTAGAGGCAGATTTGACAACAGATGGCCTCTCTTATTCAATGCTGTTATTGACAGTCTTAGTCTAAGAGAGTCTCGATGGTTGGGAGGCAATTTACTTGGGCTAATAGCCTCCCAGAGCCAACATACGAGAAGCTGGACCGTGTATTGATGGACTCGGATTGGGAAATTAAATACCCACTAGTCTCAGTACGGGTCCTCGAACGTATAGAGGCATTGTCAGATCATGCTCCCATACTCCTAACCACGGGAACACCTAACCCATTGTGCAAACGCCAATTCAAATTTGAATTGGGTTGGTTGCATAGGGATGGGTTTTTCGATATGGTAAAAGGGTGTGGGAAAGGCCGGTGCCTGGTCTAACTCCAATCCAAAGGTGGAATAATAAAATAAGCGCATTGCGCAAACACCTGAAAGGTTGGGCGAGACATATGGTTGGGCAATTAAAAAATGAGAAGCTCCGGTTGTCATCTATTATAGATGAACTAGAGGCTGCTGCGGAAGTTAGACCCTATCAACGCAAGAGATCGAATTAAAAAATCGTTCTAATGCCGAGATGGCGGGTCTTCTTCGTGAAGAGGAGATCAAATGGTACCAACGATCAAGGCCCAATTTATTCTGGAAGGAGATGCGAATACGAGATACTTTCATAGTCTTGCTAATGGAAGACATAGAAAGAAACTCATTCATTCCTTAACCAGGAAGAGGGTACGATTGAAGGCCATGAGCAATTGAAATCCTACATCACGAAGTACTATAAAAATCTTTTGGAGAGCCGGATGCAGATAATTTCTCGCTGGACGAAACCCAAACAGATGATATCCCGCAGGTTTCCGATCAGGAAAACGCCCATCTGACTGCTCCTTTCTCTATGGAGGAGGTGAAGAAGGCGGTATTCCAAATGGAACACAACAAAGCACCGGGTCCGGATGGTTTTCCCGCAGAGTTTTATCAAACTTTCTGGGACATAATCCAATCGGACTTGCTCGAGATGTTTCAGGATTTACATGCTGGACATCTTGAGTTGTTTCGCCTAAATTTCGGTGAGATAATTTTGTTGCCAAAGGTTAATGGAGCAGAAAGGATTCAGCAATATAGACCTATCTGTCTTCTTAACGTTAGCTTCAAGATTTTCACTAAAACCGCTACTATTAGGCTTAACTCGGTGGCTGATCATGTTGTGAGACCCACTCAGACGGCGTTTATGCAAGGTCGCAATATTCTTGATGGAGTTGTGATTTTACATGAAACAGTTCATGAGATGCATCGGAAAAAACTTAATGGAGTCATCCTAAAAATTGACTTTGAAAAGGCTTATGATAAAGTCAAGTGGTCTTTCTTGCAACAAACACTCAGAATGAAAGGTTTTTCAGCTGAGTGGCGCGCAATGATTCATAATTTCGTTTCCGGAGGAAGTGTCGCCATCAAAGTCAATGACGATGTTGGTAGAAACTTCCAGACGAAAAAGGGATTACGGCAAGGCGATCCATTATCACCTATATTGTTTAATATAGTTGCTGATATGTTAGCCATAATCATTGAGCGGCAAAATCCGATGGGCAAATTGTGGGTGGTACCGCATCTAGTGGATGGCGGATTATCCATTCTACAATACGCTGACGATACAATTCTTTTTATGGAACATGATATGGAGAAGGCAAGAAACCTGAAATTAATATTATCAGCGTTCGAGCAACTTTCCGGTCTAAAAATCAATTTCCATAAAAGTGAAGTGTTTTGTTTTGGCGACGCCCAAGAGGAGGCTGCCCAATATGCCGAATTATTTGGCTGTGGGCTGGCCAGTTTCCAATTAACTATCTCGGCATCCCAATTCACTTTAGGAGGCTAACGATAGCTCAATGGAAACATGTTGAGGAAAGACTACAAAAGAGGCTAAGTAGCTGGAAAGGAAAATTATATCCTTAGGGGGAGATTGGTACTCATAAATTCAGTCCTAACTAATATGGTGCTGTATATGATATCTTTCTTTCAACTACCAAAGGGAGTCTTGCATCGATTGGATTACTTTCGATCCAGATTCTTTTGGCAAGGGGATAGTGAAAAAAAGAAATACCGGCTGGCAAAATGGGATGTAGTGTGCCGCCCTAAGGACCATGGTGGTCTTGGGATTCATGATCTTCAGGTCAAGAATCGAGCTCTTCTTGGTAAGTGGCTGTTTAAGCTACTGACGGAAGAGGGGGTGTGGCAAACCCTCCTTAGGAGAAAATACATAGGCTCAAGTGCGTTATCACAGGTTTCTTGGAAATCAGGTGATTCCCATTTTTGGGCGGGCTAATGGCGACGAAGAAATTCTTCTTCCCATATGGCTCTTTCTCCATTAAGGATGGGTCTGAGATAAGGTTCTGGGAGGATACATGGTTGGGTACTACCCCACTCCGAGAACAATATCCAGCATTATATGGTATAGTCCAAGGACGTCACAAGAGTGATACACTTGCTCAAGTATGGTTGATAATCATCCACTGTGACGTTCCGTAGAGATCTTGTTGGACCCAGGTTGGCATCTTGGCATGAGTTGCTCCAGCGACTCGCTACTGTCAATTTGTCTCAAGGGACCGATGAGTTTCGGTGGAATTTACGCAATGTGGTAAATTCTCCGTGGACTCCATGTATACAGCACTCGTTCAGCCGGATGTGCCAGTAGATAATAATAAGAAAATCTGGAAGATGAAAATTCCACTTAAAAAAAAGTTTTTGCGTGGTATCTTCGTCGAGGAGTAATTCTTACAAAAGACAACCTTGCAAACGCAATTGGCATGGGAGTAAACAGTGTGTCTTCTGTCATAAAGACGAGACAATCAAACATCTGTTCTTCGAGTGCAAATTTGCTAGTTCTATATGGTCCATCATCCAGATAGGTTCTACTATTTACCCACCTACAAGCATTGCTAATATTTTTGGCAATTGGCTGAATGGTGGATAATAGGTTCAAACAACTTATTAGGGTGGCAGCGCTTGCCGTAATATGGTCGCTTTGGCTATGTAGAAATGACAAGGTTTTTAATGATAAAAATTGCTCTCTTATGCAGGTTATCTACAGGACTACTGCTACACTCCGTTCGTGGTCTCAGTTGCAACGTGTGGGGCATCGAGACCTGTTTATGGAGGTGTGTACAAGACTGGAGGATACGGCGAGAGACTTTTTATCCCTACATGGATGGCAGCATAATTTGCGGATCGGCCCTCCACCACCATAGGCGTTCTACAATTTCTCATTTTGATATGTAATTCGCCTTGTTTATTTCATTTCGTACTACAGACTTGTTTCGGCTGTGTGCATCTTTGTTATGCAGAGCTGGGTGTAATGCTTAAACATTTTAAGTAATAAAGACTCCCTTTATCTAAAAAAAAAACAGTTTCAGTAATAGTAGATGAAACGGATCAAGCATCTCTGTTTGTGTTTTGTTTTGAAACGAACACATGTCAGTTAATCATGCACTACTTTTCCCTCTAAGAAGCATGATGTATGTGTTATGATATTATTTCTGTAGCATGCATGTAAAATGCAGAACAAATATCCACCGCTTGCAACGATCGAGCTGCAAGCTCCGGCCCTATTCATCTGCAGGTGTTCCGTGCTTTCTCTGTCGGATTGCTACAGACGGAAGGCGTCGGGACTAATTTAGCACTCGTCTCTTTTCCAAAAAAATTAAGCCACCGTGTTGCTCGTCTCTTGGCCAAAACCGAATCCTTCACCACCGCCGCTCCGCGCAGCCGACGAAACCCTAGCGTACATCACGACGTTCTCAGCTTTTATCACCGTGTTGCAAATCGCCTGTGATTTAGTCTTTTTTTTTTTCAAACACGTACTGGACTCTTATCTCCTCATCCCACTGCCGGAATTCCCGATCATAAACTAACACACAGCCGAGCCCTATTATCTCCCCCAAGAGAAGGGGATCGGTCGAGCTCCTGCACGTCCGCACCGAGCTCCAGTTTCACTTCTCCGTCGAGGTACGCGTCTCTCTCTCTCTCTCTCTCTCGACATCCACCTAGTTCACTGCCGTCGCTCGCGTGGAGTCGTCTTGTAACCCTCTCGATCGGGCACTGAATCTGGCTGATCTCAAAACGAAAAAACTAAATCTTGCCGCGTCTTTTCAGTTGACAGGACTCGGCGGAGCACCATGCCGAAAAGGAGAAAGACCCGCTTCGAAGACCTGCCTGAAGACATCGTCGTCGATCAGATACTCGTACGGCTGCCGTCCAAGGCCGTCGGCCGCTGCCGAGTTGTCAGCAAGTCATGGCTCAGTGCCACATCCACGCCGGGATTCATGCTGGAACACCACCGCCGCCAGCCATCGCTCCCCATCCTCGATGGGGACGGGCGGCCTGCCACTTTCAACATCTGCCGTGACAACGCCCGTGCGAGAGCCTCTAATAAGCACCTTTGGTCTATCCTCCTAGGCTACAAAAACCACCCTGAATATAGCATCCAAGGCGCATGTGATGGCTTCCTCATCGTACGCCGGATACCCGCCCAGTCGAAATCCCGATTCTACATCTACAACCCGGTCACCCACAAGCATTCTCTCTTACCGAAGCCTCAAGTTGGTCAAGGATTCATCAGCAATGTAATTGGTTTCTATCGGAACGATCCAACTGGAGAATACAGGTTGCTGTGGGTCTCCTGCTCCTCACCGTTAGGACGCCTTTCTAAGTCCATCTTATATGTCCTAACAGTGGGATCCGATGAGCCGAGGCACGTCATGGTCACAATACCAGCAGCCTCGTCGCCTTCCGTGGAACATAAGTTACTGGAGATGCTGTGCCATTCTTCCTATTCTAAACCACCAGTTCACCACCGTGGCAACCTGCACTGGTACCCTTCTGTTGCCAACAATGTTACTGGAGGCGCTGGAGATATTATTGTGTTTGACACAAAAGTCGAGTCATTCTGGTGGATGCGCAGTCCCACCAAGCCGGGCCATACTTGGAAGTTGTTCAACATGAATGGGACGCTTGCTTTCTGGCACAACTCTACTCCCAGTTTCACCGCTATGGACGTCTGGGTGATGCAGGATTACGAGACTGAAATGAAATCTGGGTCTTGAAGTACCGGATTGACGTGTCAACGCTGGAGGCATCACGACAACTTTATTTAGCTTGTGTCAAAGATAAAAAGGAAAAGAAAAAGAAAACACCAGTTGAGTCAACGGTGTTATGGTTCAATGATATGGCTGTGCTCAATGAGCGGGAGCTGCTGATTTTGTTTAATAAGAAACATGTGTTGCGCTGTGACATCGATGGCAAGTTCTTAGGACTTGTAAACCTTGAAAATAGTCGACATCCTAGGTCGATTACTCAGCACCGCCTCCAAGAGAGCATTGTTCCATTTCCTTGTCAAGAGATGCAAGAAGGAGATGAGGAGTCTCCC
This sequence comes from Poa pratensis, assembly GCA_947311845.1. Taxonomy (NCBI): domain Eukaryota; kingdom Viridiplantae; phylum Streptophyta; class Magnoliopsida; order Poales; family Poaceae; genus Poa; species Poa pratensis. The sequence goes on from CAMZMU010000070.1 coordinate 6,100,315, forward strand.
TTCTCGACATGGTATGTCTGAATGTTCAGGGTTGCTGGTTTGCCATGCCTTTGGATTGAGACTGAGAGAATAACTTTTTTTCTTAGCTCTCCTTACTTATTAGTACTACTATTAGAACATTTTATATTGGAGGGTTGCAGTCACACCTGGGATGTCATCATTTGGTGCTTGCTTATTATCATGTCTCGAACATCTTGTTAATGTTCTGAACTTGGAGTATCAATATATGACATTATAGCTTTATTAATGTTCCTCCTTGCCTCCGAAAATTTACTTTAATTTCGGCATGGAGTGGCATCAGGAACATTATGGATTCACTTTTGATCATGCTCTTTGAGCAAAGGAAACTTTAGTTGCTGAAGTGTTATTCTGTACTCTTTTCATAGGCTGTTAGTTTGATCTCTCTTGTTCAGTGCGCAATTTGGCCATAACTCGTAAGTTTTTCTGTCAACATAACTTTTCTTGCATAGCTGTGTCTAATGCGTCACTTACTGATTATGACATTTTTGTGTCTGGTTTGTTACGTCAGCGCTGCTATGGTTGAACAAAGAACATTGGTACTTCGTGTCAAGGTTTAGGCGTTTTTCAGATAGAACTGAGTGGAAGATATGCTACGTTCTTGGTTAAAGTATAACGATTTTTTGGCTGATCACGTGGAAACCCCAGCAATTCCAGTGATGATATGACCAATTCAACACAAACTAGATCTCTGCAATTTCTTCCATGTAGCTGAACTGTCGGATTGAAAACCCAAAACTGGATATTCTAACCACAGCTTTCTCTTGGCTCGGGAGCAAAAGTCGAACAACAAGCTGTTAGTCTTTCGCTAGCAATTACAGTACTGAAGTTGAATAGGTCATGTGGCTCCGTTATTTATGTATATATCGTCTTCCTTCTCTTAACACACTAGTATATGTGCACGTGCAACGCACGACTCTACCATGACTCTACAATATATGCGTCGAGATACACAATATGTCGACAACTTTTTGCTAGACAGCCAAGCACCTTATCGTGTCTCATCGCAGGTGATGTATATGCACATCTATGTAGGATATCTTCGACGCATCCAAGGTCTTGGCCCCGGATGTCGGCGTGCGTGCATCATTGTCTTGTTGAAGGTCTCAGCTCGGATCTCGGCTTCAGGGATGAAATTCTCAAAGCGCGTGCGCCCGGTCCATTCTTGAAAGCTTTTGTCTATGAATTTTGTGCTAATCGGCATGTAGTCATATAGGCACATTTGTTTGAAATAATAATCTTTCTCATTCCTCCGGCTTTTTCACGCCATCGTCCCAACCCACACACTTTGTTTCGGGAGCCAAACTTTGTTTCGGGATCCAAACAAATAAAAAAACTTTGTTTCGGGAGCCAAACTTAGTGACATCATAAGCTACTTATTACAAATCCGACTACAAAAAGTAAAACTGAAAGATTCGTGCGCTGATAATTAATAAGCCTGGAATTGGATTGGAGTCCAAGTCCAATCTATATCCAATCTCACGTGGTGTGGTCCAGCTCCAATCCATGCTATATTTCACAGAATTGAAATCCACCCAAATCCAGTCAGCCGTAGTACTGGATATCCAAAGTCCAAATGGACCTTAACACGAATTCGTTTCTACTCCACACGATCCATGCGGGCAGTCGGGCACCACCGGTAGTCTAGCACCACACGATCCACGCAGCACGTACGCACACATAACACTCGACGCGGATGCAAGGAAAGCTAGCTAGCAGAACACAACGCCGCCGCCGGCCGGCGGGATCGAGCTACGCTGCCTACGGCCGAGCTAGCTAGCACTCCGGGATGAAGTCGTCGCACTCTGCGTCTACACGCTCGTTGCTGCAGTCCTCCGGCACGACCGGGAACGGCGAGTCGGTAACGAGCAGCGGCCGGAGGCCCTCAAGGCTACGGCCCAGGATCCACGCCACCATCGGCGGAGGTGATGTCGCCGTGGCCACACCGGACTTGACGTTGGCGCTCATCATCTTGAACGCCCGCGCCATAGTGGCAGCGCCGGTGTCCAGGCCTCCGTACTCGCCACGGCCTCCTGCTCCGCCGTAGTCGCGCCTGCCTCGGCCCTTGAAAGGGAAGAGACCGTAGAAGAACTACGGGTAACTCCACCTCCCGCGCGCGGTGCCACGCCATGGTGGAACTGGAAAGGATGCGATGTGGTGGCCGACGGCGGGGTGGGCGAGGAGGCCGAGGAGCGCACGTCCGGCGAGCTTACTGCGGCCATGGTGGCATAGAAAGGAACGTTTTGTTTTAGCGGTGGCAAATCCCGTAATTATCACGAAACGAAAAGATGTGTTGAGTTGTCAAACATTGGAGCAATCTAAACTGTTGGCCAAATATTGGAGGGCTCAGATTTAATGTATCAACACAAGTTTGCTCTTTTAATAGTAGTATAGATGTATATGTATGTCTGTAGAACGCAGAAAAATTATCACTTGCACTGCAATGCACATCATCGAGTTCTTCACTTCTGCTGGACGCTGAGTCTGTATCAACGAAAAAAATAGCGCGCTATTTCCCGGTTAATAGCACGATATAGCTTATTTGGAGAGGCTACGCTATATTTAGCCTAAAGTTGACGCTACGGCGCTATTTACGTTTTATACGCGCTAAACCACGCTTAACGTGGTAACGTTAGGTGATGATGATGGTGCGCAATCTAGTGGTTCTTATAGTTATTCTAAAGATGATGTCAATGATTCTGATTAAAGTTTAGAACAGTTTGTCTTTTAGTAGTTTTTCATATTTTTAAGCCTCATATTTTTATTTGTGCCAGAATATGGTTACTTGGTTATTCATGTATTGTTTTGCACAAGTTTTTAGTGCTGAAATTGTTAATAATTGGGTTATTTCTCGCATTTTTTAATAACGCTATTTTGTATGTAACTTCGTTATATCACGCTATATCTTATATAGCTTCTAGAGGAGGGTCACGCTATTTTCTGTATGCATCCAGTATCTCTTCACTCGATCAGTGCTCTGCCCTTTGTTTCAGAGCATGTTTTTTTTGTTCTTAGCGCTTGTTAGTACTGGCGGTAGAACATGTCGGTTTTGATTGTCACGGTAGCTTGCTCTTATTATGTGCGGTGAATTATCCGGTTCACCGCTTCACGTCTGGAAACTCAGCCCAAAAATGTACTTCGGCGTCGTAGATTGCTATACGGTCTATTCATTTGCATGTAGATCCCGTGCACGCTGGAAACTGGTTTCTCTGACGGACTGCTACAGACGACGGAACTCATGTACCGCATACCCGGCCCAACAAAGCCACCGTGCTCCTCGTCCAAACCGAATTCTTTACCACCTCGTCGCGGATTGCAACAGTCGACGGAAGGTGCCGACGAAACCCTAGCGTGTAAGTCGCGATGTTCTCAGCGGAGGGGCACCCGTGTCCACGCCATCTGCCCAGTTTCGAAATTCCATCCTGTCCAACTCCAACTGCCCGGCATCTCCATGACACTCGCGAGGAGGTGGTCGCGGCGGAGATGGAAGAGAGCCCTCCTGTCACCAGCAAACACAAGATCTTGGACGGTGAGTATGACTAGTTATCGTCTCTATTTTATTGCATTAATCTTCGTTGGGATCGTTCAGATATGCGCCGATTCAGCTAAGCTGGGCCTCCTATTGATCAAGCGTTTCGCCTCCCGATCACTGGGACGAAATCTGCTCACTGTACCGCTGTGATAGCGACGACGATGTCGACTTATCCGACTTGATTCTGGCTGGACGCGAGCCGGCTCGGTCCAGCTCGGGGCGAGCCAGCAAAAAACTCGGGCCGGAGTTGCCGAGCCCCGAGCCGGCTCGACACTGCCGGCGAGCCGCGAAACAGAGCTCGGCCTGAGCTTTCCCAAAGCTCGGTGCAGCTCGGTCCAGCTCGCGAGCCTCGCGGTGGTGTGTCACTGACGGGTGGGGCCGTCTTCCCCGAGAGCGGCGGAGGCAACATCGGCGGTGCTGGGCGGCGCAGCGACGCTTGCTGGTTCCGGTGGAGCATGAATTCGAGAGGATGGTGAGGAAGGGCATGTGCGGCGTCGACGGAGTGGGTTAGTGCGTGTGCCGAGATGGCGGTGGCCGGAGTTTGGAGGGACAGTGGAGCTGGAGTGGCATGCCGGCGGCCGTGCGTTGGAGTTGCGGCGGCGGCCGTGTCCAGTTTGTGCCGATTTGGGGAAGAAACGAGACTACTCCCATCCCCTGTAACCTGATTGCATTGTCGATCAGCCAAATGGGCCAGCAAATTAAGCCGAGGCCTTTCAAATTCACAAAGGAAACTCGTAGAAAAAAAATACGCGAGCGAAACGAGTTGGACCGAGTCGAGCCTGGCTCGGCACGAGCTCGCCGCGGTCCAGGAATAGAGCCTCGGCTCGGTCAATTTGTCTCGCGGGCCGAGCCCAAAAGCTCGGTCTGGATGTCCAGCCTGAGACTTGATGGACTATGATGAACAGCAAGTGGCGGCGGACGTCGAGGAGACAAACTGCCCAGGTGCGTAATTTTCACAGTTTCACACTACATACTGCATTCTTGCTGTGCCTAGGAGACAAATTGCTTACACTTGTATGATTCTTCAGGGAAGAAATTCCCCGAGGAAAAAGCAGAAAAAGTAGACAACATATGGATTAGGAGGTACATCAAACGGAACGTTGAATACCAGAACAGGTGCGACGAGATTGCGGCCAGCGGAGACGAGAACGCTATCTATCCTTGTTTTCCTCTCAAAGTGTACCCTGAGGCAACAGGTCTATGCGTCCTGAGGGGCAACTGCCACCACCGTCAATATAAAACCGATGACACTACTTCCGCGAGTAAACCTACTTGGTCTCGTTCAATTACATTGATTTACCTATCTACTATGTGTTTAATTGTTCTCACTATATTTTGCAGCTAGATCAAATCTCGGGTACAGTGAACCAACATTGATGGTACAGATCTTCTCGCTCCGTCTATCGTGCTCTGAATTCTATCCCATTAGCGTTTATGGAATAGTTGCCGTTCGCGATGCCCTGGAGCCACTACGGAATCATGTCTTTAATCATCCATGCAGAGACGATGCTGTTATGATTGAAAAGGTACTTTGGAACTGAAGTGGATTTTAGTCCATGCATGATCTTAGCGAGTTTATTTCTGTTGATACAATGTCTTGATAAGTTCTTACCTTTGCTAATGTTATGAAATTGCAGGATTCCTTTACCACCTCTTTGTAGTCCTCGTCGAGGAATGTATTTACTACGTGATGCAGCACTACTAGAAGTTGATCTTTGGGTAAAGGAGGAAGGGGATGGGTCATCTGACAAACGATTACTTTCTATGTATGCTGAGATTGAAGGGCGGTACGATTTCGATGAAATGCTGGAAGGACAGATTACAAGTGACCTTGGTAGCTTGGTCATCGACTACCTGTTACTTGAAGAGAGTGTTGAGGCTGTAATACAAGTCCCTGTGAAGGTTGATCGCCCTCGTCATGCGAGATTCACTGCGTTCAGCAGTGGCTTTCTTCAGGAGATTGTTCTGTTTGATGACAAATTCTCTGGGAATGGAAATGTGTTCCAGCATGTTGTTGCCGTGAAGGCCGAGGGAAAACTGGATATTTGCTTAAAATTGGAGGAATCACTGTTTTGGTGGACTTTTCAGAAAGGGTCTGTTGATGCTGTCAGGTCCCCTGATGACTGGGAGTTGAAGTATGAACAGTTTGAGGTGACGGTGCTTTTTGGCCCCAAGAACTTTACCGTGTCTCGTAAGAACTGAACAAGACATCCGTTTGTATTACCCGTGTTTCATCATCTATGTTAACTAGAACATACTCCGCGCGTTGCAGCGGGATCCTTTAAGAAATTATATTTCATACATAAAATTATAGAAATAGTATGATACATAAAATTGTCTAAAGGAAAATGAAAAAATTCAATTTGTCATGGTCACATATACTAAATCTATTCGACATGAAAATATGTCTGTATTAAAAAAAATATTAGTGTGGAAAATGAAATGATTAAAAAGACGGATGATGTGTAATTGACATGTAGATAGTAATAAATATTAGTGGAGATGATATGGATAAATGATTGGTTAGGAGAGTGGATGATGTGGATAGCTTGCATGTAAAGATAGAAAAATCATAAATGAACTTAGTGGGGTTTTGCTTTATAAGAGGTATAGATTACCATTGAATACCATATTGTAAGCCATCGACGCCTAACTTGGGGGATGCTAATTCACGGTCACCCATGCACTAAGCTGCGCGATTGCTTCCACACCGGAGAATGAAAAAACAAAAACGCGCCTCTGGTGATTCCATTCCGTCTCCGATGACCGGCTTCGTCCGACTTCCCCTTCTTTCATGCCTCCGCAATCACCACGGTAATGATAGTAGGTATCATTTATGTAAAGGTTTTGCTAATTCTCAGTCGACTGAGAATTAGCTTAGTGCTCAGTCGATTCATCCACTTTCAAAAAACACGTCACGGTTCGTGCAAACCCTAGGCCTTCTTCTTCCTCGCGGCGGAGGTGAGGAACAACTTAACTTGGGGGGTGCAGGATCGCCGGCGCCGGAGAATAAGGGGGGCTTAGAGGGATGGCCGAGGTGGCGGCGGACTGGCGGAGGAGGTGCTCGGGGCAGGACGAGACGCCGCGGCAGCATGCCGGCCGCAGCCGGGTGGACGGCGGTTAGGCCGGCGGTAGCTGCGGCGGCAGACGCGCTCGCCGGAGTTGAAGAAGACGACCTTGACGCCAGTCGACTGAGAAATAAGATAGTTCTCAGTCGGCTGAGCGCTGGCGAACCCTCGAGTGGTTAGTGGTAGCCATATTTTGGGTGGTTGCCCTGTGTTTGGTTCATGGTGTGGGGTTGTTGAGGGTAGCCACATTTTAAACATATTCCCTCAAAAAGGTGGTTGAGCTCAACCACCACAAAAGTGGTGGTTGAAGCCAACCACCCGCGTGCGAATTGATGCGGTCACTTGCGAAACATTTGCCGCGTGCTCACCTTACCCATTAAATAGAAATTTTACCCCTTTTAAATATTTGAACAAACTTTTCTCTTTTAAAATATACTAGTAGCCTTGCACGTGCACACACGTCTATACAAGACACATCTTATGATTCCGTTGAATGACACATTGACTCGTTTTCTTTCTCAAACTTTCGTAACCTTCCACCATCGCGTGACTCCATCCCATGGTCCTACTCGCCGGTACCACCCTCATCTCAACTTCCTTTGTCTCTAATGTGCCGATCTCCCTCCCCTACCTCGAATTTTCCCGCGCCACCCACTTGGGGATATGTCGGACTACATCGCGAGTCATCATGTCCCGTGTAACCGGAGGCCTTTACCCGCACCACCTCTTCGCTTTGGTTCCCGAGGCTTAGCCTGCGAGCCGACTTGACTCGCCACATCCCGGGGTCGCCCTGTCCAATCCTCGCGCCCTTTATTCGTACGAAACAAAATAGATAAAATGGGACACGCGAGCTCGGGCGGTGGAGAGGTGACCGGTGCCGCGGCGCGCGAGGACGGCGAGCTCGGGCGAAGAAGAGTGGCCGCACGAGCGAATTCTTCCGACGAGGAACAAGACGAAGGAGCGTTAGAGGGGCTTATGGTGCAACTACTACCACGTCGGCAGGTGCTACGACTACGTCCTCAAGCAATTCTGGGAGGTCAGAATCCACATAACAAGAATGTCTAGGCTATAAATATATACCATCCCTTGGCTGTACTTGCTCAATATTGCACAGCCCCACTGTCGCTCCACCATTATCTCTGATTCAAATAAATATACCTATAGTAGGAAATGGCATTTCAGTTAACTTTTGTCGACCCTTCACCTCTGGCAATGACAGTGAAGGTCACTTCCATCTCCACTTTCCTCCCTCTGTGTGTGCTACCCCCTCTACCTTCAGCTCCACGTCTGCTTGGTGTCAACGATCTGCATAATATAAGTTTATATGTGAAATAAGAAAAATGAGCAAGTAAGAATGTTTCTTCAGCAGCATGAGCTGACAGAAATATTCCTATATCTAATTGCCATATCGTAAGACATAAAGAGATTACCATCAGACAACATGTTCAGGCGTGCAAATTTGTTCACTTAAATCTGGCCGGTGGGGAGCATTATTCAATAAGTAAAAAATAGGAGAAGGTACTAAGTTGAAACCAGAGAAAATCTATACACACCAGATGATTGCTAGACAAAGCCTTTCACAAAATATACATAAAGGAATGTTTAAATTTACCTGAGAAGCTAAAGAAATCATCTATGCTTTGCTATGCCTGAACGATGGCCTGGGCAAGAAAATTCAGAACTCATCACTAAGACAATGATAAAAACTGCTGGTAGCTAACTTAAATATGGATCATGACGAACAAAAAATTAGCAATTTTTTCTTGAGGTTCTACAAATGTTCATGCTTCTCAACCGGAGTTTAAATATTGTGCACTCTAAGTATTTATATTCAGTTCAACACTTGAGTAAATAAAAAATTCAGAGTTAGTTGATCAAGCCTAAGCACCGAGGAACTAAGACTATTCCCTGCAACAATTTAGAATGTGGACCGGTGATCCAATGTATGTCCAGTAGCATGGCTTGGGCTCTGAAGTTCTGAAAGAGGCAGAAATGAACCTTGACCTGATGCCTTCTGGTTTATTTCTTTTTTGGTTTGAGCAGACAGAAATTAACACTTTACTGCACTCTTGAGATTCCGAATATGATCTGATAAAGGGAAGAATTAAGTTATCATCCGAGACAAGATGCAAACACAGACTTATTTACACCAGCATTTTTCACCACAAAACTTAATGAAGTAGAGTTATAACCCCTTTTATGTTGTTACAATTCTACTCTAATTAGAGCTCATGTCCACTACGGTTATCAGTGTATCACATTTTGAGGAATAATCGAATCTAAACAATATGTTTTGGCCGACACAAGATGACATAGCTTAGTAGTATATGGGAACATACAGAAATAAGATGGATATACGTGCCTTCTCCTGAATTAGCTATGAGCAGACTGAATACTGAAGAGCCGCTGCTACAAATATTATATTCTTCAGTCCTTGATACTATTCACATACCCCAGTGCGCATTGATCGTCAGGAGAGGCATCGCAAATCAAACAGGAGAAAAAAAAAAGCGACGATGAGTGCTCTGACTTGTCGCGGTGGCTCCTCCCAGCGCAGCCGTCCGCGCATCCAGCCAGCTCCTGCCTGTCCGGCCGCCCTTCGCCCGTGACCTCGAACGCTCATCTCCCCGGCCGGCCGCGCATGTCCCCATCGCCGTCTCCGAGGCCGCACATCCAGCCAGATCCTGCTTGGACACTCCTGCCTGGCCGGCTGCGCCCGTCGCCGTCGCCGAGGCCGCGCTCCGGTGCTCGCCCGTGACCTCGACCGCTCGCCTCCCCGACCGGCCGCGCCCGTCCCCGTCGCCGTCGCGGAGGCCGCGCATCTGGCCGGCCGCGCTGTCGCCGAGGCCGCGGAGAGAGCAAGAGCTTTCCCTCGACACTGAACCGAACAGTGAATCATTCGTGGGGATATCGAACCCAAGGACCAAACAGGATTAGAGTTTACAATCTCTTCTTTCTTCTTGAAGATCGCAGAGGACAATCAACCATGTAATTCCTCAAACCGATGACTCCAGCAAAACAAATGTATTAGCATGGTACTTGTCGCTAGATCGGAACCAAATCCATTAGCTCTCATCTCGTCTATGCCACTAATTCAAGCCTTGCCCAACAACTTGATCAAGAGGTTTTCAGTGATCTGGTCCATTGCATAGCCAAATACGGAGCAAACTTGTCGAGGAGGTTTCATGCGTTCCGGAACTGGCCAGAGTGCGCTGAGGGCGTTTACGATGAGGTTGCAGGTGACAGATTCGCCTATACCCCCACGTCCGCTATCTCGTCGAGAATACACATCGCCCGATCCTGCTGCATCAGATAGACACATCGCCCATAGGAGATCACCGTCGGTTGCAGCCGGCCGGAAGCATCTCCGCCTAGAGCTTCCCAACCTTGTCGATCCGGCGCGTGCCGGACGTCCGTTCTTCGGGCGCGTGTCATACGCCTTGCGGAGGGAAGCGACTACGGTTGGATGCGGGCACGGCCCAGCGTCGCTGCCGTCTCCTACTGAAACTCTTGAACCCCACGATGCCCAGCCATCGAAGCGCTCGTGCTTACGAGCAGCCTGACTGATAGTACCGTAAAATGTTGATGCAATATAAATTACGGCAAAATGCTAGGATTGAAGAGTCCCAGAAAATCAAGCTCTGCAATAGTAGTTTACTTGATAGAACTAGGATTGATAGTTGGAATCTTGTTATTGGATGCCCCTGATTCACTTTTCCTTCTTATCCTAGGCCAGCTATCTTCAAGTCGACTCCCAATGTTTGGGCGACCATGACAGATGGAACGGCGTCTCAGGTTGAGCAAGAGTCTGAACTCCGACGAAGAAGATGATGATCTGCCACCACTTGAGGCCAACACAAACAGAAGTAGACCGTTTGATGCGCTTTCTTATTCAGAAAGTGGTTCCGATTCTTAAACTAGTAGCCACGGATGGTGTGATTTTATGACCCAGATTGCCAACACAAGCCATGCATTTATGCTCAGTCTGTCAAGATATTCAGTGTGGTGGCAAGACATGGATCATATCGCTTGTTTAGTGTCGACTCTGTTCCATATGCTCAGCTTGTACAAGGAGGTGGAGGCGACGAAGAAAACAGCAGTTGCTGCATAAGAAAATGCAATAAGTAGCATGTATGAAAAAACGATGAGATGTCACAGTTTTGCAATACTGACCATTTCATCTACAAGCATACAGTATGTTGTCAGTGCTGACAGTGCCGCTACCACAACCGTTAGAACACTCATCTGAATGAAATTCTGTATCCCTTCTCCCACAGTAAAAACAGGGGAAAAGAAATACGGTGAGACATTTCTGACTATGTAATGACCAAGAGTTAGTATTATTTATACATGAGTTAGCATACGAAATCCCCAAGTTTGGATAGCTTAGTATTAGGATCTGGTTGAGCCTATTGTTCTTGCCTGTTTGTTGGTAGTTGCACTGCCATAGCTATGTAACTGTACCTAATATATATATAGTGAATATGTGTCTGCTTAAGACTTAAATCTCATTACTGTCCAGTAGATCCTATTTCAGCCTGATGGTCCTTATCAGTTCACCTAAGTTACACACTCAATAACATAACGAGCCCTGCTTCGGTACATCCCCCACCCCCCAACTCAAAACGTTTTCCCCCTAATTAGTTAATTAAAATGATTTAATTAGTTTGGCCCGTCCGGCCCATATCCAAACGCCCACGTACTGCCAAGTCTGGCATATGGTATTCCCACATCGTCTGAAACCGTCCAACACGCGTCCTCATTGGCCACTGCGTGATCCCCGCGTCGTCGCCGGCCGCCTCCTCATCACGCCATATGCTCTGACCAATTCTCTAACCAGCGCGAGATCAAACGAGATCGAGGCGCGTCCATGGCGAACCGGCGTGAGGCGAGCCGTCCTGGCCATGGCGGGGCGTGCCAGGTCTCCTCGTTCTGGGGGCAACGACGACTGCAACCACGCGACCTTACTTGACATTGGTTCTGCTCCGCGCTGATGGTTAGAATAGCTAGCAACCCAAGAATGCAGGCATGCAGCTGATGGATACGTAGTGGAGCTGGCTGAATGGAGCGGATGGATGGGTGCCGGGATCTGCTGGGTTAGTACGGGTGAACGTCGGCCGGCCACCTGCTACTGCTAGTCCGGCCGTCCGTCTAGTGAGCTCTGTTAGTGGAAAATGGCAGATGTCCGCGGCGGAAGATCACGGACTAGCAAGCATACACCTGCTAAGCCGCATTCGCATTTACATGTTTAATTGGGCCATATGGGTTTCTAGAGGGCTGGAGACAGCTTAATTAACCTTTAACGATTAATTAATTATTCATCAACGACCATCCTACCGTTAATCACGAAGGGGTACGGACTGATCTCAGCCCTTACCGTGTTTAAGTTTGGGGAGGGGGGATGTACCGAAGCAGAAGGCATAACAGAAACTTGAGATGCTAATTGGAAGTGGTAGTTTGATAATCATGTGATTGGTGATTGGTGTGGATCTTCACAAGATAGTGATTATAAATTATAATACATGACTATGATAAAATGAGATTGTACTTCTTGGGTGATTTATTAATATTATATGTACTAATATTACACGTGAGTGCACATACATATTTACTATTCTTACTAGTAGACTATAGAGCTAGCAGCAATAGGATAAGCTTACACAGTTACACTGCTGTAGTAACGCATCACATATCTAGATAGAAGCATCATCTAGCAATGTAGAGATGCAACTATGCAAGTGCAGATTTTTGCTGCCCTATGTGGTGAGATAAGGAGGCAGATGTTTAGATTTCACTCCGAGCACCGGAGCCTGCGTGTCGGGGAAGAATTTCATCCCAGGCAGCTCGGTCACGGTGCCGTCCTTCGCCACGGCGACCGGGTAGGTGAGGAGATGCCCGGGAAGGTCGTCGTTCAGCTCATCGCTAGCGTAGATGTCCCAGTACTTATCAGCCATCTTGTTCACCTTCTGGACACATTCCAGGCTCCCCGGCTTGAGGAAATCGTCGTGTACCATGCCGAGGTGCTCGTACCACAGCGACATCCGAAAACCATGGACCTGTCCTCTGGCAACCTTGCCTTTGGTGTTAAGGTGGTGTGGCTGGAATGAGCCCATGGCGATCTCAGAGTCTCTGCCCCCATCCATTGACCGCTGGTTGATGTTGGCAGATCCAACGATGATGTACTCGTCGTCAACTGGTACAAATCAAGCAGATTAGACGTCATAATTTTCTAACTTCAAGCACATGGGATATGTCCTAGCAGTTAACAACGAGATCAAGTGACAAATATCAGGTTTATTTGTGACAACAAGAATAGAAAATATGTGAGAGTGGACATACCTATCATCATCTTGGAGTGAACATAGATCATAAACCGCCGAGCCTTCTGTGCCTTTTCATAGGCTGATCCATCCAATGGGCGATCTGCGGGTTCATACTCACCGCTCTGCTTCACCTCTCTGTTCCCTAAGCAGAAGAAGGTGAGGTAATCCTTTGGCTTCGCGTCGATCCCCTTTGCCTCAAGTGCAATGGCGATGTCATAGTACATCATTTCCATCGTCCTTCTCTGCCAATCTAGTATCGCCTGCATTGATCCATGGTCAGGGGCACCTTCCGGCCACATTGGCACCACAACATAGACCACAAAGTGTTCACCGGCCTCAATCTTGCTCACAATCTTCAGTGAAAGCTCCCTGGGAATCAGATGCAAGGCCTCGACTCCTGACGGGTCTATGCCGTCGTTGGCTTTCCACCCGAAAGAACTGCCAAGGAAGTATTGGTTCTCGATGTAGATGAAGCTCTTTGCGCGATGTATCGCGTGGATGTAGGCATCCTGGATGCTCCTGTCGATGGTGCTGTTCTTGCCGCTGACAAGGCCACACCGAGCAGCCTCCTCGGGGGTGCTAGGAAAGCCGAAGCACGCGCCGCCATCGATGGACCGGAACACCTGCACGTTCCATGCCTCTTGGTCATCTGGGAACGTCACTGGTGACGGCGGTATGATCAGGTTCTCCATGGTTTTGAGATCAACGAGGAGGTCTTGTGCACCACCTTGGCCTTGCTTCCTCCACCGCTGCTCGAAGTTGTAGAGAATGTCCCACGCTGCCGGACCTTCGATCTTGGCGTGGACGTCGTGCCACGGCTCCCTTGGCCCGCCCATGCCGATGGATGCGCCGTGAAGGCTGGGTTGGTGGAAGTCCTTGTGGTGCGTCGTGTCCAGCGTCCTGAACAGGGAGTGGAACTGCGTGTCGTAGCGGCCGCCGCAGAGGTCGAGGCCGCCGACGAAACTAACGATCCGACGGCGGCTCGAGCTGCCCTTCACCGGCATGTCGTGGTCGACGGCAATTATCTTCTGGTGGTGGCTGATCGTGAAGGCAATCTCGATGCCCATGACGGCGCTTCTGCCGGCATCGGGGTTCCGCGGGCAGAGAACGCAGTGCACGTCGCTGCCGCGGAAGTACTCCGCCGTCACGGCGTCGTGCGTCTTCATGTACCCCCACGTCATGCCGAGGGACTCGACGGAGGTGCGATCGTCCCAGACCAGCATGAGCACGCGCACGCCCTCGCTGGCTTTGCGCTTCAGGAGCTCACCAAGGGTGGCGTCGCCGCCGGGGCGCGGCCGGGCGCTGTCCCGTATCAGCGTGATGTCCGTGTAGACCGACCAACCGGCAACGTACACCAGATGGCGGGCGTCGCTGATGGCGTCGAACACGTCCTCCCAGCACCGCCCCTGCTCGTAGCTCCTGCCGCCGGTACAGGGTGACCCTGCACCCCGGCCGCTGCGAGAAGAAGGTGTAGGGCACGCCAGGGTTCCGCGCGCCCCCGACGCCCCCGCCCCACCCCCGGGTGTCGGCTGCGACGTCACAAAACCGGAGCCGCACGTGTATCGTCGGCCCATGTGGGAGCTTCTTCTTGTTCGTGTCGAGGACGTCGAGACGGCGCTCGATTTCATTGCCGGAAGCGTCGAGGAGGTCCTTGACGGGGAGGTAGGTGCGTCTGATGAGAGTGGCGCTGATGGGCTGGGCGACCTTGACGGAGAAGACGACGTCGGCGGCGAAGTGGGCGCAGTAGATGTGGAAATGCTCACACCACCGCGGGTTCACCGGGTCGCCGGCGATGACCCGCGTCCGGCCGACGCGCGCCCTGCCGAGGTCGATCGTCGCGTACAGCTCTGTCGATCCCTTGCCACGCCCGATCGTCTCCTCGAGCCCTTCCACAAACTACAGTCATACAAGATTTATTAATTAATTCCTAGCCAACGCATTCAAAATTTCAAATATATAGCCCACTGCATCCTTTTTCTGCTGCGCCTAAGAAAACCAAGAATCTCTTTACTGACGAAAAAGATTTCCACGATGCAATCTACTCTGCTGCTCACACTCTGGTCGTCCGGTGGAGTCGTGGTTGCAGGGGAGGGAACTGACCTTGCGGAGGATCTGGGGGGCGCTGCCGGTGGCGCGGCTGGGGTCGGTGAGCTTGTTGGCCTCCAAGATGGTGGCGTGGAGGGTGCCGTGCAGCAACCGGTGAGCCATTGCTCCTCCGTCTCCGATCATGAGCTCCGTCCAATAAGATTAGGACGACTGTGCGACAAAATTGATGGAAGGAATCATATCTTTCCAAACATGAGGAGGTGGAAGCAGTGTCGTAGCCAGAAAAATCCCACGCCTCAGGCCACCTGCGTTTTGTGTGCACGCCCCCGGCGAAGGCCAGGGCAGCCTGGGGCCTGTCTCCGCCCCTGGGTGGAAGCAAAGGCAGATCGGACGGGAAAGGTGGGCACTATCTCCAGCACCACCAGTTCACTCGCCAGTCACAGTCAGACGGCCACTTTTGAGCAGGAGCCACACGAGATCGCAAGGCAGCGCTCGACCGTGCGCGTACGAGGAACAAGAAGATGCCTTCGACGCTGACCTGAGTGCGCGCTAGCTACGGTCAAATGAGCCACCCACTAACGATAGTACTCCTACTAGATCAGATCTCTACCCACCCGGCTTTGTTTCTTTTTATTGAGACAACATCACACATGGTATTGATGGTAGTGTAGCTCCACAAAGAAAAACATGATAGTGCTAAAACTATGATGAAGCACTAAAGTATAGAGTTGTAGTGTAGCTCCGAAGCAAAAACATGTTAGTGCTGAAACCACGAAGTTTTTGTTTCTTGTAAAGTTTTCTTTATGGCTAGCCCTAGGGTGTCAATCAAGCGATTGAAATCCTCTGTTTTCCAACTCGTCGGATCTATTTAAATTGCTATGGACTATGGTGGTTGCGGAAGCATGGAAGAAGGGAAGCCGAACGAAGCCGGTCACAGGAGACCGAGTGGAATCGCCAGAGGCAGGCAAGACGAAGATCTAGGGTTTCTTATTTTTTATCGTTTTGAGGTGGAAAAGTGCTGGCCGGCGCACAACTTAGTGCATGGGTGACCGTGAATTAGCATCCCTTAAGTAACGCGTCGAAGGCTTACACAACAGCATTCAAATGGTAATTAACATAGAAGATAAACAACGGATATTACAGAAGGGTATGTCTCTTGCTCAGTCGGACAAGATTTATTTATTAATTAATTCCTAGCCAACACATTCGAAATTTCAAATATATAGCACACTGCACTATACATCGCTGCATCTTTTTTTCTCCTGCCGTCCTGCGTCTAAGAAAACCAAGAATCTCTTTACTGACGAAAAAGATTTCCACGGATGCAATTATCTACTCTGCTGCTCACACTCTGGTGGAGTCGTGGTTGCAGGGGAGGGAACTGACCTTGCGGAGGATCTGGGGGGCGCTGCCGGTGGCGCGGCTGGGGTCGGTGAGCTTGTCGGCCTCCAAGATGGTGGCGTGGAGGGTGCCGTGCAGCAACCGGTGAGCCATTGCTCCACCGCCTCCGATCACTGACCTCGACTCGAGACGGCCGGACGGAACAATATATGCTTGGCCAAAAGGGAAAGCTCCGTCCAATAAGACTAGGACGACTGTAGGAGAAAATTGATGGAAGGAATCAGTGAATGAAATTTGGCTCTGTTGCATGATATCTCCACTTCTCCAGCACCACCAATTCACTCGCCGGTCACAGTCAGGCGGCCACTTTTGAGCAGGAGCCACAAGGCGCGTCAACGCGAGATCACAAAGCAGCGCTCCACCGTGCGCGTACGAGGATGCGAGGAAGAAGATGCCTTCGATCGATGCTGACCTGAGTGCGTGCACTGATAGATAGCTAGCTACGGTGCCCCCCACTAACGACAGTACTCCTATCCTACTAGATCTCGAGTCTCGACCCACCCGGCTTTGTTTCTTTTTATTGAGAAAACATCACTGATGGTAGTGCAACTTAAGGATGGCAATTTTATCCATAGAGCCGGGTATCCATGGATATCCGACCCGATGGATGAGGGTTTGGAGGGCAGTTTTTGCCCATGGATTTCATGGGGCGGATATTCGCTAACTCATGGGTTGGGCACGGCAAAGATTTTGCTCCACGAATATCCAATGGATACCCGACTGACATGTGGGACCCACATGCTAGTGAGTTATGTATTTTTTTTTTCCCACGACCATCTCTTAATATTCTTGAAGCCCAACATGTAATTACTAATTAATGCTAACTTGTAATAAGAAGTATTGTCTATTTTCGTGAGATTGAGATGAGATTATGTATTTTGTGGTGTGATTTGTTTGAGATTCTACATATTTTAAGTACTTTGTGGTTGAAATATTGTTGATTTAATACTCCGATGCATTACTCGTGGATGTCCAAGGATATCCGGATATCCGGCGGGTTTGGATATGGGGCGACATCCATGCCATGGATACTTTCGTGGGTGGGCAATAGTGATGCTGATGGATTTGGATTTGGATCTGGTTTTGGTATATCCGCCCGAACCCGCCCCGTTGCCATCCTTAGTGCAACTCCATAAAGAGAAACAGGGTAGTGCTTAAACTATGATGACGCACTAAGTATAGAGTTGTAGTGTAGCTCCGAAGAAGAGAAAACATGTTAGTGCCCCCAACCACGTGGTTAGTGGTAGCCATTTTTCACGTTTGGTTGTGTGGGTTGGTTGAGCCAAATTTTTGTTTGGTTGAAAGGATAAAAAGTGGTCATGGGTAGCCATTTTATGTTTGTTTTGACGGTTTAAATAAGGTTAGGATGATATGGTCACTATTTTTAAGATGTTGAGAATACCCCCATAATATATATTTTAGAAGGAAAGTTTGTTCAAATATTTATATTACAATTTGGTGAGGAAAATTTCTTAACGTATCGGGGTAAAATATCAGCACGCAATGTAACCTTTGTTCAAATATTTAAAAAGGAAAAGTTTCTTCAAATGTTTAAAAGGGAATATTTTGTTCAAATAATGAAAAGAAAAAGTTTTTTTCAAATATTCTTAATAAAAAGAACAAATATTTAAATATTTTAAAGGGGTAATGTTTTTTAATATAGTTTAAAAGGGAAAAGTTTGTTCAAATATTCTTAATATATAAAAAGGAAAATGTGTGTTTAAATATTTAAAAGGGAAAAGTTTGTTTAAATATTCTTAATATATAAAAAGGGAAAATTTTGTTAAAATATATAAAAGAGGTAAATTTTCTTAATCTATACTACTATTAAAAGAGCAAATATGTTGGGATACATTAAATATTGTCCGTTCAATTTTCGATCAACGATCCAGATTGTCCCGATGTCGAGCACCAAACAACTTTGACCGGGTCAAACCATTTTTTGTCCTAAAGCTGAAAAAAAGAATCGCGAGCTCAGGGTCGTTCGATCCGATTGCTATAGCTATGGAGAGAAAAGAAACGCAAGCATCCGGATGGTAGCAATTCAGATCGGAATAGAGTGTCCCGATCGGCCCAAAGCAAAATCAGCCCAGCAAGCAAAATTAGCCCAGCCAAGCATCTACTACCTTGCTTCGCTCACATCGCCCCTCTTCCTTCTCTCTGTCTTCCGATATGAACTCTACTAGAACAATCGTGGTGCTCCCCAACACGTAATCCTTGACCCGTTTAGGAAGAAGAAGGGATCGGCCACGTACTGGTACACCGGGACGTGGAAGAGGCTCGTGATAAAACGAAGCATCCCCGTTCATCTACGTGAGCTCATCTACAACTCGGAGCAGAGCAAGGAATCCATCGATGGATCGGCTTCTAGCCAAATACGCTGCCGGCAATCAAGCCGTGGGGCTCGGTAGATGAAGATAGAGATACGGTTTTGCTAATTCTCAATCGATTGAGAATTAGCTTAGTTCTCAATCGCATGACGTCATCAATTGTAAGTGGACTTGCAACTGATTCGGACCATTTGATTTGCTTCGTGATTCGTGCATCAATTGCAAGTCAACATGCAACTGGGATTCGATGATGTCCTGTGAATGAGAACTAAGTTAATTCTCATTCGCCTGAGTTGCAAGTGGACTCGCAAGTAGACTTGCAACTGCTCCGTACCGTTTGATTTGCTTCGTGATTCGTGCTAATCATGAGTCCTGATTCTTACTATGACAGCATCAGGCAATTATCGTACAGCGAAGGACCAACAACTAACCATTCGCCAGATTTCTCGAGAGCGCGAACTTGATCATGAAAGAGGACTTGCAACAGGACACAACCTATCTTGCTTCCTGATTTGAGAGCTTCATCCCTCCCACTAGCATCCACAACCACAAAATTCCCTGCACATTTCAGAACTCACATAAGCAAACCATCAGGCGCTAGTGGCAAGAGCCAGTTCACCATGAGTAACTAACAAACAAATGACATCCCAAGCCACACCATCACTAAATTACTCACCGTTCTTGATCCAAAAGCTCTTCTGAAACTTGGCCGGGAACAAGGCCAGGGACTTGACGCCCTTGCCGTCCGTGACCTAACACAAGAGCACGGTGGCAAAGTGAGAATCCTCTGCTGCACGAAGCAAATTTCAGAAAGGTAGGGGCTGGAGAAGAGCGTGTACCTCGATGAGGTTGGACCCCTGCAGCGTGATGACCTGCATGATGCTCTCGCGCTCCGCGAGCGTGACGGAGGTGCCATCCTGGCACGCGCACTGCAGGTTCTTCCTCCCGGCATTTGTTCATTCTTTCATTCTTGCTTCTGCATAACCTTTAACTTTTCTGTACCTTACCGGCATTTGTTCCGGCCCCTATCTTAATTAATCGAAGCAGCAGCTTGCTGTTTCCCTCATTTTTTTTTTTGGTTCTTCCTCCCGGCCTTCATCCCACTCGCCTTCCTCAGTGCTACCTACGTGGGGCAGGTGATCCTGTACGATAGAGGACGCGGCGCGGCCACTATCCTCTGTGGAGGTATTAGAGTCACTTCTTTTGGGCATAAGCTTATGGAGAAGCAGGCTTATGAATTTTATGTGTCACCTAGATACCATATGTATGAAGTTTAGTAGCAGAAAATGAATCAAGAAAATTAGGATGAGCGAAACCATAAAAGGCAATTCATGATCCTTCTATTTATTATTTTTGGTATAGGTTTCTTTCTTTCTCGCCACACAAATTTGTCTTTTTGTTACTACCAAAAAAATATTATTTGTTCATCTGTCCTTACAAAAGTAGTTGCTATTGTCACTAGAAGAAAGTTATTTCAAAGAATTAGACTCTGAAACAGGTGAAGGAGAGTTTGTTCACTTTGGTGTCACTGACCGCTACATTTTCATTGCCGGCATTTTGTTACAGAAGTAACAGAACTAGCTAATCATTTCCAGTTACATCAAAACATGCTACAAGACGATTCCATTTTTGTTCGGATTTGAATATATCCACATCCATTTTGAATTTCTCGAAAAGGAATGTCAGATAATTCGCATTATCCGCTACTGTTTTCCACCTCTAGTCTGGACTAACAAGTCAAGAACACGACCAGATAGGTCCTTAGTGTTGTTCAAAGTTTTTGGAAGGAATGCAATGAAGCCCTCTAAACACGAATGAGATTTTTTTTTAACATGCATCATGTGCGGTCCTTAATTTCCGTCGTTTATTCCACAGTGAACTGGCGGTGCATTGCTCATTTTAATTTCATTTGTTTATTCAGAGTGAACTGATTATTATACACGGACATGAGATGTTGTGGCTTCGTGAAGATAGTGTACATCCAAAATCCCAAACCGTTTAACAAATAGAAAAATAAATATGGTGTTCCCAATATTCTGAATATGTGGCAAAGTACTGATTTTTGCACCGTGGAGCAGCTGTGATGATTCAAACTTGCAGAATGTATACATAGAACTCAAGGGATTTTAAAATATTTTAATTCGTTAAAGTCTACCGAAGATCCCAATAGCTAGGAGCTTCAGATATCTTGTTGTGTGAAGGTTTTGGGAGTTGCTTCAGCTGACTAGACTCAAAACAAAGCAAAACATATGATGGCTGAGGGGTAGCATGTCACCAACAGGAGTGTGTGGCGGCCTATTTTATTTGATATGTGCTTATTTCTGTCTACCTGGAAATTGCATGTTTAAAGTTTAAACACACAAGACTACTTGTTTAAGGGAACGTCTGGGTTCATCCAACCAGAAATCAAGAAAGATATGGAGGAACTAGAGATAGGAGATGGTTCCTGCAATCCCTCTTCCCTCCGCCTCTCCTCTTTCTTACTCGCTCCTACCACGTCGCCCTCTTGCCGCCATCCTTGAGTAAGTAGACAGGATCTGGAGAGGCGCTGATAAGCTAATATGACTAAATTCAGAAGAATAACACGAAATAGCACCGAATTCAGAGACTTCATATCACAATATAGAGGATTCAAGATACAAGTCTCCCTGACCCATGAACAGTGGCGGCTGGGGAATAAACCCTAATACCAAAGATGATTCTTGCCCTCTCCAAGACTGGATTAAATAGTTGCTAAGGAAGAATACCACAACCGAGTGAGCAGTTGAGACGATAAGGCGACACGGTGTCAAGTGAGGTAGTCGGATTTTGAACAACGACCCCTCACAAGATCATAACCCTAGAATGATGTATCAACGGCAGTGGTTCGAGTCCTTGGCGCGAAGCGGTATTGAAGAACCAGGGACATTGATCACAGAATAAACGGTTCTAGAGGCTTCCTTCTGTGTAGGAGTTAACTGAACTTAAGAACAAGATGACAGTCTGTCGGGTTGGCATTTGGGGTATGACTGGCTCATCAGTGTCAACTACTCCCTCCGTTCCTAAATATAAGATGTTTTAGCCTTTTCTGGCCCACACCAGAGGGAGTAGCATACATACTAGTAGTACAGATAGATGCTAACTTAATTGTCTGTCTAAATCATGCATGCAACCGTACGAATGATCAACCAAATCAATAGCAAACTACAGGGAGGGAGATCCATAGGAGCCAAGTAATTTTCACATAACACCAAGAGCACACAGAAGAATGAACTAAAAAAAGAATACCAGATTAATTCAGTGCAGAGGACGATCTCATCTTATCTCCCTAGCTAGGCTAGCTAGCTTAGCTAGCAATCATGCACTTTCTCCTTTCCTCGATCCGCTTTTTGCCGTCGGGTGCTTCTTGCTCCTCCGTGTTTTCATCTCCTGAAACGAATGCAGCTGCGGCTACTTCTTGTTGTTCCTCCTCTGCAGCCATTGTGTGGACTAGTCAAACAGAGGAAATTTAAGATGGAATCAATACGAGAGAAGAAATAAATAAATAGAAAAAGCATTACGGACCGACATGTTAAGAGTTGTGTGTTAATTTAGCTCCAGATTCCGTCATGTGCTGGGCCAGTGCATCCCTCAACCTGACGGCGTCCTCATTTGCTATCTGCCGTACTTGCCCTGCCGTATCCTGCTCCTGGTCGCACGGCATGCCAGCACCCTCCTCCTCCATGTCTATCACAATGTTATGCAACATGTAGCAGGCGTGGATTGTCAACTGCAACTCCTGTTGATTATTTGGATTCCATCCTTCTCCCAGGAGGCACTTCCAAGTGTCTTTCAACCTTGCCAGGGCCCTCTGCAAGACGTTGGCTGTAGCTGCTGAATGTCTCCTGTTGAACTCCACTTTGGAGTCTGAGAGTGAGAGGCCATTCTCCAACTGGTAAGGCGTGAGGAGCCAGGGACGGAGAGGGTATCCTGCATCACCAATGATGTATTCCCCGACTTCCAATCCACCACCGGACAACAACTTTAGCTTGCTGCCATTCAAAGTCACACCCTCTTCGCACTCCTTGAAGAGCTCAGAGTCCTGCAAAATACTACACTGGTTCCTGTTACCTGATTGAAGAGATAAAAGGTCTGTGAACCTCATATCTGGATCAACAATTATCTGCAATAGAATGCCGTCATTATCCTCATGGTCACGGTCTTTTGATCCAAATTTGATGTCAGATGTATGTATAACACCACAGCAGTTTGGCAGACCGTAGTTCTTCTCAAACTTGTGCTTGATCTTTTCCATTTCGCTGGAGGAGTGTGGCCAGCGTGCATGGTTCAAGCCTTCTCGCTTCAGCATAGCCTCAATAAATCTCTGAGTTAACAGCGAGGCAGTTGACTCATCTACACCAACAGACGATCCGATGGTGACCGGTGGCTCACCAGAGTTCAGTATTCCGAGAGCGACAGCTACTCCATCTTGTAAAGACATCACTCTCCCATCTACAAAGGTGAAGGTGTCATTCCTTACCATCATAGCTTCAATCAATGGCGCCCTCACCAAGCTGCAGATGTAACTGAAAGTACTTCTTCTCATTTTATACACAGATTCAAATACTTGTGTGCCCACCATAGAAGATGATAAGGTTTCTGCATGGGAAGATAAAGTACAAGACTGGTTACACATAATCTCTAATATACAAGGCAAGATCCACCATATTACTCTAGATTCGTTAAATTTCGAGGTAACCTCGCAGAACAAGTAAAAAGACAAAGACTAGAAACATGAGAGAGCAACCGAATTAGAGAGTTGCCATTAAACAACCCACACCTACAGCTACTGTTGTGGCTAAAGCTTAAGTTGCATGTCCAATACAACCATATGTTCATATGTCATATGAATTGACATGGAATAAATTTAGTCATCATGCAACATATATGGATGAAACGCGGAAGATTAAATGGCAGTATTATAAATTGGGCAGGCATTAAACAAAATAAGACAAAGCTCTCATGTTTTATTTTACCTTCAAATATGGTAGAGCGGCCAATATTTGAATCCAGCTTGTAGTCGTCTCTTCTAGTGTACATGTACAGCACGTACCATTTCCTTCGATTGTTCCCATCAGGTGCATATGCCTTGACATGCTCCACATGGCTGAACTTGTCCCACTCAAGACCAGATTGTCCCGCAGCTACCGAAGCAAGTAGCCATAGCCTGCAGTCTAGCTGCAAATGCCTTGGTGTTATGCCTCGCATATATTCTGGGAGTTTTTCCATGGCGTAATCCTCCAGCACCATCCTCTGGAGTGCTGGGATACTCTCCAACACTTTTAACTTTGGGCAATTAGTGATCTTAAGCTTCTGCAGATTTGGGAGATTAGTGATTCTCTAAAGGGTTGAGGCTTCCAACCACTTCAAGCTCAACAACAGAAGGAAAGTCTTCAAGGTATCTGAGTTGTGGGACATCACGGAAGTGTAATGCTTTCAAAGACCTTGCATTGGAGGCAAGGCCAGAAGGAACACGCCTCAGTTTGCAGTTTACAAGCCGAAGCTCCTCCAAATGGGACATGGCTTGCACTTGCTCCTTCCACTCCCACTCCTCCCATCCTACCATTCCTCCCAAGACCATCTTCTTTAACCTTGGAAATGGAGCTGCTTCTGCCTGCAGGAATCCAGTTCCAACACGCCTGATGCATGGAGCACCTCTGACCTGAAGAAACTGCAGGTAGGGGAGCCGACACAACCCATTAGGAAGTTGGGTGCAACAAGCTAGGTCAGATAAGATTAGATACTTCAAGTTGCCGAGGAGCACCGTTGACGTGGACATCATCCAGCTCGGGAGTTGCTGGCCAAAATACCCACCTATACATAGAGTTTCTATACTAGGTGGAGGGCAGAGCTGACCGAACACCTTCTCAATTCGTTGCTGCTCTTCCTCAGAGACACCTTCCTTCTCTTTTACCAACCCATCATCTCCTAGTTTGCTGGTGCAGTACAAGAGTAGCTCGATCAGATGCATCTTCTCACCAAGCTTAGCATTAGCAGCATGCGTGGTAGCAGGTACACTCTCCAGCTGAACTAACTTAAGAAATCTAAGTTGGGAAAGATGCTCCAACTCGTCCAAACTGCACCAATCACCATCCATGTGGGCTCGAAAAGAAATTAGTCTCCTCATACTTGTTAGACCACAGAACCCTCTAGGTATCTTAGTTACGGTGGCAAGGCCAAGTATCCTCAGTTGGCCAAGTTGCGCAATGCTGTCAGGAAGATTCACCAAATTCTTACATCCCTGAAGGTCAAAGTATTGCAATAATTTTATCTTGCCAATGCTCACCGGAAGTATAGATATATCAGTGTGCAGTAGTGCTAGATACCTCATGTGCTTGAGTTGATGCAACAGTTCAACCAATGCAGCCACATCTGCATGTTCTATATGTAAAGTCCGTAGACTAGAAAATGTTACCAATAAATCAATATGATTCATCTTGATCTGGATAGTTGAGATCAATGTTCTTGCCGACTGCTGCTCCTTTAAACACTTCCAGTCAAGTTCATCTGATTGCAATAGGTTGGTTTCTATAGACAATCGAATAAACTTTTTTGTCTTAAGTTCAGCAAGAATATTGACTTCTGCGCTGTGAGCTATGAGTGCTTCATCTCTGGTCAAATAATGAGCAAACGAGCGAACAACATCATGCATGCTGCAAACACTTAGATCAATATACTTCTTATTTGGCTCTATAAGGTTCCTAGATACCAACTCATTGTAGCAAGTTCTTCCTGAATCCTCCAAATCGTTTGAGTTTTCATGAATAAATCCTTCGCTAATCCACATGGCAATGACTTCGCGGTCATAAAATAATCTGTTCTTAGGAAGAAGAGAGTAGTATAGAAAGCATTGCTTCATATGAGGAGGCATATCTTCATAGCTCAAGTATAATGCATAGCTCAGCTCTTGGGGCATTTTAGCTGATGACCATTTAGAATCATCCAAAACCCGCTCCCATTCACGAGGTTGCCCCCCTCTTTTACGCAAGAGCCCTCCCATTACTTTGATGGCAAGAGGTAAACCACCACATTTTTGTATAATCTTAAATCCGATGCCCTTTAGCGTATTGATGTGGTCTTCATCTATCTGAGTTGAGTGTACCTGCAAACATATAGTTTAATTAATACGCCCCAAGCTCCTTTAACCCTCCATCTCAGTTTACACTCTGTCCTCGTAACTCAAGATTTAGCTTTGACCATGAACTAGACCAATAGTATATAAATCATGTTCCTTGAATATTACAACACTAAAACTTCTTACAAATATGAATTCAAAGATGATCTTGTAGGCATATATCCCACATTTAATT
This sequence comes from Poa pratensis, assembly GCA_947311845.1. Taxonomy (NCBI): domain Eukaryota; kingdom Viridiplantae; phylum Streptophyta; class Magnoliopsida; order Poales; family Poaceae; genus Poa; species Poa pratensis. The sequence continues at coordinate 6,126,361 of CAMZMU010000070.1, forward strand.
GGTCAAATTGTGGTCAAACATGAACATCAAAATACGTGGACGCAAAACAAACTAGGACATGGGGAACAAAACGTACCAAGGTAATTTTGAATATGTAAATATACAAAGTACATAATACTTCTCAAAAATAAAATGTCACGTATGTATTTATTTATCTTGCTCATGTATACAGTAGATTTGTGAAGTGAGTTCCACATATAACATACATCCTTTATACATAGAAAGCATTCATTCTTTTATTTCTAACTGAAATGTTTTGCCCATAAAAAATTAACGTTCGCATTACTGTCTCATCATTATTCCTTTTATTAAAATATATTTTACTCCCTTAATTGTCACAGAAGTTATCATATATGCGACAATTAATATGGATCATAGTGGGTGAATACATGAGCACATGCATCTTCATTCAGAGGTGGAAAAAGAGAATAAAATTAGGCAACATTAGACATGTAGTGAGCATAGAATGACACCTATTTTTTAATTCGGAAGCATCATAAAAGTTTGAATTGCACATAAGTAATGGCTCATATTAATTCAGAAGCATCCTAAATTTTTTGTAACTATATACATAGTATATGAATAAGTAAGCTGAGATGGATTATTATTCTGATTAAGACATTAGTGTTTAGTTGAATACGGACCTGCTTCTTGAGCAATGACCAAGCGTCGTCAGGCCCTAATGTGTCAATGTGGTGGTAAGGCCATGCGGCTGTCATCCCTCGGGCGACACCTTCATCTCTAGTGGTGATGAGGACTCGAGTGCCTGAAGCAACACTATTGAGTAAGGGTATTTTGAGCACATCCTCCCATGCTCCATCATTCCACACATCATCCATTACCAGCAAGATCTTGTGGCCAGTCAAGGCGTCTTTGAGGGCTCTGTGAAGCGCGGCCTTTGCATTTCCAGACGGATGTCCTCCGGCTTCTATGATGGCTCTCCTTAGCAGCTCAACATCATTGAAGTTTTGGTTGACACTCAACCATATCTTTTTGCTGAACTCATCTTGGATAGCCTCGTCATTGAAGACCTTCTGGGCGAGGGTGGTCTTGCCAATCCCACCAACGCCTACGATGGCAACCACCATGATGTTGTTGTTGACCTCTTTTCCTGTTTGCATGATCTGGGCTATGAGTGCTGTTGTGTCTTCTTCGATCTTCTCCCCAACTACACCTGACTGATCGAAATCTGCGGACGTCTCGCGGCTAGAACCACCATGACAAGAGGCATGCACCTTGCTGCTATGACAATCCTCGTAGGACCCGAGATTAATGAAACTGAAAGTTGCGCTCCGCTCCTTGATGGTGTCCAGCCTCTGATTGAGAGCCTTGATGCGGGTGCCGATTTCATGAGAATGGAAGGGATTCCGCAAGCAGAAGAGCAAGGGATTGAAACACCCTGTATCTACAGTACTCGACGGTCCACGCTCCATCGCCTTGAGCTGGCAGAGATCCAGGATGTCAGAAGCTTCATACATGGCACGCTTGAGCTGCCCCACCCACTCTTGGACAGTCTCATCAGTGATGTTCCTCCTATCGGCGTCGGCAAGGAACTTCTTGAGGTCGTGAAGCTTGTTGCCCATCTTGTCAATCTTGCCAGAGACGCCTAACAGCATTCCCACCTCATCTGTTGCTACCTGCGTGAGCAAGTATCCCACATAGGATGCAAATGCATCCAGCACCATCGCCATCCTAGTTGCTGGCTTTTGCTGTGACAATAAAAGGAAAAATCTAAGTAGGAGGGAGGGACATGTTAGGAAAACCAGCAAGAAGCTTAGCTAGGTGTAAACTTAAAGAGACAAATAAAACTTGAACTATGCCCCGTACGTACCTCTGAGATGGATGAATGTCCTGCTCATTCAGCTCCAGAGTAACTCAATCCTGGTGGGGAGAAGAGTTTCCGTTGTATATGAATGATATGGGAAACTAACAACTAACTCTATCGTAGCACGGTATTCTCACATGTCTAAAAATGACACTAGCAGACGGATAAAATGGACCGAGGTATAATTAATTACGTAAATACAGCTTGTCAGATCTGAATAAGTCCATCAAGTAATGGTAATTCGTGCTTAATCTACTGCCGATTCCACCCACTAATGGTAATTCGTGCCTGTCCATCAAGGAGAGCCAAGTGAGCTATCTGCGCTTGACACGAAACTAGCAAGGGGTCGCATGCTACCAGCTTAGGAGACTCAATGTCCTCGTCCTTTAGCTAACTTTGAACCCATATCATGATGGATTTAGCTATAGGGCTTCAATGATTCACCGGATTTCAAAAACTTAGGAATAAAAAATGTAAAGATGGCTGTACACCGGGGTTAACGTAAAGATGAAGCTAGCTAGCTAGTGCCTTGTCATATCATCGATCCAAGTAATCAATCCTATAACCGACGAAGATGGAGTGGACCAAATGCCAGTTGATTGCCTCATTAATTTGGATGGTCAAGATCGAGATCAGTACAACTTGGATTAGTTAGTAGCTACATTTTATTAGTGCCAAACCGCGTCATTAATTTGTATGTAATCGAGATCTTGAGAGACGAGATAGTTAGTGCCAAATGCAGTGCTATTTGATTCAGATCCGCCCTTCAGGTACATTTTACTACCTTGGGAAGGAAGCTAGTTAGTGGCAAATGCAGTACTTTTCCTTGAGATCAGCAGACGATGTTTAGTACCTTGGGAAGGTTTCGGTGCAGGCAGTGTCTGCAATACTCTAAGCCCATACCCTTGAGCTAATTAATTGAGTAGCTAATTACATATGGTGGGCTAGCTAGCTGTCATCTTTTGCTTAATCTTTCTAACTATTATATCAATTCGCTAGCTGGTGCAACTATTTGAAGATAGTGAGAGTACAGTTTGTGAAACCTGTTCATTCACTAATGGTAGGTCTCTTTCATGGAAACTTTGGTTGAAGTTTGTGAAGTCCATTTCCTGAAAAAGGCAAATTAAGGAAGCAAACTGCTAACACGTACTCTCATCAGGTCTCTTGGTTCAGCATGGTCACGGTCACAATCTTTCAAGTTAGTGTACTAGAGAATCAGTTGGTGTGGAATCGAGAGACCATTGAGCGAATAACTGCTCATGGAATAGTTAATTAGGTAGCTAGGAAACTATTTAGGTGCCACTCTAGATCTTCTATCTAGGTAACTAGTTAGTGACAATCTAGATCTGCTAGCGAGGCACCTTGGGCAGGCTCGAACTAAGATTGTTTATCCAGAACCATCAGTGGTGGAAGGGATCAGATAGTCCAGGCAGATAAATCAATCGCTTAAAAAATCAGTGGTGGACGGTGAATGAATCACCTAGCTCACCTAGTGCTAGAGTGGTTCGCTCCGGCCACCGCCTCCCCATTGCTATGCGCGCGCCTTGGAAGAATCCTTCCCTGCAGTGGGAAGCTGCATCCCGTTAGATGGACAACGGAGGGCGAGGAGACTATGCTATGGTGGAGTGAAGTGGAGAGCGGAGGCACGGTCGCCGGAGCCAGAGCGCTCGACCTCGCCGCCCGCCGGCGAGGTGGGAAAAAGGAGACGGCACTGCAGAGCCGAGCCAGTGATGCTGGGGAAGGAAAGCCTTTACCAGCACTTGCCACGGAAGCCCACTACGCTCGCTTTCATACCACCGCCCAAGGCCCATAAGCCCATAACATAGTGCGTCGCATATAGAGCTTATTCGATCCAAGAAAAAAATACCCTCAAATCAAGTTTGATCTAAAAAATATAGAGTTTATTTTTCCTATAAAATCATATGGAGATGTTTTTATCACTATGTTTCCTTACAAACATATAGATATTATCATTGCATAAAAATAACGTGGGCTGGAGTGTGACAAAGTTTACAAAAATTGAAATTGTTAATTTTCTCTTTTCCATGTTGTTGTTTTTTATGTGTTTCATTTCCCTGTTTTTCTTGTTAATTTTTCTTGTTCTCATATGGATATATGTAATGTGTAATAGATGAAGATTTTCTTGGACCTAACGAACTGTTATTTTCAACTATGTAAACATATTTTTTCTAAGATGCCATACGAACAATTTTGTAAAACGTGCGGACAATTATTTTGAATTGTATGAACCCTTTATTAGCCAGTTCGACATCTTGTGCAAGAACTTTTTTAGAAGATGGACATGCATGCACTAGTAGGAAATACCCTATATGTGGCGCACCAAAAAAGCATGGGTTGGTGCGCCACAGAAGTCACGGCACTATTTTTTTTATTCTATGGTGCATCCACATTATATGCGTCACAGAATTCTGAAAAAATTCAAAAAATTCAAAAAAATGCAAAAAAATTCAAAAAAATCAGGAAAAAACAAAAAATGAAATAATTTGGAAAAACTAAATATTTGGATTTTTTTTTAATTTTTGAACTGATGACTTCCCACTAGGTCACCCATACTCAAATTGCTTCAACACAAGCACGCTTAACTTCTAAGTTCTATTCAGTTCAGCTACCCTTATGCTACTCAAGTTCTTATCTCTACTATATAATATAGGTAAGCGACTGTGGTGGTACGTCGCACACTTTACAATTTAGCCCTTGAAGAAACAGAAAATCAACCCGCACTCCCTTCTTTCCAATGGAATCGGATTTTGCACAGCGCCCATTGTCGTACAGCGCCCCTTGTCGTTTGGCTTGCGCTGACGCCGCCGGCGAACGGAAGGGGGAGAAGAGCTGAAGAGGAAGCCGAGGGGGATGCCGCCGAACAGAAGGGAGAGAACATGAAGCAGTGAGGATGCCACACGTGGTACGCCCAGCCGGCAGCGCTGGACGGCCACGCCCTTGCCGTGGCCAGAGATGGGGACGGACGCCCTGCTCGCCGTGGCCGTGGAGCCGGACGCCCTACTCACAGTAGCCGAGCCGGAGGAGGGAGGTGAGGGCGGCCAGCGGACAGAAATTTTGACCGCTTCCTGCCTTGGGCGGCCCGGACCTGTGATCTGAGGCGCCGCCGCGTCGGATTAGGGGATATTTCTGAAACGGCACCCAAGGATGGTGGCGTCTGATACGTCCAAAACGTATCTACTTTCCCGAACACTTTTGCTATTGTTTTACCTCTAACTTGTGTGTTTTGAATATAACTAATACGGACTAACGCTGTTTTCAGCAGAATTGCCCTGGTGTCTTGTTTTTGTGCAGAAAGTCAACTTTCGGGAAAAACACCAGAAAAGATCGCAAACCTCCTATTTTACCAGAAGACTCACGGAGCCAGAAGGGGAGTCAGAGATGGGCCACGAGTGGCCCAAACCACATGGTGGCGCGGCCTGGGGGCCCACCGCGCCAGCCTATGAGGAGGGCGACTCGGCCACCTCCCCGAGTCCCCCTTTCGACTACTTAACCCTCTCTGACCTAAAACGCGAGGGGGGTCGTCCACTTCATCCAGAAACATCACCGTACGCCGCCGCCATCGCGAAACCTATTTCGGGGACCAGAAACTCCGTTCTGGCACTCCACCGGGACGGGGAATTGGAGGAGATCATCGCCATCATCATCACCGACGCTTCTCCATCGACCATCCATGTTTCCCCCATCCATGTGTGAGTAATTCCCTGCTGTAGGCTGAGGGGGATGGTAGGGATTGGATGAGATTGTTCATGTAATAAGTTATAAGATCATTAGGGCATGGTGCTTAGTATCCGTTGTTAGTACTTATTGATGTTGTTGCAACTTGTTGAGCTTAATGCTTGTCACTGGGGCCCGAGTGCCATGATTTCAGATCTGAACATGTTATTGTTTCATAATGATATGCACTGTTTATTGATCATACCTGCAAGTTGTATACACATATTGTTGTCCGGAACCCGAGGTCCCAAAGTGACAATAATTGGGACAGCCGAGGGGAATGGCTGCGATGTGAGGATCACATGTGTTCACGGCGTGTTAATGCTTTGCTCCGGTATTTTATTAAAAGGAGTACCTTAATTACCAGTAGATTCCCTTGAGGCCCGGCTGCCACCGGCTGGTAGGACAGAAGATGTTGTACAAGTTTCTCATTGCGAGCACGTACGACTATATACGGAACACATGCCTATGTTTACTTAGTACTTGGATGCTTTATCATTATTATCTGCAATGCCTATGTCTTGATTATTATATGAGCTATCTTATCCATGCAGCGCCCGTTCATCCATCCCTATGCCTACAGTGTTTTAATCCTACTGTTTACTGCAATCACTACTGTTGTTATTACTTCACTGCTGCTATTATTTCACCGCTACTACTGCTATAAAACTGTTGCTACTGATAATCTGTGTCGAGCAAGACTATTCACAGGTGCAGCTGAATTGACAACTTCGCTGTTAAGGCTCACAAGTATTCTTTGGCTCCCCTTGTGTCGAATCAATAAATTGGGTTTTACTTCCCTCGAAGACTGTTGCGATCCCCTATACTTGTGGGTCATCAGCGTCCAGACCTGCGACATCTCCAAGGTGAGTATGGCTTCCAGACCTGCGACGTCTCGGGGTACTCGCTCAGCTCGCTAGGGCCTGGGGCTCATTGTCTACCCGACGTCCTACCTCGGTGCCGGCGGCCGCATCAAGATGTTCGGGACCCTGACGCTCAAGAATGGCAACATATTCACAGTTTTCAGGAGAAAACGGACAGCAGTCACAACACCAACATCGGTGGTCCGTCAGCTTCTTAATTCATCAATTTTCTTGTTCTTCAGAATTTGTGCGTATGTAATCTAAAAAAAAAGAATTTGTGCGTATGTCCCCAACTGATATGTAGCCAAAAGAGTATAGTGCATCTTTTGTGTTTGTTGTTCAGTGCAGTTTTAACCTCTCTGAACTAGAAACTCGGAAGCGAGAGAGAACAGATTTGGAATTTCTTTGCAGGAGAAACTTTCAGGTTTAGATTGGGGATATGATAATACATATGAAGGCATGGAGGTTTTCTTATGCGGATGGTGATTAACATCACCTACATAGCAGTCAATACGTTTTGGCTAGATCATATATTTTAAGGCATGGCGTGTTCGTGTTTTGATTGTTAATCTCGATTGACTTTGAAACTAATATTACTGTTTTGGGGTTTACAATGATCTTGGGGCAATTTAGACAGATGAAAATGGATTTCAAAATGTATTAGGTAATGAAGTTGACACTCTTGCATCACACATTGTGCCTTATTGTCTTTCCGATGATTAGTGAATGATGAGAATTTAATCCTTGTCAGCGGAATTAGTATTGGCAATAACGACCCTACGTCGCTACTTTTTTTCGGTTTTAGACACTCATAAATCGGGTAATCAACTCGCAATCTCTCGACTATTCCGAACTCATCTTTTCCCTGGAACACACATCATCATTCTCCTTTGCCCACGGGAACTCGCCGCCGCCCTGCGACTCCACATGACGTCCCTGCCACCCCACGCCCCCGGCCTCCTCCCCGATGCTCTAGAATCCATTGCTTGGTCACGGTTTCCCGGGTTTCCCATAGCTCTTTCCCGCGAGCTCGCCAGCCTTGATCAAGCGGCATCGATTGCCTCCACCAACTCTATCATGATGGTTCGTCCAATAGCTCCAGTAGGGGGCCGCAACGGTGACGCATCAGGGCCGACCATCGTGGTGTCCCTGACGCCGATGCAGACTAGCTTTCTAGGTTTGTCATGGAATCAACATTTATTCATTTGTCATGGCATATTCATTACCCGTTGCAACGCACGGGCACTTTGCTAGTTGATATAAGTATCATATCAACCCTCTTAAGCCTTGTACGTGTATAGATGTGTGTGTAGTTTATGTGTGGTATGTGTATATTGATACGTCTCAAACGTATCTATAATTTTTGATGTTCCATACTGTTATTATACCAATTGCTACATGTTTTGTTTACACTTCATAGCATTTTTATGCATTTTCTAGGACTAACCTATTAACAAGATGCCAGAGTGCCAGTTCCTGTTTTCTGCTGTTTTTCTCTTTCAGAAAAGTTAGTCGCAAAATATTCTCGGAATTGGACGAAAATTGACGGGCGTACATATTTCACCGACACGATCACGGAGTCCAAAGGGGAGACGGAGAAGTGCCAGGAGGGCACCACGCCACCCTAGGGCGCGGCCCACAAGCCAGGCGCGCCGGGGGGGTGGTGTGGGCCCCTCGAGAACCTTCCGACGCCGCTCTTTCGCCTATATATTCCCGACGTCCCGAAAACCCTAAAAACACCGATCATATTCCATGAAAAGTTCTGCTGCCGCCGTCGTCGCCAACCCTAGATCGGGAGGGTTCTGAAGCTCTTCCGGCACCCTGCCAGAGGGGAGATCATCACCGGAGGGCTCTACATCGCCATGCCTGCCTCCGGAGTGATGCGTGAGTAGTTTATCCTTGGACTACGGGTCCATAGCAGTAGCTAGATGGTTGTCTCTCCACCTTGTACCTCCATGTTTAGATCTTGTGAGCTGCCTAACATGATCAAGATCATCTTATTGTAATGCTACATGTTGTGTTTGCTGGGATCCGATGAATATTGATACTATGTGCAAGTTGTTTATCAATCTATCTGTTTATGTTGTTTATGATCTTGCATGCTCTCCGTTGCTAGTAGATGCTTTGGCCAAGTAGATGCTTGTAACTCCAAGAGGGAGTATTTATGCTAGATAGTGGGTTCATGCCTCCAGTAATCTGGTCTCGAGATGACAGAAACGACTAAGGTTGTGGATGTGCTGTTGCCACTAGGGATAAAACAATGATGCATTGTCTACGTGTCATTTGCATTGTTTACATTACACACTTTACTTCATGCAATAATCTGTTGTTTGCAACTTAATACTGGAAAGGGTGCAGATGCTAACCTGAAGGTGGATTATTTAGGCATAGATGCGCTGGATAGCAAGTCTGTGTACTTTGTTGTAATGCCCAATTAAATCTCATAATGAACATCTTGTCATATATTGCATTGTCATGCACTCTCTATTTGTCAATTGCCCAGCTGTAATTTGTTTACCCAGCATGTTAGTTATCTTTTATGGAGAGACACCACTAGTGAACTGTGGACCCCGGTCCATTTCCTCATACTGATAAAAACACCTACTGCAATCATCTGTTCCTTGTTACTTTCTGCAATCACTACTATTTTCGACACCATACGTTTAATCCTTTGTTTTCAGCAAGCCGGAGAGATTGACAACCTCTCTATTTCATTGGGGCAAAATAGTTTGTTTGTGTTGTGTGCAGGTTCCACGTTGGTGATCGAGTAACGGCGCCCACCAACAACCTTCTGAAGAACCTCCGTGTCCTCCTAGTTCGATAAACCTTGGTCATATTTCAAGGGAAAACTGCTGCTGCACTACATCATACCTTCCTCTTGGGGTCTCCCAACGAACGTGTGTGTCACGGGCATCATATATACTAGATTTAGGGGTGCGCCTTGGTGCACGACCCCCCGAGCCCTGTATTGACGACGCGCCATACACGATGCTCATAATCAACGAGAGGAAACAATTATAACCATATATAAGTTAAACAAATATAAGACAAAAAACAATGATTTTCTGGGCTGCCTAGGGCAATAGATCACCGACGGCCCAAACAGACATGAGAAGGTTTATTCCTTATCGTGCGCGGTCATCTTCGCCTTGGCGCACGACCCACCGAGCCCTTAGACAAATACACGATGATAATAATCAACGAGTAAAAATAATTACATCCATATGTAACACCGAGGACCAAATTAGACAAATAATAAACAAAAAAACAGATTCATTCAATTACTAAATGACATGCAAGCACGAAACAAACTCGTGAAGACCATAAAACCATACATAAGGGACACCCCGATCTCGCTTACGCGGAATACAATCAGTCGTCCTAGGAGCACACACAAACGTTTCGTGAATCTGGGGGATATGTGTCGCTACGCGAGACGCCAAAAGCTATTCGGTAAACAGCATAGGCGTCAAGGTCAGTAGATCAGCACACCGACTCCTCCAATTACTTCACTCATACATTTAATAATCTTCACTTCGTTCTCATACCATTTGTAAAGCCAGACAGCACCAACACGAGCCAAATGGAAATGGCGGCTTCAAAGTACTCCAAGACAGAACAGCTAAATCTAAATAGAACACAAGTCAACCATTTATACCCCTATACTATCATCCTTCCACATACACGTAAACCGACATAGTACGGCAAGAAACGGTATGCCCATCAATGGTGTGTCCGGTCAGAGTATTGGGTTCCTGTATTGCCGGCTCCTTGGAGTCGGACTACTCCAAGGAAACTCTGTCCAATCATCACATAACAAAACAACAACCCATCGATTATCAATCAATTTACCATTATTAAAAATCTTTCTACCAATTTCACGACGTCCATAGAGCACAAAACCATCTTTATTTAAAACAGTTTCGTTTTAAAAATCTTTCAGAAAATGTTTCAAGCACAGACCTTTTTTCATGCAAACGCACTTATCATTAAGCTCCCCCCAAGGGGCATGCATCATAAACTCAGAAACCAAGTCCTTAAGCTTTCGGTTGTCGTGTCGTTTCGTCCGTGCTACTTCATCCCGGTTGTAAATTCATTTTTTTTTCTTTGCATCGACCCAGCCGACTCCCTGGAATCGGCCGCGTGACCTTCTCCGTTTCAGTGTGCACAGGCCCCAGAGAGAATAGGAAGTAGGAACGGGAACAGAAAAAAAATCATGGAACTACATGTGTACGAAAATATAACACAACAGCTAGTAAAACATTGCCCTGACAGAGAGCTACCATGCCAGACAATGTTATTGATGATCATTCAATGTAGTGGGTGGTCACTATTTGTTTACTCGCTCGCGTCCTTATCCTGCCAACTCGGTTATTGAGAATCATTTAATGCAGTGGGTGGTCACTAATTATTTGCTCGCTCACGGCCCTTTTCGTCTTTTGGCACTACATAAGGGGTATTTATTACGTCCTTTGTTTCGGGGGGTTTTGTTTGGAAGCATGGTGATGTCTACGCACGCTTCTATTCCTGTAGACAGTGTTGGGCTTCCAAGTGCAGAGGTTTGTAGAATAGCATCAAGTTTCCCTTAAGTGAATAACCCACGGTATATCGAACTCAGGGAGGTAGAAGTCAAAGATATCCCTCTCAAGCAACCCTGCAATTAAGATACAAGAAGTCTCTTGTGTCCCCAACACACCTAATACACTTGTCAGATGTATAGGTGCACTAGTTCGGTGAAGAGATAGTAAAATGCAGGTGATATCGATAATAACAAGTAGTAATTGCAATCTGTAGTAACAAGGGCAGCAAGCAAACATGCAGCAGAACTGAGAGTAAACGGTGTTTCAATGCTTGGAAACAAGGCCTAGGGATCATACTTTCACTAGTGGACACTCTCAACAATAATAACATAATTGAACACATAAATACTTCCTCTTCACTATGCTACCCCGGCCTATTCTTCTGTTGGATAGAAATACTAATCTACTGCGGAGGGCTATATCAGCACTCCCTAAAGTCTGAGTAAACAAACAACACAGTATCATAGCACACCAAGACCATTGCGTAGGGCTATAAAAGCACACCCCAAAGTCCATATTACACATCTAGGACACCCCACACTGTCAACTTGAGCATCCTAAATAGTTCTACAAACACCACAATTTTATAGTGTCATCCAACACAAGAATACTCATGATAAATATCCCTCTAATATATTAATGGAACCATACACGCCACCCACACTATCACCTTGGTTTTGTGTTGTCACATGACTCCAAAGATTATAATGATAAATCACTTGAGTAGCATAACTATAACATAGTGAAGGGGAAAACATCTATAGATTCAACTACATTACAATGCTCATGATCACAATAAGATCACACCATGGGAGAGAGAGATGAACCACATAGCTACCAGTAGATCCCTCAGCCTCGATGGAGAACTACTCCCTCCTCATCATGGGAGGCAGCAACGGCGATGAAGATGGCTCCGGGGGCACTTCCCCGTCCCGGCAGGGTGCCAGAACAGAGACTTCTGTCCCCCGAATTAGGGTTTCGGATGGCGGCGGAGCACGGAGTTGTATTCGCGAGTATGACGACTCTTTTTAGGGTTTACGGGACGGAGCCAATATATAGGCGAAAGGGCGGCTCCGGAAGGTTCTCGAGGTGGGCTCGCCAGGGGTGGGCGCCACCCCCCTCCAGGCCGCGCCGGGCCCTGGCGAGGGCTCCTCGTGGCCCATCTCGACCTCCCCTTTTGGCTCACGGAGTCTTCTGGTAAAATAGGCACGCACGTTGATTTTCGTCCAATTCCGAGAACTTTGGTTTTTGGACCTTTTCTGCAATGCACAGACATAATAAACAGGAACTGGCACTGTGGCATCTTGTTAATAGGTTAGTTCCAGAAAATGCATAATAATGGTATGAAGTGTATGCAAAACATGTAGCAATAGGTATAAAACAAGCATGGAACATCAAAAATTATAGATACGTTTGAGACGTATCACATGGCAACCAAGTCCCTTTCTTTCGAAGGCTGCCATTTCTTCAGCCGTAGCCGACTCCCGGGGTGTCGGCTGGACGACTCCCGGCGAGTCGTCTGGTCGACGCCCGGGGAGTCGGCAGGCTGACCTTGTCCATCCTGGTGAAGCGTCGGGGTGTTCGTACGAGTGAGTTCATTTGTCCAAGTACCGTATGAACGTTGAAAAACAGGCAAAGTAAAGACAGTACGTACCGACTCGATCCATACACAAATGCATTTACGGTACGGAAATAAAACTAACAGTCGTCTCATCGAAGATTTAGGTCATACAATACATCAACGTTTATTCGACTAATAGAATATTACAGTAACTCAAACAGGTTAATCGTCTTGATCAGTCGGACGCATTACCATCATAATACTGAGAGTACACGCAATCGTCCTCCCCGTACGGACGAACCGTCTGTAGCTCAGAAAACATAATATCTCTGCAAAACTGTGCCAACAATACATCAAGAGCTAAAGGTCGTTCCTCCTGGTCCAGGGAACCAATCCCATGTCGAGCGACAAATTTCGGCTTCTCGTCCCAGCCGAGACTATCGTTACTGTATGTTCTAACTTCAGATAAATCGGCGTAGTAGATACTACCTGCACGGACGGACTGAAATACACGAGTGTCGATAGAGACGCACCGATTCCACCCGACGAATATGGCACGGCTGCCGAGACATCTCACCGGCTCGAGAACTCGATTATTCATGTCGACCCGATAGACGACAGGTTCACCGTTGTAAGCACACCCGCTGACCACAAGCAACAGATCCCCCCCGGATTCCACAAGGTAGTACAGATTGTCCGGAAACCTACCGGCCAAATTACTTGAGCCTGCAATGCTGATGCTCATCTTAAGAGTCCGCGCGAAACGCTTGGCGTTTATTTTGTCTACAGACATGCTTGTCGAAATAATGGACCCATGTCTATCGGTGACGAATACCTCACCAGCGAAAGCTGTCATGGTCACAAGACCTCCAAACCACTCGTCCGCCGTGTATTCCCCTTCTCCAAAGTCAAAACCAAAAATCCCTTCACGGGTCGTCTGATCAACCCACCTCACGCTGTAATGAAGATGGTCCGATGCGAAAAGCACCAACGGAGACATGGTCACCGCGATAGCGGACAACATATCCGCCGGTATCCGCGCTCGAAAATGCTTCATCTCACCAGATAAGGGTTGAACAGACGAGTCCTGTATGGCCACACCCTCTGTCCCAACACGATAAGGCCGCCCGTCGTGGAGCCGACAAAGAAATACCTAAGTACACAAGATATTAACCCCAACACTATAAAATAAACAAAATGAATAACTGGCTGTAGAACCCAACAACCACCTGAGAATAAGTTTTGTGAAATCCTTTTGTACACAGCGACCAGTACTCAGATTTAAGAAGGTGAACTTAGCTTCATCCGGTAATTGAATAGAGCGCTCCAGATCGATCCACCTCGTGGGCGTGAACCTGGGCTCTGTGACGCGAAGCCAGGCGCCACAAGCTCTTCGAAAAAACGGCGTAGAAGTCAAGGTCATCAGTCGAGAGGAACACATCACCGATTCTTCTGATGAGGTCGTCAGGGAGAGTAGACCAACACATCTCTCCTCGAAACAACACACCCGATCAGCCAAGAGTTGAATACTCGACGGATCTATAATGGAAACAAAGATATAAAGCCACCGGACAATTATTCTCCGTAAGCCGGCCTATTCGTAAGGAAGACTGAAGCGACCAAAGTAAAAAACAAAGAGGACAAACCAGCACGAAACAGCAGGCTTGCCTAACCTTGTAAGAAAAACAGTAAACACGTATACACCGAGCCGGCTTCACAACACAGCAAGTCGCCGACTGATCCATGAGTATCGAAAAGAATATGAAAACATATATGGGTCGATGCTTCTCTAGAAAACTTTGAATCGTGTTTCTCCCTTGAACATGAGACAGTAACCGCTGTGCAGAAGACGTGAAGTACCGGTAAAAGAATATGTACTCCAGGAATTCAGCCAGCCAAAAGACACCGCGACGCTTCACAATCCATGAGTACGGATAGACTATTGTTGTTTTTTGTCTGTACTGGTCGACTCCCGGGGAGTCGGCTGGTCAACTCCTGGGATCAGGTCCACGAAACCGACACGTTTTTTTCAACCACGGACAGCCGGCGCAGACTAAATTTATTGATACATACAAAGGGTAGCACGGCATTAAAGATGCATTTATTACTACAACACATGAGGGTGAATTTCAACATCAACGTTTGCCTATATTATCTCAACAAACTTGTTTCAATTCTAAACATACGTAATCCAAGACGTTTGTAAGTAACCCACATGAAGGAAAATATGAACACGCCATCTGATAAAAAAAGTACACATCATCACCGCAGTTCATTGGGCCACGCTACGCCGCGAAAACGAAGAAGTAACGCTCACCGCACAACGAACTCGTCTAGATCAGCAGAAATTAGAACATCCCCTCCTCGTTCCTCTTCCTCAGCATATCGGTCCGCATATCCGCTCCTAAATCTCGAAATCCTTCACCACAACACCCCACGCATCCCCCGTAGTCCTAACGAAGATATGAAGCAGAGGAACCTCAAGCAGATCTCCTGCAACTGGAGTGGATCAATAGTCACACATGACAAACTGAAAGAATTCGCCGGTAACGGGCTACTTCCGCCACCGGAAAAGAACCTATGGCGAGCGCCGGCAGACGAAACCCGGCCCCGGCCGAAAAAGGGTGAGGTGGTGCTCTTTACAGCGTTCATCGAGCGTGGACTATCGCTACCCTGCTCGATCTTCTTCCGCAAGCTTCTCAATTTCTACGGACACCAGCTCCACAATATCGGGCCTAATTCAATTCTTCACGTGTCCTGCTTTGTCGCACTGTGCGAGGGATTTCTCTGCACCGAGCCCTCCCTCCCACTATGGCTAACAATCTTCTCTTGCAAGTTGCAGAGGAAAACAAAGCATGGGCCACTCCTGGAGTACGGCAGCGTAACCTTCACCATTCGACGGAGGTCCAATTTTTATCCTCGGGACAAAATTGTCAGCAAGGTAAATGACTGGCAACGAACCTTTTTCTATTACAAAGACACATCACCGACCCGAGAAATTGGACTTCCGTGTTTCAAAGACGAAACATACGTTCCTACTTTCAATCTCGCAACTGAATTAACCACGGACAACCTAGCCTCAGTAAAGAGATGGATGACGAAGATTCGGACTCTCTGCAAGCGCGGCCTGACAACCAAAAACCTAGTAGCAGCCTGGCTAGATCATAGTATTCAGCCCCTGATGATACGGACTAACCTACTATGTGACTACTCCGAATCTACCGAGGACGAAGACCGAATCTCGAAGAGGAACATGGACGACGAGAGATTTTGTTACCTCGTGAACAAATTGTTCGCTGGCAAAATCGAGAGGCGTCAGATCGTGGACTGTTAGCTTTCTCAAAGTATCACAAACCGCAGAAGGTACATCAACCCTCCGTTTCCTCCTAAATTATCATACGCCAAAAACCATATCAGCTATTTCTAATAATCAACGATTAACATGTGCGCAGGATTTCTGGAACACCAGTTACGAAGACACCGTCACTGAGAAGAAAGCCACACCCGTAGACATTCGTCCAGACTCTCCTTCCGAGCAGGAAGCAGATACCGACTCGACTATGACAACCAAAGAGACGACGATTCAGTCAAAGACGAACGTAATTTCCAAAGACACCAAACATCAGCAGTCTGCCCTTTCACGTGAGAGACAAATGAGAGAAAGGATTGCTGTAAGAAAGGTACCATTCTCACGCACGATAAGGCGTCCAAATACAATACAATCACAGATGACAAACCCGCCACAATGTAAGCCGGTCAGTAAATGTATTATTGAGAACGAAGACAACAACGGCTCTACCGCCTGCAAGGAATTATCCACGGAATAGACAATTCAAGTTCATGTATGCAAACTCATGGAAATTCCACCACGAAACGGATAAGATTTGCACATAATTTAATTTTATTATGATTCAAGTATTCATGGATCATTTTCACACCAACATCATGAGTTTTTTCTCACATTAGACCTTAACAACCAAACTTCCTGACCTCAGAATGAACGTACCGTGTCCATCCATCGGTGCGACTGATAACACCCCGGCTCCCTCAAGACATGCAGCAGTTAAACATAACAATAGAACTTCGGCTACGGGTCAATCTTCAACTACACCATCCATGACCGAACGACACTACAACAAACCCTACCCGCCACGGCATGTACGCCGCCTACACAGCAAAAGAAGAAGAATGGAGAAGACGGAGGTGCACCATGCTTGAACAAATGAAGCAAATTCATAAGTAAGCATATAACCTGTTCTCAAATTCATGACCCTCCACAATATACGTTGTAAAACTAACTCAAGACGACAAGAAAACAAACAACTCAAAGAACCCAAGCCAGAGGCATTTTAATTGTACTGATGATGACGTATATTTAAAAGGATGAAGTTAGAAGGACAAAGATAAAGCTAATAAAATCTGAGGCGGAGCTAGCTATCAAGAACGGAGTCATCCTGGAGCTGGAAAGCCGACTTGAAAGATTTAAGCAGCAAGCAGACCAGGACAAAGACACCATCGCCCGTCTCAACCAACACGCAACGATTGCGAATAATCCCAACGCCCGCAGCAGGAAAATATCAGAAATTGAGGTATGTAATTTATAACTCCAAAATATAATATATGTATCACCATAAGAAGAAAACCCTACCTCCAGTGTGGACAAAATGATTTTTCTTCCATAACAGCTGAGCAGCACAGCCGATCGACGTACATCCTAACGGTAATTTCCAATCTTTAATGGAATGAACTAACGATCACCATAGTAATCATGCCTGCGTGCTCTGATCAAGTGGTGAAAATGAAGGAGATTCTTGACACTTATGCTCAGTCTACTGGACTGCACATCAATTACCACAAATCAGTCATGATTCCTATCAATACTCCACAGCAGCAGGCGACTGATCTTGCTGCTATATTTGGCTGCGTTATTGGCACAATGCCATTTACTTACCTAGGCCTTCCCCTAGGAACTACCAGACCAACGGTTTATGATCTCATGCCCTAGTGGATAGAATTGAGAGAGCAATGACTGCAAATTTCATGATGATGACGTACAGTGGGAGAGTGACAGTCATCAACACACTCCTCACATCAATTGCCACTTTCACTATGTGTGCACTAAAGGTGCACCCCAAAATTCTAGAACACATAGATAAGATCAGAAGGCATTGCCTATGGAATAAGAAAACAGAGGATGGAGAACATTGCAATTCTCTGATCGCCTGGGATAAAGTGTGTAGATCCAAGAATAAAGGTGGTATGGGAGTATTGAATCTAAAATTCAGAATGAAGGCTTTTGCTTAAATACCTTCACAAATTCTATAACAAGCTGGATACACCTTGGGTCACACTTGTTTGGAACACATACTATGTCGATAAGGTGCCCCATTCCATTGATTTATGTGGATCTTTTTGATGGAGAGATGTTTCTAAATTGTCCCCAATCTATAGAGGTATTTCACAATGCACAATTGTGACAGGAGATACTATTCTGTTATGGAAAGATCCTTGGAAGGATCAGCTGGCTTCTGTCTCCTATCCTAGAGCCTACTCCTTCACTCTTAATGAGGATGTCTCGGCTAAAGAATTTCTTTCAGCAGACACACTTGGTGCTAACTTCCATTTACCTCTATCTGCACAAGCACTCCAGGAATTGCGACAAGCACAGGATGATACTTCACATATTATTCTGGATAATTCAGCCAAGGATCAGTGGGCATATTTGTGGGGTTCTGACCAATACTCATCAAGCCAATACTACAAATTTTGCTTCAGAGAGATCATACCCCACGAGTCATTTTCCTGGATTGGAAAAGCAAGGGTATCCTGGTGGCTCTAGGTTAATAGTGCCAGAAACAATGCTTGTACGTCACACGTCAGTTGGGAACCCCAAGAGGAAGGTATGATGAGTGCAGCAGTAAGTTTTCCCTCAGTATGAAACCAAGGTTTAATCGACCAGTAGGAAAACGAGGTTTGCTTCGAAGGTGTTGGTGAGGAGTGTAGTGCGGCGCAACACCAGGGATTCCGGTGCCAACGTGGAACCTGCACAACACAATCAAATTACTTTGCCCCAACTTAACAGTGAGGTTGTCAATCTCACCGGCTTGCTGAAAACAAAGGGTTAAACGTATCGAATGGAAAATGATGTTTGTTTGCATAAAACAGTAGAGAACAATGATTGCAGTAGATTGTATTTCAGATGTAAAAGAATGGACCGGGGTCCACAGTTCACTAGTGGTGTCTCTCCAATAAGATAACTAACATGCTGGGTAAACAAATTACAGCTGGGCAATTGACAATTGATAAGTGCATATAACATGCATGTGTGAGCTGTGGTGTCTACTATGAGATTCATTTGGGCATTACGACAAAGTACATAGACCGCTATCCAGCATGCATCTATGCCTAAATAGTCCACTTTCCGGTTAACATCCGTACCCCTTCCAGTATTAAGTTGCAAGCAACAGACAATTGCATTAAGTAATGTGCGTAATGTAAACAATACATTCATCCTTGAATAAAGCATTGCTGTTTTACCCCTAGTGGCAACAACACATCTACAACCTTAGAACTTGCTGTCACTATCCCAGGTTAAATAGAGGTTGAACCCAACTATCATGCATAAATACCCCCTCTTGGAGTTACAAGTATTCACGTGGCCAAGGCTTCAACAAGTAACGGAGAGCATGCAAGATCACAAATGACATAGACATGATAATATAATATTCAGCTCCACATAGGTATCAATATAAGTCAGATCCCAGCAAACACAACATGTAGCATTACAATAAGATGATCTTGATCATGATAGGCAGCTCACAAGATCTAAACATGATGGCACAAGTGGAGAAGACAACCATCTAGCTACTGCTATGGACCCATAGTCCAAGGATGAACTACTCACGCATCACTCCGGAGGCGGGCATGGCGATGTAGAGCCCTCCGGTGATGATTCCCCTCTCCGGCAGGGTGCCGGGAAGAGCTTCAGAACCCCCCGAGTTAGGGTTGACGACGGCGGCGGCAGCGAATATGTTCTGGATGAAAGGCTCGGTGTTTTAGGGTTTTCGCGTCTCGGGGAATAAATAGGCGAAGGGGCGATGTCGGCGGACCCCCGAGGGGCCCAAACCACCAGGCGCGGCTGGGGCCCAGCCGCGCCACCTGTGGTTTGGCCACCTCGTGGCTCTCTTCGTCTCTCCTTCGGACTCCGTGTACGTGCTGGAAAAATAGGGACTGGCCTTTTGTTTCGTGCAATTCCGAGAATATTTCCAGAAGTAACTTTCTGAAACCAAAAACAGCAGAAAACAGGGAACTGGCACTGTGGCATCTTGTTAATAGGTTAGTCCCAGAAAATGCATAAAAGTGATACGAAGTGTATATAAAACATGTAGCAAATGGTATAATATAAGCATGGAACAGCAGAAATTATGGATACGTTGGAGACGTATCAAGCATCCCCAAGCTTAGTTCTACTCGTCCTCGAGTAGGTAAAACGATAACAACAAATAATTTCTGAGGAGACATGCTTTCACACAATCTTGATCAATATATTGCAAGGCTCATGTCATGAATGAAGTGACTCAAAGCAATGATCTATAGTTTGCTAACAAATAGATAAAGAGTAAACAATGAATCATATAAGCAAAAACTTTTCATGAATAGTACTTTCAAGACAAGCATCAAAAAGTTTTGCATAAGAGGTAACTCATAAAGCAATAGATTCAAAGTAAAAGGCATTGAAGCAACACAAAGGATGATTAAGTTTCAGCATTTGCTTTCAACTTGTAACATGTATATCTCATGGATAGTTGTCAACATAAAGCAATATAACAAGTGCAATAAGTAAATATGTAAGAATCAATGCACACAAAGTTGACACAAGTGTTTGCTTCTAAGATAGAAAGGAGTAGGTAAACTGACTCAACATAAAGTAAAAGATAGGCCCTTCGCAGAGGGAAGCAGGGATTAAATCATGTGCTAGAGCTTTTTAAGTTTTCGAAAGCATATAGAGAGCACAAAATAAGTATTTGAGAGGTGTTTGTTGTTGTCAACGAATGGTAGTGGGCACTCTAACCCCCTTGTCAACCAGACTTTCAAAGAGCGGCTCCCATGAAGGACGTTATTCTACCAGCAAGGTAGATCATCCCTCTTCTCTTTTGTTTACACATGTATTTTAGTTTCTTTATAGATGACACTCCTCCCAACCTTTTGCTTACACAAGCCATGGCTAACCGAATCCTCGGGTGCCTTCCAACATTCACATACCATGGAGGAGTGTCTATTGCAAAATTAAGTTGCTTACTGATAAATCAGGGCAAAACATGTGAAGAGAATTATTAATGAAAGTTGTAATTAATTGGGGCTGGGCACCCCGTTGCCAGCTCTTTTTGCAAATTATTGGATAAGCGGATGTATATGCCACTAGTCCAGGTGAAAGTCTGTCAGAAGTAAATGACAAGATTGAAAGATAAAACACCACATACTTCCTCATGAGCTATAAAACATTGACACAAATAAGGAGTAATAAAGTTTTGAATAGTTTAAAGGTAGCACATGAAATATTTACTTGGAATGGCAGGAAATACCACATAGTAGGTAGGTATGGTGGACACAAATGGCATGGGTTTTGGCTCAAGTTTTGGATGCACGAGAAGCATTCCCTCTCAGTACAGAGTTTAGGCTAGCAAGGTTGTTTGAAGCAAACACAAGTATAAACCGGTACAGCAAGAATCACATAAAAACATATTGCAAGTATTATAAGACTCTACACTGTCTTCCTTGTTGCTCAAACATTTTACCAGAAAATATCTAGACCTTAGAGAGAACAAATATGCATCCCAAGTCTCAACAAGCTCTACGGTAGTTCTCCACTACTAGGCTTTAACTACATGATGCAAGAGCTTAAACATGATCTACTTGAGAGCTCAAAACAATTGCAAAGCATCAAATCAAAACAAGACAATGATCTACAAGAATGCATATGTCTTTTCCAATACCAACTACTACATGTAGCATTTTCTTTCTTCCAAACAAACACCAATAATTTATTTAAACATAAACTCTCCAAATGATAATATAATGCAGCAAGAGAGTATTTATAAACAAGTGCTAACAGCTCGAAGAGATGCATGAAAAACAGGAGCTAAAAGCACTGCAGTAGCTAGTTAAGAATACTCAACAAATATAAGTGAAGAACATGAGTATTCACATGAAAAAGCGGAGCGTGTCTCTCTCCCACACAAGGATTGCTAGGATCCGAATTTATTCAAACAAAAACAAAAATAAAAACACACAGACGCTCCAAGTAAAGCGCATAAGATGTGAAAGAATTAAAATATAGTTTCACTAGAGATGACCTGATAAGTTTGTTGATGAAGAAGGGGATGCCTTGGGCATCCCCAAGCTTAGACGCTTGAGTCTCTCTGAATATGGTTGGGATGAACCACGGGGGCATCCCCAAGCTTAGGCTTTTCACTCTTCTTGATCACATAATATCACCCTTCTCGCTTGATCCTTGAAAACTTCCTTCACACCAAACTCAAGACAGTTCTCATTAGAGGGTTAGTGCATAATCAAAAATTCTCATATTCTGTAATGATACAATCAATCCCAAAGCTTCTGGACATTAGCTACAGCCACCAATGCTTTGTGGAGCAAAGAAATCCACACAAACACAGTAAAAGAGCGAATGCAAAACAAAAGGCAGAATCTGTCAAAAACAGAACAGTCTGGAATGACGAATTTTTTCGAGGCACTTAAGTTGCTCAGATGGATCTGGCCTAAAATAATGAAAGTTGCGTACATATCTCAGGAATATGCGTGATTTTTCTCAGAATTTTTTGAATTTTCTACAGGGAGATAAGCTCAAATCCGTGACAGCTAAAAATCTGTCACTGCGCAGAAATCCAAATCTTGCATCAACTTTCAATATAGAACTTTACTTGGCACAACATTGCGATAAAATAAAGATACAAAGGAGTTGCTACAGAAGTAACAAAACTCCTTGACTCAAAGAAAACAAAAATAACAGCAAATAAAAACGATGGGTTGTCTCCCATAAGCGCTTTTCTTTAACGCCTTTCAGCTAGGCGCAGAAAGTGAAAATCAAGTGTTGTCAAGAGAAGAAGCATCAACATCATAACTTGCTCTAACAATAGAGTCAAAAGGTAACTTCATTCTCTTCCTAGGGAAGTGTTCCATACCTTTCTTGAGAGGAAATTGGTACCTTATATTACCTTCTTTCATATCAATGATGGCACCAACAGTTCGAAGAAAAGGTCTTCCCAAAACAATAGGACAAGATGCATTGCATTCAATATCCATAACAATAAAATCAACGGGGACAAGGTTATTTTTACGTAATAAAAACATCATTAACTCGCCCCAAAGGTTTCTTCATAGCATTATCAGCGAGAAAAACATCCAAATAACAATGTTCCAAAGGTGGCAAATCAAGAATATCATAAAGCTTCTTGGGCAAAACTGAAACACTTGCACCAAGATCACACAAGGCATTGCAATAAAAATCATTCACCTTTACCTTAATGATGGGTTCCCAACCATCTTCTAATTTCCTAGGAATAGAAGCTTTAAGTTTCAACTTCTCCTCCCTAGCTTGCAAAAGAGCATTTGTAATATGCTTTGTAAAAGCCAAATTAATAGTGCTAGCATTGGGACTTCTAGCTAATTTTTGCAAGAACATAATAACTTCAGAGATGTTACAATCATCAAAATCAAAATCATTATTGTCAATGGTGGTGGAACCATTGTCTCCAATAGTTTGAAAAATTTCAGCACTTTTATCAGAAAAAGTTTCAGCAGTTTTAGGCAATTTCAAACGCTTTGCAGAAGTAGTAGAGACATTACAACACCAATAACATTACCATCAATAGTAGGAGGTTTACTAGCATGTGAAACATTAGCATTACTAGTGGTGGTGATAGTACAAACTCTAACTATACTATTCTCTTTTTCAAGTTCTTCCTCTTTTTCCCACCTAGCATGCAATTCAGCCAACATCCTAATATTATTATCAATTCGAACTTGGATGGCATTTGCTGTAGCAAATGACTTAATATCTTTAACTTCATTAGGCATAACTTTCAGTTTTAGAATTTCAACATCATGAGCAAGACTATCAACTTTAGAGACAAGATCATCAATTTTTTCAAACTTTTCCTCAACAGTTTTATTGAAAGCTTTTTGTGTGCTAATAAATTCTTTAAGCATAGCTTCAAGATCAGAGGACACACTTCTATTGTTGCTGTAGGAATTACCATAAGAATTGCCATAACCATTTGAAGGATAAGGCTTATAATTGTTGCTACCAAAATTATTCCTATAAGCATTGTTGTTGAAGTTGTTGTTTTTAATGAAGTTTACATCAACATGCTCTTCTTGAGCAACCAATGAAGCTAAAGGAATATTATTAGGATCAACATGAGATCTACCATTCACAAGCATAGACATAATAGCATCAATCTTATCACTCAAAGAGGAGGTTTCTTCAACAGAATTTACCTTCTTACCTTGAGGAGCTCTTTCGGTGTGCCATTCGGAATAGTTGATCATCATATCATCAAGTAGCTTTGTTGCTGCACCTAAAGTGATGGACATAAAGGTTCCTCCAGAGGCTGAATCCAATAAGTTCCTTGAGGAAAAATTTAATCCTGCATAAAAGGTTTGGATGATCATCCAAGTAGTCAGTCCATGAGTGGGACAATTCTTCACCAAAGATTTCATTCTTTCCCAAGCTTGAGCAACATGTTCATTATCAAGTTGTTTAAAATTCATAATGCTACTTCTCAAGGATATAATCTTAGCAGGAGGATAATATTTCCCTATGAAAGCATCTTTGCATTTTGTCCAAGAATTAATACTATTTCTAGGCAAAGAAAGCAACCATTCTTTAGCTCTTCCTCTCAAGGAGAAAGGAAAAAGTTTCAGTTTTATAATATCCCCATCCATATCCTTATACTTTTGCATTTCACAAAGTTCAACAAAGTTATTAAGATGGGCAGCAGCATCATCAGTACTAACACCAGAAAATTGCTCTTTCATAACAAGATTTAATAGAGCAGGTTTAATTTCATAAAATTCTGCTGTAGAAGCAGGTGGAGCAATAGGAGTGCATATGAAATCATTGTTGTTTGTGCTAGTGAAGTCACACAACTTAGTGTTCTCAGGAGTACTCATTTTGAAAAACAAAACAAACTGAATTAAACAAGTAACTAATTTTTTTGTGTTTTTGATAAAAGAAGCAAACAAACTAAATAAAAATAAACTAAGCAAGACAAATAACAAAGTAAAGAGATTGGGTGTGAGAGACTCCCCTTGCAGAAGCAATTCGTTTTCCCCGGCAACGGCGCCAGAAAACGTGTTGGTGGCTCTAGGTTAATAGTGCCAGAAACAATGCTTGTACGTCACACGTCAGTTGGGAACCCCAAGAGGAAGGTATGATGAGTGCAGCAGTAAGTTTTCCCTCAGTATGAAACCAAGGTTTAATCGACCAGTAGGAAAACGAGGTTTGCTTCGAAGGTGTTGGTGAGGAGTGTAGTGCGGCGCAACACCAGGGATTCCGGTGCCAACGTGGAACCTGCACAACACAATCAAATTACTTTGCCCCAACTTAACAGTGAGGTTGTCAATCTCACCGGCTTGCTGAAAACAAAGGGTTAAACGTATCGAATGGAAAATGATGTTTGTTTGCATAAAACAGTAGAGAACAATGATTGCAGTAGATTGTATTTCAGATGTAAAAGAATGGACCGGGGTCCACAGTTCACTAGTGGTGTCTCTCCAATAAGATAACTAACATGCTGGGTAAACAAATTACAGCTGGGCAATTGACAATTGATAAGTGCATATAACATGCATGTGTGAGCTGTGGTGTCTACTATGAGATTCATTTGGGCATTACGACAAAGTACATAGACCGCTATCCAGCATGCATCTATGCCTAAATAGTCCACTTTCCGGTTAACATCCGTACCCCTTCCAGTATTAAGTTGCAAGCAACAGACAATTGCATTAAGTAATGTGCGTAATGTAAACAATACATTCATCCTTGAATAAAGCATTGCTGTTTTACCCCTAGTGGCAACAACACATCTACAACCTTAGAACTTGCTGTCACTATCCCAGGTTAAATAGAGGTTGAACCCAACTATCATGCATAAATACCCCCTCTTGGAGTTACAAGTATTCACGTGGCCAAGGCTTCAACAAGTAACGGAGAGCATGCAAGATCACAAATGACATAGACATGATAATATAATATTCAGCTCCACATAGGTATCAATATAAGTCAGATCCCAGCAAACACAACATGTAGCATTACAATAAGATGATCTTGATCATGATAGGCAGCTCACAAGATCTAAACATGATGGCACAAGTGGAGAAGACAACCATCTAGCTACTGCTATGGACCCATAGTCCAAGGATGAACTACTCACGCATCACTCCGGAGGCGGGCATGGCGATGTAGAGCCCTCCGGTGATGATTCCCCTCTCCGGCAGGGTGCCGGGAAGAGCTTCAGAACCCCCCGAGTTAGGGTTGACGACGGCGGCGGCAGCGAATATGTTCTGGATGAAAGGCTCGGTGTTTTAGGGTTTTCGCGTCTCGGGGAATAAATAGGCGAAGGGGCGATGTCGGCGGACCCCCGAGGGGCCCAAACCACCAGGCGCGGCTGGGGCCCAGCCGCGCCACCTGTGGTTTGGCCACCTCGTGGCTCTCTTCGTCTCTCCTTCGGACTCCGTGTACGTGCTGGAAAAATAGGGACCTGGCCTTTTGTTTCGTGCAATTCCGAGAATATTTCCAGAAGTAACTTTCTGAAACCAAAAACAGCAGAAAACAGGGAACTGGCACTGTGGCATCTTGTTAATAGGTTAGTCCCAGAAAATGCATAAAAGTGATACGAAGTGTATATAAAACATGTAGCAAATGGTATAATATAAGCATGGAACAGCAGAAATTATGGATACGTTGGAGACGTATCATATCCCCAGAATAAAATTCTTCTGTTGGCTGCTTTTATCTGATAGGTTAAACACAAGGAATATGCTGAGAAGAAGGCACTATCATGTGGGGAATACATTTAACTGCACTATGTGCAGTGCTGGGGTTGAAGAAACGGTGGAGCATCTCTTTTTTCATTGTGACTTCAGCAAGAATTGCTGGGCCAATTTGAACTTCCCCCTTCAAATGATGTGACAGCTGACAGACTTGACTTGATAACTTTCTCCAAGAATAATTGGACGCGGCTTATGTTCATGGATGTCTTTGCTACATCTGCCTGGAGCATCTGGAAGGAGAGAAACAACTTCTATTTCAATGGGATTGCCCCTTCCACCTCTTCTTGGGCAGCCCGCTTCAAAGAGGACTTTCGTCTCCTTGTCCATAGGACGAAGGAGAGTAAACATAGCTTTATTAATTCTTTAACTAGCACCCTTTGATTCATAAAACGCTTGCTGTAAATATGTAAATATGTCTGCTGCCCCTTTGTGGGTTTTCTAATATAGAGGCAGTAGGGGCCTTCCCTACTGTCATAAATGTCCAAAAAAAAACTAACGATCACCAAGACGATGATCCGAAAGGCGGAGAGAACCGAGACGTCCAGCCGATGGACGGAAAAATCGGCAGAGGTCGACAAACACGTTGAGAAGAAGACTCGGTATCTGCCGAACCTCTTCCCTAATGGGTCTCCGTCAACCACTTCCAAAGACACACTTCATAGCCCAGGATCCAGTTCGACGATACTGGACGAACATGAAATATTCTCTCTTGACCGTCGTCTACAACAGGAACTGCAAAAAGTGAACGAAACCGTTGATGAAGCGAGTTCCTTGAACGCGGAGCTAAATCAACAGATAAAAGATTTCATTCCTGTCGCTACTGCATATGAAAAGATCAAGGAGCTTAAGGATAAACACCAGGCCGATACAAAACATATACAAACAACATGTAGCAGGCTTACTGACCAGGTCGATGCTCTGAGCATACAAAGAAATAAGCTGGCAGATCTCGCTGAAGATCGGAAAAAGGAATACGACAATCTACTCCAACAGAGCATCGACAGAGAGAAGGACCTGAATATTAAAAGAAACGAAGCTCAGGAAATTAACGACCGGGTGCACAGCATGTTTGGATTATGCACAAGTGACTGCCTCGGTAAATTCTAAGCGGTTATAGTAATTCATTTTGATAGACTATCATTACTTACCTGCATAACTAACAGCTACATGGAACGACATCGGCAGCCTGATCCAAGAACATATTACAAAGGTGAAGAACACACAGAAGACATTGCAGAAGTAAAAGCTGCTCTAAACCAAGTCATTTCAAGAAACAATGGATCATACTGATCACTATGTATCGATTCAGCTTTAGGAGATTCTTTCACATAGACAATGGTTTCTTATGTTAATTTATAGCACGACAGCTCAATAAATTTCATATGTACCCCTTTATAAAGCACGATGCTTACCAGCCGAATCCAGGTCTGCACCAGCTACGAAGAGGGTTGTTTACTTTTTGCGATTCTAGATATTTATCCGAACCTAAGAAATTTATTTGGAGTCAACGTGAGCAGTCCACAACAAAGAGAAGGTCCGACTCCCCGGGAGTCGACCAGTACCGACAAGAACCCACGATAGTCTATCCACAGTCTAATTCATGTAGGGCTTAAGAAATTTTCATGAATGAGGTCTAGCGGACAAGTGGAGTCGGACGCGTGGAGTCAGACGCGTGGAGTCGGACGCGGCTAGTCGGACGCGGGGAGTCGGACGCGTGTAGTCGGACGCGGGGAGTCGGACGCGGGGAGTCGAATTCATGTACTACGACTTAATAAATTTTGATGTTTCACGTCTGAGAGTCGGCTGGTCGACTCCCGGGAGGCGGCTTGTTTTTTATAAGAAAGACGATAGAAAATCTGTTGAAAGGTAAGACGTACGAAACAAATTTAAACAGAGTACTTGGCTCGGTGTGAAGACCATTATCATGGGAGGAACCAAAGTACACGCCGTCTGTAAATCGGAAGACAAGGTACGCGTATGAACAGTATCACAATAATGCATTGCTGGTCAGACACAGCATTTATTCTTCACTTTAAAGCACTGATGAACTCATGCCAACTCCAGCAGCACACCGACCATAGGAAAATAGAAACAACCATGAACAGTATACTCATGCCTCCGGCTTCATCTTCCTCATCCTATCCCCAAGGAAACTTCCGGAGATAGTAGACGTAGCGAGGCTTGCTTATCGTCTGAATGATCCGCCGACTCCAGGTATCCGTCTTAGGGCACAACACGACAACGCCGACTCCAGATTTCCGTCTTAATAAACAACACGACAACGCCGACTCCAGGTATCCGTCTTACTACACAAACCGACAACGCCGACTCCAGTTTTCCGTCTTAACGCACAACACGACAAACATTCGAAAAAAATTAGGAGTTGAGATTCGTGGATGGGCAGACGATTCGAGCGTTCCTATTATCTGTAACGTGTTCTCTCTGCACCCAGCCTCGCCGACTCCACCCCTGGAGTCGGCGAGACGGAGTCAGCAAGAGTGTCGTCCATTAAGACGGAGAAGCCCAGAGGGGCACCGCTAACCAGTACGGTAAACAAACATAATCAACCAATGAAAGTAACGCAGTGCGTGGAAAACAGAATACTCAAGCATATGCTTAAAATTTAAAGCATCATACACCATTTTGGACATAATAGACATTGCATAAGCTATGTCACAATAAGCAAGGAACTTTTGATCACCAATCACAATTTGACGCAGTTAATGCACTTCTCGACCCTTCGTTTAGTCACAATTTGACGCGTGTAGTTGGACCCAAAAGCTTCATCTATTCTTTATATGATCAGAGCGAAGAGGACAGAATTAAGTATTTTCAAAGGAATCATGACGTGACGCAGTAAATGCATTCCTCAGAACAACCCTGTTTTTTTGTAGTGTGTCAGTAAAATAACAACCTTCGTGTAACTGATTGCCTAGAGTCGAATGCAAGACTACAATTAGATACATCACCTCACACGTCCACTAAGAGAACGACCAATAATAACAAAGATCATTGTTACATGGCAAGGTTATTATCTCTGACGGAAAACGGAAAATAAATACAAAACACAACGAAATAAAAAACAACTCACCCCCAAACAAAAGGAAACCCACGATATACCAAGCAAAACACGAAAAAAGAAGTGTTGTCCTCTTGGTTTACCGCGTCCCTTGGCCGTCAACTACTCCGCCGAGTCCACGCTGTGGGGCGTCCCTTGCGCAGTGAGACCAAGAAGGTCAATTAATCCGACTACCGAGATTCGGCCAGTACCAACAGGCGTGCGACATCCCGAGCCCTGTTTTGACCACACGCTATTAAGACGGAGAAGCAAACGTAAATCTTGAACCCTTGCCACCCTACCTCACAAAGGAAGGAACAACAGCACGAAAAACAAAGCGTCTGCCGGCTCAAGAAAACTTCAAAGAGAGTACATTAATTAGTACACACGGGCGGTTTGTACAGACGTTTCAGCAGCCGGCTGAACAACTAAATAACTCAGATCCAGCCAAAAAGAAACAACATGAACAGACAAGAAATAACTGAAAGACAAAAACACAGATCCAACAAACGCGTAATGGTCATTGTCTTTATGTACCGTATACATGGCGACCACTTCCGGTCTCGCCGGCTCCTTGGAGTCGGCACGAGCCATCCTCCCGTCCGGTCTCTCCACCCCTCTGCAGTTCCCCATCTCGCCGACTCCTTGGTGACGACTTGAGGCTTCTCACCATCTGAAGTGACGAACACGGCAGAAGTGAAACCGAATCCCTTAGACCCAAGAACAACCTTGTCTGGAACGCGCCACGGGAAAATATCGTATCTTCTTGCAATGCGAAAGACCTAATAAAAAATCATATTAAGGCAAAAGCTTTGACCAAATAAAGAGTATACACGTATCATATATGCCCCACATATCTCTCCCGTAAAACAAAAGCTTTGACCAAATAAAAAATCATATTAAGGCAAAAGCAGAACCCATACCAGGTCCGAACATACAAATTGACCAACCGAAGGAATCGAAAAATAAACTAATCGAAAACAGCGAGAAACCAAAACGGAAACAGAGAGATGAAAAGTAAGCAGCGAGAATAAAACAGCGACAACCAAAACAAAACGGAGAACGCATAAATAAAAGGGACCACATGAATATGCGTGCTCGCACAACGGCCGACCCCAGACGGAAGGAAGCAAATCAACAATATCCGCTCCAACGCAGCCCGAAGTAAAAAAAAACACAGATCCAGCCGGAAGGACACAAATCAACAATATACACTACACCGCAGCCCGAAAAAAATACGGATAACCGAAACATTATAAATAAAAGGGCTAAAAAAATCATCCAAGAAACAGACTTAAAACAAATATGTGCCGTTGCCGACTGGACGACTCCCGACGAGTCATCTGGTCGACTCCCGGGGAGTCGGCAGGGCTGACCTTGTCCATCAATCAAAGAGAAAATAAAAAACATTTAACAAAACAACGTGCAAAGAACTCACCACCCACAAATGAACAGCAACAGAAAAACCATCGAGTCGATGCTCGCGAGTAAGTCGGCGACCTGCAACAAAACAACAGAAGAAAAAAGTGAAACAAACAAACATACAAACAGACGCACAAAACAAAAACATCTCACAACAAAAAAAATCACCAAAAAGAAAAAAGAAATAAGAGACGCGGATAAATCAAACTCAGGTAAACACGTATGTGCGGAAAAAAATAAATAACATACAACAGAACTCAAAAAAACTCACCAAGCAAAACTGAACAGCAGTAAGATAAACCAGCGACTGAGACGAACCCAAGCAAGACGGCGACCTACAACATCAACGGAGAAGAAACCACAAACAAATAAGAAACATAAAGCAAAATAAATAACTAAATAAACAAAAAACACGGCATACAAAATGACAAACGGAAATGAATAAATCAATAAGAAAAGAAACCGTGCAAAGAAAACAAAACAAACACACGAAAATCAGTAGCGCAAATATGTGCCGTAGCCGACTGGACGACTCCCGGCGAGTCGTCTGGTCGACTCCCGGGAGTCGGCAGGGCTGACCTTGTCCATCAAAGAGAAAATAAAAAAACATTTAACAAAACACCGTGCAAAGAACTCACCACCCACAACTGAACTGCAACAGGAAAAGCATCGACTCGAAGCTCGCGAGTAAGTCGGCGACCTGCAACAAAACAACAGAAGAAAAAGTGAAACAAACAACATACAAACAGACGCACAAACGCACAGAACAAAAAGAACAAAAACATCTCACAACAAAAAAATCACCAAAAATAAAAAAGAAATAAGAGACGCGGATAAATCCAACTTAGGAAAACACGTCAGAAGAACACAATAACATAAAAATAAGTAGTAAAAAAGCTCACCAAACAAAACTGGACAACAGTAGGAAAAACCAGCGACTGAGACGAACCCGAGCAAGACGGCGACCTACAATATCAACGGACAAGAGACCACAAACAAATAAGAAACATAAAGCACAATAAATAACTGCAGAAACATAAACAAAACAAAGAACACACCCGGCATACAAAATGACAAACGAAAATGAATAAATCAATAAGGAAATAAACCGTGCAAAGAAAACAAAACAAACACACACAAATATCTCAACAGAACAGACCTTAATCGGACGACCGGGAAACGAATTAACCGGCGACCTACAAAAAAACAGAGCAACAAACAGGAAACAAATATGAGAAACCCAATAAAACAAAAAGAACAAACAACAATCAACCAACGAACACGAATCCACCACACGGTCAAGAACATGAACAAAAAAAAACCAAAATCAGAGAGTAAAACACGGTAATAAAACCCACCCAGATCTGAACGGAAACAAACATGACCGGAAGAACAGCAAACGGAATCCATGGAAACACGGCGAAGCTGTAGACAAGCACGGTGGAGCAAGAACAATGAGGAAGAAGAAAAGGGGAAATGAGAGCTGCAGTAACCATCCGATCCAGAAAAAAACCCTATATACCCCGTTCCCTGTACACCGTATTTATGTCGGTAACAACTTGGAACCACTTGCAACGCCGCCACCGTGCCGCACAAACGGGCCTTCTGACTCCCAGCTGTGCAACGTACCCGCCAACCAATGAAGGCATACCACCTCAGACGGAGAAATCAGGCCCGAATTCTCCCTGACACGCCGAACAGTGCAACATACGCGAAATACCCAGCGTGCCCCACATACTGTAGAAAATACGCAGCGAGCACACACGCATGGGAGAGAACGGCGACGCGCACACGCAGGGCAACCGACATGTGGGCCGCGAATCGGATGGAGCCCACCGTCAGCGAGAGAGAGGGGAGGAAGCGCGTACGAAGAAACCTATCCGAGAGGGGCACCGCTAAAACCCATTACGGTAAATGAACAAAATCAGCCAATGGGAGCACCGCAGAATGAATCTGCACCGCGCAGGGCCGTCCGCCACACCGATTAAACGCGCAACGTGAGGCTGACTGCGTGGGCCCTCAGGCTACAGAGGCGATCCACGTAGGATGTCAGCGAGAGTGAGTGCAATATGGTTGGTACGGTTAGCGACTTTGAAAATCCCTATTCATCCGCATCTCAAGAGCGGCAGCGATCGGACGGAGCGAAGGCACGCTGCGGGGAGGATCGGACGGCCAGAAAGCCCAAATCGCTGAGGAGCCTCCAAGGGGTCTCACCGTTTATATCTTTAGATGTGTTTTTAAATTTTAAAAACTTCAAAAGTTTCGAAAAATTCAAAAATCAAAAAATCCCAAAAACTTCAAAAAAAATCAAAATAATTCAACAAATCCAAAAAATTCGAAAATTTATGAAAAATTTAATTTTTTAAAATGACAATAAAATAAAATAATTCAAAAAAATAAAAAATTCGGGGGTTTTTCCCCTCTCATGCATGCCTACCCCACCCCCACCCGTGGATCGCCTTTTTTAGTTTTCAAATTCAAAAAAATACGAGCTCGATTTCAATAGAGTTTACCCGTGAACTTTTCTCAGATTCTCGAAATTCCAAAAGGAAAAAAAAAGTTATTTCAAAAGAAGATTTTTCTACAAAATCAAAAAATATTCAAAAAATATTTAGAAGTTCGAAATTTTCAAAAAAATTCAAAAATTCTTTTTTAGAAACTTATTTTTTTGGAATTGTTGGTTTTTGGGATTTTTTGAATTTTTTGGATTTTTTAGTTTTTTTTTGAATTTTTTTGACTTTTTTGAAACTTTTGTGGCGCATATACAACATGGGCCACAGAAAGCCACAGTTGTATATGCGTCACATATGCGCCACAGAAATGTGGCTTTCTGTGGCGCATATACAACATGCGCCACTGCCACATTTCTGTGGCGCATTTGGTTTTCGTGCCCCGCAGAGTCCCAAA
Organism: Poa pratensis; assembly: GCA_947311845.1. Lineage (NCBI taxonomy): Eukaryota > Viridiplantae > Streptophyta > Magnoliopsida > Poales > Poaceae > Poa > Poa pratensis. The sequence goes on from CAMZMU010000070.1 coordinate 6,160,385, forward strand.
CTTTCTGTGGCGCATGCAAAACAATGCGCCACAGCAATATTTCTGTGGTGCATGGCTATTTGGTGCGCCACAGAAAGTGGTTCCACCTATAGCTAGTTTCCTAGTAGTGATGTTACAAGGTTTGAATTTGAGTCTACCTTGCATCTAAACTAGGTCAGTCTACAGATCTTCGTGATGGAGGCGGACTTTGTAGGTCATTGGTAGGAACTTGACTTCTCTATCTTATTGCCTGAGTTGGTTGTGTTTCCTGGAGTTGTTAACATAAACCATCGATTTGCTTACATTTCAATCGCAGAAAACCATCACATTTTACTCGGACGTTTGCAAAATGCACTTATCGCGAATTGATACAAAATCTGACAGTAGGACCCACCAGTCAGGCTGATGTGGCACGGGAAATATGTGCAATTCGCTTTTTTAGAGGATATGTGCAATTTGTTGAGCTGTTGACTAGGACTCACTCGGCATCCTAATAAAATAATCATGTAAACGGTTTATTTTTTAGCGATGCAAATCATGTAATTATAATGAAACTGAAAAGGTGTGTTGAGTTGTCAAACATTGGAACGATCTGAACTGTTGATTAAATATTGAACGGATCACATTTAATGTATCAACACAACTCAACACATGTTTGCTTTTTATTAGTAGTATAGATCCTATTTGCATTTTTTCCCGAAGCAAATGTTGGCTTCGTATTGGCATCCCGAGTGTGATTCCTTCTGCATATCTTATCGACCTCCGACCAACGGAAAGGAACACAACGCACCATCCATGATGTATTCGATGAAATTTGTTTTCGAGTTAATGTTTCCCATGTTGTTGCATGACCAGAAAATGACCAGAACCCACAACTTGATTCAGATCTGGGAGGGTGCGATATTCGGTCAGAAGAACATGACTAGCAGCAAAGACACGTTGTGGAATGCCTCTCTCGTCTATACATCATTTTTCCACATCACGGTCGCCTACCCATCATGAACCATGGTAAATTTGCACGTATAGTTCGTCTGCTGCGACGATCTAGGCGGGGAAAACATACAAAACAAACCTGAACTTGCCGATGAAAGCTAAATAGAACCCTAAACATTGAATACCCAAATTGGCACTCTCTACTATCAAAAAAATTGGTCTATTTTTAACCCTAGACCCGTTCGACACGTGTAAAATAAAGAATTATAATTAAATTAAATTGTTACTCTCACTGATAATTAAATAAGCCCACATGTCATACATCTTCCACTTGTGATCTATTTAGTCATCTGTCTCGAATCCCGTACTTATAAGTCTCCTAACGTCACACGACAAAAAGGATTGGAGGCGTGTGGGCCACTATGGGACACGCGTTAGAGGAACTGAAAGCGTGTGAGCCTAAAATGGGCTAAGCTACGGACCCTAGCGGCGGAGGGGCTCACCGGTGTGTACTTCCGCGGCGGAGGACGACGTTGCACAACCCGGCAGAGTTAGAGGACATGAGAGAAGAACAAGAACAGTGGCAAACAACACGGTGTGTCACCCTGATGTCACATGCTTCCTCCTAGAAGGCGGGAAGCTCAGACGACAACGAACTCGTGCGGCGGAGCCTGCCAGAGTCATGGAAGGAAACTGTTGATTCGCCCGATTCCAGGTTTTTGGCAAGCATGACTTGCAGGGGAGGGGGAGGGGAGCGAGGCGGGCTCGACTCGGTCTGGTGTATCCTGGAACATATGCGCTAGGTGACAGCGGCCACGCTAGGGTTTCGGGCGCGAGGAGAGCAGAGAGGGAGAGAAGGCGAGTTGAGGACAGGGAGAACGAGGGGAGGGCCTCGGGATGTCGCCTCAAGTTCGTCGTCTAGCCTCGGCGCGTGCAGCCTACTGCCGGTGGTTAGTCGTTCCCGTAGCCTCCTGCTGGACTGAGGTAGAAGACAAAGGGGAATAATGTTTCGAACTGATCAAATCCGTGACCGGTGGATCCGTATTGTCAGTATTGTCAGTGAGAGTAGCATGAAATTCTGGTCTGATTCGCTGGTTTCCAAACGTGCAAAACAGGTCTAGGGTGAAAAATAGAAGAGAATTTGATAGTTTAAAGTGTCAATTTTTAAGATTAAAAATTCGGATCTTTCGTCTGCAAGTTCAAGATTTGGTTTGGATTTTTTCCGCGCAGGCAGGGTTCACTTGTGTCGCGTACCAAAGCCTTCCCGCGTGCGTACGCGTTCACATCGACGTCGACGGCGTCGTGTAGGCGTCTGTGGTCACGTCACGCCACTGTTCGTCTGTTGCTGCCACTTGCTGAATTCCACGTCCCGTGGGTTCGTAGAAGCGTTCTGTAGAATACTGAATAGCAGTACCCGCTGGTCGGAAACAGGGAGATTGTACCTACGAGGCTATGCTGTCAAAAAAAAAATACCTACGAGGCTACGACTACGAGCTACGACCAGCCGTGTGGAAGATCGAGCCAGACACGCGAGCGGTCGCCTGTGTCGCTTTGGAACAACCGGTCGCTACAGTGTTGGTGATTTACACGACCAGGCCGGAACGGAAGCTTCCTTCCGTATGTGTCCTCTGCCTAGAAAATCCACTATGCACGTAGCACATCGTGTAAATAAGTTCGTAACTTACTAGGGAGGGCGGCGTTGGACTCGTCTCCGGCCACGTACGTAAAGATATCTTTAGCCAGTGACGAGGATAAGGCACATGGGAAAGTTTACTCGCAAAAGTAGTTGTATTGACCTAGAATCCTTAACAAAATCTCCACCATAATCCTTTTGCTCTATTGCAGAGATACTTCATCCGTTTACAATTATTACTTTGCTTTCCGGGTTTAGTTAAAGTCAAACTTTGTGAAGTTTGACTAAATATATAGAAAAAATATAAACATTTATAACAAAAATTTAACATTATAAGAATCTTTAGACCACATAATTTTGATATTATATGTATTTAATATTATAGGTGTTGATATTTTTTTTGTATACATTTGGTCAAACTTTGAAAATTTTGATTCTAAGAAGACCCGACGCGAATTAAACAAAAACGGAGGGAGTCTCTTAGGCCCCGATGGTTTGTCTGTACAAATTACGGAAGCAGAAATATTTGCGCACCTTTACCGGATTTTTAGGAAGAGGTGCACTGGTCCGTAATTCTATCATGTCGTTTTGGCTAATATACAGGGATCCAATCGCGCCCTTATGTGTAGAACAGTGAAATCCCGCAAAAGGTACCACACACATGTATGGTGTTCAACGAAATTCCGAACATGATAACTTTTTTTGGAATACCATTGCATACTACTCTTAGATTTAGTTATGTGTGAAAACATGTTCCTTTTTCGTGCGAGTTTGTGAAAATGGGTGAGGAGATTCACTAGATTTTTTCTCAAAAATCTAAAAGTCAAACTTTTAGTTTCTCAAAATTGAGTTTTTAACCGTCTTCGATAACTGATTTTCTTTTCAGTATTAAAAATAGGAGGAAACGACTTATTATGTTTACATCTTGTTGAACTTAAAATCCAATGTTTTGATTTGTAGTTTATGTATATACTACGTGGAAGCATAGATGATGATGCGACGATGGCAACATTTTCAAAGCCCTTAAATCCCAAAGTATGGGGGCATAAACTCATCAGACAAATTTCAAAGCAACTTTGGTCATTTTAAAGTGGTTTTATAAGACTTGGCCATATATGTCTCCTAGATCACATTCACATATACAAGAAGTTGAGAAATAAGAACGTCAGGAAGTTTCAAGAGATGATGAGAGAGAAAAGGAAGTACTTTTCTTGATTTCAAAAAATATATACTAGAAAACTTGATAGGAAAAATGTGAACAATTTTTTATTTAGAGTTTTGAGGAAGTGAGGTAAAAGTGTTTTTCTAGAATTTCTTGAAAATTTATATTCTAAGTTTCCATTTGATCAAATTTCAATTTTGTGTGTTCGAATTTGACTTGCTTTTCATATAAAATTACGATGAAAATGATCTTATCTATTTTCTGCTCGTGGAACTTTTAAAATCCTATTGTTCTGTAGCTTCCCTAAACGACGTGGAGCTGATCTAACTAACACGACGACGTGACGATGCCACCATTTTTAAACCCCTCTAGGTCAGATCCGAGGCAGATTATGCAGTTTTGGAGATTCATGTTTGCAGTATATGCACCCGGTCGAGAAACTAAATTTTCCCGTTCTCCTTTGAAAACTCACATGTGCATCGTCCAAAAAGTTGTGAAAATAATAAAGTCGGGACTTTCATGAGAGGTCGAGAGAGAAAAGGAAGAAGTAATTCTTTTTATTATGAAAAAAAAAACAATTTGAGTCCAGAAGCACGATATATATGCACCCGGTCAACCGGTGAGTGCTATAAAACTAGAGTACTTATTTTTCTCGTTCTCCTTTGAAAACTCACGTAAAGCATGTCATCTTCTTTCTTCGAGCGCAACAAATTAGCAGCACGCCTAGACCAAACGTGCCGCGTGAGGAAGAACTGAACGGATAGGGACGCCGCCGCGGTGTCGTGATGCCTCCCTTCCGCACCCGAAACGTGGGAAACACCCGCCGGCAAGGCGGCAACGGCAACCGCCGCTTCCTCCGCCTCCTCTCTATATAAACTCCACGCCCACGCGGCAACCTCATCCATTTCACAACGCAGTCAACCAGCACAACCAAATCCAGATCCAAAAGCTTCCGATAAGCTCCGTCGCAGCTCATCTCGATCCATCAATTCACCGTTTCTTCTCTTCCTGAGCTCGTAAAGCCACCCATGGCTGCCGTCGCCGGAGGAGTAGCGCTGAACCTGCGCGTCCCGTCGCCTTCGTCAGCGCCGTTGCAGCAGCAGCGGCGACGAAGCGCGCCGTCGGTGAGGTGCGGGAGCGCGCGCGGGGCGGCGAGGCCCGCGGGCGGACTGGAGGAGGACCACTACCGGACGCTGAGGCTGGCGCCGGGGGCCAGCAGGCGCGAGGTCAAGGCGGCCTTCCACCGCCTCGCGCTGCAGTACCACCCGGACGTCGCTAGCCGGCGAGACGGCGACAGCGAGGGCATGGACTTCCAGCGGATCAACGTGGCGTACCAGAGGGTGATGGGCAACCTCCGGGAGGCGGAGGCGAGGCTCGAGTACTGGCGCGCCCGCTACGGCCTCGCCGACGAGGACCTCGACCGGTACCGCCGCTACCTCAACGACGACGACGACTGGTTCGCCGACCTCTGAATCCTGAAGTGGCCGGCGCGTGCACGCTTCAGGCGGCAGCACTGTAAATTTGTGACTGTATTTCGTTTCCCCCTGTTTTATTGTGGGGAAAAGTGATACATAATTAGATTCAGGGTTCTAGCAATTGTACTTGGAACCGTTCAATTTCATTATGAATATCAAAACATAGAGATTTTAATCTGAATTTGTGGCTCAGGATCGCCTCTTTCGTTTTCAGTGACCTGTCGCAGTGACATCGCGCAGGACGCTTGTAGGTGAAGTGTTTCAGTTTCGTGGTTCAGGATTGCATTTTCTGCTACATCGACCGTTCTTTCTACTGGCGACGAACACAAACCATGGATTTGATCCAATAAAAAAATTGCATTTGAAAATGTTCACCATGGATTTGTAGGTGATGTGTGGAATGGGGTAGAGTTAAAGATTACCTTCAGGAGGGTTGTTCCACAGAGAGTGTTTGACATGTGGCTCGATCTAGTTGCCTTGATCGAGTCATATCAATTGTCTGAGGAGGAGGATAGCCCCATTTGGATATTTCACCCCTCTGGGCAGTACTCGGTAAAATCTTTTTATGGAATTATTAACCACCGTGGAGTGTTGCCTGTGCACACTCCTGCTGTGTGGAAATTGCATATTCCTCCCAGGTTGCATGTGTTCCTATGGCTTTTAGCAAATGATAAAATCCTGACTAGAGAGAATTTAAGTAAGCGTAGGCATGTTGAGGATAAAACCTGCCTGTTCTGTTCTGAAACAGAAACTGCTCAACATCTTTTCTGTGATTGTGTTGTTGCTAAAAACATTTGGGACACAATTTCTGAGGTACTAGGGTTTCTATTGGTTCTGATTTTGAGTCTATTGCTAGATGGTGGATCAGTGAAAATAGAAACTCGGTTACCAATATCTTTTCTACTGCTACCTTATGGTGCATCTGGAACATAAGAAATGAAATGTGTTTTCAGGGGCTAAAATGGCCAGGTGTGAAGGAGTTTCTCAGAAGGATTCTTGTGTCCATCAGAGCTTGGAGGGTGCTGTGTCCCGATCGACATTCTAGCTTGTTGGATCGGAATCTGCAGAAACTAGACTTCAAGAGAGGGGAGCTACTCAGGATTGCATGGGTGTGACGGAGATCTTTCTGAACATGGTACCAGGTGCGCTGCAACGGTGGAAACAAGAGATGGCCTGCGAAGCTCTCACTGAATCTGTGCGTTTGAATAGGCTGTAGTTTGTTTTCGCTTGTGGGTGGGTGTCTTGATGCTTGTGTTCGGATGAATTGTAATAAAGGAGCCATAAACCTGTATGACAAATTGTGGTTGCATGAATAATGGAACCTGGGGGAGACCCTTTTTTTCTAAAAAAAAAAAAAAAAGTTCACCATGTGCTGCTGCTGCAGGACAAAACGAAGTCTGAAACTGAAACCCACAGCTTGATTCAGATCCGAGAGGATACGATATTATTCGCCTACCACGGTTTATTAAAGATTTTCTACTGAGCTGGCCGGTGACTAAGCACGATCAAAGAGATAAATATTATTTTCTTGTTTGCGATGGTGCCGGATTAAACAAATCGGTACTCGTTTTCTGACGGGCCGGCCTACTTTTCCCCAAGGATTCGTCACGTCTCTGACTTTCAAAACAAAATCCGTTGGTCTTCATGCTTGATCGATAGAGCTATGGTGAAAATAGCCGTCTTGTGTCCCGCCTAACCTGTCATATTTTCTTGGCCCATGTTTCCCTCCTATGGTAACCGACATGAAAAGCTCTCAACAGTCGTGAAAAAGTTGACAGCGAACCGTGAAGGCCAGCTACATGTGTAGTGTAGATTGTTACATGCCAACTTTATCACCAAGACACCAAACCCTTCGCGTTATTGTCACATCATTTCAATTAATTTTCTTTACAATGGCTTTTCCTATTGAATTATGCAGAAAGTTGTTACTCTAGAATTTTTTAGGGTTGATAACATGACAACCCGAAACGACCTAGTATAATATCGGGCACAGCTAGTTGGTGAGCACCTGTGGGCATGGTCGATTCTTCACACCCTGATTTATGAGTCAGAATTTCGGAGAGGAGGAAGACGAGAGAAGCACCGATGTCGCCCTTCTTTCCCTCCTCTCGTGACCCTATTGCCGCCGCCCTTCTTCCCCGCGTACTGCGACTTTACCACTACTTTTGTTCTTCCCAGCATCATCCTGGTGACTCCACTAGCCTCTGGACGGCCGAACCGCGTTTGCGTCCATGGCCATTGCACTGCTACGACCCCTAGCCACGCTGCCCTCCCCTAATTGCCTCATCTGTCGAGCCACAGCCCAGGATCGGACATCCCTTAAAGTCCCTTTTCTTCCCTGCGCTGGAGACATGGACACACGCCACCCCTAAGTGCGGTGCCAACGGCCAGTAGCCGGACCCCTAAGTCTCTTCCTCGTCGGAATCCTCTAGCTCTGTCACCGTGTCACGGTTCACAACTCAACGTCTCTTGTCCATTTACAAAGTTTCTGTAAAAACATATACTTAGTAGTTTTCGCAAAAGTTGGTAATAAATCGATTCTAAGTTCCCAGAGAAATGATAAATCGATTCTAGATTTGGAACAAGATCGCATTTGTTTCCGTCTCGTCCCCACCCAGTTTTGCCCCCTCCCTCCACCGTAGGCAAGCCTGTTGTTCCGTGCCTCCTCCGTCCGCCGTTCCGACGACAGCAGGGGGAGGGTAACTCGGTCTTTCTGCAAAGTTTTCAGGACAATCGTATATTCCTGGCCAATTTGTTAATTTCCACGTGTGTTTGGTCATGTAACTTGATTTTCTAACAATGAAATATGTGGTTGCTCTAAAAAAAATCTATTGCAGATTTGTAGGGCACTTTTCAGCAATCTATCACGCAAATGTGGCACTTTTGAGCAGCACGCAAGTGCATTAAAGTCCACACACCACATGACCACAACTGCAATCACCCGACCGTGCAACCAAACCGCTCTCCATATTCCTCGATTCCCCAGGGGCCCATCCGCAAAACGACCCCACAGAGACCATCGCCGCGACCAAATCACTCGGCGGCGGGGCCATGGCCATGGCCGCGGCCGCCGCGGCGGACACCGCCAAGCAGCCGCTCCTCCCCCGGACGACGTACCCGTCGCACGCCGCCTCGGCCTCCTCCCCCGCGCTCCCCTCGGTGCCCCCGTCCGGCGTGCCCGGCGCCGGGAGCCGCCGCTTCCCGGGCATCCTCGACGTCCCCAACCTCAAGAAGCGCGGCGGCGGCGCGCGCAGCTGGATCCGCGTCGAGTCCGCCACGGGCTCCGTGCAGACCATCGAGATCGACAAGGCCACCATGATGCGCCGCTGCGAGCTCCCCGCCCGCGACCTCCGCCTCCTCGACCCGCTCTTCGTCTACCCCTCCACCATCCTCGGCAGGGAGCGCGCCATCGTCGTCAACCTCGAGCAGATCCGCTGCGTCATCACCGCCGACGAGGTGCTCCTCCTCAACTCCGTCGACAGCTACGTCTTCCAGTACGCAGTCGAGCTGCAGCGACGACTCCTCCAGCGCGCAGACGGCGACGAGCTCCCCTTCGAGTTCCGCGCGCTCGAGCTCGCCCTCGAGGCCGCATGTTCCTTCCTCGATGCGCAGGTGCTTGGCTCCACAATTTTTGCGTTTCTCCTCCTAGACTCCCACCCTCTATAAATTACTACTACTGTCTGCCTATGCTGTGTGTACTTCTTCATGTCGTACCATGATCGTATACTCTTGTTTCTGTGAAATTTTCTGCAACACTGCGGTTTAGTTGGATAATAGAATTGGAGTGGGCTAAGTTCATCTGATGTTTGATGGGAATTTTAAGTGATGGCATGGTGCACAAATGCGAATTGGACTCAATGCCTCTGATACCCGATAAAGAGAGTGGTTTATTCCTTGGTATCAGTTGGATCACTGATTGTTGCAGTTTTTGTCCCCAGTTTGGAGATCTACTAAAGATTTTATGAATAGTTACCATCAGTCTGCTACATCTGTAATTAGAGATTCAGGCAGTGGCACTTCTTTTGATTTTGAACTTTGAACACTCTGTGCTGCATTCATGCTGTAGGAAGGGGATGAAAGGATAAGATGATTTAACCATTGACCTGAGAAAACATAGGTTTAAGAGGAAAAAGTTATACTGAAATAGATCTTTAAACGGAAAAGGGTCACTCTCTCGGTTTAGAGATCATTGACCTGATTGTTGCAGTTTTTGTCCTGATTTAACCATTGACCTGATTGTTGCAGTTTTTTGTCTTAAGTTTAGAGATCTACTAAAGATTTTATGAATAGTTACCATCAGTCTGCTACCTCTGTAATTAGAGATTCAGGCAGTGGCACTTCTTTTGATTTTGAACTTTGAACACTCTGTGCTGCATTCATGCTCTAGGAAGGGGATGAAAGGATTAGATGATTTAACCATTGACCTGGGAAAATATAGGTTTAAGAGGTAAAAGTATACGGAAATAGATCTTTGAACGGAAAACGAGTCACTCTCGGTGTTTTGAGGTGGCAGTTTCTTGTTTATGAAGTCAGTACCTTTCTATGTGCATATTCTTTCCTTCAATAGGTGTACTCTTTGATGCCTCCTCCCGTTTCTAACCTGAACAGCGATGCTTTCTCTGTTTAAATCTTGGCATTGCATTATCAATCTACAATTGCTTAATTGATTCAAAGCCCAACAGAAAACATCCTCCGAAGGTGGTATTTTACTTGACTCAGATTTGTGCCATTTGGTTTTGGTATTATTCATAATTCCACTTGGGACTTATTATGGGGCTGTCATATGGGACTGGACATACCTTCTGTCATGGGGAAAACTTTGAATGGAAAAAGGGCCTCTCTCTCGATGTTTAGAGATGGCAGTTTCTTGGTTTGGAAGTCACTACCTTTCCATGTGCATATTCTTTCCTTCCATAGGTGTATTCTGTGATACCTCCTTCCTCTTATAAGTTATAACCAAAACAGTGATGCTTTCTGTGATAAAATCTTTACATCACATACATTATCTGTCTCCAGCTGCTTAACTGACCCTAAGCACGCCTGTAAACCGATTCTAAGCACAATGGAAAAAATTGCTCAGAAAATGGATCGTATATCTCATACGCTTATACCTCAACCCTCTCTAACGTACGATTTGCTTGAGTCAGATTTGTGCCATTTGGTTTTAGTTTTATTTACATACTTCGACTCGGAGTTGTTATGAGGCTATCATATTGGAGTGGAGACACCTTCTGTGATGGGAAGAAATTTGACTCTCTGAACTGTGAAATGAGGTTATACAGAATTACAAAATATGTAACACCAATATTACTACTTGACTTTCCTTTTGTTAGATCAGCCAATGCTATTCTCATGCTAGAAAACAAGTACTTCATTGTTTGATCTTGATGCGCTGTAAGCGTACATCACCTAGATGCAAGAAAACTGGAGCAGATTTAGGCTTTGCTTAGCATTGGCATTTCTTAATAGTCCTTTAAATGTAGCATTTTCTAGTATATAAATTAAATGAAAACTATGTGTTGGAACATAACAATGCATTTTTACTAGAGTTGGTGAATATTCTTCACAACTACATGATTCCACAGCATAGTACCAGTGCACAACTATCCTAACTAGAGACTACCTGTGTCCTGCTGCGCTCCATTGTGTTTTGAAATGTATTATGGAAAGTATTTTCCTTATGCGGAAATTATGCTGAACACGATTGTGTACCAACGTTCTGCATTAGGTCTCTAGCATTTTGTTGAAAAAATGACATAAATTACAAGTTTTACAGTTCATGCTCTTTCAGATACTTCACAGACTATTTAGCTATCAAAATACGTTTTGCATATCTGCAGTTGTCAGTCTCCCTCTTAGTCTCGCCTTATTTAGTTTATTGCAAATGATACAAGTTGTGGGAAAACATGATGGCTTGATATCAGTTCAAACCAGAGCATGTCTGAATCTCATTTTCTGCCTTGTCAGGCAGCAGAATTGGAAATTGAAGCATATCCTTTGCTGGATGAGCTGACTTCAAAAATCAGTACTCTAAATCTGGAACGTGTTCGGCGGCTAAAAAGTAGGCTAGTAGCTCTGACCAGAAGAGTTCAGAAGGTAAATTGCATTCTAGTAATCTGGAGCTTGCTTCTTTTTTTCTTCCAGATCACCTGTCTAAGTACTGACCTGATATATGGTTGCCATCATATGTTGCAATAGGTCAGGGATGAAATAGAACAACTCATGGATGATGATGGAGATATGGCTGAGATGTATCTCACCGAGAAAAAGATGAGGATGGAATCATCTGTTTTTAGTGATCAGCCATTGTTGAGCTTCAACGCAGCAGGCGGCGCCGGGACTTCAGTTTCAGCTCCCGTGTCTCCAGTCTCGTCGCCCACGGAGTCGCGGATGTTGGAGAAGACCTTCAGCTTGTGTAGAAGTAGACATGATAGTGTGAAGAGCTCAGATAACACAGTGACAGAACACATTGAAGAGCTGGAAATGTTGCTGGAAGCATATTTTGTGGTCATCGACAGCAGTCTTAACAAGCTTACCTCGGTAAATATGGGCCACCTTTCTTCAGATTCCCAATGTATCTTGTTATATTTCTATGAGAAGAATGACTGATTGATCTCCCCTTGTTTCAGCTGAAGGAGTACATCGATGACACTGAAGATTTTATCAACATTCAGCTGGTACATCAATATACCTCTTACTGCTGCCTGCTTCTCTCGCTAGTAACGAGTAACCTTGGATTTCTCGTGTGTTCCAGGACAACGTTCGGAACCAGCTGATCCAGTTCGAGCTTCTGCTAACAACCGTGACATTCGTCGTCGCTATTTTCGGCGTTGTCGCGGGGGTATTTGGGATGAACTTCGAGACCGACGTCTTCAGCATCCAGAACGCGTTCCAGTGGGTCCTGATAATTACTGGGGTGATTGGCGCGTTCATCTTCTGCTTCTTCGTCTGGTTCTTCAAGTACAAGAGACTGATGCCCCTATAGAGTATAAGCTCCCCATATGGCGGAGGACTCAACTTTCTATTATCTCTGTTAAGGTACCCGAACAAAAGCCTTGAATTCATGTAAATTATTAACATTCTTTCGGAGGCTTACAGTGTACCTACAGAGAAAACAAAATGAAAATATACCTTTTTTTTCTTACTGTGCTGTAAATGGGTTATTGTAGAAAAATAGTTACGGTTGTCTTAACCCTCCGTTGGAAATATTTCCCTTTTAATAAAGCAGATATATTGTTGGTGGGGTTATCAGAGATAAAAAAGATGGTTTCGAAATCCATATATAGGAAAACTAAAATTTACTGTAACCTATGTGACCTGTGCTGATGCAGTCACGCTAGTTCATTGGTAGGTAGCTCTAGTTCATTCCTGGGACAGAGCTGGAGGTTATCCTGACGCTAAGTGCCAGCACATGACTGTGACACGGCGTAAGGCCACGTCCCCACCGTTCCCACGTGTCCACCCATGCATACCAGTGGCCGCTTAACGTTGCCCACTTAAGAAGGGGTCCTTCTCGGACGGCACATCAATCGGGATAATTTCCGATAACCCCCCACGTGGCAGGGTTATGGCATTATGAGCCCCCCGCCGCTGAGGCTGACATGTGGGGTTTTAAGTGGCTGGGGGGTTATAGGGAATTCCCCCCAATCCCACATCAAATCAGCACTTCAGCAGCGGCAAGCTAGTAGACACTAGAAGGAGCTTCGTTGTTGAGATGGGCAGCTAGGTACCCACAGGAGAAAGCATCGTTGGAGATGTGGCCGGACATGAAGACGTGGGCCTCCATGGCCGACAACGACCCGCTGAAGCGCGGGTCATCGTCGGCAACGCACCCGTCGAGCCCTTTGCGCCGCTTCAGCCCTACGACGATGGCCATGGGCGGCCTCCTCGTCGTCGGCACCCTCGGCTACTTCATGCTCAGCAAGGACGACAGGCACAAGGCGAGGGACGACAGGCACAGCGAGCGCCTTGCTCACCGCCCTTGAGAAGCTGTCGGCGCTGGAGGCGGACGCCGATCAGCTTAGCTTGCTTAGTATTAGTACAATCCACCACGTAATAATAAAACCCCCTTCTGCTTCTGGGTGCGGTGTATAAATCTCGTGTTGCTCTGTTTCTGTACTCGTTTTATGTCAGTGAAATATGCAGAGATTTTGCTGAGCATAGTCGTCGTCTCTGAACTTTAGTGTCGTACGAATTCAGAGAGCTGTATGTGATTTACTACAAGGATACACGACACTGACAATATCAGAAGTTCATCCATTTACTGTAATCACTGAATTAAACTTTAGATCACCTAAAACGTCTGTGGAAGCAGAGCTATTTGCCTGCTACTACTCTGTTGATCTCTGATGGCGGGCACTCAAAGCCAACCATGACATATTCCCCTGCTGCTACTCTGTTGATCTCTGATGGTGGGCACTCAAGGCCAACTATGACATGGTAGTTAAGTTTCTTCTAGTCGATCTTGACGGAGGAGTAGATGAGCCTGGTGAACCAGAAGCAGGCGTAGAAGCCGATGGTGCCGGTGAGGACAAAGAAGGCATAGGAGGCGATGAGCATGTAGCCGAAGTAGAGCACGCCCGAGACGGCCTTGGTGATGTCCAGCTTGGTGAAGAAGTAGAAGCCGGCGTACAGGAAGAGGTACAGCGCCGAGGACCCCGCCGTCAGGTAGGACCTCCACCACCAGTTGTAGTCCTCGCCGCAGAGCTGGAAGTAGCAGAGCACGACGGCGATCTCGGCGCAGGTGAGGACCAGGATCACGAACACGAGGAACAGGAAGCCGAAGATGTAGTAGAACTGGTGGAGCCAGATGGAGGTGAGGATGAAGAAGAGCTCGATGAACACCGCACCGAAGGGGAGAACGCCGCCGATCAGCACCGACACTGCTGGGTGCATGTACCACGGCTGCGCTGGGATAGGCCGCGGGACCTTGTTCGTTCGAACCGGGTCCTCCATGGCTGGCTTCTTGAACCCGTAGTAGCTTCCAACGAAGACCAGCGGCACAGAGATGCCGAACCAGAGGAGCACCAGTGCAGACATGGTGGTGAACGGCACGGCCCCAGACGACCTCTCGCCCCATATGAGTGCATTCAGGACGAAGAAGATGGCGAAGATGGCGCCAGGGAACATCGTGGCCGTCTTGATGGTGACATTCTTCCACTCCGACCCCTTGAACACCTTGTAGAGGCGGGCCGAGGAGTACCCCGCGAGCAAGCCCATGAAGACCCACGAGAGGAGCATCGCCGTCATGAGCCCTCCCCGATTCGCCGGCGAGAGGAGCCCGAGGACGGCGAAGAGTAGGGTGACGAGCAGCATCCCGAGGAACTGGACACCCGTGCCGACATACACGCAGAGCAGCTCGGCATGCACCGGGGGCCTGAAGACGTCGCCGTGGACGAGCTTCCACCCAGTCTCCTCCTGCGCATCCTCCTGGACGTCCAGCTGGTTGTACTTGGTGATGTCCCGGTACAGCGTCCGCAGCATGATCATGGCCACCATCCCAGATAGGAAGAGCACGATCATGAGCGAGTTGACATGGAGAACCAGTGGATCTGGTCGTCAGTCATCAGGAGGTAGGTGTCCCAGCGCGACGCCCACTTGATATCGCTTTCCTGCATGATCATCCGCCATGGACATCACTGTCAAGAGAGGCTTGAGGCGCACAGATAAAGCATGTAAGATGCGGAGAAGGTTCAGACTACCATACCTCAAAATTTACATCGTAGGAGAAGATGATCTCCTTGTTGGCCTCAACTTCTTGAGGAGAATCAGAGTCCTGGACGAGGCGCCTGGAATGCGGGTCGCAGGTCTTAAGGCGCGTCGCGTTCCCCTTCCATTCGCCATCATATTCATGCTTAACGCTGCATCCAGCATAGGTGATAGTAAGCTGTTCTGAAATCTGAGGAACACCAACCAGGCAGAAACAGAAGGTCCTGTCCAACACACACATTTTTGGGCATGAAGCTAACCTGAACGGCTTGACCTCAAAGGCGACGATCCTTGCAAGATCCGTCTTGGCGTCCCTGTGGTACTTCACCAGGAACGTCAAGTGGTTGTGGATGAAATGCTTCTCCTCCTTGCTCTGCATCATTCAAGGAAATGACTCCAAGTGAGAACTGATATATGTACATCAGTACATGGACCTGACACAACGCATGTATACACAGACAGCTGAACTACCCCGGAGTACTGGCCCTTGACGCCGACGTGCACGCCGTGCTGGTACACGGTGGGCGCATCCTTGTCCAGCCGCTTGATCGGCACGACTAGCGGGAGGTTGTCGAGGATCCTGCAGTCAATCGACAGCGAAATGTGTGATTGATATCTGAACATTTTGTCGACCTTGATTTATCCATGCGTGTGTCAATCTAATCTCACATGTTGACGCGGTAGTCTCGTCGATCTTCTCCTTGACGTCGTCGGCCCCTCCTGGGTGAAGGCGGTCTTGCAGACGATCTGGCACATCCTAGGCTCCCTCATCTCGAACTACAAGTTCAGAGTTCAGAATTTCGTACATGTTGAGAGCAGTTGAGAGCAAAGCATCAGAAAGGCAGAGCAAGCGTGATGTGGATACTGACGACGTAAGGTGTGTTCTCGATGCGGTCTCCGCGGAGGAGCTCGCCGAGGTTCTCGGCGCTGTCGACGACGGCGTCGGGGCGGCAGAAGGGAAGGGAGTAGTAGGAGTAGGGCAGCTGCGTCTTGATGGAGCTCAGCTGGCTCACCTTCACGGCTAGCGGGTCCTTCTGCAAATCAGTCAAAACTCGCCGCCGTTACAAGAACTCGATCTACTCCGGCCGGGATGGATCAAGAAACACAGGGGACGGGAGGATGATGTGTGCGTACCCTGCGGAAGTCGGCGGGGGCGACGCCGGGGAGGTAGAACCTTGGGACACGGTGGCGGAGCAAGCGAGGATGAGGAGGAGGAGCGCCGGGTGGGAAGCCATGTCGGAGCGAGCCTGCGCGCGAGGGGCGGAGTGTGAGGAACGAAGTCGCCGCCGGCAGCCGGCGTGCGCTTGGATTTGACGGGTGTCCTCGGGAGTTCGGTGGGACGCTGGCAGGTGGGTCCCAGCCTTGGTGCAGTTCAGGAGTGCGGGTTTTGCTTGCCTGCCGGCCGGCGTGGGCCCAAGGAATCGCGAACTCTCGACTAGGGTCAACGTGCCCCCTCCCCAACGCCGGCCGCACGAATCTCGAGGCGGCTCCTGTGAAGAGTGACTGGTAAGATGAGTGTCGTCGACGGAAGGGTCTCGGGTCACGAGCATTGTCAAACACCGGAAATCGGGGGAGCGTGGACCGTGCCGTGTGTGTGTGTTTAAATGCTGCCCATTTCAACGGAAGGTGTCCTTCTATATTTTGGATGCATGTTTAAAACTTTCCTTAATGCACACACCTGACAGGAAAAAGTCTACTCCCTCGATCATAGTTTATAGAGGACGCAGGTAGTTTAAAATCTTTACTCGTAGAGGTCGGAAGGATCAAAAAATCCTGAAGCCAAAATGTTTGTCCATCGCACCCGAAACTATTAGATCCCGGTCTAAATCGAACCTTAGAACTGTTTGGTGCACCGATAAAGCAACAATCCCATTCGATTATTGGTTACTTTCATTGGGCTTCAGGTCCATGTTCATATTCTCCTCACGGACAATGTGCCGACATCGCGGCCGCCGCACATCGTAGCAGTTGCAATCAGCTCTCTCTCATCTTCCCCGCTCTCATTTCCTCCCCCCCCCCCCCCCCCCCTCCCGTTCGGCCTCCCCACGATCTCTCGAACCGCCAGAAGAACCTCGCCATGGAGTCGCATGTTCGGTCACCCTTGGAGCTGCTCGACCATGCCATCGGTCTCCACTCGCCGCCCTCTCTGTTCATCTCAAGTTTCGTGTGTAGTGAAGGCCAGGAACCGCCGCCTCGTGTTTCTTCCACAACTCCGGCCAAAGTCGCTGCCTCCTCGATCCCCGCCATCCGGTATCCCCTTCTCCGACTAGAGCCGCGCGTCTACGATGAGCTGACGGTCCTTCGGACCATCTTCCCCTCTCCCCCTCGCTCGGTAACACCTTCTTCAACATGTTGGTGTTGCGCGGCACAGCACCGCCGCAACGCCGTATGGTATCGTGGCCGGAGGAGCTAGTAGCGGAGAGACCACGCTAGAGAAGCGCCACGCCTGGAGAAGCCGACAGCCAAGGGAGCGTGGCAGGGTTATGCGACCTGGTATCGAGAGAGAAAAGAGGGGATAGAGGAAGAAGATATATATGACACGTGGGCAATGCAGTCAATGAGGGTAGAAATTTGGGATTTTATTTTGTTCAAGTCCAAGTTTCGATTTAGACCGGGATCCAATAATTCGGGGTGCGAATGACGGGGATTTCAAATTCAGGGTTCTATCCATCCAACCTTTCGGGTTCAAGGATTGAAATGAACCTTTTCCCACCTGGTAGGAAATCGCCTTTGCTGCAACACGTACGTGTCGCTGGCTGTGCGCCGCCACGGCGGACACTCGCCACCTTGGTGCTACGACATTTGTCCATGGTACCGGGCCACCTTCATCATATATCTTCCACCCTTCATGAGTGCTACGTGATCTGTCCTCTTCTGTCAAATTCAACTGCCAGCTTGCACTTGCACGGTTGCACCTGCACCTGCAAGCACGAACTTTTCAATTGCTTCTTCTCGCCAAACTAGCTTCCCTATTTCTGCTTGTCTCGTGTTAATTAGTGGTCGAGTCAACCAGCTAGCTGATGAACGAACGAATGGCAACAACGCCAAGTTCCTGTCACCATGATCATCTCAGCAAAAAATAGAGAGAGAAAATCAGTAGTAGTGGGCCGGTTTGGTTGGACCTTGGACCACTTGGACGGGTGCCCTTCTTTATTATGTGCTTCTTCTATGTGTCGTACAAAAAGGTCAGGCGTCTAATAGTAATGGCCGGATGAGGCCTTTATTAGCCCAGTATGTAATAAGGCCAGTGGTTTAATGCTCTGGTCGAAGGGGAGAAGGCCATGGCGAGGTTAACATGGGCTGGGCCTGTCGCTAGTTAATTTAGCAGTTAACAGGCATGTTTGGTCATCGTTTGCCGAACTTGGCTAGAAGCCTGCTCCATCTATCAGAGACTGAGAATTCTCCAAAAAGGAGAAAAATCAATGACTGGTTTCACCCAGAATATTAAGTTAGGAATTATCAAATACTGGACTCCTGAAAATCTTGCCACGAATTTTGGCGACCAGTTTCTTCACCAGTCTGGCGAAATCAACAATCAATCAAACATTGCGAGAAGAAGGTAAAATATATATCCTTCTGGCTTCTGCGAATGTGTTGCTTCAAGGAAATAATTCGCTGGTGATTTTGTTTTCCTTACACCAGTCTACTACTTCAGTGTATTTTTTAACTGCGTGTCATGATGCATTTAAAAATTACAAAAACTTCATATTAACCCGTTTTATCAGCTATATATATAGCATCAAGCCTCCTAGCTAGCATTGCCCTTTCTATGCATGTACGGGCACCATATTTCTATGGCTGGAAACATGCATGAAAAAGCTTGAGCCCTATCCTCTAGCTACAGTCTCCTTTTCTGATTCATCATGCATGTGTCATGACTCCAGAGATTAGCACACCAGCTAGATTTGCTTCTCCTTCTTAAGTTTACAAGGCTGAGGCATGCATCATTGCACCAAATCATGTCCTAATTAAGCATGCCACGAAAGTACTGGCAAGAACTGGTATATAGTATGAGATGACCAGCCATTGTTCTTTGCTGGATAACTAACACGTACCATGCCTTTATCCTTTCAAGCATGCAATAGAAATGTTATCCACTCCCTAAGCATTAGTAATCACATGCAAGCAAAGCATGCTTGCTAACCAAAGGAGAGCTAGCCAGCTCTAATGTTGGATAGCTACTAGAAAACTTACCATATGTATTCGCAGAAATTTTAACTTCTAAGCTCGCACTCACAAAGTACGTAGTTCTTGTATCTTGAACGAATAGCCGGTGGCTGTGAGGAGAACCAAACACTATCTATAATTACATATGTAGCATAGGGCTAAAGTATTAGTATTACTACTAATAGAAAAATTTCAAATGTTCATGCCTAGTTAATCGAGTATTTATGTATGTAGTATATAGCACTTGTATGTCCGAAATACAGTTACTCCTTTTTGGAAATGAGTGTTTTTTACCATGCACGTCTTAAGTTTTAAATAAATATGTAAGTTAAACTTTATAAATAATATATCCTGAAATGGTTTTAAAAGAAATATAATTGGTACCATTTTCATTTAACCAAACTAAATAATTTTAAAGAAGTTTGACTGCCACTTATTTTTGAAATAGAACGAACATGTAACATCCCTTTCCAATTGTCAACGAAATTTGAAAGTAACAATCTCTGTGAATTCGTTTATGATGCAGATGTACCACATATATCTCATGTATCGATGACTATGATCTAATTTGTTGTTGGAACCGATCTAAAAAGAAGGCCTAGCTACTTAATCAATATAAGAGGGTTATTCCAAATCAGCCTAGCTAATTCCTAATAGTCATATTTCCATGGCCTTTAACCCCTGATCAAGGCCACACACATATACCCTTGACATCCAATGGTATGGGTGATTCCCTTTTGTCCCTTTTGAAAAGGATAACCGTACGATCATGACGTGAGAGCTCAATGTACATATATACAAACTATGCAACTAACTGTGTGATACATGCATATATTAAAGACTAGTTACAAAGGTGAATTCACTTTGAAGTGGACACGTTTCTAGACGTGAGAGGGTGAGCATCTGGTGCGCAAGACATGGATGGACAAGTGGTTTAGGCAGTACCATTTTTTTTTTTATGTTATCCCCTTTGATTTACCTACTAGTTTTGTAGTACACTAAAGGTGGCACCTTTCTTTGGGCCTTTATATAGTTAACCTGGCCGTTAAAGCTTGATCGATGTACCTATCCAGCTAGCGAGACCATTATTAGCTCTGCTGAGTGGACTAATCAACATATACTTGAGTGCACTGCACCCGTTAGTAGTTTAGTCACATGCCAACTTGTGATTGACTATGCATGAAAGTAATGCGTTGAAACTGTTTGCGGCATTCTTTGATATATATATAAACATGTATTATTGTTGATAAGAAATTAGTTATTAGTACATTCTTGCTTTAATTTCCTTTTTGCCTTGGCATATATCCTTTACATCCTTTAGCACCTGTGCTAACTGGTTTCTTCCGATGCTAAACACCTAGGGATGCATATACCACGCATGATCGAGCAACTTTTAAACCAGTGGGCGTAGTTCTTAAGCAAGAAGCTGCATCCGCATGCATGCATGCAAAGGACGCTGGTGAGCATGCAGTGATGCAGGCATGCAGGAGCTAGCGCGAGCCAATCCCACGCTGAAACATCGTCTCGAAGAGTACATGTCACCTCGAACCACTCTTTAACAAAGGACTTAACAAGGCTTGATTAGCCCATAAATTAACGTGGTTCTTCGGGATCGATACATCGAGCATATCTAGTTTGTGCTAGCTCGAATTACAAGCTTAATTTTCTCTCTTCTCTGTTAAATTTTTCGTGTGAAACCGAGTGAGAGTGAGAGTGAGAGTGAGTGAGACAACAAGGTGCAGTCAAGTACTCCACTCCAGCAGCTGCGTGCGCCAGTGCATCGTCAGTCTAGTCAAGCTGGGCAGATCGAGCAGCTGAGCTGAGCCAACTTGTGGTGCTCTCCATGCTTTTTGAAACAAGTCCTGACAGGCGAGGCCCACCGGGCTGTACCTGCGTTCTTGACAAGCTGGTCTATCACCTGATGGATGGATAGACACAAGTCGATCGCTTCCCTGCGTCACGTCGTTCGATTGGTTCGTGCATGTCGAAAAATTGCAAGGAGATAAACGTTACCATAGAAATATTGATTCTTTTCTCCCCTGCCATTGCTCAAATCTCAACTCGAAGACGAGTCGAAATAGACATCAAAAGCCATGGATAATTATTTTCCAGATGCCATCGATATATATGTTGTAATATTCTCTGCAAGGAAACATACACGCTATCCGGCTCTAGCATAATAAGTAGAATAAAAACATGAATATGTATTGCACGAACAAGCACTAAATATGACAAAACAAGTCTGCGATGTAACTTCGGCCTCTTGGCCCCTTCCTATGAAATTTGATATGCCTTTTCATGATATATTCTTGAAATAAATGAGTGCATAAACATATTCCTTCTCATCCAAATTAATTGTCGTTGAATCAGATATATCTAGCAATAAAACATATCCGATTCACAGACAGTTAGTATGGATCAGAGGGAGTGGTCAAATATGTCTAGATACGTACTCCCTCCGCTTTTTAATATAAGATATTTTAGTATTTCTTCACATTCACATATATCTAGATGTATGTAGACATATTTTACTGTGTATGTGCACTCATATTAGTATGCATTTAGACAACATATTAGATAGCTAAAACGTCTTACATTCGGAGGGAGTATGAATTAAGAAAAAACTAAAAATGTCTTATATTAGTGAAAGCGGGGGGGGGGGGGGGGGGGGGGGGGGGGGAAGTATATATATTATTCTCTGTAAGGAAACGTACATGCTACTATCCGGCTCTATGAATGATAGGATAATAAGTGAATAGAGACATGGATATGGATTGCACGAACAAGCACTAAATATGACAAAACAAGATGGTACGAACGTGCTCACAGCCGTACACGTACGACCTACATTTTGATTCGGACGACCGACATACTATCGTACTTACTACTGCACGTACGTACGCACTGTATGGGAGTACGTCAATTAAACTGATTACTGTTTGCCTTGAGATGTAGCCTACCTGCCAGGCGTACGAGTACGTACTGTACGTGGAACAACACAACTCCATGCGCACCCAACGTGTAGGATTGTGGACATAGATTACGGTGCGACATGAGCTGTTCAACGCTCCTGGTTTCCAGGAAGAAAAGAAAAAACCCTAAGCGCCGCCGTCTCCACCTGACAATCGACGAGTTCCGCCTTCTCTGCTTGCACTGGCGGCGGAAGTGAGGGGGACCTTTGACAGGCACTATTAAGCCCTTGACTAGAGTTTGGTTGATTGAGGCTAACAAGAATAATTTTTTGCCGTCTCCTCGTCCACCTCGTCGGTGGCGTTGAGGAGGGCGGGGAATCGTCCGATCGCTGCTCCTCCTTGAAGTAGTGGATCTCGTTTTTTCTATGTATATTACAATTTGGTGTCAGGATATTTAGATCAATTTAAATGTTCGATTGCGTTGACTTACATTTTAATTAGAGTGTTGATCCTTAGTGGCGTGTGCATGAAGACTTGATGGCTGTCATCAACAAAATCATGCCAGTTCCGATACAGGAGCCGCGATAACGGTTGCTCCGGCAGCAATGGAACGATTTCGATGTTATTTTTATCATGTTTGAGATGCTTAGTACCGGTGAAATTGTAATATTGTACTATTGAAAGATCCGGATTTTTTCTAGAAGAAAAGATTGTGGTGTGAAAAACAGCCCGACCAAACTTCTTCGAGTACTGTTGCTCCATTTAAGGCGTTGTTCCAAGATTTGCCAAAAGCTGTAGGACCAAAAGTAGTACGAACCACTGCACTGCACTGTACTTGGGCCTTTTGTGGCAAAGAGACCATCCACATGCCCACGCCCAGAGAAGTACTTACTGATCGTCTCTATCTTCTCCCTCTATCTCTGCAGGGTAGGGCGCCAGCGCACAGCTCGCCGGACACGAGCAAGTACGGTGGGGGTGCGTCCACCAAATCTATGTCCAGCGGCGGCAAGTGCACGTGAAGGATGCATGCAGCGGCTGGCTCTATCGTCGGCGTCCGTACGCAAGTGGCGAGCGTGCGTGGTGTCAGCGACAGTCCGGCCGGGCAATGGAGAAATTTTGCCGATGGCGACCTGAGCTTGCAGCCAGCCAGAAGGACGGCCGGCCGATGGAGAGACGACTGGACACCTGCTCGCTGCTATGCCATGCTCCATCCATCTACAGCGCTCTCGTGCGCGCAGCTGCCGGGTTTGCCGTACAGTCTCCATCCTTAAAACAGCAACCATTTATATCTATCGTCCACGGTGCGGCAGTGGTGTGTATCTGTCCATGAATCGTCGTATCCATCATCCACCTCTGCGGCCGGCCGTCAGCCATGGCCGGCTCTCCTTTGGACGCGCTCTTCCCGAGGAGGCCGTCACTGTGGCTGACACTGGCTTATCCCATCCATGTCCGCCGCCATGTTCAGCCATTGGATGTGGCCCGCGCGCACGGCCGTCAGCATTTGCGGCATGGACAATGCCCAGCTGCTATCTTCATGGGCTCGTGCTTCCATACACCCCCAAACCTCACAATCACATAAACGTACCGGTTCAGCTTGAGCCGAGCCGACCTGGTGAGCCACGAGCCAACTCAAACTGCAGACTCGGAGAGCCACTCCATCTCGCGTCTCTCTCTTGCTCTCGTTCCTCTCGCTCCCGCATCGTGTCGACGTCCGTCTCGCTCCCCACCGCTGCCGTCTCCCCCTCGCTCCCCGTCACTCCCCACCGCCGCCGGTATCTTCCTCACTGCCCCCCCACCACCGCCTTGCTCGCCACCAGACGGATTCGTCTCGCACCTGTCGTGGTGGGATCACGGCAGATGCCATAGGTATGGCTAAGATGGGGCCGAAAGTGCGTTGGGGGAACCGGGGAGGGTTTATGCACTCAAGAAGTGCACAAGCAAGAACACACAAGAAACCGCAAGAACATGAACAAGAAGCCAAGAAACCGAAAACACAAAGCACACCACGATGTACCCTGCTTCGGGGCCCTCTTGTGGAGGTAACACCCCTACTGCAGCACTAGCCTACTCTCTTTATATCTCAATAGTGACAAGTACAAAGCGCTCCTCGAGCTGTATGAAGCAACAATGGTGAGAGCTCACGATGAAGAAGAAGCTACCAAGGGGGGAAAATGAGCTCTCGGTTCCCCCTCACACAGGAGGTGGTGGTGCTGTATATAAAGGCTTGCCGAGTTACTTCTTTGCCCCTGGCTCCATGAGATAATGGCACTGCCAAGAGGAAAAGGACAAGCCTCTGCCCCCTGTCAATCCAACGGCCGGACTGTCAGGCCTAGCAGGCCTATCTTGCCCCTTCGGGCAATGGCAGCTGTAGCCCACCGGGTCTAGGTCACATCCTCTTTCCCGAATTGGCCGAGTCAGCTCCTAGGTTGCTGCGCTCCCAGGAATCCCGTGTCTTGACCTGGCTGTCAAGCCCTAGCAGGCCTATCTTGCCACTTCGGGCAATGGCAGGCGTAGCCCACCGGGTCTAGGCCATAGCCCCTTTCCCGAATTGGCCGAGTCAGCTCCTAGGTTGCTGCGCTCCCAGGAATCCCGTGTCTTCTGAGCCTCGGGCAGGAGGCCTGCAGGACCCGTGAACTTTACTGACATTACTCGGCCCTGTGCATTATCCGACATTGCTGGTAAGCCGGTTCTTCCAGGCAACCCGGCTAGCTGAGCCGGATCTCTTCCAGGCAACCCGGCTAGTCGAGCCGGATCTCTTCCTCTGATCCGGCTAGACTTTGCCTGATGCCTCTCTTCCTGTATTTAAACATGATCCGGTCCGAGTGATCCGGTTTGTGAGACCCGGATTGACCTTCCTTTCCACTTCATAGCTCCCAACACTACCTCTTTGCCCTACCCGGGGGCAACCCCCCGACAGTAGTCCCCGAAGCTGGTGCGGTCCTACAGCCTCGGATGAAGGGCCGTAGCAGGTTAAAAACCAACGCCTTTAACCGAATTCCATATCACCCAATCTTGTCTCAGGATTTCCTGGGACACTTGGCAGGGAATCTCTGCGCAAAGCCTCATAATCCGGGTCTCTGATTTGACATGTCACTGACAACACATTATCCGGATCCATCAGGTACTTGAGTGTTTTGACTAAATGACCGCCTCCTCGGTTTCTGTGCTGACCGGCACACTTGATCCGCACCACCGCTTCCAATTCTATGACCCACCATGTGCTTGAAATACACGGCCACATAGCGACCGCAGAGTTTCAGGGCACTCTTCATCCGCCCACGCCCCGAAAACCGCGCGGTAGTGCGCCGGTTACCAGCTAGGGGCTATATATAGGGGTGCGGGGTTCCTCTTCTTCTTCCCCGCACCTCCCACTTCGAGAACTCCAACCGCGCCATTGACGCCGCTGCGATCTCGCCCTTGCGACCTCGCCGCGCCGGAGACCTCGACAACGCCGGAGAAAACTCGCCGGAGCCGCGCACCGCGCCCTGCGCCGCCGTTTCTTCGCCGGGCCTCTTCCTCGCCGTACTGCAACCGTGAGTTCTTCATCCCCTGCCATGATTCCCTCGAACGAGTTCATCTTCCGCCATGAACTTGCGCTTGCTTTCCCTAGATTCACTAGCAAACGAGTTCATTGCCGCGCCTTAGTGCATTCCCTAGATCTCCTTTCTAGGTTTTGCACTAGATTGCCCCAGTTTGGCTTGCCACTGCATGAACAGTTCCGCCATATTTTTACTCGGGATTTCTTCTCTATTTTACTGCTGCGGTAGATCTTGCGTAACCCTAGATTCTCACGAAAAGGTGTTTGTAGTTACTAGCCGAATCACTTTTCCGCAGTAATAGACCACTTATCCGGGATATCCTTTACCGAATCCCTTAACAGCTGATTCGGTTAGACCATTATCCGACTCGTTCTGGATTTGAGATTCCACATCTTCTAACTCGGCTATCTCCGATTTCTTGCAGGACTGATTCGGATATGCCGAAGTTGCCCCCCGGCAGTTGGGAGGGTTCCGACGTTACAAACGATGACTGGAATGGCTGCTGAGTACCCGGCGTATAACATCTAAAGTTATATGCCGAAAACCGGGGAAGAACTCGAACCGGTCACCCAACCGGGTGAGCGCGTTGTATTTCTAGCGCATTTCGAGCGCGGATTCGGACTCCAGCGAGTGACTTCTTCCGGAGATTCCTAGATTTCTTCGGCCTGCAGCCTCACCACCTTCCGGCTAACTCCTTTGTCTCCCTGTCGGCTTTTACCTCCTTTATGGAGGGATATCTCGGTCTCTGGCCGACTGTCGAAACCTGGGCGAAGTACTTCCACCTCCGGAAACATACGATCCCGGGTAGTGACCCGAAGGTGATGACCGCCTGTGGTGCGTCCAGCATTACCCCGAGGACGGGCTCCATCTTTCCCCGGATCACTGGCCTGGATACTTGCAAGAAATGGCAAAGGTCCTTCTTCTACGTGAAGAGCGTTGAAGGCCATGATGCTCTCAACTTGCCCGAGTTCAGGATCGAGCCCCCCACCGCCGAACTGAACTTCAGATATGATCCGGCTGACACTCTTGCGGAGCTTCAAATCATACATCAAACTTTGGAGGATTTTCTGGAGAAGGCCTGCTCGCGGACGATCTCCTCCGGACCTTCGTCTGTCGCCGGGTCAGTCCTCTTCAACAACGCAAGCACAAGATTTGCCACATGGGTGGTCTGCTAGATCCTACCCGGATCAGCAAACATGACCTCACCAGAGTTTCCGTCAAGAGACGGGTAAACGCCATTGCCTACACCGAGATGTTGGACAAGTGGCGGTGGGGCGTGGAGCCGTTCCACCGAGATGCACTTCCACCACAGGTTAGTTCACCATTCTCCGAATCAATCCATACTTCATCAAAATGACATCGGACTAATCCAGATTTGCCTTGACTCTATGCAGCTGTTCGACCGCCAAATCACCGAAGATGGAGATCTCTCCACCAAAGTGTGGGGACCGGATCGCAGCCCGCTGCGCGAGGGCGAAGAGGATGCGGATACGGACGATTATTTGCCGATTCCGCGCGCCAAGCCCATCCGCAAGGGTAAGCAACCGACTATTTACAACCTTTCCGAGGATGAAGATGATGATTGCTGGATCCTAGATCCTATTGATGCCATTCCGATTTCATGGTCACAACCTTGTGTTCCAGCCAAACCGGATGCTCAAGGGACATCTCGGAAACACCCTGACGCGTCCGGATCAGATGCCCCTCCAGCCAAGAGAATGAAGAAAACTGTCTCCAAACCGAATCGGCTGAAGGCCATGCCTACTACCAAGGGGTAATGCCAATTTTATTTGCTTTCTTCTTTTATTAACCGAGTCATCTTTATCCGAGTTAACTGTTTTATTTTGCTCTATGCAGTGACGTCCTTGTCACCGAACAAACCATTCATCCATCCTTTCTCCCATTCCTCCACTGGATACGGCCATGGAGCACCAGTCTCCTAAAAAGGCTGCCACCTCTCCCGCGCGTGCCACAACTGCCAAAACTCCCCGCCGATCTCGTCCAGAGTCGGTTATTGACCTGGAGAGTGAGGAAATCTCGGGTTCGACCCGAGATTCAACTTGGCCACGTCCTCTGAAGGAGTTGGAGAAGGAGAAAGCTAAGACTTCGGCTAAGTCTTTGACTAAGCCGGATCCTCGCCCTACCGCCAAGGCTCTGAATCAAGAGCAGCAGAAGAAGAAGAAGCAGCAGCAGCAACCTCTCGAGAAGCAGCAGAAGCAGCAACAGGAAGTATCTAAACCACCACAGCAAGCATCGCAGAACCAACCGAAACAGCCAGATCCTGCCAAGACCTCGGGCGCATCACCTCTGCCTAAGCCGACTCAGGTTCCTTTGGCACAACTCCAACAACCTCGGATAAGCAGATGGTTGCTAGCAAGCCGGTTTCCGCCGCTCCATCAGTGACTCGGGTGCATGATCAACTCTCTGAGGCGATCACTCGCGCCCGCCTTAGTGGCCAGGTTCTGCCGAATCTCCGCACTCCGAGCGGCGACAACCTCGGCTCCGCAGAGCAATTTGTTAAAGCTTGGAACACTGCGGACCTTGCCGAAGGCTCGACCACTTCAGCGTCGCCACATCCGGCTGGCCTAGCCGGATGTTTCAATCTTACATTCTGTGCAGGCCTCGGTCACTGAAGCTAACCGGGTCTTCGAGGTAACTTGCCGAATCCTGTTTTATTTCACATGATCAATCTACACTATCCCCAGTCCCCGAGATTCGGGTCGAACGACTGATACTCCTCCGAGTAAGAAAGTCATTCGGCTTGAATCTCTAACACTTGATCATAAACTTTGTCTTAGCTGAACAAAAATCGTGGGACTCCCAGTCCCCGAGTCTCTTTTCAAATTGATTCGGTCAACTTTCTTTTTTATTAATCTCGGGCCTCCAGTCCCCGAGATTCGTTTTGGCTTCATGCTGCTAGTCTCGGGTGCCAGTCCCCGAGACTCTTTTTACGCCATTAACTCCTTTTCTTTCAGGAAACCACGACTGCTCGCAGCCGGATCTTTAAGCAGCTAGTCCTGCAGCACCAGGCCCTCCAAGCTTCCTTTGATGCGCAAAGTGAGGAGATGAAAAAGAAAGATCAGGAGCACAAGCGCGCTTTATCGGAGGAAAGTCAGAAGTGACCCGGCTCCTGCGGGAGCTTGACCGGGTTGAAAAGTGAAGGAGAAGGTCAAGAAAGACCGGGACACGCTGCAGAGGGAAAAGACTCGATCCAGAAGGAGCGAGACACTTTCAAAGCCGGGCTTGAGAAGCGGGCTGAATTGGACAAGAAAATCCAAACGCACGTTGCAGACGCTGAAGCCGAAGCTAAAGCGGCAAAAGATGATCTGGCTGCTCACAAGGCGATCAGCGCGAAATGGCTTGCTGATCTTGCTAGCTCAATGAAGACATGGATCGTAAGTTTGCCGAATCTCCTCTTCCTTCTGCTCTTATCCGACACATCATTTCGTGTTACCTCGTTTAACTCGGTGTTAGCTTATCTGAATGTAGGAGAGTTTACCAGCATCCGGCTTCAAGCCGCCAAAGCTGTGAGGGATGCCCGAGCTGAGAGAGCTAAGTTAACTGGAGCTCCCCTACCAGAGACGTGGGATATCGAAGATCACATTACTGCACTCAGAGCTCGGATTGCTCCTTTGAAGGATTCCCATATTGATCTGTTTAATGCAAGCCTCAAAGCTCACCGAGTCTTGTTTCCTGAAGCTCGGCAAGTCCGGTCTGCGGACGAGCTAATCAAAGACCTGGATCAGGCAGAGACCCGGCTAAAGCAGTGGAGATCTTCGTCCGCCCGCGCTGGTGCTGACGCAGGTTTGCTATTCATCATGTCTTGGTATGAGCTGATTGATCTTGCCAAAGTGCGCTCCCTTCGCGAGGGTTCTTCATGGGCTTCAGATCCGGACCGGATCAAGATCCGCGAGGAAGCTGCCAACTTTATGGCCGAATTTGCAAACACCAAGCATCTTGATCTGAAGCTCCGGTCTACTCGGATGGGGAAGAATCTGAAGAGGAGGAATCAGATGATGCCTCACTTGACGAATACGCCGAGTCTGAGGGCGACTCTGGTGATTCGGCTGACTTCGCCGAACAACCTGCAGCTTGCGACTCGGCCAAGACCTCCAAGATGCCAGCCACTGATTCGGCTGACACTGCCGAACAAGCTGTAATCCAAACTTCCAAGACGCCAGCCACTGATTCGGCTAAGGCCACAGAG
Source organism: Poa pratensis (assembly GCA_947311845.1). NCBI lineage: Eukaryota > Viridiplantae > Streptophyta > Magnoliopsida > Poales > Poaceae > Poa > Poa pratensis. The sequence continues at coordinate 6,190,100 of CAMZMU010000070.1, forward strand.
CAAATCACCGCCAAGACGTCAGTTGATCCGGATGCTTCCGAATCTGCCAAGCCCTCAAGCTCTCCGTCCAAGTCATTCCTGCAAGTGAGGGCCCTATTCAACCGAGGTTCCTCCATCATCCGAGTCCATCCCTGCAACCGAGACTCCTGCAGCCTAGGCTCTTCCTGATTTATCTTAATGAAAAACATTAAATCCCCGGTATGCCGGGAGCAGATGTAATATACAATTTAAGTTCCTTCGAGACTATTTTATTTTGCTTAATGTGATCCGGACAGGTTTATGTTGGATCATTTTAAACCGAGTCCCCGAGTGTGTTTTCTTGTTTACTATTTTTACCGGATCTTTGCTCTTGTCTACCTTTTAGGTGTTTGACAGTCGAGTCACAAGATAGGAACATAGCATACAATACTTGAAACATTCGAGTTTGGTTTAGAATCATCTAACATAAACAAAAAAGAAATAACAGGGGTTAGTAAACGACATGTGCCGAATCGGTTTTGGACCGAGTCCCCGAGTCCATTTTCATGTTTCCCATATTCTCCACCTCTGCTCTTGACTACCATTTTGGTGTTTGTCAGTCGAGTCACGAGATCAACAACACAGCATACATTACTTGAATTTTGGGACGAGTTCAAAACAATCGACACATGAACGGTATGGACAAAACAGTAGTAAAAAACACATGCATAAGAACAAGGCAGTCCCCGAGTCCAGACTCGGATTGCCGAAATTTCATTCATGATAAACTGAGATACATACATTGCGCCCTTAAGAGTAAAAGGGTCGAAGCAGAGCTACATTCCAGGGTCGCTTGGTTTCCTCTCCGGGTCTGTCCAGGCCATCCTTCCTTTGTTCCTGTGCATCTACAAGGTAGTACGAGTCATTGTGCATAGCCTTGCTCACAATGAATGGTCCCTCCCATGGAGGTGATAACTTATGTCGCCCTTGCTACGCTGCACCAGCCTTAGTACTAGATCTCCTTCATGAAATACACGAGGGCTGATCTTCCGACTATGATAACGTCGGAGACCCTGCTGATATACTGCTGTCCGAGACAGGGCCAATTCCCTTGCTTCCTCTAGCAGATCCACTGCATCTTCCCGGCCTCTTTTGCCTCGGTTTCCGTATACATTGTCACCCTTGGTGCATCATATTCTATGTCAGTGGGTAGCACTGCTTCTGCCCCATATACCAGAAAAAATGGCGTATAGCCAGTTGACCGATTCGGCGTGGTCCTTAGACCCCATAGTACTGATGGTATTTCATCTATCCAGCACCCCGGAGTCTTTACCAGGGTTCTATTAACCGGGCTTTTATCCCAGCTAATACCAAAGCATTTGATCTTTCCACCTGTCCATTGGACTCTGGGTGTGCCACTGAGGCTATATCTAACCGGATCCCCTTATTCATGCAGAATCGGGCAAACTCTCCCACAGCAAAGTTCGTGCCATTATCCGAGATGATGCTATGGGGGTAACCGTATCTCAAAATGATTTCTTTCAGGAAAGTTACAGCCGAATGACCATCCACTTTCCGGATCGGTTTTACCTCTATCCACTTGGTGAACTTATCCACCATCACCAGCATATGTGTCATGTTGCCCCTAGCCGGCTTGAATTCTCCACCATATCCAAACACCACACAGCAAACGGCCAAGTGATAGGAATTGTTTTGAGCGCCGATGCGGGTAGGTGTGTCTGCTTGGCAAACCTTTGGCATCCTTCACATTTTCGGACTATGTCCTCTGCATCTGCATGAGCAGTGGGCCAGTAAAACCCATGCCGGAATACTTTAGCCACCAGGGCTCTTGTACTGCAATGATGCCCACATTCTCCTTGATGTATCTCCAGGAGCATCTCCTTGCCCTCGGCTGGCTCCACGCAACGTTGTAGCACCTCGGTTGCACTCCTTTTGTATAACTCCTTATTTATGATGGTGTAACCCTTGGACCTCCTCTGCACTCGCCTAGCTTCGGTTTCATCATTTGGCAAACTCCCCTCCGACATGAACTTCATGATTTCTTCAGCCCATTCCGGTACTGGATGCAAAGGGAATAAGTGCTCATCTATTTCCACTGGTTCGGCCGCCATTATCTCTTCTATCAGCCTCTGTCCATTCCCTAAGATTCGGTTAGCACCATCTTCCTCTCTTCCCCTCTTCCCTAAGATTTGGGTAGCATTCCCGAGTCTCGGTGCGCAGTCCCCGAGTCTCGCCATGCAGTCCCCGGGTCCTCCCAAATGTACCCGACATCAACATTCATAGGAACAGCTTCAGATTCTTGCTTTGGGATAAAAATCGACTCGGAATCAGGTGAAGGTTTGATTGAAGGGATCCTTAGGTGATTCAAGGATATCCCGGGTGGGATTGCATCCCTAGACGACCCGAGTTTTGACAAGATATCAGCAGCTTCGTTCTCCAGCCGAGGTATGTGCTTGTACTCGCAGCCTTCAAAAAATCCTGAAATTTTCTGGACATGAAATCGATATAGTGCCATATTGGCATCAAGGGCATCCCAATTTCCAGAAGACTGCTGCACCACTAAATCTGAATCACCAAAACATTCTATCCGGCGGATGCCGATGTCCTTAGCCACATTAAGCCCATGGATCAGTGCCTCATATTCGGCCACATTGTTTGATGCTGAAAATGAATCTGCAACACATATCGCAACTGATCTTGCTTCGGTGATGTGAGTACTATCCCAGCACCCAGTCCGATTTTGGTTTTGGAGCCATCAAAGTGCAACTTCCAGTAATTGTAATCTGGCCTTGGTGGCTCATATTGCATCTCGGCCCAGTCACAAAGGAAATCCGGTAAAGCCTGTGACTTGATAGCATCTCTTCTCTCATAATGCGGGGTGTAAGGAGACACTTCAATTGCCCATTTGGCAACTCGGCCAGTCGCATCTTTGCACCCAATGATCTCCGAGATTGGAGCTTCACATACTACGGTGATCGGGTGCTCCTGGAAGTAATGTTTCAACTTCTTGACCGCCAGGTATACACCATATGTCATCTTCTGGTAGTGAGGATAATTCTGCTTCGAGGTTGAGATCACCTCGCTTAAATAGTACACCGGTCTCTGCACGGATTTACCCTCCTCTTCTCGCTCTACCACAACCACCACACTCACGACCCGGTTAGTGGCCGCAATGTAAAGTAGCATTGGCTCATTGGCAAAGGTGATGCCAAAATTGGTGCAGTGGACAACATCTTTTTAATTCATTGAAAGCCGAGTCTGCCTGCGGGGTCCATGTGAACCCGGTGCTCTTTTTCATCAGTTGATACAAGGGCAAGCTTTTTCTCCTAGCCGACTCACAAACCGACTCAACGAGGCTAGACACCCGGTGAACTTTTGTACATCTTTTAGACATTTAGGCAATTTCATTTTTCTATGGCTCGGATCTTAGCCGGATTCACCTCAATACCTCGGCTCGATACAAGGAAACCGAGCAACTTTCCAGCCGGGACACCAAAGGTACATTTATCCGGATTCAATTTTAACCGATACTTTCTTAAGTTCACAAATGTTTCCTCGAGATCCTCGAGGAGAGTGCGTTTTTCTTTAGTTTTGATGACGATATCATCGACATACACTTGCACATTTTTGCCCATTTGAGTGTAAGCATTTCTGCATACATCTCTGATAAGTTGCACCGGCATTTCTCAAACCGAAACACATGACACGATAGCAATACGCCCCATACGGGGTAATAAAAGCAGTCTTTATTTGATCTTTGGGGTTCAGTGGTATCTGGTGAAAACCAGAGTACGCATCAATAAAAGACAACAACTCACACCCAGCAGTAGAATCGATCACTTGATCAATCCGAGGTAAAGGAAAGGGATCCTTCGGGCACGCCTTGTTCAGGTTGGTGAAGTCGATGCACATACGCCACACCTTGACCACCGCTGGTTCGTCCTTCTTCTTCTCTACCAGAACCGGATTGGATATCCAGTCTGGATGCAACACCTCCATAATGAATCCGGCTGCAAGTAGCTTAGCCAGCTCATCAAGCACCACTTTTCTTCGATCGTCTGAAAGACGCCGAGTCGGTTGCCTCACCGGCTTCACTCCGGCCTGACAAATAAAGAGTGCTCTGCCAACTCCCTCGGAACACCAGGCAGGTCCTTAGCCGACCATGCGAAGATATCCCGATTCTCACGGAGGAAGTGACAGAGCGCGCTTTCCTATTTCTCGCCCAACCCGGCACCAATGATGGCCATGCGCTCCGGATTCTCCGGGTCAATGGGGATCTTCTTTGTCTCCTTGGGCACCTCAAATGTTGCACCTGCATCCGGATTGGTCATGGCCAGCACGCCGAGCTGAGCTGACTTTGCCATGCCACTACTTCATGCATCTTGCTCTTCTCCGCTGGATCACCAACGACTCGGCTAAGGTGGAACCAACCGTGGCACACTGTATGGCCTTCTTGTAATCTCCCACAACGGTGATGATACCATTTGGGCCAGGCATCTTCATCTTGAGGTAGGCAACATGAGTGGATATCATGAACTTGGCTAATGCCGGCCTGCCGAGCAGAGCATGGTATGGGCTCTCCAAGTCTACCACCTCGAATTCGAGACTCTCCAGTCTGTGATTGTCCTTGGTACCAAACAGCACATCCACCCAGATCTTTCCCATTGGGGAACAAGACACCCCGGGTACTATACCATGGAAGGTGCAACTGCTCTGCTGCAGCTGATTCGGCGAATAACCCAACTTGACCATTGTGTCCCGATACATGATGTTTATAGCACTGCCATTGTCAACCAAGACTCGAGTGAATTTCACATTAATCTTTGGTCCAACCAAAGTCGGATCCACCACCAGTGCGTAGTTTCCTGGGCTTGGCATAACCCTGGGATTATCAGCCCTGCTCCAAGTGATCTCCTGCTCGGACCAGTTCAGGTATTTTGGTACTGCTGGTGTGACTGCATTCACCTCCTTCGCCCTTCGTAGCTGACTTTTCTTGTCAGTTGGCTCGGTCACAAAAACCACATAACTTTGATGAGCTTCCTTGTAATCATTTCCGGGGTATCCACCTTGCCGACTCGGACCAGCATTGTTGTTGCCTCCCATATTTACCAGGTTAACCGGCTTTGTGGCTGCCGGCCTTGGAGCTCCTTCGTTCACCGGGGTTGCATTGGCTCCGGATAAAGGCGTATTTGGCCTGAAATTCGGTCTAGGAGCACCTCTCTGAGGTGGCCCTCTCTGACCTTCCGCCTGGATGCGATGATGCCAGCTACAATTCCGAGTTGAATGATTGGCCGGCTTGCGTGGGTCTGTTGTGTGATAACGGCAAGGCCCATCTATCATTGCCTCAAAAGTTAAGGTGGACTCGGTCCATCCCACACTTTCTTTGCCCAGGCACCTTGATTCGGCCTCCAAGCTGGACCCTCATTTTTTGGTCTCTGGCTATCAGGATGATCCATATTTACTGCAGCAACCTGGTCTGAGCCGTATCTGTAATCCGGATCTCTCCTTTTATAACCGAACTCATGTCGGTCACTGGGCCTCAATGGTCCAGTTCGGTTATTGACCGGTTGCCTCCTGCTTGTTCCCACCGCATCCAACGCTGGCTGCGTCGGATCGCCAAGAGCATATGTATCTGCTATCCGGATCATTTCCGCCAGGGTCTTTGGCATATCCCTCTGGAGCTTCTGCCAAAGCGGGGTGCCATGTCGGCAACCCTGCGCAAACCAAGAAATGGCCTGCTCCTCCACGACACCTTCACAAGAATTGCGAATGTTGCTCCACCGAGTCAAAAATTCTCGGTCTGTCTCCCGCTCTTCCTGCCTGCACGCAGACAAGAGCTGAGGTCGGTTTGGCCTCTTGTAGTGCTGGAGAAGTTGCTGTAAAATGCCTGTTCCAAATCCATCCAAGAGTTGATACTACCCTCTGGTAAGTTATTCAGCCAAATCCGGGCTGGCCCTTCCAACATATGCGGGAGATACCGGACCGCCCATCGGCGATTGCCCCCCGCAATGTGCACCGAGGATACATAGTCTATCAGCCAATCCTGCGGCTTAGTGCTGCCGTTATACGGCTTTGTGATTCGGCCAAGCTGAAACAACGGCACATTCGGCTCGTTCATGATCCTAGGCCCAAAGCAGGAGGACCTGGTGGGCCTTGCTCTTCCAGCCTCTCGGACTGATAAATCCTATCCAACCTGAGACGCTGATCATCCGGAGCCAATGTCCGAGGTCCCAGCCTGGACGCAAGTGCATTATCATACGTTTGGTATCCGGCTCGCGCCATAGCCGAATTACCATCATCATAGTGGTAGCCCGCCTGGCCACCACCTTGCTGCTGCGCTTGCACCATCACTTGCTGCTCCTGCCGGGGTTGATTCTGCCCAGGAGGACGAGGTGGTTGACCTCGGCCAGCCGAATTACCCCTTCCGGCTCCCGGATTGCCTTGACCGCCATTGTTTCTGCTCTGGCCACCTCTTCCTTGTGCCGCTAGCTGCTTGCCGGCATACTCGGCATCATAGGCCTGCAGCTGTTTGCTCTTGCCCGAATTCACGCTCTGGGCCCGGTCACTCCGACATGCGGAGATGACGCTTGCCCCTTGGATCTCTGGCTAACAGCCTTAGCCGACACTACCACTCGAGAACCACCAGCGTCCGGATTAGCTTTCCGGAAAGCCTCATTCTGCCGGTTACACACATCAACCAGCTCATTGACTCTTTCTGCCTGCTTGCGCCAAGCATCCCCGGTTAAAGTGGTCAACTCGGCTCGCGCTGCCGCTGCAGCCCTAAGATTTTTGGCCGGGGAGCTATACACCGGCTTGCCTGTACCCGATCTATGACTAGTAGCCTTACTCGAGCTCGACCTTGCAGCTCTAGCTAATTCATCATTGAGGTCCTTACCCCTGTTGCGCAAATCTGCTCTTTTGCGTGGGTGAGCACTACCGGAGTGAAACCATCGGTGATACCATTGGCAGCATTATATTCTCTCATGTCTCTATCAAATGCTTGCCTAGACTCCACCACTAACCGGGCTTCTCTTTGCAACCTCAGGCGCTCTGCCTCTAACTGAGCTATAGTAAGCTCTACATTTGCCCCAGGTGCCACTGGCCGAGCTAACTTTTCCAGGACATCCTCTAAGGGAGCCTCCCTACTTGACATGCCAAGTGGACCAACCGGATCTGGTTTCTCCTTTGGGAACTTTGCCGTCCGAGTCGGCTTGTCAACCGGATCGGTTGGCGTGATCAGCTCCTCGGGTATGCTATTGCCGGCATCTCCTTTGCCAGCTCCAGCACTTGCTCCGGTCATCATCACTTCCACGCTACTCCCGGGGCGAGCGCTACGCCGTCCGAGAGCTGCGCGGAAAGAAGGAGGGTCCTTGGCCACGAGCACCTGCGCCGGGTACTCGCGAACAGCCTCGACAGCAACGTAGGTGACGAAGCTACCAAGCATCATCAGGAAGCCATGCTCGGGGAAGGGCTTGCCGGCGAAACACCCTGCATTGTCGCTGACGAAGGTGAACTCGCCGATCTTGGCGACAAGCCCAGAAAGAACACGCTCGCCTGAGCCCGTCCGGATGTAAACTCCCTCCAACGCCTCAATCTGCCCCACGGTGGGCGCCAACTGTCGTGGTGGGATCACGGCAGATGCCATAGGTATGGCTAAGATGGGGCCGAAAGTGCGTTGGGGGAACCGGGGAGGGTTTATGCACTCAAGAAGTGCACAAGCAAGAACACACAAGAAACCGCAAGAACATGAACAAGAAACCAAGAAACCAAAAACACAAAGCACACCACGATGTACCCTGCTTCGGGGCCCTCTTGTGGAGGTAACACCCCTACTGCAGCACTAGCCTACTCTCTTTATATCTCAATAGTGACAAGTACAAAGCGCTCCTCGAGCTGTATGAAGCAACAATGGTGAGAGCTCACGATGAAGAAGAAGCTACCAAGGGGGGAAAATGAGCTCTCGGTTCCCCTCACACAGGAGGTGGTGGTGCTGTATATAAAGGCTTGCCGAGTTACTTCTTTGCCCCTGGCTCCATGAGATAATGGCACTGCCAAGAGGAAAAGGACAAGCCTCTGCCCCCTGTCAATCCAACGGCCGGACTGTCAGGCCTAGCAGGCCTATCTTGCCCTTCGGGCAATGGCAGCTGTAGCCCACCGGGTCTAGGTCACATCCTCTTTCCCGAATTGGCCGAGTCAGCTCCTAGGTTGCTGCGCTCCCAGGAATCCCGTGTCTTGACCTGGCTGTCAGCCCTAGCAGGCCTATCTTGCCACTTCGGGCAATGGCAGGCGTAGCCCACCGGGTCTAGGCCATAGCCCCTTTCCCGAATTGGCCGAGTCAGCTCCTAGGTTGCTGCGCTCCCAGGAATCCCGTGTCTTCTGAGCCTCGGGCAGGAGGCCTGCAGGACCCGTGAACTTACTGACATTACTCGGCCCTTGTGCATTGTCCGACATTGCTGGTAAGCCGGGTTCTTCCAGGCAACCCGGCTAGCGAGCCGGATCTCTTCCAGGCAACCCGGCTAGCTGAGCCGGATCTTTTCCTGTATTTAAACATGACCCGGTCCGAGTGACCCGGTTTGTGAGACCCGGATTGACCTTCCTTTCCACTTCATAGCTCCCAACACTACCTCTTTGCCCTACCCGGGGGCAACCCCCGACAGCACCCCTAGTCCTCCTCGTACCCCGTCTGATCTAGAGAGTTTTGAGGTCAAAGCTCGCATTTTTTTTCTGCCGGCGACGAGCTGCTGGGCATGGAGGCGCTGGATTTGCGTGCACCGGTATTGTATTTACAATCTGGAGAGGAGTTCTGGATGGGCGACGTAGGTAGCGGCGGATCTGGAGCGGCGCCGGAGCAGCGGAGCGGCTGAGCCGAGGATGCGCGTGAAGACGGCGTCGTCTTCCTCACCGTGCCCACACCGTGGTAGCGCGGACCCTGCCCGCCCGAAATTAATCCTATGCGACCACTACCTGAACGACCCAGCTAGTGGACCACGTTCAGAGCCTGACACGTAGCAGATCGACAGCAATATTCGTTCATCGAGATTGTAGTTGGGGCATCGTACGGTGCAAAACTTGGTCCACCAGGTGGTCGTACAAGGGGTGGTCGCATAGGATTAATTTCCTCTCTGTCTCCGTGCAAAATGACTCCAGGAAAAAGAGCTTCTCTTGATTGTACTAGTAGCAGTAGCAGTAGCAATTTCTTGATGGTACTGATCTTGGAGTAGCAGTAGCAGTAGCAAATTTTTTTTCGAAATTGCTAGAGTACCTGACGCAAAACTTGGTCCACCAGGTGGTCGTACAAGGGGTGGTCGCATAGGATTAATTTCCCTGCCCGCCCACGCCATGTTGCCACGGCTCTCCGTGCGTCAGGTACTCTAGCTGGAAACATGGCTAGTAGCAGTAGCTTCTCTCGAAATTGCTACTGCTACTGCTACTAGTACAATCAAGAGAAGCTATACTCCAAGGAGCTCTGATTTCTCTAGCTGGAGCTATGATTTCCGTGTGGATCTGCAGCTGCATCTCTGATTTCTCTAGTTGTTCATAGCCTTGGTCCCCATTTAACTTTTGCAGTTCAGTTAACTTTGTTCATCATATACTGTAGTAAATGGGCCTGAGGAGAATCACAGCGAGGCGACGAGGAGGAGATCACGGCCTGGAGGAGAATACTGGCTAGCTGATCACGATGCAGGGGAGCTGGGGTTTCGGGGACGACATGCGGCCCCGGTGATCTTGTGCACCGGCAACCTGGGGCTCCGGTGATCTTGGGCGCAGAGGTGATCTGCGCTGACCTGATGCAGCGATGATCAGCGGGAGGGCGGGCGACGTGCCCCAGCGAGGAGATCTTGGGCGCAAAGGCGAGGATCTGTGCAGGCTGATGCAGGGAGGCTTAGCGCGAGGGCCAGCGAGGTGTTCCTGGCCAGGGGCGACCCCAGCGAGGTGATACAGACCTCGAACTTTTGGCTGGGGCCAGCGACGCCGTCGGTTTCAATTTTTTCTTATGTTCGCTGTAAGCCTGTAATTGATCGGTTCGCTCGCTATACTTACTTCGGGAGGGCAATGCACGTTATTTCCGCTAATGAGTTGGGACAGACACGTAATTTGGGCGATTTTTGCACCCTGTCGGAAATTGCTTTAAGGTCATATATTTCAGAACGAAGGGATAAATATTTTTGTTAGTTAAAAATCTAAGGAAAAAAAATTCCGTGTTTAGTTTGGGCATCCAACGAACAATGTCATATTTCATTTTTTAATAACAACAATGTCATATGTTGGTTTGCATGTCACGTAGACTAAGATATCCTCACAGTAATAGTAGTAAAAACTATTTTAGAATGTTTTGAAATGTCAAAAAAGTTACCGTGTAAATCTGAAATTTGATGTGCTCACAATGTTGTTATATAATATAATTAAATTTTGTGTGTTGTGTTTAAAAGTTAAAATTGGTGCTAAAACAGACTTTTCATATTTTTTGTCTTTTCTACGGAGGCACAAAACTTGGATAAAACTTGGCGTGTGCATAGAGAATGTCGATGTAGAGAACTTGTCTGTGACAAGATGGTTAGGAGGGTGGTTGTACCCCAGCCCACCAGAGTTCAAACCCCAGGTTTGACGTTGGTGTTTCTCATTTAGGTGGAATATTCTTCAGTGGGAGGCGATGTTCCCGTCGACAGAGAGGCGCCCGTGGTGGCTTCGTCAATCTCAAGACTCGACCTGCCGGCTCGGTATTACGGAGGTGCTCATAGGGGTAGGGTGTGCATGCGTGTGTTTATAGGGGTGAGTGTGTGCACGTGTTTGTGAGCGTCCATGTTGTACTGTGTTTCGCAAAAAAAAGGAAATGTCCTCCGAATGTTCATAGATATTTTGAAATGACTTTTCCCGTATTGCATTTTTATTTTTGTGTTGAAGCGATCGAGACTCCTTTTCCAATCGCATGTGTACCGGTCGAAAAGTTGCACTTCATCATAATATTCCTATGTTTACGTGGAATGAAGTTGATGAGACAATAGTGATACTATAAAATCTGCATGATCGCGAGAAAGAAAATAAAGAGAGAGGCGGCGCCTAGGTTTTAACCCTAGCCGTCGCCGCCGTTGCCATCTGCATCTTCATCGTCGCCGCCGGCAAAGATTCGACGGGTCCTCGCCTCTTCTAGTTGCCGTTCTGGCACTAGGAGGGGTGGGGACCTCGGACCTGCGCACGGCGCTATACGAAGGTCCCTAATGTTAGAGCTTGGTTTTGATCGTCATCTTCTTCGTTAATGGAGATGGTATCGTCTGCAATAAGTGATCTCCCACGCTTCGTTCGACGACGAGATCCTTCCCGCGTCAATGGTGGTGTTGGAAGATTTAGTCTGTCTAGGTATGGTTCTTCAGATCTTGCTTCGCCAGATCAATTTTGGAGTGTTTCTCATGGTCGCCGCGAGGAGGATTGTCCTCGCAATATCTATCCCGGCTACTACGTCTTCGGCAATGGTGATTCGTTCTCTCGGCTCCCAACGGCGTCGACAACGTGATTCGGTTATTTGTCCCTGGAATATCAGTGGTGGTGCTCTTGCCGATGTTGCTTGATTAATTTAATGGCTGTGTGCGTGCACAAAGCCTTGGCATTGCGGCTCACAATTAAAAGGGAGAACCTTCGGTGGTATTCACAGGTGTGTGGTTTGGTGGTTTTGGCGTTGTTCTACGGCTGCCTTCAGAAAAGTACAAGATTGTGTCATGGATGAAGAAAAGGCTTGAAGATCTCATAGATTTGCTAGTCTTTTTTAATTTTGTTTTTGTAATCGGTGTAATCGTGTACTCTTTGTTGGTTTAATATATGTGGAAAATTCAAAAAAAAAGTTGATGAGACAATATCCGACATCCAAATTCACAAAATTACCATTTTGCTAATAATCCCGACATGCAAATATTAAAAAAAAATGAAAACATTGTCAAAAAGCAAAATAACATATAATTTTGTCTAGATAGACTCCTTTGGAACATAAGAATACACATGCAACACTCCTATCTATGTTGCATTTTGTGAGACCTACGTGCAAACTGTCTAGGGCATGTGCATGTGGGACTAGATTTCTGGTAGGTTATATATGTAAGTATCTATCACTTTTGTGACATGTGGACCCACATGCAAAACCCCTAGCCATGTTTATCTAGAACTATATTACATACGAGACAACTTAAACTAAAAATATCATGTGGACCCATCTTGACCTAGAACTATATGACATAGTAGACAACTTGATCTAAAACTATCATCAGGATCCCACAACATGAAATATATCTAGGAGTGTTGCATGAGGGTCGACATGTCACAAAGATGGTAGATATACAACTAGATGGCTATGTCTATGTGTGTTGCATGTCGGTCCACATGTTCCCGAGATGTGATAGGTAAAGAGGGCTAGAGGTTTTGCATGTGGACCCACATGTCCCAAAAGATTGTATATATACAACTCGATGGCTATTAGTGTTGCATGTGGGTCCACATGTCCCTCGGATGGGTGAGGCCAGATATCTAGTAGGCCATATATGTATGTATCTACCACCTTTGTGACATGTGAACCCACGTGCAAAACCTCTAGCCATCTTTACCTAGAACTATATGACATACTAGACAAGTTGAACTAAAACTATCATGTGAACCCATCTTGACGTAGAACTATACGACATACTAGACAACTTGACCTAAAACTATCATGTGGATGCCACAACGTGGAACATATCTAGAAGTGTTGCATAAGGGTCGACATGTTCCAAAGGTGGTAGATATACAACTAGATGGCTATGTCTATGTGTGTCGCATGTGGGTCCACATGTTCCCGATATGTGATAGATAAAAGAGGGCTAGAGGTTTTGCATGTGGACCCACATGTCCCAAATGTGGGTCCACGTGTCCCAAATACGTGTCCCAAATGTGGGTCCACGTGTCCCAAAAGGTTGTAGATATACAACTAGATGGCTATTAGTGTTGCATGTGGGTCCACATGTCCATTGGGACATGTGGAGCCACATGCAACACTCATAGCCATCTAGTTGTATGTCTACAACATTTGGAACATATGGATCCACATACAATACTCTTATCTAAGTTGCACTTTGTGAGACCCACATGCTAGTTCTAGGTCAAACTGTCTAGGTCCCGTGCATGTGAGACCAGATATCTTCAGGACACTGTAGGCTGCTAAGAGTAGACCAAGTGGATGTGATAGGAGTGTGTTCATGTGGGTCCACATACCCAAGAGGTGATAAATGTATACCTAGATGGCTAGGAGTGTTGCGGTAGGGTAGACGTGTGTGGGTCCACATGTCCAAAGGGTGCTAAGGGTAGATCAAGTTGGTGTGATACGAGTGTTTTCATGTGGGTTCACATGCCCGAAAGGTGATAGATGTATGCCTAGATGGCTAGGAGTGTTGCGGTGAGATGACATATATCTCAAAAGTTGTATGGGCAGACCTATATATCTCACAACAAGAGTTGCATGTGGGTCTGCTGTCCCGAAGTTTGTAAGAGTAGACCTACCGGGCTAAATATGAGTGTTGCATGTGGGTCCACATGTTTCAAAGGTGGTATGAGTAGAGGTTGTGGGCCCACATGTCCCTAAGGTGCTAAGAGGAGACCAAACTTGCGTGATAGAAGTGTTTTCATGTGGGTCCACATGCCCAGAAGGTGATAGATGTATACCTAGATGGCTAGGAGTGTTGTGATGGGACGACATGTATCCAAAAGGTTGTAGTGTGGCATGCAAACCTATCTCGTGAGGAGAGTTGTATGTGAGTCCACACATGTCCCGAAAGTGACAAGGGTAGATTTTGCGGGCCAAATACGAGTGTTGCATGTGGGTCCACATGTCCCAAAGGTGGCATGGGTAAACGTGTGTGGGTCCACATGTCCTAAGGGTAGACCAAGCTGGCGTGATAGGAGTATTTTCATGTGGGTCCACATACCTAAGAGGTGATAGATGTATAACTAGATGGCTAGGAATGTTGTGGTGGGGTGACATATATCCCAAAGGTTGTAGGGGCAGATCTATATATCTCGCAAGGAGAGTTGAATGTGGGTCCACACATGTCCGTAGGTGGTAAGGATAGACCTACCGTGCCAGATAGGAGTGTTGCATGTGGATCCACATGTCCCATAGATGGTAGGGTAGACGTGTGTGGGTCCACATCTCCCAAGGAGGTTAAGGGTACACCAAACTAGAGTGATAGGAGTGTTTTCATGTGGGTCCACATGCCCACAAGGTGATAGATTTATACCTAGATGGATAGGAGTGTTGTGGTGGGACGACATATATCCAAAGGTTGTAGGGGCACACCTATCTCGCAAGAGAGTTGCATGTGGGTCCACACATGTCCCGAAGGTGGTAAGGGTAGACCTAGCGGCCTAGATAGGAGTGTTGAATGTGGGTCCACATATCCCAAAGGTGGAAGGGTAGACGTGTGTGGGTCCATGATGACCCACAAGTATAGGGGGTGTATCATAGTACTTTCGATAGAATAAGAGTGTCGAACCCAACGAGGAGCAGAAGGTGTTGACAAACAGTTTTGATAAAGGATTCACTGTAAATGCTCACAGACAAGTTTTTAGGAGTTTTTGATAAAGCAGATAAATAAAATACAAGTAAATAAAATGCAGAAATAATAATTGCAGCGAGTGGCCCAATCCTTTCTACAGCAAAGGACAAGCCGGTTGGTTTACTTATGATGACCAAACGTTCTTGAGAACACATGGGAATATTGTCAAGTGCTTTCGCTTCATATAGTTGATTAATCTTCATTGTTTTGATAAGTGTTGTGTGGGTGAACCAATGCTAATGCACCGCCCTTCCTAGGACTAATACATACTTGTGATTAAACCCCTTGCAAGCATCCGCAAATACAAGAAAGTAATTAAGATAAATCTAACCACAGCCTTAAACTCTGAGATCCTGCTATCCCTCATGCATCGATATACCAACGGTTGTTTAGGTTTCTGTCACTCCGGCAACCCCGCAATTGGCAAACGAATACAAGATGCGTTCCCCTAGGCCCATAAAGGTGAAGTGTCATGTAGTCGACGTTCACATGACACCACTAGAAGAATAACACCACAACTTAAACATCAAACCATTAAATATTACTCAACATAATTCACTACTAACATCAAGACTTCTCCCATGTCCTCAAGAACTAAACGAACTACTCACAAGACATCATATGGAACATGATAAGAGGTGATATAATGATGAATAACAATCTGGACATAAACCTTAATTCAACGGTTTCACTCAATAGTATCAACCACAAGGAGTAATTAACACCGGGAAAGTTTCCCCTATGAACTAGACAAGATTCAATCCTAGATGTTACAGCGGAACGGAGTGGAGCGGCGGTGATGATGGTGTCGGCGGTGGAGATGATGGTGATGATGATCCCAATGAAGTCCAGCTCGATGACGGTGACGATGGCGACGATTTCCCCCCTCCGGGAAGGAATTTCCCCGGCAGATTTCTCCCTGCCGGAGAGCTTTTCTCTCTCTTGAGTTTTCCGCCTCGTGGTGGCGGCGGAATATTTCCTCGACGTCCCCCTGTCTTAGGGTTTCCTGGGGATGATGTACGCGAAGGGGCGATGGCAGAGGTGGGCCAGGGCCTCCTCACCACCTGGCGGCGCGCCAGCAAGGTAGTCCGCGCCACCACATGGTGAGGGCCCATGGTGGCCCACCTCGGCCTCCCCTTTTGGCTGCCTCCGTCATCTGATAAAATAGGAGCTTCTGGATATTTTCCTCGAATTATTGATCTTCAGAAATATAGTATCTTGACGGTCCTTTTTCCAGCAGAAATCTGACTCCGGTGTTTAATTCTCCAATAATCATCAAACATGCAAAATAGGTAAAATAACATAAGTAACATCTCTAAATATGAAATATATCAATGAATAACAGTAGATTATGATATAAAATAGTGATGCAAAATGGACGTATCAGTCCACATGTACCAACGGTGCTAAGGGTAGACCAATCTGACGAGTCAGGAGTGTTTTCATGTCCGACGTGCAATCGATTCCCCCTTGAATCAATATGTGGACCCATATGCAATACGTGTATCTATGTTGTATGTTGTGGGACCATCAAGATTATTAGGGTTGCATGTTGTCGCATCTAAGAGGTAGGGTTGCATGTTGTGAGTGCAGATGGTTATTCTAGCACCTTTTGGCCATGTAGACCCACATGCAACACTCGTACTTATGTAGGTACACATCTACCACCTCTGAGCCATGTGGACCCACATGCACCACTCTTAACCCGCTAGGTTTACATCTTTCAACTTCAGAATATTTTGACCCACATGGATTCAGATCTCGACATGCGCGGATCAAAATGGCTAGGGGTGGTGATATGAGTCCACATCACAAAACCTGACATAGGTGGGTCAAGATGGCTAGATGTGGTGTATATTGGTCCAAACCTGTCTAACGTGCGTCGATTACCCCTTGGATCAACATGTGGACCCATATGCAATACGTCTAACGTAGCACAAATATATATCGTCACAAAATTTCAAGTTTAAATTTGAAGCGCAACATCAACATAAAAAATGAAAAATTTGTTATCATAGTGACAATGGGCCAATTTCAAAGCCCAACTTTAATTTTTCACTATTTATTATCGTATTTGTCTATTTTTTTTATCTATGCTATGAATATTGAATGAAAATTTGTTGACATGTTAGATATGAGTTGTATTATGCCTATTTTTTTTAGACTTTCTTTAAAACAATTGGTGGTTAACCGGAGGTGGGTGCACCGCGTGCACTGCACTGGATACGTCCTCCCGCATCCAGCTCCCCGGCGCACACACCAGTAGCACTACACCGGCGCGTGTCACGAAGTCACCAATCTTCGTCGTTGTCGCGTGCAATCTGAAGCCTGGAACTTTTCCCTCTGAAATTTAGTTAACGTCGCTTTATATATTTATATTTGTTTTGATTCTACATGTAACAGAAACTGGGGTGTAGCTCAGTGGCTGTCCTCCCTTGGTTGCGGCCAGGAGACCTGGGTTCAATTCCTGGAGGCAACACATTGTTTATTTTTTTCATATTTCTCAGCTCAGCTCGAGCCGTGGGTGGCTCAGCTTGGCTTGAGCCGGATTAATTGAGCCTGATCTGGGACAGCCAAGATTTAATCTCAGCCGTCCTTGTGTTTCCTCCACAAGATAACCTTTCGCCTTGGGGGAGATGCTGCTGGGTGCTGTCCAATGGAGGAGGTTGAATAGATTGCACGTAGTTTTGGGGGAGATTCTGCTAACCAATGGAGGAAGTTGAAAGATTGTAGATTTACATCAAATATTACGACATCATGCATGATCAACGACAAGTCCGAGCTACTCCCTCCGTTCTAAAAAGGATGACTTCTATTTATGTGCATACGGATGTATCTAGACATGTGCATGTCTAGATACATCCGTATGCACATAAATAGAAGTCATCCTTTTTAGAACGGAGGGAGTACTGAACTGCCAGGTTTGAGACCTGACTAGAGGAATACAAAGACAAGATAGTGGGATTTGACATGGACTACGCACTCGGTTGGTCCGACGCACAGGGCAGCCATATATCATCCAGTTATGCGTCGGCGTCCTCCTTCCCTAACAAATATGAAAGGCCGATACGCAGTGTTGATCAAGGCTCGACGTTTTGTTGCGCGACATGGACTTTATCTTTGCCGACATCCGCAATGACATTGAGATGCTTTCGGGTGTTGATCTGCAAGTCGACAACTTTGGACTGCCAAACGAGGTGGAGAGTGCCCTACTCCACCAACAAGAAGGATACCCTAGCTGACTACGATGTTTGCATCATAGACGACAGCTAATCTGATGTGAAATCTAGTTTGACAAATCATGACCACAAGGTCTGGTCGAAGGCGCCCCTACCTAGAAAAATGGACATGGCCGCGGGTGGCGGGGGGGGGGGGGGGGGGGGGGGCATGGATCCCCCATGTTGGAATTTTTTCTGAAATGCCCCTGTAACATGTGGATTTGACCACAATTTTAGACAGTATTTACCCACATGGCCCCTCCAAGTATTATAGTCACTTGGCCCCCTTGTGTCAAATTCTTGGCTCCGTCCCTGGACATTGCACATAATGGAAGAATATGTCACATTCCAGTGCTTCCTTCAAATCATATCCCTGGTGTTAAGCCTATAACACACCAGCAACCTGGCAAAGACCTTTACTCGCAACATAACTATGCCTTACAGAGGAATAGAGCAGTAGAGAAGAAAGAGAGAGTTTGGAAGACTCTTTATTTTAACCCATCATCCACCTGCACGATGAAGTGTTCAATGGGGGCCACACTAGTCAGCAAACCAGCTTCACGACTGACATAGGCGACATCACACATCGCAACCACTAATCCGAAACACGTGAATAGAATCCTACTTGGGTACCAAATAAGGATTCTTGGAAAAATTTAAAATAGTGTCATATTCAAAGTTTGGAATTTTTCTAACAACTACTAAAAATAAAAGGACTACATGCGAAAAGACCTATTTTCCAAATTTTCTTCATATTCCTAATTTTTTTCAAGAACGGAGTCAAACATGTCGGCATGCAATTCATAGGAACGGGTTGAATCTTTCTAACTTTTATATGTCTAATGCATATAATACAACTTGGATACCTTAACAAGATTTTGTATTTTTAGATCAAAATTTTCATGTAGTTGAATTTTGGATTATTTTTAATAAATTGGCTGAAATTCATTTAAATGTGCAGAAGTAACTAGAAACCTAAAAATTGTCATATATCTGGGAATTTGCCATCCCACATGGTTTAATTTTCATGAGAACTGGAATGCTGACATTTTGCACCATTTTTTTGCACTTGCTTCACAAAAAAAAAATCCTAAACTAATAAAATAGAAACTCCCCTTTTTTGTAATAAAAAGTTGGAAACTCTTTAGTAACTTATGTTTTTCATGCCAAGATTAACTTGTGTAACAAATACAATCACATCATCATGAACTATGCCATGAATATATATGTGCACGACCTTAATCGTTTGGCTTCAAAGAGATATGACAAGTCATACATCATACCCATTTTAAGAACACTTAAAAAAAAATCGGTACAAATAAAATCAGGCCGAGTTCGAAAGAATAATGGTTGGTCGATCTATCGATCCGTGCAACTCTTCACTGTGTTGAGTCGCCAAGGCGCACAGAAACAAAACAGGAGTCGTACGTTGGCTTAGCTGGGGTCTCACCAAAAAAAGGCGCTATGTGAGGTACCGGCGACCACACTGCAGTTACCGGGCCTGTTCGTACGTACACACAGTTCCTTGATTCTTCCCTCTGCATGCCCGGGTCTTGCCATGCACACTGCACTGTCTTACCACTTTGCAGTTGCCACTGTACTAATGTCCATTATAACTTTTAATCAGATCTAACCCCTCTCCAAAACGCCATAGGACTAAAATTCGTTTTCAGTAAGCAGTCACGTCATTTAATTTTGGGGTATCTGTATCGTTAAATGAAAAATTTGCCAAGTCATTTAAAATAAGCCATTTAAAATTGCGTTTTTACAATCTCATAGCCGCCAAGACGAATGGCATATTATGTGTCTTTTTGACAATCTCACACGCTCTGAGATTGCAAAAACCACATATCAAATAACTTATTTTCAATGACTTGGCAGTTTTGCATTTCGTAGACTTGGATAAGCCAAAGCAAATGGCATGACTAACTGCTGAAATACGCCATTGTGAACGGCGTTTTGGGGAGAGGCCAGACCCTGTTTGAAATGTTTTCTAGGGGCACTTAGTGTGTGATAGTCTGGCAAAGGGTTATCTTGGACAAACTACTACGAGTTTATAAGAACTACGGTCGTCCATACCTTGTCTCTGCTACACGCATGCCACTGTCGTCCATACCTTGTCGACGTACTCTCTCCGACACATACAATATATGTACTTTGGTTACAAAAAGTATATACGTTAGGCAGGTGCAACTACTATACATTTGACTTGACTTGCTTGTGCATCTGCCGTGAATATTCACGCGGTAAGGTCAGCAATTACGCCCCAAAAGGTACTTAAGTCGTCGTCGTTACTCGTTAGTGACTCCCCGATCGAGAAGCGTGCATCATTTGCTAATCCAATTGTATAACAAAACTCCACGCGCTAGAACTGAACCCCACGAAACTTCTACTTACTAGTAGTATATTGCAAGAGGTTTGGCACACAACGAGAGAAGTGAGCTAAGCATGCAAGCTAACCTACTTACGTTGGACTATCTGGTCTTGAGGCAATGTCACTGAACAAACAAAATGTCACTAATCAATGCATATATTTGTGTCAAGCTAAGAGATACCTTTTGAACCTCTCTCAAAGTAGTTTGGTTATGAACTTTAAACTACAGTTTGGTCGTTAACGAGACTCCCTAGAGAAGCATGCGAACGCCCTCTAAACTATAGCAAGGTGCCAAGGTTGGACTATTCAGAGGCTATAGCACTAATTAATCAAAGTATCAAACTAAGCAGCACTAATCAATGTGCACATTTGCGTTAATCAGACATGTACTTTATGGACTCTCTCTCTCTCTCTCTCTCTCTCTCTCTCTCTCTCTCTCTCTCTCTCTCTCTCTCTCTCTCCTTTCCACATGTCTTTGCATGCTTGCATTAATCTATGCGGGACGACCACAATCTTTCTTACAAAAAGCAAGCATGCATTAGCTAGGAAAGATGCAACGCCACCTGTCACTGGTTGGAAAGCAGCTAGGAAAGCTCGCGAGAGTCAAAAGGACGTGTGTCGATGCAAACCAAGAAGCAACCACATCGTACTTGACACACCAATTAGTCAAGTTAATTTGTTTTTATCTCTAGTTAAACCCTAGTTACTTGACTAACTTGGTCTACACTAGTACGCGTAAGTTACCTTTTTTTAGGATCAGTTGTTACTATAACATTGTTAATTTAGGTACCTACCTAGATACTAGATGTCATCACTTTTCCTACAAAAACATATGTTGCTTGTGGCCGTGTTGTTTGCTCAAATTTCTTGACCGTTGAACGAGGCTTAATTTATATGTAGTTTGGGTTCAATTAGCGTGGCTTTCTAACTAAACCAATTAGACAAAAACACTGATAGCTCAGCTAGCACGTCACAGATAAGTTCTTCGCAATGATATCTAAAGAGTGTGCGTACCATAGATGTCCAAGAAACATCCTTGTCATTCCTCTCAATATGTATAAACATGGCAGAGTAGACTGTTGGAGTTCTTTTCAGAGAAAATATATACAAGTGACTAATTATGAGAGTGACTACTTGATAACGACTGAGTGAAGCATATTTACAAATCCCACTAGCTAGCATTTAACTGATGGAGCGAAGTCAAGAAGTAGGGCACTAGCACATTAATTAAAGACAACCAAATCAACTAAGTACTCGTTTTCATGGGACAATTTGTGGTTATTCGTGTGGACTCTAGTTAGTAAATATCATTCATACCAGTAAGATTTTCCTATTACACATATAATGTTGTATGCTTTCGGTACACTGGCAAGTCAAACGTAGCAAAACAAATAAGCCATAAAAGAGACCATAGTCGATATATAGTGAGTAAATAGTGAAGATGCCAGTAAACAAAAGATGGACTGTACGTTGCTAAATATGATTTGTTCTATTTCCATGCATCTCAATAACTAAGAAACATACCTAATTGTTCATTCTGTCCGCCAAAACCGATATTTGGCACCGTCTATGTGACATCAATGGAAGGCATGCATATATGGTCTACATCGATGTATCCATCCAACAGTAAACAACAAAAGTGCTCTTTTTGAACAAAAGCACATGCTAATCAATGATGCCGGGTATGCACATAATTGGGAAATAAAACTATTTATGTTAATTAATTTTCTGTTGCATATTTTCCCCGGCTACACAACAGAATAGCTTCCACACTCCTAAATAGCAAAATTGAACTGCTTATTAATTTTAAAAACCATAATATTTGAAAAGGGAATGTACTACATCACAAACTGGGAGATTCCAATTATATCTGCAATTGTATACATAATTTCTCTCTCTTTACTTAAATAGATGACATTGCAGATATTAAAACAGTCTCGAATGCCTATATTTAACAACTTTGTACATATAAGTTGGTGAAAAATTATGTATTTTATTTTAACAAAATATTTACCATGAACAACATAACGGTACTTATTCAACTTATAAAGTGAACTATTCTTTCATATATTATTAATAAAAGTTATATTAAAATTAACTGCACGATGTCTAGGAGGTCATTTATTTACAAACAGAGAGAGTATCAGTTGAAATATGAAAAGAACTAAGTACTTGTACATGCTTATTACGCACTCCAGTTTCAAATCAATACATTATGACTTGGACATGAGATCGTCTCCAACATTTGATCAATCTAATAAAGAATTCATATACAAATAGTACATCTAAGTTAGAGAAGTCTTTGCGCAATTTATGACGTTCTTTTTGTTAGAAGGATGGAGCAATTTTTAATGATATTGTGGACTTACAGAACTGTCAACACCGGCCGACCATATTTTTTTATACCCGGTATTTATTCTAAATTTCATTTTGTACCAGATCGAACAGTTTTGATATTAAGGCATGTATAGTGGTTCATAGGATGATCTTTTCTTATTTATTCATAGAGAAGATAAAAAAACATACAGTGTACAATGGAGCATATCTCTAAGGTTATCCCTAACAATTAATATTTGCATGCTCCTAAAATCAAGAGGTTGTTCGAATTAAACAAGAAAAAGTATGAGTATGAGAAGATATCTCGAACAATGGAGAAAATGTATTTTCTTTACTTAATAAGAGATCATCACTTAGCCAAGAGAAGGCGAAACTTTTTCCGTTTCTCTGTCTTCCAACTTATCAATCATCCTATCTAGCATTGCTAAGATAGCTCCATTGTAAATACCCTTACACTATTCTCTATGATGGTATGGGAAAGTTGCTTACATTACCAGATCTATTAGTTAATTTCACAGGCATGATCATAGGAAGGATGCTCCAAAGATCACATATCCGGAACTGCTTCGCACAAAATATATGTTTGGATGTCCCAGAATCAGATCTGTTCTGCCCTATCTATATCCTAGTTTGTATCGCCTCACTGTAAGCAATAATATAAGTTGAATAACAAATATATAAGTGAGCTAGCTTCGCTTACACACATTGATCAGAATCTTGTAGTACTTGTTTATAGGAGTCTGGTATGTTAACTACTCCCGTAAACAATACAATCATAATTATATTAACTATGCCCAACATCCTTGTCTGACTAAAACAAAGTTTTTAGTACCACTACTCGCTGAGCCATGGTCTTCATCGGCCACAAATTATGCCCCATTTGTCCGCATAAATTCAAACTTGGGGGAGAAAGATATAAATGAAACTAACAAAACATGACCATATATATCTATATGTCCCCTCCTTCAAAAATAGGTGTATATATATTATTTTTTACGATTTCTTAAATTGCATGTCCCTTTACTCTTTCTCCTCCTGATTACCCGCCGTTAAGCCATGCATGGAGGGATTTCATATGGGTGGATAGGGATAGAACAGAGAACCGATGAAACCGACTATGGAAAAGGTAGCTTTACACCTTTTAGTTAAATGTTTGAATTGCATACACGAGGAAGCTCGTGGTATCCGCATCAAAAATAGGACCTACATATAATTTCCGCGAAGAAGGGAGTATAAAGTTTTATGTGTTAAAATGAGTCAAGTGTAACTTATAGAAACCAGTTAGGGTACTTTGAAGGAGAAAATCATTCGAAGACGCCTTTTTTACAGGAGACGTTACCTTCCGCTAGGTAACGTCTCCGGTAAAATATCCGGGAAGGTAATTATAAAATGGAAAATCTAGCTCTTTGCTGGATAAGAGAGTGCAAAGGGGGGTGAGAATGAAGCCAGATGTGGCTAGTATTAAAAAGTCACCATTGTTCCCTCTCGGCCCCTTTGCATATCTTCGATCACACCTTTTTTTTTTCTCCGGGCGCCCATACATCTCCCCCTTATATAAATGGCTCCACACCCTTTTGATCGGAGAAGTAGAAGCAGCGCCCCGAGTGCAGAAGCTAGCAAGACAATTGAGCAGTGACTAGAAGCAAGAGAGAGTTGTAGCTAGCTAACTTCCCAAAGGTTTAAGATGGTAGAGAAGGTCGGTGTGGAGAGGATCGTGGTGCCGGTCAGGGTGAGGGAGCTGGACATGGAGAGGGACCTGCCGGCGGTAGAGGAGCTCGAGCGCCGGTGCCAGGTCGGTATCTCCGGCGACCAGGCCGCCGACGAGAAGAAAAAGAAGAAGAAGGGGAGGAAGGGCATGTCCTTGTCCATCGAGCAGATCGGCGACCCGCTGGCCAGGGTCCGTCACGCGCCGGAGCACGTCATGCTGGTAAGTAAATGATTAGAAACATGGTACTACCACTTAAGCTAACGTGAGCCAACACACAAAATAATTATCACTCCTTATCATGTTTCATGTGCCCCATGAATCCATGATCAAATGCAAATTGGGGGCCAGACCCCCTGCATTCTACAAAAATTGCTGAAATCATATTAGATTACTACAGAATACAGATAGACATGCATGGAGTATTATTCTACTGCTAATGCTAGATAATGTTATTAACTCGTGATCGATGTGCATGCAATCGAAAGTAATGGATGAATATGTGTGTGTAGGTCGCTGAGTGCGGGGAGAAGATGGTCGGGGTCATCAAGGCCTGCATTAAGATGGTGAGCCGAGGCAGAAAGAACCCTTCGTCGTCGTCGTCTTCCTTGGGCTCGGCCTTGGCGACGCAGCAGCAGCAGCCACAGCCGCCGTACGTGAAGGTCGCCTTCATTCTGGGCCTCAGGGTCTGCCCCTCCAACAGGTACGGCAATCAATCGCATCCACACCGCGCCGCCGCGCGATTCACTCTCTTTTCCTATTTTTGACACGACCGTGGCTGCACGCATGCACAATGCGCAGCCTAATCGCCATTTTTTCCCTTCCCTGCTTGCTTCCAAATAGGCTTTCTCTTCTCGCCTAATCACCACCGGTAAAGTTTCTTCTTCGAGCAATGGAGGGCTGACATGCGTACGCGTTCTTTTTTGCTTTTGTTCACAGGCGGCTGGGGATCGGGACTGTACTGGTGCGGGCGGCAGAGGAGTGGAGCCGAGCGCGCGGGGCGGCGCACGCGACCATGGCGACGACGGTGTCGAACAAAGCGTCGCTGGCGCTCTTCGCCGGCCGGTTCGGGTACGCGCCGTTCAGGCGGCCGGTGCTCCTAGGCCGCCCAGTGCACGCACGCCGCCTGCCCCTCTCGCGCCGCCACCGCGTGTTCCAGTTGCAGCCGGCGCTCGCCGCGGCCGCCTATGCGCGCCTGCTCCCGCCGCAGGACGCCGAGTTCCTCCCCGCCGACATGCCGGCGCTTCTCGCCCACAAGCTCACGCTCGGCACCTTCGTCGCCATCGAGGGGGGCTCCGACCACAACCAGCACCCGGGCACCACCGACGTGGAGCCGCCGTCGTTCGCCGTGCTGAGCGTGTGGGACTCCACCCGCTCGCTCCGCATGCGCGTGGGGGGAGCGCCGGCGCTGCTCCGGCACTCCCTTGCCGCAGTCCGTGCGCTGGACCGCGCCGCGCCGTGGATGCGCGTGCCCTCCGTGCCGGACATCTTCCGCCCCTTCGGCGCCTACCTCCTCTACGGCGTTCGCATGTCGGGGCCGGCGGGCCCCGCCCTGCTCCGCACGCTCTGCCGCCACGCCCACAACGTGGCCCGGAAGAACCCGGCCTGCGCCGTCATTGCCGCCGACCTCGCCCCCGGCGACCCGGCCGCCGACGCCGTCCCGCGCTGGCGCCGCTTCTCCTGCGACGAGGATGTCTGGTGCATCAAGAATCTCGCCGATGGCAATGCCGCCTCCGACGACGACTGGGCGGCGCCGGCGCCGGATGGCAGCGTCCTGTTCGTTGACCCCCGCGAGTTCTGAAGTCGCCATCTGCAATGCCATTGCCATGCACGGCGGCGCAGGCAGGAGTTGGCAGAGGCTAAGCCGCCAGCACCTCGTCTCTGCCCAATTTTGACAGACATGTACAACCCCTGATACTGCAGCGGCAATTGCCTGCCTTGCCACTTGTGGTATCAACTGCCCCAATCTTAGTAGAAAACACATATCAACTAGCTTAACTTTAGTTTGCTTCCCAAGTGAGAAACGGCAATGCGTTGCGACGCATCCGGCCTAGTCACTCCACATTTGTTTGTCTCTGAATCCAGCAAAAAAGTTCCAAATGCATTTTGCATTCTTTTTCTCCTTTTGATTGATGTGAAGTTTGTGCTCCTGCCAATATCCTGGAGAAGAAGTAAGCCATAAGAATTCGGAAACAACTAGAGATCAGCTAATACTAAGAACTATCTTGCACAACAACAATGCAGCCTTGCAAAGTTGCACTAGTAATCTGCTAAAATTTTAGAATCAAATTAGTTAGTCCTCATACTGACATTTTAAGGTGACTCACATAGTGCTATTGGAGGCGTCGTTCTTCGGAGGTGACCGACTTTGCTTGAGACGTGGCCATGATGCTCGGTTTGGGCAAAGCGGGTCCTTTGCATTGTATTGTAGCATGTGTAGTGGCTAATTCCTAGGATTGACGTTATAATCCAAAAGATGGGTTTCTAGACGTTTGGATACTTCTGATACACCTTTTTTTGTGTATTCTAGAAAAGTTGGAGAAAAACATGAACAGCTCGGCACTCGCCTCATACTTAGGGGGACAGCATGAGCGAAAGCCTAGCCGTCACCGCCTCCATTCTAAATCTACCTTGCTCCGCTCGCCTCCATCGAAGGACACCATCAAGCAAAGTTAACACAGCCAATGGTGGTGGCAGAGATGGTTCTCTCTAGAAGCGCATTAGCAACCCTGACCGGTTCAGCTCACAGTGGGAAGGCTATGGTTGTCGGAGACGTCCCCCGGGCGTGAATTGATCGGGTGATGTTTCTCCTCCCTGGCGCGGTAGGGAAGGCCGGTGTCATTGCGGCGGGAAGTTCCGAGGTTGGCGATAGTGGTAGTGTGGCCTCTCAGCCTGACGGTCGATGTGCGCATCTGGTAATGGACAAGAGTGTCTGTAGTGGTGAATATTTCGTCTACTGTCCTTGAAAGTGCATATTGTGCATCCTAATGGGTTTTGATGATTAATAACAACTATTAAGCGATTAATCTTTACTGAGTGCATACAGTTGAACTAATCCAGTGCATTTGGTTTAATATATGAATGTCGACCCCTCAAACTGATAACGTGGAAGGCTTGAAGCTAGAATACAACTGATAGTTTTCCCACTAGTTTAGTGGTTTCAAAAATAACATAGAGTATAGAAATGTCGTATTACAAGGAGGGGTAAGATATCTAAGTAAATGGAGAAATTAGAATGCTTGCTCATTTAGGATCAATCTTCTACGTCTTATCCTTTGAAATTATCTTGGGAAACAAAACATGATTTTCACTATGGCTGTTTTGCATATCGGTGCTACCTGTTTTGCCAGTATTTTTAGGGGTGCCACTTAGCTTTTTTAATGTGGGCCTCGTAGAGCTTCAAAGCGGTATGGCTGGTGTTGTACATGGTGCTACGAAGAATGGCCTCTGTTTTCATAGTGAGAGAGAAATATTGTCCTTACAGGTTGCCCTAAGTGTGTGCATAAAAAATCGTTGTGACCAGCTTGTGAGTCGGTGCTTATGAGAATAGCTTTTGTTACCGATTTGACCAAGTCTTATTTTTTCAGTTCGGTGACACCGAGTTTCACTTTGATGTTATCACTCTTTCTCTCTGGACTTGAGCATATCTTCGAGTGTGTGTTGCTTGCATTGTACTCGGTATGACCGGTTCTGAATCTGGAGCAACTACGTTTTGGCTCTATCAGTGGATTAAGGTCATGCTGTTAAAATCTCGGTCGCACAAAATATCAAGCCAACATCATCGAGAATTGGTTATGTATGACTATTTGAGCATATCGTTATTTCTGGTGTGACCGTGCTCCCATTTTTCGCTAACGGTTTGACCGATCTTATGTAATTGTGCATTCTTGAGAACTCTTCCGTGGACTAGTGGTAGCCGTGCATATGCGCATAAGGGCCAGGTCTCGGGTTCGAGTCCTCACTTCTACCTTAATGACAAAGCCGGGGTGGAGTCCCCCCCTCCGGTCTTGTTGTTGTAATTGTGCATTCTTAGGAATTAGAATTTTGATCATTGGAAGCTTGTTGGTATGAATAGTTTGAGGAATCGATGTAACTAGAAAGAGAATCTTCCGTACCAACGACTCTATTCTGTCGACCCAACCCGACCTTACGGGCAAGGGTTATGACTTTCGGATATGAGATTTAGTTTTTCACTTACATTTGAAAAAGTTCCCTCTCGTCTTAAGAGAGTAAAGGAATGTTAGACTAGTTGAGCATCAACCAAGAGTACCATCTAGCGTAGACATCTTCACATGTTACTCTTGGAGATTTGACATCTCCCAACTAGATAGGCATTTCAAAGCTTTGAATCCTCACCGAGTAGGTTTGTGAAGGTATGTGGATCACCTCAAGATTGAGCAAGAGTGATTGATACACTTTCTGAAAACTTTAGCTTAAGGCAATGGAGGTGAAGTATGAGGATTTCAAGACATGCGTGCCTACACTCTGAACCTAAGACATAGATTTGTTACTAAAACTTGAACCGCGGGGTACACCGAGTGTCTTCGCGTCTATTTTTTACTTCTTGCGTTACTTTATTTTCATTTCATTTGTAGATCTACTTTACTTCATGTTGCTTTGATTCCTAGTTACACTAATTTCAATAAAATTTGATGATCTTCTGTTTACACCCCCTAGTACTTCCCGTCCCAGCGGCGGGATCAAAGGTGGTGCAACAATGGCCCTAGGCAGGGAGGTGGGGGGCTTCAACCTCGCTTCTAGCGCTTTCTCCATCGGTGTTGTCCTGCCTCTAAATCTCTCATCGTCGGGATCCTGCTAGTGAGATGGCGCCAGGCGATAAAGAGGTTGCTAGTAGCGATGACTTCGACAACTAGTATGCAAGTTTTCTCGGTGAAAACCCATGATCTTGCCTCATGCTAGATCACATATTGTCACCGTCCGTGCTTCGTGACTTGGACGAAGGTGTTGGATCGAAGCTTCCACTTTGGGGATGATGGTCCCAGGTTCGACCTTTGTTAGACATGTCAACATAGACACACATGCAACTATCCTTCGTGAAGGTTTTTCTTGTAGTAGCGTACTTTTTATTGGGCATCTTGCTGTTTTTGTCGGCAATTTGTATCAAAAATAAGTTGTGGTAGATGGCGGAGAAGAAGATTGTCTTGGGTTATTCTTCTTTTCACTTTCTGCAAGCTGATTTTTGGGGTATCAATACTTGGCTTTGCTTTAATTGTTTAACGATGCATTCGCCATGGTTATCCTACGAAAAATTAATTACTACTCTATATTTGGAAGTATATGATAGCACATAAGGTGTATGTTCATTGAACATCTTTTTCAAAGATGGAACTGTTATTTCCTATTAAAAATAAAGCGTGAAGATAAGATAAGGTACTAAAACCTCAGTATGAGCATTGCACAGGCCAACAACAAACTCGCATTGCATAGACTCCTTCCATAAATAGATGATGATGGATCTCGATGCATTTTTTTTTTGTACAAGGGTTGGGGTCCAAGGACCCCTGTGCTGCAACTTTATAGATCAGGGGGGCAGGTACAAAAATCGCATAGGCCTTTAGCATCTATTGCCCAGGAGGACCTAATATTCGAAGAAAGGCCCAGCGCTTTTACAACAAAGACCTTAGAACTAAAAGAAGAACTGCAATCAGGCCCTAGGTTTTCTCCACCACCAGTCGCCGGCGATCTCCAGGCGCACAGAGCGCCGAGATCGGAGCACAGTGAGGCACTCGGTCTCTCCCTGCCGGCGAACGATCGCAGACACCGGCAACCTCGTCGCAGTCGGGGACGAACCACTTGACCGCTTCGAGACGCCGAGCTCCGACGCTGGACCGAGAGGGCTTCCGTCTTGGAGGTTGAAGATCGGCCACCATTCTGGCCATAGAACGCGACGGCGAGCTTGTCCACCGCGTGAGGAGCTCTTCTCTGCAGCACAAACCACCTCGCTAAGCAGAAGCACCAGTTCCTCCCCTCGCTGCCACGGCCGGCTAGAGGAACATGGATGAACTCCCGCATCACAAAGCAGGAGATACGGCAAGCGGCTTTATTGAAACGGCCTTGATCTTCTTCCACCCTGCAAGAAATCCACCACCGATTCAACCTGCAAAGGAAAGAAGAACTGGATCCAGCGCCGCTGCGAGCCGCCGGCGTCCAGCCGAAGAGGAAGAAGAAAGAAATAGCAAGGGGATTTGGCCGAGAGGTTCCAGCATAAGAACCACCAACTATCCTAGTCCATCCCTCCGCCTCGCTGCCATCACCATGAGCTTGAGGGAGAGGAGAAAGAAGCAGGACCGGGGCGGATCTGGATCTGGCCGCCTCGTTATTCGCCGGGGAGAAGCTAGAGAAGAAGAAACCTACAACTACTAGAAGCCAGACCACCCTCCAACCCATCGCCGGCCACCATGGCCGCCGGCAACGAGCAGGAGGGAGGCCGGCAGGGAGATCTGGAGAAGAGGGCAGAGAGAGGCGACACAAGGGTCGAATACGCCACAGGGGACAGAGCTACTCCAGTGCTTGACCTTCGATCTCGATGCATTCAAACTTCCCCAACTCTAACAATTAAGACATTAAAAACCATATAAATTACAACTGAAGCTTCATAGAAAACGATGTGAAAACAAAACCCAAAATGTATAATGAAAAAGACAAAACTGAACTCCTTTCAAAATTTTGGCAAAAAATAATCTTGTGCTAATTTTTTTTTCGAATTTAACAACCTTTTGAGACGCCCAACCAAAAGACATTATGGTATAATAAAATGGTGCGTCGGTCTGACATGGTTGTTATGGTGACCTGATACGTTTAGTTCACGTCCAACCAAAAAGGCTTTATTCCCTCGGTCTAAGGTAGTTGTTATTACGACCTGATACGTACAAAACGTATATATAGTTTTTGATTCATTCATGCTATTATTATATCATTGCTACACACTTTTGCTACTATTTTATATTTTTTTACATCATTTTTATAGGACTAACCTATTAACTCAGTGCGAATGCCAGTTGTTGTTTTCTGTCTTTTTCTTGCATCGCAGATAATACCAAGAAAATATCGGAAAAAGTCGAGAAAATTTGGAAAACGAGAAATTGTTCGAGGGACGGACATCACAGTGTAGGCGGGCAGGGGGCCGACAGTACTGGCGCGCGTGCCCGACGCATGGGGCACTCGCGCCCAAGACCCGCGCCACCTTCTAGTGC
Source organism: Poa pratensis (assembly GCA_947311845.1). Taxonomy (NCBI): domain Eukaryota; kingdom Viridiplantae; phylum Streptophyta; class Magnoliopsida; order Poales; family Poaceae; genus Poa; species Poa pratensis. The sequence continues at coordinate 6,221,497 of CAMZMU010000070.1, forward strand.
ACCCTTTGCGTCACCCCTTCGCCTACTTAAATCACCTAACCTAAAACTTTGATATCAAGAGTCATTCCAGGAGTTTCCGATACGAAGCCGTTGCCGTCACGAAGACGAATTTGGAAACTCTTCCGGAAGGGAAAATCATCGCCGAATGCCTCTACACCACCATTGATGCCTCCATGATGATGCGGGAGTAGTCCACCATTAAATTATGAGTCCATAACAATAGCTAGATGACATCATCTCTCCATATTTTTCAATACAAGAGTCTCGTGAGCTATCCTAAGTGATGGAGATCCATCTGATATAATTGCTTGGATATAATGAATTGTCACTTTATAATCAGGTTGTCCATGTTATAACATGACGCTATTTTTATCATGATGCTTTACATTCATTTTTCAATTTTTTTTTTTGGAAAATTCAACATTATTTTCATTTTTAAAAACTCCAGGCTACCTAGAGCCCGGGTTCCAAATGCCATTTCCGTATGTAATCCTCTAAATAAAGGCAGTGATGGGACAAGAAGACACCTACTGTTCGCCTCATGATCACAGGAAAGGTAAATTGAGAACAGCAAATAGGGCACTGAACTAAACGCTTTATTAAAACACTCGTAGCTTAAGAGCAGAGAACTGCAATTAAGTAAATCATGAAAAGGAGCATATATGTTCACAGCACATGAATTACGCTATCAAACATACAAAACCCACCCGGCTAATGCAATGATGTATGACATCAATCTAGCTTTAAGCTTTGACTAACCAAATCACTGCGAAGAAGTGATGCTAGATTAATTAAAATTTATTGATTAATAGGCCGGTCCCGCCTAGTAATTAACCACTCCTCCTACCTGGTCTAACATACGTTCATACAATTCCAGTTGCAAGATCTTATTCTTTAATCCTGCACAAGATCAATCAAATATTCCAAGATCACACAGAGATTCTTGTGCCCCACCAATGACAAGCTCTCACTTTCAGTTCAAGGCGGAGACGATGATGATGCCATGATGATGATCTGATGCAAGGTGCATGCCGATTAATGGTCCACATGGATGAAGAAGAAACAACGTGCTCCTCGTATAAATCCAAAAAAAGAGCATAGATGAACTCACCAGGATGGTCCTGAGCTTGGGTTCTAACCAAGCGATGGACCTGTATATGCAAGAAAAAAGTAAGTGAAAATTACTCAGGTTTAAGTGAAGTGCTTAAGGAATCGCACAATGTCCTGAGCTCCTGGCCAGTCCATGAACCTAGGGGAAAGCTAACAGAGTATAGAAAGTAACAATGGCGGCTTTGATAAAGTGAAAGTATTTTTCACAAGTTGCAGCCACTCAGGGTGAAGGAGCAGAGTTAGAAATGGCCTGTTCATATGATTAGCAAGGATTATTTGGTCCCCTACAAATACAATACCAAGGAGGGGTGTACATGGACACCACACTCACTGCTCACTTTCTTCGGCGCCACGGGCACTTGACTGGCGCCGCATAAAGAGTAAAGAGAAAGTGAAGATTAAGGCCCTGTCTGAAGTGCCAGAACTCAGATCATTTCGTCGAAGTATCGTGCTCTTGACATCGAAGAAACTGAATTAGCATGATTAAACATGGCAAGAACAAGGGAAAGCCGTTAACTTACAGACAGATTATGTCATCCTAATTTATTATTTTGCAGTAACTCACTTACTTAGCTGGAATAACATATGAGCAATTTTACTGAAGACAAGAATATTTGTTTTCTCTTAACTACAGCATATATGCAGATTGGATTGTGGGAATAAGTCTATGTGTAATGACATGGCATGCCTAGACCTAATAAACATTGCTATTAAAAAGAGCAAAACAGAAGCGATTGTTTTATCGAAAAGGAATCAGAGATAATGACATAGATTACCTTTCAAGTCAGCATGCAGGTGCCCGAACAATGAACCGACCAAAAAAAGGGAAAAATCCTAACAGAAAATCAAAGATATGTTGGAAGGAATATAGGAAAGGCAGAACAACAGGAATATCTGAACCTTCTATGTTGGTTGTATGACAGTTAATTAGAAAGAAACTTTTGTCTCAGACAGTAACATTCAAACTTCATTATTCTATCCAACAGGAATGCTCCTATTTGGTACAGAGTTATTTTAAGAAGATACTTCCAAGTGATGCATCACAACAACACTAAAGAGATGAGATAGAGATATCTTTATCTTCAACCGAGAAGACTGCAGATCTATATGTGATGTGCGTTCATTTAAATGATATCTTCAGGGGCATTGAACAAAATGCCAGCAACGGTTGTTCCTGTCACTGTAAAGGGCTAGCCAGTAGGTCAATGTGGTATGTGCATTGGTTAAAATGATATCTTCAGGAGGATTGCACAAGAATCTTCAGCCTTCAGGAGCATTGAACAAAATGGCAGCAACGGTTGTTCCTGTCATTGTAAAGAATGTTCACCAGAGGAGTCTGAAGACTCTGAACCCTAGATAGTAGGGACCAGATGCCATGTCTAGGGTATATTTTTCACCAATTTCTTTCCAGGAGATGCAACAACCACTTGCACGGTGTAATGAGGAATCAGATTCACAAATCACATAATTTGTAGTGACAAGTGAACTGTTCAAAGGTGTAGTTCTAAATGTCTCCTTGCTTTTGTATACTGCCAATTGGAGATGGCACAAAAATTAGTAACGTTCTTAACAGTTATCACTATGGAACATTCTTAACAGTTATCACTATAATGAAAGGATTCCTATGTGATGGCGATGTTTTACATGAAACAAGTATTTGTATTTGCATTAGTTATCCGACATGTCTTTCTCTGTTTCATAACGAAATGTTCTCATTTTGAAAAACAATAGAACTCGTGAGAGATTTTAACAAATTTGCAGAACTTCCGTTGACTCAGAATGATTTATTTTCGAAAGAACAGAATAACTTGTGGGTTGTTGATTTTAACACAGCAAATTTGTAGACTTCCAATTGAATTATATGCCTATGGTGATCAAATGGAGGTTGCACAAGCAGTGATTACCTTCGCACATTAGCTGTCACCGTATAGTACAAGTTCAGTGTTAAATCGGAGCCAAAGATAACCTTAGCCACAATGCAGGTACAGTAGCCAATGGCAACATGTGACTATAGAAACGATCATAGCTGAGTATGACTCCGAGCAACAGGAAACCAGATGACCAACTCTAAAAATATAGAGTTCAAACATTTCCTTTCAGTACATAAGACAGCCGATTTCACAATGCGTGATGCGTCAAATCACATAGTACTTCAATCAACCAGGAATTATACAGGTCTAAATCTGCAGCAACTTCTGGTAGAAGTGGCATATACGGCGCACATTAAAGATGCGTCTACTGACCACCCCTCAGAGCAAGCACAAGATGGAGCACGGAACCACCTTCAATGTTGTAGTCCTTGGCAGTTTTGTCATCAGCAAGCTGCTTCCCAGCATAGATGAGCCTGCACATGGAACAGGTTTCTTGAGATTAGGGAATGCTAACACATATAAAAGCAATGTGAAGCTTAAGGAGAGAATGCTAACACACATAAACTTTTCAGATCAGTTTCAGGGGCAACAGGAGTTACCTCTGTTGAACAGGTGGAATGCCCTCTTTCTCCTCGACACGTTCCTTGATTCTATCGATTGTGTCAGTGGGCTCAATGTCGATCTCTATCTCCTTCCCGGTAAGTGTCTTCACCTTGATCATGGTTCCACCCCTGAGCCTCAGCACCAAATGGAGCGTTGACTCTTTCTGAATGTTGTAATCAGCCAGTGTTCGCCCATCTTCCAATTGCTTTCCAGCAAAAATCAGCCTTTGCTGATCTGGGGGATGCCCTCCTTGTCCTGAAGGAAATAAACCAGCATGTAAAGATTGTCAGTTACTCAGTCGTATTTAAATGATACAATTCCAAACAACGTGTCTCTAAAGCACAACTAGGAGCAAGAAAACAGATCCTTATTTAATATCAGATTACACCTAGAAATGAGGTGATCATTCAATTGCGGAGAGCTTCCATATCTTATACAAACAAATTAAATAATGGCTGCAGTATTACATTACAAAAGAACTAAACACTGAAAGCTGACAGCAAAAGTTTAGCCATCCGTCATCTACATCTATACTAGTATAAAAAGCACAAGTGCAAACCTAAGCTATATATGGAAAGCACTTCCTTTATCCCCCAAAATATGCCATGTAGTGCGGTGTATTAAGGACATCTATTAACTGCTACGCAATGGTAAGAAAAAATCGCCAATCGGTAACTGCTCGGTTGGCTGGGGAGTAGAGAGCAATCGGCTAATCAGCCAATTACATGATTTATTGGGTGACCAACTACACAAATGGCACTTAAAACAAAAATACCAGAGAAACAAATCAGCACATTACTTCTCCAAAGCCCAAAAGCCCATTAGACCTAATCTCCAGAGCCACCAGCCACAGCTGCTACCACCTTCTCCTTCTCTTGATTTTTTCATCTTGTCCGACCTGCACCAGCCCACCTTCTCACCTGCTGGCCACTATCATCTTCTCCAGGGCATCACCCCTCTTGAACATCCAGCGCCTCACATACCGAAGGAGGGCCCAAGCTCCTGGACGAGCTCCTGAAGGCGGCCTTGAGCTCCTGCGGGTGAGATCTGGTTGCTGGAGGAGGAACAGTACGGCGCGGGGCGAAGGGAAACAAGCGGGAGGAGGCAGGAATGGAGCATGAGCTCCCAGCCTTAATCAATTTGGGCAGGTGGTTGCTTGGAAGGGTGACCTGAGCTCGAAATTTGGCCTGTTAACCGGGGAAAATCTACCGACTGATCGCTTTGTCAGACGGATTAATCGGCACAGGCAAGTAAGCGCCGATCACACTATATTCAATTTGTTGACCTACCCAGCACCTTTTAATCAGCCAGTTGATTCGGCTGATTTTTTAAAACATGCTATGTTACCAAAACCTCATGTATTATGTATGCAAAGATGGATTTGTGAATAAACATGGTACTTTAGTTACTACGGTGATTTCACATGTGCACTGACTAGCTGGGGTTGAGTAAAAGAGGAAAAACAGGAATTTTCCTAACATTCAAGTTTTACTGATCAATAATATGGATCTCCAAAACAAACTTAGCAGCACAGAAGCAACAGCATATGGGTAATAGCATAAATAAATCATAAGAGGCCATGCTCCCATCTAACAGAACAAAAGAAAATCTTCCCTGCTGCATTCCGGTAAACAGTATAGAATCTAGGTCTATCACAGCGTAGACTCGCTTCCCCGGATTCTACAAAATCCTTGGGGCCATTACAGTTGCAAGACTAGAGCACGAAACTAACCAGCACGGTGACAGACCTAAATCGAAGGGAGGCCGGCCCCCAATCCTAAACACAGGAGCTCAACCCAGAAGCTAATCATCATCCATCAATCATCTAGGAAATTTCGCGACCGCGCGAACCAAAGCCAGGGAAACGCGATCTGGACCTCGGCATCGGTGGCACCGATCGAGGGATAGCTAGCTAGAGAGCGGGGGAGGCGGACCTGGATCTTGGCCTTGACGTTGTCGATGGTGTCGCTGCTCTCGACCTCGAGCGTGATGGTCTTCCCGGTGAGCGTCTTGACGAAGATCTGCATCTCCGAAGCCCGCCGCGATCTGCTCGCTAGGGTTTTGCTAGGAGCTCGTCGCCGGAGGTTTAGGTCGCCGGGGGTTGGGAGATGATGGTGATGATTGCGGCGTGGCTGTTTTGGATATATATGCCTTGCGTGGGCTGTATTTTTGCCGACGTCGGACGGTGTATGGGCCGGGCCCGATTTGGGGAGGCGAGCTTGGATGAGCTGCGATGAGGCCCGTTTGGTGGGCTACGGGCCGGGCTGAAAAAAACTGTTGGTAGTCTAAAATAACCAGTATCCCCTGAAAAAACAAAATGGGTCTAGCTCAACTATTGGATGCCCCAAGTAAGAATAGGTATCGCAAACGGCTCTCTCTCGCGCGCGACTGCGAACAAGGAGGCGGTTCCGTTATAGTTCCGCCGGCGAGACCACCGCTCCCCTTCCCCTCCGTTCGCCGTCTTGGCATCGTGAGGGGGGAGGGAGCACTGGTTCTCGTTTGTGCGTGTGTGTAGTTTTACTTATTTGTTTTTCGAGTTTCCTCTGTCTACGTCATGGTGGGGTGGATGCCGATGATGTTAGTAGTAATAATGGTCTCCCAGCCCGTGCTCGAATCCAAACTGTTGGAGCGACTTGAATCTGATGTTGCGTCTTGGCGTGGCGTCGGGGATGCGTTGCTCTTTGAGTGCGGCGGTGTTGACTGATGTGGATCTATGTAAGACGGTGAACGATCCATCCGCCTGATGAAGTGCGGGTTGGCGTTGGCCCTGGATCCGACGTTGAAGAAACTCGGAGGCCTCCTCCGGCCGATGTTACTTATCGGAATAGATCCAGTCTTATTTGGCTGGTGGATATCGCGGTTTCGTTAATGCCTCATGACTAGGGCTTTCTTCAACGTCAAGATGTGAACCAGCTGTTGGTACTCTTCTTTTCTAGCGACGACGAATGATTTGGGTGCTTGATAGTTGCGGCGAAGGCGGTATGCAGCAGTTCAACCGATTGTATCCTACTAGTTTTATGTTGCTTGTATGTGTTTTAAATTTGTATCTTTACTATAAGTTTTCCACGCTGATCTAATATCTTTTAAAGAAAATGACATGAGAACCCTCCCTCCATTCCTTAAAATAAGGCATACATTTTTAGTCAATATTCAACATAGCGTAACTTTGACCTATTTTATTGCTAAAAATATGAAGCGTAACTTTGACCTATTTTATTGCTAAAATATGAAGGTTTGAAATATCAAATCAACAACAATAGACTCGTCATAGTATATATTTTCATTGTACGACTTTATCAAAATTAAAAATATTCAGATTTTGTCTATAAAATTGGTCAAAGTGAGACTCGGTTATTTTTGACTAAACATATACGCATTACTTTACGGAGTTAGTACAAGTGCCTACGGGCGTACACTGTAAAAAAAAACTATTGGATGCCCGATGTGCTCGAAGAATATTCTCACCGCCAGGAAGCATGTCGCGTTCGCGGAAAGTACACAATTAGGGCGGAGATTCCAAAAATAACCATGACTAAGTTTTTTTTTTTTTGCGGGAAGAACAAGTGATATTAATCCAGAAAACCTTAAAGAACAGTTAAAATGAAAAAAAAAATCAAGATTCATACAACCAAAAAAAACTTGTATAAAAAGCCTTGGCAGTTGGCAGGATTAACTACTTCTTCCTTCAGCCGCCCTGATCCGATTTTTCCCTCCACTCTCCGCAGCTCAGTCCACACCGCTGCCGCGCGAGGAGACGGCACAGCCATGGCTCCTCCACCTCGACGCCGCCTCCTGCTCCTGCTCCTTCCCATCCTCGCCTTCGCCGCGCTTCCGGCGGCCTCGGCCTCGTGCAAGGCGTGGCTGGTGCAGTCCATCCCCACCGACATGCCCCACCTCCGCCGCGTGCCGGGGGTCCTCTCCACAGGTACCCCACCCATCCCATTTCCTTGTGTTGTCCCCGTGTGTTCTTCGTGAGGAGAGAGTGGTGGACCGGCGATGCACGGGCGCGGATGGATTCCAATTTCTCCGCGCCGTCGATTGGTTGGGGAGTCGGGCCGGAACGATTTGCGGGAATGCGCCGCCGTCGTCTATGATGTGGGATGATAAGAGACGGCGTTATCGAGTGTCTTCGGTTGATGTACAAATTAATTTACCGAGATATAGAGATATCGGTTCACCGGACTTGTGCTGCCTGGACGCCTGGTATAGAGATATCGATTGCTGCAACTGATGTTTAGGTTGTTCCAATCGGCAGTAAGAAAACTCGGTGACAGCACATATGTTTTTTCTGTTAGTTGTAAACTTGTAACGCTAAATTCCTTCCATAAATGTCTTCATTTACAATAGGATGATTCTGAATCCTGTTCTTCCTGCTGATCCGCAGCGGACGTGCTCCAGTGGCTCTCGGGAAACGCGACGGAGAACCTGGATATCCTTGCACAGTACTGGCAGTTGCTAGCACAGCCGAAGAACCCAAAATCAGGGGACTACGGGTTCTCCGAGAGTGACATGGCAGGATTTGGTGCTGGCGAGGGACTCCGGGTTTACAAGGCACTGGAGAAAGCTGCAGATTGTAAGGTCAAAATCAGGCAAGGGTTGATATCAAACTTTTGAAGTGATAACTGTTACCATTACAGTTTTTGCGTCGTAGTAAGTTGTCCTAGATACTTATATTAGTTAATAGCAGCAGAGCTACATGCCAACGATAATAATGGTTTGGCACTACAGTTAAAAGCAATGGAAGCATTCAAGCAAAAGCAGTTAAAGAACAATAAGAAGTAAACGTATAATGTGTTTATGTATATAGAAGTCTAATTCATTGTGTAAACGACTGTAGCACTCTTCAGGATTGCGCAGAACTCTGGGTTTGCTCCTGATTTCGACCAAGAGAGCGCTGATCTCGCTGCAGGAAGACCAAATGTTCAGAATGCAACCTTACTTTTTGAAGATTGGTGGGGATCTGGCATTCTGCATGCAAAAGTATGGATATCCGACAAAAGGGATGTGTATATTGGATCTGTGAACAATGATGGAAGTCCCTTACCCAGGTATACTGGAATGCAAACTATATTTGCAATGTAGATTATTTAGTAGTGCCCAAAAAACAAGTTTTCTAAGTGGAAGCTGTTTGATACTAGTTTGGTTTCTTATTGCAGGTGAAGGAGCTGGGGATTTATTTTTCTGGTTGTCCACAGATAGCGAAAACTGTTGAAGTATATTTCCAAAACCTTTGGACACTTTCAACGCTCAATTCAACCACTTACACCAAACTTGCCTGGGATAAGCAGTCGCAGACTCTTAGAAAAGTGCCATGCTGGTCACATTTCCTACATCCCGAAGAAAGATGCCGGTTTGTAGCCTCCTCTGCAATTAAATACTAACTTAGTACTCAGTTTAAAACCTATAAAAAATGAACTGCCACCTAAATGAAAAGAAAGTATGTATAATTTATCGACAATTGTACTTATGTATCGTGTCTACATGTAGTAACATTTGGGTCAAACTGCTTTAACCCAGTTTCTTTTTTCTTCACCATCCATGTAATGTGCATGCTGCTGTTTGATGTTAAACGGATGAAATGAAAATGGTTGCTATTATTTACTTGAAGCCGTGTTGTGGTTCCATGAATTTCTCAAACAATATTAGTAGGCCTCTAATTCTTCTGCAGTTTACCTGAGTAATAATAGAAATTTGATCGTAATTTGCCCACAGGTCACCTCTGCCACGTATTGTCGATGTCCCATATGTCGATGGATATCCATCACTTGCCAATCCCAAGCTGCTTGATGTTTTAATCGAAACCCCTGGGATCAAGAGATCCACTAAAGAACACTACTTGAGCTATCTTTCATTTGCTCCACCTGAGGTAATGTCACATTTTGTCCCTTTCCTCAAGAAAAAGGAAATAGCTTCGATTTTTTTATCAAACAAATAAATTTTGGAAGTAGTACTGTAGCACTAGCGTGTACAATTTTCAGTCACTTGGTGCTGTAGTAGCCCATCCTCTGGCACATAGCCATACAGTTGAATTTCTAAAGCACGTGACATTTTCAACAATTATTTTATTTGATTGCTTGGTCACCCCCCGTAGTCTGTCTAATTAAAGATGGAAAGGTGAATGTCTGCTACAACAATTGGCGAGTCTTGTCAAATATTAACTGCAAGCTGTGTGATTCATTTGGCATTAACTATTCATTTCTAGTTCATATGACATTTTACAGTATGTATTAGGCTATGTGAAATTAACACATGTGCATCACTTTTCCAAGGAAGAGTCTAGTAAGTTCTGCACATCTCATAACGTTGATTCAAGTTGTTCATGTTTGCAGCTGTCATTTGACAAGTTCCAGGCAGATGAGCAAGGTTGGGTCGACACCATCAAATCTGTCAATTCTGGGGGAATGGTGCGGATAAGTACTATGGATTGGCTTGGACAATCGCAACATGCTCTTCAAACAGTGTTTTGGCCATCACTGTCATCAGCAATATCTGAGGTATTTATGTTGGGTCTGAAAATTAAATTCTGCTGGTAACACTTGGGCAGTTGGTCTCATTTTCTCGTAAGGATGTTCTTTTCTAATATACCATAGGCATAGCTTGTTCAACTGTTTCATTTGACTGTAATTAGACTCGGAGAAGCAAGGCTCGTTATCCGTGACAGAATGGGGAAAATGATGAGCCTGTTGTTGTTTAGTAGAATTGGCATCTTCAGATGTTGTCCTACCTAGGCTGCAAGGTGAAATTTAATGTACGGTGTTAAAATGTATAGATAACCTAAAAGGTAGAAAACAGATGTTCTGAAGTATTCTGTAGTAAGGAAATATTAGCTTGTCATAGTTCCATTGATGTAATATTGGTGTAAGTAAGAACTTAACTAGGATCATCAGTCAATACAAAGGTTTAAAGTGTTAGCACTTGCAAAAAAAAAAAAACTGTGCAAAAAAGTCGACTTTATCCTAGGTTTAACCCACGAAATGACCGGTGCTCTAGTATGCACTAGCAACTTACACCATCTCCACCTATTCCCTGATCTTCCCTTCAGTTTCAGGCGGGCCTTTCTATTATTTCTGCTGGCCCCTAGCCCCCTACAACCGGCATGCCTGTCACTGCCTTTTACACGTGACTGTCACCTAAGCTCCAAATATCCAAGTGGTGCACCATCATGACTACATGAGCACCACAATCAGTACTATCCAGTTGGCAATTCTCCATAACTTCAATACCAATGTTGCTAACACCAGAACTTGGTGGGATTGTATCTTGCATCGCTCTAGTTAAGCAGCCTAGTGATCTTTTTTCAAAATTTTCCCATTCAGTTAATCTGTACTCATTAATGCTAAATTCTTGTACTGATTGAAGATAAATTGACCATTTCTAGGTAATATTCTCCAAGAACGCAACTGTGAGGCTCCTCGTCGCCTACTGGACACACTTCATCCCGAACACCGAAAACTACCTGAAGAGCCTCCTGTACTCAAACATCCTCTGTGCATCCTCCAAGTACAACCACTGCAGTGGCAAGGTCGAGATCAGATACTACGTGGTCCCCGGGTACAATGAAACTGGGCCCGCGTTGTCATCCAAGGGTGCCGCGACGGGCACCCCCTACCCCGGCTTCACCCGGGTGAACCACGGCAAGTACGCCGTGAGCAACACGAGGGCGAACATCGGCACCAGCAACCTCATCTGGGACTACTTCTACACCACGGCCGGGGTCAGCTTTGGGACGTACGACCCCTCCATCGTCTCTCAGCTGCAAGATGTCTTCGACGCGGACTGGGATTCTCCCTACACCTTACCAGTTACACCGCTGGAGGCATCGGTGTAGACTCAGGTGATCGGATCGGTTCGCATGCTTTTTCATCTGATGATGGCACTAAAGCACATTGGGAGAGGGGATCGGAGGCATGAGAAATAACATGGATGCCACAAGAGGGAACCAAACACAGCTTTCTTTTTTTCTTGAGAAACCTCGAAAGGCAAGGTATGGTTCTTGTAAAATGCAAGTGCATAAAGATGAACGAGCTGGTCGACTTACAAGGAAAACTGGGACGAGATCCTTGCGAAGCTCGGCTAATTTGAGAGAAAACTGAGTGGTAGTAAGTAGTAACTCTGACAAGGATCGAGCAAGCGCGGTGAGTTACTCATCCTGTGAAAGCGTTTCTGTTCGATTTATTTTCTGTTGAGAGAATGAGTCGGCTCACTGATGATTGTGGTCCTGAAATGTGAATACATGTATGTTTTTGTTGCCTATATATAGTTTCTTTCTTTCGCTTCATTAGTGCACGGTTTTTCGTCGGTACCACGGTAATGGTGATTGTTTTATAGCTTTATGCCAATTCTGCAAACTCCTAAATCGGAATGATTCATGAATGCCTTGAATTTTCACAGCCATTTTGGTGTCAAGGACTTGGGAAGTAATGTAACACCTTTTGTTAACCGTTGGTTGAGGCAAGGGACCGGCTGGTTAATTGGTTGGTTAGCCTAAAACTAGAAGACTCCAGGTCCAGACCAGAGCATCATAACAGTCCCGATCTCAGGTGAGGGCAGCGACAGAACTCACGTTCGATTGTCCCTGTGCTGGTGGTCACGGCTCTCTGTCTGCCTGCCACCATAACCTCTGTAACCACCTCCAACAACTCGGGTTTTATGAGATTCACGTGGGCAGGAGGAAAACCTTCCAACGTCCTGGCCAAGGCGATGGGGAAGCCGTGGCAACGCCGTCCTGAGAGACTTTTGCATATGCCAGGAGACCTGGAGACGCTACTCATTCAGGACTCATCAGTCTGTACTTGTGCTGAATGTTATAAGGTATTGCACGCTGAACCAAACGTCAGTCAGTGTGTGTACTTGTGCTCACCAGCTTTGCTTTGTGTACGTCTCCGGGATGTTAGGATTGGGGTAAGAGGTGCATGTTTGGTGTACGTTAACTTGTGGGCTAGTGGCCTGGTACAAGTACAATGAAGACGAGACAATCATGAGATGACATGACAGAGTGTCTATGTTTTTGTTGCTAGGAAACTCTAATTCTTGTTTACATCATTAAAATGGCTGAAAGTGGAGGAAGAACATTTACTACTCCCTCCAAATTATAAAATGTTTTAGAAATTTCAGTGTGGACTACATAGTAAATGAAATGAATGAACAAACACACTAAAACGCGTCTATATACATGTGATTTAGAAAATATAATTTGGAATGGAGTGAGTACTCATTAGTAGCACTTCACGAGAAAAGTGTTGTGCCTGATAAATGACGAGAAGAGTTCTAATGCTACAAGAATTTTGGGTTGCTGCCATGCTTCCCCGCATCCCCCACCAACACTAGATCCCACCTTGTTGATACTTGGCTTTGCGCCTTGGTGTGCCGGTACCGATTCAGGTTCGGTTTGTGGCTAGGGGTGTTTGGGTTGGGGTGAAAGGTCTGTTCTAACTTGTGTTTGTGCCAACGACGTTGTCACCTTAGGGGTCACTCTCTTCCTTGGAAGCATCGTCGGAAACCCTTGTTCCCCCACGCAGATGTCATCGACGAGCTTCGGTCTTCGTGCAGTGCTCAACGACGTCCCAAGCTAAGAACTCTGTCAGCCCCGCCTTAATGGTTGACCTCCTTAGAGGGATGTTCGTATTGACCGTGGTGAGGTATCGGTTGATCATGATCCTCCGACGTCATTTGTTTGTGTCGTCTTTGTGTAGGGCTCATTGTTGATCATTGGTGATCGTTGTCAATTCAAGGTCAAGAGAAGGCATAGTGGTTGTTTTAGTGAAATATTGCCCTTCGGTGGCGTCAATAGCTTTCGGTGTCGCAATGTGCGGCTGCCTCAATGGTGGGATACCCTTCGATGACGTTTGTGGCTCTCATAGATCTGCATTGTGTAGAGCAATCACTGGGCTAGGAGGTGGTGTCTCTAGGCGGTGTCTCGACTATGGGATTCCCTTCGACCAAGCTGAAAGTGCATGTGCCATCATGTGTGGTTTTGGTAATTAATGACAATCTCTATGGACTAATGTTTGCATTGAGATATCTTTATAGATCTTGTCCATGGAAAAAGCTTGGAGTTCATGTGTTGGACTCTATAAGATTATATGATGATCTAGGTTCTATCCAAGGGTTTATATGAAGAATGATTATCTAGAGTTGAGCTTATTGCAAGCATGGTTTGGAAAAGAAGATTGGGTGAATATTCATGTTTATCTCCAAGCCATCATATACATCAAGAGAAGAGGATAAAGTGCAAGTGGATACATGAAGACGGAGCTTAGCAAGGCTTTCCCATAACGGAGTATGGGGGAACACAATCAAGAAAGGTGGTCCAACTTGAGGGAGTCAAGATCGTCTTCATCTAACTCAAGTGGAATGCGCAAGACAAAGGTATGATCTTGATAGGTTTTCTATTTTACTGGTCTCATGATGTTAGTAGGAGACCGGGTTATAGGATAGACGGCGTACTATCAAGAGGGTCTCTCAAGTGAGTAACTTGATCGCATCTTTATGGAGAGCTCAAACCTTTGCATACCTGGCATATCATCTTTCTTGGTTGTTATTTGGCTCTTATCCATGTGAGAATTTAGAGCTTTTGTTCATCTCCATACCAAGCTCTAGTTTATCAAAAACGGATTTCATATGCATATCTTGTTACGTTTTTTATATTGGAGGTTTTACCGGCTTATCTTTTCTAGAGAGGTCAAACTCTCTCTTTGTGGTTTGCTCCTCACATGATGGACTATGATGTGTATATGCATGATCTTGTAGGGCTTGTGATTATCTTCGAAACAAGCCAAGATCATAGAAAACGGAGTCTTGATGATTATCTTGTTGAGTTTTGATGTTGGAGGATTTACCGATTGTTCTTTTATAGAGAAGGTTTACATTTCTACATTTTGTTTTATCCTCCCATGTTGGACTATGATGTTTCTCTGCATGATCTTGTAAAGCTCTTCGTTGTGATTCCAACGAGCCCAAGAACATCGAAAACGGAGTCCGGATGATTATGTTTGTTTTCGTGTTGGGCATTTCTGCAGTTTTTATAGACCGGCCTAGCCGGCCCCAGGCCGGGCTCTAGGCTGGCCGTCTCGGGCTCCCTCCCAGCCTCCAGTGCAAAGCCAGGCTGGGCTCGAGGCCGGCCGCCTCAGGCACCCTGCCGACCTCCTTCGGCAAGTCTAGGCCAGCCCAGGCCGGGCTCGAGGCTAGCCCCTCTGCACACTCTTCCGGGAGTCGAAGATTCCAGGCCAGCCCCCAGGCCGGCCAGGCCGGGCGTCGCGCAGGAAAATTTCCCCTCCCAAACGGCCACTTTTCGGGAGGGGATATAAATACCCCTCCACCTACCCCCCAACCGCTTGAGCTCGTTTTTCTCCTCTCTCCCTCCATTGTTGACCTTGGAAAAACTTGTCTTCCTCTCAATCCCTCCCATGATTCTTGCATATCTTTGAGGGAAAAGTGAGAGGAGATCTAGATCTACAATTCTACCAATCCATCCCTCCTCTAAGTGAGGGGAACCTAGTAGATCTTGATCTTGGAGTTCCATTTGTTGAGTTCTTCTTTGTTCTTCTCTTCTCCCCCCATAAGCATTAGTTACTTTTGGTGGGATTTGAGAGTGAAGGATTTGAGCACTTGTGCTCTTGCCATTACATTGTGCATCGGTTTGTGCTCTCCACGAGAATTCGTGGAAGTGAAAGCTTGTGAGCTTGTTACTCTTGGGTCTTTGGACCCTAGATGCCTTTGTGGTGGTTGAGACCTCTTGTGGTCACTTGTAGCTGTTCGGGAGCCCCCAATTCACTTGTGGGTGTGTGCCTCGAATCGTTGTTGTAAAGGCTCTGGATTCTGCCTTGAAGGATTCCGATAATGGAAGGTGAACCAATCCTTTGTGGTGCGGTTCATCGGAGAAGAAGGTGAGCCTGTTGTGGCGTTGAGACCAACCTGTTGTGGTGATCTCACACCTCTCCAACGAGATGTACTCCCCTAAAAAGGAGGAACTCGGAAATACATCCTCGTCTCCACGTGCCTCGGTTATTTCTATACCCGAGCTCTTTACTTATGCACTTTACATTGTGATAGCCTTCGTGTTTGAAGTATTCTATATTGCTATCACTTTGTTGCTTGTCTTGCTTAGCATAAGTTGTTGGTGCACATAGGTGAATCTAGTATATTTAGGTTGTTGGCTTGTTAATTTAAACAACTAGTTTTATTCCGCAATTATCAAGACTTAACCGGAAAAGTTTTAATCGCCTATTCACCCCCCTCTATGCTACATCCTTGTCATTTCACAAGCCAACAACAATCCTCATCTTCTTGGTATGTTCTCGTGGAGCTTGTAACTATATGTAAGGCTTAGTGGCGTTGTCAGTCTTTGCTAGTTTCCGTGGATGTTCTCGTGGAGCTTGTAACTATGTGTAAGTGTTGGGTGCTACGTTTTGGTATATTTCGCATTTTCTTTTGAGTTTATTTTACATTTTGTTTTGGGTGAAAACAATATCTTACATTTTCTTTGAGTATATTTTGTATCTTGTAAGACTTGGAATACTTCTTATGATTTAGTACCTCTGTCCATAAAAATAAAACGTTTTGGTTGGCCCACCAAAACGTTTTATATTTGTGGACAGAGATAGTAATTTGCAAAGAGTCCCAAAAGAGATTTTTGACCGAGCCAAATTTCATGGTATTTTTTCTTTCTTTTCAGAAAAAATAATCTATTTTCACGTGGTGCAACCAAACAAAATATTTTGCATAAATATGATTTTCAATGCACGTAGGTTTTATAGTTTCTTCAATTTTTTCATGAAGTATGTTTGAAATCCTGGGAATCAAAGAGGCCTGAAAATACAAGTGAAGAGTAATAAATAAACAACGGAAGCAATATACAATCATTTGGTATTTTTGTGTGTTGAGGACAAAGAACCAAACCAGTGCTGCCGTGTCGAGGGTCGCTCTCATACCAACCTCCTGGGCGCTACTCTCTCCTTGGATTCCACTCGGAGCAGCAGCACAACAGAAGCAGGAGCCGCAGCCTCAGCGTCTCTCGCCCCCACCACCCCCAGCGATTGCCGCACCGGGATCCCCACTGCCTCCTCCGGTCGCCGCAGACATCACCGGCCTCTCCCCTGTGCGCCGGCCGCCGCCGTGGCCCAGGCCTCTCGGGCTCGCGCCGTCCGCGCAATGCGGGGCCAGACCATGGCCGGGACTAGAGTTCTTGGCTCGGAGCTCGCGCTGGTTTAAGATTAAGGAGAAAAGGTTCGGATTTTAGGCGGTTCGTGGTCGCAATCTTGGGGAAAGGAGAGGATTTTGGGGCGGCGGAAAGCGGAAATTGCGCTCGCTTGCGTGTTGTTGTCCCCTGGTTTCGCTCGGTTCTGTTGAGAAAAGTTTGAAATTTCGAGCCGGGAGGATGGCTTCCATGGCTGGGGCGCCGAGGGTGCGGTCGCTCAACATCGCGGATGCGAGGCCGGTGCTGGTGCCGGGAGGCAACAAGGCCCCGGCGGCTGTCCGGAAGCCTTCCCCCAAGCCGCTGCGGAAGGCGGCGGAGGCCGCGCCGGAGAAGCCTCCGGTCGCCGCCGCGGACAAGGAGGAGAAGATGGAGGGCGCGAAGAAGGATGCCGCCGCTGGGAGTGACGGCGGCGGGGCAAAGCCGTCGCCTCCCTTGACCGCCGCCGCCGCTGGCGTTGACGGCGGCGCGAGGAAGGGTTCTTCCCCTTTGCCGTCGCCGAGGCGGACCCCGCCGAGGAAGCTGCACGACGCGCCGGCGCCGGCGCACCTCAACTGTCTCTCAGCGCGTCCTGCTCCTCGGAGGCCTCCGTGGAGTCGCTCCGCCGCGGCCGGGCTTCCGGTGGAAGGACCGAGAGGTGCTTGTCCCGCCCGGTCGCGCTGAAACGTGGGAAGGCTGTGGGTAAGGTGACAGAGAAGGATGCCAACGATGGGGAGGTTGTCGTAATTCCGGTGATGCCGGAGGCCGTCCAAGGGAAGAGGAGGTGCGCTTGGGTGACTCCGACTACCGGTGAGTTCTCACTTCCTTTTCGGTTAATTGATCATCTGTGTAGCAAGTACGCAATTCGTGCTTGTTCAGAGGCTAGAAACACTGAATTTTTTCTCTAATCATTTGTTGCAGCTTCTGCCATGTTTCATATTTTAGCATGATTCGTCAGTCAGGATACTTATTCATAGAATTTTGTAAATGTATGTTCTTTTCTAGAAACTTAATGCTGACTTCTGAACCAAAATCATCACGATTTGAGTACCTAAGTTATAGCATTAAAGTAATTTTCTTTTTTGTTGAGAGCTTTTTACATCAGTCATAGGCTTACACAGTTCCATCATTTTGCCTGCATAGGATAAAGTGTGCATGCTCTCCTTTAGATTGCCTTTTTGTTCCTATCTCCTTGAATGGTTCAGGTGATCCTTTACATTAGCATCTTATCACCTTCCCCATTATTCCTCCCATTTCCACAAAAAGCTGTATATGTAATGTGTTAAATGAACTGTACTTTTGAGTTGTTGCATGAACATTCCAAGTTTTTAAACAGAGACAGGGGTACAAACCATCATTATGAGAACCCATATCTAGTTTCCTGCCAAATATGCGCACTATTAGTCATCCTTCTACTGAAACCTGCCATAATCATTTGCCCATCAGCTGGAACTGTAAAAATGGCTCGTGAAAACGGTACTTTACCAACAGGAAAAATAAAATAAAATAATTCTGTAGTAGTATGCTTTGCTTCATCTATACCCTAAGAAAACCATAGCTTCATTTGCAATCCTTGCTTTACATGATGTCGTGTTGTCACATGGTGTGGTTGTATGGTTGCCTAGTGCTTTTCATTTACCTTACAGATGAAGTATTCTTACTCTATAAATCATTTGTCACGAAGAAAGCTGACTAGTGAAATCTCTACTGCCCATTCATTACATCTCATCAGATCCTTACCATGTCACTTTCCATGATGAGGAATGGGGGGTTCCAGTTCATGATGACAGGTATGGGAAATGTGTGTTCTCTTTCGTCTTAGTTACTTATATTCTGAAACTGAAAAGGAATTGAACAGTTGAAGATGTCTAATACTGACCATTCCACAGGAGACTGTTTGAGCTACTTGTACTATCCGGTGCACTGGCCGAGCTTTCATGGCCTGAAATTCTCAAGCGGAGACAAATTTTCAGGTATCGGTTACCTAATACTGCAAAGAGATAAAGGAATTATGTGCATGTTTTTGTTTCCTAACATCCTGCCATATATCCTAGGGAAATTTTCATGGACTTTGACCCTGTTGCTGTGTCCAAAATAAATGAGAAGAAGCTTGTAGCGCCTGGAAGCATTGCCAACTCTGTGTTGTCGGAGCAAAAGTTGCGAGCAGTCGTCGAAAATGCTCGCCAGATAATCAAGGTTCGGAATTTTGCTGCTCCCGCTTCATCACCATCAGTTAATGCTCCGATACCTAATCTTTTGCTCAGGGACTTGTTACAAGGCTTCTTTGAACCCATGCAGGTTGCAGATGAATTTGGATCCTTCGGTCAGTACTGCTGGGGTTTTCTGAACCATAAACCGATAGTAAGCAAATTCCGATACCCAAGGCAAGTTCCTGTCAAGAGCCCCAAGGCAGATGTGATGAGCAAAGACATGGTCCGAAGGGGTTTCCGAGGCGTGGGCCCGACGGTCATATATTCCTTCATGCAGGCAGCAGGGCTAACCAATGACCACCTTGTTAGTTGCTTCCGTTTCAAAGATTGTGACGCTCCTCCAACTCCTCTTAGCACGAGTGGCATGGACAGGGTAAACACAGAGCTATATCCAGAAACAGATGAGTCGAGGACAGAACCCCGCTGCGAGGAGGTGACCTCTAAGGCAGATCTGTCGAGGGTGATCGACACGCTTACCATTTCATAGGACTATTATGATTATGAGGGGTCATGGTATGGCTAGCTAGGTACTGTGCTTGTGTCACCTTCGGATGAGCGTAGGGATCAAAACACTTTGTGTATAAATCATTTGTGTCAGTAATGCAACTTGGTCTGTACATTATTACCAGAGTGAAGAAGGATAGTTATCTCCTGATCATGGCTGGTGTTTTTGATTTTGTGTTGCATTCTGCATCATGGCAGGTTTGTATGGTAGGATAAGGATATCATGTTGTGGAGTTGCATTCCGCAACATGCACCTGTGTCGGTTGCTTCAGGGCACACTGAAGCAGATGGACCAGAAATTGTTTGTATGACATCATGTATATACATGTAGGCAACGAGTTGCAGCTGCAGGGACCATGTCCATCAAATCAGGCATCTCATCATGATCAAAACACATCAGACAAACGGAAAGGCAGGCGTCCACTTCGTCAGCAACAGCCAGAATCCGTTGAAACCTTGGCCCATCAATGGACAGCCTCGTATCCAGCCATTTACACGTCTGATTAGGCCTTGTTTGCTCTAGTAGCCTCCAAATAAGAAGGTCCCGGTGTTGTGTCCGTCCTTCTCCCCCACTTCGAACTTTTGCGTGAACTAACTAATGCATACAATTCAGTATGATCAGGGGTCTAGTCTAGTGTAAGACCTGGCCAGCAAGCTATTAATAAAAGTAGTTACGTCCTTAGATAGTAGAAAGTCTGTAAGGATTTTTTTTGACATACGGGAATGGTCGGACGTGTAGCAGTTCTCTTATTGTTATAAAAAGTCTGTAAAAGCATCACATTCATTTGACATTTCTACAAGAAGAATTACTCATTGCTGACAATAATTAACCAAATCCAACAAAGAACTTACTATTGCAAGTATAAGCAATTACATGCGCAAGCACAAGCATCACATGTACTAGCTCCATTAGTCCTCCTCGCTGAACGCATTTATCATTGTATATATTTTTTACTATGCAACCTTCCTTTTGTGGCTGTAGTTAGGGATAATAGGATGATGAGTCGGTGGAAATCTCCTTTCTCCCTGTGTCACATTTCACACTGCTACTTTCTAATACTTTCTTTGGGATTACATGTGAGAAAAAACTTAGCTTTTGCAATTCAAAGATTGACCTCTGTAGAAAGACTGATTCATTCGGATCGATATGAGGACCCAACTCCGTTGCGTTGCCAGAATATATGTTCCGTATTTGAAGCGGGTTGACCTCCGTGCTTCTCTCATGGTACAATTCTCTTCGTGCTGAGCCCCCTTTCTCCTCGGCAACTAATAGAATCATGATTCAATTTGTTGAATTATAAACTATCACATAGGCTCGAATATCTAAGAAACGTACATGTTACGGTTTCACCTCTCCCTATCAGTATACTCGGTGAATTTTAGGAGAGGTTTTGCCGCAGGTTGCGAAAACCTAATCATATGTCCTAGTTAAAGAAAAAGATAGACAACTTTGGGCGTGGGGGGCTCATTATGGTTCTTGTTATGGTTTCCTCCCATCTCTCAATTTAAAATTAACATTTCTCTCGAGAAAACGATCGTAACCACAATTCCGTGCACTTCATGGGCTTATCTGCTTGAGGCACAAAGAGCTAGTCAGTCTTTCCTCCAGCATGTGTCTCTTTTATATGGAACTTACAAGAAGCTTTCAGTCACAACAATGTAATCCTTTTGATTTGTACGGCTCATCACACTTTTTCGTGCTTGTACCATACCGTGCATCACACACTATCCATATGAGATATTTTAATGTGTATACCAATGTACAACGAGATATCACTTAGTTTGTTTTCCCATGCATTGTGCTTCTATCTAAGCATGCTTATTTGGTCTCTTCACTTTTGTTTTGAGAGATGAACTAGATGAAAGCAATTACGTAAGAGAGGGTAGTATGATGCTACAGAGTTATGATGACTAATTTCTTGGAACTGGCCATGCTGGCTTTTGTGGAGAACAATTTTGTGATACACTCATGGAGTTTAGACTTTATCATGCTCTATGCAGCTCATGTTCCTGTATGCTCGTGGTTATATGTGTGTAATACCATTCCCTGTTGCAAGGATGATAGCTTATATACACATCCCCGACTGATTTCATTTGATATGTCATGACATAGCTAACTAGCAAGAGATCTTTGTGCTTAGTTATTCTCCACCATGTTAATATTCAATTTGCTAGTAAATGTGCAATGTTCAAATGAGAAATTGGAGGAAACCAAAATGCTAAGCTGGAAGGATTCCCCCGCTAGGGCAAAACCAACGCAAGGTGTCGTCACGTCTTCCTCTAGGACGCGGTAGGCGTGGGGTTGCCTGAACTCATCAACTTGTTCGCGGAGACAGGTACACCCAAGTTATAGCTTCGTTTTCTAAGCCTTAAGCCCCTGGATGAAAGTCTTATCGAATGGAGGGTTCCCTCCTGCAGCTCGATCACCACTTGGCGATATCATATAATTATGTCTCGTTCCGTGCAAAGATCGGTCATCATATCGACCAGCTCCTGGTTTAGAGAGAAATTCTTCTATGTGAGTGGGTATTGATATGCAATAGACATCACAATCATGAGCGATGGGCCGGGCGGTGATACGTCGAAAACGTATCGGCGAATTTTACAGTTTTTCTAGTATTATCCATGATTTTTTAACATTTTTCTTATATTTATTCTTACTAACCTATTGATAGTGATAAAAGTGCACAAATTTTTGTTTTTCACTTTGCCACGTGCCATAAAGCTGGTGATCACCTTTTTTCACACAAACATTGCAAGATGACAAGGCTGATTTTCTTTCTCCTTACTCTCCATCCATCAGTAGGGTTCGACTCTTTGCGTCTGCACTCTGCAATGTCTCTCGCCTATGGCGGACACAAAAACTTCTCAAAGCATGGGCAGCCTACAAATATGATTGTTAGGAGTGCTAATTTTTGCTTAGATCCACCCAAAATATGATGTTGCACCGACGCTAAGCCCGAGCGGCCGTGAAGGTAGAGGGACGCTTGGTCCGTCCCTGTCAGAAACTGAGTTGCTTCTCCAATTACAACTGAGTTTCTAGCAGAAAGTTAGAAACTGCAACACTGAGCCACAAAACTGAAACATTTCACCTACGAGCGTTGGGCGCGATGTCAACACCACTACCACTGAAAACGAAAGAGGCGATCCTCCTGAGCCACAATTCAGATTAAAATCCCTCCGATGTTTTTAATTTTCTCAATGAAAATAAACTGTTTCAAGTACAATTGCTCGAACCCTGAATGCAATTCTGGATCATTTTTTGCCACAATTAAACAAGGGGAAAAGCAATACGGTGAAAATTTCACAAGTTTACAATGCTGCGGCATCTGTCAAAGTGCCGCTTCAGAATTCAGAGGTCGGCGAATCACGGAATCAGTCGTCGTCGTTGAGGTAGCTGCGGTACCGGTCAAGGTCATCGTCCGCGAGGCCGTAGCGGGCGCGCCAGTACTCGAGCCTCGCCTCCTCTTCCCGGCCGGTGGTTGCCCATCGGCCATCACCCTCTGGTACGCCACGTTGATCCGCTGCAAGTCCATACCGCCGTTGTCGTCCTTGTCGCCGTCTCGCCGGCGCGCGACGTTCGGGTTGTACTGCAGCGCGATCCGGTGGAAGGCCGCCTTGACCTCGCGTCTCATGGCCCCCGGCTCCGGCCTCAACGTCCCGTAGTGGTACTCCTCCATGCCCCTGCCCGCGAGCCTCGCCGGCGTCGCCGCCCGTGCGCGCTCACGCACCTTATCGACGGAGCCTTCGTCGCAGCTGCTGCAACGACGACGGGACGGGCAGGTTCAGCGCCACTCCTCTGGCGACAGTGGCCATGGATGGGTTTACGAGCGCGCCTAGAGTAAGAAGACCGTGAATTGGTGGAGCTTAGTTGCAGATCTGTCAAGGGCGATCGTCGCGCTTACCATTTCATAGGACGATTATGAGGAGCAGTGGCGTGGCTAGCGATTATCGTCATTTTGAAAAAAAAAAAGTTCATTTCTTTCTAAGGCTAGAGCCCCCTAATGATAATCCACTTGCATCTCTAGTAACCACAATTCCATATACTTCACGGGCTTATATGCTTTAAGCCCAAAAAGCTTGCAATTTTTTCCTCCTGCGTGTGCCTGTCTTTATACGGATCTTACACGAACTTTCAATCACAACAAAGTTCTCCTTTTGATTTGTATCCGCTCATCACATCTTTTACTGCAAGTACTATACCCTGCATCACACAATATCCATGTGAAATATTTCAACTGTGCACTACAATGCAGAACGAAATAAGTTATTTTGTCCTCCAATGCATTGTGCTCTTTTGTAGCCTTGTAGGCATACTTATATGGTGTCTTGACTTTCGTGTTGAAACATGAACTAGATGAAAGCAAAGAATAAGAGAGGGTGATACATATGATACAAAGTTATGATGACTAATTTCTCAGAACTGGTCATGCTGGTTTCTGTGGAGAACAATTTTGTGATGTACTCATGCAGTTTAGACTTTATCATGCTCTATGTACCTCAAGTTCTTCTGTGCTCATGGTTATATGTCTGTAGTACCATTCCCCGTTACAGGGATGATGGCTTATATATATACATCCCCGACTGATTTCATTTGATATGCCATCACATAGCTAACTACAACAGAACTTTGTGCTTAGTTTTTCTCCACCATGTTAACATTCGTTTGTGCTAGTAAATATGCAATGTTCATGTGAGAAATTGGAGGCAACCAAAATGCTTGCTGGCAAGCTTCTCCCGCTGGGGGCACAACCAGCGCAAGGTGTGACTGCCCCTTCCTTTATGATGCAGTATGTGTGGGATGGCCTGAATCTACAGGCGCAAAGTGTTGGCTAGGCTCCCGGTATGGCAAAGCAGTCGCCATTAGAGGACAAGATGGACAAAGAAGTTGTTGCCGGCGCGGGTATGCTTGTTCGATGTTGTACTTAAGGTGTCGCTCTATGAAGTTGGCACCATGCAGTCGGATCACGATCCCCTGTTCCACTTAGCATCGACACAATCATTGAGCCCTCATTCCGACTGAGGACATGTAGGATTATTCCAATGTCTCTGTCCTGGACGGAGTTGGAACGGGTTTGTGTGGAGCGTGAACTCGATAAATAAGGGTAGTGGGAAGAAGGCCACAAACTAGTTCAAGGGGTCAGAGTGCTCGCACCCAAAGATTTGCCACCAACGCAGCGAGCCACACCCGAGTAGCAGTACACAATATAGCGGTGCCGTCGCTGCCACCACCATGTAAACGTTCCATGTTAGCCTCTAAACACTTAACCCACACAACATTTGGACACTCGATGTTTTCGTGCACTTTTCTTCTTGTTCTCGATCTCTATTTATTTTTCCTGATAATCACAATTGGTACAAAACATGTTGCGCAAGGTACAACACGGGGTGAACTTGACTTCAGGTGAATTCATGTGGACTTGACTCTAGTCAACTCTCCTCCAGTCAACTTTGACGTGGAGTGCTTCCTAGATAAGCAACGTAATGAATCAAAAAAAAATCTAGGTACATTTCGGTAAAATTTCTGCAACCAAGCCAATGACGAACCTAGGATTTTACAAAAGGATATACCACTAGTTACATTTTGGTAAATTTTCTCCAATCCCTTCTCCCTACAAAATACTATATTGTCTCTAATCCATGTCCCTAAAAAATCGTTGTTAATTGTCCAAAGTCTGCGGGGGGTGGGGGCCACGTATAACAAATTGAAAAAACAGCCACATGAATAATAACAGCTGAACCTACCTGCCATGTGTCGCAGGCTTCTGGCGGTCCGTGAAGGGTGATTAATGATTGCACGATCGTCCAAATGTGACTGATGAATAACATGCACTGCTCCATATGTATTTGGACAAGTCTAGCGGGCGCCCGCGCGCCATATCGACCAGATGAGCGCTCAGGCAATTACCACCCCGCGCTGCTCGCATGCGTTCACGTCCAGGATGGTGCGTCGCTTTGCTTCGCCCGCTGGCCCACAACACGTGCGCCTCCACTCTCCTTTTACGTATGCATCTTGCTGCTGAGGCCAAGCCTGCGAAGGCAACACATCCACATCATGCCAATCTCCCTATCAGCTACTGTAGATTCCATGCACGTACACATGTCTGATGCACAAGCTGCTCCCCAGCTGCCTAGCTCGCGTGTGCACGCCGCCGGTTCGTCCAGCTTGGCCGCACGCCGTGATGACCGGCAGGTCGCCACTCGTCAGGTATTATAAGCAACTCTACGACAACTGAAAAGCAACTGACAACGAAAGTAAAAAAACTCCACAACAAAGCATTTTAGTACACTAGGAAACAACTTTGATAGGCGATGATGCAAATGTACAATAGCGGTAAGCAGCTCCACACCAATTAGAATCAACTTCTGTATGCCACCAATCAAGTTTAATGTGTGATGAAGCAACTTCACAACATTAATAAATAATTTGGTTTTCGCAAGCCAGCGGGAAGCAACTCCAAAAAATAAAATAAAACAACTTTGGTGTGTGTTGAGTAATTTCACAAACCGCGGAAAACAACTCCACACCAATTAAAATCAACTTTGGTATGACACGAAGCAACTCTGGTGTGCGATTAAGCAACTTGACAACAATAATAAATAACTTCACAACTACAAAACAACTTTGTTGTGTAATGAGACAACTGCACAACTGCATCAAGCAGCTCCGCATAAATTAAAATCAACTTTTATATGACATCAATCAAGTTTGGTGTACGATGAAGCAACTACGCAACAGTAATAAACAATTTGGTGAGCCGGAAGCAACTACACAACAATTAAAATCAATTTTGGTGTGTGTTGATGCAATTTCGCAAACCACGGGAAGCAACTCCATAACAATTAAAATCAACTTTGTTACGACACGAAGCAACTCTGGCGTGTTGATGCAATTTCACATTCCGCGGGAAGCAACTCCACAACAATTAAAATTAACTTTGATATGACACGAAGCAACTCTGGTGTGTGTTGATGCAATTTCACATTCCGCGGGAAGCAACTCCACAACAATTAAAATAAACTTTGTTACGACATGAAGCAATTCTGGTTTGGTGATTTAATTTCACATTCCGCGGGAAGCAACTCCACAACAATTAAAATAAACTTTGTTACGACACGAAGCAACTCTGGTTTGGTGATTTAATTTCACCAAACTGCATGGAGCAACTCCATAACAATTAAAATCAACTTTGTTACGACACGAAACAACTCTGGTTTGTGTTGATGCAATTTCACAACCGCGGGAAGCAACTCAACAACAATTAAAATCAACTTTGTTATGACACGAAGCAACTATGGTGTGTGTTGATGCAATTTCACAACCGCGGGAAGCAATTCCACACCAATTAAAATCAACTTTGGTATGACACGAAGCTAACTCTGGTGTGTGTTGATGCAATTTCATAAACCGCGTGAAGCAACTCCACAACAATTAAATAAACTTTGTTACGACATGAACAACTCTGGTGTGTGTTGATGCAATTTCATAAACCGCGTGAAGCAACTCCACAACAATTAAATAAACTTTGTTACGACATGAAGCAACTCTGATGTGTGTTGATGCAATTTCACAAACCGCGTGAAGCAACTCCAAAACAATTAAAATAAACTCTGTTACGACACGAAGCAACTCTGGTGTGTCTTGATGCAATTTCACTACTGCAGGAAGCAACTCCACAACAATTAAAATCAACTTTGATATAACATGAAGCAACTCTGGTGTGTGTTGATACAAGTTCGCAAACCGCGGGAAGCAACTCCACAAAGATGATCGTGTACTACGTATTTATTAGGAATTGAGAGCACGCACAACAACACTAACTAGCAAACGAAGAGCAAGAGACCACAATTCTCTTTCCTGGAAAGAACTAGACCATCACGCTTCTCAGTAGAGCTACAACACAAGCAAGCCACAGAGAAAACAGATCAAGCAAAGCTAGTCAGATCTGGTGGCTGTCTAGAAGCTCTTTGGACGAGTGGCCTATGGGCGTTGACGCCTTGACGGATGCCCAAACAGTGGAAGAGCACTGTAGCTCGCCTGACGGGACCAACGCACTGTAGTCGTGGACCTGCTCAGATGGGAGGGAGCTCGGGGAGGCGAGCACGGCGGCGGCGGTACAGGGAGCACGTCGGCCATCTCATTGCACGGGGAAAAGTGGAGGAGAAGAGGGCGGTGGCGTGCACGGAGGATGGTGGCGACACAGAGCTCGTGGCTGTCGGAGATGGGTACGGGGCGGAGATCCGTGCGGCAGCGCAGGGGCAGGATGTTGGAGGTCCGCTCGGCCACGGCAGCGCAGGGGCTGGAGATCGATGATTTGGGTCCAGTCGCGGCCGGTGCCCGCTCTCGTGTCGTGGGCTCGTGGCTGCCAGGAGGACTGGGTACGCCCCCTGATGTGCCCGGGGAATGGAGGTATGAGACGGCGTGGCGCGGCGCGGTGCAGGGCAGGAGCCGGGCCGGCGGCTGGAGGAACGCAGGGGGTCGTGCTGTCGGATGATTTGGGAAGAAGGTTGGGAGGTAGGGTCGGAGGTAGGGGACGAAGTGAAGATGAGACACACGTGCAGTCGAGTGAGCGCTCGAATCAACCAAATAGCGCAGCTGCGCTAATAGGCATTTACCTTTCTTTTTTCCTTTTCTTTCCTTTTACTTTTTTTCTGCTATCCCGTCGCCCTCCTCCGCACCGCAAGTCAACACCAATTGCCGCCGCGCGCCGGCCATTCCCGACCTGGAGCAGTCCGTGCGGGGGCTATCAACCCCGCCGGCGCCGCCGCCGCCGCGCACGAGGTCCAAATCCGGCCGGCGCCAGCGCCGCGCTCGAGCCCAAAATCCGGCCGGCTCCGCTGACTAAATTTCAGATCGAGCTGATGTTTGGTAGGAACATGCTCTGCAGTTCCCGCTGCTGAGCCGGAGCGTCTGATCAGCAAGTACCATCCAGACTTGTCGGACGACGGCGGCATGTGCACGCTGCAGCTGGACAACTTCCCGGGCGGCGCCAAGGCATTCGAGCTGGCGGCTCGCTTCTGCTACGACATCAAGATCGAGCTCAACGCGCTGAACGTGGTGAGCCTCCGGTGCGCCGCCGAGTACCTGGGCAGGACGGACGACTACGCGGAGGGCAACCGGATCACGCAGGCGGAGTCGTTCCCGGGCCTCAAGCGCAACCCGATCTGCCCTCTGTCGTCGGCCGCGCCTCGACTGGCTCGCGTCCCGGCGACCTCGGCCCGTGCGCGCCCCGGCGGCTTACCACCGCGCACCTTACCCGGTCATCCGCGTGGTCAACGCTGCTGCCCACCGGACGGTTGCCGCGCCGCCCTCCTCCCAGCGTGGTGAAGCGGCTACCGCCATGCCCTCCTCCACCGCTGCTCTATCGCGATGTGGAGCTCGCCGGCGTCCCGGCCCTCTGCTTCCCGACGCGCGACCCACCTTCCCAGCCCTGCCCCCGCCCTCTGCTTCCCCGGCGCTGGCCCCGCCTCTGGCTCCCATTGCCGCCCCCGCCCTCTTCTTCCCGACGCTAGACGCGCCTCCTACTTCCTCAGCGCCGCACAATCCCAAATCGGGGAGTCGACTTTGCTGCCCATGGAAGTCCACAGTGCGGCTCCCATCTTCCTGCACTAATACACCGATGCGGCTCCTCCAATAGCCTCCTCCTTGCCCATTGTTACCGTGGCGGACGCTGTCCGACGGCACGGTGTGGCTCGGCAACCTCGAGCGCGACGGCGGCATGAAGCTCCTGGAGCGGGCGCCGGCGGGCGTCGGCCACGCGCGGGCGAGCGCGAGCCCCGGCCAGCCCCGAGCGTGGGCGCGGGAGAGCGCCAGCCATGTGCGGGCGGGTCGCCGGTGAGCTCCCAACTGCCTAGCACGGACTCCCCTGCGTGTGTATGTTGACCAGGCTGTCCTCTCTCTTCCCCTTGCTCATTTTTTTTGCCACGTAGGGCTGACAGGTGGGTCCTATTTGCCAGAAATATTATTAGAAAGCTAACAGCGAGAGATTAGTGCTCAGCGTCACACCATGGCCTCAATAGTGGTATTTATGTGTCAACAAATCCTAAGGTGGTGGTTCATCGTCGTCTTGTGTTCAATTGTGGTGGTTTTTTGTCATTTTCTCCACGAGGGAGGAGATATTGACTGGCTCGAGTCTTTTTTTTATTCCAACGGCATAGAGTATTTTATTTCTGTATGAGTAGTTCATATTTTAGCCACTACTAGAGCTATACTATTTAATAACGGTCCAAATATTCTCTTTTTCAGCCGCCACTACTCATACACCCTACAAGATGGAGCCGGTAAAATGTGGACCATGTTCGAAATCCTAAAACAATATACTCTCGTATATCTTCAATTTGTTATGTCATTTCTGTTCGTTCGTTCAATTTGAAAATATGGCAAAATTTTCTAGAAACTGTTTTTGTTCTTGGCTCCCGAGCTCTCCAGTGTTCCATCCGTATTTTTTTTCGAAAGTCATATTTGTGAGTTTCAAAAATTTATGAAAATGATCTAGATGTAGGCAATGATGTATTCGACAAACTTGCAAATTTTCAATTTACAATACTTTATATTATGGGCTACACAAAAACAACAAAGTATGATAAAAACTAGAGATTCAAAAGTATGCATACTTAGATCCACACTTTTCTTATTTTTGTGAAGCTCAAAATAGAAAGTATCTAAACTTGATATTTTGCACGTTAATGGGATATACTATTGGGTAGATCCGGATTTTTTTTCATACTTTTTAGAAACACATATATATGATTTTTTAAAAAAAAAATATGTTGGAGAGAGCACTAGAACTCGGGAGCCAAAAATCTCCACTCAAAATTTTCCATCGTCAACCCTAGTTTGTGACTTGATTCATATCTTCTACTCGGATTTGTAGAAGATATGACTCAGATCTTAAAACACTGGATGCACGTGTATATGGAAGATGAAAAACATATTAAAAGGATCGTGCAATGAACAAGCATATGTTGTCACACATGTGCACAGACCGCGGAAATCACCCGAGCAAAGTAGAGGTGGTATGGAAAGAGGGAGATGCGGCGAGGAAGAGGCGATTATGACGATTATGGCGAGGAAGGGACGATTAAAAGGAGCCTTTAATTTTTGGTGCTGGATAGGGTCTCCCTCCTGATCGCTCGATGTCGAGTAAATGTCAAGGTCGGTATATTGCTACCATATGGCTTGGTTGAGGTTGACTCCGAACCGGTTTCTATTCCAGTAAGGTTGACCCGCGTCCATGTGAGTAATGGAATATTATCTCACGATGAGCTAACGAAATTGTTGATGAGCTATAACCAACTAATGTGTGAACCAGACATGTGCGCCGAATTTTGGGGCTATGTTCGTTTGCACTGGCCGGACTCCCGTGGGCTTATGGTCGCACCCCCCTCCACATGTGGCCACCGCCTTCTTGTTACACTCTCGTATTTTCGAAGCAGGTTAACTCCTCGATCTCGTCCGCATGTTGTCTCTTCAACTAGAGGTTGGCATAGGGACCACATTATGTCCCAACCACTTCCACCTCTAGTCCTACTTATCGCAAGTCATTGTCATGCCTTACACTATAGCCCTGAGACATATGATTTTCTTCTCAAGTGTGGATGCTCCCAACCCACACACACGTGACCCCCTCGATGTGCAATGTTGGAGGGTTTGACCCTCTATATTGGAGGCTCTTGACGGCACGCTACAGTTAATGGTCGTCCGTCCTCGATGCATGGAGTTGGAGCGCTCGACATGGCCGAGGAGTCGCATACGAGGGCAGATCTGGCAACTATATGTTTACTCGATGTGTGATTTCATCCATTGTCTCAGATCTCCCTATGTTTGGCTTATCGGCTCGGCGTTGGGTGATGCAGACTCTCTATTGAGGCCTTCTGTCTTGGAGGATCTTCTAGAAATGTTATGAGACTAGCCTAGAAACTTCAAAATGTATACTTCCATCCGGAAATTGCAAATAGCTCCCGATCTACACATAGCTCATTTTGAAAAATTAGAAATTACCACTCTTAAGTTTCAAAAAATTGATTAAAAAAACCAGATGTAGATAATGTCTTGATTTACAAGCATGCAAAATTTAAACTTAATATTAGTTGTATTGTGGGCTGCACAAGAAAGACAAATCGGGAAAATTTCAAGTTTTGAAGTTGTGTACTTTTCACCACCCAGATCCACACATTTGTCATTTTTGCCCAGCGGTATGTCATATTTCGATTTAAAAATTTACACACTTGTAGATCACATCATTATCTATACCTGCGTTTTTTTCTCGATTTTTGGAATCTTTAAAATGTCATTTTCGAATTTTTCAAATAACAGGTTCCATGTAGCTCGGGAGTCATTAGTCCACGCTCTATTTCCATCGTCATATGTGTAAAAAGTCTTCATGTGGCAGAGATGAAGCAAGAACCGGCTCCTTTGATCATGCTCTAGAAAAACACCAGAACAAAGTACAGAGGACTTGGCAGTGCTTCCAAAACACGACCAGGTACAGATACCAGGCACAGAATTGTGCTGAATAGCATTTCAACAGCTAAAAACTTCTTTCGCTCAAAGAGAATGATAAAGAGAATAATTGCCAAGAAAATATGAGAGAACTCAAGTACTAGCTGTTCAATTAGGCAGTACAGTTGCCTACAGGAAGCTGCAGAGTTTCAGTTTGAAGTAGTTAAGGTGGCAGAATATACCAACCAGTTTCATACCCACCATTAGAAATAGCTGGGTTTTCCATGAGATACAAGACATGGAACATAGCACATGAAAACAATATTTTGTCCGATCTTAATTGGGCAACCAGTCACCATGTAATCAGGTTACAAATCTTTCTCCACGCAAAGATGAAGCAGACAGGAAATCTTCAACTAGTTTCTACCCAGAAATCTTCAACACGAAGAATAACAGGACACAAAGGTCATTTGTTCAATAATAGCCGCACTCAAGTAACTATCAGCATAAGATTGCTATGCCTGGCAAAACGCTTTGACCAAACAAACGGACAATGGAAGAGACACAGAATAACATTTCAACAGCTGAACCATGCCAAAAATAGAGTAAACTTGGGAGGCAGAGAGAAAACAGTAACAAAGTTCCAATATCATAGTTCGATACTCCGTAGTTCTAAACATTGACAAGACATTCACATCATATAAGTAAGAGCTACTGCTACCATCCAAACTGACATGTTCTACTGACAATACAAATAAGAGCTAAGAACAAAAGACATGCTCTGAATCCAAGAGCCAAGCAAACCAAGAGTCTTGAACATCCAGAGATGCCCTATGTAGAATGGAGGCTTCTCACCTTCTCCTTGCATCTCGTGGGACAGAATCGGAATAATGCTCTCTTGGAGGCGGTGCTGAGTAAGCGCCATGCAATATTGACTCTTTCCAATGTTCACCATACCTAAGAACTTGCAATTTACTCGCTCCGTATCAAAATATAAAATGTTTTAGCATGAATCTTAAACTAAAACATGTCTAGATACATGTTGGGCCCAACATGATAAAACATCTTTATATTTTGATACGGAGGGAGGAGGGAGTATGTCACAACGGAACACATGTTTTTCATTTAACATGATCAACAGCTCACGCTCGTTGACCTTAGCAGCCTTGAGGTGCCCTGATGCAGTGTTGCAAAATTCTGAACACACAAAAAGAACAGTTCACCCAACATACCAAGTTCATTCTCCAAAGTCCAAACAGGTCAGACGAGGAACCAAATTACATGCCAACATTTTCACTAATGACCATACTGAAGTGACAATCAGACACAAACTAATGCTAATTAAGTACTATGCTTGACAAAAACATCTCGACAAAAAAGAGAAGAAACAGCTAAGTGGTTTAGCAATCTGTTGTTGATTGACTGAACTTTTGTCAAGACATATGTGGTATTTGCCAGTGTGCAATCCGAGAGGAACAACCTTGGGGAGCTGGGGGCAGTGATGAACTCAATGGTGTGCATTGCAGGCAAGTGATAAATTCTTTCTGCGTTCTAAAGACATACATACATGTGTTAAGAGAAGGAAGAAGATATATACATTAACAGAGCCACGTGACCTATTCGACTTCAGTGAAAGACTGACATCTTGTCGTTCGATTTTGCTCCCGAAACTAGAGAAAGCTGTTTTAAGTCCGATGGTTTAGCTACATGGAAGAAACTGCAGAATTGCAGAGTTCTAGTTTGTGTTGAATTGGTCATACCATCACTGGAATTGCTGGGCTTTCCACGTGATCCAAGGTAAGAATGAACCAAAGCCAATAACTCGTTATACTTGCCAAAGATGAACCAAGAACTAGCATATTCCACTCGTTTCTACATGAAAAACGCCAAAACCTGGACACCAAGTACCAAGGTTCTTCCTTCAACCATAGACACAGCTAATTAGTAAGCGGTGTCATATACACATCTATGAAAGTATGCCTAACACAATATGTTCACAGACTAGGAGTTACGACCAAATTGCGCACTGAACAAGATGGATCAAACTACATACGCCAAATTCTACTCGTTTCTACATGAAAAACGCCAAAACCCGGGCATCATGTACCAAGGTTCTTCCTTCAACCATAGTCCATAGACACAGCTAATTAGTAAGTGACATAATAGACACATCTATGAAAGTATGCCTAACACAATATCCTCACAGAAAACTAGGAGTTACTACCAAATTGCGCACAGAACAAGATGGATAAAACTAACAGCCTATGGAAGAGATCCAGAATAACACTTCAACAACTAAAATGTCTTTGCTCAAAGAGCACGATCGAAAGTGAACCTGTAGTCTTTGAGATGCCACTCCTGCATCTTAACCATGGCGAATTTAAAGTAAATTTTCGGAGGCAAGGAGGAACATTAATAAAGTTCGAATGTCATAGGCCGGTACTCGACAGTTAAGAACATTAACAAAATATTCGATACATGATAATAATCAAGCACCAAACGATGACATCCCAGGTGCGACTGCAACCCTCTAATATAAATTTTCTAGTGGTAGTACTAATAAGTAAAGAAGAGCTAAGAAGAAAAGAGATTCTCCCAATCCAAAGGCATGGCAAACTGGGAGTCCTGAACGTTCAGACATACCATGTGAAGAAGGGAGACTCCTCATCTCCTTCTTGCATCTCATGACAAGGAAATGGAACAACGCTCTCTTGGAGGCGGTGCTGAGTAAGCGACATAGGATATCGACTTTCTCCAAGGGTTACAAGTCCTAAGAACTTGCCATCAATGTCGCAGCGCAACACATGCGCATGATTAAACCTCATCAGTAGCTCACGCTCGCTGAGCACCACCATATCATTGAAGCATTGCACCGCTGAACCAAGTGGTGTTTTCTTTTTATCTTTGACAGAAGTCGAATAAAGTTGCCGTGATGCCTCCAGCGTTGACACGTCAATGCGGTACTTGAAAGCCCAGATTTCAGCCTTGTAATCCTGCATCACCCAGACATCCATAGCGGTGGAACTGGGAGCAGAGTTGTTCCAGAAAGCAAGCGTCCCATTCAAGTTAAACAACTTCCAACTACTGCCTTCCGGCTTGGTGGGACTGCGCATCCACCGGAATGACTCTACTTCTGTGTCAAACACTATAATATCTTCGCTGCCTCCCGTAATGTCATTGGCATAATGAGGGTACCAATGCAGGCTGCCACAGTGGTGAACTGGTGGGAAATAATCGTACCAAAGGCACAGCGTCGACAGTAACTTATGTTCCAGGGAAGGCGACAAGACAGCTGGCATTGTGACCCTGATGTGCCTCGGCTCATCGGATCCCACGGTTACGACATATAAGCTGGATTCAGAAAGCTCTCGTGACCGTGAGACCCAGAGCACCCTGTATTCTCCGGTTGGATGGTGGTGGTAGAAACCGATAATGGTGTTGGAGAAGCCTTCCCGGACTTGAGGCAGGAGAGCATGCTTGAGGGTGACCGGTTGTAGATGTAGAATTGGGTTTCTGCTTCGGATGTCCGGCGAACGATGAGGAAGCCATCACAGGCGGCTTGGAGCTTATAGTCGTGAAGGTTTTTGGAGCCTATGAGGAAAGACCAGAGGTGCTTATTGGAAGCTGCTTTCGCACCACGGAAGATGTTGAAAGTGGCAGGCCGGCTGTCCTTGTGGATGATGGGGAGCGATGGCTGGCGGCGGTGGTGTTGGAGCATGAACCCGGGCGTGGATGTGGCACTGAGCCATGACTTGCTGACAACTCGGCAGCGGCCGACGGCCTTGGGCGTCAACCGGACGAGTATCTGATCGACGAGGATCTCTTCAGGCAGGTCCTCCAGACGGGTCCTTTTCCTTCTCGGCATGGTGCTCCGTCGAGTCCTGAAAAGACGCGGCAAGATTTAGTTTTTTTCCGTTTTGAGATTAGCAAGATTTAGTGCCCAGAGAGAGAGACGGACAAATCGAGCTGCTCATCTGCGTAGGCGCTCCGTCGTGCAGGTGAACAGCAGCTCGGTGGAGTGAGGTGCCGCTGGCTTGTCAAACCATGCCGGGGCCCTGCTCGTCCGCACCCGGGCAAGAAGGGAAGCTCCTTTAACAGGAGGCGACGAGCAGTGGCCGCATACTCGATTCGGACGCGAGGAGGAGCGGCGGCGAGCTGGATCCACAGCCGAGAAAACTAGGTATTGCGGTGTGCTAGAATGGGGATGGGGAATTTCCGGCAGGAGATGCTGACTTGCAGTTGCAGGAAGAAGGGGAGATCGACTCGGCCGAGTCTTTTTTTTCCTATTTCTTCTTTCTTTTGAGGCGAGTTTTTTTTATTTGCACAGTAATTGAGTCTTTTATTTCTTTGGATTGGAGCATGTGCATCCCACAACATGTTTTTTGAGAGCAACCACATATTTCATTAATCGACAATCAAGTTACATTAAACAACACATGTAGAAACTAAAATACAGACCGGAAAAAAATGATTATCCTGAATTTGCGGATAAAATCCTAAGAGATCGAGAAATACAAAACGATTCCTACGATTTCCTACAACCACCGTAGCGAGCGGCCACCGCCGAGACGAACGCCAGAAGAGACGTTGAGCCTGCACTGTTGCGCGCAGCGACATGCATGTCGCAGTGGCACGTCGACCGGGGACGTACCCGTGCTGTCTTAGACCCAGATCTGTCGCCTCCCGTCAAAAAAGTCGGAGAAGAACGAGAGATCCACATCTCCGGACCAACATCCTTACTCCAGAAGAACCACCTTGCCCATGCCGCCAGCGTCGTCGCGAATAACCACGAACGCCAGCGACACACCGAGAAACTGATCTCGCCAGATCTGAAGAATGGCGAGAATACCAAGCTGCCAATTTAAAGGACCGAACATCACACGTTGCTATCAACTCTAAGGCGCCACCGTGAAGGTCGCCGCCAGTATGGGAGTAGAGTTAAGACATATTTATTTCGTCGGACGCCGCTCCCACCATCACAACTGCGCACCACAGCGCAGACAGACCTATACCCTAATTATTAGACCAGGAGGGAGGGGGGCGAGGTCCCATTTCTCTCCTTCTGCCGAGGCGGCGAGCGAATGGAGAGGGGACGAGCGATCTGGCCGGTGGAGACCGGGGAGGTTTTTTTTTCCGCTGCCGCCTAGCTCCGGCAGAGAAGAGGCGAAGAATCCCCAACAGGATCTGAGTGTCAATCTCTCTGCATCGTGTTGTCATCGAACTTATCACCTGAAATTCGATAAGATATATGGTGATGTGTTCTGCTGCTGCGCTATGTTGATTGATCGACTGAAATTTGGCCAGGACCGATGAGGAGCAAGTTTTGGGTAGCTGGGCTCAGCGTCCAGCGGAGACTCGATTATGTGGAGCGATGATCATATTCCTGCCCTGATGTCACGTACATGTGTTAAGAAAAGGAAGATGAAGCACCGTCAGCCAAAGATTGACAGCTTGCGGTTTGATATTTGGTCTGGAAACTAGAGCTTGCAGTTACGAATTAAGAGTGCTAGGTGTTCACTTTCAGGAATGAAGTACTGTCATTGTTAGTAGAAGACTGAGAGCCTGCCGTTGGATCGTTTCTCTCTCGAAACTAGAGCTAGCAATTGTGAATTACCAGTGCTGGGCGTTCACTTCTCTCTGAGAGTTTGTGTACATAGAAGCAATCGAGATCAGAAAATTTTTACAATCCAGTTTCATATCAAATTGGCCGAACTAACCATGCAAAAAACTTTATGCTGGCAGAGATGAACCAAGGACCGTGTAAACATAAAAATCTTGCTCTAGGAAAATGCCAGTAATTGGACGCCAAACATAAAGTAAATAAATAAAACAGCTGAACAGAAGCCTTGGCAGTTCTTCCAACAACGACCAAAGTACAGGCATGGGAAAGTATCAACCAGGCATGGATTGTGCTGATTAAATGACATTGCATAAGCAGCTAAACAAAGTACTGAATCATGTTGACACTGTCAGAAAAAAAATCACGCTGCATAACCACGCTGGAGAGCATGAGCAACAGGTGCTATTAGCAATTACTTTTTCAGCGTTTGGACCAAACCGCATACTGAACAACAAAGAAGAAACTACCAGGCATGAAAGGAGAGATACTGAATCTAATGAAATAACCAGAGTGTTTCACTGTCAGAAAAAAATCACTTAAACAAGACCGAACTAACCATGCAAAAAAAAAAAAAATGCAAGCAGAGATGAACCAAGGGGACCACGTAAATGTGAAAATCTTGCTCCAGGAAAACGCCAGTAGTTGGACGCCAAACATAAGTAAATAAATAAACAGCTGAACAAAAGCCTTGGCAGTTCTTCCAACAACGACCAAAGTACAGGCATGAGAAAGTATCAACCAGGCATGGATTGTGCTGATTAAATGACATTACATAAGCAGCTAAACAAAGTACTTGACTGAATCATGTTCACACAGAGAGCATGAGCAACCAGGTGCTATTAGAAATTACTTTTTCAGCGTAATGAAATACTAGAATGTGTCACCTGTCAAAAAAAAAAAGCATTCAGTCAAACGAGACTGAATAGCTCATCATAGCAGTTACATTCTTGCTTCTTAACAATGCAATCCGAAAGTCAAAATTACCTTGCTACAACAAAAAACAAAGCCCCGGCAGTACCAGCAAAACTGGGAAGTGGAGAGTGGAGACCAAACAAATAGCCTATGGAAGAGATCCAGAGCAAAACATAAAAAATGCAGGAGTTACGACTAAATTGAACACTGAACAGCAGAGATCAAACTAGCAGCCTATGGAAGACACACAATAACATTTCAACAACTCAAAAATGCCTTTCCTCAAAGAAACCAAGAGTGAATCTCTCATATTAGCGATGTCTTTCGTGTATCTTAAGTTCTTAACCATGCCAAGAAGTAAAGTTGGGTAGCAAGGAGGAACAGCAATAAGTTCTAAACTTCTAATAGCATAGATTGGTACTCCCCAGTTCAGAACATTAAGAAGACGTTCAAGACATGATAATAAGCAAGCACCAAATGATGACAGCAAAGGTGCTACAGCAACCTTCCAAAATGACACGACTAACAAGTAAGAAGAGCTAAGAACATAAGACATGCCCTGAATCCAAGAGTCCTGGAAATTCAGAGATGCGCCATAGAGAATGGATGATCCTCATCTTCTTGCATCCCATGGTACGGAAATGGAGTAATGCTCTCTTGGAGGCGGTACTGAGTAAGCACCATACAATATTGACTCTTTCCAATGTTCACCATACCTAAGAACTTGCCATCTAAGTCATAATGCAACACCCGTTTTTTATTAGCCTAATATGCATGCTTCCAAGTTCACCGTGCACTAGTGCCAAATATAATAGCTATCCAAGACATGAACTAACCACAGGAAAACAATATTTTGGCCATATTTGTAATCGAGTTACAAATCTTTCTCCTGGCAAAGATAAAGCATCCAACTAATCTACCTTCTTCCAGGAGAGCACATTCTCAACTCGTTACCACCACAAAATGTAAAATCATGGACACAAAAACAGCAGGAAACAAAGGCCCAAAGCTATAAGTTTCTGTCTTCAATCATAGCAGCACTCAAGTAAATATTAGAGACAATACTGCTAATTGAGTCCCCGAATTAACAAAGAGCAGGTCCAACCCAATTTGTGTATCTGAACAATGCCAAATTAGAGTAAAACTGGAAGGTGGAAAGGAACACTAATAAAGTTCCAATATCGTAGATTGATACTCCATAGTTCAGATACTTAACAAGAGGTTCGCTACACATAATAAGTAAGAGCTACTGCGGCCTTCCAGTATCATAGATCCAGAACATTAACCGGATGTTCAACACATCATAATAAGTAAGGGTTACTGCTACCATCCAAACTGACATTTTCTACTGACAGTACTAATAAGAGCTAAGAACAAAAGACATGCTCTGAATCCTAAGGGCAAAGCAGACCAAGAGACTTGAACATTCGGAGATGCCCTGTGTAGAATGGAGGCTCCTCATCATCTCCTTGCATCTCTGAATCCAAAGGGCAAAGCAGAGCAAGAGTCTTGAACATTCAGAGATGCCCTGTGTAGAACGGAGGCTCCTCATCATCTCCTGAAGAGCTAAGAACATTCAGAGATGCCCTGTGTACTGATAGTAGTACTAACAAGTTAGAATAGCTAAGAACATAAGACATGCGCTGAATCCAAGAGCAAAGCAAACCAGGAGACCTGGAAATTCAGACATGCACCATAGCGAATGGATGATCCTCATCTTCTTGCATCCCATGGTACGGAAACGGAGTAATGCTCTCTTGGAGGCGGTGCTGAGTAAGCGCCATACAATATTGACTCTTTCCAATGTTGACCATACCTAAGAACTTGCCATCTATATCACAACGCAACACTCGCTTTTTATTAAACTTGATCAACAGCTCACGCTCGTTGACAATAGCCATATCATTGAAGCCGCGAACCGTTGAATCAATTGATGTTTTCTTTTTCTTTTTGGAAGAACTTAAATAAAGTTGCCTTGATGCCTCCACCATTGACACGTCAATCCGGTACTTCAAAGCCCAGATCTCAGCCTCATAATCCTGCATCACCCAAACATCTATAATGGTGAAACCGTAGAAACCGCTAGCCGAGCCAGCCCAGAAAGCCAGCATCCGTTCATGTTGAACAACTTATTAGGCGACAACTGGGTGGGACTGTGCATCCACCGGAATGACTCGGCTTCTGTGTCAAACACAATAATGTCCCCGCCACCTCCCGTAATGTTGCTGGCACCATAATGACACCAGTGCAGGCTGCCATGATGGTGGGCTGGTGGTGGACAATTGAAAAAACGGCACCAACTCAGTAACTTCTGTTCCACCGAAGGCGGAGAGGCTGTTGGCATTCTGACCGTGACGTGCCTCGGCTTATCAGATCCCACCGTGAGGACGTATAAGCTGTTCTGAGACAAGTGAATCGACCTTGAGACCCAGAGCACCCTGTATTCTCCAGTTGGATGATGCCGGTAGAAACCGATTACAGTGTTGCTGATGTGTTTCCCAACTTGAGGCAGGGGTAGGAGAGCATGCTTGGGTTGCAGATGTAGAATCGGGGTCTCTGGTACACGATGAGGAAGCCATCACAGGCAAGGTGGAGGCAATTTTCTGCATGTTGTGTGTCGAGTGATAGGAATGGCCAGAGCTGTTGACTCCAGGCGCCAGGAGCGAGGACGACGAGATTGTTGGGCCGGCCCATCCCATCGACAATGGGGAGCGAGGGCTGGCGGTGGTGGTGTTCTAGCAAGAATCCAGGCGTGGAGGTGGCACTGCGCCACGACATGCTGACTGCCCGGCAGCGGCCGATGTCCTTGGACGGCAACCGGATGAGTATCTGATCAACGACGATCTCCTCGGGCAGGTCATCGAGCTGGGTCAGGCGTCTCCTGTCCGACATGGTGCTCAGTCGAATCCGGTCAACTGAAGAGAAACGGCAAGCTTTATTTAGTGCCCAAGAAGTAAATTGCTTCAGTGACCGTCTAAAATGGTGAGGCATGAGAAATACACGAGCGAGGCGAGGCGGGTTTACCCTCGGAGACGCACGGAGTAGGAGGGTCCAGTGACGGCGGCGAGCTATGTGGGCATGGCGAGCGCGTTCCCTCGCCTCTAGACACGAACACAAGGGAGATGTGAGCGCCAATGGTAAAAGCAGAATGTAAGAAGGCACAGGACGAGAGAGGCGAAGGTGCTGACCTGCGTCGGGGAAGAAGGCACTCCGGCGTGCTCCCGTGGGAGCTATTGCGGCGAGAGGGGAACAGCAGCTCGGTGCAGTGAGGCGACGCTGGCTGACCGGCCTAGGACGGCGGAATCAGACCATGCCGGGGCCGTGCGCGTCCCAACTGGAAGCCATTGGCGCGAGGTGCGGAGGCTCGATCCGGATGCTGGACGCGACGAGCAGCTGCCGCGAGCTCGATTTGGAGGGGCGGCGAGCTGGATCCAGTGGGGAGTGAGGAAAAAATTACTAGGTCTTGCGGTGTATTCGAAAGCGATGGGGAAATTCCGGTCGAGCACGGTATAGAAAGGAGATTTTTTTTGCGTACTCGTATGTCTTTTAGGTGGGTCTTTTTATTCCTTTTGGTGCATCTACTGTTTCCCTAAAAATTACTTTTTTTTAGGGATCCCTAAAAATTACTTGGTAAAACTTGGACAATTTTTTTGCCACCATGCAGAGCTCTGCAATTTAACATACTCCCTCCGATCCATATTAGTGGGCACAACTTTGTCTACATACACATGTATCTAGTCTAAATACTTAACTAGATACATATGAATTTAGACAAACCTATGCCCACTAATATGGATCGGAGGGAGTATTAGAATTAGTTTTTGAGTTCAAGGAAAAAATTAAAATACAAAAAAATAAGTTTTCTAATCCCAACAACTGTGTTGTTTTCGCCTTCCCAAGACTTTCTCCCGTTTTTTAAGCAGGCGTACCGCTTGGCCTCGTGCACGTGTTGTCTCCCCTACCAGACAAGTGATCATGCATACACATACAACAACTTTAGTTTTCTTTTACGAAAACACAGTATAGACGCATGGGACCTATTCGACTTCAGTCCTGTTATCGTTAGAGAAAGACTTCACTGATTATTGTCGCTCATTTTTTGCTCCGGAAACTAGAGAAACCTGTTGTTGTGAATTTCCAGTACTTGCTTTTCAATCCGACCGTTAAGCTACATGGAAGAATTAAACTGCAGAATCGCATAGTTTCAGTTTGTGTGGATAGAAGCAATCGGTTGATGCCTAACAAAATATGTTGACAGAAAAATATAAAAGTGGCGACCAAATTGCGCACTGGACAAGAGAGATTATGGCATCTCTAACCGATCCCCTATCGGTTAGAGGAGTAAATGGAGGAGTAAACTTTAGAGGAGTAAAAGTACTCCTAAAGGTGGTCGGCGCCGAACCGATCCCCTAAATTTAGAGGAGTAAACTTTTTTTTGCCCCATTTCTTGCCGACGATCCATCGAACACCTCAGGCTCGTCGACGTTGACGACGGCCGCCCGCGGTGGCCGGCCTCGGGGAGGGTTCGCCGTCGAGGCCTTGCGCGTCGAAGAGGCAGCTGCAGCCTTCGGAAGCGCCACCTCGGCCTTCTTCCTATTCTTCTTGGCCGCCGCCTCCGCGAGCGCCACCTTGGCCGGAGTCGGCTTGCTCTGCCGCCGGCCGGCCACAGGAGCAACGGGAGGACGCGGCGCCACCTCGGGAGCCTCCACGCGCTTGCCGCCGGCCTTACCGGAGGCCTTGACGGCCGTGCTTTTTGGCCCCCAACCTTTTTCCGATTGCGGCGGAGATCTCCGATTGCGGCGGCGTCGGGGCGTCTCCGGCGCCGGGGATGGTCGGAGAAGGTGCGCCGGAGAGCTACGCGTCGATCTCGGGCGGCGTCGGCGACATCGGCGCCGGCGGGAAGGCGGGCGGGAAAGAACGGCGGCAGGCGGGAAGAGGAGGTCGGGAGGCGGGGACTTTTTCGGGAAAAAACGAGCTCGCCCCGTCGATTCCGGCGATGGCGAGAGGCGGCGAGCGAGGGAGAGGTGGGCCGGAGGGCGGCGGAGGGACCGGGGTGGGGGCGGCGGGGTATGGGGGTCGCCGGCGGCGACGCCGGCGGGAATAGGTGTGGCGGGTCGGGAGGCTGGAGGTTTTCTCGGAATTGATTTCGGAGGAGTATATTTAGGAGTCGGGAGCCACTTTTACTCCTCCGATGAGTAAATTTTTTCTCCTCTAACCGTTTTGGGGA
This sequence comes from Poa pratensis, assembly GCA_947311845.1. Taxonomy (NCBI): domain Eukaryota; kingdom Viridiplantae; phylum Streptophyta; class Magnoliopsida; order Poales; family Poaceae; genus Poa; species Poa pratensis. The sequence continues at coordinate 6,265,167 of CAMZMU010000070.1, forward strand.
TCGGTTAGGTGCCGCCGCTGCGTATTTTTACTCCTCTAACCGATTTTAGGGGATCGGTTAGAGATGCCCTAAGAGCCTATGGAAGAGATCCAGAATAACACTTCAGCAACCAATAATGCCTTCGCTCCAAGAGCATGATCAAAACTGAATATGTAATCTTTGTGATGCCACTCTGCATCTTAACCATGCCAAAATTAAAGTAATTTTTCGGAGGCAAGGAAGAACATTAATAAAGTTCTATTGTCATAGATCGGTAATCGAAAGGTCACAACATAACAAGATGTTCAAGACATGATAATAAGCAAGATTCAAATGATGACATCCCATGTGAAACTCCAACCATCCAATATAAAAGGTTCTAGTGGTAGTACTAATAAGTAAGAAGAAAACTAAGAAAAAAAGGATATTCTCTCAATCCAAAGGCATGGCAAAATAGGAGTCCTGAACATTTAGACATACCATGTTGAGAAGGGGGTCTCCTCATCTTCTTCTTGCTTCTCATGACAAGGAAATGGAACAATGCTCTCTTGGAGGCGGTGCTGAGTAAGCGACATACGATGTTGACTTTTTTCAAGGTTTACAAGTCCTAAGAACTTGCCATCAATGTCGCATCGCAACACATGCTCATTATTAAACTTGATAAGAAGCTCACGCTCGTTGAGCACAGCCATATCATTGATCGATTGCACTGCTGAATCAAGTGGTGTTTCTTTTTATCTTTGACAAAAGTTAAATAATGAGAAGTTAAATAGAGTTGGCGTGATGCCTCCAGCGTTGACACGCCAATCCGGTACTTGAAAGACCAGATTTCTGCCTTGTAATCCTGCATCACCCACACATCCATCACGGTGCAACTGGGTGTAGTCGAGTGCCAGAAAGCAAGCATCTCATTCATGTTAAACAACTTCCAACGATGGCTCGACTTGGTGGGACTGTGCATCCACCGGAATGACTCGAGTTTTGTGTCAAACACAAGAATATCTCCAGCGCCTCCCGGAGTGTCGTTGGCGCCATAAGAGTACCAGTGCAGGCTGCCACAGTGGTGGACTGGCGGTAGATAATAGGACCAACGGCGCAGCTTCTCAAATAACTCATGTTCCACGGAAGGCGGCAAGACAGCTGGTACTGTGACCTTGACGTGCCTCGGCTCATCGGATCCCACTGTTAGGACATATAAGCGGGATTTAGAAAAGCTGTCCGCCTTTGATACCCAGAGCACCCTGTATTCTCCTGTTGGATGGTGCCAGTAGGAACCGATTACTTTGGTGAAGTAGTCGTCCCCAACTTTAGGCTTCGGGAGGAGAGCATGCTTGCGGGTAACCGGGTTGTAGATGTAGAATCGACATCCAGATCGGGAACTCTGGTGGCATACCACGAGGAAGCCATCATAGGCGCCTTCGAAGCTATACTCGTGGCGGTTTTTGAAGCCTACGAGGAAAGACCAGAGGTGGTTATTGGAAGTTTTCGCCCGGAAGGCGCCACGACTTATGTCGAAAGTGGCAGGCCGCCCGTTCCAATCGATGATGGGAAGCGATGGCTGGCGGCGGTGGTGCTCGAGCATGAATCTGGGCGTGGATGTGGCACTGAGCCATGACTTGCTGACAACTCGACAGCGGCCGACGGCCTTGGACGGCAACCAGACAAGTATGTGATCGACGATGATGTCTTCAGGCAGGTCCTTGAGACGAGTCTTTCTCCTTTTCGGCATGGTGCTCCGTCGAGTCCAGTCAATTGAAAAGACTCGGCAAGATTTAGTGCCTGAGAGAGGGCAAAGACGACTCCCACGCGAGCGACGGCGGCGAACTAGGTGAGCCGTGAGCATCGAGAGAGACGGCGGCCGGTCTGGGGAAAAACTGTGCGAGACCTCGTGGGTACATGCGTGACGAAATTTAGCGATCACCTATTTGGGCTGATGACTCCTTGGGCTAGCTAGGAAGTACATGTCGCATGGGCTGGGCTTCAGCCAAAGGAAAACGAGGTAACCAACCCACCTATTTCTCCATTTTTTTAAACAAGGCAAAATATTTGACTTCCATTGATATAGAAGAAGTGAATTAGCCAATTTATAAGAAAAACTGGCTGAAAATCGATACAACAGAAAAACGCAACACGTCGATCCCGAGTCCACGACCAAATCGCCCGAGCATCCAGATCATGCTCAAACACATCAACGCAACATGGCGGAGGTGAGAACCGGAGCCGTCGTTCTGACGTCTATGGGGGCTCCACGACCGCGTAAAACCTAGACGATGCCGAATATCAAGACAATGCCAACTACAGAACAAGGCCAACCCGACAAGGGTAGTGAAAGGGCTACTCAACGATAACACCAAGGAGGGGAAGGAGCCCGAGAGTGCCACCATCACCGGCACATCAACCGAGGCCGGTGCAGGGTTTTCACCCGGAGCTTACTGATCCCGAAGCCGCATCCATCTGTCCGAAGTAGCAAAGATCGCCATGCAACATAGTAGATGGTGATGTCGGTCCATCCACACATGTCGTGAGGTGTCGCGGCAGCTGCTGCATATTGTAGCTACCATCTTGGTACTCCTTGAGCTTTGTCGGCGGGTCGAAATCCGGGAGAAAGCTTTGCACGCGGATCTCAGTCGGTACCAAAAGTGGCGCCTTCGAGTGTCGTTCCCCTTCTTGTTTGCGTCGTTGTGAAGCTTCGACCTGGTACGCCACGAGTAATCCAATGATCTCCGGGTGAAAAGCTAAGCTCGACGGAGCGGGTGATAGTGACGGACGCGTCACTACCTTGTTGGAGGCATCATCTTGGAGTTATTGGCTCTCGCTATACGACGAGTTCGATCAGCGGCGGATGGGTAGGTTGGCTCTATGTTCAGGTTGGACGGACACCGGGGGCGGCCCCGGATGGTAGTGTTACGTCGAGGCGGCGGCGTCGGTCTCCCGTGCAGCGACGGTCCTATAAGGCAGGGTTTGTCGACCCAGCTGGTTCATCTTCGAGCAATGTGAAGATCAATATGGTTACTACGTCAGGGTGGCGGCCCCGAATGTGCCGCGACATTCAAGGACTGCACATGCAATCATCTAGGTGGCTAGGGCTACATGTGGGTTGTGCCATGCGGTGTTGCGGCTGCCGTCCGGTTTTGGTGTCGAGTGATGTAAGTCGGGGCGGTAGTCCTGGAGCCGGAGGTATGTTTTGTTGCGTTTAGCAGACTATTGTAGTGTGGACGACGGTCTTCTGCGGTTTTTTGACTCAGTTTTCCTTATAAACAAGGCAATGTATGGTTTTTTAGCCCGGCATCCTTTATAAACTGGGTCGATCTATTCTATCTAATCGAGCGGCAGAAATCAACTGCCTTGTCCCTAAAAAAAATCTTGCACATGTAACATTTTTTGGCTTTGAGGCGGCAACGTGAAAGAACAGAAAAACTGAAATCCTAAGTCTAGCCACAACCTTAACCCATTCTGCTTTGAGGCGGCTGTTAATAAAGGTTGTCTCCAACGTTTATCATTAGAGACGGCCAGTAAACAGAGCCGTCTACAAGCTTATTGGAGCCGCTATTTTTATTAGCCGTCTTCACATGGAACATTTTTGGAGATGGTCGTTAATAAAAACTAGCACAAATATTATTAGAGACGAAATGAAAATTGTGGCCGGATGAGGGTTTTTTCCTAGATGGATTCTTTTAGGTTTAACTGACTCTAGGTACCATCTGGGATACTCAAATTGTACTACTAGTGGAACCAAGAAAACTAAATAATCAGAGGAATCTTGACAAACAGGGAGTGGTGGGAAGAAGGCAAGGAGACGGTTACCTGCTGGATCCGAAGAAAAGTCGGGTGATGACTGAATGGACGACATGGACGACTTGCTCCGCACGAGAGTTGATTGCATAGAACTACCACTTTACGCTCTAAATTCCGAAAAACTATCACTTTACGTTTGAATAGCTAAAAACTACCACTATTCGGCTGATTGTTTGCAATGTGCGCAAATTCATGTCTAAACAAAAATTGACAGCAAATCTGACGTGTGGACCCCACCAGTCAGTGCTGACGTCGCAGCACACATGGACTGTTTGCTGAGGTGGCAGCAAATGTGGACATGGCCCCACCTGTCGGACCAATAAAAAATAAAAAATATAAATATCAAAAGAAAAAGGGAAAAAATCATATATTTTTTCTGTTTCTATTTCTCTTTTCTTTTCTTTTCCAATAAAAAATAAAAATCAAAAGGTGAGATGAGGCCACGTATGAACCAAGGTCAACGCATCCCTTCCCAACTGATGGCTCACCAGATCGAGCTGCGCGAGCCGGCAGCAACTCGCCTTCGGTCGTGTGCGGCGACCTCGGCGGCGTCCCCCTGCCCGGCGGTGGCGAGCTCGAGCACGGCGACCCAGAGCGTGGCCGCGAGGAGGTCCGCTAGCCGGGCCAGTGCGCCGGCGTAGCCACCCTCGGTGCGCGTGGGGCGGGGCGGCCGGGATGAGGCATTGGGGCGGGGTTGACGGGGGAGTGTGCCGCGCCCCTCTGCGGCTCTGCTCGTCGCGCTGCCGCCCGGAGGTCGCCACCCGCTGATGTCTACGCACGCTTCTATTCTTGTAGACAGTGTTGGGCCTCCAAGAGCAGAGTTTGTAGAACAGCAGCAAGTTTCCCTTAAGTGAATCACCCAAGGTCTATCGAACTCAGGGAGGTAGAGGTCAAAGATATCCCTCTCAAGCAACCCTGCAATTAAGATACAAGAAGTCTCTTGTGTCCCCAACACACCTAATACACTTGTCAGATGTATAGGTGCACTAGTTCGGCGAAGAGATAGTGAAATACAAGTAATATGGATGATTATAAGTAGTAACTGTAATCTGGAATAAAGATGGCAGCAAGCAAACATGTAGCAGAACTTGTTGTAAACGGTGTTTCAATGCTTAGAAACAAGGCCTATGGATCATACTTTCACTAGTGGTACTCTCAACATGTTAGCACAACTGAATGCAAGTAAATGATACTCGGGATTATTCTCCTTCTTGATAACACAAGAGTACTATGTGTAGGACTGCAAAAGCACTCCTCAAAGTCTGAGTAAACAAACACCACAATTCCCAAGAATAAGCCATGATAAATGTCTAAATTATTCATAGAGTCACACAAGTACCCACACTGTCACCTTGATACCGTGTTGTCACAATGACTCCAGAAACTAGACAAAATCACTTGAGTAGCAAAAACATTATTAATGTATTCCGCGATTGACATGGTATGCCTATCGGGTACCCTACCATGAGGGTACCTGGTGCACGTATCGACTAGGCCCAACTATCAGAGCCTACATGAAGCCCATGAAGGGAGGCCCACGAAGATGGAGTATCCTCCAAGTTTGGCGAAACAATAGTCGGTTTAGAGTTTCCTTACTTGTAAATCGAGTCGGTTACGAACACCCGAGACCCAGCCTATTATTTAAGGACTGGGAGGGCCATCGAACCAGACACGTACTTTCAGAGCCACCAAAACCCTAGCGAGATCGACATCTCGCCGGGACCTTGTAACCATCATATTCACAAAGCAATAACAGACAGGCAGGACGTAGGGGTGTTACCTCCACACGAGGGCCCTGAACCTGGGTAAAATCTTTGCCCTGCTTGTCAGCCGACGATACTTCCAGCTCTACCACGTTCTCTCCCCCATATTCATAACCTAGGGACCTTAACCATGGGTCTTGATGAGTCTACCCCTCGTCAAGTGGCGCCGTCTGTGGGAAAGAATAGCGCTGGACTCGAAGTTTCGCCGATCACACCAGCAAACGGCAACTCGCCGATCTCATCTGCAAACGGCAACTCGCCGGCCATGTCAGCAAACAGCAACTCGCCGATCCAGGCGACACACGGCGACTCGCCGATCCACTCGAAAAGCGGCAGCCTGCCCGCTTCACCTGCAAAAAGCGCATCTGCTCTTCCAATGAATTTCAATCCGCACTCGCCAGAGCTTCAGGAGGCGTTTTCCGGCCTTGAATCAGGTTTGAGTTTGACTGTTGGAGCATTCAATTTTTTCGTAAACAATCTTGGCACGCAGGACTCGACAGATCCGCAACAACTGGCGCTGGGGCACTCGAGGCTCCGTCGACTGCGCTCGCCCCGTCGTCGATTCCTGAAGCCTGCTCGCCCGCAACAACCATGTCGACCGGCGAGATCGACAGGTTCATGATGACGGAACTCCAAGGCGAGGAGGCAGAATCAGCATACCGCACAAGCAACGTCGACTTCAACCTACCACTCGACGAGAGTTTCGACTGCGGGATCTCCCTCGATGACTTCTACGAGCCCGCGATTCATAACGACAGCAACGTCGACTCGGAGATCTTCACCAACACCAACCTCGACTCAGAAATCCATAATGGCTTCGCCAACACCGAGATGAGCATAGGCGATGAGCACATCGACAACGAGATTCGCCTCGAAGATCTACTCGATGAACACACTGGCTCTGACATGAGCCTCGACGGCGACGTCGAGTCCATGACTGGAATCGACAGCACATACACCTGTCCACGGGTCACGCCCCATCAGGTCTACGTGGCCTTCTCCGCAGAATCATCCGCAGACGCAGCCGCTCGCAGGCCTGCACAATTCCCATGCACGGTAACCATGCCGGATGGGGTCACAACCTTGACAATCACGGAGGAGATGGCAGCAAAAGCAGATAAAGTCATAAAGGAGTGCACAATGATGCCACCAAATTCCACCCCAGAGGAGATGTTGACCTTCCAGTACTTCAACTGGCAGGAGTCAATTCGACTGCAAAACTACCGAGCGACGCTCGAAGAGCGCAAAAGGCAAGCCAGCCTCTCGAGTGCCCGAAGAAGGGAGCAATCCCTCGGGTCCACAAGCAACCAACCCCACGACCTAGGTCGCGGTTGGCAAGCCTTCCAGAACATGAAAGGGTAGCAATCACCCGTAACCTGTCGTTCATGACAGAGGACGCTAACGGAATCCCAGTGCCCAAAACTGCTGCGGGTGCATTATTCTCCGTAGGTGCTTACCTCAAGGCAATGCAACCTCCGGCGAATGACCCTAACGCAGCCCTGCATCGCCAACAACTCAAATCGCTAGCTCTAGCGGCACAGGCTATACAGCCAGAAGACAAAACTCCAGCAAGGAATCGCGATCGCGACATAGTCGACTCACGACACGCAGCACATCATCGCAGTGGTCGCAGCCACCACTCGGATGAAGGAAGGAGAAGCACGCGCCGGCACAGGTCCAGCAGAAGCAGATCTCGAAGATCCTATAGCAGCGATTCATACTCTGATCGCGAACCAGAGCCATGCGGAGCATTGTGCTTCACTCGACGCATCCGTGAGACGCGGATGCCCAAAGGTTCAAGTTGACAGGCGAACAACCCAAGTACAACGGTCGCCAAGAACCTTCCGGGTGGCTAGAAGATTACAGACTCGCCGTGGCATGCCAGCGTGGCACGAACACCACGGCGATGCAGTACATACGACTCATGCTCGAAGGAACTGCCCGCGACTGGCTCAAGGCGCTCCCTCCATCATCATACGACTCGTGGGACGATTTCCGCAGAGACTTCATCAAAAACTTCGAGCCTCTATGTGAGCGCCCGAAGACATTCGAAGAATTAAGGGCATGCACTCAACGATCAGACGAGTCGTTGAGATCATACATACGGCGGTGGACCGAAATACGCAATTCGGTTGGCAAAGTGTCAGAAGACAGGGCCATGGATGCCTTCATACAAGGTCTCGCCAGGAAGGACTTCAAAGAGGCACTGGTCGTGAAAAGCCAACCTCCCTGGCTGACCTCATCAAAGTTGCGACTGAGTGGGCAGATGGAGAGGATTCTGTACGCAGATCCCGTGCTTCCCCACACGCGACAACTACGAAAGCGGCAGTCGAGGCCGCAGAGATTCATACAGAGAAGATCGCAGGCGCAAACGTTCCAAACGTCCTTACGACGATAACAGACCCGAGTTCATGGCGGCTGGATACACACAACCCGGGAGGACCAAGATAGAAGCAATCGACGCTCGGATGATCGACGGGACAGTCGAGATCGCGAGCAGCGGAGCGACAGCTACAAAAGGCAAGAATGGCGCAAACGCAGCGACGCAAAACCCGAGCGGTCATTCGAGGAAAAGATGGACGACTGGTGCAGATTCCACCTCTTCAAGGGGGACGACGGAAAACTACGCTCCAATCACACCCTAAGGAACTGCAGGGAATTCGACCAAATGGCGACTGACTACATGATACGACTCAAAAGGTACGGCCCAGCACCTGCTCAGCCCACGCCTGCACCCGCACCACAGCCGAACGCTGTGCCCGCTCTCATGGCGCCACAGCCGCCACCGCAACCACCACCACAGCCTGCTCCAGGCGCAAACCTCGCAGGTGCCATACAACCCGTACTACGGGCGGAAGATGATCAATATCCACAGCCCCACGGGCAGATGTACATGATACAAAAGGGTCGCCCCTCCAACAGGCAGCAAAAGCTAATCACTCGACAGGTGAACATGGCTGTCATGGCACCTCCTGCCGTGCCCGAATTTCTGAAGGGATCGGAAACCATCATAAGCTTCAGTCGAGAGGATCATCCCCCAGCTGTAGTTCGACCAGGGCACGCGGCTCTGGTACTCGACGCGCAAATAGGAGGCTACGCCATGACCAAGGTCTTCATGGATGGAGGCAGCGGCATAAACATCATCTTCGCGGACACGCTCCGCAAAATGAACAGGTCAGTCGAAAACCTCCCAAAATCTTCAAATACCTTCCACGGTATCGTTCCTGGCAAAGCAATTAGCCCAGAAGGCACCATACAACTCGACGTTACGTTCGGGGACAAAAGCCACTTCAGGACAGAGTCGATTGAGTTCGAGGTCGTCGACTGGAAATCACAATACCATGCTATTCTTGGTCGCCCGACGTTTGCTCGATTCATGGCGGTGCCACACTACGCGTACCTCACGCTGAAGATGCCAGGACCAAAGGGAGTCATCACTGTCCGTGGAAACTTTCAAAGGTCCGATGCTTGCGACCGCGAGTTCAGCAAAATCTCCGAGATGTTCGGGGTGGAAGAATCACTCGCCGACTGGCGATTTCCAACGACCGCACACTCCTTCCGGAGCATAAGAAGTTGGCAGTCGACAGATCCTTCAATGCTACAAATGACACAAGGTCGCATCAGGTGCACCCGACCGATCCGTCCAAGACAGTCAACATATCTTCGAGCCTGCCTATCGCATAGGAAGGCGCGCTCGTCGAATTCCTCCGTGAGAACTGGGAAATATTTGCGTGGTGTCCAGCCGACATGCCAGGTATTCCCAGGGAATTCGCCGAGCACTCTCTCCAATTGTTTCCAGATGCAAAGCCAGTCAAGCAAACGATGCGTCGAATCTCCGGCCCAAAGCGAACCGCAGTCGAATCTGAAGTCGACCGGTTACTCGCAGCAGGATTCATTAGGGAAATCAAGAAATCACAATGGGTGGCCAACCCCGTACTCGTAGAGAAGAAGCATACAGACATCCTTCGGATGTGCGTGGACTTCACAGCGCTGAACAAGTGCTGTCCAAAGGATCACTTCCCGCTACCCCGAATCGACCAGATCGTCGACTCCACCGCCGGATGCGCACGACTCTCCTTTCTGGATGCTTACTCAGGTTATCACCAGATAAGGATGAAGCAAGAAGACGAAGAAAAAACGGCGTTCATAACCCCACTCGGGGTCTACTGCTACACAACTATGCCCTTTGGGCTCAAAAACGCGGGTGCAACATACCAGCGCATGATGCAGGACTGCCTCAAAAAGCAAATCGGACGCAACGTCCAGGTCTACGTGGATGACATTGTCATTACCACAAGGGAAGAACACACACTACTCGACGATTTGAGGGAGACGTTCGCAAACCTCAAACGCTTCCATATCAAGCTCAATCCTAAGAAGTGCACGTTCGGCGTTCCAGCCGGGCAGCTCCTAGGGTACCTAGTCTCTGCCCGTGGAATCGAAGCAGACCCGGAGAAAATACAGGCCATCCTCACAATGCAAAGGCCTTCAAAGCTTCACGATGTGCAGAAACTAGCAGGACGAGTAGCAGCGCTCAGTCGATTCATCAGCAAACTGGGTGAAAAGGCTCTACCATTCTATCGACTGATGAAGAAGGCGGACAAGTTCGAGTGGACGCCAGAAGCTGAAGCAGCCTTCACAGATCTCAAGCGGATCCTCACAAGCCCTCCGATCCTCGTCGCACCTAAGGAACGGGAACCACTCTACCTGTATGTCTCGGCTACAAACAGGGTGGTGAGCACCGTACTGGTAGTCGAACGCATGGAGGAGGGGCACATCCAAAGCATACAACGTCCAGTCTACTACCTGAGCGAGGTTCTCTCCATATCAAAACAGCGGTACCCGCACTATCAAAAGCTGGCATACGCTGTATTCATGTCCTCAAGGAAGTTGACACACTACTTCACCGAGCACCCGATCACCGTGGTAAGTAACTCAGCAATCGGTGATATCCTCACAAACCCCAATGCAACGGGTCGAGTCGCAAAATGGCTCATCGAGCTGGCTCCAAGAGACATCAAGTACGAGCACCCGAAGGCTATCAAAGCACAAGTCCTACCCGACTTCACAACCGAGTGGATAGAGGCCCAATTACCTGGAGCACCAGACGTGTCCAATTCCTGGACCATGTACTTCGATGGGTCCAAGAAACACGAAGGCGCAGGCGCAGGCGTCATCCTCATATCACCAAAAGGGGACAAGCTACGTTATGTTTTGCAGATGGGATTCAAACTACCCTCCAATAACGAGGCTGAATACGAGGCTCTGATCCATGGCATGCGGATGGCAAAAGCACTTGGGTGCACTCGATTGATGATCTACGGCGACTCCAATCTCGTGGTGCAGCAAACAATGAAGGCCTGCGACGCAATCGCGGACAACATGATCGCTTATCGCGACCTGTACAACACACTGGAGGGCAGCTTCGAGGCTGCGAGTTGAGGCACATAGGAAGGGAAAGTAACGAAGAAGCAGACATGCTAGCCAATCTTGGCTCAACTGGCGCACAAATTCCACCTGGTGTCTTCCTCGAGCGCATCGAACACAGATCTATCAAGGAGAAACGAGAGCCTCCTCCGTCGACTACGCCAGCCAAAAGCAAAGCGCCCAGCACAGAGGACCCCCCAGTCGAGGTACTCCTCATTGAGCCAACTTGGACTCAACCTTTTCTGGCTTACATACTCCGCGGCGAGCTACCAGATGACATAACCGAGTCCCGACGCGTGACTCGAAGATCAAAAGCATACACCGTTATCAACGGCGAGTTATACAAGCGCAGCATATCAGGTATGTTCCAAAGATGCATCGCATTCGAAGATGGCCAAGCCATACTTCGAGATATTCATGCAGGTACCTGTGGGCATCACGCCAGCAGTCGATCACTCGTAGCCAAAGCCTTTCGCGCAGGGTTTTACTGGCCTACAGCACTCAAAGACGCGGAGGACATAGTCAAAAGGTGCGTCGGCTGCCAGAAATTCGCAACAAGCCGCACGCACCCGCATCGGCGTTGAAGACTATACCGCTGGCCTGGCCTTTCGCCCAATGGGGGCTCGATATGGTTGGGCCACTCAAAAAATCATCGCATGGCGGGCATACTCACCTACTGGTGGCAGTCGACAAGTTCACAAAGTGGATCGAGGCGGTCCCCATCACAAATTCGACTGCTACTACGGCAGTCAACTTCATAAAGAGCATCATCTACCGCTTCGGTGTCCCAAACAGTATCATCACTGATAACGGCACAAACTTCACGGCTGAGGAGTTCAAAACCTTCTGCAAAGAGCAGGACATTACGCTCAACTACGCATCCGTGGCGCATCCACAATCCAATGGCCAAGTCGAAAAGGCCAATGGACTTGTGACGAGTGGGATCAAGAAGCGCCTCCTGGTGCCACTCAAAAGAGCTGCGGGTGCTTGGGTCGAAGAACTACCATCTGTGCTATGGAGCCTACGCACAACTCCCAACACTTCTACGCAGTTCACCCCATTCTTCATGGTCTATGGTGCAGAGGCAATTCTGCCATCAGATGTAAGGTTCAATGCGCCACGAGTTGAAGCATACAATGAAGAAGACGCGGAAGAAGCACTCGAAGACGCAGTCGACTTGCTCGATGAGGCGCGCGACACGGCCTTGGCCCGCACAGCTGTTTACCAGCAGGACTCCGCAACTACCACAGCCGTCGACTGCGAACCAGGTCCTTCGTCGTTGGCGACCTGGTTCTTCGACTGAAGCAAAAGAAGGTGCACAAGCTCGCTTCCCCATGGGAGGTCCCTTCATCATCACGGAGGTCCTTGGTGGAGGCGCATATCGACTGAAGCACGCGAAGACAGGCGAACTCTCTCATAATCCTTGGAACGTTGCGCATCTGCGCCGTTTCTACGCATAAAGTGCTCACAGTCATACAATGTAATAGGCTATATGTCGGATGGCTGCAGGTTTCAGACGCGCTCTTTTCCTTACCAGGGTACCTAAGGGGACTGGAAGGTTTTTAATGAGGCGGCCTGCAGCCTAACATTCAAAAGAGGAATAAAATCAATGTTCCTTCGACTTCTTTGTGGTACTACCCGCATAATTCATACCTTAACCGCACCCGAAACCCTCGGGGGCTGTGTTATCGATCAAATGAGCTCTCGCTCTTGCAGAAACACAATGCCTTAGCCGCACCCGAATGCTCGGGGGCTGCGTAACAAGGATCCAAACAAAGAACACAAAAACTCTGCAGCCGCACTCGAATACTCGGGGGCTGCACAGTCATTGGTTCACAACCAACACATATTTCACAAACCCCGCTCGACTGACTCGGGGGCTCGACAAAAAATCAAAGTATACAAACTATACAATATACAAAGAGTCAAAAATTACACTCGGGGGCTGCCCCCTATACAAAAATTGCACTCGCAAACTATTCTAATCCTCAGGCTCGTCCTTTACGGGCAGCTCGGGACCGCAAAGCTGTTCGCGAGTGCACTCGATTAGTGTCTCCGCAGCTTGGATCGTGTCATCCAGGTCTTTTTGTTCGAGAACCTCTCCGGCTGCAGGTGTCCGCAACACCAACCTTGGTTTTCGACTACGCATATACGCCATTGCAGCGTTGGCTCCAATCACAAGTCTCTGAGACAGCAACTCTCGAATGGGATTTGTTTGACGGAAGATGTTCAACAAAGCACGAATCCCTTGTGGTTGTGGCCCCGAGGAAAAAGAGTCTCGTTCAGGCGAATAAACGCTGCCCGGCATAACTCCAGCAGTTCAGCACTTCGCCAGACGCGATCCTTCAGGGTGGCGAGTATGCGGGCATGGTACCTATCAAGCCAAAAGTGTTGACGCCCAGTCGTAGGGTCGTCAACCACGCTATCCAGACGCCCTTCCACGCGAATCTTTTCAGCCTGGAAGTTGTCGACAAAGCCTACAAACACGGGCGCACCAGTCAGATCAAAAGGACAAAGCTACGCAAAAAGCTTGTAAACAGAGCAAGACTCGAACTTACACTCGAGTTGCCTGTTCACAAGATCCATCTCCCCGAGCACATATTCCTCGCGTTGGGTGGCCAACGCGGGTCTCGCCCTCAATCGATTCAGCTCAGCCTGGGCGTCCTTCAGATCTTGCTCCATTCTCACAAATTTGGCCTTCATATACTCCATCACCTTGGCATCATTTACCATGACCCTGGGATCGGGTGGTGATTGGAGCCTGCGAGGAACTAGTCGCAGTAGCAGGTTCTCGTGACTGTTCAAAGAGCATAATCACAAACACAAAGTTTGTGTCAGAAGCTAAAACTCATGTCATAAGCATACAACTCTTCGAGTGAAAGACATTAGCAAAAGACTTTTGCATAAACAAGGTAGCACAAACAAAGCGCAGACTCGCGCAGTTCAGAAGGTATCATTACAAGGCATAAAAAAGCAAAAGGGTACAGCTACCCTAAACCTAAGATTCGATTTCCTAAGCAGACGATTGGCAGTCTCGAGTGCCCGGCGCTCCATGGTGTTCATAAAAACTTCGGCCAGTCGCGCGGCGGCTCCGCTCACCCCCTTCAGGAAATGGGCTTCCCATCTGGCTTCTGAGGGAACGCAGACAGTGCTGCCTCATAGTCGCAATCTATCCCATGTCCCATAAGAAGCTTGATGGTGGACTCGGATCCGCGTACCGTGTTGGCGCGAGCGAAACCCGCCATGGTGGACGTCCCGGGGCCAAACACGTCGGCGAAGTCATCCACCGTCGACGGCACTACGCCAGTCGGGAACACCACCTTGGTATACAGCGCCAAGTGTGCTCGTCGATTTGGCGAGTGCTTCTTTCGCCTGGTTGCATAGAGCGCCTAAGCCGCCCACAGCCTGTTCCAGCGAAAGATCGTCACTCGCCACGTCCGCAGAGGCCGGTGCGCCAACAGCTTCTGCACAATTCAAAACAGGCAAAGTCATTTTACGACACTCGACAGTTATATCGTCATATCAAAAGGAGAAAAGATTACTCACCTCCCATGACCTGCGCGAGTGCCGCGAGCTGGTCAGCATATCCTCGCTCGCGTGCAGCGGCTGAGTTGGTGGCGGCAGCCAGCTCTTTCTTCGACTCTTCGCGCTGCGCGGCGAGTGCGTCTTCCAGCTCCTTCTTCTCGCCTGGCCCAGCAAAATCACGTGCATTCAATACTCGACAAAATCAAGCATTGCAAAAAGAAGTTCGGCAAAACAAAAGCAAAAAGGAGAACTCACGACTGAGCCGCTCTAGCTCGGCGCGCATGGTGTCCCTCTCCTGCTCCACCTGGACATAAGCCTTGGCAGAATCTGCCAAGGTGTGGTAGAAGGGCTGCGAGCACACGAATTCAGCAAAAATCCAAACTCTCACAGACCTACAACTAAACGGGTCAAGCAAAAAGTACTCACGTGGTTCATCCACGGCTCAGGAGCCGCGACTGATGTCCCGACATCTGGAGTTGCCGCCTTGGCTGTCTCAACGACAGCGTCAGTGGCCATTGGCTGGGCAGCCTCGTTTCCAGTCGGTGCAGAATTCGAGTGCTCCAGGGTTGGAACATTCTCGACTGGAGGAGTCCCAGGCTGATTGTTTTCAGCGCTGTGGCAACACAACAAAGCAAAAGACGGTCAGCACAAATATGTGACAGCACAAAATTCTCATATCATACTCAAAAAACACATACCTGTGCTCCTCATCTTCCTCATCTTCGGAGTCGCCAAAAATTGGTCCCCCAAAGGCTGGGGTACCACTCGACTGAAGAGGAAGAGTTGAGCTTGTTGAGCACGCACGCAAAGGAGCGGCTTGGAAAACAGGTGGTGAGCCTGATTCCTCGTCATCCTCCAAGCCCTGCCCTTCGCGGGTGAACTCACAGCAGAAGGCGCCTTCTTGGCCAGTCGACGCCGCTTCGGTGGCGCGGTATCGACTTCTTGGTCAGAGGGGCCTTGTCTTCAGATTGGACTCTTCTGCTGCTTCCTCCTCGACCTCCTCCACATGTGAAGTGGTGGCAGAAGGGATGGGCGACTGATCCCCTTTCGGGTCCACCACCTGTGCCTGTGTTTCTTCAGTCTCGCCATTTTCAGGCAGAGGAGGAAGGGAGGCAGCAGTCGAGTGACCCTGCATAGCATACATCACAAATTGCAAAGTCAGAATCAAAAATCGCATATCGCAGAACATGCGAGTGGCAAACTCTTCATTGCAAGCAGGCTATAACACATACATACCTCAAGCAAAGGGTTCTCCAACCCATATGGTGCAACAGGGCAGTCGACGTTGCAAGTGTCGCCTGTCGTCAAGTTGGTGATGTGCCGCACATGCGTCAGCAGCTCACTCCTTGAAAGCTCCTCTGGGTTCATTCGGGTGATGTCACCCGCGCCTTCATACTCCCACATGGGGTGCGCTCGGGCACGGATGGGCCACACCCGCCTCTTCACAAAGGTGGCGATCAAATGGATGCCTGTGACCTTGTCCAGCATGCCTCCGATCCGAGCCAGCAAAGGGCTTGCCTCCTCCATTTCTTCGGCTGAGAGTTGGTGATCCCACGCCTTGGTCCTGGTGAAAGCAGCAGTCGAGAAAGGGGCGGCTGCATCCTGCTCGACAGTCGCATAAAACCACCCCTTCCTCCAGCCTTGAGCGGAGTCGACGGTCTTCAGGCGGAAGTAGCGGGTGTCGCTGCGCACCTGGATTCCACAGCCGCCAACGGGTAGGTGCGACCACCTCCTCTGTTCGGCCGTACCATGAAGATGGCTTTCCACAGCGCCCAGCTGGGTGCGACGCCGAGGAAGCACTCGCACAGCGTGATGAAACACGCGATATGCATAATGCCATTTGGGGTGAGATCATGGATCTGCACCCCGTAGGCAAAAAGAAGACCACGAACGAAGTCGTGGAGGGGAAGCGAAAAGCCCCTAGGCAAAAACTCCGCAAAACAAACACGCTCGTTGGCGCGTGGTTCGGGGAGTACCTCCTTGGGCGACGGCGCGCGGACGGCGAGCTGCTCCGCGGGTGGCAGATACCCCTGCTCGCGGAACTTGACCAAATGGGCGTCCTTGATGGTGGACTTCGCCCAGTCCCCGCTGCCCTTCTTCAGCGCGGCGGATGCAGATGTACCCGCCACGGCCTTCTTGCCCTTGGTCGCATCGGTCGCGGCGGCGGCGGCAGCACCACGCTTCGCACCTCCACCTTTCGCCATTGCTACAGTGGAGGAGTGTGGGGCAAAGAACTTGGGCGCAGAGCAATGGAGGGGCAGCGCGAGGAAGGAGACGAGGGGCGGCGCAGGGAGCAAATGGCAAGTAAAAAACTCTGCCAGCGCCGTCCCCCCTATTTACCACAGATCGCAAAAATCGTAACCGTCAAAACATGCATACGCTCCGCGCGAAATCTGGCCATACACGTGGCGCCACGGAGAGCAACCGTCGCCGGCCACTCCGCCCACTACGCACGAGAATCCAGGAAACCATCATCACGCCCCGTGAAAATCGCGCCAGAACGGTCAAATCAAGTCCACGCGGCGTCATCCCTGGTCAGCTCTGCAAAACGGGCCCACAAAACAGGGTCACGTCTTATCAAAGCCTCTCCAAGCACGCCACCGCTTGTCAGAGATAGCAGTCGCAAAATGCGTCATTGCTGACGTTGTTCTCTTTCACAACTGGCATAAAAGTCACTCGATGATATCTTCGGGTGGTCTCTCGCATAAGTCTCGGTTGGTTTTTAGCAAAGTCATAGAGGCCAGTCGAAATTCTTTCGACTGCAGCATCATACTCCCATCGGGAGCGTATCAAAAAATTTCTTTGACTAAAATGTGCAGGGTAAAAGATTTTGAGATTATCCTCCATTGCAAGCAATAAAGCACAATCTCGGGGGCTACTCCCATCGGGAGCGCTGTCGCGCACCCGATAGAATAATGGCAAAAGTGTCAGTCGACGAAACATTCGACTAAGTTCATAAGCAAAATCACACTCAAAATATTCCCGAGTTGATCCGACGATCCTTGGATGCTGCATGCATAGTGCAAAGGTAAGACCCCCGATCAGTCGAGCTGGGCTAAGGACCGCTCCAGCAGCGTTATCCTTAAATGTTCCGTGTCAGCAGACATGATGAATTATCCCCGACGGACGCGTTGGGTTGATTCAAAATTATACTGCAGTTCGATTCCGTAAGACCTCAACGGCTGTTTCGAGTCTGTCCAGTTTGTTCCAGATTCGAGTCCGGGGACTCGAGTTTGATTGAAAGCTAGTATGGTTTTGCCACAAATGGTAGTTAACTGGCCCCGATCCGTCGTGTGTGCCGGGCCTGCTAAGCTAATATCCCTTGACTATCATAAGCAAAAACTCATAGTCGATGAAACACTCGACATAGCCAACATGTGCTATTTCATAAGAATTCTAAATACAGATGTAAAAATATAACGTGCATGATGTATGAGTCCATGCCCGACTCTTCGAATCAGACAAGTACTCGGGGGCTACTGACATGGGTATGCCTATCGGGTACCCTACCATGAGGGTACCTGGTGCACGTATCGACTAGGCCCAACTATCAGAGCCTACATGAAGCCCATGAAGGGAGGCCCACGAAGATGGAGTATCCTCCAAGTTTGGCGAAGCAATAGTCGGTTTAGAGTTTCCTTACTTGTAAATCGAGTCGGTTACGAACACCCGAGACCCAGCCTATTATTTAAGGACTGGGAGGGCCATCGAACCAGACACGAACCAGAGCCACAAACCCTAGCGAGATCGACATCTCGCCGGGACCTTGTAACCATCATATTCACAAAGCAATAACAGACAGGCAGGACGTAGGGGTGTTACCTCCACACGAGGGCCCTGAACCTGGGTAAAATCTTTGCCCTGCTTGTCAGCCGACGATACTTCCAGCTCTACCACGTTCTCTCCCCATATTCATAACCTAGGGACCTCGACTATGGGTCTTGATGAGTCTACCCCTCGTCAGCGATACTAGCAATACACATGATCACATAAAGATCACACCATGGGAGAGAGAGATGAACCACATAGCTACCGGTAGAGCCCTCAGCCTCGGGGGAGAACTACTCCCTCCTCATCATGGGAGTCAGCAGCGGCGATGAAGATGGCGGTGGAGTCGATGGAGATGACTCCGGGGGCAATTCCCGTCCCGCAGGGTGCCAGAACAGGAACTTCTGACCCCCGAAGCGAGGTCTCGCGATGGCGACGGCGCTGCGGAAGTCTTTCTGGAGTATTAGATATATATTTAGGGTTTTCGCGTCGGGGTGAATAAATAGGCGAAGGGGCAACGTCGGTGGCGTCCCGAGTGGGCCAAACCATAGGGCGGCGCGCCCCAGGGACCAACCGCGCGAGCCTATGGTTTGGAGGCCGTGGGCCTCCCCCTGGCTTGCCCTTCTGGCTCCGTGTGTCCCTCGGAAAAATAGGAGGTTTGGCTTTTGTTTCGTCGAATTCCGAGAATATTGCCCGAACAGCTTTTCTGGAACCAAAAACAGCAGAAAACAGGAACTGGCACTGTGGCATCTTGTTAATAGGTTAGTCCCAGAAAATGTATAATAATGATATATAATGCATATAAAACATGTGACAATGATACATAAAACAAGCATGAAACATCAGAAATTATAGATACGTTGGAGACGTATCAAGCATCCCCAAGCTTAGTTCCTACTCGTCCTCGAGTAGGTAAACGATAAAAAGAAAATAATTTCTGAAGTGACATGCTACCAACATAATCTTGATCCAATAATAATGTAAGGCATGTGAGCTGAGATCAAATCATTCAAAGCAAATGTCTATAGTTGATATAAGAGATAATAAAGCAAGAGTCAAACAAGCTAAAAGTTTTCATGAACTATCGCTTTAAAGACATGAAATCGTACAAGGTTCATTAAAGATGGTTTAAGTATCCAGCGTAGAAGTTCTATCCTTCAATCCAAGCATCAAGCAAATTTTCATAACATAGAAGGATTCAGCCAAGTAAACATAAACATGAACGTCATGAATCAACTGTTTCGAAGTCTACTCAACCGGTGAGCGCAAGCATTTGGTATTGGCACCAGGATGTTATTGCAAAGAGAACATTAATGGGGGTTTGGAAGGCCAATGGAAGAAAGTCTCACAAAGCTATAAGTGATCATTAGACAAGAGGAAGTCTTATAATCGAAGCTATGCAAGGAGTAGTGATTGCCATGCAACGGATGCACATAGAGCTATATGTGTCTGAAAGCTCTCCAATGGAACTAGTGGGGGTGCATCCAACTTGGTTGCTCATGAAGACCTAGAGCACTTTTGAGGAGGCTCATCATTGGAATATACAACCCAAGTTCTATAGTGTAAATTCCCCACATAGTTATACAAGTAGAACATGAAAACTCTCTCACATGGAGTATATGTGCTAAATGAGCACAAATGATGACTATGAATACTGCAGGTGCTATCACATGAGCACAAGTGTGGATAAAGGATAGTAATGTTGCCCCCTTTTTCTTTATTCTTTTTTTTCTTTTTTTCTTTTTTTCATTTTTTTTTCTTTTTCTGTTTCACTTTTCGATGGCCACATAGCACTTTTCACTTTCAGGGGCAACATTCTAATATGACAACACACTTTTTGGTACATATAACTCATAATGGACAAAACATGATGTATGAAACTGTATGCCTCTGCCAGTGTAGCAGGATATGCAATGATCTAGCGTAACATGGGTAAACCACACATCAGCTGTATAGAATCAAGCAAAGCAATATATATGTGATGAATGACAACAAGTCATGTAATGTAAGATGGAAGTTGCATGGCAATATATCTCGGAACAGCTATGGAAATGTTGTGGTAGGTAGGTATGGTGGCTGTTTTGAGGAAGATGTATAGGCTTATGTGTAGGAGAACAAGAGAAAGTCCTCCCACGGGTTTGGATGTACTGGCGAAGTATGCACAACTCTCAATGTGAGCAGAAGGCAATGCACAGCACCGAAGAGGCTAGCAAATTTGATGGTGGAAGTGCCAAAAACCGTAGCTTAACATTAGTCAAAAAGAACTCACAAGTTTATTGCAAACAACTAGCAGGTTCAACATTAAGAGCATGATTAAAATTCACTCCAAGAAGGGCCGTTCACGGCGGCACAAGTACCCCGTCAGATCCCTCGACCTTCAGCACAACTTAGTTACTACGATGAACTTTCAGACATGGAAAGCTATCAAGTCCAACTACACCTTCAACAATTTTAGAGTTTGTAGTACGGTACAAGCTTAAAGACAACAATCCACTAATGATTTTAACTTAATTAACCAGCAAGCTTTACCATCTAAATACCTCAAAACGTTTGCAAAGAATCAGATTATCAAAGTTCAATGATCTACAAGATTATGCAAGTTTTTCATTATACCACTACCACATGCAAAAATTTCTGGACCAACACATCAACCAAGCAACTCTCCAAATAAATATAAGTGAACCAAGAAAGTACTTTCTATAAAATAACTAATAGCTCTGAACAAGAGATACATGTAAACCAATAGCTAGAAGCTAAGCAGTGCGAAAATGAATACTCAACAAATATAAGTGAAGAATAGGAGTATTCAAATGAAAAAGCGGAGCGTGTCTCTCTCCCACACAAGGATTGCTAGGATCCGAATTTATTCAAACAAAAACAAAATAAAAGCACACAGACGCTCCAAGTAAAGCGCATAAGATGTGAAAGAATTAAAATATAGTTTCACTAGAGATGACCTGATAAGTTTGTTGATGAAGAAGGGGATGCCTTGGGCATCCCCAAGCTTAGACGCTTGAGTCTTCTTGAAATATGCAGGGATGAACCACGGGGGCATCCCCAAGCTTAGGCTTTTCACTCTTCTTGATCATATAATATCATCCTTCTCTCTTGATTCTTGAAAACTTCCTTCACACCAAACTCGAAATAGTCCTCATTAGAGGGTTAGTGCATAATCACAAATTCTCATATTCTGTGATGACACAATCATTATTAAAGCCTCTGGACATTAGCTACAGCCACTGATGCTTTGTGGAGCAAAGGTATCCACTCAACATAGTAAAAGAGAGAATGCAAAACAAAAGGCAGAATCTGTCAAAAACGGAACAGTCTGGAATGACGAATTTTTTCGAGGCACTTAAGTTGCTCAGATAGAACTGGTCCAATTTAATGAAAGTTGCGTACATATCTGAGGAAGATGCGTGATTTTTACAGAATTTTTCGAATTTTCTGCAAGGAGTAAGCTCAAAATCGTGACAGCTAAAAATCTGTCTCTGCGCAGAAATCCAAATCTAGCATCAACTTTCAATAGAAGGCTTTACTTGGCACAACAATGCAATAAAATAAAGATACAAAGGAGTTGCTACAGAAGTAACAAGCACCTTGACTCAAAGCAAAAAGAAAAAGCAAAATAATAGAAAATAAAAACCATGGGTTGTCTCCCATAAGCGCTTTTCTTTAAAGCCTTTTAGCTAGGCATGAAAATTTTGATTATGCTCTCATATGTATAAGAGTTGAATATAAGAGAGCATCGAAAAGCAAATACCAAACACATTTAAGTCTAACCCACTTCCTATGCAAAGAAATCTTGTAAGAAAACAAATTATTGATGCATGAAGCTACTAGCATAGAAAGACAAAACAAGTGCAACTTCAAAAATTTCAACAAAAAGAGAGGAGACTTGATATTATTGAGATATATGAATCCATGCCTCCCTCTCTCATAAAAACTTTCAGTAGCATCATTGATAAAATCCACAATATAATCATCACATGAAACATTCTTACCATGATCCATATGCACAAAAGTATCTTCATTTTCCACATAAGAAAAGTTCTTCTCATTAATAACAATGGGGGCAGGATCATCATAAAGAACTTGAACATGATAGACAAGTTGTATATTAAAGGGATGGTTTTGGGTAATCTCTCCATAACTATGACAAGTTTCATGAGGATGACTGTAATTATAACCTATGTCATAGTATTCTTTATAATAATTATCAAAGACTGGAGGCATAGTATCATCATAAGCAATAGAATAGTCATCTTCCAAACTGTGCTCATTCGTAAACATATCATTAATTTTAATAGAAGGAGATGTATCAAGCATATAATCAGCAATAGCAAAAGGATTTTCAAACACATCATCCCCAAGCTTAGAGCTTTTCATATCATCATTGGAAGAAACATGGATAGTACTAATAGTATGGCAATCATTAATATCATCATTTTCAGAATTGGTACCCCAAAGATTTTGAATATCAAAAGTAGTTTCATTTTCCCAATCATGATCACTAATATAAGTAACAGGCATAGGTTCATCATCAAGTTCAGAATCATCGAATTCAGAATCATAAGTATCAATTGTAACAGGAGCAACAAGTTTGGGAGAAGATACCGTTTCCTCTCTCCTTTTACTCCTCTTCTTCTTCTTCTTTCCCCTCTTCTTTTTATCTTTAGGAGGGAGAGGTTTGAAAGGAAGCTCCTCCACATAACCTGGTTTAGTATTAGAGACAATGGAAGAAACTTGGGGGGACTCCTCTCTTTCATTAATGAGAACAAAACACATATTAGTCCTGTCATACTTTGGTAAAGTCTCATCCTTTATAATATTTTGTATGTAGGTGTTAGCATGGCAATTATTAACACAATAGAGATAACATCCATGCAACACACTATTCATATCAAGATCACTCATATCTAACAAGGAAGTTTTTCTTGATAACTCTTCACACCCCAAAAATAATGTAAGTTCATCATGTTGATTAGGAGTGATCATGTTATCACAACACAAATTTGCAGTAATTGGATTCGAAAGGCTATTATCATGACCTGAACATTGAAAATTAAAATGACCCACTTCATAGCAAAGTTCACAAATAAAAGGATGAAGGTCACAAACTTTTTCACCAAGATCTCTTAGAGCCTTGTACCATGTTCTAGTTTTTTCATTCCTATGATAGATACAATATTCATCTTCGATTTGATTAATTCCACAAGGTCTATGCATTCCACAAAAATTAACATGCTTATAAGAAATAGTATTTTCAGAAGTTTGAGCATGTTTATTGCAATCATTAACAACAATTTCATTTTCCATGCAAGTGTCTTTGAAAGGTTCATGATACACGTCCCAATTTTCTTTAGGAACATTAATATGAGAAGCAAAGGTTCTAAAACAATCAACAATAATTTGAGAATCAAGACCATATTTAGCACTAAGCTCTTGAAAACTAGCAGTTTCAACGAAAGACTTAATGCAATCATATTCATAGTTTATACCTGATTCTTTACCTTTGTCATTCTCCCAATCCTCAGCATTGTTTTGAATTCTTTCAAGAAGATCCCATCTAGCTTCAACCTTCTTGCTTGTGAAAGAACCATGTGAACATGCATCTACATAATCCTTGTAATGACCTGAAAGCCTTGCATAAAAATTAGTAACAATTATTTCCTCAGAAAGCTCATGGTTAGGACATTTGAGTATTAATGTTTTCAGCCTTCCCCAAGCTTGAGCAATGCTTTCTCCATCATGAGGATAAAAATTATAAATGTAATTCCTATCTAGATGCACTTCATGAAGAGGATAAAATTTAGAGTAAAAGAGAGATTCAAGCTGTTTCCAATTCGAAGGTTGTTCATCCAGCAACCTATACCATTCCTTTGCTTTGTCCTTAAGTGACAATGGAAATAGTTTCCTCATGACATTTTCTCTTGATAAACCTGCAACCTTAAATAACTCACAAAGTTCTGTAAGTTTCGACAAGTGAGCACTTGGATGGATTGATCCATCCCCTACATACTGATCATTCATAGCCCTTTCAACAATTTTCATAGGTATTTTAAAAGAAATACTTTCAACAGGTGGATTTGGAATATCACAAACATCATTAGAATTATCACATATTGGAGACAAAGCATTATCAAGGCAAAATAATTCCTCCATAGCTGAGGAGCAAAAAAGATTATTTTCATATAAGCTAGCTTCCCCAAGCTTAGGCTTTTCCACAGCCTTAGCAATAATGGTGTCCAAAGAATTTATACTAATAACATTACTACCACTATTATGCAAACAAGCCCTCATAGGTTTTTTAATTTTCTCTTCAAAAGCATCATGTCCTAATTCAACATAAAGTTCATAAAGATCTCTAATTTTTTTGTTGTTTTCCATTAAGCCTAACTAGTGAAAATAAAAACAAGAAACAAAAAGAAATAATTGCAGAATCTAAAGGAGATACCTTCCAACACTTACCTCCCCGGCAACGGCGCCAGAAAATAGCTTGATGTCTACGCACGCTTCTATTCTTGTAGACAGTGTTGGGCCTCCAAGAGCAGAGGTTTGTAGAACAGCAGCAAGTTTCCCTTAAGTGAATCACCCAAGGTCTATCGAACTCAGGGAGGTAGAGGTCAAAGATATCCCTCTCAAGCAACCCTGCAATTAAGATACAAGAAGTCTCTTGTGTCCCCAACACACCTAATACACTTGTCAGATGTATAGGTGCACTAGTTCGGCGAAGAGATAGTGAAATATAAGTAATATGGATGATTATAAGTAGTAACTGCAATCTGGAATAAAGATGGCAGCAAGCAAACATGTAGCAGAACTTGTTGTAAACGGTGTTTCAATGCTTAGAAACAAGGCCTAGGGATCATACTTTCACTAGTGGTACCTCTCAACATGTTAGCACAACTGAATGCAAGTAAATGATACTCGGGATTATTCTCCTTCTTGATAACACAAGAGTACTATGTGTAGGGCTGCAAAAGCACTCCTCAAAGTCTGAGTAAACAAACACCACAATTCCCAAGAATAAGCCATGATAAATGTCTAAATTATTCATAGAGTCACACAAGTACCCACACTGTCACCTTGATACTGTGTTGTCACAATGACTCCAGAAACTAGACAAAATCACTTGAGTAGCATAAACATTATTAATGTATTCAGCGATACTAGCAATACACATGATCACATAAAGATCACACCATGGGAGAGAGAGATGAACCACATAGCTACCGGTAGAGCCCTCAGCCTCGGGGGAGAACTACTCCCTCCTCATCATGGGAGTCAGCAGCGGCGATGAAGATGGCGGTGGAGTCGATGGAGATGACTCCGGGGGCAATTCCCCGTCCCGGCAGGGTGCCAGAACAGGAACTTCTGACCCCTGAAGCGAGGTCTCGCGATGGCGACGGCGCTGCGGAAGTCTTTCTGGAGTATTAGATATATATTTAGGGTTTTCGCGTCGGGGTGAATAAATACGCGAAGGGGCAACGTCGGTGGCGTCCCGAGTGGGCCAAACCATAGGGCGGCGCGCCCCAGGGACCAACCGCGCGAGCCTATGGTTTGGAGGCCGTGGGCCTCCCCCTGGCTTGCCCTTCTGGCTCCGTGTGTCCCTCGGAAAAATAGGAGGTTTGGTTTTGTTTCGTCGAATTCCGAGAATATTGCCCGAACAGCTTTTCTGGAACCAAAAACAGCAGAAAACAGGAACTGGCACTGTGGCATCTTGTTAATAGGTTAGTCCCAGAAAATGTATAATAATGATATATAATGCATATAAAACATGTGACAATGATACATAAAACAAGCATGAAACATCAGAAATTATAGATACGTTGGAGACGTATCACCCGCCCAAGCGGTCATCGCCGAGTCCGCCCACGCCCCGCCGAAGCCCTCCGCAGGCCACCCGTCGAGCTCGCCGTGCGGTACCGGCACGACCGGACGTGCGTGTGTGTGCGTGCGCGCGCCGGGCGGGCGGGCTAACTAGCTGCGCCTGTGCGCGCTCGCGCTGGCCGGCCGAGCTAGCTAGCTACGCGTGTGCGTGCTCGGCCGGCCGAGCTAGCTAGTAGCTGCGTGCGTTTGACTTTTTTATTTTGTTAGATTTTTATTTTTTTTATTATCTGACAGATGGATCTGATGGAAAAGAAAAAAGAGAAAGAAAAAGAAAAAATATGGGTGCCTTTGACTTTTTTATTTTGTGAAAAAATATGGATATTTAATTTTTTATTGGTCCGACAGGTGGGCCCATGTCCATATTTGTTGCCACCTCAGCAAACAGTCCATGTGTGCTGCCACGTCAGAACTGACTGGTGGGGTCCGCACGTCAGATTTGCTGTCAATTTTTGTTTAGACATGAATTTGCGCACATTGCAAACAATCAGCTGAATAGTGGTAGTTTTTAGCGATTCAAACGTAAAGTGGTAGTTTGTCGAAATTTAGAACGTAAAGTGGTAGTTCTATGCAATCAACTACTCCGCACAACATGCCAATTCACAATCACTAGGCACTGGCGTGCATGTGATGATGTGAACGCGCCCGCAGGCTGTTGATTTCGCACGTATATAGGACATGCACACCAATGTCAATGCATGGCAGTAGGTACGTTTTAGGTAGGACAAAGATTGGATTCCTCTCCTGTTGGAGTTGAATTACGGGGGCCGTGCTCATGTCGGCCGTGCCCTACACTTCCTTGTAAAACCTGCGCAAGTAGGCAGCAGGCAACCGGTGCTCGTGACTCATACTAGTATGTCTGTCTCAGATTCCGAGACAACGGCCTTGGCCTTGCATGAGCACGAGGATGCATCTGCGCAACCATGTCCTACTCGTAGACCACACTGTGCGGCGGGTTCCCGCGTAGGTCAGGATGAGAGGCAAACTTGTGATCAGAAGTTCACATCTAGGAGTAGAATAGAATGCAATAAGAAGGGCGATGGCGAGTCAGTGTGTTCTGACAGCATTAAGTAGCCGTTGATCAGACTAGAAGGATAGGGCGCGCTTTGCTGCGCCCGTTTTTCCTGATTGCATTAGCCTGTTTCGCCCGTTGTTTGGTGATGGGTTGCTGCTGATTGAGACCACCATCCTAGGAATCAGGTTACCAGGAAAGTAAAAACTAAAGTGAGACCAAAACAACCAACACTTCAAACTAAAAATTCATGGGAGACGTCCCAGAACCAGAGACTCATATCACTCTCATGGAAGTGCCCTCAAGCCACATACACAATGTATATAAAGAATGACTTGAATTTACAGAAAAATATGCAGAACCACATAATATTACATAGACAGAAACTGAATGTGTCCTGGTACACACAATCAAGAGTCGTCAGGGACACCCGAGCACCAGGGGCTCCACTCACCCTCATGGTAGCGCCCTCAAGATACATGTAAAATGCATACGAAAAAGGAATGAATGTTAAGAAAATCATAAACAGCCACAGTGGAGCAAGTCTGCAAAATAAAACAAGCATACGCTAGCAGCAGCCTTAGCCATGCAGGCCTGCACCACACACATCCAAATGCACCAGTGCCACGCTGCAAAATAAGTGCACCAATAGCAGCATGAGCTAACAAAAAGATCAGGAAATTAGCAATTCCTTACTTAAATTCCCGGATGACGCTTCAAAATAAGTGCACCAATACGCATTTGGTTAGGTGTCTTTTCTATACAATAAACATATGAATTTAATGGACCAAAACGACATTTCTGTTGGTAAAATGTGTATCACACCACCAGATGAGCTAAAAGCATTAAATAATCAATTCCGATTAAATAGGTTCAGAAAAGAACCACACATACCACTATCACGGGTAGCGAATACATTGTCGACAAAAAGAAGTCGAACAAGCGACCATTAAATCTCTCCATTCTAAATCAGTTGTTGTTGTAGCCATCCTAGCAATAAAACTACCGGGACTAAACAAAAAATGGAGCATTCATGCTGTCACTACCAAAAATATCTGGCAGACGCAACAATCTCGCAGCCTCTGATCGATTTCCTCATAATCAGGAATACAACCATCTTAAACATTGTTCACAATGGAGATAAGTGATATGGATACACCCTAAGATGAAAAAAAAGCATCATTACTATGCAGTATGAGCACAACATGGGTCTAGGTACATTTGTGTGATTCTTGCTTTGTAATGTGAAAGGAAAGATTTGTCAAGAAAAAATATTGTGGCTTTGTCTACATATCACCCTCCTATGTTAACATGGGAGCATTCAAAAAAACACGGTGTTCCCTAGCTTTTACACTGCTACTGCTCAGTACTTCATACAATAAGTGTTCTATCTTTCACTATGATGGCCATGTTTAAAAATGGTAACTCTCTTGGGACCTTGCCTGCATGTTGGGATAGGTCGTCCTTAACTTATTAGCCCCGTATGTACATCTCAAGCCCCAAAACAAAGTGATAGCGGTGAGATTTTGCGGGTGCTAAAATGCAGTGACCTGTATCGATCCCGACGGGTGGACATGCCCAGAGGTGCCTGTTTTGAGCGCCCTTAATGGTAGGAACTGCCATAGGGTTCATACGTCGAGAAAATCACAAATTTCTTGTTAAGTTCTCAGCAAAAAGCGACACATTGCATCATGAGCAGTTCCCACCACGTACATATAAAGCACAATTATGCCAGGGCTGCACAGGGTCAGATTTGAGCTCACCGTGCCCTTGATCTTGCGAACATTGAAGGAAAATCACCCCTTGTTGCCTGGTAGTTGTCAATGGATACTAATACTCTTTGTTTTGGCCTTCCCAATCTTCTCACTCATTCTATTTTTAACAATAAGCCACTTGAGCTGAATGCCTAAAACATCCAGTAAGCACCATCCGATGACGCTTCAAAAACAAAATATAGCCTCTTGCATCTGTTAGAAAAGGCTGCAAATGAAAAATCATTTAGTGATGCAAACGTGCATCATATGGTAACACCCTAAGCGGGTAGTAACTCCATATCAATATGCTGAACTCATTAAGTTAATAAGTCGTAATATTACACTGCTTTGAAAATAACAGCTCTTGCAGGTTATTTCCAAACAGATTGAGAAGTGTCGTACTTTTAAGCTAAACAAATTACCATATACTTTGGAATTTTTTTATATTGTCTGTTTGCATCTACAATTCCCGCATAGCATCCACATGACGCCTTTAAAAGTTTTTCTCCTGGGCGGTCATCTGCGGTCTAATCACGACCATCCTACGCTTGGTTACATGGTCATTATTTATACTAAAGAACATACAAAGCTTTTTATTACAAAATGTTCTGAGAAGTGCATTGTATACGTAAATCAGCTATAACACAACTACCAATTTAGGATAGCCACTTAGCCATGTAATCCATGTTCCGACTTGAACTACAGCCCAAACAACACCTCAACAGAAACAAATCATCAGTACAATTTAATATCTTCACTCATTCAGGGGTGCTCTAGAACAGTGATTATCATGTGTGGATGCTCTACAACAGATTCTTTGCAGGTGCCAAGATGCTAGACATTAGTTCCCCTTCCAATATGTATTAACATCACAGTACTGAACATAATACACATGACCATGTAAAACAACACCTTTAACTCACTGGGCGGACTTTTTTCTAATGCTTGTTTTAAAGCTATGCACCTGATCAGCGGAAATGAACTCATGTGTCCCATAACCTTACAATCATGAAACTGAACCACACCAAGACAAAGTTTAATAAATATGACTAATGATACACATAGATACAGGAGAAATCTCACATTATAAAGTAAAACCACCAGAATATTGACACTCTGAGCACCATGGTACCATATGAAATGTGTAAAATAAATGCAAAGAAGGAAATCACATTTTCACCTAGCATGACAAATCGATAGCTCAGGAAATTATTCTCCTTCACTATCTTCTGGGAAAAAGGTCAACAGAATTTCAATGGTTTGTTCGTATTCAGACAATCACTCACACACACTCCTAGATAATATGGACTATTGAGGCGCAACATAGAAGCAGCTTTACATGACATTGTGGATCCACTTCCTCCACTACTTCCCTCTGATTTTGTGATATTGTGGAGCCACTTCCTGCACTGCGTAGTATTCAGACAATCACTCACACACCCTACCACCTTCCCTCTGATTGCGCTTCAATAGTCCACTTCTTATCCCCACATTCTCTTAATTAATTGAAGCATGAACAAAATCAGAGACTCTCGTATCTCCAAAAAAAATTAGACTAAGGTGTCTAGAAGCAACAACCAACAAAGATGTAGAATTAACATAAGGACATCACAGAAGTATAGAAGAACACATGGCCAGGTGGATGAGGATTTACCTTCAAACCTCTGTGATACAAGATGCCGTACACCAAAACAATACTACCTACGAGAGGACAGACCCAGTGCTAGAAGCTCCCATACAAGGTGGGGTCTGGGGAAGGATTATACGAGTCAAGCCTTACCCCTGCAAAGTGCAGAAAAAACTATTTTGGAAATGAAAACGAAACCTGGCATCTGAATCGCATTGTATGGAGTTGTGGTTCAGAGAATTGACTACCAAAATAATACTACCAACAAAGGGGAGAAACACAATTCTTATTGTATCATCTTTCAACTAACCTAAACCTAAAGTAAAAGGCATTGCTTTTGACCCGACAGACGAATTTTTTCCACATCGCTCTGTTAGCACAGTAAGTTTTTACTGAAATAGCAGATGCAAAGAGGAAAATCAATTATTAGGAGCTCTTAACTTCAGAACATATATGTGAATTATCTATGTCGTTAGAATCAAATTTAATTTGTTGGATGCAACAATTATATGTGTAAAATCTGCTTTTATTTGTAACTCCCATAGAACTAACTGAAAACTGTCAGAAATGAGTTGGATAAAAATTCAGGGAGAGTTTCCTTACAATTAACTCTCCCTGAATTTTTGGAGCAGAATCGTACCTCCAAAAATCAAGGCAAGAGGAATTTCCTTACCTATTTTGTGGAACAGCAGCTGCGATCTGGTTACATACACCATCTCCTCTTCATCTCCTACCTCGTTTGCTCGCTCCATAAATCAAGGATGCGGGGCAAGGAGAGATTTAATTAGTATGGTGAGAGCTGCACCGGACACGTCGATCGAACAACAGTAATCACGGCCTTGCAGCAGCGGTGATAGTTCAGTTGTTCACCAACAAGAGAAGGTTGCAGAATTGATGTGGCTGACGGGAATTAAAAAGGGGGAACCCGTACCCTTTCAGACGGTGGTGGCAAGCGCAACCACCATGTGCAGCCGGTGCAGATCCATCGGCGGCCCGTTCACCGTCCCTTCTTCTCGAGTGATCGGCAGCCTGCCGCCTGCCTCGTCGTCGCCAGCCACCCTGTTGATACGTCTCAAACGTATCTATAATTTCTGATGTTCCATATTGATATTATACCAATTGTTACATGTTTTATATACACTTCTTAGCATTTTTATGCATTTTCTGGGACTAACCTATTAACAAGATGCCACAGTGCCAGTTCCTGTTTTCTGCTGTTTTTGTATTCCAGAAAAGCTAGTCTGGAAATATTCTCGGAATTGGACGAAACTTGGACAGAACCTCCTATTTTTCCAACACGTACACGGAGTCCAAAGGAGAGACGGAGGGGAGCCACGAGCCAGCCACACCATGGGACGGCGCGGCCCCCCTCTGCCGTGCCGTGGTGTGGTGTGGGCCCCACGGGCGTCTCCAGCCGCCGCCCTTTCGCCTATTTATTCATCTTCACGGGAAAACCCTAGACACCCGAGCCATTATCCACGAAAAGTTACAGAGACGCCGCCTCCATCAACCCTAGCTCGGGAGGGTTCAGAAGCTCTTCCCGGCACCCTGCCGGAGAGGGGAATCATCACCAGAGGGCTCTACATCACCATGCCTGCCTCCGGAGTGATGCGTGAGTAGTTCATCCTTGGACTACGGGTCCATAGCAGTAGCTAGATGGTTGTCTCTCCACTTTATGCTATCATGTTTAGATCTTGTGAGCTGTCTATCATGATCAAGATCATCTTATTGTAATGCTACATGTTGTGTTTACTGGGATCCGATGAATATTGAATACTATGTCAAGTTGATTATCAATCTATCTTATATGTTATTTATGATCTTGCATGCTTTCCGTTACTAGTAGATGCTTTGGTCAAGTAGATGCTTGTAACTCCAAGAGTGAGTATTTATGCTAGATAGTGGGTTCATGCCTCCGGTAATCTGGGAGAGTGACAACAACTTCTAAGATTGTGATGTGCTGTTGCCACTAGGGATAAAATAACCGATGCTTAGCTTAAGGGTGCGCCGTTAGGTCTAATGCATTTGTTTACATTACGCACATTACTTAATGCGATTATCCGTTGCTTGTAACTTAATACCAACGGGGAACTCGGATGATAACCTGGAGGTGGATTATTAGTCATAGACGCTGTTGGATAACGGTCTATGTATTTTGTCGTAATGCCCACATGAATATCACAGTAATCATCATGTCATATATATGCATTGTAATGCGCTCAATATTTTGTCAATTGCCCAGCTGTAATTTGTTCACCCAACATGTTAGTTATCTTTTATGGAGAGACACCACTAGTGAACTGTGGACCCCGGTCCATTCTTTTACACTGATAATACAACCAACTGCAAACATTGTTCCTTTTCATTCTCTGCAATTTACTACTGTTTTCCACACCATACGTTTAATCCTTTGTTTTCAGCAAGCCGGTGAGATTGACAACCTCACTGTTTCGTTGGGGCAAAGTAGTTTGATTGTGTTGTGTGCAGATTCCACGTTGGTGATCGAGTAATCGGCGCCACCAACAACCTTCAGAAGTGATTTCTTACTCCTACTGGTTCGATTAAACCTTGGTTTCATACTGAGGGAAACTGCTGCTACACTGCTTCATACCTTCCTCTTGGGGTCTCCCAACAAACGTGCGATCCACGTCATCAAGCATTTTTTCTGGCGCCGTTGCCGAGGAGCAAGAGGATTTCTGCAAGGGGAGTCTCACGCTTCCAATCTCTTTACTTTGTTATTGTCTTGCTTAGTTTATTTTTATTTTATCTTGTCTGCTTTATGTATCAAAAACACAAAAAAATTAAATTCCTGCATCTAGTCTATTTCGGTTTGTTATTATGTCTAGTTGTTTACTTGCTATCAATGGATAACTTCTTTCAAACTAAATTTTATTGGCACGGTGGGTTCACAGAGGGCCATCAAAAACATTTTAAGAAACACCGTTTGTCTGAAAAAGGGTTACTGTTATGGAATTTTATTGAGAAAGTTAAAACATGTGCCTGGGATTTATGTAGGCTTTATGATGTAAAATGTTCTTGTGGATTGCGTCACCTTCCTTTCCAATGTGCTCACAATGATAATGAAATCTTGTCTTCTTATGCTAATGGGGATTATGATTTTTATAATGTGGAGAGAATTGAAGAATTTATTGCTTTTAAGGGGGCTTATGAAATTGCTGCTTTATCTGACATTATTGCTAATGATGATGTTACCCCTTATAAATCTGAGAATCTTGTTGTACTTAAATATTGTTTTGAGAATTACAAGGATAATGGTTATATTACTGAATTTATTAATAGGATCTTTCCTCCAAAGGAGGAGACCATTGCCTTGCAGGAACATGTGGAAGAAGAAACTGCTGATGCTGAAATCTCATCGGATGAAAAAGAGGAGGAGAGTGATGAACAAAAGGAGGAAGAGTGGATTAACTACCCATGTCTACCTTCCAATGAGAGTAACTCTTACACTATTTGATTGCCCTCCATGCTTACAAAAGGAGGAAGAATGTTATGTTCCTGTGGATTCTCTTGAAATATTCCCTATGAATGAAACTTGTGGAAATAATTATGCTACTGTTATTTATGAAAATCCATGCTATTTTGATAAGTCTTATGATAATCCTCTATTTATGCCTAATTTCAAAATGCATGGTAATGAGAAAGTTTGCTTAGAAAATGTTTATGATAAAGCTTTAGATGATGGTCCTATGTTGCTTGATAATATTATGCATTCTACTATTGAGAGTGACCAATCATCTTGTTTTAATATGTTTAAAAGTGGGTTTGAAATTTTTTATCCCACTACCTTGGAGCTTGATAAAAATTATGTGTTTGTAGATCATGAAAAGCATGCTTTATGTGATAGTTATATTGTTGAATTTGTTCATGATTCTACTGAAAGTTATTATGAGAGAGGGAAATATTGTTGTAAAAGTTTTCAAGTCACTAAAACACCTCTCTTTGTGTTGAAAGTTTTAAAGTTGCATTTGTTGCATCTTCCTATGCTAGTTGCTTTATGCTTCAATGATTTGTTTTACTACAAGATTCCTTTGCATAGGAAGAGTGTTAGATTTAAACATGTTTTATATATGCTTTTTGATGCTCTCTTTTATGTTTCAACTCTTATCCTTATGTGAGCATCATAA
Organism: Poa pratensis; assembly: GCA_947311845.1. NCBI lineage: Eukaryota > Viridiplantae > Streptophyta > Magnoliopsida > Poales > Poaceae > Poa > Poa pratensis. The sequence continues at coordinate 6,299,852 of CAMZMU010000070.1, forward strand.
AAATTACTATGCCTAGCTAAAAGGTTTTAAAGAAAAGCGCTTATGGGAGACAACCCATTGTTTTATTTCTGCAATTTTTCTTTTCTTTTTGAGTCAAGGAGTTGTTTACTTCTGTAACAATTCCTTTGTATCTTTATTTTATCGCATTGTTGTGCCAAGTATTGCCTCTAATAGGAAGATGATGCTAGATTTGGATTTCTGCGCAGGAACAGATTTCTGCTGTTCACCGTTTTACTTCTGTAAAATCACAGAAAAATTATTTAAATCTGCAAATTTTTGTGCGTGATCCTCAGATATGTACGCATCTTTCGTTAGTTTAAAGTTTTTCGATCTGAGCAACGTAAGTGCCTCGAAAAAATTCGTCTTTACAGACTGTTCTGTTTAGACAGATTCTGTCTTTTATTTTTCGCATTCTCTCTTTTACTAGTGTTGAGTGGAATTCTTTTTTAGGGTGAAGAGCTTCACATAACATCAGTGGCAGTAGTTAATGTTAAAAGTAACGGTCATGTTTGTGTCCTTATAGAACATGTGAGTTTTTGATTGTGCACTAACCCTCTAATGAGAATTACTCTGAGTTTGGTGTGGCGGAAGTTTTCAAGGGTCAAGAGAGAAGGATGATATAATGTGATCAAGAAGAGTGAAGAGCTTAAGCTTGGGGATGCTCCCATGGATCACCCCAGCATATTTCAAGAAGACTCAAGCGTCTAAGCTTGGGGATGCCCAAGGCATCCCCTTCTTCATCAGCAACTTATCAGGTCATCTCTAGTGAAACTATATTTTAATTCTTTCACATCATATGTGCTTTACTTGGAGCGTCTGTGTGCTTTTATTTTCAGTATTTTATTTTTCTTATGGTCAACTTGATTGGACCCTAGCATTCTTGATTGGGAGAGAGACACGCTCCGCTTTTTCATATGAATACTCCTATTCTTCACTTATACTTGTTGAGTATTCTTATCTAGCTATTGCTATGCTTTTAGCTCCTGTTTTGCATGCATCTCTTATTCAGAGCTGTTAGTTCTTTTAAAGAAAGTACTCTCTTGCTTCACTTATAATTGTTTGGAGAGTTTATGTTGAAATAAATTGATTGGTGTTTGGTTGGAACAGAAAATGTTGCATGTGGTAGATGGTATAATGGAAAAAGCTTACATATTCTTGTAGATCACTGTATTGGATAATTTGATACTTGTCAATTGTTTTGAGTTATCAAGTAGTTCATGTTTAAGCTTTTGTATCATGTAGTTAAAACCTATTAATGAAGAACTACCGTAAAGCTCGTTGAAATTTGGTTTGCATGATTGGTATCTCTAAGGTCTAGATATTTTCTAGTAAAAGGGTTTGGTTAACAAGGAAGACAGTGTAGAGTCTTATAATGCTTGCAATATGTTTTCATATAAGTCTTGCTGTGTCGGTTGATATCCTGTGTTTGCTTCAAATAACCTTGCTAGCCTAAACTCTGTACTGAGAGGGAATGCTTCTCGTGCATCCAAAACCTTGAGCCAAAATCCATGCCATCTGTGTCCACCATAACTACCTATATGTGGTATTTCCTTGCCATTCCAAGTAAATTTTTCATGTGCTACCTTTAAACTATTCAAAAATTATTACTCCTATTTTGTGTCAATGTTTACCAAGCTCATGAGGACGGGGTGGATGTCTTTATGTCAACTGTCAAACAGACTTTACCACCGGACTAGCGGCATATACATCCGCTTATCCATTAATTTTGCAAAAAGAGCTGGCAAATGGGGTGCCCAGTCCCAATTAATTACAACTTTAACCGCTTAATTCTCTTCACATTTTTGCCCTGATTTATCAGTCAAGCAATGACAAACAGTGAAATATCTGCATGTGTAAACAAAAGAGAAGAGGGATGATCTGCCTTGCTGGTAGAAATAACGTCCTTCATGGGAGCCGCTCTTAAAAGTCTGGTTGGCAGGGGTCATATTGTACTTTCCATTTTCTGATTCGTTGACAATTAACAAACACCTCCAAAACTTATTTTTACTCTCTTTATGATTTCAAAAACTTAAAAAGCTCTAGCACATGATTTAATCCCTGCTTCCCTCTGCGAAGGGCCTTTCTTTTACTTTTATGTTGAGTCAGTTTTCCTACTTCTTTCTATCTTAGAAGCAAACACTAGTGTCAACTTTGGTGCAACAATTTTTATATGCTTGTATATTGCACTTATTATATTGCTTTGTGTTGACAAATATCCATGAGATATATATGTTGAAAGTTGAAAGCAATTGCTGAAGCTTAAATCTTCCTTTGTGTTGGTTAAATACCTTTTACTTAGAATCTATTGCTTTATGAGTTAACTCTTATGCAAAACTCTTTGATGCTTGTCTCGAAAGTACTATTCATGAAAAGTTTTTGCTTATATGATTCAGTTGTTTGCTCATTATCTACTTGCTAGCAAACTATAGACCATTGACCTGGATCACTTCATTCATAACATGTGCTTTACAATACTATTTGATCAAGATTATGATTGTAGCATGTCACCTCAGAAATTATTTTGTTTTTATCGTTTTACCTACTCGAGGACGAGTAGAACTAAGCTTGGGGATGCTTGATACGTCTCAAACGTATCTATAATTTCTGATGTTCCATGTTGATATTATACCAATTGTTACATGTTTTATATACACTTCATAGCATTTTTATGCATTTTCTGGGACTAACCTATTAACAAGATGCCACAGTGCCAGTTCCTGTTTTCTGCTGTTTTTGTATTCCAGAAAAGCTAGTCTGGAAATATTCTCGGAATTGGACGAAACTTGGACAGAACCTCCTATTTTTCCAACACGTACACGGAGTCCAAAGGAGAGACGGAGGGGAGCCACGAGCCAGCCACACCATGGGGCGCGCGGGCCCCCCTGCCGCGCCGTGGGGTGGTGTGGGCCCACGGCGTTCCAGCCGCCGCCCTTTCGCCTATTTATTCATCTTCACGGAAAACCCTAAACCCGAGCCATTATCCACGAAAAGTTCCAGAGACGCCGCCGCCGTCAACCCTAGCTCGGGAGGGTTCAGAAGCTCTTCCCGGCACCCTGCCGGAGAGGGGAATCATCACCGGAGGGCTCTACATCACCATGCCTGCCTCCGGAGTGATGCGTGAGTAGTTCATCCTTGGACTACGGGTCCATAGCAGTAGCTAGATGGTTGTCTCTCCACTTTATGCTATCATGTTTAGATCTTGTGAGCTGCCTATCATGATCAAGATCATCTTATTGTAATGCTACATGTTGTGTTTGCTGGGATCCGATGAATATTGAATACTATGTCAAGTTGATTATCAATCTATCTTATATGTTATTTATGATCTTGCATGCTTTCCGTTACTAGTAGATGCTTTGGCCAAGTAGATGCTTGTAACTCCAAGAGTGAGTATTTATGCTAGATAGTGGGTTCATGCCTCCGGTAATCTGGGAGAGTGACAATAACTTCTAAGATTGTGGATGTGCTGTTGCCACTAGGGATAAAATAACCGATGCTTAGCTTAAGGGTGCGCCGTTAGGTCTAATGCATTTGTTTACATTACGCACATTACTTAATGCGATTATCCGTTGCTTGCAACTTAATACCAACGGGGAACTCGGATGACAACCTGGAGGTGGATTATTAGTCATAGACGCTGTTGGATAACGGTCTATGTATTTTGTCGTAATGCCCACATGAATATCATAGTAATCATCATGTCATATATATGCATTGTCATGCGCTCAATATTTTGTCAATTGCCCAGCTGTAATTTGTTCACCCAGCATGTTAGTTATCTTTTATGGAGAGACACCACTAGTGAACTGTGGACCCCGGTCCATTCTTTTACACTGATAATACAACCAACTGCAAACATTGTTCCTTTTCATTCTCTGCAATTTACTACTGTTTTCCACACCATACGTTTAATCCTTTGTTTTCAGCAAGCCGGTGAGATTGACAACCTCACTGTTTCGTTGGGGCAAAGTAGTTTGATTGTGTTGTGTGCAGATTCCACGTTGGTGATCGAGTAAACGGCGCCACCAACAACCTTCAGAAGTGATTTCTTGCTCCTACTGGTTCGATTAAACCTTGGTTTCATACTGAGGGAAACTGCTGCTACACTGCTTCATACCTTCCTCTTGGGGTCTCCCAACGAACGTGCGATCCACGTCATCACCTGTTCAAATCAATGTCAAGCTGTGCGGAAACTGAGCCAGGAGGCGCGGCGTCGCGCATGGATAGAAGGATGGGGGGCGAGCAGTCAAGATTGAATTAGAATTAGACTGTGAGAGGAACGGAGAGGGAGGGGGAGGTGGGCGACGGTGCCTGTAGAGATCCCTGTCCAGCCCCGCATCTACACCGGCAGCGCGGCAAGGCTCTGCTGCATAACCTGCTCTTTCAGGGTCCGCGCCTCGTCGTCCGCCATGCCTCGCCGCGGGAGATGGGAGAGAATGGGTGGGGGGTGGACGGACCTTGTTGACGGTGGCGGGATCGGGGAAGGCGATGGAGCCCTAGATGTTCGCCGCCGGTCGCCGCAGAGCATCCCCGCCGGTGGCACGACGCACGGCGAGGGAGACCTCCTGCAGGACCTGCTTCTGTCCGTGCGCCGTCGTCGCCGCCCATTTCGTCGCCACGTGGGCGACCAGCTCGCCGTCTCCCTCGTCGTCGTCATAGGCAACCAACGCCTCAACATGGCGCCGCCCTCGCCGGCCTGCGCCGCGGCGGCCCGGTGATGGACGTGGACGAATAAGAAAACGAGGGCTCCACGCCGCGCATCGGGAGCAGGGAAGCGCAGGCGATGACGGCGGCCGAAATCAGATGGCGGCGATGATTTGGGAGGAGAAATGGAGAGGCAGAGACAGGGTGGGGCCGGATCCTCGGAGAGTGCAGAGTCCACGGACTCAACGAGCGATGACACGCGTGCAGCATGCATCGGTCGACGCCCTCGCACGCCCACGACGAAAGGCGGTTGGCCGGCCACAGATCTGAACCATCCAATTACTGATCGACGGTCAAAACTCAGCGAGCAACCACAGCTCGCCATTTCTTGTAGGATTGTAGGTTGTAGAGATTTGTTTGCTCGAGGAAATGTATTTTGTGGCAGCAGAGTATGGTCGAACCATCTTAAATCGTAAGGCCCTGCTCTGCTCGGTGTCTCTGTCTTGTGATGTGGACGCGCCAACTACCGGTATCTTATTCAGCTATCGGTCTTTTTTCGTTCGCACTAGACGACCTCTTTGAAGCTGAGGCGAAGCGACTGACGTGCTGGTATATATTTTTTTTGTATGCCGTGAGTAATATTTTGCTGCTACTCTTTTTTGTGAGAACTACCAGCTGCGATTTATATTAAAACCCTGGACATATCCAGTTCACAATCGAGTCTACAACGAAATCTGGGATGTTTCCCAACCAAACATTACATCTTATGGAAATACTTTATATTCTGGTCTACTCTCCGTCATGTCGCTTCGCCTCTCTGGCGACAAAAATGGCGATTCTGAAAACCAGAGTGAGATTGAGAGAAATCCACCGAAACTACTCGATTCTACTATCGATAGACCCCAGATCACCGTCTCCCCGGCCAGTAGAGCGAGTTTCCTTCCCTCGGAGCTCAGGTAGCGAGCCATGGCAGCCGTTCGCAAGGCCAGTGACCCGGCGGGTGCGGTCGCCCTGTTCCGCCATCGTGTCCTTGCCTTCCTCGCCGGGCAGGGCGCTGAAGTTCCCTTTCCTTATCGGATGCCGACCCTAGTCACACCGTCTCCCGCCATCCCCATCCCAGAAGCACCAACTGATCCAAGCCCCACCATCTCTGATCTTTCAATCGCCATTGTTCCTGTACCTGTGGTTCTTAATCCGAGCTTGCCATGTTTGGAACCTGTTGAGGACTTGGTCATCGCTGTCGGGATTTCGTTCAAGGAGGTCAGAGTTAGGAAGTTCAGACAACACAGGGCTCTCCCTCTAAAGCCGATTTCAGGTATTGTTCTTGGTTCAGAATTCATTTTTGGCTCTGAACTTTGGTGTTTCCAATTCAATTCAGAGAGGGAAAAGGTCATTAGCCACCTTGATGAGGACCATAATGTGCCTCCTGATCGTGGGCTGCAACTGAAGCAAGGCATTAGCTCTACGGTCCTTAAGAGCGAGAGTGATGAGGGGAAAAAATTAGCAAAAACGGCTACGAACGTGGGGAGGAAACTGAAGTCAGTTTTAGGTTATAATCAGAGCATTAAGAAGGCCCAATTGAAGTTGGATTGGGGTACTATATTAGAGGGGGCAGATGAGGGGAAGAAATTACTTCGAAGCATAGTGCTCAGTCCACCTCTGTGTAAAGTGCCTGCCAAGTGTTTGTGTTTTTGTCTCATGGCAACCAAGGGAGCTGACCTGCTGGATCATGGCGTCCTAGCCCCCACGTTCCGCAGACGTGCGGGAAAGGAAGTTGTTGCTGAGAGCTCGAATGTGAAGAAGAATATCCTGTACATCAACATGTCCGGGGCACGACTTGCAATGCATGCTTGTTTCCTCGCCGTTTGGCTGTTCCTATCTGTGCTGTTGGCCAACTCGCAGCAGGTGATTGAGCACATGAAGAAGGTTTGGAAGGTCAGAGGCAAGATGGAGGCGAGCCCGCTGAAGGCTAAGCAGGGGCGCATGTTCGTGCTTGAGTTCACGGAGGAGGGCGACGGGGATCATGTCGTCCGTGGTGGGCCGTGGCAGTACAGGGGGAACGCCTTCCTCGTCGTCGGCCTTGAGAAGGGAGCTGACCCTCTGTCGGCCCTTTTCACCCATGTGCCCATGTGGATTCAGTTCCGCAAGATTCCTGACAACCTCCTCACCAAGAAGCTCGCCTATGATCTTGGTGATCGGGTGGGCACCACTATCAAGATCGACAACAACGCTAGAGGTAATTTTGATGACAAATTCATCAGAAATAGAGTTTGGTTGCCTTTGTACACGCCTATGCAAAAGGAGATCACTCTCGCTGATGAGTCCACAGATGAGATGATTGATGTCCAGCTAAGGTATGAGAGGCTTCCCAATTTTTGCTTGTTCTGTGGCTTTATCGGGCACATGGAGGCTAGATGCGATACTGTAGCTGCAGGCAGGAAGCTGTGTTTTAGCCAGGAGCTCAGAGTTCCACCAGTCTACTTTGATGATCTGCGTACTTGGTTCTTGCCGGACGAGCTGACTGTTGAACAGGACAAAGCAAACTCAACGGGGCTGTCGCGCGCTCCAAAACCCACCACTTGGGAGATGGGACCTGCTACCAAGGTGTCGGCTGTAGATGGTGTCCTGGAGCATGTGGTGCGGCTGCGGGTGGACGACAACGCCGACGCCAACAACAAAGCTTTGGCTGCAGTAGTCCCCTTCGACAACACTGGGATGGCTGTGGCTGAGTACGTGGACTCCAACAACCCTGGCCATGCCAATGCTGATCAAGTACCGGAGACTGATCAAGCCCAGGTCGCCGAGATGCCTGCCACTTCGGTGGGCATTGTGTGTGTCCCAGAAGCTCTAGTGGTGGGTGAAACAAGAACATCGCCAGGGGACAAGAAGATCAAGAGCTGGAAGATGATCATTCGCAAGGAACCGGTTGCACAAAACAACACGCTGACACACTACTAGGAAATAGCCTATAGGTGGATCCACTTTCTGTGGCGCACCTTCATAGCCATGCGCCACAGAAAGTATTCAGTGGCGCACCCGATGTGGTGCGCCACAGAAATCGGCCACTTTCTATGGCGCATAACTCGCGCATGCGCCATTGAATACAGGCTTTCTGTGGCGCATGCAAACTCATGCGCCACAGAAATATGGTGGGCCCTCCACCAATGGTTGGATTTGATACTCCGGTGCCTTTTCTGTAGCGCACGGGACTGGGTGCGCCACATAAATGTTGATTTCTGTGGCGCATCTAGTCCCATGCGTCACAGAAAGCACAATTTCTGTGGCGCATGGGGTTTGGTGCGCCACAGAAATGTTGATTTATGTGGCGCACCTAGTCCCATGCGCCACAGAAAGCACCACCATTTCTGTGGCGCATGGGGTTACGTGCGCCCCATAAATGTTTAAAATCAGATTCCACCCCCCTGTGGATCGCCTTTTTTGGTTTTGTAGAAATAAAAGAAAATGATAAAACCTTCAAAAAATAAAATCCTTTGAGATGTAGTTAGGTTTTAGTGTCTAGTTGGTATAGAAATTTTGAAATATGAATTTTGACCTTTTTGCAAAAAACAGAAAAAAATTAAAACGGCCATAACTTTTGCATATGACGTCGAAAAAATGCGTTTAATATATCAAAAAAAAAAACTAGAGAAAAAAGGAGCTCGATTTCACCCAGGTTTACCCGGTGAACTTTTCTCAGATCCTCGAAATTCCAAAAGGAAAAAAAGTTATTTCAAAAAGAAGATTTTTTTCTACAAAAAAAAAATTCAAAAAAGACAATTCTGTGGCGCATATGTAGATATGCGCCACAGAATTGTTGGGCGGGATTCGAATTTGAATCCCGCCCGCGCCCCCTTCTCCCTCTCTTTTCTCCTTCTCTCCTTCTCTTCTCCACCACCTCTCCACTTCTCCTCCCTCCTCTCCTCCACACTTCTCTCCTCCACTTCTCCTCTCCACTTCTCCTCCCTCCTCTCCTCCACACTTCTCTCCTCCATTTCTCCTCACCACTTCTCTCCTCCACTTCTCTCCTCCACTTCTCCTTCCTCCTCCACCTCCACCTCCGGCGACTTCCTCCACCACCCCGGCGACTTCATCCTCCTCCTCCACCACCTCCGGCGACATCCTCCTCCTCCTCCACCACCTCCGGCGCCATCCTCCTCCTCCACCATCTCCGGCGACCCCCATCCTCCACCCACCCACCTCCGGTGACCCACCTCATCCACCCACCTCCGGCCAAGCCACCTACGGCCATGGCCACGGGCACCATGGCCTCCGACTAGCTCCGACGAAATTCCGGCGAAATTCCGGCGGCGCTAGATCCATATCTAGATCTGGCCGCCCTTTTTTTAAAAATTCAAAAAAACAATTCTGTGGCGCACGGCTGGGGGTGCGCCACTGAAATAATTTTGTGGCGCACGGGGATAGGTGCGCCACAGAATCTTGGTCTTTCTGTGGCGCATGTGCCCGTGCGCCACAGAAAAAAATTAGTGGCGAGCATTCTGTGGCACACCCACCACGCGCCACAGAATGTTGAATTTGGTGCGCCACTAATAGGCTATTTCCTAGTAGTGACAACCCAGGCAGGTGGCCAGGGGGCTCCACGTGCTAGACCAAATGAGGCTGAAGATGACGTTCTGATACAGCCAGTGCCTAAGAGAGTGCGCATGCAGGTTCCTTCGCTGGAGATGTGTCTTGATAAGGAAAATCTTGCTATGCTGAGGCAGGAGGAAGAACTTGAACAGGAAGGTGATCTGAACAAGGGAATTGACGTTGTGAACCTGGTGGGGGAGTAGCAAGTCCAGAGGAAAGCAGAGGATGTTGGAAAGATGGTAAATAAGGAGGCAACCAGCCTTGTAGCCGCTGGTACCCTGACATGTGCGAAGGAGCACACCTATCAGGAGCCATGACGATATTGATCTGGACAGTCGTGGGCTTGGCCAACCCGCAACTGTTCAGAAAATTGAGAGGCTATTGCTCATCCATAAACCTAAAATCCTTTTTATTTTTGAAACTAGACAAAATAAAGAGTATGTGGAAGGGCTTAGATGGAGACTGGGGCTGAAACATGTATTAACCTTCAAGGAGAAGGGTAAAGGGGGAGGGCTAGCTTTGTTTTGGGATGAGAGTGTTCATGTTGAGCTCTTTAAGCTGAGTGCTAGACATATTGATGTAACGATCCGTAACCTTCTTCTTGGTAATAAATGGAGATGCACTTTCGTGTATGGTGAGCCGCATCTACACGATAGATTCAATATGTGGAGTCTGCTTAGAAGAATAAAACCTCTACTTCCTGGTCCTTGGTGTATGATGGGGGATTTTAATGAATGTATGTGGCAAGATGAACATTTCTCTGCGAGGCGGAGAGGTGAGAAACAAATTTAAGATTTTCGTGAAGCGCTCTCCTTTTGTGAGCTTCATGATCTGGGCTTGTCGTGGGGTTGTCACGGCAGATGTTACACGAGGTAACTTGAGATTGGGGGCAAGGCGACTCTGGTGTCCAGGAGTTGGTCCAGCTCTACGAGGGAGAAGATGTTTTTTACCCAGGTTCAGGTCCCCTCGGTGGAGGATCCCTACGTCCTGCTATAAATCACTATATGATAACAAATTACATGGTGCGCCAATGGCGATCGCCGGGTTTGGATGACTCCGGCGTGGGAGCTCTCTCCTGGGCTCTCTCTATTTTCTCTATCTTCTTAGGTCTCTCTTTTTATGACCTAGGAGCCGGCTTATAAAGACATCCGGGTCTCCTAGTCGCTTACAAGGTAAGTCCGGGTTCTGCCCGTACTCAGAGTCCTACTCTATCTCTTCTAGCTCTTCGTGTCCTCCAAGTCTTGGACTCCGTGATGCGTACCACCTCTGGGTCTTCTGGAACCTTCCTTCTGTAGGCCAGGTTACCGACAAGCTCTCCGGCCCATCAGTGTAACCCGGCCCATGGCGATGGTTAGCTGGCCTCGCCCGGCCTCCTGCCTGGCGGGTCATGCTTTCCTCCTCATGGGCCTACCGGGTTATGTTTCCCCCATCAGTAGCCCCCAGGTTAACTTGGATGCTGGGTTTGGCGTGTTTCTCCTTTAGCTTCAAGCTTTATTTCGCAAAAGAGAGCCGCCATCCTTGGTGTCCGGGATAACCTCCTGAAAATAAGAAATACTCATAAAATATAAAGACCGGGTTGCATTGCTTTTTCTTTTAACTAGGCCGGCTCTTCTTGGCGGTCCATATCATAACCTGGCCGCTTTCTACCGGGTTCATACGCCTCCGGTGTTCTGTTCAACACTTAGTTTATAACATCAATCAACCTCCTGAAATAAAATAAGTAAATATTTAATGGGAAAAAACCCGGATTATAATTGCTAGGACAGCTCGTTTTGGCGGTCCATTTTAAAAACTCGGCTTTTCTTCCTGGGTTCATATTCCTCCAGGTTTATCTCAAGATCATCCCGCAAATCCTGCCAAGAATATTCCCATGTTTTTCTTTGTAGTGCCTTTGACCTAGTTTTTGATGGAGCTTACTCATACGAAGGCTGTGCTGAAGGATGCTCCAGATTCCCACGATCCGGACTTAACGGAGCCTACTCAAACGGAGGCTGTCTTTCAAGACCTGGCTTTTGAAGACCCGGCGAAAATACCTCTGGCTTTACCGGCTCTCAAGAATATTAACCTCGATTTTTCTCATGTATATAACCTATAGCCCCCCAAGCTCCGAGTTTATCACCTCGCGATAACTTGGTGCTTGATGAATGAATAGAAAACTTCAAACCGTGTAGCCCCCAAGTGCCGGGTTGCATGCCTGCAGCGACCTGGGACTTTTGCATTTTGTATCTCTGAAAGAAATTGTGAACTTCAAATACTGTAGCCCCCAAGTGCCGGGTTGTGTGCCTGCAGCAACCTGGGACTTCTTCATTACATTGAAAATTTTAGCTTCAAACTGAGTAGCCCCCAAGTGCCGGGTTAGCTGTCCACAGCCACATGAGACTTTGATAATTTGCCTTGGATAAACTTTTGACTAGTGTAGCCCCCAAGTGCCGGGTTAGCTGTCCACATCCACCTGGGACTCCACTCAAAACATCTCTGATAAAAACTCGATTGTGCAGCCCCCAAGTTGCGGGTTAGCTTGCCTTCAGCAACTCAGGACTCACACTTTTCCTTTTGTAACCTTGTAAAATTTGAATTATTGTAGCCCCCAAGCGCCGGGTTGTATGCCTGCAGCAGCTCGGAGCTCGCCCTTCAATATTTGTATCACTTAGAAATTGTAACCCCCAAGTGTCAGTTCTTTCGCCTGCAACAACTCGAGGTCTTCGAATCAATTGACTGTAAATATCTCCACTGGGACAATGGTAGTATCTGATCGAACCATCCACGGCAACTCGTCAATGGTCATAAAATAATTAGAGCCGGCCACTGCTGCCGGGTTATAGATTGATCCTGCAAAAAATTTCCCTTAGGCACAAAATAACATTATACAGCATGATAGACTTACAATAAATTAAAAACATAAATATTTATCTTGATGGTGTATGTACACCCTGAGGATTTGCTTTTTTAATGAACGTGATCTGTCGTTCTGCAAATCCTTTGGTTTAGATGACCCTTTTGGTTTCTTTAACTATGAGCCGGCTTTCGCATGGATTATCTCTGTCGCAACTTCTCTGATAAAAATAGGGTCAGGCAAGTCCCAATGGGCCTCATGACTGATTGAATTTACAGGTGAGCAATCAGGCCATATAAGTGCGAGTCACATCAAGCTCAATAGTAAGATAACCAAGAATTATACTAGTGGCATGAAAGCCGGGTCTTGGGATTGCAGCTACAAACTATTCAAGTGAGAGCCCCCAAGACCTGGATCAATGTTTATAAAGTAAAGGCTTAACTATGCAACATTACCCCATTGATCCATATACTGTTACGAAGCACTCCTGGGCAACGCTAACCGAAGTTGCGAAGTGCTCTTGGGCCAAGCTTTATATGATTTTTTGCAAAGCACTCCTGGGCAACGCTAACCGAAGTTGCGAAGCGCTCTTAGGCTAAGACAATCTTTTGCTGCAAAGCACTCCTGGGCATCGCTAACCGAAGTTGCGTAGCACTCTTGGGCTAAGCTAATTTTTTGTTGCAAAGCGCTCCTGGGCATCGCTAACCGAAGTTGCGTAGCACTCTTGGGCCATGCTGATCATTGTAACAAGATAACTGGTTCTAGATAAAAAAAGAAACACTAAGTGCAATTGAAACTTAATCATAAAAGTGACTTAGCTGTTTGGATGCTTTTGACGTTGATGATGCTCAGGCCGTAGTATGGCGATTAAGCCGGAACATGATGATGAATAAATCTCGACGGCAGTTGAGCCGGATCGACATGTCAATGACTTGATGTCGACGATGGAGAAATCCGCCTTCGAATAGACCAGCCAGATTTTTTTTCTTTGCTTGAGCTGGTAGCACTTTGAACTTCACTGTATGCTAGGGTCGTTGAAAATGGGCGAATAGCTCAGGTACTACGTTTTTTCAGGGAATTGGCTGCGATGCGACATAGTTGGAGGTAATAGCTAGGGTACGACGCGTGAGAGCAGCAAAATAGCCATGACCCACCCATTGTGATGAAACGGCCGTGTCACTTACTTGTGCTAGTTAAGGAGTGTGGAATTAGGTTTAGCGGATGTGGGACCCACTAACTTGTACCTGTCAACTCAACCGGTTCGAGCGACCGCACAGACCGACCTTGCCGTAGCGCGCCATCTGAACCCGACAGTGCGCGCCCTAGCTCCCTCTCCGGCGGCGGAGCTATCCACTCCTGGGCGTCGAATTCGTTGTCGCCGGCATCTGGGGTGAGTCAAATCGAACCCGCGTGGCCTTCCCTTCTTAATTCTGCCCCAAATCTGACACATTCCCTGCCGTTTTTGCTCGCGGCGGGAGGCGGGGCAAGCAGCCCGGAAGAAGGAGGTAGATGGCGAGCTCCGCGGAGCCGGCAGAGTCAAATTCGAGGTAATCCATCACTCTCGTGCTCATTCGGCTTTCGATTTGAGCTCGTTCACTTCCATGTCGCATAGGAGCTATTGGCCCCAAATTCAACTCAAGTCGTCACATTCCCGCCTCGTTGTCAAAACAGGGGAGATGCCCGAAAAAGTTTCGAATTGGTTGTCAAATTTATGCTATCTCAGGCGAAGCTAGCTGATGGTAGCGTGAGGACCATAGATCACGACACATTAGTTAGTTTGGAGCTTTCATTTTACGACATCGATCCACAAGAACTAGTGAACCAAGAAGAGAAAGCGGTGAGAGATATTGTGGAGAAAATAGGGGAGAGTATTCCTTGGGGTCCAGAGCAAGAAGTGGCATTGCTACGGTACGAAGATTGGAAGGGAGAGTATGTGAGAATGGAGGATGGCGAAGCGGTTGTTGATGAAATCGATAAACAAGAGGGCTTTGAAAAGAAACGTGCTACACTTCTTGCCAAGCTGGTTGATCTGAAATCAGATTCAAGAGTAGGATATGTGGCATCAAAGTTGGCTATGCAGATTGCAGATGATGAGTGGGCTGCAACTAGACAGATAATTCCCATTGTAACCGAATTGACAGTGTTAGCAGATGATGCACAAGACCCAGCCCGTGATGGTGCTGCTAATGGGGTGGCTGTTACGGGCCCGGCTGTTGTTGACTGGAATTCAGTAGAACTGAAAGAGCATACTGATTTGGTCATTGCACCCTTGGATGACACTGAGATGGCAGACCTTTTTGGAATTCCAGTCGATGATAAAGACAAGGAGAAGAAGAAGAGGGATGCGGCTGCTGGTTCTGGAGTTGTGGATGCAGAGTTGATGAAGGAAGCTGCTGATGATGTAGATGATGAAAATGATGATGAGATGATAAATGTATATGACAAAGATAACCCTGTAATTGCAGTAGGAAAGTTTTTTCCAACCATGGCTGAGTTTAGGATGTGTTACAGGACTTATGCAGTGAAGAAGCAGTTTGACAGCAAGACTCTGTGGACAGATACAAAGAAATTTTATGCGAAGTGCAAAGGCTTTGATGGCAGTGCCCATCCTTGCAAGTGGTACATTTCTGCTAGACGCCAACCTGATGGCAGTACAATCAGAATTAATCAAATCCCCAATGAACATACTTGTATTACTAGTTCACAGAATCCCTCAACCATGACATCACAGGCCTGGGTTGCACAAAAGATCACTCCTATTTTAGCCAAAACACCAAACACTACTGCAAAGAGACTGAAATTAGACATGGAAGCCAAGTACCCTATTAAGCTGAAATATACCACAGTGTGGAAGGCAAAACAGAAGGCAATGAAAGAACTATATGGTGATTGGGCAAATACCTTCAGGATGCTGTATAGTTTCAAGGCAGAGGTGGAGAAGAGGTCACCTGGCAGTATTGTGGAGATAGATACCGAGGTTGCACCTGATGGCAAGGTATTTTTCTCCAAATTTTTATGGCTTTGAAGCCTTGCACCGATGGCTTCAAAGCAGGGTGTCGGCCATATTTGAGCATAGACTCATCTTTTTTGACTGGAAAGTGGAATGGTCAATTGGCAGCATGCAATGCTCTAGATGGACACAACTGGATGTTTCCTGTTGCTATTGGCCTGTTTCAATCAGAGACAGAGACTTCATGGACATGGTTCATGATGCAGTTGAAAAGATCCATTGGGACAGTGACACCTTTGGCTATACACACTGATGCTTGTAAAGGGCTAGAAAATGCTGTCAAGGCCGTATTTCCACATGCTGAGCAGAGGGAGTGCTTCGGGCATATGTGGATGAATGTGATCAAGAAACATAGAGGAGAAGATTTTGGGCGACTGTGGCCAGCAGCAAGATCTTACTCGAAACAGACACATGCTTATCACCTTGCGAAGGTTATTGCATCAGATCCTGAGTTTCAGCACTGGCTGGAAGCATACCATTCTCTTTTGTGGTATAGGTCAGGATTTAATACAGCCATCAAGTGTGATCATATCAACAACAATCTAGCAGAAAGTTTTAACAACAAGGTGAAAGAGTTGAAAGACTTGCCTGTGCATGACATGGTTGACCAAATCAGGATCATGATCATGCGGATGTGGGAATTGAGAAGAAGATTAGGTGATGCTTTGCAAGGGGATAAGCTTCCAGCAGTGGTACAGCAGGTGGTTAACAGGAGCAGAAGTCTTACACATTTGGCAGTTGAGAATTCTTCATTGTGGGGAGCTGAAGTGAGAGATACCAAGACTGGAAGAAGGCATGTGGTTGACACTGAACTGCATGAATGCACTTGCCTCGAGTGGCAACATACTGGAAAACCATGTGAGCATGCCATACTCTTCTTGGCTGGAAAACCGAGGGTAAACATGCACCCTTATCTGCATGAGTATTATTCAGTAGCAAGATTCAAGGCTGCGTATGCAGCTCCAATACCAGCACTTACAGATCAGTCGCAGTGGCCTGAAGTGCCTTTTGATTTTGATATGTGTCCCCCCCTTGCCAAAAGAAAGGCTGGCAGGCCTAAAATGAGCAGATTCAAGGCCTGGTTTGAGAAAGGAGGCTGTAGTAAGAGGGCGAAAAAAGATGACAAACCAAAACGGCCTCAGAAAGGTAACAAAAATAGATGCAAGGAGTGTCAGGTACTTGGTCACCGAGCTGGATCATCCAAATGTCGGTACCCTCGTCCACAACAACCAAAGTAAGTTCAAGTATTTGATCATTTATTTAAATTCAACTGCAATTCTACTCTGTTTTCATACTCTGTTTTATTTTTTCAGAGCAAAGGCTGGAAGTGAGCCCATTGTTGTTGACAATCTCTGGGCAACAAAAAAGGCAAGAAAGAGAAGTGTGCCATCTGAATCAGTTCTGAATGATGTGGTGCCATCTAATTCAGTTTTGGATGATGTGATGCAAACTGATTCAGTTTTGGATGATGTGGTGCCATCTGATTCAGTTCTTGATGCTGCGGTGCAAAATGAAGCTGAAGCTGAAGCTGTTCGGCCTCGTATGACTGACTCGAAGAAAACCAAGAGCATGAGGGTTTTGTCTGGTGTGCCTGGTACGAAGAAGAGAAAATCGAGAGCGTGAAATTTGAGATGAAACTTGAGCCGTGAAATTTGTGTAATAATTTGAGCCGTGAAACTTGAGCCGTGAAATTTGTGTAATAATTTGAATTTGAACCAAATTCAAAATTGTGTGAAATATTTCTCACAATTTGAACAAACTGATTTCTCAGTTGTTATGCTCGTTTTGTGAACAATCCTTCCCTTTTGCTAGGGTAAACATCTCCAACAAGTAAGCGGTTCTCCAAAATGAGCTACAAAAGAGCCCCAAAGGTAGCCCAAACAGCCCCATTTCTAATCTGGTCATTTTTTCGACCATCTCCAAATGATCTCAAACTCTAGGGTTAACATCTATTGCACTAATATAGTGCCCTAGACCAATATGGAGTCATTTCTCAAAACATAGAACCACTTCTCTTCACACATGAGGGTTCATAGTTTGAGATGTGAGATTTCACACCATATTGAAGCATTTCTTGTTTAATATGTATCTAGACCTTGTTTATCAGTTGGAGCTGTTAGTACATGACAAACTAAGAATATGTGCACTGGATTTTCATTTTTTTTGATGTTTTTTGAATATTTTGTGATTATTTCAAAATCGGTCAAACCCAAGTTTGACCAACATTTGAACAAGTTTGAAACATGAAAATGAAAAACCAAGCTTGGATCCTTCTTAGTCAATCCAAAATGAAGCTTTGGTGAGTTTTTTGTAAATTTCATGTTGCAAATCCCAAACCAACTCTCTTCACACATGAGAGTTCATAGTTTGAGATGTGAGATTTCACACCATATTGAATTTCTTGTTTAATATGTATCTAGACCTTGTTTATCAGTTGGAGCTGTTAGTACATGACAAACTAAGACCATGTGCACTGGATTTTCATTTTTTTGATGTTTTTTGAATATTTTGTGATTATTTCAAAATCGGTCAAACCCAAGTTTGACCAACATTTGAACAAGTTTGAAACATGAAAATGAAAAACCAAGCTTGGATCCTTCTTAGTCAATCCAAAATGAAGCTTTGGTGACTTTTTTGTAAATTTCATGTTGCAAATCCCAAACCACCTCTCTTCACACATGAGAGTTCATAGTTTGAGATGTGAGATTTCACACCAATTGAAGCATTTCTTGTTTAATATGTATCTAGACCTTGTTTATCAGTTGGAGCTGTTAGTACATGACAAAATAAGACCATGTGCACTGGATTTTCATTTTTTGATGTTTTTTGAATATTTTATGATTATTTCAAATTCGGCCTATTTCACACCATATTGAAGCATTTCTTGTTTAATATGTATCTAGACCTTGTTTATCAGTTGGAGCTGTTAGTACATGACAAACTAAGACCATGTGAACTGGATTTTCATTTTTTTGATGTTTTTTGAATATTTTATGATTATTTCAAATTCGTATGCAACGTCGACCGTTCATCCGTGTGATCACTACCTTGCTGCACTGTGGCCGTGCGATCTGGCCCTCTATATGTGAGCTAACACACGATCCGTGGGATGGCTGGTTCTGCTACCTGATTGGCTGAGAAGCGGTGCACTCGTCGGACCGTTGGATTGAGCTGACCCTCGTAGACGCATGCATGCAGACGTCTCAGCTGAGCGGGCCCCACTCGACGGCAGTGCATGCAGACGTCTCAGCTGAGCGATTTCGCGCTGCACGCCGCTTCCAACGCGTACGCCACGTAGTATCAGGGCTATTGTTGCTCTTTTTTTTGACGGATCGACTTTTGCGCTGACAGCGGCGGCGGGACGACGCGCAACATGTTTGCAGTGTGCACGCAGACCAGAACTGAATCGACCGGCTGCGCGTGCCTCCCAACCATCACATTAAACCGATTTTTACACTTCACCTCCCCACCATCGCATTAAACAAGATCACTATCCGCTATAAAATAGCACCCAATTCTTCTCCAAGTCGCACACCGCATCCCATCTTCCTCCAACCCTCTTCTCTCAAACAAGCAGCCGCCCCGCCCTAGCAACCATGGAGTACAGCGCCCCGACCTACCGCCTCCCCAACCTCGTGCGGGAGCACCGCTCTACTTCGCCCAATCTCGTAGAGCATCACCAGCTGCGCGTGTGGGCCTTCTCGAGGTGGAGGGGCGCAAGGGATTTAGCGGAGTTCTTCCTCTCGTCCGGCTTCCGCCACCTCCCTCCTGGCGGGCCGCCCATGTACCGGCTCGAGGAGTTCCATGACCATGACCTCGTCATCGGCTACTACGTCACCTTCACCAACCGCTTCGATGCACTCCACCTCCTTGGGAAGGCGTTTTGGTATGGGTGCGAGTACATCACATTCACGACGTTCACATCTTCACGGACTTCACCGACATCTTCCGCTACCACGGCACCATCCAGGCCTCCCCTACGAGAACGACGAGGACGACGAGTGAGCCACCAAGGAGGAGCCAAGGAGGAGGAGCCCAGGAGAAGGTCAAGGAGAAGTCAAGGAGAACTCTTAGTTTATTTCGGGCTTATTTCCATGCTAGTTTATTTCTCGTGTAAGGTTCGTAAGTTGTAAGAGGGCACAAGTTATAAGTGTGCTAGTCGTGTAAGGTTGCTACTTGCATTTTATTTATCTTATGTCGTTATGTTTGTGAAAAGAAAGTTCATGCAAAATCTTCCTTGTTCTAAAAAAG
The DNA here is from genome assembly GCA_947311845.1 of Poa pratensis. Lineage (NCBI taxonomy): Eukaryota > Viridiplantae > Streptophyta > Magnoliopsida > Poales > Poaceae > Poa > Poa pratensis. The sequence goes on from CAMZMU010000070.1 coordinate 6,319,177, forward strand.
TGCCCGAAAGGTAGCCCAAACACCCTCATTTCTAATCCGAGCAATTTTTTAACCTTCTCCAAATGAACTCAAACTTTAGGGTTAACATCTAGTGCACAAATATAGTGTCCGTGACCAATATGGATTCATAGAACTATAAAAAAACCACTTCTATGTACACATCCAATTAGACATTTCTTTTAACTTGACACGTCATTTATTGAGCCAACACAAACAATATTTCATTTAAACCATTGTTTCGGTCCAACAACGGCTAGGCCCAACAACAGGTCCAGCAACGGGCCCAACAACATGAAATTCTTTTTTTCCCTGCACCTATTTTAAGCGAGCACTGACGGCTTGGCCCAACAACGGGCCCATGAACTTGTCGGTTTTTCTATTTCGGAAACGGCTAACTGAACCTTTTTTTTGAAAGCCCACGTATATTCAACAGAGTACCACATACACCGTACATAGTACAAATACAGAAAACAGAGTACAATACGCAGGGGATACAGAACCAGATCCCACATCGGCAGCTTCACCGGCGTCGAAGACGAAGATCGCCAGCCACCTTCTAGCCACAGCCCGAGGGCACCTTCTTCCTTGAAAGACGCCGCATAGCCCGCCCGCCGCGCCGCGGCGGAGCTTCTGCCGTTGAACGAACACGGCAAGCGCCTTTTCGCACCAGCACCTCCTCCTTGCCGCAGCCATCTTCGTTTCCGACGCAGACAGAAGCCGCCGACGCCGTCCAGCCCTGAGTTCCAGCCGCCGAATCCGCCCCCACCACGGATCCGACGGGAGGCAGAGGAACTCGAGCACCGCACCGGGCCTCGAGCACCTGCAAGTCGAGCGCGACGACGACGAGCCCCGAGGAGCTCCACCGCCGAGAAGGCCGCACCGACACCAAACCACCCGCCACCTGCACCACCTCCTCCAAGGCACCGCCGGCGGGATCTCGACCCTACCCTACCATATGTACAAGCCGAAGCTGGGGATCCCCCACCCTCGTGTTAACTGATTTCAGAGCTAATTTAGTCGAATCATAACATTGTTCATAAGACAAACAGCTCCTAAATCGAAATCCCCAACTCCTAAATCGAAATTTCTAATTCGAACGACAAAGATACACCAAATAAATGGCAATGATACACACATAAAATGCTCCGGCCATCATGTTTGACTTCTTCTTCAATTCCACAAGCTGGCTCAACTGCTTCTTCAACTGCTTGTTCAATTTCTGCAACTCCCTATTCACCAAAACATTCTCCAATGGAGGACGATCGGCTCTGTATGAGATCTCCTCCTCCACAGCAGACGAGATGGCAGCCTCCTGGATTGGGGGCCCCTGAATTGGGGGCAGCAATTCAACTTGAAGCCCTCGATCGCGAATGTACTTGTCCATCCACACAAAATAGCCGCATTCCGCCAAATCCTGAAAAGGGGAACGAAAACACTAATTTCCAAATCCATAGTGCAAAATCAAATTCAGGCCAAATCGAGACAAATCAGGACAAACCCTACCTTCCCATCCTTCCCACGATGCGGGGCGCTCTCGCAATTGACAAATTCCCGACCGACATTGCCCCTCGTCGAGCGCACACATGTCAAGCGCTTAAGTAGATCTAGGCGAGGGCAGTCCGGGCATCTAGTCATCGGGACTTCTCCATAACGCGGCCATGACTTCTGGGAGCCAGAAGAGGAGCTCGACATCCTTCGCCGCCGCCGCCGTGGACCGTTGCCGGAGAAGAGGAAGAAGAAGGTGCGCGGAAGAACAGAGGAAGAGAGGCAACGGTAATGTCGGGGCAGGGCAGGACCACGGGAGCGGGGCTCACTCTGCCTCTTTATAAATGGATAAGGTTGACGTGGATAAGTGGTGGGTCCCTGTCTCAGTTGGCCCACAGTGGGTCCCGCGTACCAACGGTCGCCTGGTGGGTCCCGCGTTCTAACAGCCCAGCTCACATAATCCAAATTGAAGCTGACAGTTTCCTTCCGTTTAAGGCTTAAAGAGCCGTATCGTGCCGTCGCTATTTGGGCCGTTCCAACTGTCACCTCTGAGCTATTTCATCGAACGATGTCGTTCTCCAGTGAATAGGGTGAAAAGATGTATTACAGCTATTCGCCCCGTTGAAAATACAGGCGACCCGGTTCTTGCAGCGTCCGGCATGGCTCATGCATGTGTATGTATTCTTTTTCTTTTTCTTCGCTCGTGCCGGCTTTGCTAGATGCAACTTCTTGCCGGCTGTCGGCTGATAACGACGAGTCGACGATCTCTCGTAGACCAGCTGATAGATTCTTTCTTCTGGCCGGCTTGATCGACCATGGCGTGCTGAAAATCTAGCCTTGATATTTCTATTCAGACGTACATGCGCCATGCACGTACAATATAAGCTAGCCCGATGAACTTCTCTCCTCTTTTCTTTTTGATGACGTGATGTATGTGCGAACAATCTTGAAGCTTTGAGCTGACTTGGTTTCTTATTGAGTTAATCCGATCTTACTTTCCTTCGCCACTTCTCCTCCCATGGCTCACGTATGGGTATGGCTTTGGCTAGTGCACTCATCAAACTCCTTCGGCGAGTTAGCCGGCACAGCACGAAATAATAATCCGACTTCGATTTAACTAGATCCGTGGCTTTCGCCTTTGTACCAAACGCTGCTGGATTATGTAGACGTGACACAATGAAGACCCGACATGACAACGACCGGCTTTTAGCCTTGGAGGCGCTGCTACTGATCGATTTGGTTCCTTGACTGTTGCCGGCTCGCCTTTTAGAACTTGTGCTGATAACAGATCACTCAGCAAATACAACTTGCTGCATGTTGACGACAAGTTTTGTCCGATACAACTCCTCTCTTTCTTTTTCTTTTTTATTTTTCTTCCTCTTCCAGCCGGCTCGCTCGATCATGGCCTGCTGGAAATCTAACCTTGATCCTTCGGGCGAAACGACGTATCGCCGATGTTGACGAAGCCGGCTGCGATGGAACTCGCTTTTGTCCTCAATGAATTCAAACAGGGGACATGCTCGAGCTAGCATCCCGGTAGATTTTTCCTTTCTTTGATTTGTTTCTTCTATCCGTGAGCAACTCGATCATACTAGTTGGTTTTGTGATCACATGTACTAGCAATGCACCGATGCCAGCTTGCCGACAGACCCGGCGTGTGTGCTAACTGCTAACCAACCACGCAAGCAATAGTTCTTTTTGTTTTTCTTTCCAAGTGAGGTGAATCGATTTGTCTTTTTCCATCCTTGATTTTTCTTTCCTTCGAGAGCTGCCGCGTGTATAAGGCAACTAGCCTTTTTCTTTCCTTTCTTCTGACTTGGGGTCGGAGACGATTTGCTTATGTTGGCCCGTCGCCGGTTTCTAGGATGTTGCCAGGCACAGGGTGCTGCTTTGGATGTTACTCCCATCGAACTCCTCCTACGATTCCGCATCCAACTGCTGATTTGCTGCTATTCTGCCGCCTTATGTATTTTCTTTGATCGGATAACTTGACTGTTTGGGTCGAACCTTGAGACCCGGTGTTTCGAACTGTATGACACCACCATGATCTTTGCTATAGCCGGCTCATCTAGATCTGATTCCGGCTTCTATGTGGCCCACTTCTCTGGCTCTCCCAGCGTCTGCTTCCTCCATGGCCGGCTTCTTTATCTTTTCCAACGAATTTTGCTTCCGGGTTTCACCCGAAATCATGGGCACGCGATCTTCTTGCTGATTGCCGATGAAGTTGCTGACGGCGATTTTTCCATCCCTCGCAGTGCTTCTCCCTTGATGAGGACACCCTTGGACCAAGCCCCACGGTGGGCGCCAACTGTCGTGGGGTTGTCACGGCAGATGTTACACGATGTAACTTGAGATTGGGGGCAAGGCGACTCTGGTGTACAGGAGTTGGTCCAGCTCTACGAGGGAGAAGATGTTTTTTTACCCAGGTTCAGGTCCCCTCGGTGGAGGATCCCTACGTCCTGCTATAAATCACTATATGATAACAAATTACATGGTGCGCCAATGACGATCGCCGGGTTTGGATGACTCCGGCGTGGGAGCTCTCTCCTGAGCTCTCTCTATTTTCTCTATCTTCTTAGGTCTCTCTTTTTATGACCTAGGAGCCGGCTTATAAAGACATCCGGGTCTCCTAGTCGCTTACAAGGTAAGTCCGGGTTCTGCCCGTACTCAGAGTCCTACTCTATCTCTTCTAGCTCTTCGTGTCCTCCAAGTTTTGGACTCCGTGATGCGTACCACCTCTGGGTCTTCTGGAACCTTCCTTCTGTAGGCCAGGTTACCGACAAGCTCTCCGGTCCATCAGTGTAACCCGGCCCATGGCGATGGTTAGCTGGCCTCGCCCGGCCTCCTGCCTGGCGGGTCATGCTTTCCTCCTCATGGGCCTACCGGGTTATGTTTCCCCCATCAGGGCTTCTCTGGTAAACCGTGGACTTATGATAACCAGCAAATGGGGGACAGAAATGTTCGTGTTAGACTTGATAGAGTGGTGGCTGACATTGGATGGTCTAACCTGTTCCCAAACTTTCAGGTTCGTCATCTTACTTCCTCTAGATCGGATCATTGCCCTTTGTTAATAAACCTGGATTATTCTGGTACTGTGACTTCCTTTCCTCGTATGCGCAGATATGAATGCTACTGGGAAAGGGAGAAGGCGCTGGGTGAGGAAATTTCGGCAGCCTGGAATATGCATAAGACACCTTCAGACTTGGGCGATGTGGCTACTAAGCTGTCTGGTGTGATGGATTCGTTGCATGCTTGGAGTGGCCGCACAATTGGTTGCATTCCAAAACAGCTAGAGAGAAAGAGAAAGGCATTGGAAAAATTGGAAGTCAAAACGGATGAACAAAGCAAGAAGGCGGCCAAGAAATTAAGGAAAGAAATTGATGAGCTTCTAACAAAGGAAGAAATTCGTTGGCGCCAAAGATCTCGTATTTCCTGGCTTCGTGAGGGAGACATGAACACTAGTTACTTTCATCGCAGAGCTACTTGGAGACAGAAGAAAAATAAAATCGATAAGCTGCAGGATGATGATGGAATTGTGATTGAGGATGCAGTAAAAATGGAAGATATGACTACTGAGTTTTTCAAAAACTTGTACACGGCAGACCCGATGGTGCAACCTTCTATCATTACTCAATGCTTAGAAAAAAAGGTTGATGACCAGCAAAATGAATCTTTATGTGCTGACTTCTCTGATGACGAGATCCGTTTTGCTCTGTTCCAGATTGGTCCTATGAAAGCTCCTGGGCCGGATGGCTTCCTGATGCATGTAAAATGCATACATGAACTTTGCATTATTTTAATTATATTCCAGTCATATTTGCATCATATAAGGGTTATATCACTGTTTTATAATGATTTTGGGAATATTTGACATGTTTCCTATTTTTTATGGAATTAACCCTGCGCAGGCAGAAAACCCTATTTCTATATTTTAATATTTCAGGGATCCAAACGACGTCCAAATGACCTGGAAATTTACGAGCATCAGTTTTTGGAAGGAAGAAGACTTGGGAGCGAACAAGCGGAGGCCCGAGGCCCAAAAGGGGGTAGCCCACGCGGCCAGGTACAGGGGCCGCGTGGGACCCACCATCTGGAGCCTCGAGGCTCCGTTGCCGTCGATCTTTTCGCCCACGACTCCGTCTTGACTAAACCCACCTATAAAAATAGTCCCCCGACGTTCTCTGGAAGGAGCGCCGCCGAAACACAGAAACACCGAAACAGAGACCTGGAGTTGCAAATTGGAGGGGGAAAACTCCGGCGGGGCGCTGCCGGGGTGGTCTCCATCTTCTCCAACGACTTCTCCACCGTCTCCATGATGAAGGGGGAGTAGTCCACCCCCTGGACCTTGAGTTTGTGGTGGTAACTTGATCTAATCTCTCTATGTATGATCATTGTTGGAGTCCATATGATGTGCCTTGCATAAGTATGGATCTATCTATATAATTCTTATGGTGGATATTGTGGTATGAGATGATTTGTTATACATTTACCGTTGTGCTGGAGCTTTTATGATTTGTCATACTTTGGAGATATTCTATGATGCATGTGATGGTTTGATTTATGCATAATGCCTTGTTTATCCTTGTCATGAGGTGATTGACACCACCATGTGTGGATAGATGAGAGAGATGTGGTCATGCACACGAATTATGAATCATTGCACTAGTGTTTAGAATATTGTCCATTATGAAGTAAGATGTATGTAGGTACGGGATGGCCGATGTGACACGGCATATGTATTGAGTGACATGTGAAATACAACCCAACATCCTTTATCTGGGGGTAAAAAGGAAGAGTATGATGTGGGAGTGACAGCAACCACACTAGCCTTACGAGGGTGACATAGCAACACAAATGAGTACTTCTTTCTACTATGTGTTTTAGGACATATAGCCGTCATAAAAGCTACCATTAAAACATGACAATTGTGTGTACTTTATCTATAACATGATAATCACCGTAGATGAGAGAGAGAGGATTGAGTGAACCCATGAACCCATGTCCATTGTTCCTATAAGAGAAAACCTTTGTCTTGTCCTCTTGCATTGAAGAGGATTGGGACACTTTTACATTCTTGTTTTGTTACGTTAAAATTCCATCCATTAAATCAACCATCTTGTTCTTTAAACTTGTTTAGTGCATAATCAACTAAAACTTGTGACACTTTAGTTGTATGGAATAAATAAATTTTCCTTCTTGCTCCTGCGGATCGATACCTTAATTCCACATTGAGAGGTGCTACAGTGATCCCCTGCTCTTGGGGGTTATCAAGTACTTTTCTGGTGCCGTTGCCGGGGAGCGTAGCGCTTAAGTTTCTATTCTTGTGTGCACTAGACTTTAGATTTATTTTATCTTGTTTTATATCTTGCAATCATCTAAGCTTGAGGAGGTTCCTTTAAACCTGTTTGGTTGTGAGTTTCTCATTAGTTTTACTTTCAGTTTTATATATCAAAAACCCAAAAAAAATAGAAAATGGAAAACTGTTATGAAAACGACATGATGGCTGCTGAATTTAGAAAATCAAATGAAGGGAAAAGATTAGGAGAATACATAGAGCTTCTAAATAAAATTGCTAGTCGCAGAAATCTCAAGCACGGACAACAACTTACGCAAAACACATAACTTATGGCAAAAATATAGTGTCGCTTTCGAGATCCTCTTACCGTGGAATGTTTAAAATTAGAGACAGAACGTGTTTGGTACAAAGTTTGATAATTGGCTACAATACAAAGGCGACAGTGCGAGAAAAGGCGTCGTAGGTCCGGCTAGCAACAGGGTAAGAAAACGGTAAACACCATACACGCGACAAGAAAGGCAAAGCACAACGTGAATTGTAAAAAAGGGCGTATGTGGAAGAACCCGACGGTAGGCACAAGGAAAGGAGCCACGGAAACTATAACGAGCAACCTACATAGTTTCGAAAGATATCAAAAATAGCGGCACAAGAGTAGCATAGAGCTAAACACAAACAACAATATACATACAAAACATATAAAACTTATGGCTACAATACAATCTTGCTTTCGGCATTTACGCCACGGGCGCAACTGGTCATCTATGCTTGCCACGGGTGCCATTTGTTTTTAAGATGCAATGTGCCATATTAAACCGAAAATGAGCGTCAATTACCTTCCCGAAACCGGCTTAACTACAATCAAATGACGGGTAGCGAAACAAAGAGAGTGTACTACAACAATATGGTCTTTGCTTTCGACGATTATTACTGATAATAATTGTGATTGAAAGTGTAATGGCATAAATATATCCGATTTTGATCTTATTTTTCAGCTTAGAAATTATTCTGTCTTACTCTCTGTTGGCCAACTATCACTTTGTTAGGCATAGAAGAACCATATGCCTTCCTGTTTTACTGACAACAATGATGACCTGATTCAAATTATGGATGACTTATATAATATAACTCATGTGCTCTATGAAGATTGAGCTAGCTGAAGGAGTATACACACAAAATAGACCTAAATGAAAGCAAATAAAATGAATTACTTTTCATCAGCAAATAAAGGTATGGCAACAATATAGTCTTTGCATCCGACAGTTGCGCAATCGCGTAACGAGTCATCTAGTAAAAAAGAAAAGTGACCGTGGATAACCCATGCATGTCTCTCCTACGCCGCGCCTCGTTCCAACGAGCCATCACCTCCCTGGTCGCGACGCGTCCCCATCGCCAGCCTGGGGCTGCCGAATCGACCCAACCGAAACTAACAGTAGCCGTACACGCATGCAAACACAGTTCACTGTGCACGTGCATGACGCGTGTGCCCATGCAACATGACAAATTAGTTTATGGAACACACTACACACAGTAGACCGATGTCACATCGATCGACTTCCATGGGGCAATGCATGCGACTTTTCGAGGCCTGGTAGCTCGAGCTAGCACTAGCAGCTACACGCCCTAGTTGGCGTACAGTACTATATTAGGTAATATTTGATCAAGCTTAGCGTACCGGCAACACCTTCTTCTTCTTGTTTTAATCTCTCCTTTACCCTTATTAGTACACTTTGGTTGCTAGCTGAGTAGCTTGCTATCGAGATTATAGTACTGCTACAGTGGATTTCGACCTGTCATGCGATAGATGCCTTGTACTATGTGACCTTTGATGCTCAATCTGGCGCTTTACTTACAGTCTTAATTGTCGAAAAGCCACGACAAATTGATTAAAGTAGTGCACACAGGTGATGCTGCATTTACGCTGTTGTGTACAGATCAGGAGGGAGTACCAGTTTAGCTTTATTAGCCTTTTCTTCTGCTACATTTCTAGCCATTTAGCTACTTATGAGGCGCCTCGAAAAGATATACAAACGTAGCCTCCTCATCACATCGCCCAACTTGCTTCATCGGTAAGTAAATAAACAAATACTACAGTAGATAGATTTTTGGCGTTCGAATTGTCTCGTCACGTTTGCTATGCAAAGAACTGCAGCGGCAACAGCAGCTGGCAGCCATGAACAGCCATGAACGGCAATCCATCCCATTCACATGCTTATATTATACGCAAGAGAAGAGAAGAGAAACGAAGCGCAGAGAGAGTCGTCATCTTCTACTTCTTCTCGTCGTCTTGGTGCCCTGGCGTCGCATTGCAAGTTACAACTACCACTAGCAAGAAGGTCAACATTCGTATCTAATGCTTTGTTTCGGCTGCATGATTGTTGATTGATTCATGTATGTATATGTCTGCATGTCTTAATCATCTTCCTCTTGCAGGACAGCGCCCAATAACTGGTACAATGCAGGATAGGACAGCTTCTGCGGCCAGCAGCAACCACCTCCAACCAAGAACAATTGACCTATCTCACTCCCAGCAAAACCGTAATCCCGATGATGCCGCTGTCCCTGCTGGAGAGCTCATCACCCTGCCCAACGGCGACCTCTACTCCGGCACGCTGTCATGCGGAGTGCCGGAGGGCACGGGGCGGTACGTCTGGTCCGGCAGCGGCTGCGTGTACAGCGGCGGGTGGATGCGGGGGATGAGGCATGGCCACGGGAGGACGAGGTGGCCATCGGGAGCCGTCTACGAAGGCGAGTACTCCGCCGGCTTTAAGGACGGCCAAGGAACACATGTCGACGCCAACTCCTCCTCGTCTTACAAGGGTCAGTGGCTGCTGGACCGCAAGCACGGCCTCGGGCTCCAGGCGCACGCCAATGGGGACGTGTACCAGGGCTCCTGGGTTCGCGGCCAGATGGAAGGCCATGGCAGGTACACGTGGGCGAACGGCAACTGCTACGTCGGCGCCATGAAGAATGGCCTCATGTCCGGCAAAGGTGTCCTCACGTGGAGGAGCAGCGGCGGCGGCGGCGACGGGGACTCGTTCCAGGGGAACTGGCTCGACGGCGTGGCGCACGGGTATGGGCTGTACACGTGGGAGGGCGGCGGGTGCTACCTCGGGACATGGTCTAGGGGGCTCAAGGACGGGAAAGGCACCTTCTGCCACGGCATGGTTCCGGCGGCTCACGTCGACGACCTGAGGAAGAGGGGCGTGCTGCCAGACATCTCCTTGCCGGATCCAAAGCCCCCGGAGGCGAGTTTGTCCAGGAGGAACTCGGGCCTCGGGCAGCCTCCCATGAAGAAGAAGCCGTCCCTGCAGAGACGCCGGAGTATCGGAGTGGCCATCGGGAAGGTCACAGGAGGTCCTGAAAAGGCGCTGAAATGCCAAGATTGCAGCTCCCAGATACTCGAAAGGGAGTACGCGCAGGGCGTTCTGATCAGCGAGGTCGTGCTGGATAAATGGAGCCTCCCGGAGTCGTCCACCAGGAAACTGAAACTTGGCCTGAACAGGGCCAGGAAAAGGCCCGGAGAGACGATAATCAAAGGCCACCGGAGCTACGATCTGATGCTATGTCTGCAGCTTGGAATCAGGTAGTTAGTTAATGCATATTAGTACAAGGCATCCCAATCTCAATCAGGGACGACGTGGCATGCATGAGAGCTAATTTATCTCCTAGTGGTCACTAGAAGGTTGAATGTCTTGGCTGCACTACGCAGGTACACGGTTGGCAAGATTACGCCGATCCAGGCTCGTGAAATGCGAGATTCTGATTATGGCACCAAAGCAAGTTTCTGGATGAACTTCCCCAAAAACGGATCGAAGCTCACTCCTTCACATCGTGCTCTAGATTTTAAGTGGAAGGACTACTGCCCAATGGTCTTCAGGTTTGTGCCTCATTTTTCATTCAACAGGAGAATATACATATATAGTGCAGTCTCTTTCAATCTTGTTCTGCAATGCTATTGATTGCTTATAAACTCGCATAATTTGTAAATTTACTTGTTTCAGTAGCTAGCTAGCTAGTGAGACACCCTAGCAGCATTTGTTTTCTTCTTCGGGACATAACATGGCGTACTAATTTATTGGTAGTGTTTGATTATAGAAATTTGAGGGAGATGTTCAAGATTGATACAGCAGATTACATGATTTCCATTAGTGGAAGTGATGCACTTAGGGAGCTATCTTCTCCTGGAAAGAGTGGGAGCATCTTTTTCTTGTCGCAGGACGACCGGTTTATGATCAAGACCCTTCGGAAATCAGAAGTGCAGGTTCTCATCGTCTACCAAATTCCAGCTCTTGATATAGGAAGTTTTCAATGATCTGGAGCTTACTTCTCTCACCCAAAACACTTGATCGAAAATGGATATGTTTTATGGTCAAGAGCATTTAGCTTATCTGAATTAGTTTCCTTGTTTACATAATGAATCATATTAGCATTTGAATCAAGCTTGTCCTTCTTGCTCACTTAATTTCTTACATGTGTAATATTGATATTTACTTGACATCATGCAGGTTCTTCTGCGTATGCTTCCATACTATTATCGTCATGTCCAAACCTATGAGAACACACTCGTAACTAAATTTTTTGGCCTCCACAGAGTGAAACCTTCCAGTGGTCGAAAGGTAACTGGTGACATTATTAACTGTTTTTATGGCTCCCTACTGTCTTATTTCAGAAGTAAAAAAGTCCTAAAATTTATAACAAAAGTTATGATTTTGTCTAGTACTAGGTAAAAAACTGTTTAATTTGATGAGGTCAAATAATGCTACTTCCTCCGATCCGAATTAACAGTCGGAAGTGGTGCGTACAAGCTGTGCTAGCTATTCTGTTTTTCTACAAATCTTTTTATGGACCGGAGGGAGTACTGAATTTTTTCACGGGAAATAGTTCAATAATATAATTATTCTTTCAATTTTCGATGACATATCACCGTTGCAAATGATAGACAAAATTGCACATACTGTCTAAAGCTTCTTATGTTTTTAATAGGGCAGTGCTTTTCGTTCAATATTAAAATGATACTACCCCAGTTGCTAAATATAAAATGTTTTGGTAGGCCATTATAACCTACAAAGACGTCTCTTGTATTTTGGAACAAAGGTAATATTATATAATGGTAGAATGGATTTTGATTGTTTGTGTATGCAGTTCCGATTTGTAGTGATGGGCAACATGTTCTGCACGGAACTAAGAATCCATCGAAGATTTGACTTGAAAGGTTCATCTTTGGGCCGTTCTACAGAGAAAATTAAAATCGACGAAAACACGACACTAAAAGACTTGGATCTGAACTATTCATTTTATCTGGAGCCTTCTTGGCGGGATGCTTTGCTCGAGTAAGCTTGTTCCTTTGAAAAGAACAGGTTATATATTCTCATGACCAGTTTTGGTTGTAACAACCATGTTTTGTTCTTATTCTGTGTAGGCAGATTGAAATTGACAGCGAATTTCTAAGGAACCACGGCATAATGGATTACAGCTTGCTTCTTGGTTTCCATTACCGGGCTCGTCGAAATCTGCAAACAGGATCAACATATCCTGAAAGTATTTTGCCAAATAAACTGACTGTTCTTTCCGAAGCAGGTAAGCATGCAATACATATATATATCTTTATTTTTCCGGTTAAGTTGTTCAATTAACCCATTATGCAAAAGCAATATTTTGCTTGCTGACATCCCTAATGCAGATGCCGCGGAGGAGGGTTCCGCTTATAACTATCGAGACGGGCTGATTTTAGTGCAGCGAGACAGCGACAAAAATGGTCCAGTTGCTGTCGGCCCCCACATAAGAGGGAGCCGCCTGCGTACGTCTGCGGCACATGAAGTAGATCTTCTGCTTCCAGGCACAGCAAGGTCATCATAAATTGACTTCTCTTGGTAAATCCTCATGTTCTTCCAATGCTAATGTATGATCTGAGATGGTTAAATTTGTTGTGAAATGGGATAGGCTCCCGATCCAGCTAGGAGTCAACATGCCGGCGAGAGCGGAGAAAGAAGAGAAACAAAAGGATGGCAGCAAATCGCTCCATCCGGTGTATGACGTGGTGCTCTACATAGGGATCATTGATATTCTGCAGAAGTACAACACGAAGAAGAAGATTGAGCATGCATATAAGTCCATCAAGTATAAGCATAACCCCTTGTCAATATCTGTTGTTGAACCTCAGTTCTACTCGGAGCGTTTCCTCAACTTCGTCAGCACCGCATTCACCCAAATCTCATATAATCAGTAAATCATCTTCCTTTCATCCTCTGTGGCAAGAAAAACTGTAAAAAAAAATCCTAGGGAGTGTATTTGCTACATATATTGATGTTATACATGTGTATGTTTTGAGATCGTTGGAAGCAATGTATGCATATATTTCTCAAAAGTAAACATTGACAAAACCTAGACATCAGTAAGTGCTTATTATGCATGGATTTAGTTGGGGTTTTCTGTCGTATTATGTCCCGAATTTGCAAGCGCCCTGTTTTTTATACAGATGACGGGGGTTTCAATCTCCTTTTTGAAAAAAAGGCAAAGAAGAACAACACTCTGGCGATGGATATTAGAGGACGTCATGCTTCCTTCTACGAGTGCAGAGTGGTTGGCCCCGTGGCTGTTAGGTGAGATGCGGATGCTAAGTACTGAAATATAGTAAATTTCGATCACACAACTTTTTTCTCCAAATAGTAGGATGTTCAACACATCGACGCCGACCATGTCGGCTAACAAAAAAGCCATGAAAAAGGGTATCTAAAATAGACCACTTCGTGGTAGTATCTTCATGATTCTAGCGAAAACCCTACCATAAGTGACAAAAAATGAAAAATACACTACCCTATACACATCCTTCAAAAATGATTCGTCGCATATGCGCCGATATTGATGAGTCCAAACAAAGGTCAAAACTTAGGATACTCATCCACAAAGCTGAGTTTCGAGCATCACCTTTTTCAAGTGCACGTCGCTCACGTGCCGATGTCGCCTTATCTGAGACCATGCACATACTTGTCATCTAAGCCATCATTGCCATCAACCTCTCTATCGGCTGACGAGTTCTCGAAAGTCGGATTTTGGTGCTAACAATATCGAGATCCTCACACATGCTAGAGAAGACACCAGAACCGGATTGAGGCCCTTGACACACACTTTCGGTTGCTGTCGTACCACCTTAGATCCACTTCTAGTGGTAACAAAGGAACGACCCCCATCGCCAACAACAAGTTGCGCGGAACGATTCCCAGTCAAAACATCCATAAAATGTCGGTGATGTCTGTGTTTTTTACGCCGCTCCCCTCGTTGGAGGCATTGTTGAGGTGCTTCTTCACCTCCCTCATCGTTTTGAATCTCGGACCCTCTGGTTGAAAATCTAAGCTTTGGCCTTTGTCGGAGCATATATCGGCGTTGTCATCATCGCTTCCCCCTCGGGGGCGTCGCGCTGATGGTTCGGTACTTCGCCAGATTGTGGTGGCTTGCTTTGCTTGGTAGCTTCATCGTCAACTAGGTGTGTGCACGGTCTTGAGTGGTGAGACTCCTCGGGGTTGGTGTGTGGCGTTGTGTTGAAACGGTTTTCATAGATTTCCTTATAGAATGGCAGTGTGTGTTCTGGGTATCTCCCTTAAAATACCCCTCCTAGCCTTATTTAGCTTTTCTCCCCTTGTAATAGGAATCCTATCTGGTTTACCCCCAAAAAACATGACTATTAGCGGAACACACATTTTAGATACAATGAAACAAAAAAATCTTTAAGTAATAAAAAATTATTACTCCCTCCGGTCCGAAAAAAGATTCGCGACGGTCTTTTTGCAAAAACACCCTCCACTTTGTTTTGTCTCAACCCGCACTCTATCCACCTCGTCCCACTCGCACGCACCTCCCACCTCTCTCGCACCCATTCGCACGCACCTCCCACCTCTCTCTCTCTCGCCGCCGCTCGCTCGCACCCTCTCTCTGCTCACCTCGCCGGTGTGCTCCCCTCGCCTCGTCTCGCCCGAGTTCCTCTCCTCGCCGCCCGCGCTTCCCTCGCATCGTCGCCCGCGCTCCTCCATCGCCTCGCCCGGTCGCTCCCCTCCACCTTCCCTCGCCCGTTCTCCACAAGAAAAGATCTGATCTTTTCGTCCAAGCCGGCGAGGAATCGCCGTCTCCGGCGTCGGAGAGGCCGGATCCGGTGGCTGCGAGACCGGACGCACCGGATCTAGTGGCTGCGGCCGGTGAGGCGCCGCTCTTGGCCGGATGCGGACCGAGGCACCGAGGACGCGGACCTGGCGCAGAACCACGGTGTGCTTCCCCGCCCTGCTATTCTTCGTCGACGCCGTCCACATGGAGTACTCCGGCGAGCGCACCAGGTACGACCAGCTCGCCTATCTCTGATCCGTGTCACTTCGCTGCTCGTATCTCTGACGCCGTCCACATTTGGGGGTTTCTTGTTTGGCAGGGATGCCATCGTGGCGTGGGTCACCAAGAAGCTCGGCGACCGGCGACGGCGAACAGGCAGCAGGCGTGAAGACGGCGTCGTCCTCACGGAGCCCCCACCATGGTAGCGTGGGCCCTGCCCCACCATGCCATGGTGCCACGGTTCCGTGCGTCAGGTATTGTTTCTTCTCCCCTCCTCTCTCTTCTTGCAGTGATTTGTTCAAACTGCTGCTGTGTGCTTGATTTGGTGCAGTAATTTGTCTCCGAATCTTGCAAGTATGTATACTGTGAGCATAAGATTGTTCTTTCTGAACTGAATGTGCCGATGAAGGAACTTAAGTGACTGATAAGTTCAGCTTATGAAGGATTGTTGCAAGTCATGACTTGTTTTTGCAGAGAACTCAGATTAGGTGGTCAGTTATTTGTGTGATGTTGTTGCCTTAGATTTCCCCAGATTTTGATCACATTTAGCTTGGTGTTCCCCAGATTAGTATGCAATTTTATACTGGTATAAAATTGGCATCCAAGTGTCACTTACATTACAAGTGACTGGTCTGTCCTGCTTATAAAACTGAAGTGTAGAACCAGATTAAATAAAGGGTGTTAAAACCACACTTTTTGTGTGTGTCGTAACTGTAGTGTTTTGCTGTCCCTCTCACTCCTGCAATAGTTGCTTGAAATACTCAAGCTTATCTGTTCAAACTGTTGTGTGTGATCGAATAAAAAGCTTGTCTGCAATATGTATTGGAGTTCGTCTCACTTACATTACAAGTGTGAATATTTATATGAACAAGCAAGCTCAGAACTAAATATGCAATCAAGCTTCAGAACTGAATATGCAAGCAGCCAAGCAAGCTCGTCTCACTTACATTACAAGTGTGAATATTTATCAATGCTTGCTGTAATTCGATGACTACATATACAACACGAGCACATATAGTGCTAATACATACAGTACATATATTACTCCTTTCCTCTCCTTCTAAACAATAACCACTCCTTCTTGTACTCCTTTCCTCTTTCTTTTCTTGTTTGGTGTTGCTCCATTTGACAAGGACAATGCCTCTGCTTCATAAGCAGCTATAATTTCCAAGGTCTTTCTATAGAGTTCACCATCTATCCTTAGAGCCATAGTTTTTATGTCTGCTGCAAATCATTTGGATGATATTAATGAACTTTGATTGCCAAGTTTTATAAACTGAAGTAATGGAGTAATGCTTGTATTGTCTTTTTGCTCCTCCTTGTTAATTCAGTTACATTTTGTTCATTGGTATAGCTGCCTTTCATGTTGTTCGGGATGTATGTGCCTGAACTACTCCATTACTTGTTTGATTGTCTTGTAGAGCTATTGATTGTTGTAAACGTAAAGAAACTAACGCGGGTGGTTTCTTGTTGTAGTTGCCAGAGGAAGGACAGTTGCCTGAACTACTCCATATACTCCGATATATGGGGAGCTACTCACTGCAAAATGACTCACTCCCTGTACAGTTGCCAGAGGAAGGACAGAAATGGGGCTTCCTCATATGGGATGTGAGTCCAAGTTGTCGATCTGTGATTACCTGTAGCCCACTTGATTAGAACTAGCTTGCAAATTTAAATTTAAATGTTCAGAACATCGATTTCATCTTGTTCCCCTACTTTGTGTTTCATGATATGCTTGGTTGTTCCTATCCATGTTAAGCTCAGACATATGCTGTCCAATGTTGGCTATATTGTGCTGTCCAATGTTGTCAAGTTCTGAATATGCAAATGCAAGATAAACTGGAGTATAATTTGTATTGTGCAGGAGGGAGGACCTGATGATGATCCGGAGGCCGAGGACGAAGCTGCACTCGAAGATCTCGAGGTGGAGGAAGAATCTGTAGTTGAAGATGCACCTGATGCATCCATTTTCCCGGAGTCGGCGATTTGGAGGATTGTTGGGAGCGAGCTGTAGGTGAACCTTGATCTGCTTGTGCTTGTTGTCTTTACTCTGCTAGTTACTCTGCTAGTTTCTTCATCTCATGTGCTACTGCTTGCTAATATTGGAGTACTTGGTTGATTGGTACTTGCAGAACCGTGGTCGTGGCTGGATATGCTGCCGAAGGTTGCCTGGGGATACTCTAGTTGATACTGCAATCAGAGGATCTGGTGAACCTGGGACGGAGCTGCAGGTGAACCTTGATCTGCTGTGCTTGTTGTCTTTACTCTGCTAGTGCGACATGCTTTTAACATTTACTCTGATGCATCCATTTTCCCAGTAGTTGCTTGATCTGTTGTGCTACTGCTTGCTAATATTGGAGTACTTGATTGATTGGTACTTGCAGAACCGTGGTCGTGGCTGGAGATGCTGCTGCTGGAGAGGAGCTGCTCCAGCTGATACTGCAATCAGAGGATCTGCGCCCAGCCGGCGGCGGCCGGCGACCTGGGAGCTGCTCCAGTAGCAATGGATCCGCGCTCAGCGGCCGGCGGCCGGCGACCTGGAGCAATCAGAGGATCTGCAATCAGGCTCAGCGGCCGGCGGCCGGCGGGTGGCGGCGGGGCGAGCGATGCGGGCTGGTATCGATCGAGACGAGGCGGGCTGGGATCTGGCTAGCTCGTCCCGCGTCAATCGCCGGCCGAGCGATTTGAGACGGGCGAGCGAGCGAGCGAGACGGACGGGCGACGAGCGAGCGAGACGAGCGGAGGGACTTCTGTTTCCAGTTTTTGAATCGTGAAGGATCATTATGTAAAATGGACTTTCTATAGCTGGTGCGCCTCTTTTTTCGGATCGGAGGGAGTACTTAAAATAGGAACAAAAGGGTCTAAATAAAGGGCAAAGGAAGAAAGTAAAAAAATATTAGAAAATAGAAAATTGCAACAAATAAAAAAGGGGGAACAAAATAAAAAAACTTCTGTACTATAAAATTAGAATAAGTGGTGATGGCACGTCTGGTACATCCGGTCGATTGGAAACACGCGCAAACACGTACCTCAAAAAGGCGCGTGACCGATTCGTACTAGCTAAACGAGTTTGAGTCCGCAGAGAAAACTCCCCCAGGCTCCCGTGTCGCTCCCTTGTGGGCGACCCCAACCCTAGCCAGCCACCTCCTCCGGCGCTCTCTTCCCCTCGCCGTCATCGATCCATATGAGAACTAGAGAGTTTTATCAACACATGAGATCTAGAGAGAAGTAGAGAGAGCTCCGGTAGAGGACACCTCAAAAATCGTGAGAAAACATGTGTGTCTCCTAATGAGGGAGGGGGTGGGTCTATATAGGAGGAAGAGGGAGAGGCTTTCTTGGGGAGGGGGAAACCACCCTCCCCCTTTGTTGCCCCTCTCCTCCTTCCAATCTGAGTGGGCACTTGATTAACAATCCTTTTTTCCTTTTCCTTTTCCTTTAATTTTGGGAATTTCAAAAAATCCACAAAACAATAATTGGAAACCTAGGGGAAGTGGTGCGCCGGCTGTACCCATGTGTGGCGCGGCACTAGGGCATCTGGTGCCCCCTCTGGCACCCCCCTTCCCGGGTTTAATCTGAAACTCTTCCGCAACCTTATATACACTTTGGATAAAATTATTGACTCTATCCAACGATGTCAGAAACACTTTCTAACATCCTGAGACATCTCCTGTTCGCATATAACTCTCCCAAAAAGCTTCAGACTCTCATCGGCATAATATGCCTCTCATCATAACTTCTCTGGAACACCTCCAATTGACATCGAAGTTATTCCAGAGATATCGGAATAAATCCGACCACTTCTCATAACCAGTAGGACTACAAAAAAAACTCTCAATAATAGATTGACATAGCTTAAGCGTGTGACCCGGAAGGTTCAACAATACACAGACATGTCCGGAGTACCTTCCGAACAATAACCAACAGCGGAGCCATGGACGCCCATGATGGCTCATGTGTAATCACGAAGAATGTTGGAACCTTTTATGTTTCTCATTACGCTAATCGTCCCCTTCGATTCACGATACCAATGACATCACAAGATGAGACAATGTGTACTATCTAATCAAATCACTTGATCAATACACATATAACTCGTACCGATATAATTCTTTTTTCTCATTCATATCTTTGATACTTGTGATAAATCACACTATGTCTGGCCATCGGTGATACCGAGAGGGCCCAAAGTATGTATCTCTCCATCGCGCGCCTGGAGGAGTAAGTTCCCTATCTTGAACATCAGTTTCATTACACACTTTAAGTTATACATGAAAGTTACCATTATAATCTTCTGTTATGGTGGACGGTTGATGATGATCAAAGCATACCTGTCGAGATGTGTGGTCACTAGATATTCTCATGGTATAGAGACATAAGCTAATGAAAACTTCATAATCACTTTGCTAATTTCAGCAACAACGATTCTTCTCTTAGCAAGATCATATACTTGGGTCAGTTCAGTACTATTGTTATCCTAACAATATACCCTCATAGTCGTTTGACTTATACAAAGTCCATGATCACGAAAACATGATTATCACACAACATATAAGCTAATCTCACATACTAGATTATGAACACTTGTTTGTTCGTATCTCTACATGTGCATGTGGGTTTTCCTTCGAATACTAAATATTCAAATACCACAGCAGTTATAGCATAAAGATATAAACTTAATAATGAACTTGGAGATAAATAATAACTCAATATTATTGTCTCTAGGGCATACCTCCAAAATCTTCCTGCTCTCTGCCATCAAGGTCGACAAAACTACTATGCGCGCTTTCGAAAAGCTCATAAGAGGTATGCTATGGACAAACAACAGCTCCGTCAGTGGGGGACAAGCTAGCAAGATCAATTCCATCAAAGTGTGTAGGCCTAAACCCCTTGGTGGCCTGGGAATCTAGGACCTAGAAAAGTTCGCCCGTGCGCTTCGCCTACGTTGGCTTTGGATGGAGTGGGCTGCGCCTAATAAACCATGGTTGGTATGGAAACCCCACATGATGACACGGACCGCCAACTCTTCAATGCTCTCACCATGGTGAGGGTGGGAAACGGAAAGAAAGCATATTTCTTGTTGTCCTCCCGGCTCCTTGGTGCACAACGCTGGACCTTGGCTCTTCTGTTGTTCAAGGCCTCCAAAAACAATAGTATTTGTCTTCGACACTATCACCGACAAGAAATGGATCACGGACAACAAGAAAATTTCACTACCAAACACATCTCCCAATCCGTCCAGCTGTGGGGCCTCGTGCAAAACTTCCAACTCAACCCAGAAATCAATGATTCTATTTTATGGACACCTACTGCTTCAGTCACCTATTCGTCGGCTTCGGCCTACAAAGCGCAGTTCAACGGTTCTATCGCCTTTTATTCAAGAATCTAGTGTGGAAGGTTTGGACCCTGCAAAAATGTCGTTTTTTCGCCTGGTTGGTCGTTCAAAACGGGTTGTGGACCTCCGATCGGCTGGCAATTCGAGGATGGGCCCATCAACCTGTCTGCTAGCTCTGCCAATGCATGCCCGAAACTGCTCGACATATCATCTTTGAATGCTGGTACTCCAAGCGCATCTGGGCGGTGGCAACTACTTGGCTCTCCTGCCCATATTTGATCCAGGACATGGGCTCTGGCCATGACATTACCTTGCAATACTGGAACGCCATCAGCAAATCCCCAACGGCCCACCTAAGGGATTTCGCTCGACCATCACCCTTATTGCATGGAACCTTTTGGAAGGAGCGAAATGCGAGAGTTTTCAACTACGATTCATCGATGCCATCAACTCTAATGTAGCTGATCAAGGACGAAGAAAAAGAGATCCTGGCAGCCAGGCATCTGGCGGAAATATCTTCTTAGGTTTCTTGCGGGGGAGGGGGAGCGACACTTGTTTGCAATCCCCCTCTTCTTCCATCCTTTTTTCTATCTTTTAGGCATTGTCCTTCTTGTTTGCTCCTACTATATCAATATATAAGGCAAAGATTTTTGCCTTGTTTCAGAAAAAATAGCGTCTACACTGGGAATAGTTTAGACAAATTAGAAAAAAAATCACGGCAACATGAAAATTCATGTGTATAAGAGGAACAAAATCTTAGATCGAACCAAACAGAACTTAGAAACACATGAGGGACAAAACATGACTATTAGCGGAACACGCATTTTAGATATAATAAAAAAATCATTCAGAAATAGAAAATTATTAATTAAAATAGGAACATTGGAGACTAAATGAAGGGACAAGAAAATAAGGAAGAAAAGAAAATTAGAACATAAACGATCCCGGTTCGGACTCGTTACCCCCTAGCTAAATCTATTTTCCGGTGAGGAGCACATATGTATTTTCGTGACTAGGGTTTGATGAACAACAACACCCGTCGCCAAAGACTTTTTTCTGTCCCTTGCCCCCACCTGGCATCTTGGGGCTGAGGGAGGTGTGTGTGTGGTGGGGGGGGGGGGTAGACCTTTTAGAGTTTTGTATTCTTTGTTAGCGGTTTTGTGGTGTTTTTACAAATAAAGTTGCTCTAGTCTGTGACATGGAGCTAGAGAAAGTTATGTCCTCACATGTCCGATCATTCAGACCTGTTGAGTTTATGTTATTCTGTCTTTTAGATTCTGTCAGGTTGATTCTTTGTAGAGTTGGAATCTTTCTTTGACATCATAGTGAAAATTTTGTGATTCGAAGGTCTGTGCTTCTAGAGGATCATCCCCGGTCCAAGTATGTTCGTCGGACAGGATTCTCTCTTTTTGGATGGGCGACTCAAGGGTTTTTTAGATTCCTTTATCGGTAATCAAGTTCGTGCAGGTGAATGAGTGACAACATCGCTGCTCAAATCCGATTGCAGTCTCTTTATTGAAATCTTGGCAGTAATTCATCTTGCAAAGCTTTATACCATGGAGAAGATATCCCCAAGAAATTTCATCGCAGTCATAAGAGTAAATTTGTAATTTCTTAGATAATAGATCTGAAACAGTGTACCTATAATTGTTATGAGAATGAATAAAGTTACAGGTGTTTTCTAAAAATAGAATTGAAAAATAAAAGAAAAAAGGGGAAAATAACAACAAAAAGATAATATAATATACAGAAAAAAAACAGAAAAATGCCTCGAAGAGAGATTGCATGGGTACGCGATCAAATTAAGTAACAATAGTAATCGAGTAGCAGATTACACAACCATGGCAGGCATGGCATAGTACTACATCAGAAAAAAACAGTGAATCGATCAATCTTGCTGCTGCAAGCTCTCCTCTAGCAAGTTCTTGAACTCGTCGGGCAGCTGATCCAGCGAACACCACGGATTCTCGGACGTCTCCTGCTGCCGCAACATCTCCTCGAGCAACAGATTATCAGATCCAACTTCCTTCATCAGATCGGCCAGGAAGGCGGACGGCGGCTTCTTCACCGGAGGAGGGTATGATTTCTTAAACCCCCTAGGTCCACCTGTAATGGGACGGCGACTCCTTCCATCCCCAGATCCAGATCGCTCGCGCTCTCATCGCGTGTTTGGTCGTCGAGTAAGTTCTTGAACTCGTCGGGCAGATTATCCACCGACCACCACGGGTTCTCGGACGCCTCCTCCTGCTGCATCATCTCCGCGAGCATCAGATTGTCGGCTTCGATTTCTTTCTGCAGACACTATAAGAGAACCTATTATTAGAGGCATTTTGATTGCGGCACTGCTTTGAAATGCCCCTAAAAATCATTTTAGTGGCATTTTAGTCAAAGTGCCTCTGTAAATGTCATACATAGTGGCATTTTTTCAAATTGTCTCTGTAAATGGCATTTTTAGTGGCATTTTAGTTAAAGTGCCTCTGTAAATGACATTTTTAGTGACATTTTAGTCAAAGTGCCACTAAAAAACCATTTTTAGTGGCATTTTAGTCAAAGTGCCACTAAAAATAGTGATTTTTTGAGACATTTTTTCCAAAGTGCCTCTTAAAATACAATTTTTAGAGACATATTTCCAAAGTGCCTCTAAAAATGTAATTTATAGGCAGTTATACAAAGTGCCTCTTGTAAATGTATTTTTAGAGGCATTTCACGTTAGTGCTCCAAAAAATAAATGGCACCCGCCAGCCTGCTGATCCCGCGCGCAAGACGTCGGATGCTCACGATGCGAGACATCGCTTTTTCCTTGCTACATGTTGCTTTCCGTGCGTGATTTTTTGTACCTCGTGATTTTATACTTTGGATTTTCATTATTTTGTACATCAGGTTTCAATATTTTTGTAGTGTTTTTGTACTTCGTGATTTTTGTATTTCTAGTCGTTACTTTACTTTCCTATTAGATGTGATGAAGAAGCTACTGTATGATGCTACATACATACAAACGTGATACTATGTTCGATGCATCAATCAGACTAAAATGCAGGCGTAGCTTTTAGAATTCGAGCGGTCATGTACGTACGCGTGTTCTGAGACCTGTACGCCCGACCAGACCTGTACGCGTTTCCTTCGCGGGACAGACACGCGTCGTTAGGACCGGCG
Organism: Poa pratensis; assembly: GCA_947311845.1. Classification (NCBI taxonomy): domain Eukaryota; kingdom Viridiplantae; phylum Streptophyta; class Magnoliopsida; order Poales; family Poaceae; genus Poa; species Poa pratensis. The sequence continues at coordinate 6,342,753 of CAMZMU010000070.1, forward strand.
GAGACCGACAGGGCGATTTTGACACTGTTGACCTCTGGACAAAACTTTAGCACGAAATGAACCTCGGCCGAAACTATTTCACGCGATTGACCCTTTTGAGTAGCGCCTCACGATCAGGCGCTACCCTACACAGGATAGCGCCTCGTGATCAGGCGCTACCCTAGCTGCCAGCGTGGCGAGCCGGGGCCACGGGGGGGCCCAGTCTGGGGGGATAGCGCCTCGTGATCAGGCGCTATGGTGCGATAAGGTAGCGCCTGATCACAAGGCGCTACCCTCCTGTTTACCTGTAAGGCGCGACGCGCCCGTCCCCAACCCTAGCATCATTCCTTTTCGAACAGAAGCAAGACACAGGAGCACGGCGGCGGCAGCGGCGGCCACGGTTCTCTCTCCCCCTCTCAATCCTTCACCGTGACGATGGCTAACTGGCACGCCTTGTCTGGATCCAGCGAGGGCGAGTCCCTCCTCTCGGTAAGCCTTTTTGTAGGATTTAATTTCACTCCTCATTTTTAGGGTTAGGTTTGAATGCAATTCATCCTTTTAGGTCGTCTTGTAATCTTGATATGTTGTACCTATTAGGAGCTTCCGGACCGTGATTGTGCCCCTGATACTTGCGAGGACCCCACTTGGACCGGAATAGCGCCGGATGCTCCTTCGTTTTGCCGGGTCCACAAGCTCGCCCCTCGGAAGTGTGTTGCATTCGAAAGCTTCGACACTGGCCGGCGTTTCTACATGTGTTCTGTCGAAGATGTAAGTAGAAGGAGCGTCATAACAGATGTTTCTGTTGAAAATGGTATTGTAAATCGCTAATTTTGTGGTATCTCATTTCTAGGAGGCAAAGAACTGTGGTTTTGTGTCATGGGTAGATGCCGAATGGCCAGAAGCTGCGAAGAATGCCCTACGAAGACTCTGGGAGATGTATCATGACAGCAACGGTGCTAGAATTGATGGGACGCTTGCGAATGCAAAGCTACTAAAGGAGGTGGCAGATGAGAAGAACAAGATTGAGAAGAAGTACAACTATATGGTAGATGAAGTGAACAAATTCATCCATGACACAAGAATGGAGGCCATAGAGAAAGAGGAAGGACATGATCATATGAAGCAGCAGAGGACAAGATCGAAAGGATGAAGAAAATATGTGATGAGTAGTTGTGTGGAGAGTTAGAATTGTGTGGCTAATTGTAGCATTACGGTACTTTGCTAGATGATGTGGTCATGATGTTGTTGTGGTTATTTCGAACTAAGAAATTTGGAGAAGATGTTGTTCTATTAAGTTGTTTTATGAATAGCTAGATGACGTGGTCATGATGTTGTTGTCGTTATTTCGAACTAAGAAATTTGGAGAAGTTGTTGTTCTATTAAGTTGTTTTCAAATTTTGCTAGATGACGTGGTCATGATGTTGTTGTCGTTATTCCGAACTAAGAAATTTGCAGAAGTTGCATTCAAACCTAACCCTAAAAATGAGGAGTGAAATTAAATCCTACAAAAAGGCTTACCGAGAGGAGGGACTCGCCCTCGCTGGATCCAGACAAGGCGTGCCAGTTAGCCATCGTCACGGTGAAGGATTGAGAGGGGGAGAGAGAACCGTGGCCGCCGCCGCCGCCGCCGTGCTCCTGTGTCTTGCTTCTGTTCGAAAAGGAATGATGCTAGGGTTGGGGACGGGCGCGTCGCGCCTTACAGGTAAACAGGAGGGTAGCGCCTTGTGATCAGGCGCTACCTTATCGCACCATAGCGCCTGATCACGAGGCGCTATCCCCCCAGACTGGGCCCCCCGTGGCCCCGGCTCGCCACGCTGGCAGCTAGGGTAGCGCCTGATCACGAGGCGCTATCCTGTGTAGGGTAGCGCCTGATCGTGAGGCGCTACTCAAAAGGGTCAATCGCGTGAAATAGTTTCGGCCGAGGTTCATTTCGTGCTAAAGTTTTGTCCAGAGGTCAACAGTGTCAAAATCGCCGACCGACAGTGCTGTTAGGACCGGCGGAGACCGACAGTGCTGCGTAAAAGCTTTTGCCAAAATAAATACATCCCGAAAAAAATCTGGACCGGTCCAAGAGGCTGCAGGTGGGCCCGAAGGTAGAAATCAGACCTCACCGCACCAGACCTCCCGCCGCCGCCGCCGCCACCGCCACTGCGGGGAGACGGACGATGGCGAAGCCGCGCCGCGGCCGCTCCGGCTCGCGGTCCTCGTAGGGCTCCTCCTCCTTCCGCTCCGCTATCCTGCCCCTCGCCTCCGTGGCTCCGTCACCCGTGTCCTCGTCCTCGCCGACGGCATCCTGCTCCTCACCGGCCCACTCCTTGCCTACCCCGTCCACCGCCTGCGCTCGGTGGTGACCCTCGAAGGACACCCGGACTCACCGCTCGCCGGCGCAGCTCGGACTTGTCCACCTGGCCGACTTCCCCTTCTGGCGCCGCACCTCCGCGCCTCTGCGCGCGCTCCTGCGAAACCCTAGGTTCGCCAGCTCGGCGTCGATGGCGAGGCGGTCCGCTACACGGGGCACTAGGAGCTGATCAACGACGAACTTGACATCGACGCTACTCCGCGAAGGCTGACCTCAAGCCCTCTGGTAAGCACCCCCTACGCGATTACTACTGCTCCTCCTCCTCTACGCCCGCCATCTGCTCGATGGAATGCGGCGCCGACCAAAGACACGAGCTCGCTACACCGGCTCGAATCTCATCCTAGATACACTGGTTCGTCGCCTTCCATGATATGCTCACTCTGTGATGGCCCTTTCTAGTGTGCTTGCTGGGTGCTTAGCTTCCATGTTCTGTTCTTGTTAAAATCACACAAAAACGTTCCTGCTTCCTGCAATGGATATAATTCTTGTAAAATTACATTTCTGGCTTCTGCGCTGCTATACATGAAATTGGCATGTCCACTTCATTTGCTAGTTTGCTTACCAGTAAGGTATCAGGCAATTCTGCATAGTAGTTAGTAACATGTGTGTAGAAAAGACATGAACCTTTACTGTCAGCTTAGCCTCCCGAACCTTTTATAATTAATTTGCTTAAAATTCTTGGTATATGTTTGTAGAGTTTTGGGACTTGAGAGTCATATATTATGTAACAGGCTGGGTCTATGCTTAAGCCACCAGTTTTCTATTGTGTATGGGTACTGCCACCCTTATTACCCTTATTACTGATTGATATTTTTTTGTGTTAAATCTGAACTTTAACTTTCATTTCTTTATGTTGCAGGTTTATTCAAAAATTTGGGACACATATAGTTGTTGGAGTAAACCTGGACAATTCTACAACTAATGTTAAGCAAAATTCAGCATTTGTACCATGCAGATCGAGCATAGGTCGTCCCCTATCAGAAGGCTAAATGGTTCGTGAATCACCTTCACTCCTTTAGGATTATAGTTGGATGAGATCTGTATCTTTGGTCTGTACTTGGTTGCTACAAGTGAACTGCTGGTTCAGTTGGCTCAGCATCCATTGGGCTAGTAATATATTATCCTGTTAACCCACATAACAGTTTTTTCGGGTTAACCTAGTCATTAGCTTGTTGCTATCAATTAAAAAATCTACCAGTCTACCAGGTTATTCTACAAGGGCCGAATTGTGTATCTTAATAAATTCTGATAAATTCTGAGTAGTGCCATCTTATATACAGGAAATTTCAAAGTTCAGATATGAGCTATGCCCACAATACGCAGATCACTATTTAGCCTAAAGACTTTTGGTGTTAGGAACTTAGGATCAAGGTGAAGAAGGAGAATGAAAACATGCAGATCGAGCTCAGGCAAGTGTTCCAGCATCCAGCTTTGATTTTCTTTTCTTTCCATACCAGCAGCGCTACATTGTTCGTATGACAGCAATTTGTCGTGGCTGATGACTCCCTGTAGCCCAATGAGCTGATCTCCATCGAGGAGTCTAAACATGCATGGCCACCGTAGAAATGCATGTGTTTATTTGAATATAGGATCATCACTTTTTGTTTAATCTTGTCAGTTGTATTTTTGTTTGATCTGGCACTAAATGGGTTAGCCACAGGCACTTCAGTGTTGTCTAACTATACATCTGCAGATATGTTTGCTCTGCCTGAATACCTGATTGACTAATCTTATCGATGGACATATTTGACCTATAAAAAGAGGCTCATTGGACAAGAAACATCGAACCAATGAAGGAGTTCCCTTTTTATGTTTTAGAGATGCTTCAGTTACTAGAACAGGCTACTCAATCCATGATTTTATGACTTGCGTTCAAACCTATACTGCTTGACTGCTTGTTTTCTTTGCATCTAAACCGCATCTGAATTTCGCATGCAGGAGGTTTATCTAGCTATGGTGCAGAAACACTTTTTCATGTCAACCTATTTATTGTTACATCTACACTATAGTGAACAGCCACTACATGCTCAGTTTGAACCTCTGGAAACAGTTTATTCTCACAAGTTGAAGTACCACGAGGATAGCTCTCACAGTCATTTACTTAGTGCTTTCAGTTTGTATTGATAGATGAGTAGTTTTCATTTTTTGGGAATTAGTTAAAAAATAATTACATATCTTATTGTAATCAGAACAGAATGGAGCAACCATTGTTTTAACCGGTGTCTTGGTGTTGGTGAGGTGGTGAGCGCAGTCACAGCCGTTCCCCTACCTCCACGGTCTAGCATCTAGCAGTAAGGTACACTCACCTCCCGTGCTCTCCAAGTTTGGTGTTATTTACATTACTGATTTTCCTTGTGAGTTGTTCCTATTTTGCTGTCATAAGAATTGTCCTTTGTGTCTACTAGTTGACATGTACGTGCAACGCACGTCTTTATAATTAAATGAGATAATTTACAAGTATGACGTCCTCACAATTAAATGGGACAATTTATGCCTGACAAGAAGGAACAATTTACAAGTAGGAAAAGCCCATACCTAGCTAGATTAGTTCAGTCGATCCAAGTCAATATTAAACAGGTACCTATCAATGTGTGGTAGCATAACTCGTCATATATAAAGTCATGGCAAAACACATCAAGTGTGCACGAAGCTAATGTTTGATTGTTGGGACTGAACCACAATCCATGGTTGATCTAAAAGTTGAAAATACAAATATAGATAGAAGAGCGTGAATAATAGGCCTCATATATTATCATCTTTAATTCACTTAATATGGGAATATCCATACCTTTGAAATTGCAAATCAAACTTCAAAATGAGATGATTTTCATGGAAAAATAGAAAAGACTCGTCTCTAATAAAATACGTGACTTGTCTTTCATACCTATGAGAGAACAAAAATGTCAAATATTATTACAAAATTGACATGAATTAAATTTAAATACAGTCCTCTTTTGAAGAAAAATAGATGGCAACTTCAAAAATCTTTTTGCCGGTTTTATCAGGATTTTTCTTGTTCATGTTTGTTTCAATATTCATGTATTTTTGGTTAGTCGGATCAATAAAATATCAGCGTTTACTAAGAGAACTAAAGTTTGCATAATTAAAGAAGGTCTATTACAATATTTACATCAACAAATACTGAAGATAGTACAAACAAATACCGCAGAAAGTTGTTGTCTTCTTGAAAGAATCTGAAAACAATCATGGCCGTGACAGACGGTGTTGAAGTAGCTGGAGACCTCGGTGGCTCGGTGGGAAGGAAAGCTTGGCGGCCTAGATGGAACAGCCTCTGGTCGTCGTCCTCCGGGTAGCGGGAGACCAACAGCAGCGTTTTCCTCCTCGTGTCCACCGCGACCAGCCAGGCCATCTTGTCGCCGCGGTGGTGGGGCTTCCGCCGCTGGTGTACTGACTCGCTTGACAGGAAGCAGAAGACCACGTCGGGGTCCTCAATGATGACGATGGGGAACGCTGCGAGACGAGCGGACCGCCGGTAGCCGCGAAGGCTGTCGCCGCCCAGGGCTCGCTGCTGTCGAGCACGCCGTCCTTCTGCCACGTCATATCCTCCGTCCTCAGGGTCCACGTGGTGACGGTGAAGTCGCGCCGGGAGCGCGCGCACGTGGTGGCGCCGGGCCCGCCGCAGCAGCAGCTCGGGGAGGTCCCGACGAACCTCACCGCGCCCGAGATGATGAAGCACACCTTCTACCTTCTGGCTGGCCTCGGGGTCGGGGCATTATTTGACGCTTCCGCGGTTCCCATAGGCAGTGCCAGCCTGCCAGGGAGTAGAGGGTCGGCGTGCAGGGGAACGTATGACGTACCTGATGTCGGGGTTCTCCGCCGTCACGTCGGAGAAGATGACTCCACGGTCAGGTCGATCCAGTAGAGGAAATGGTCGCCGACGACGATGACGGAGCCGGTCTGCCACCACCACAGCTCCCTCTCCTGGCCGTCGGCGTGGCAGACGGGGATCCCGCTCCGGTGCTTCCACTTGCACTCGCCGGAGCGGAGCATGCACAGGCTGCCCTCCACCGGTTCTTGTATCCATCCTTGTGTCCCTCTGATTACCAGACTCGTCGTCAGGAACTCGCCACCGCCCGACGCAGGATGTCGGTGCTGTTCTTACCGTCGGCCATGCCCACGCCACGACCCACCAGGAGGAAGAAGCAGCACGCACAAGGGTCGGAAGCCCGTAATTGATTCCGATTTGAATTCCTATTTTCCATCGGATCGTGGCGATCGTGGCCGATCTGTGTTTATTTCTTTTAGCGGTGGCAAATCTCGTAATTATCACGAAACGAAATAAAACGAACCGGTACGATGGCATTAGCAGTATTATGTGATTTGGTGGGAGGGTAAAACGGGCAAAAGTGGATTTGTGTTGAGTTGTCAAACATTGGAGCTATCTGAACCGTTGGCCAAATATTGAAGAGCTCAGATTCAATGTATCAACACAAGTTTGCTCTTTTAATAGTAGTATAGATTCATATCCTGAAACCATATTGGCATAATGTTGCAATGATTAGGTTTGTTGTAGGTTGTAGCTATGGATTAGTATTTTTGTAATCCTGTCGTGTTTGTGAAACACACCACCGAAAGCTTCTGATTTATTTATAGGAGAAGTACCCCAGCGCGACATGGGGGTAATGGTAAACTGGAGGAGCAGGAGGTTATGGTCCAAAAGGTGAATCTGAATTCCAACCAAACCTCCCAGCTCTTGTTGCCATTGTACATTACAAAAGCAATTTTAGATGCATTCATGATGAATTATGTGCCAATGTGTAGTTGATTCCGAATCTGTCTTGCAGTAGTAGTATTAGGCTGTGCTTGAGAAGAAGACCAAGCTTGATAGGTTAGATTGGCCATATTGTGTATAAGCATTACTGTAATATCGATACTTTGTAGTGCTTAGCTGCTGCTTTGTATGATGGTAGTTCCTTATTGTGCATAGCATAGATGCCTCCATTATTCTTGCTCTGAGCTCTGATCGTGTGTATTAGTTTTGATGGCATGTTAAAACTTGTAGTAAAAAATCTTCGGTCATGACTTCATGGAGGTTATTTAATTTTTATACATTGAAAGCATGCTATTTATAGTTCATTCCGAAGCTGGATGTAAAGCATCATTTGTCAGAAGGTACATGTGACGAGATCATGCAGACAGCTTCATTTTGAGTTCTGCTGGGATGATCCATCGTTTTTAAGGCGTCACCCTTAGGTGCTTAGGCGATGATCCATAGCTTTTTAATAGTTGCTATTATATTATCCATATTATTGAACATCCTATATGTATTACATTGCAATCTATGCCCTGCATGGTGAGAGTTCGCATCATTGCAATCCATAGCTTCTTATTGTGCACAGTTTTTAAACATTATCCTTGCTCTGAACCTGTGATAGCTTACTACTAATACATTGTCTATGTATCAGTTGGTGGAAGAGTCAGATGCTGAATCTACAGTGGTGCATCAGCCTTGGAGAACAAGTGGTAAATCAAAGAAGCCATCTGGGAAGTAGATGCTAGTTCAATTTCTGTCAGTTTGGAGTTTGGAAAAATATGTTATGAATGTATTTCTGTCAGTTTAGAGTTTGATTTCTGTTGAGCCATTTCTGCTTACAAATGATGATATTTCTGTCAGTTTGGAGTAGATGATTCCTGAATGTATGTATATGAAGAATATGTTATGAATGCAATTGCAAGAATATTGAATTCTTGAATGTATGTTATGAATTCCGAAATGTATGTTATGAATGTATGTTTAGTGGAATTGATTAGAGGCATTTGAAAAACAGTGCCCTAAAAAATATAGAGTCATTTCTGGAAATGCCTCTAAAAATAGTTAGAGGTATTTGAAAAACAGTGCCTCTGGAAATGCCTCTAAAAATAGTTAGGCATTTGAAAAACAGTGCCCCTAAAAAATATAGAGGCAAATCTGGAAATGCCTCTAAAAATACTCATTTTTAGTGGCATTTTACTTCAAATGCCTTTATACTTTTTAGCAACACGATTAAATGCAACGCTTTTTAAAGTGCCACTAAAAATACTCAGAGACACTTTGGTGATTTTTAGTGGCATTTCAAAGTGCCTCTAAAAACATGTTCTCCTATAGTGAGATCGGACAGGTAGGAGCACGGCGGCAACTTCACCGGAGGAGCGCATGATTTCTTAAACTCCTCTAGGTTCAGGAACGGGACGGGACTACTTCCATCCCCAGATGCAGATCAAGATCGCGCAGTCGCGCTCTTGTTTGCCTTTGGGTTTCGCTTCGAGGTGATATATGAGAACGTGTTTTTTTCGTGCATCATATTTATACGGTGTGCTGTTAAAAAAACAAAAAATAATACGGTGCGTCAGTCTACCTGGGCCGTGGCCTCCTCGGCCTTTTGGGCTTTGGCCATGCTCCTCTCCTCTGAGTCGATCTCTCCTGCAAGTGCGACCGGAAATTCCCCATCGCATTGGAGGCAGCACATCGCAAGACCTAATTTTTATCGCTCACTCCCCAGTGGACTGGATCCAGCTCGCCTCCGCTCCTCGCGCCAATGGCTTCCAGTTCGAGCTCCCCTCTTCGCCTAGGTGCGGACGCGCACGGCCACTCTATGGTTTGATTCCCCCTGCCCTGAGTCCACCGGAGGGTTCTTCCCCGACGCAGGTCAGCAGCTTCGCCGCCCAAACTGGCCGTCTCTCTCTCTCTCTCTCTCTCTCTCTCTCTCTCTCTCTCTCTCTCTCCAAATTACTTCTTGGGCACTAAATAAATCTTGCCGTTTCTCTTCAGTTACCGGATTCGACTGAGCACCATGTCGGACAGGAGACGCCTGACCCAGCTCGATGACCTGCCTGAGGAGATCGTCGTCGACCAGATACTCATCCGGTTGCCGTCCAAGGACGTCGGCCGCTGCCGGGCAGTAAGCACATCGTGGCGCAGTGCCACCTCCACGCCTGAATTCATGGTAGAACACCACCGCCGACAGCCCTCGCTCCCCATCGTCAACGGGTGGGGCCGGCCCAACACGCTCGTCGTCCTCGCTGGCACCTGCAGTCAACGGCTCTGGCCCTTCATCTCGCGCGACAAACAACCTGCAGAAACCTGCCTCTGTGCTGCTTGTGATGGCTTCCTCATCGTCTCCCGAGGACCCCGATTCTACATCTGCAACCCCGTCATCCGCAAGCATGCTTTCCTACCCCTGCCTCAAGATGGGAAAGCAGCTGTAATCGGTTTCTACCGGCACCATCCGACCGGAGAGTACAGAGTGCTCTGCCTCTCAAGGCCACACCACTTTACTCAAAACAGCTTATACGTCCACACGGTGGGATCTGACGAGCCGAGGCACATCACAGTCAATTTGCCCGCAGTCTCGCCGCCTTCAGTGGAGCAGAAGTTACTGAACAAGCTGCGTTTGTCCAGTTCTCTCCATCACCGCGGCAGTCTGCACCGGTGTGCTAATAGGTCCAGCAACATTAGGGAAGGCAACAGAGACATCATTGTTTTCGACACAGAAGCCGAGTCATTTAGTTGGATGCACAGTCCCGCCCAGCAGTGCCCTAGTAGTGTTAGCAGGTTGTTCAACATGAAAGGGGCACTTGCTCTTTGGGGAAGCTCGACTCCTGTTTTCTTCACCGCAATAAATGTCTGGGTGATGGAGGATTACGAGGCTGCGATATGGGATTTCAAGTACCGGATTGACCTGTTGACGGTGGAGGCATCACGGCCTTCTGTAAAAAGGAACAAGAAAATACCGTTTGGTTCAACGATTGAAGAGTTCAATGATATGGCTATGCTCAACGAGAGTGAGCTGCTGATCAAGTTTAATGACAAACATGTGTTGCGTTGTGACATAGATGGCAAGTTCTTAGGTATGGTCAACATTGGAAAGAGTCAATATTGTATGGCGCTTACTCAGCAACGCCTCCAAGAGAGCATTAGTCCATTTCCGTACCATGGGATGCAAGAAGATGAGGATCATCCATTCTCTATGGTGCATGTCTGAATTTTCAGGATGTCTTATGTTCTCAGCTCTTCTTACTTGTTAGTACTACTATCAGTACATTTCATTTTGGATGGTTGCACTATAACGGTATTACCTATGCTGTCATCATTTGGTGCTTGCTTATTATTATGCCTTGAACTTTTTATTAATGCTCTGAACTGGGGAGTACCAATCTCTGATATTAGAACTACATTGATGTTCCTCCCTGCCGCCCAAATTTACTTTAGTTTTGGCATGGTTAAGATACACAAAAGGCACCTCTAAGATGAGAGGTTCACTCGGGCATTTTGAGCTGTTGACCTGTTCAGTGTGCAATTTAGTTTGGTCTCTGCTGTTCAGTGTGCAATTTAGTCATAATTCCTAAGAATTTCCAGGTGTTGCAATGTTATTCTGGATATCTTCCATACGCTGTTTGTTTGGTCTCCGCTGCCCGATGTGCAATTTGGCCGTAACCTGTACGTTTTTTCTAGGTTGCACCTGCTCTCTGTGTCAACATGTTTTTGCCAGGCATACTTGCATGGCTGTGTGTATTACGGCACTTAACTAGCACTGTTTTGTGTCAGATTATTACTTCAGTGCTCTATGATTGAAGAAAGAATTTTGGTGCTTTGGTTGTGTTCTGCTGGTACTGCCACAGCCTTTGTTTCCTGTTGTAGCAAGGTAAATTTGACTTTCTGATTGCATTGTTAAGAAGCAATAATGGAACTACTATGATGAGATATTCGGTCTTGTTTAAGTGATTTTTTTCTGACAGTGACACACTCTGGTTATTTCATTAGATTCAGTATCTCTCCTTTCATGCCTGGTAGTTTGTTCTTTGTTGTTTAGTATGCGGTTTGGTCCAAACGCTGAAATAGTAATTGCTATTAGCACCTGGTTGCTCATGCTCTCTGTGTCAGCATGATTCAGTTAAGTACTTTGTTTAGCTGCTTATGCAATGTCATTTAATCAGCACAATCCATGTATGGGTGATACTTTCCCATGCCTGTACTTCGGTCGTGTGTTGGAAGAATTGCCAAGGACTTTGTTCAGCTGTTTTATTGATTTACTTATGTTTGGCGTCTAATTTCTGGCGTTTTCCTGGAGCAAACTTTTTACGTTTACATGGTCCTTGGTTTATCTCTGCCAGCATAAAGATTTTTGCATGGTTAGTTCGGCCAATGATTGTATGAAACTGGATTGTACAATTTATGTGATCTCGATTGCTTCTATGGACACAAAGTGTCAGAAGCACTGGTAATTCACAACTGCTAGCTCTATTTTTCAGAGAAACGATCCAACGTCAAGCTTTCAGTCTTCTACTAACAATGACAGTACATCATTCCTGAAAGTGAACACCTAGCACTGGTAATTCGCAACTGCAAGCTCTAGTTTCCAGACGAAATATCAAACGGGCAAGCTGTCGATCTTTCGCTGACGGTGCTTCATCTTCCTTTTCTTAACACATGTACGTCCGTGAAAGTGCAGAACAATTGACAGCAGGGCAGGGCTATGATCATCGCTCCACACAATCCAGTCTCCGCTGGACGCTGAGCCCAGCTACCCAAAGCTTGCTCCTCATCGGTACTGGGCAAATTTCAGTCGATCAATCCACAGCAGGAGAACACATCACCATAGATCTTATCGAATTTCGTGTGATAAGTTCGAAGACCACACGATGCAGAGAGATCGACACTCAGATCCTGTTGAGATGTTTCGCCTCTTCTCTCGCAGGAGCCAGGCGGCAGCCGGGGAAAAAACCTTCACCGGTCTCCACCGGCCAGATCGCTGGTCCTCTCTTCATTCGCTCGCTGCCTCGGCGGCAGGAGGGAGAGGGGACCTCATCCCTCCGTTCTGCGTTCTGGTCTAATAGTTAGGTTTTGAGTCTGTCCGTTGTGGTGCACCGTTAAGGTGGTGGGAGCGGCATTCGAGCAAATAAATCTGTCTCAACTCTACTCCCACACCAACGGCGACCTTTACGACAGCGCCTCCGAGTTGATGGCAACGTGTGCTCCTCGGTCCTACAGATTGGCAGAGTTCTTCGCGCCGTTCTTCAAATCTAGCGAGATCAGTTTGTCGGTGTGTTGTTGGCGCTCGTGGTTATTCGCGACGGCGCTAGCGGCCGGGGCGAGGTGGTTCTTCTGGAGCGAGGATGTTGGTCCGGAGATGGTGGATCTGCCGTTTTTCTCCGATTTTGTCGACGGGAGGCGACCGATTGGTCCAAGACAGCACGGGGACATCCCCGGTCGACGTGCCACAGAGATGTGTCTCGCTGCGTGCAGCAGGCATGTTCATCGACTCTATAAAGCCTCGTTGGCGATGATCCTTTCTTGGATCGGCTCGACGTCTCTTCCAGTGTTCGTCTCGGCGGCCGCTCGCTACGGTTGATGTAGCAAAACCCTAGGGATTGTTTTGTATTTCTCGGTGTCCTAGCATTTAATCTGCAAATTCAAGATATTCATTTTATCTCTTTTAGTTTCCACATGTGTTGTTCATCGTAACTTAATTGTCAGATTAATGAAATATGTGGTTGCTTTCAAAGAAAAGAAAAAATGCTGTGGGGATGCACCTGCTCCAATCCAAAGAAATAAAAGACTCAACCACCACCGTGCAAATAAAAAAAGACTCGCCTCAAAAGAAAGAAGAAAGAAATAGGAAAAGCAAAAAAGAGACTCGGCCGAGTCGATCTCCTCTCCCTCCTGCAAGTGCGGCCGGAAATTCCCCATCCCCATTCTACCACACCGCAAAATCTTTCACTCGCCTGCGGATCCAGCTCGCCTCCACTCCTCCTCGCGTCCGAATCGAGTACGCGGCGTCGCCTCCGCCCTCCTGGCTTCCGGATCGAGCGCGATGGCCTCCTGTTCAAGGAGCTTCCTTTCTGGCCCGGGTGCGGACGAGCAAAGCCCCGACATGGTTTGACAAGCCAGCGGCACCTCACTCCACCGAGCTGCCGTTCACCTTCACGCCGGAGCGCCTTCTTCCCTGACGCTGGTGAGCAGCTTCGCAGCTCGATTTGTAAATTCAGTCGACTGAATAGACATAGACATGGAAGAAAGAACTACACTGACACGATTACTTAGCTACCTCATTGATCTTGCCTTTCCGTGTTGTCGTTAGCATCCTAATCTGATATTCACTTCGATGCTGGTTAGTACTGGTTACGGGAGATTGGTTAGTACCTGCTGTGAATTAGTAGCTGCAATACTATTATGTTGGTTTATAATGATGAGATGTTTACAGCGGCCAGGTTTTCCTTTTGAATGAACTATTTGTATTGTAATCAGTAAAAATACGGTCTTAATTAAGTCTAGGGAGTCCAAGTTCTGATTGAATAGGCAAAAAATTGAGCTATTAACATCAACTGAATTGGCTTGCAGGACTTTAAAATTGTTCATATCGCTTACCATACCGTACAATTCTTCTGCCCACAAGAGTGCACTGTCAGGTATCTCTTTATCTTTCTTCCACAGTGCTCAAACCTACAAAGAGAACTAAATCTTGCCGCATCTTTTCAGTTGACTGGACTCGGCGGAGCACCATGCCGAAAAGGAGAAGGACCCGTCTGGAGGACCTGCCTGAAGAGATCCTCGTCGACCAGATACTCGTCCGGTTGCCGTCCAAGGCCGTTGGCCGCTGCCGCGCCGTCAGCAAGTCATGGCTCGGTGCCACATCCACGCCGGGGTTCATGCTCGACCACCACCGCCGCCAGCCGTCGCTCCCCATCATCGACAAGGACAGCCGGCCTGCCACTTTCGACATCTTCCGTGGTGCCATCCGTGGCAAAGCGAAAGCAGCTTCCAATAAGCACCTCTGGTCTTTCCTCATAGGCTCCAAAAACCTCAACGACTATAAGCTCCAAGCCGCCTGTGATGGCTTCCTCATCGTTCGCCGGAAATCCGAATCAGAAACCCAGTTCTACGTCTACAACCCGGTCACCCGCAAGCATGCTCTCCTGCCGCAGCCTCAAGTCGGGGAAGGCTTGGACAACACCATTATTGGTTTCTACCGCCACCGTCCAACCGGAGAATACAGGGTGCTCTGGGTCTCACAGTCACGAGAGTTTTTGGAATTCAGCTTATATGTCCTTACAGTGGGATCCGATGAGCCGAGGCACATCATGTCGTCGCCTTCCCTGGAACATAAGTTACTGGTGATATGCCTTTGGTACGATTCTTGCCCACCAGTTCACCACCGTGGCAGCCTGCACTGGTACCCTAAGTATGGCAACGACATTACGGGAGGCAGTGAAGATATTACAGTTTTTGACACAGAAGTAGAGTTATTCCGGTGGATGCCCAGTCCCACCAAGCTCGACGGTAGTTGGAAGCTGTTTAACATGAATGGGACGCTTGCTTTATGGCACAACTCTGCTCCCAGTTCCACCGCTATGGATGTCTGGGTGATGCAGGATTACGAGGCTGAAATCTGGGCTTTGAAGTACCGCATTGACGTGTCAACGCTGGAGGCATCACGGCAACTTTATTTGACTTCTATCAAAGATAAAAAGAAAACACCACTTGGTCCAGCGGTGCAATGGTTCAATGATATGGCGGTGCTCAACGAGCGCGAGCTGCTGATGAGGTTTAATCATGCGCATGTGTTGCGCTGCGACATTGATGGCAACTTCTTAGGACTTGTAACCCTTGGAGAAAGTCGATTTCCTATGACGCTTACTCAGCATCGCCTCCAAGAGAGCGTTGTTCCATTTCCTTGTCATGAGATGCAAGAAGGAGATGAGGAGTCTCCCTTCTCCACATGGTATGTCTGAACGTTCAGAACTCCCAGTTTGCAATGCCTTTGGATTGGGAGAATATCTTTTCTTCTTAGCTCTTCTTTACTTATTAGTACTACCACTAGAAGATTTTATATTAGAGGGTTGCAGTTGCACCTGGGATGTCATGGTTTGGTGATTGATTATTATCATGTATTGAATATCTTGTTAATGTTCTGAACTATCGACTACCGGCCTATGAAATATAACTTTATTAATGTCCCTCCTTGCCTCCAAAAATTTACTTTAATTTCGGCATAGTTTTTTTTTTGACGGGAACACCTAGCATTCCATTTAACTTGTGGACTCGACAACATCGTCGGCCACTGAACGGGATACATCATTAGGGAGATCAGTAAACCATACAACATGGTTACCGAAGACCCCACTCATACCAAGCTTTGCCAGCACATGCGCTGGGATATTACAGGAACGAGGATTAAACACGATTTGGTAATCGATGAAACCCAGATTCAAGAGGTACTTTGCTTCCCTGAAGAGTGTTCCTAGAGGTGCACGATCATGATCGGTTGTAGAAATGGCCTGCTGTAAACTGAGACAATCAGTTGAGAAAATGACCCGTCCCATCCCCTGTTGATCAGCTAGCTCGATAGCGTTCAACAGGGATACAGCTTCAGCATGCATGGCCTCAGACAGGTGATCGAGATTCCCTGCTGCTGCGAAGACAACATCCCCAGCACTGTCTCTAGCAATACAACCCCAACCTCCAGTACCCGTTTCAGCAACAAAGGATCCATCTATATTGATCATGACCCAATCAGTCGGGGGTGGCTGCCATTTCTGTGTGAGGGGCAGTGTAGGCGTATGTTGTTTTCCGAAGTAAATCTTCCATTCGCCGACCTGGTGCCACACATTCCTTTGAAACTCATCCGCTGACAGGCGTCGTACACCATGTTTGGCATTATTCCTTTCAGTCCACCACGACCGCAACAGGCAAACTGTTCGCAGCTTCCTCTCATCTGGTAACTTGAGTATCCTCTCCAACAACTCCATCGGGATCGAGCACTCAAGCAGGCTAACACGGACCTGTTCTAGCAGGGATGAACGCCAACATGCCTTGACTTCCTTGCATCGAAGGAACAAATGGCCCCCATCCTCAAACAGTTTGTGACAAACCTCACACCTTGTGTCAAGATCCACACCCCTCCTACTGATGTTCATATTCAGCGGGTGGCTGTTGTGGCCGAAACGCCACAAGAAATGATGCACTTTCGCCGGGCATTGGAGCTTCCAAATTCCCTTCCACACCTCTTGTCGCCATAATGGGTCAGTAGATGTTTGACCCCTTTCACGTGAAGACTGCCTCCTGCCAAGGGATTGCTTAATACGGTAAGCTGAGCGCACAGAAAACAGACCCTTTGTGTCGAAGTGCCAAGCGATGAAATCATCATGTTGTTCACATATGGGGATCTGTAGAATAATCCTCGCGTCTTCTGCACAAAAGGTTTGTTCAACTAGCTGGGTATCCCACCTCTCTGTGACTGGATCGATGAGCTCGGCTACCCTCGAAAGAACCTGATTACCTTGTCTAGTAATAGGCTTCCTTGAAGAATCTCTTGGCAGCCACGGGTCATCCCAAATAGCAATGTTCTGGCCAGACCCCACCCTCCAGATCATGCCCTCCTTGACTATGGCCAGACCCTTCAGAATGCTGCGCCATTGGTAGCTCATACCCGGTGTGGCAACAGCATCAAGAATGGAGGAATCTCTACTATATAATACGAGTAAAGGTGATGGTTGGCGGCGGTACGTCAATAATAATAACGTCATTGAAACTGTCCCTAAAGTTGATGAAAATTACCCACCACTGCCACCCATAAGTTGTACCGATTCGTTTTATTTCCTCCACGATTTCACACCACGGTCCGTTCGTTCGTTGTTCAGGTATGCGACAGGAGTCTCGCTGCGGCTGACGTGCTCGTGGCCACGCGGTGGTTCCAGGAGCATCCGCCAGCGATGCTACTCCTTATCTGCGCCCACGCGCTCCAGTGTGACCGAACGAGAGGCAGCCTGACTGCCGCGGGCCATACCACGCGAAGTTCCGCACCGGAACGATCCAGGCTAGAGAATACGGACGACGACTACTGCCCCTTGCGCTGGATTTGAATCAATACGCGTGCGTGTGTACAAGTACTACTAGCTGATCAATTGGATCAATCAGGTTAGCTTCTTGCCACACACAAAAAAGGTTTTTTATTTTATTTTTCATACTTGTATTCAAAGATAATAAGGAGGATTACAAAGCCGGATACAAGCAAAGATCAAAACGAGAAGGATACAAAGATCATCGCTACTGCAACACGCCGTCTTCAACCACGAGGAACTCCAGCACGGTCGACCTCCTACGCCGGAGACGGAGGAGGGAGCAGCCGCCCGAAGCTCACGCCCATGGAGCAGAAGAGCTCTTTGCCCGAAGGCGTTGATGAGCCGCATCAACCACCAGCTCCGAGGAGCTGGATCTGGAGACGAAGGTCGTCCATCGGCCGGGGGCACGCCCCGAGCATCTTCTGCCCTGGATCCGGGACTGCGCCGCACCACCTCACCGGAGGTGGCCAGATCCGCCACCAACACGCCACACCACCACGCAGCAGCCGCCTCGCACCTCCTCCTCCGGCCACCAACCCACTCATCACCAGCCTGCCACCAACGCCGGAAGGAACAGCGGCAGGACTGCCACACACAAAAAAGGTTAGCTTGGCAATACGTGCACATCTAAAGTTTATCGTGCGCATCTCGCCGAAGCTGAACTACTCGGCGTGCCAGAAGCTACACCATATACTTTTTTTTTTTGTAAAACTCTCATGCAGGCACGCAATATGGGACACAATCTTCGATCACGCATGTCAAGTACCAAAGAGGGAAAAGGTACAGAGATCGATATGCACACAAATGACCAATGAAGAATAATAAGAAAAACTGAAAAAACGTCGTTAAGGCTATCAACAAAACAAAACAATTAAATATTCAACCCAGTTGAAAAAATACACAAGGGAGGAAGAAATATCAGGATCTAGAGTCAGAACATATGACAAAAAAAAAATGAATGCGGGAAGACAAAAATATGCAAATATGCTCTTAGGACAAAATAAAGTTGGAATAGAGCAAATTATAGCTAACCGTGAGTTTAAACACAAAATACCATGTAAACATTAAGTTGCGATGAAAAAAACCTTCGTAGATTGATAGAAGATGAAGTTAGTGCATCTATTTTCAACGTTTATTAAGAGCTTATATGAGGCAAATTTATATCATGTTAGCACAAAGATATAAAAAATGTATCAACGTATATTTTTAGCCATCGAGCTATTTTTACCTTTTTTAAAGTTTGATGCTCATCTGGGTAGATTTTTTTATTATACACGGGTTGATTGACTTTAATTTGGGGTTAAAATTTAGATTGTGTCAACGAGTTCTTTTTCACTCCCGTTGCAACGCACGGGCATTTTTGCTATTTGGGTAATATTTAGCCTTTAGAACCTTTGCACACAGTGAGTCCGGGACCTGTAACAATCTCCATGTTAGACAAATGAGCAACTATATTTCCAGGGGGCCAAAGGCCAGTACTTATACATGTGTGATGAACAGTAACATGAACAGTAAAGCTATACATCTAACACCCCCCCTCAAACTCATGGTGGGTCAACAACACTGAGTTTGGAGAGAAAGAACCCATGCTGCGCTCGAGTCTGTGCCTTCGTGAAGAAGTCCGCCAACTGTAACTCAGAGGGCACATAGTGAAGGGCAAGAAGCTGGTCCTGCACAGCAGCACGCACAAAGGAGGCATCTACACCGATATGCTTGGTGAGTTCATGCTTCACCGGATCACGCGCAATGCTGATGGCGCCTGTACTGTCAGACAATAGAGGAGTCGGTGCAGCAGCAGAAACACCAAAGTCCTCTAGTAACCATCGCAACCAAGTCACCTCAGCCGTCAACATGGCCATCGCTCTCAACTCAGACTCTGCACTTGAGCGGGAAACGGCAGTCTGTTTCTTCGTCTTCCAGGCAATGAGGGATCCTCCAAGAAATACACAATAGGCTGACAGCGAGCGGCGATCAGAAGGATCACTAGCCCACGTAGCATCAGAGTAGGCCTGGAGCTGGAGAGAGCTGGAGCGAGGAAAGAAAAGGCGGCGAGAGATCGTGCCACGAAGGTATCGTAGAACACGGAGAAGGTGACTATAGTGGACAGAGCTGGGAGCTGAAACAAGGTGTGAGTGGGGTCTGTGAGGGGATCACCATCAGTAGCACGAAGCTGAATATTGAGCTCCATAGGAGTCTCAGCAGTGCGCTCATCACCAAGAGCAGCGCGAGCAAGAAGATCCTGAATATATTTTTCTTGGGAGATGAAGAAGCCATCAGAAGTCGAAGAAACCTCAATCCCGAGAAAATAGCGAAGTGGACCAAGATCAGACATCAGGAACTGCTCACGAAGGCGGGCCTTGACAAAGGCAATATACTCAGAGTCGTCGCCAGTAATGATCATGTCATCAACATATAAGAGGAGGAGCGTCCGACCACGAGGTGAGGTGTGGACAAACAACGCAGGGTCATGGTCGCTAGGCGAGAAACCAGCGGCAGTCACCACAGAGGCGAAACGCTCAAACCAGGCGCGAGGGGCTTGCTTAAGGCCATAGAGAGAGCGCCGAAGACGGCAGACCATACCATCAGGAACAGAGTACCCCGGTGGTGGCTGCATATAAACCTCCTCACGCAACTCCATTGAGAAAGGCGTTCTGGACATCAAGCTGAGACACAGACCAATTACGAACAGAAGCCACAGCGAGAAGAGTGCGGACAGTGGTCATGTGGGCTACGGGAGCGAACGTCTCATCATAATCGCGTCCCTGCTCCTGCTGAAAGCCACGAGCCACAAGACGAGCTTTGTAACGCTCAAGAGAACCATCGGAGCGAGTCTTGATCTTATAGACCCACTTGCAGTGATGGGACGAACACCAGGTGGAGGGGAAACCAGATCCCACGTGCCAGTGCGCTCAAGGGCAGCAATCTCCTCAGCCATCGCAAGCTGCCATTCAGGCTGAGCCATGGCATCACGGTAGGAAGTGGGCTCAGCAACAGCAGAAAGACTGTACTGGGAAGGAGAATAGCGATCAGGAGACCGTAATGAGGTCCGAGAACGAAGGTTATGAACCGGTGTACACGGGGAAGGAGGCGCACCGGAAGTGGAGGGCACGTCAGAAGGATCATCCACAGCACGAGGGCGACGAGTGTAGTGGAGAGGAAAAGGAGAGAGGGGACGATGTCTCGGAGAGGAAGGTGGAGAGGTGGATGACGAGGAAGGAGAGGAGGAAGGTGGGGAGGGTGGCGTCGGTGGTGTATCAGGAAGAGTGGGACTCATCGGAGGAGGAGGTGGAGGAGGAGGAACATGAGGCACAGAGGGAGAGGTGTCGGGAAGAATAAGGAAGGAGATATCCTCAACCGAAAAGGTCGAGGCAGTAGGACGCGGATAGTACGAACGAGACTCATCAAAAGTCACATCACGGGAAATACGTAGCCGACGACTAACAGGATCCCAACATCGATAGCCCTTGTGCTCATCACTGTAGCCAAGAAAAACACACTCCACCGACTGAGCGGTCAATTTGGTGCGTTCGCGGGGAGCAAGGAGAACATAGCACACGCACCCAAACATGCGAAGAGCAGAGTAGTCAGGAGAACGACCAGAGAGACGCTCCATAGGAATACCACCCTGCAAAGCAGCCGAAGGCTGGATATTGATGAGATAGGTGGATGCGGAGACAGCCTCAGCCCAAAAGTGGGGTGGAAGAGAGGCGGCGATCATCATCGCACGAGCCGTCTCAAGAAGGTGACGATGCTTGCGCTCAGCAACGCCATTCTGAGCGTGAGCACCAGGACAAGAGAACTGGGCGAGAGTACCCTGTTCGGCAAGAAAACCACGCAACATCTGGGAGATATACTCACCAGCCGAGTCAGCACGAAAGACACGAATGGGCGTGGAAAACTGGGTGTGTACCATGGCAGCAAATCGCTTGTATATAGGGAGAACCTCGCTGCGAGATTTCATAAAATAGAGCCAAGTGTAGCGAGAGAAGTCATCAATAAATAGAACATAGTAGCGATGACCACCTTTCGAATCGAAGGGAGCAGGACCCCATACATCAGAATGAACTAAGTCGAAAGGACGCTGAGAGACTGACTCACTCGTAGGATAAGGTAATTGAGTCTGTTTGCCAAGTCTACAACCATTACAATGTAAAGATACATCGCCAGAGACAGCCCTAAGACACCTTGATGCACTAGCGAGGACAAGCGAGAGCCACATATATGACCAAGTCGATGATGCCACTGTTGGAAGGACGCAGAGGAGGAGGCAGCAAGAGCATGCGAGCTGGCGGGTGTGGTGGCAGCGGAAGGAACACAAAGCCAGTCAACCTCCCAAAGGCCCTGAGCCTCACGGCGCCGAGGGCCAGCTCCAACTAGAACCTGGGTGCGACGATCCTGAACAGAGCAAGAGTCGGTATCAAGAATGACACGACAGCCAGAATCAGTAAGTTGAGCAGCGGAAAAGAGATTCATGGTAAGACGGGGAACATGAGAAACACTAGGAACAGAAAAAGATGGAGTAGAAAGAATGCCACGACTAGCAACAGGAAGAGGTGTGCCATCGGCAGTAAGAACATTGACAGGAGAATCAAGAGGCGAAGAGAAGACAGAGCGGAAGCATCAGAAGACATGTGAAATGAAGCTCCAGAATCCAGAACCCACGGAGATGTACCTGACTGTGTAGGCGGCGGTGGCGGAGTAGCAGTAGTGGAAGCAGTCAGCGAGGCAACGGTGCCCGTCGAAGAAGAGCCAGAGGAAGCCAGCATACGCTTGAGCTGGGCAATATCCTGGGCAGTGAAGGACTGTGCAGACGGAGGCGCACGAACCGCAGGAGAGGAGGACCCATGTCACGCTGCTTCTTGAAACAATCAGACTCTGGGTGGCCCGGCTTCTTGCAGTAGTCGCAGAACATGTGAGAGCGCCGACCCCCCCTGCAGAGGGCCGCCCGCCCACCCCCGTGAAGGAGTGGGTAGCAGCGGTGGAACAGACGACACCGGAGCACGGGCAGCAAGCACAGTGGGAACCACAAGCAGTCCAGCAGAACGGAGTCGAGTCTCCTCAGCGCGAAGCTCTGCAAGTACCTCTGAGATGGGAACACGTCGACCACGGGCAAGCAAGTGTGCACGCCGAGGCTCAAACTCGGACGCAGGCGAGACAAGAACTCATGGACACGCTGAAACTCCAAGTCTGACCTCACTGTCTGACAGCATCGACAAGTACCGCAAACAACAGTCCTCAGAGAGTCAAGCTGACGCCAGATGGCAGAGCACTGTGTGTAGAACTCATCAACAGTAGAGTCACCCTGCTGAAGATCATGCTCCTGACGCACCACAGACAGGTAGAGAGCATCACCAGAGGGCTGATAGCGCTGACAAAGATAAGTCCACATCGCAGCAGTAGTGCCCAATCCCATAAACTCAGAAGCAAACTGAGGTAGAACACTAGCAGTGAGGACAGCAGCAGCACGAGCATCATCATTGCACCACTGAGTGTAAACAGACAGAGCATCCCGATAAATAGAGAGAGACTCCGAGTAATTCGATACCTGCTGGTCATAGGCTTCAACTGCAAGATCATCAGCATCCTTGGCGGCAGCACGATCAGCCTCAGAAGCATCAGCGGCAAGAGCAGGTGGCACCGGTGGAGTAGGAGCCACAGGAGCAACGGGGCACGGCGGACAGGAGACCTCGCCAGAGAGAACGCCCCACAACAGGAGGCCGCGCATGTGGATGCGCATAAAGCCCACAAACTCGGCGTAGTTGGTGCCATCAAAGATCACAGAGCACCGAGGAACAGCAACATAGCCCGAAGAGGACATCGCGGGCTCTCTGATTTTTTTTTTTTTTTTTTGAAAGTCAACACTGAAGCTGAGGAGAGAGAATATGGATCTCACCCGATGCACACGGACGGAGCTGGTCGGGGAGGCTGCACACGGACACAGCGGCAGCAGCCGTCACAGCAGGCCGTCCTTGGGACGGACGGCGGCCGGAGCAGGTGGCCGGACTGCGGCCGGAGTAGGCGGCCGGAGGACGGCCGGAGGACCGGACCCGAGCGGCCGGAGCTGGCCGGCTCGATGGAGCTGGCCGAGGAAGCTGCAGCAGGCCACGAGGGCGGCAGCGAGCCAGGAGAGAGGGCGACGGCGGCAGCGGCGAGCCGGGACGCAGCAGCGACAGGAGAGGCAGAAGTGGCGGCCGACGACGCAGCAGGCCGGGGAAGGACGACGGCAGCCCGACGGAGCAGGCCGGTCAAGGACGACGGCGGCTCGACGGAGCAGGCCGGAGCGACGGCAGCGCGGCAGGCCGGAACGGCGGCTGTGCTGCAGGTCGGAGATGACGGCGGCAGCGACGCGGCAGGCCGGCGACGGTGGCAGCACGATTGCTACGTGCGGGAGAGAGGAGAGCCTAGCTCTGATACCATGTTAGACAAATGAGCAACTATATTTCCAGGGGGCCAAAGGCCAGTACTTATACATGTGTGATGAACAGTAACATGAACAGTAAACATATACATCTAACACTCCAAACTTGCCTCGATAGCATAGCAAGATTGAAGGTGTGTAAGTCTTTGAAACCTAGCCCTCCTTGTTCTTTTGGCATTGTCATCTTTTCCCAGCTTACCCAGTGCATTCGCTGTTCCTCATCTTGTTGTGACCACCAGAACCGACAAACCATCTTGCCAATCTCGTCACATAGGGTTTTTGTGAGGTCAAAGCATGCCATCGTGTACGTCGGTATTGCTCTATTACGGCATAGTTAAGATGCAGGAGTGGCGTCTCAAAGACTACAGGTTCACTTTCGATCATGCTCTTTGAGCAAAGACATTTTTAGTTGTTGAAGTCTTATGCTGGATCTCTTCCATAGGCTGTTAGTTTGATTTATCTTGCTCAGTGCGCAATTTGGTCCTAACTCGTAGTTTTCTGTGAGCATATTGTGTTAGGCATACTTTCATAGATGTGTCTATGGTTGAAGGAAGAGCCTTGGTACATGGTGCCCAGGTTTTGGCGTTTTTAGGTATAAACGAGTGGAATATGCTAGTTCTTGGTTCATCTTTGGCAAGTATAACGAGTTTTTGGCTGTGGTTCATTCTTACCTTGGATGCAAGTCACGGTTTCTACAGTTTCACAATTACAGATTTCTGAGCTCTTATTTGTAATTTGTCAGTGTGGATGGTAGCAGTAGCTCTTACTTATTATGATGTGTTGAAAGTCTTGGTAATGTTTTGAATTATGGAGTATGGATCTATGATACTGGATGGCCGCAGTAGCCCTTACTTATTATGTGTAGTGAACGTCTTGTTAAGTATCTGAACTATGGAGTATTGATTTATGATACTGGAACTTTATTATTCTTCCTTTCCGCCTCCCATATTTACTCTAATTTTGGCATCGTTCAGATGCACGAATTCACTCTCTTGGCCATGCACTTTGAGCGAAGACATTTTTATTTCTTGAAATGCTATTCAGTGTGCAATTTTGTTAGACCTGCTCTTTGCGTATTGTGGCACTCAATTAGCAGTATTGTCTCTAAACGTTACTTGGGTGTAAGGATGGCAATTTTATCCATGGAGCCGGGTATCCATGGATATCTGACCCGATGGATGAGGGTTTGGAGGGCAGTTTTTGTCCATGGATTTCATGTGGCGGATATCCGCTAACTCATGGGTTGGGCACGGGCAAAGATTTTTCTCCACGGATATCCAATGGATACCCGACTGACTTGTGGGACCCACATGCCAGTGAGTTATGTATTTTTTCCCCACGACCATCTCTTAATATTCTTGAAGCCCAACTCACCCAATGACCCAAATTCACGTAATTACTAATTAATGCTAACTTGTAATAAGAAGTATTGGCTATTTTCGTGAGATTGAGATGAGATTATGTATTTTATGGTGTGATTTGTTTGAGATTCTACATATTTTAAGTACTTTGTGGTTGAAATATTGTTGATTTAATACTCCGATGCATTACTCGTGGATATCCATGGATATCCGGATATCCGGTGGGTTTGGATATTAGGCGACATCCATGCCCATGGATACTTTCGTGGGTGGGCAATAGTGATGCTGATGGATTTGGATTTGGATCTGGTTTTGGTATATCCGCCCGAACCCGCCCCGTTGCCATCCTTACTTGGGTGAGCTAGGTGATCAACGCCGCAATGGTTGTTTGGGCTAATTTAGGTTATGTAAATTAGCGCTTACAGTTCCTTGCAGTTTCCCAGTTTTTCTTTCTGTTTACATGGTTAAGATGCACTGTGGAATTTACTTAAAAGGTTAGCTATTGCAGTTAAAAATGTTACTCTGTATGTGATCTCGGCTGTTCAGAATGCGATATGCACCTGCTCCTAACTAACACGGTTCTGTGTGGTTTTTACTTTTTTTTACTTCAGTACTATTTAGGTCATTTTTTTTGTGTCGGGATTTGGGTAGAAACAAGTTGAAGATGGCCAAGTAAATGTGCTGGTTCATGGTTCATCTTTGTCATGATAAAAATTTGTAGCTGAATCTAATTGTGATAGTTTTCCGATTTAAAACTGGCCAGTACTTCGTTTCACGTCTTTAATTCATGTCCTATATTTAGATCACATGGAAAGTCCAGCAATTACAACGATGATATGAGCTGCGGTGGATGACGCATTTGACCGTCTTGGATTCGGGCGCGCACTGAATCAGCAGCGGCTTCCGCTGCGTTCTTGTACTGCCAGCAGACGATAGAAACTCTGAATTCTGAAACTGTATTTGTGCAGTCCTATGCTTTCATCAGTGGAACTAGTCAAAATTAATCTCACACATTCCAGGTGTTCAGACTTTGTGATCATCCTGTTTGTAGCGATCAGATTGTGAACTTGTAACCGAGACCAATTGAGTTTATCTGAATCGAATGTATCCAACAAGGCTCTGAATAAATTGCACAGATCTTAGCGCTGGCTTTTCAGCTTCAGTCTGAATGTGTCCAACATAGGAGCTATTTCTAGACCAACCTCATAAAGTTTTGCAGTTTCCAGAAAAACCTCCAAGACAGAAGGTCTCGCTGTGACATGATTACATATATCCATGAATTCAGTAGTCAACAGAAGCCGATACCAAAATTCACATAACGTTGCAACTGTTTGGCCTCTTCAGCAACAGCAAGCACAACCCATGCATATGCTGAAAGATTTGACAGGCAACAAATTCATTAAGCATTTGGCAGAAATTCACCCTTGATTAGACAAGTTCCATCACAAATGCCACATGCTAATAGAAGATGATCAGAAATTCAGCCACAATTACGATGATAAACTCATCTCAAATCACATGCAGCGAGTGGCTGTGAGATTGGGACCTAGCACCAGTCATCGCAAGCAAATTCACAGTCCAACATATTCATCTCACATAACAAGGTAGATGATGAATATCAGAAGGCATAAAGTAGGGATATAAACACACAAGTACGAACCCCATTTCACACCCAAAAACTAACAAGTTTCAGTTCACAAGGCAGACGGCCATAATCCAAAACAAAACTTCAGATGTAGTAATGGCAACGAAACTTGTCACAAGATTGATAATCAAGTAGAAATATGGGCCAGATTTCAGTACCAAGCTCTTGCTGACCATCAGTAAGTCACCTGTCAAGCGAACTTACGGAGTAAGGTTCCATCAAAATTACAGGTGACAAAACATATAGCGACCAGCTCACACAGTAACCAAGTGGAAGAGAAAAGGAAAAAATAAACAAGCAATGTAACTCACCAGTCACCACTTCAGTGCACATCACCACTAATATAAAAAGGGAGAGAGAGGGGTGATCCAAATCATCCCAGCCATACAAAGATTGATCCAACGCTTATTATTCGGCTGACTACGGACTGACCACGGACCTGATCCGCAACTCACCTCTTCGGAAAGAAGTATAGATAACCCCCACAAGTTTCAGAAAAAGGACGCAGCACCCCTCAACTCTAAACTAGCACATATGACCCCCACAAGTTTGGGAAACCAGGCAATTGACCCCCTAGCTCCATAATAAGCTGTTTTCGTTGGTGGTTTTGCACATGTGGCAAAGAAAAACCAGTCAACCACCGTCTTGGACTCTCCTCCTCTCTGGCTCACCTCGTGCCCGCGGTATGGCTCGCCGGCAAATGGCGGACATGTGCTGCCTAGCCCAAAGAACCAAGGGGAAAGGTGCTGGAGGATGAGGTGCTCACCCTGGAGACTATGGAACACCCATCAAAGGCGGGGGAGCTTGGTGGAGTGAGTATTGACGGCGGCCGGCGTTCGGGAAGACGACACCGCGCACCGCGGTGACGAACGGCGGGGTCCGAGGTCAATTCACTTGACGATGATGAAGAGGACAGAGAGGCGAAGATATCTCGAGGGTCACCTGGACGCGGGGGAGGCCGAAATGACGGCGTTATGGAGTTGTGATTTCGGCGACCTCGGTGCCGTACTCGTCGCGCACCTTGAGGCTGCCGGAGTTGAGGATGAAGATCGAGTATCTCAGAGCGGCAGGCCCGCGTGTTGGAGATTAGGGGAGCTTTGTCCTTGGCCGCGCCGTCGAGGACGCGGAGCTCGCCGTGGGGACGCACACACCGGGTCGCCATGGCGCCGGGCATGAACTTCGTGGCGCTGGACAAATAGAAGATGGGAGGATGAGAGGGGCGCGGATGAAGGACGGCCGCGGCGGCGGGTGGGCTGGACGGCCGCGGCAGGCGGCCTGGCCAGCGGCGTCAGGCGCGTGGCGTCAGTGACGAGGTGAGAGACCCGAGTCGTGAGGAAGAGGATAAGGCATTTTTTACTATTCTACTTCCACGTCACTAATACCACGCAGGAAAACCACCTAGGGGGTCAATTGCCTGGTTTCCCAAACTTGTGGGGGTCATATGTGCTAGTTTAGAGTTGAGGGGGTGCTCCGTCCTTTTTCTGAAACTTGTGGGGGTTATCTATACTTCTTTCCACCTCTTCGCTACCCGTAATCGTTATCGTTAATCAAGCAAAATAACCTCCCCCGCTAATCACGCAATTACCTCACCGCCTGCTCTCTCCAGTCCGCCGCCGCCGACGACCTACATCAGCGCCGCCGCGCTCTCTCTCCAGTCCGCCGCCGACAACCTACATCAGCGCCGCCGCGCTCTCTCTCCAGTCCGCCGCCGACAACCTACATCAGCGCCGCAGACGACCTACATCAGCGCCGCCGCGCTCTCTCTCCAGTCCGCCGCCGACAACCTACATCAGCGCCGCCGACGACCTACATCAGCGCCGCCGCGCTCTCTCTCCAGTCCGCCGCCGACAACCTACATCAGCGCCGCCGCCAGCCTGCCCGTCTCCGCCCCGCGCGAACCTGGCAGTCAGCCTGCCCGCCGCCGCAGCTCCGCTGCATCCCGCCGGCACTGACGATGGGGAATCGGGAGGACGAAGGGCGCACTTCCGCATGCGCTGACACGGGCGCAGTTCCTCACCCGCTGAGCAGGAGTCGCCTCATCCGGGCAGGACGCGGCGTCGACTGCTCATCTGATCCTCTGCAACGCATCTTCCTCAGCTGCAACTTCTGCTGGTGAGATCCTCTGCAATGGTTCTCTCGCCTTTTCAATTCCACATGGGGATTCCTCTTGACTACTCATATCCAGGAACTATTCCTGTTTGGATTAATTTAAGGAGGATACGAATCGCTTGTTTGTAGGAACTCCACACCATCTCTTGGAGGCAGCGGCATGGTACTCATTTGTTTGGCTGGTTCACGAATCTGGGTAGAATATTGGTTTCATGAGGATTGTTTTAGTCACCTGCGCTACTATGCTACTGAACCAACCTATCCAAGATGTAAAATTTAGTCTAGCGTGGATGAATCGTGAAAGTTTGGCACTTAGTACGGTGAGATTCTGTTCTTGGTTGTGCTAAGAATTTTCTCATGGAATTTTAGACTCTTGCTCTTCGGATACAAAGTTAAACATATCTATATTGTTTGTTCATGTTTACCGTGGCTTTGATTTCACTGCTACTGAATTGGTTGATCTATAGGAAGTATATCTATGGAAATAATTAGACGGTGATACCATTACAGGACATGCCAAATGACAGGGAGCTCTACTGAATATGTCAATATTTTCATAACATTCATGCTAGATTATTGTAGGCCAGATGTACACTTTAAGATATGCAGCTACATTGACAGAAATACGACATGTTATTTAAGAAAAAAAATGACTGAACAAACCTTCACTGTGAGAATTCTTATTTTGGAGTCTGCACTATACGAGCAAAATTATAACTGAGCCAAGAGAAGCTCTATCACGCATCCAAATTTCTGACAGACATTATTTTTGGGCACCGATTATTTTTATGAGCAAGCCTATCTCTATGACACCGATTATTTTTGGGCTATTACCTCACGTCCTCACCTGTAATGTGATGGTGAGATGGCTGCAGGCATTGACCATACCATGTAATTTTTCGGTGTTTATTCTTTTATGGGCAAGCAGCCATATATGTTTGTAGCTGATGAGTTGCCTTTCCAGGTTACCTTTCCCATAAATGAACTAGGAATGGTAACGAAAGACATTGAGGCTGCAAACACTATACTAGAGCTACAAGATAAATTTGTCTGTGGTTAATCTTACCCTGAGCCGATGCAACACTCTTTATTCAATAGTGGAGCTGAATATAGAGCGATCTGTGTTGTTTTCTGGTAATAAAATGAAGAAACTATTAAGAGAGAAATCACATTATGGTATGGCTTCTCTCCCATTTGTATCATTTCTTATTAGCTTTCTGTCGGTAGTCTTCCGTTCTAATATTATTTCTGAAGTGTTTCACATCACTCTCTAATTAATATGTGAAATATATAAATGAAATGTGTTTTGGCAGATATGGAAACTGCAATTTGTTTGGATATTTTTCATATCACTTTCTAAATGATTGTACCATTAACATAAGAACTTGTAATGAACAAGTGCAAAGTTCCATTTCTGTCTCAATATCAGGATGTGTAGCTATGTTCCCGTGAAACTTCTATGATAATGAAATCACGTTAGAAGACTCTCAGTGGACTATGGATGAATGGAATTTAAGAGAGGAAGACAGGATGAGGAATGTGATTGTTTGATTGTGAAGCGGAACGGCTTGACGAGTAAGAACAAGGGGAAGGACAGAGAAAGATGTAATTGCAGGGGTCTGTGGGTAGCAGCGGCGAAGCTGGCGGCAGAGTAACGGTTAGGGGTGAAGAAAATTGAGGTGAAAGATGGGCATGATGATTTTCTAATTTCGTCTCTTTATTTGATTAGTTCAAAAGAAATATTGTTTCGGTGCAAATTTTTGTATATTTTTTTTTGTCAAGATATCTCAATTTTTTGAGGGATGGTCTATGCTGAACCGTTATTGAGGGAAGGAGAGTGTGGGAATTATTGCAGTGTTTATTGAAGAAATATTGGGATGTTATGTGATGTTTTGACTTTGGATAAAATGTGTAGTCTAACATTATTATTTAGATTAAAAATGAAGGCAAAACAAAATTCACAATGATGTGGATATGGATTTTTTCGATTGAGATCGTCTCATGAGGACACATATCACATATGTTAGACGCGCATTGCGCGTGCAAGATTACTAGTGTTGACAAGCGCAAGAGTAACTCCAGAGATTGCTAACGGTTCCTGCTTCGACCTGCATACAAGTGTCAAAGAGTTAAGAGATAGTGGCATAAGTAGGTAAATAGTTTCAGACCCATAAGATGAGAAGATATCTGTTCATTGGTCACAGACCGAGTGATGATGCAACGTTAAGGAATTCTTTGTTAGGTGTGGCGACTCCTGTTTTCATGCTCGGCTTCGAGTGCGTGGCTGTCCCGCCTTGCTCTCAGATCTCGTTTTTCTCTTTTACCTGCTTGTTTTGGGGTTTCCCCTCCACTCTGTACCGGTTCAGCAGCTTGGGCTTTATTTATTAAGCAGGGCGCAAGCTTGTTCTGAGAGAGGAATTCTTCGTCTTCGGGGAACAGCTGCAGATTCCTTGATTTCAGAAGGTACACCACAGCGGCACCGTGGAAGTCCATTAAGCTACCAATTTTTATGAGCTCGGCAAGCGAAGAGATCTGATCTGCCATCTCGAACAGCAACCCTTGAGATATCTCATCTGCAAAGTTTGTCGCAAACTCCAACTTTTCCTTGTAACCAGAAGCACGCTTGCTTTTCTGCAGGTACAGTTTCGAGCTCTCCCTCTCCCACCGGAGCATACGTGTGGCATTTACATCCAGAACAGCCCCAGACGACAACTTCAAGTGGTATCCCACCGTGATTGGCTCGCTGGTCTCTAGCACTGTCACATTAAGCAGACAGGAAACTATCTTGTGCCGCTCTTCAGCGGAAATGTCGAGAGCAGGATCGGCAAGAAAAGCAAGGACTAGTGTGATCATACCAACATTGATCACCTTACCCCGAGCAACTCCTTTTGAATTGACATTTCCCAATGTGAGTGAATCATCCTTCCCAACAGCTTTGGATATTGGCTGGACTCCGATACTTCCGTAGATGCTGTTAAGCTTTGCTCGGGACATGGAAGGCAGGCTTGAGGAAGGATACCAGATGAACAATGACCTCTCAGGAAGCTTGTCGAACAGATCCTTGAGCAGTAGATCATCAGGAATAAACACATCCTCCTTCTTTGACAAAATGATAGTTCCGTCAGCACAAACCGGAACCTTGACACAGGTAGAAAGAAGCTTCTCCGTGCTTTTGCTCCAGTCTTGGCAATGAACTGCCAGAAAGCGGAGCAGTCAGGTAGAGATGGCGCATCGACAGAGCTCTCCCATGTGCTCCATATTTTGCAATAATCTTCAGTGCTAGGACCATGCCTCACACCAAAAACATGTGAAAAAAGTCCAGCAACTTGTTGTCATAATATTTGTCCAAGACATGGAGCTGCAGGCTGAAAAGGTTGTTCTTATCATGAAGAACACAACTTATAGGGTTTACCCACTCTCCACTTTTCCTTTTATTTGGTATCCAAATCCAACCACTCGTCTTGTCCACAGGCTCCCAATTGCACTCCTTAAGGTACATGTAGATGCGAGAAATAGTAGCCATGTTTTTATGGTTCCTTAGATGCCGAGCAACAAGCTCACATCCGTGTCTAACATCCACAAATACTCCAATTGTCGCAAGGGCATCTTTGAATATGGCTATCTCCGAGCCATAGAATGCTTCATCGATGAAAGGGCCATCTTTTATAAGGATGCAAGAATTCTTTGGATCAAACAGGATAGACTCATCGGGACGTTGGAATCCTATTTTTGTCCTCAGCCAACTGCAGCGTTTGATTTTCTCTAGAAAGCCCTTTGGGAAGATACTTGAAGTAGCCAACCAGCTCTGAATGGACCCGAGCAATGACAAGACAGTAGCTGCAGATATGTGTGAAGGATCCTTAGGAATGTTGATGCCAGTGATGACAAACCTAGCACCAGCTTTCACTTCAGTGGTAACACCTAAATTCTTGAGCTCGTCTTTATAACCATGTATGTCCTTGCTTAAACCGTGGTGAGAGTCACGTCATCGATGAAAGGCAAGTCTGACACTAACGATAGAGACTTCCACTCTGCATTAAATAAGATTGCATCTGTGGGGGTCTGAATCCCAAGGATGTGCACAACCACTTCTCATTCCGCATGCAATTGAAAAGCTCAACAGGATATGGGTTCTGTGTTCTCAGCTGCCGATAACATGCTAGCAGAGCTAGGACACTCGCCTTTGGAAGTGATGACTTCAGAACCATCTGCTTGAATAAGTTAGCTATAGCCTTCGATGCCGTCTCCAATCTTGTTATCAACCCAGTCTTCTCTAACTCTTCTCTGTAGGGACTAATCTTACTTCCATAAAATCTGAAATCAACTAGAGGAACCCCATCAAAGACCTTTAGAAGGCACTCCCATCCAGGATCCACAAGAAAAGATTCATTAGGAGCACGAAATCCCACATTGGTCTTCACCCATTTCAAATCTTTGAGCTTTCTTATGAAGGCGTCACATGAGTTCACATATCGGATACACTTGAGGATTAGTACAGTAGCCTCTGGAGTAATAGAAGCTGAACTGAACTTGAAATTATCAATTACAAGTTTGTAGTTGTCTTTAAATTCAACAAGGACACCAAGCAACTTGAGCTCTGGTTTGTAGGTAAGGATGTCGTTGCCATAGTACTTGACATCAAGGAATGGTTGGCTACTTATACTGGATGCGACTGCCCATTCTGAATCATCAATGATACAACCAACCGGAGACCTGTAACCAAGAGTACTCTTCATCCATTGTCCATCTTTGACACTGTTTATCAGTTCGCTTGGAGATAGAACTTTCTCTCGAAGAAACCGAATCAGCCGAAGCAGCGAGTACACATTCTCTCTAGTCAGAGTGTTTTTCGCAGCCATAGACATGAGTCGGCTGCCAATGTAAGCGGATGCCTCCCGAAATTCAAATCTAACTCCAATCGCCTTGAGTTTTGATAGAAATTTTGATCGATCATTGGTATATCAACAAAGGAAGATCCATTTTGCAAGAGAACTCCCCACTCGGAACTGGAAAGAAATGATTCATTCGGTGGCTTGAAGCCAACTGATGTCCTAAGCCAACTTCCCTCTTTTACACAAGCCAGAAATCTAGCAGGTAACTGTACTCTTCTTGACCTGAGACTCTGTATCCATTGTAAAAGCAAGATTGCATTGTCAACGGTTAGAGGCGATGCGACTGTAGGGAAGCTTGCATCTGGAGGGTGTATGAATGGAACGTCTGAGGCTGGAAGTTGTGTCTTCAGGAAAGCCAAGATCTGGTCTTCAGGTGCATAGATCCCAGCGTAACTGCCTGCCGACTTGTAGTCTGCCGATAGTTCAATATAGTTCTGGTTCCTCCAAGGATTCGTGCCCATTAATCCTACCCATTTACTTCCCTTCGCAGGAACTAGAATGTTGCCCCATAGTTGTCTATCACCGGCATGGCGCGACACAGTTCTGCTAGGTAGTAGCTCTCTATGTGACCCTTCTGAGACGAGTGGTACAGAAAGTGAGCAAAAGCAATAACAGGACTCCTATCACAACTGAAGGATTTAGCAACAATCAGTCCATAACTGTAGACAGACACAGCCTCCATTTTTGCATAGCTCTGAAGCCACTGTGTACTACTTGTTTCCGAGGGAAATTTTGTAGAGCTTCCTGTGTGCTGGGAGGTATAAAAAGCCGGTTAGAAGATGGGAATTCCTGGTTCCAGCTGATAAGCCATGGTATGCACTTCTTCTCAGATGCAATGCACAATCTATCACTCCATTGACTAGCTCCAGAAATGCTCCAGAAAGAGATAACTTTGCTCCGATTAACATATTTCAGCAGGGGAATAGACATCATGTTTGTACCGGAGAAACAGTTCGGCCAATTGTCAGCGATAAATGATAAAACTTCTAGATAAACCTGTTCATTTACCTCCTTGACAAGATTAGAGCCCTCGATGCATTTGGCGTACCACTCGGTGCTCACACTTTTAACACCAAGAAATGCCAGCACTGTATTATACGTAGACTTATCAAAATGCGAGCTCAGAATGTAGCTACCGTGAGTTGAAAGATTCTTCAGGTCAACTCCAGATTCCCGTGCCTTGCTTAGAATATTCCAAAAGGCCGGTTTCAGCCGTCCAACCTCACCAGGCTTGCAAAATATCTTCTGTGAACTATGGGACTCACACGGCATTATATCCTCGACAAGAACCTTGTTCTTGATCCCAGACCTAACCGGCTCAAGCAGTGGGATTAATGAAGCATCGACCGGCAAGAAGTTAAACATAGATGGCAAGCACATTGCGGGTGCATCAGTGGTAGACTTCACAAGTGCAACAAAAGCATTCAGGAAAGCATTTGGGATGCACTCTAGAATTCCCTTGTTCCATGGACTGTCAAACAGAATAGCCTCTCTTGAAGATGCAAGGAGGAAGTCGGCCTGAATGATAAATGGAAAGTTTGTCACCATCTCAGTGGGAAGGAAAGCATAGACACCAGGCGATATCTGCTTCCCACGAGATAGACGCTCGCCATGTGGGAAGGCCAAGGTGATGACCCACTCATCAATCTCAGCACGTTTGTCCACTCTGTTCTCAGGTTTTACTGGGAACTTTTGCCTCCACATATAGTAGCCACATTCTTCTTCTTTCCCATTCTCTTGAGCTGATAAATGGACTGTGTAAGACTCTGCATGCATGTTCTTCCTCGCTTGGTAGTTTTTTTCGCTAGATATTGCAATCTCACTAACAGTGCTGCCGTTAGGATTGGTATTAGCTTCCTGTACAGAGAGACGCCTAATCTTTGACAGAAACAGCAGCATTTCAGGATGCAAACTTGACAGCTGCTGCTTTACCGCAATAACCTTCTCATCCTTCAAAGGTAAGATGATAGTGGTTGTTGGGAGGACCTTGGATCGCCCATATATATTTTGTATGTCTGAAAGGATATTATTTGATTCGACCCACTCAGGGACAATGTATCCAATATTGCATTCTACACAAGGCTTCTCGCTGAACTTAATCTGATAGCCATTACTGAATATGTGGGGCGGCTCGATATCAGGAAAACACTCTTGAACCCGATACCTAAATCAAGAGCAACAAGGTATTACAAAACTGAAGTCATAGTATAAGAGGCACAATCAGTAAAGTAAGCAAATGGGTGTTTGTTCTAATTCAAAGGAAATGGGTACACATTTGAACTGACTGAGATAAATAAAAAATCCTGGATATCCTCCTAAAAAAAACATCCTGGATATGTTTCACACCTTATCATGCTAGGCATGCATAAACTAGAAGATCAAAGAAGTACCTCGAAGAAGCAAACTTAAAAACATGCTATCTTGCTTTAAAAAACATAACTCGAGTGCATAGTCTTTGTTTTCCTTCTTGATCAATTTAAAAATTTCGAGCTATTTAATAGCTTTCTCCTAATAACAATGAAGTGCATTTTGGACAATGTTCTAATCTGGTTCAAACTGTTGACATTAAAAACATAGTCTAATCTTGTCCAAAATGGAATATACTGCTATATGTATTTGAGGAGTCAGTACTCCACCCTTAGTTAAGAGTTTAAGAATCTCCAAGCTATTAATGCAGAGTAAATTTTTTTCATTCAATATAGCATCATATGAACTTAAATAAGGGTATTGTTGCATTTAAAATAATAATCCAAAGTGTAACAAGTTATCCCTGTATTGTCCAAGCAAGAAACATTAAGTTAACGGTGCAATGATGTTAATCAGTGTGATGAAATTACGTTTAAACGAACCATGATGGTAGAGGCGCTTTGGCTTTCCACACTAGGCAGCCTAGGAGGGCAACAGATCCAAACATTCCAAAGGCAACAAAAAAAAATACACCTTAGCATTTAATAAGAATCAAGATGAGCGAACTAGGTGTGATGCTAAAAAGAACTAAGAGATCTTCCTGTGAACTTAGATGTATCAAACATGTCTGTGAACTTGGATGTATCAAACATGTCCGTGAACTAAGAGAGTTTAAGAATCTCCAAGCTTTTTGATGACATGTATAAACCAATCTATGTCTGTGAACTTGGATGTATCAAACAATTTTGTTTCATTGAATTGAAAAAGAACTAAGAGATCTTCCTATTTTCCTATCAAAAATGAACAGTGATAGATTGTCAGTCTTTCTAGAAACAATGGATCATACAAAACTGGGTGTCAAACCTAACACTCTACAAGTAGCAAGTCATTAATTTTACAGAAGTATCCAAAACTATTTGAGCTTCATTAACGGCTGGATAGAAATAGAATACTCCAAGGGTCGAGTTTTACATCATCGGAAAAAAACGGTGAACCTCTGCGAACAATATTTCTATGCTTCACAATAACCCGAGACCATATTGGTCTGAAATGATTTCTACAAGATATATCACAGGCTCAACATGGACAAGCAGTAAAAAATACTATTTAAATACTCCTTGGCAATCTTTTACAAGAATATGCAGGACATCACATCTTTTTTGTGAGAAGCGTGGGGTTTGAAACCATGACATGTTCAAGGCACCTGAATTCTATAGCAACACAGTACATCATGGCCCACCCAAAACAAACTGTACAAAACACATTTATGTTGAGAAAGTACTTCAAGTAGATCCTAGTTCATCACCGTTCTGATAATGTACTGGTTAATATTTCAATCATGTCACTTAAGCTAAAGCAGCTATCATATTGCTTAAGAATAGAAATTCTAAAAACCGATTGCTTGCTGAAATTAAGGAATAAAATCAAAGAGGAAATTCTGTCATTTGCCGAAACAGAACACAAAGGGATTTTATAAGTGAGATGCAAATATTTACCTTTCTCACCGATGTACCCTTTGTCTCTATTTCCCTTTTTAGTTGACTTGCCAACACGACAAATGGACTCAACGTTGGATGGAGAGAAGCCCCTCTCATTGTTGAAGATGAGCAAAGTAGATGATGCACCACATCCAGTAACATCATTGGATGTGACCAAAAACTCCAACGATGGCGCTACTCCACTAGGGTACTCATTATCTTCGGCGTTCTAGTTTTTTATGAAGAAAATATTAAAATTAAAATATGGCATTAAAATTTATACACTAACAGGAGAGCAAATAAGTGAACGAAAGAGGGTACTTCTGCTAGTCCTAAGTGTAACATACACATCAAAGAATGGCTCCTTACAATGTAATTGCACTTATATCAGTTGGCTAAATAAGATTGTGAAACCAAGCAGATCCAGTGAAACACTTGGCAGAAAGCTGCTGAATCACAATTACAAGGAAAAAAATAAAAGAAGTATCACTTATAGAACATTACAGAATAGCATAATGGGATACTTATCTAGTACAATGGCATAATTGTATACTATCGAAATAAAGAACATTTGAGAATTGAGAAGAAATTTCACATTGATGGCCCGCTTCTTACAAACGGCATCTAGATTGAATCTAGTTAGTGTAACTCAAAATTTCCATTATTAATATTAATATTACCGGTAATATAATGGTATAGTAATCTCTACTATATAATATAGCTAACGTTTCTTCCTCCCGAATTTTCGTACGTTTCGTCCGTCGCGTGGTTGGTGGTACGTCGCGAAACGGTACGCAGTGAAATTACCGATCGGGTCAACGCGCAAACAACAGGAGTCTCGACCGATCGGTACAGAGAGAAAAAAGCAGACAGGAGTCCAACTGTCCAACGAACAGGAACAGGAGTCCTGCTATCGGTAAGCAACGTTGGCACCTCATGTCCTCATCCTATATGAGCTCATCCGCAAAATTTCTCCCGAGTGCCACCAACTCCGGTCCGGAGATACCTCCGCTGCGCGGACCGGGGTCTGGCCCGATACCCTGGCCGGAGACCAAGTGGCAGGCCGTAGGCGCTAACCTATGCCCGATCAAGAGTCAGAGAAGACGGATCGACGAAGAAACAAAGACCGGCAAGGAGGCAGTAGCAAATCGAGGCCCTGTGGCCGGAGGTGATAGCCGAAGAGTACGCGACGCCGGCGTGCTTTGCAGCAGGGCACCACATCGTGCCAGGCATCCGAGCCCGGCGCAAGTGCCGCATCCTTGACATCGCTTGGGATGTTAAAGCTCGGGTCTGAACAGTCCAGGGGGCCATCTTCGAGCAGACATCCTTGGAGCTCGTGTCTGCTCGAGTATCAGATCTTCTGCCGAGATGCTCGTCCGAGGATGTGTTCTTGCGACTTTTCCCTGATTACACCGGATTGTAGGCCTCGCTGGTGCTTGGTGGTCTACTGGATTTTGACACGCCGCAGCCCATCTTCTCGCTTATTGTGAAGAGCACAACACTTTCCTCTAGACTGATTTCTTTGTGCATATTTCAAATCTAAAATGTTTGGTATATTTTATACCCGTTGCAACGCACGGGCACTTTGCTAGTTACCATATTATCAACAAATTTATGCATTTTTTCAAATGTTTACTAGATCCAGCATCAAATAGAAAGGAAGGCCACGGGATCAATTCTTTATTTCTGCTCAATCAAGTTTGTTTACATATTTTAAAAAAAATCATACTAGCCCTACTGGAACAAGTAGAGAAGGAACACTAGAACATAGTGGTAGAGATGGGAAAGATTCATCTCACCTGGACGAGCTCCATGAGGCAGTGCACGTCCCTGGAGTAGAGCTCCTGGCTGAGGTAGTTCACGGCCTGGTGCATGTCCTCGGCCAGCGGGTTCTGCTTGCCGCGGCCAATGTAGTAGCGGTCCCGCCTGATCCTCTGCACGTGCTCCCGGGCCGCCGCCGCCATCGCCGCCGGCGATGACATCGGCGCGGCTACTGGCTCCGAAGTGGAAGAGATGGTTGGGGACTTCGGTTTGGGAGTGTGTGTAGGAGGTGGAGGATGGTGGGCGGGGTTTAATCCTGGTTGGTTTGGAGGTGGGAAGCGGAGCAGCCGAGGCGGCGGTTCGTCGCCCTTCTTCGCTCGCGTTGGTTTATTTTTGGCATCTTTTTTTAGGGAGTTATTACTTGTTGGGAATTGGAGAGGGCGCCGCCGTCTCGCCTTCCTTTTTTAATCTTCTCGACCTTTTACATTCCAAGTTTTATGACACGATAAAAATCAGTTTGAAAACAATTTTTAGGGACAAATAAGGCAATAAATAAACTTTGTAAGTTTTGCTCTAGCTATTAACTATGCGAATCGGTACTCACGTATTTTTGCGGACATAAGAATAAGAAATGATTATCATGTATGCAAAAGAAAAAAAAGAGTAGTGTTGTTGTAGAACTTTGAAAAAATTGAAGGCAGTTTTAAGAGGAAAATTCAGAAACATTAGGAAGAAGTACTCCCTTCATCATATTAGAACTCAATTGGGAAATATTTTCGCCTCTTCTTCGCCATTTTTTTTAGTGTTTATAACAGTAGGGCTGTCTCCTACTGTTTCATGTTAATAAAATCAGAAGGGTTACATATGTACAGAGTTGGAGGCTAGAGCCATCCTCTCAGAGGGAGAGATCAAAAGTTATGAACTAGATTTCCAATAAAAGGGTGTTGCTTCTCTTTAGTCTATGAACCAAGAGGCTAAAATTAGTAGAAAATCTAGCCTTCCACGAAACATAAATCTGCTGAGGGATGGCTCCCACGAAAATCTAGTCCAACCGAAACATAAATCTGACGGTAATGGTAATGGTAAGGCTGATGTTGTTGCTGGTGATAGTTATGATGGTGAATGCCTAGTTGTTTTTGCTGCATGTGTTTCTCGTGATGATGTATGGATTCTTGATACTACATGCTCGTTTCGTATTTGATATAACAAAGATTGGTTCAGTGCTTGTGAGTCTGTGCAGACCGGAGATTTTGTGCGTGCGGGGAATGACAACCCATGTCACATTGTTGGCGATGGTCCTTTTAAGATCAAGACACATGATGGAATGACACACACGTTGACTGGAGTGAAACACATATCAACCATGGCGAGAAATATGATCTCTCTCATTACCCTCGATTGTGACAAGTACTAGTACGCCGGCGGGAATAGATTCCTGAAGGTATCAAAAGGTTCTTTCATTATTATGATATGTGATATGAATTCTGTGAAACAATATGTTCTTAGAGGTAGCACTTTGCCTGGTATTGCTGTTGATGTTACTTCTGATGAATCTGGTAAAACTAAACTTTGGCATATGCGACTTGGACACGTGAGTGGTGGGTCCCCTCCACAAAAATATGGTGAACTTTTTGTGGCGCATCCAGCTCAATGCGCCATAGAAATGCTTCTTTCTGTGGCGCATCCAGCTCCATGCGCCACAAAAATGTGGTGGGCCCCATCCAAGGTTTGATAGAGTGTTGTTTCTGTGGCGCATGTCTTTGGATACGCCACTGATATTTCTGCTTTCTGTGGCGCATTCTATTCAATGCACCACAAAAAACTCACCATATTTAAAATATGGTCTACTAATTAACAATGTGTGTAAATTCTTTTCTTTTTAACCAAATTGTGTGTAAATTCTTTTTTTAATACAATGTGTGTATTTAAAATAATGGTCTACTAAAAAATGTATGTATATTCTTTTCTTTAAATGTAACCAAAAATATTTTTTCAAAAGAAATACATTCTTTTTTTAAAAATGTGTGTGTATTTAAAATAATGGTCTACTAACAAATATGTGTACATTCTTTTCTTTAAATTTAACCAAAATTATTTTTTCAAAAGAAAAAAAATTTATGAGACAGCCAGGATTCGAACCTGGCTGCCCCAAGTTTCAGGTTGGAAACCATTGGGCTATGTCGCTGTTTGTGTCATGAAACAGTAGCACTTCTTTTTCAAATTTCATCCCACCAAATTCTGTGGCGCACCCATTCGTGGATGCGCCACAGAATTTGGGCACTTAGCCATTTCCCGGCGGCGCGCACCGTTACCCTCTCACTTCGTCTCACACCCGCTCGACCACCATCTCGCGTGCTCAACCACCGCCACCCCGCCGCGATGCCGCCGCGCTCGACCCGCGCCCCACCGCACTCGACACCGGCCGGAGCAACTCTGCGCGCGTCCGCTACCCCGCCGCCGTGCTCGACCCCACGCCCCGCCATGCTCGACCCCACGCCCCGCCGTGCTCGACCCGCGCCCCGGCCGCCACGCATCGGCGACGCCGTCCCCTCGAGCACCTCCACCGCCACCCCGCCGTGCTCGGCCAGGAGCACCTCCACCGCCACCCTCGACGAGGTGCTGCCCCTCTCTCCCTCCCCTCCCTCTCCTACCATGGTTGCACCTTAGGTGCTTGATGAAATGACCCAATGAAAAAAATTAAAAAAATTGGCTAAAAAATTCATTTAGGCTTGTTGTAGTTTGTGTTGCATACTGTGATTATTGTGCATCATTTTTGTACAAGTTTTGTTAGTGATATGTTAGTCTTCTTGTGTAGTTGATCATCTAATGAAAGCACCAAATCGAAAGCAAAAAATTACTGGTTTTTTTAAATTGCATTATGGAATGCATTATGTTTTAGGCATTACTTGCTTTAGTTTACTAGTATGAGCCATGCTAATCAATGAGTACATATATACATTCTTCCCTGTATGAACCATTTTTAATTAACTAATATGCATTATTTTGCCGTATGTAGGAAATTTAGAAGAACCTCCGCGTGATTTCAGGTGAGAAGTGGCGGCCATGATGTGGATGTGGATGTGGATGTGTATGTTTTTGAGATGTGTATGTTTTTTGCCGGTCGGCATCTCCAACCGGAGATGTGCATATGTGTGGATGTTGCCGGCCGGAGATGCCGGCAACTTTGTGAAATGTCTGCAGGTACCCATGAGGCCCTTCAGTTTGCCGGAACGTCGATTAACTTCCGTTCCAGCAATTTCGGGTACTACATATGTCCCTTTTTTAGCAAAGGTCATGCCGAAATTTTTCGTGAATTTTGGCATGACTTTGCTAAAACAAATAGGAGATATGATTTGTTAAATGTCTGCAGGTACCCCGAGAGGCCCTTGAGTTTGCCGGAACGTCGATTAACTTCCGTTCCGGCAAATTCGGGTACTCCATATGTCCCTTTTTTAGCAAAGGTCATGCCGAATGTTTTCGTGAATTTTGGCATGACTTTGCTAAAAATAGGACATATGGGGTATTGCGACTAATGCATGGGCCGGGGTATCTTAGTACTTAATTAAGCGAACATGTCGGAAGGCGGCCCTTGTAAGCACATGAGTGTCGAAAATCAAGCTAGAGATGCCAACAAGTCGTTCTGGGAGGTGTCCCAGGAGATGGAGGAGGTGGAGGTCGCCGAGAATGAGCAAGAGGACCGGGAGGAGGACGCCGAAACCACAGATGGAGCTGCTAGTGCCGGTCAGGAGGATGACACTGATACGTCTCCAACGTATCCATAATTTCTGCTGTTCCATGCTTATATTATACCATTTGCTACATGTTTTATATACACTTCATATCACTTTTATGCATTTTCTGGGACTAACCTATTAACAAGATGCCACAGTGCCAGTTCCCTGTTTTCTGCTGTTTTTGGTTTCAGAAAGTTACTTCTGGAAATATTCTCGGAATTGCACGAAACAAAAGGCCAAGTCCCTATTTTTCCAACACGTACACGGAGTCCGAAGGAGAGACGAAGACTCGCCACGAGGTGGCCAAACCATAGGCCGGCGCGGCAGTGGGCCCCACCGCGCCGCCAGGTGGTTTGGGCCCCTCGGGGGTCCGCCGACATCGCCCCTTCGCCTATTT
Organism: Poa pratensis; assembly: GCA_947311845.1. Classification (NCBI taxonomy): domain Eukaryota; kingdom Viridiplantae; phylum Streptophyta; class Magnoliopsida; order Poales; family Poaceae; genus Poa; species Poa pratensis. The sequence goes on from CAMZMU010000070.1 coordinate 6,386,130, forward strand.
ATTCCCCGAGGCGTGAAAACCCTAAAACACCGAGCCTTTCATCCAGAACATATTCGCCGCCGCCGCCGTCGTCAACCCTAACTCGGGGGGTTTCTGAAGCTCTTCCCGGCACCCTGCCGGAGAGGGGAATCATCACCGGAGGGCTCTACATCGCCATGCCTGCCTCCGGAGTGATGCGTGAGTAGTTCATACTTGGACTATGGGTCCATAGCAGTAGCTAGATGGTTGTCTTCTCCACTTGTGCCATCATGTTTAGATCTTGTGAGCTGCCTATCATGATCAAGATCATCTTATTGTAATGCTACATGTTGTGTTTGCTGGGATCTGACTTATATTGATACCTATGTGGAGCTGAATATTATATTATCATGTCTATGTCATTTGTGATCTTGCATGCTCTCCGTTACTTGTTGAAGCCTTGGCCAAGTGAATACTTGTGACTCCAAGAGGGGGTATTTATGCATGATAGTTGTGTTCAACCTCTATTTAACCTGGGATAGTGACAGCAAGTTCTAAGGTTGTAGATGTGTTGTTGCCACTTGGGGTAAAACAGCAATGCTTTATTCAAGGATGAATATATTGTTTACATTACGCATATTACTTAATGCAATTGTCTGTTGCTTGCAACTTAATACTGGAAGGGGTACGGATGTTAACCGGAAAGTGGACTATTTAGGCATAGATGCATGCTGGATAGCGGTCTATGTACTTTGTCGTAATGCCCAAATGAATCTCATAGTAGACACCACAGCTCACACATGCATGTTATATGCACTTATCAATTGTCAATTGCCCAGCTGTAATTTGTTTACCCAGCATGTTAGTTATCTTATTGGAGAGACACCACTAGTGAACTGTGGACCCCGGTCCATTCTTTTACATCTGAAATACAATCTACTGCAATCATTGTTCTCTACTGTTTTATGCAAACAAACATCATTTTCCATTCGATACGTTTAACCCTTTGTTTTCAGCAAGCCGGTGAGATTGACAACCTCACTGTTAAGTTGGGGCAAAGTAATTTGATTGTGTTGTGCAGGTTCCACGTTGGCACCGGAATCCCTGGTGTTGCGCCGTACTACACTCCTTCACCAACACCTTCGAAGCAACCTCGTTTTCCTACTGGTTCGATTAAACCTTGGTTTCATACTGAGGGAAAACTTGCTGCTACACTCATCATACCTTCCTCTTGGGGTTCTCAACTGACGTGTGACGTACAAACATTGTTTCCGGTGCTGTTGCCGGGGAGATATTCCCTCGTCAACTTAGCGCTAGCAGACACCAGCACCACTGGTGGTGGCGACCACACGGATGCTGCTACCGATAGCAACCCGACCGCTAAGAAGCGGAAGAAGCCAAGGAAGGATCGGACACCGCAAGCGCTCGACAACGTCACAGACGTGTTCACCAAGGTCACGCCATGTGGCCTACCAGTGGAGCCGGAAAAGCTTGCCAAAGGGTATAACATGCAACTAGGGTGCATCGTCCGGGAAAGCATGTCGATCAACACGAAGGACCTCAGAAGCAAGGGCAATGAGGCTTTGGTCGAAAACCTCCTCATGAAGCTTCACCAACGATACACGTTCCCGCTTCCGTTGAACAAAAAGGTGGACAGTTTAGCCATCACGAAGATGAGCACCGCCTTGAGCAGCTGGAAATTCCGGTGAAGAAGAAGATCAATAAGGGTGAAAGCTCGGAGGAGATAAGTGCCAAAGACCCGACGCTCGACAAAGAAGAGTTCGAGATATTCAAGGAGTCCTTAAAGTCTGAGGAGGCTAAAAAATGGACCGAGTGGGGTAAGGCTATGCGGGAGCTGAACATAGGTAACCACCGTTTGGGAAGCGGCGGTTACCGAGGAAAACAACCCGTTTGGGAAAAGGAGGATGCCATTGTTGCAAAAATGGGAAAAGAGAACATGTGGCACAAAATCACGGACGAGCAAGTGAGGAACTGTTGACGATCAAATTCGGCTTATAAGGAGATGTCACCAAGATGACCTCAAATGAAAATATAATGTGAACAAAAGTTATGCACCTCGTCGAGACAAGCAATTTTGGTTTTTGGATCATCTCAATCCGAGGTCATATGCAATTTTTAGAGCCGAAATAGAGAGCAAAAATTAAGGTAAAAGCTTGGATCGATCCACTCTTGGGATTTGGTGCGCTTCCGGCGAGCCTCCCGAACAGTTTTGGAAGGTTCGGATCAGACCATCCGATTTGGACTCAGTTTAGGGTTTTGGACGTGAATCCAAACCTTTTCTTGCACGGGAAGTCCAGCCGCCCTTATATACAAGGGTGCTGGCCGATTGAACAACACACAATCGTCAAACACAAAACCAATCTACTATTGTCTATCTCCTATCATCTTCTACCTCTGTTTACTGCTTTCGTTCGTCGACGTTCTTCGTCAAGGAGGATTTCGATCTACGAGCCCAAGGTCGACGCGAAGTGGCCTAGGGCAGCCCATCGCCGCCGTGCGTCCAGACGGGGTCTCTCCCGGGCGTGTGGGGTGTCGGGTGCCAAAAGCGCCCGCCGGATTGTCTTGCGTATCGCGCTTCCTGCGAGCCTCCCGCGGAGTGAGTTGCGGAGCATCTCCCTCGGCGTCGCGGGTACACGTGACGTGTTCGTGTGTCAACACACTTTTTGGCGACTCCGCTGGGGAAGAAATCATCATGTCAGACAAGATTCCCCGGCCAGCTGTTGTTAGCGCCGAAAACCATCAAGCCTAGCTTCGATGATCTTTCGGCGGAGCAGCGCCAAGACTATGAGGCGTGGAAGAAGGAACGCCAGGAGCAACTCGACGCGCTGGAGAAGAAGCGCAAGGAGGAGTTCGAGGCTCTGAAGAAGCAGCAGGCGGAAGAAGACGTGAAGTCGTTCCTCTCCGGATACAAGAAAGAACACCAAGGGGGCCTCATCCCGCTCGGTGAGAACAAGCTGCCACCCATGCTCGGCATCCCAGCCGAGCCCACTGTAAGTTCTGACGTCTTTTCTAAGGACCAAATAGCCGCAATTAATCATTATGCCACCGAGTCTAGTAACCTAGCTTATGCGGCCATGTTAGATGTGATTAAAGCTGGGAAGAATACACCTGATAATTTTGCTAGTGAAAGCCTTCCCGCTAGAAACCCTAATATGGCTCAACCTGGTTCATCGGCTGCACTTCAGGGTACGCCGAAGCATCCTTTCCAAGATAGTCAGCTCATAAACGTGCCGGTATCTCCAATTCCTATTAGCAGTATACCGTATTCGGCTCCGGTGCCGAATTATGTTAGGTCACCTATAGCTAATCTTACGGCACCAAATCCCAGTTCGTCACCCATTGCGCCAATGAGTAGCATGCCATATTCGGCTCCATTGCCAAATCAGGGCACCCCACCCATAGCCAATTTGGCGGCACCACCAGTAGGAAATTCGGTCATGGATGAAAACATGGTTACTCTTAGAGCCGAATTGCAAAAAATGTTCTACGATAACTTCGGTATAGAGCCGAAGCCAATTAGCCGGATGTGCCAAAAGCCATATCTGGAATATTTTGATAGCATACCGTACCCCCAAGGTTATAAAGTCCTGATTTTGCTAAATTCAACGGGGTAGATAATAAAACAACGTGGGAGCATGTGAGTCAATATCTAGCGCAGTTAGGAGAAGCTGGCAACATCGATCCTTTAAAAGTGCGCTTATTTCCATTGTCATTAACCGGTACTGCTTTTTCATGGTTTTCTGCATTACCTTATGGTTCTATTCACACTTGGTATCATCTAGAAAAGAAGTTCCATGAGCACTTTTATACCGGTGATAATGAGCTTAAGTTGTCCCATCTTACATCGGTTAGGCAAAAACATGACGAATCGGTCACCGATTACGTTAAGCGATTTAGAGACACTAAAAACCGGTGTTATAGCTTGGTGATAACCAAAAGGGACATGGCTGATTTAGTGCTTAATGGTTTGAGAACCCACATAAAAGAAAGAATTGAGGGTTTCGAATTTTTAAATGTTAGCCAAGTCTTGCAGCGAGCATTGGCTCAAGAAAACCGTGGCAAAGAGATGAGGGACACACATAGATCTAAATCTGACCGTCCCTCTCCACATGGTAGATTACAACAGCGAAAATTCGGACGATGAGGCCGATGTGTATGCTGCTGAGTTTGTTTGGCCATCAAAGGCCAAACCGTATACATGTGAGGCTTTAAAGCCGACTCGCAAGGGGCGTGATGATGATATGGTGTTCAGCTTTGACGTTGGTAAATGTGATAGAATTTTTGATGCAAGATAAACATATTCGCATTTCTCATGCTTTACCGCCGTTTGATGAGTTAAAACGGCGTGCATATTGCAAGTATCATAATTCATTTTCTCATGCTACTAACGACTGCAATGTTTTTTGACGACAGATATAATCGGCCATCAATGACGGACGATTGAGTTTTTCTGATATGCAAGTTGATAAGCAGCCTTTCCCCATGAACACCATCGAGCTGCAGGGGAAGAAGGTGCTAATTCGGCCAGAGGCGGCCGGATCTGCTAACAAAGCTAACGTCGTTATTGGTGAGCCTAGGAACAACAAGGACGACGACAAGGCTGCAAAGAGAGAAGTAGTGCTAGACAAGCAAGCCGGGGGCAAGGAGGTGCTGAAGATTACTATCAAGAACACCGCACCCGGGGGGCAAGCACCAGCGCAAGAGGTTATTCGTGCTAAATTCATAAAGCCGAAGAGCCCAGAAGTTAGCAAGTGGAAGAAGAATGAGGTGAAAGCGCGGTACAAGAAGATCAAACCAACCTTCGACATGTTGCTAAACAAGTACACGCGCCAGGCTGCCGGTTCGTACAACCGGCAATCTCATATGAAGCGTCCAAGGTCACCTCCAAGGGAGAGGTCTCCCAGGCGTGAGAGGCCGTATGGGCAGTGGATGCCGGGGCCCCGTGGGGCGACACTTCCCTATGCGCCACGATATTACAACGGAGGACAGATGCAACACCCAATGGCACCACCTGCATTTCATCCGGGGTGGACAGCTCCTCGGAGATCCGTACACGATAGGATCAGACGCCCTGTTCACGACCGGTTGGGCAGCAACGCCAATCGGTCATATCATCGCAATGAAGTGCAGAGGGTTTGGCGTCCTACGTCACCAACAGCGGGCGAGTCAACAAGTGCTGGGCAACATAGACGTATCACAGACAGGGGTACTGTGATTATTGGCACGCATGAGTTGTCACTCGGGGAACCGGTCGTTAATGGATCAGTTGAAAACAGGACAGTGCAACACGGCAGCAACGAGTCTGCCAAAATGGCTGTCGTGGCAGAGAAATCTGCCGGAACAGCCGCCGCTGCAGTGGCAGCACGCATAGCGGTTAACACCGGGACGATAGCAGGGAGCAGCAGCGAATCGGCCGTTCAACCGATTTCGTCTATACAACAACGGACCTCAGCTAATGATCACGAAGCCAGCAGCAGTCAGACCAAGCCGAGGGATCCTAAGTATACGCAGCCTAAGTGGTGTTCTTGTGGGATAACCAAAACTCATAAGAGGAAGCTGCAGCGCATGAGGAACCAGCAGAAGGCAAAATATGATGAAGAGATGTGGAGAGACGGTCTCCGTCTCAAATGTGGGTGCGCAAGGAGGTAAAGAGGGCTGCGAACATGGAAATCGCACCAATCCCTACACCACCTGAAGAAAACACCGATGTTGATACATCACCTGCGTCCACCGACATGATCACGGCAGCTGATGAGTTAGAGTTGGCTGATAAGCAGGAGAGTGATGGGCCAGAGGGCGATGAGGAGATGGTGGACTTCGAGAACACACCGCCCAGGGAAGGTATGGATATTAACATGGTGTATTATTTACCCTCTGAGTTCCGTGCTACAGACGAAGAAGGAGAGGTGGCGCAGGTGGACTTCGGTCCCAAGAATGCTATCTTTGAGAAGCCACAAGAACCGGTGAATCATTTAAAACCATTGTTTATCAAGGGACACATTGATGGATCACCGGTTGCTAGGATGCTTGTTGATGGAGGTGCTGTGGTGAATTTGATGCTGTATTCTGTCTTCAAGAAGTTGGGACTAGATGAGGATAAGTTGATGACACTAGTACAGAACGACACATCGGATACCCCTCTATGGAAACGGCAGGTGTTAGGCGACAGAGAATCGCGATTTTAGCGTTGCGGACGAGGCCTGGCAGAGGCTGGTCCGTCAACATTGGTTACGGAGAATTTTATATCTCCGTTACCAAAAGTATTGGCAACGGTCATAAATTTGTCTCCGTTTCCAATATGTATCTCTATGGCTACGGTTGTTTATGTATATCCGTTTGCGATGTGCTTGGGAAATTGTAGTTGCAATCTGGAAGCGCGCCTGTTCAATGCGGCTTAATTCACGAGGGATTGGAACCGCCTGATCGACGCTAATAAAATGTGACTGGAACCGCGCGAGCCAGGCAGGTCCCGCATTCTCCCCTTCGTTCTCTCCCACATTATCTACCACACTAGCACAACCGCCATGGCGGAACCCTGGTGGCAGAACGAGGAAGTCCCGAGCGACGACGCGAGCGCGGAAGACCGCGGTGAAGTTCCATGGTGGGATCAAGACGGGCCGCCGGACTCGGACCCCGACGACTCGGACCCGCCATCTTCACGCTCTGTAGAAGACGACTCCGACGACTCGGACCCGCCGTCTTCACGCGAAGGAGAAGACGACTCCGAAGTGGACGAGTCGCCAGAGGAAGAGGAGCCGGAGGACCCGCCGGAGCCGTATTATTCTAGCCAGGAAGAATACGACGCCGCCGCCGACGACGACGAGGAGGAGGCGTCGGAGGAGACGCCGGAGGAGGAGGCATCGGAGGAGGCGCCTGAGGAAAAGGCAACCGGCAAGAAGCGACGCCGCGCCGCGGATGACAATGGCGCGGAGGCAGGGCGTAAGCAGAACAAGTAGAGTAGATAGTTAGTTCAATTACTCTATCGATCCTTTGTAAGTAGGCCCAGTGTGTCAGTGAAGAAATTAGAGGAAACGGTTGTTTATCGCCTCCGTTTGCGATGTTATTATATGCTATAAATGTGTCACTGCGGCAACCCTAACGCTCTCGCTCTCACTCTCACTCTCACTCCACAGTCATAGTGTGGCGGCGGCTCTAGACCTAACCCTTATCTCGCAGATCTGAGCGGCGTGTCCGGCCGGCATCGCCGCCGTGCATCTTCCCCCAGCGGTGCGTCGGCGCATCTTCCCCCAGCGGCGCGTCGTGAGCCGCCGCGCATCCCCCCCACCGGCTCGTCGGCGAGCCGCCGCGCATCTTCCCCGAGTATGTCGCCGACGCGGATCTACTGGTCTATTGCCGTGCATCTTCCCCGGGTATGTAGCCGACTAGATCTTACATTTTGTTTAAAGTAGCACATAAAACTTGTCTAGTATTTGAAGTCTAGTATTGTGTTCTGTCTAGTGCCGATGATGAATACACCCCTCGACACTAGATCTTACATTTTATTTAAAGTAGCATCTACCGATCTAGTATTGTAGTACTGTCTAGTATTGTAGTATTGTGTTCTGTCTAGTATTGTAGTACTGCCGATGATGAATACACCCCTCAACACTAGATCTTACATTTTTTTAAAGTAGCATATAAAACTTGTCTAGTATTTGAAGTTTAGTATTGTGTTGTGTTTGTTTTTAGTACTGCCGATGATGAATACATTACCTTCAACTTGTCTAGTATTTGAAGTCTAGTATTGTGTTGTGTTTGTTTTTAGTATTTGAAGTCTAATAGATTAATTTTAACCCTTTGTCAATGTGCTAATCCTCGTTATGGTTTTGTGTAGCTAGTGTATGAAGTAATAGTATATTTCGGCGACAATGCATAAAAATGGTGAGGCAATTGAAGGTAACATCACCTTCAAGTTCTGCCTCCAAATCGTTTCGATCGGACAGCAAGCACACGGATATAGGCGCTTAAGGTGTAAACTGTTTTCATCTTAAATTGTATTTATGTCATGTAGCATCATATTTGGCTCTTTTCTAACTAGACATACATGTATTTTATATGCAGAAGCGCCATGCAGATCCAAACAAGGTTTAAAAGAGCTAAATACAAAGTGGGATCATATCCGTGAACCGTCGCTGTTGTGACGTTTCGCTGCACTGTTCAAAACACTTTTTTAATTAAGAGTGTCTTGGACAGTGTGGCCGAAATGTCACAGCGGTGACGTTATTATATTTCGGCGACACCGTCCAAGATGGAGCAAGCCTCGCTACGAAGAATTTGGCAAGATTAATTTGCTAAGGAGGCTTGCGAGCTCGGTGTGGTTTCTTGTCTTTAGTTTCTCCATCTATTTTGTGTATGTGTGTAGCAATTTGGCTGCAGATGTGATTTGGAGAAGCATGAAACCGCTACTCGAGTCTTTTGCTAGGTCGAATTCCGTTTTCGGCGTTTCGGAACTGAGGAAGAAGGTGGAGCTGGAGAAGAGTGGATTGTCATAAAAGTTAAGTTTAGGGAGGCATGAGAATGATAGGATTAGCGAGGCATGAGAATGATAGGATTAGCGAGGCATGTGTAACTCATCTTTTGATGCTATGTAATGATGACAATTCTTATATACGTTATGAATGGATTTGGTAGCAACTTTGTGCTTCTACTGTGAGATTTTGAATGTAATTTGGCAACCGAATTGCTCCGGTAGGCTTCTGAAAGAACCTCAATGCAAACGAGTAAAATAGAATCTCCGTTACTGATGCACCGATACATCGGAAACGGAGATGGGTCCGCAACCGTAGCCAACTTATGCCTCATCGGTGACGGTTTTTTGCCTCCGTTACCGATGAAGGCCTTCACATCAGTGACAGGGTCGTGGACACGGACCCTTTCTCCGTTGCCGAAGGGGTTTTTGGCCCGTTTCCGATGTGTCGTTCTGTACTAGTGTGAAGACCAACATGGTGCTCAACGGATTTGAAGGCAAGGAACGGACCGAGGCCAAAGGCGTTATGAGTGTTGAGCTCACGGTGGGGAGCAAGACTTTGGCTACCGCATTCTTCGTCCCTGAGGTGCAAGGTAACTACAATGTCATACTTGGTCGTGATTGGCTCCATGCGAACCAGTGCGTGCCATCCACATTGCACCAATTCTTAATTCAGTGGGTTGAGGATGAAGTGGAGGTCGTCCATGCGGATAATTCGGCTTGCGTTGCTTTGGCCGACTCTTTGGTGGACTGGCAGCATCCCAACCCCACATGCTTGACGGGACATGATCTTTCTGATTTTGACTTCCTTAGTGCTACAAGGAATGGTTTTATACCCGTCTCTCTAAAGCCGATTGGTGATAATCGGCTGTCCCGTTCATAGTCTAATGGATCACAACAAAGAGTGGCTGCAGAAGAGGCTCATCGAATATCGGGCCGTTGGGAACAATATGGGAGAATCTATAGAAGAAATAGAAGACATGGACAAGTTGGGATAAGGATTTACATCGGCCGACCCGTTGGAGGTAGACATAGGGGATGGTTCTGTTCCTAGGCTGACGTTTGTAAACAAAAATTTGAGCGCCGATTATAAATTCGTGTTAATCGGCTTACTAAAAGAATTTGTTGATTGCTTTGCTTGGGAATATCATGAGATGCCTGGATTAAGCCGAGAGCTAGTTGAGCATCGGTTACCAATTAAGGCTGGTTTTAGACCTCATAAACAACCGGCTAGGAAATTCGATCCTAATATGTATGACCGAATCAAAGAAGAGATCGGTTGTTTGCTTAAAGCTAATTTCATCAGAGCTTGCAGGTATGCGGATTGGATTTCCAACATTGTGCCCGTGGAGAAGAAAGGATCCTCCAAGCTGCGGATTTGCATCGATTTCCGGGACCTGAATAGGGCTACGCCCAAAGATGAGTACCCTATGCCTATAGCTGATATGCTTATTAACAGTGCTTCTGGTCACAAAATCATCAGTTTTCTTGATGGCAATGCGGGGTACAACCAGATTTTTATGGCTGAAGAGGACGCGTATAAGGCAAGGTTAGTAGCAAAAGGTTTCAGCCAAATTCCAGGTATGAATAATGTATTCTATCCCGTTGGGAATCATAGTTCTATTCGTGCATTCTTTGTTATTATGGCTATGCATAATCTAAAGACTGCTTTTCTGCATTAAGAATTGGAGGAGGAGATATACATGGACCAACCTAAAAGTTTTGTTGTGCCTGGTAAGGAGGATCTTGTTTGCAAGTTAAAGAGATCCCTTTATGCTCTGAAACAATCTCCAAGACGATGGTATAAAAGGTTTGATTCATTTATGCCTGGACATGATTTTAAGAGATCTCGGTATGATAATTGTGTTTATATCAAGTTTTTTAATGGATCACCTATATACTTGTTACTATATGTTGATGATATGTTGATTGCTGTCAAGAGCAAGAAAGATATCACTACTTTAAAGGCTCGATTGAGTAGTGAGTTTGAGATGGAGGATCTTGGTCGTGCTAAGAAAATACTAGGTATGTAAATTACAAGAGATAAAAAATCTAGTTTGTTATTTCTTAGCCAGGAAATTACATTAAGAAAGTTCTTCATCGTTTTAACATTCATGATGCAAAGTCTGTTAGTACACCTATTGCTCCTCATTTCAAGTTGCCAACGTTGCAATGTCGACCTAGTACCGATGAAGATATTGAGTATATGTCTCAGAGTTCCGTATTCCAGTCTTGTTAGTTCCTTGATGTATGCCATGGTTTGTTCTCGTCCTGATTTATCATATGCTATGAGTTTGGTCAGTCGATACATGGCTAATCCTGGTAAAGAACATTGGAAATTTGTTCAGTGGATTTTCAGGTACCTTCGTGCCACATCCAAAGCTTGCTTAAAGTTTGGCAAGACTGGTGAGGGACTCGTGGGATATGTTGATTCAGATTTTGCTGCCAACTTGGATAAGAGGAAGTCCCTCACAGGTTATTTATTTACTGTTGGTGGATGTGTTGTTACTTGGAAGGCTACTTTGCAGGTTGTTGTTGCACAATCTACTACTGAGGCTAAGTACATGGCTATTACTGAAGCATGTAAAGAGCCAGTTTGGTTGAAAGGTTTTTTTGCTGAGCTTTGTGAAGAGAGTTATTGCATCAACATATCTAAATTGTTCGTGAACTAGATGGATTTGTGAAAAATTGTCCAATCATGTTCCCAACATATGTGAAAAAGTAAGATCTTTTGAATATTTTTGAAATCAATGGAATCTCACTGAAGTATATGTGGGAAACATCTGAAATTTATAGATCGGTGAAATTTGATGAAATGTTTGGAAAATATCTATATGTTTTTTATAATCGGTGAAATGGCCGTGTGAGTGATATGTATGAAATATCTAATATTTAGTGATATATGTTTTGAAACTTCTTTGTAATTGTGCAAAGACAGATGACGTTTGAGAAAAAAATCTCCAATTATGTTTTGAACTCATATGAAATTGTACGATCGTTTAAATGCTTTTGAAATTAATGATTTCTCATTGATTTTTTTGCTAATGCTACCTGCAATATTTATGAAATGAAGAAAATATTTAAACTGAATCAATTTTTATAAGCAAGTTTTTTATTTCCTTGTACAATTGATGTGAAAATTTTATCTCTATTTTGGGATGGTATCAAAACAAAATGTATGTAGAAAATACAAGAATGGAAGAAATAAAATGAAATACTAGTATAGCACATGGATCTTGTGAATTGTCTTTTGTGTGAAAAAGTGCTAAGTTTTCCCGACACCATGATAACCGACATAGCTAATCTTGACGCCGGGTGCAGGATCAATTTGGCTAAAAAATGAGACAAGGTCAATTTGTCAAGAGCACAATTCTAGGCGTCGTGGTTGGCTTGGAGTTGCTGCCACGTCCCAATTCTTGATGTTCAAGGAGCCTACAGGAGCTTGGCTGACCAGGACTCTGCATTTGAGGTGTGTGTTTGTCTCTTTTATACTTGCTTAACTAGTCGTTGGTAAAACACTATCTCAAAAAAATCTTAGGTTAACAAACGAGTACATTAGTGTTTCCACAAAATTTTCCCACCGCGATGCTCATGTTCTTTTTTAACAAAAGAAGTTACATTAGCATGAAGTTAAAGGCAGTATGTTAAGGGCCAAATGATGATAGAGTAAGTGCTTCTGCGGCCACCAAAAATATGCATAATCTACTGATAGTACTAAAATTAAGACCAGAAGAAAAGGCTCGAATAGGATTGATACTGCAAAGGACGCAGCAAACGCCACAACATTCAGATAAGATGGTAGATTCAGAGATAGTCTTAGTCTCATAAATGGCCGTACTTATGTGACCATCGTCAGACACAAAAATGGTGCTAATTGAGTGCCAAAAATACACATCTACGCAACGCAGGTACGACTAACAGCAAAAATATCTCAAAACAAAAGATTCAGTTTTTCTTTCCCCCCACGAAAAAGCTTGTTGAAGAATTCTGTACAGCATGCTATTATTCTCTACATTAGTATTTAGTTGGGTTGACTCGCATGCTTTCTAGCTGCCTCATTTGCTGTATTTCAACACAACCAACCATATATATATAATTTGTTTTGAAACAGATGTAGAGAAACCAAGGCAAGTCTACAAAACATGGCTGCCAACTGGTTTGCATCCAAAATTGGAGGAGATATAGCATTTTTTCAGAACATGCCAAACCGTGGATCCAAAAACAGGTGGAAGGGCAACAAATAAAGGATGAAGCACTAATCTTTTTAAGGAAGATCAGTAGTATCAGAAAATCCGTTTCGTGGATAGAAATATAGAATACATCAGCAGACATTGTCATATATTGCCCCCAAAAAATCGATTTCTTTTAACCAGGATAATTTTAGTGAAACCAGCCCATGATTAAATGCCCAGAGAAATAAGACCAAATTACCTGCCAACATTTTCACCAATGACCGTACCGAAGTAACAATCATGCACAAATTGGTGCTATCAAGTACTATACTTGACAAAAACGTCTCAAGACAGAAGAGCAGAAAAAAGCGAGGTGGTATAGCAGATTGATCAGCAAAGATAACCTATCGGCTTATGGAAAGAAAGGTCCAAACTAGCCATTTCAAAAACTCAAAAAAAAAATGCTATGTCTCTGTCAAAAGCATGCACTCAAAGAGCATGACCAAGACTGAATCTCTCGTCTTAATAATGCCGTTCATGCTTCTTAAAATGCCATAGCATAAGTGCTACTGCAGACATCCAAATGAAGTGGTCTTATTTCAATGTGATCTCTACCTGAATCACATGAAAATATACTGTCTGGTCTTAAATTGACCAAGCTGTTACCATGTAAATTACTAATCTTGGTTCAGACAAGATGAACATAGAACAAGCTCATTTACCTCGTAACCAATATCACACATATTTACCTGTTCTACCTCAAAAACACAAAATTATGTACATGCTAAAGGAGAAGGAAACAAAGAGCCTATCAATACTTCCATTGCGGGACCAAAATACACCATGTTCATTAGCCAATTAAGCCTATCAATACTTCCAATGCAGGACCAAAATACACCAAGTTCATTAGCCAACCAGATCAAAGTCAAAGTACCAAACTACTACTACTTTCCAAATATTTTTTAACAATGTACGTATTGAATTAACACACACATTGGTGCTCTCCCAAAAAAGGACACACGCACCAAATGCACACAGCTAGGCAATGCAAGTAATCCTCTGACAAAAATATCTGAGCACAAGAGCAGGAGCAACTAGGTGGTATAACATATTGATCAGCACAAATAAGTCAGGTCATGGAAGGAAAGATCCAAAGTAACCATTTCAAGAACTAAAAAAGCTATATTACTCGAAGTGAATGTTGGGCGTGAACAGTAGAAAATTATAATACTCCCTCCGTTTAGGTTTATAAGTCCTCTACGTATCCCTAGGTCGTGAATTTAACTAATATAATATAAAAATTTAAATACAAAAATTATACCATTAGAAAATATAAAGTCTGAATTTTCTGATTATATATTTTTTACAATATATAAATCACATTATGTTGCTCAAATTTATGACCTAGTGATACGTAGAGGACTTATAAACCTAAACGGAGGGAGTAGCATAGATACTCCAGTTCCGAACATTAAACCGTAGTGCTCAAGACATAATAATAAGTTCAAATGATGACGGTGTAAGTGCTACTGCAGTCATCCAAAATAAATTGTTCTGGTACTACTAATAAGAAATAATGGCCAAGAACAGAAGACACAACTCATGTAGGATAAGTAGATACTCCAGGGGCAAACAAATCAGAAGCCCTGAAACTTCAGACATGCTCTGTGGAGAATGGAAACTCCTCATCTTCCTCTTGCATCTCAATGGACGGAATTGGCATGATGCTCTCTTGGAGGCGATGCCCAGTAAGCTCCATACGATATTGTCTCTTACCAATGGTTACCATTTGTAAGAACTTGCCGTCAGTGTCACAACGCAACACACGATTATAATTAAAGCAAATCAGCAGCTCGGTCCCATTAAGCATAGCCATCCCAAAGAAACATCTCACCGTTGAATCAAGTGGTAGTCTCTTTCTCTTTTTCTCTTCGAGAGAAGATAAATCAAGTGGCCGTGATGCCTCTATCATTGACATGTCAATTCGGTACTTGAAGACCCAGATTTCAGCCTCGTAGTCCTGCATCAACCAGAGCTCGAAGGCAGTGCCACATGGAGAGACGTTGAGGAAAGCAAGGGTACCTTCCATGTCGAAGACCCTACTTTGAGCTCCCCCAGCCGCTCGGCAGGAGTGCTCATCCATCGGAATGACTCGGCTTCTGTGTCAAACACAATAATGTCTCCGGTGCTCCCAGTAATGGCATTGGGCGTAGGCAAATACCAGTGCAGGTTGCGACGGTGGTGGGCTGGTGGGGACCGGCGTAGCTGATAGCATAACTCGAATGCTGGCGCGATGACCTCGATGCTTTTCGACTCATTATCACCCACTGTGAGGACGTACAATGCTGCCTTCTCCCTGTGACGGAGGGCAAGTCTAGACCAGAGCACCCTGTATTCCCCTGTTGACTTATGCCGGTAGAATCCGTGTATGCAGCTGTCGTCGAGGACGCAGGTGTCTGGCTGGTGTTGCTGAGGCCGTGGAAATGGTAGGAGAGCATGCCTGCGGGTGGTCGGGTTGCAGATGTAGAATCGTACTCCCGGGAGACGATGAGGAAGCCGTCACAAGCGGCGTGGAGGCAAATCTCGCAGCAGAATTTACGGCACCGGGGGCGGGTAGGGAAGGGCCAGAGCTCTTCACTGGAGGCTTTGGCGCCCTGAGGACGACGAAACTGGCGAGCCGCCTTTTCCCGTCGATGATGGGGAGGGATGGCTGGCGGCGGTGGTGTTTCAGCATGAACTCCGGCGTGGAGGTGGCGCTGCGCCACGACTTGCGGACGACGCGGCAGCGGCCGACGTCCTTGGGCGGCAGCAGGAGAAGGATCTTGTCGACGACGACGTCGTCCGGCAGGTCATCGAGCACGGCCGTGCCTCTCCTGTCCGGCTCCGGCATTGCAGTTGCCCCGTCGCCGGTCACCTACAAGAAGCAGCGAACAGCCGAACATTACGACACCAAGAAACCAAATGGGGCGCTGCGTCGGCGGCTTCAGCTCAAGAAAAAACTGCGGCGACGGCAGGCTTAAACTGCGACGGCGCAAGCACACGAGAAATCGACATCGATAGAGACGGGTTCTCTGTCGGGTCAGGTTACCGAGAAACTAAAAACAGCAGCAGCATAAAATGGAGGGACGACGGTAACAAGATGGATTGAGCGACTAATTCGGCGCAAGAACGAACTGCTACGAGATCGAAACATGCAAATACAATATAGGGGATTTTTCGCGCAAACAGTAAATTAAAAAGCTGACGAGAACGCACTGCTGGCGTAAGGCAAGATGGCTCCAGACGGACATTTTTCTCACCTGCCCGCGGGAGGGAAGACGGTGGTTCGGCGAGCGACTCCGCGTGAGTGCTCCGGCGAGAGATCGAGGGGAACGGTGGGCAAGCTAGGCAGGTCTCGTTGGAGGTGAAGTGGAACTGTGCAACATGAGCAGGAGGCAGTTGCAGTGGGGAACGGGAGCGTCGAAGTCCAAAAAGGCGGCTGGGCGGCTGGCTAGTCGGTGACAGAGGCGACAGGACGACGCAATTCGTAGGGGTGCAGACTGACTGCAGGATAGGGGGTAAACGTTACGTGTGCACCACTGCACGCACCTTGGTGGATGAATCCATCCACTCATTTCCCTTAATTGTGAGAACATCTTTAAATTAAAAAATGAGAATAAATCTAGGAGGGAAACATATTTCAAATTGCAACCATACCACTTGAGTTTCAAGTACAAAATGAGAATTTAGTTAGGTTAGGGAAAAACTCTAAAAAGAATTCATAACACCATTAACATGGAGTTCACTGATGTAAGGCATTTTAGGTTTTTCTTGATTCAAATGTATGTAAATTTATTTATATATAAATTCACTCATTAATTACGTATGTAGTTAATATTAAAATATTAGGTAGAAAATGGCACTGCGTCCATCCACTTAAAATGCATGAATACTGCAATATAGAGTTATAGACACATTACATGACTCTCGAACCTTCAAACCTTCTCTGTGGAGAATGGCGACTCCTCATTTTGGTCTTGCATATTTGAAAAATGTATTTTTATATCTTATTTGGTCACAAATTTTGTCTTTTTGCACAGACCACATAAAGTGTCATTTCCTTTCAAACTTTTGCATGGATGTTGAAAACTTGCATATGTTTGTGCCCGGTTTTTCAGATTTTTTCGATGTGTTTTCATATTTTTTTAATTTTAAAAACTATAACAGGAGCATATGCACCCGAGTGCCAAATTGAATTTCTGAAATATTACCATACATTGTCTCCCTATATTTTATGATTTGTTTCCAGCGTTTTCTATATTTTCTTTTTATTTCAAAAACAAGTGGCAGGAGGTGAGCTCAGAGTCAAAATAGATTTCCAATACAATATGAGTATTTGCCGGCAACAACTACTCGTGCTACAGTCACTGTTTGGGTAACCGGGCGGTAAATCCGGATACCACCTAGTAACCGCAAATCCTGAGCTCACCAGGTAAACATTGTTACCGCTATCAGAAAAAATCGATTTTTTTGAAATTTTTGAATTTAAACGCCAAAGAGTAGATAAATAGGGTGTGTCGCTTGTTTACAACAAATAGAATTTTTGCCACACTGGTTGTTCTCTGGCTTTCTTTGATGGAGGTCGGTTGTTCAAGTCCCATGACATGTTTTTTTTTGAATTATCAGTGTGTCGTTGAGCCCATCGGAAAAGCTTAATAATGCAAGACCTGATGAATTATCAGTGCGTCATTGAGCCGAACAGAAAAAATTAATAATGCAAAAAATAAAGAACAGTGATGCAGTGTAACAGCCCACTTTTGGTAATGCAAATTATGAGTAAAATTTTCACTTTTTGCACTCCATGCATGCATCATTGCATCAATCTTAAATGGCTAAACAACACACTATTTGTTTTGGGCAAGATTGAAAACCAAGGTGCCAAACTTGCTACAACAAATTCCACAACAAGGAAGACACTCAAACTTGCAAAACACAAATACTTGACAACTATATTTGTCAAGGAAGTTCCAAGGGTTGAAGACAATATTTTGCAATTGCTATAAATTTTCCAAATGGGCAATATTTTGAATTTAGCAAAAATGCCTTAATTCAATCCCATGAACAAAAGTTGGTCAAAACATTTTATTGTTAAACCCCAATTTTTGTGGAGCAACAAAATGACCAGGGGAGCATCTCCAAATTATTTCATAATTTTTGGAAGTGTCTAAGTTGCTCAACTAATTCAAATACAGCTGCTGGTTTTAAAAAGAAACAGAAAAGGGCTTCCTTG
Organism: Poa pratensis; assembly: GCA_947311845.1. Classification (NCBI taxonomy): domain Eukaryota; kingdom Viridiplantae; phylum Streptophyta; class Magnoliopsida; order Poales; family Poaceae; genus Poa; species Poa pratensis. The sequence goes on from CAMZMU010000070.1 coordinate 6,404,017, forward strand.
TAAAATAGGAGAGGACCAAACGGTGATGGAAATAGTTTGGCCAGGGGGCTCTGTGCAAAATCTTCTTCTTCCTTCTCTGTAGCGACCGCGCGGGTGATCGAGCTCCCGCCGAACCAGCTCGGCGCCGTGCGCTCCCCTGCTCCCCGCTGGACAACACGAGGTTGAGGAGACCACCCCGAGCCGCTCTCTCTCTTCCCCGTTGCGTTTTCCCCGTTCCCTAGCTCCCACGGTTCCCTGCCATGGCGGAACCCTAGCCGAGGTCGTGTTCGTCGCATCGCCGCCGTGTGGGGCTTCCCCGAGCACATCGACGGGCACCAGCACCTCCGCCGTGCTCCCCTCTCCCTCCTCGTGGAAGGAATCGGCCGGAGACGTTCAGAATCGGCGCCATCATCCCCGTTCTCCTCGCTGCCGCCCGAGCTCCGCCGCGCTCGAATTCGGCGCCGTCGGGCCACCTCCGTTTCCCCGACCTCGCCACTGTGCTCGTGGTGAGCATCCCGTCCTTCGTGACCCCTTCTCCCTCTCCCCTCCCGAGCTAGAGCGTGCTCCGCGCTGAAGATCGCCGTCGCCGTAGTTCCGCTTCGACGCGTTGACGAACCCGGTGCCAAACCCGGTTTTCTCCGGATTCTGTTCCGGGTTTAGCGAAACGCTACTGGACTCAGTGGTTTTTAGCCGGTCTATAACCGGAAATGGACCGGAAACATTTTCGGAAATATTTCCTCCCGGTGAAAAATCCGGAAAATTCCGGAATAAATTCCGGATTTGCAATACTGTTTTGAATTTCTGTTTTTCTTTTCACCCCTCTAACTCTAGTTTGTATAAACATTATATTGTGGTTATTTAAATCATCAAAAGGTCATTTCAAAAAGGAAAGTTATAAAAATGATAACTTTTTATCGGTGTATCAGAAAAATGCGTGTGATATACCAAAATGGCCAGAAAATTGTGATTAAAACTTTAAAATAAATATTATGCATATTTGATCACAATTGAAGTACGGTGCTTCTAGTAATATTAAAATCATAAATTTAAAAGTGAAAATTGCAAAAGTAATTACTTTTTATCGGGACCTCCGAAAATTGTGTTCCTTATATCGAATTGCTCAGAAAAATGTGCACTAACCTTTGGCATCATTTCCATGCATGTTTACATGAACTTATAGCACAGGAAAACATTAAAACAAATGTAGAGCTATATTTCTCTCTTGTTAAACAATTAATTATCGCACCCCATATAAAATGGGTAGAACTTGCTATAATAATTTCAGTGCATTAAAAATGCCATGCCATCATGTGTTTGTGCATTGCCTTTGTTAAAGCATGTGTGGTGATTGATTGCTCTTCTATGGTTATGTCTCGATAGATCAAGCAGCCGGGGTTACTCCACAATACCCCAAAGATCCGTACTACCAACACCCTGAGCAAGGCAAGCGTAATCCCCCCTCTGAGCATGTCTTATCCTATTTTCCGCAAATATTTCCTCCACTATAATATTGCATGCGGTTTCAAATGTCAATTTGATTGGATTAGAGTATCCTATAGTTGCATTAAGTTTCCGATGCCAATACCTGTTTCCCTCCTATTAACCATAGGATTGTATTGTGGGCCTGAAATTATTGAAACTAACCATAGGATACTTCATGTTGGAAACAGGTTGTTGAAGTGTTCAGATGATGGTGGAGAATTTGTGGTGACAGGTAATAAGATGCTTAAAGGTGGGGATGAGAGGCCACTTTGGTATGGTGGTGTTTTGTCTCACTCTCGCCGCCTAGGTGCGAGTTCTTTACCTCTTGAACCAAGAATGAGCGCGCTTCCTTTCGGTGGGGTATATGGAGCCCTCGTCGACCGACTAACTTGTGGCGGACTAGCCGAGGGTCCTCTAGTTTGGCTTTCCATTTGCGCGTGCGTTGGAGATGGTGGCCAAGACTGAGATGAGGATGGTGGTGTCAGGAAAATAAGTGGCCGCGGGACAGGGTGCTGGAGGTACCCCTTGTCCTACCGCCACTGATGATCCTGGGTTAGTCTCAAGCAAGGTAAAGGTTGTAACCGTTCCCACTCAGCCGGCTTTCCCCGGAAGAGAGCTACGTGTAGGCAATGAGCCGGGCGGTACCGAAGGTAAACACAGTGCACCCCTGCAGGGTTAAATCTTTTCGAAAAGCCGTGTCCACGGTTACGGACAACTTGGGAAAGGACGATAAGACCATAGAATAACTTGAACGGAATGATTAAAACTTGGGTACTAGAGGTACCACTCACGAATGCAAAGTGGACTTCCTCGAGGGTGATTCAGGGAGGTGCCTTTGATGAACAGGTACAGTGTTTGATGATGGTTGATGATGAGAAAAGTGATCAAGAAAAGAGTCACTTCTTACCCCCTTTTGAAAATACTCTGAATAGTCGATGCCATTGAGTTATGTTTTCATAAATAAAATCAGCTTTATGTAAAACAGCCATACAACCTTGAAAGTCTCATCGAGCTAAAGCTCTATATATAATCTTGCGAGTTCGTCGAACTCAACGTCGTTTGTTTTGTTTCAGAGGAGGACTTCACCGACCTCGAAGGTGGGTTCTTTGTGGACGTCGACGAGTAGTCCGGGGTTCCCAGGTGGCAGCTTGGGACATCCCGGAACAGCTGGCGCTGGATGTTTATCTGTAGGCCTCTTAGGCCCTAATTTGGTTCTTGTTGTTTAGAACAACCTATTTTTTGCTTCCGCTTGTTGTAATGTTGGGTCTGTGACCTCTGGTTGTAATTTGCTATCTTTCTCTATTATAAGAGTTGAACTATAATGCTTTGTGTCGTAGAGTCTGTGATGTGCCAGTTGTTCCACAAGTCTTGATCTCTCTATTATACATTGAGGGTTGTGCCTGTGTTAAGGCATCAATCGGGGTGTTGCGTTGCCGATGATCCATTCCGAGCAACGCCTGCCAAAGGTTTTGGCCGGGGATTGGTAAACCCGTAACCTCCGGTTGTATCGCTTAACCGGTGACACACAGCATCACTGTATAACAGTCGGGTCGGGGCGCTACATGCAGGGAGGTGGCCCCCACGGATGCTCTCAGTTAGAGAAATTCTAGCCTAGAGACGGTCGTCCGAGGACTCGAAGGTGGCTCTCGAATATCTCAGAAAGGGATCGCCTGTGGGTTACACTAATATTATTTGTTATCATACTGTGGTTTTATCGAATATAGGTTGTATATTACTTAGTTAGCATTGTTAACCATGCAATAATGTTTCTCTTTTTTTACTTTATATAGTTGCATTCTTTACATTATAAATATAGCTGAGACGAGTAGGGTTTTTACTTTGTTAAATATTTACCCTCAACATGAAACATAACCACCTAAATGTGAAAAAATGCTCTCGTGTTCAACTTTTTTTTTTACAAAAATGGATTATATTTTTTACATTATTAAATATATAATAGATATTTTACAAAGCATATGGTCTAACATATATCTAGAGCTATGCATTCTATGTTTAGGTAATTAGATATATAGGAAATTCTGGAGTATATATTGATCAAGTTGTACGACCAACACATGGAGCTATAGTACGAGTATCGGCTCAACACCCTCTTCACCGATTTATCATCGGATGACCTCTCCCCTGTTGACTCCGCCGATGTAGCGCAGAACTCCGTTAGATGTACGTGCGCCAGCCGAGTGAGCTCCCCAGTGGCCCAACATTTATGCGGCAATCAAAGCGTCAGAACCATCGGCGCCATCTCCATCGTCGACTTCCATCATGTTGGCTACGTCATTGATCACGATCGAGTACAGTGAAGATTAGAGTTATAAACCGTAGTTTTAGTTTTATATAAGTTCTTACTTATGCTAAGTTCAAGTTTAAGTTTTAAATTATGTTTATAGTTTATGTTTTATTCAAAACTTGTAAAATATTCCAAATGTCTTAATGGAGCTATGCATTCTATGTTTAGGTAATTAGATATATAGAAAAATCTGGAATATAAATTTAACAGGTTGTGCGACGAGTTCAAATTGACAGATTGTTTCAATACACCAACAACTGTGCTGACATGCGCCAATACGCCGACAACGTGTTCCTACACTCTCAGTAGTTGCCCTTCAGCATAGTTGTAGGAATTAATAGTTGCCATTCGGCATAGTTGTGGGAATTAGGATCGACTTATGGGAACTCTGAACCTATAGATGCTCTTAGTACACTGGAATGTGAAGTGGAAGTTTGGTGTTGAAAACAATATTATTTATAACAGGAAAGCAAAGGACAAGGAGAAGAAATATTTTTTGATATTTTGAAAAAAATATATTTATAACCAAATGTCTGATTTTTTATATTTTTTGATATTTGAGTTCATGGCGACGAGATCTTCAAAAGAAGATGAATATTTGACACATTTTGAAAAGTTTAATTTCAACTATGAAAATGTATTGAAAATAAACTGAAATTTCACTAAATTAATTTATCATATTTGACTTGTTTCACGTTGATGACATATGTTCGAGTATAATATAGGTTTCATGCAAATTTCACTAATGTCCTTGTGACACCACAAACATTTCATCAAGATTTTGGACATATAAAAAGTTTCTGTCATGTTTTAAACATACCTTATATAAATCAATTGAAAATTGTATCTAGTTTCAAAATTTATCTGGTTTTTTGTTATAATAAAAACTGTATCTAATTTAAAAATCATATTTGACTTGTTTCACATCGATATTACATACGTTCAAGTATAATATAGTTTCCGTGCAGATTCCATTAATGTTTTTGTGGCATCACATATATTTCATCAAGATTTCGTGCATATAAAAGTTCATGTCATGTTTTGAACATATCTTATATAAATCTATTGAAAATTATATCTATTTTCAAAATTTATCTGAAATTCTTTTTTATAATGAAATATTACACAAATGTGTGCGCAATCTGTATGGAATGTTTCTGAAATAAATAAAATTTCAGTAGCAAATTTTAAAATTTCTGAACGTTTTCATAAAAATAACACATTGCTGAAAATAATAAGAAAATTTACTAGAAAACTAAACTTTTGAATTTTGGAAATACTTATTTAAAAAATTCTGGAAATCCGTTGATAATTTATTTTGGAATTTATTTATAAAAAGTATGTTCTTGATATAATATATTACTTATACATTAAATAGAGTGAAATACATATCTATAAAATTTATATACGACCTAAGTGGTGGCCGCATGCAGTTCCGGTAGGGCGCGGCTCCATTAGAAAACAATTTTCGTGGTTTCTCCTCGGCTTCTTCGCTCGTGTTGGTTAAGTTCCATGTTTATATTTTGGATTTTTTACGGCATTCCTTCCTTGTTGGTATTTGGAGAGGGCGACACCATCTTCCCTCCTTTCTATCTTCTGACCCTTTCACATTCCACGTTTAATGAACACAATGCAACAAATCAGTTTACAACTCATTTGCGGTATAAATAATTCAATCAAATTTATAGTTTTGTTTGTGTAATTAACTATGGACAGGATAAGCCAGCGATCGGGTGCTTATTTGTTCAATCGGGCAGCTTCCTTTTTTGGAAAGTTTCAAGCCTCCCTGACTGAATCCGAGCAAAACTGGAAAAAGCACCTGGCCCCAACGTCTCCCCCAACGTGATGTACACAAATCACGTGAAGCGAAGAGTCCAGACCATCCACACAGAGCTGATAAGCCAATCATAGGGAGATCTTAGACAACGGATGAAGTCACACAAAAATAAAGATTAGTCAATTTTCTCGGGTTTTTAACTCGGTTTTGGTACACGGTTTAAAATATTTAAAAATTTCAGAATATTTTTTTCATAATATTCTTACTTTTGTTTACTTGGGGTACGGTTCGTATTTTATTAATTTTCCTATGCTCGCTTTATACTATTCGCCCATACGAAAATCTAATTCCAATTCGGTGGCCCGCGCATAGAATGATAGCATGCAAGATTAAAGAATTGCTTTTTAATTACTTCACTTAGGTCAAAAAGTTTGTATAACCGCATTTTCATTTAACTTCAAAGGAAACGAATCGTCTATAGTATATAAATAAAACTAGAGGGGTTCATTTGTTTTCACCCGGCTTCAAGTGTAAAGACTCTTACGTACAAAATGACAAGTAATTATTAATATTGCATGCTATCATTACCTATAATTTATAAAGAAAGATTATAAAAATTCCGTGTTTTTTGTTTTCCCGGGTTTTTTGCATGTATAATTTAAAAGACATAAAAAGATGAGATATTTTTCGTCATCATCTACTTGCGAGTATTAAAAAAAATCCAGGAGTTCATTCGTTTCCCAGGGTTTGGTGTGTAAAGTCTTTTCAACGTATGAAATAAAAGTAATTCTTTAAACTCAGCATGATATCATTCCTATGTCTGAGATCAACCTCAGAATATTAAAAGAAAAATACACCTAATATAGTGCCTTTGTCTTTATTTGTAGTTGGTTTAACTTTAGGATGAAGCACATCGTGAGTTTGAACTGAGCAACGGCACCCACGGCTAGCTACCCTGTTTCCTGCAGGCCTATGAGGCTTTTGACTTGCCGTGCAACCAAACCATGGCATACCTGCACGCAGTTAATGAAATGGGCAACCTCATACGCGTGAAGGCTCACTGTTTCAGTAGGAAATACGCACGAGTTACTATAGTGAATACAGTCAATATCTCCTCCTTCGTGCAGCCGGAAATCCATTCCCCATCCCGTTCGAGCGTCGAGCGAGCACGAAGCCGCAAGATCCAGCTCGCCGCCGCTCCTCTTCGCGTACTCGCCGGCTGCTCGTCGCCTCACTCCACTGCGCTGCCGTACTCGTTCCCACGGGAGCAGGCCGGAGCGCCTTCTTCCCCGACGCAGGTGAGAATCTTCGCTGCCACTACAGGAGAACATGTTTTTAGAGGCACTTTGAAATGCCACTAAAAATCCCCAAAGTGCCTCTAAGTATTTTTAGTGGCACTTTAAAAAGCGTTGCATTTAATCGTGTTGCTAAAAAGTATAGAGGCATTTGAAGTAAAATGCCACTAAAAATGAGTATTTTTAGAGGCATTTCCAGATTTGGCTCTATACTTTTTAGGGGCACTGTTTTTCAAATGCCTCTAACTATTTTTAGTGGCATTTCTAGAAATGCCTCCATACTTTTTAGGGGCACGGTTTTTCAAATGCCTCTAACTATTTTTAGTGGCATTTCCAAAAATGCCTCTATATTTTTTAGGGGCACTGTTTTTCAAATGCCTCTAAAAAGTAGTTGCATAGCAGAACATACATTCATAACATACATTACGGGATTCATAACATACATTTAGGAATTCAATATTCAGTAATTGCATTCATCACATATTCTTCAGAAAGCTGACAGGAAACATTAAGGAATCATCTACATCAAACGGAGCAAATATCATCATTTGTAAGCACAAATGCCTACTGACAGAAAACATTCAGGAAACATTCAGGAATCAAACTGACAGAAATCAGACTCCAAACTGACACATAAATACCTCTGCCATACTGATGGACTACCAACGGGCTACAAATGGCAATATAAGAAAACGTTGCAGGTTCTGTAATGATATCACGCCGTAATATCGTTGAGATCAAACCTGACGAGATGAGATGAGACGGCCCCTGACAGAATACCATAACAAATACCTTTGCCATACATCGGTAGAAATCACATGAACGCACACATGCACTTCAAACATACATAAACACGATATAGTCATTACTCTACTTCCGTGATGGCTTCTTTGGTTTACCACTTGTTCTCCCAGATGGCTGCACCACTGTAGATTCAGCGTCCGACTCTTCCACCAACTGATACATAGACAGTAGTAAGCTATCATATTAGCACAGTACAAAGATACATAGACAAATAATAGAGTACCAAGACAAAAAACAGAGTATCATATTAGCACTATGGAAAAATGTCAAGTTTGGGATTATTCATATTTTTCCTTGGTCAAGGGATACACTGGGCTGTAGCAGCACCCAAGCTTGTAATTCTTCCTTGTGAACGTGGTAATACAGTGGTATCCTTGAGCACAATGTTAACCAACACCTCGATGAAGTCTGACTCTTCATCCGTATTTTGTATTGTCCCATATGCCACCACCTGTAGACTGTTTGGAGATGTTAAGCCTACCTCCATTCCTTTCTTCAAACTGACCTTCTTCTGTACTGATCTTGCTGCAATATGCTCAGCTACCTTCTCTAACTTCACTTTCTTCAGCTTTGCTTGGACCTGTGCTTTACTTTGCTGCGACCTTGGAGCTTTCAGTTTTGCTATGACCTGTGCTTCACTTTGCTGCGAGCTAGGAGCTTTCAGCTTTGCTAGGACCTGTGCTTCACTTTGCTGCGATGTAGGAGCTTTCATCATCTTATTGGATTTTCCATTTGACATATGCTGCTCAACATTCTTCTTGGCCTTTTTCTGTTTAGAATGCTGAGTTTCAGTGTCTTGCCATTTTGAATTAACTACAGGAGTCCTCTCTTCTTCTCTTTCCCTCTTGTTGCTTTTGTTTCTGTTTTGTTGGTCATCAGTTTGCTGAGTCTCAGAGTCTTCAAATTGTGAACTAACTACAGGAGTCCTCTTGTACCTTGTGTTTGCATAAATGGTGAAGCATGGTTTATACTTTTGCATCTCCGTATCTGCTTTCTGTTGCAGAGGGTTGCCTGCCTTCTTTATTTGGTCTGCAACAGTACCTTGGTGACGTTGATTTCCTTCTGGATCATGTGGTTCTTCTATCTGACCTTGCTGTTCTTGTCTCTGCACGACTTTTGCTTTTACTTGTTGCTCTGGCGCTACTTCTCTCTGATTCCTACTGACACCTGGCTTTCCAAGTTGTTCTGGAGTTACTTCTTTGTGAACATGCTCCTGATGATTCTGACTGACCCTCGAGTTCAACTGTAGCTGTTGTAGGTGCTCCTCTTTCTGACTGAAACCAGAGTTGAATTGATGCTGCTGAGCTTCTTGTTGCTTTGGTGGTACTTGTGGCTGCCCTTGCTGCTTCTCACTCTGACTGACCCTCGAGTTCAACTGTATCTGTTGTAGGTGCTTCTCTTTCTGACTGAAACCAGAGTTGAATTGATGCTGCTGAGCTTCTTGTTGCTTTGGTGGTACTTGTGGCTGCCCTTGCTGCTTCTCACTCTGACTGACCCTCGAGTTCAACTGTATCTGTTGTAGTGCTTCTCTTTCTGACTGAAACCAGAGTTGAATTGATGCTGCTGAGCTTCTTGTTGCTTTGGTGGTACTTGTGGCTGCCCTTGCTGCTTCTCACTCTGACTGACCCTCGAGTTCAACTGTATCTGTTGTAGGTGCTCCTCTTTCTGACTGAAACCAGAGTTGAATTGATGTGTTGAGCTTCTTGATGTTGATCATGTTCTTCACCATTAACTTCTTGTTGGTATGTATGATTCTTTTGGGAAGCTATGAACTGATTCCACCTTTGTTCCATTCTCTCTTCTAGTTGTCCGCTTCTTATAGCTAAATTTTGCACCATTCCCTTGAGATGGGTGTTTTCATCTTGTGACTGTTTAAGCAGTTGTACCAAGTGTTCAATCTGTTCTGATGTTTTGCCTCCTACAACTAGACCCATGCCATGCCTTCTGGACTTCTTTGATTCAGGGAACATTTTGTCATACAACTCATCATCGTCTGGTCTAATCAGTGAAGGATCCTCATCACAAAAGCTTACAGCCTCTCTCTATCAGAATAAATAGGTACAACATTAGCATGTATTGTAAGCATGTGATTCAGTTAGATTCATGAAATCATTAGAAGCAGGTACTTACCATTTTTCCCTCAGCATACGCATTTACTGGTAGACCTTTACTAGTTATGTGTGTTGCAAAAAATAACTCCACTCTTCCAACTGGTCGACCCTCTTTCATTTCCATTTGATTTTGTTTCACAGCGAAACTTCTAGTACCAGAAGTGTGAGTACCATTTTGTTGTTTTTCTCTTGCAGCTCTATTGTTAGCTGCAATTACCTGCACATTTTTGAATTTATAACACACCATACAGTAGTTGTTCTAGCTCAATTAGAGTAAATGACCAATTCATTATTTTAACTTACCTTTGCTTTGTGACTACTCCAGTGCTTCACTAGGGCGGTCCACTGATCTGGTGCACTTTTTTTAGGCAACCATTAGCAATATTTTCCTTCACTGTCAATTCATCATCATAATACTTCTTCTTCAGAAAAGCTTTGTAAGACCTCCATTTCTTGGCAGCAGACTTGAGCACCCATGGTTTGAAGGAATCATCAACATTGAAGAAACTCTGTTACAACATGTATATTAGGCACATCAATCTATTAGTTTAACATTTCTGTTAAAAGCTACCAAATGCGCAAATTATACCTTAATACTCTGCCATAGCTTTTCCTTCTCGGCGGCTGGTACTTTCCTCCAACTTATTGCTCCCATGGATACGTCCTTTCCCTTCACTAAATACCCAGCAAAGTTTGACAGCTTGGATGTCTTGCTTCCACATGGCTGGCCTATGTAATTATATTTCAGATCTATCTTGTTATTGGGGCCATGCTTGCCCCAAAAAAATTTAAGTTCTGTTGGCCCTCTTTCTCCCCTTTTTCTCTTTACTGAAAACGTAAATAAAAATCAGTGTGCAGTAATTGCAGATGTAAAGCTCCGCAGTTGTCAATAGCTTAATACCTTGTTGTGTTCCATTTGCTTCAGTTCCTTCATCTACTTCCTCATCTACCTCTTCGTTTTCCTCTTCCTGTATACCTTCATCTGCAGCTTCCTCTTCATAATACCTTGCAGCTTCCTCTTCATAATACCTTGCAGCTGCCTCTTCCTCATCATCTTCCTCTGCGACTTCATCTTCATCAACCTGCTCATCTTCATAATATATCTCTTCCTCTTCATGTTCATTTATCCTTGAATTCTGCATATGTTGAAGCCCAGTTGAAGCCCAGTTAATATTAACATAATGCAGTTAGTACTTTATAAAAACTGAAAATACTAACTTCCCGATCTTCATAATATTTTCTTCTGTTTGCATCAGCTATTTGTTGTAGCTCAGTTTGTTCTCTGTCTGTGTGCAGTCTTGCTTCGGGAAGATGAAGTGCTTTTAGTTGGTAGTTCAACTCTTCCAATCTCCTTGGTTGGCTTCCAATCATTGAGGACCCTGAAAATTTCATGTAAAATTTACAATTACTTAAACATGCAATCACAAAAATTTGTAGTCAACACTTGTAAGTTAGCTCACATCATTCATAAAGGTCATGTCAAATAAATCCCTTGGTGAGGGTGTAACCACAAACTGCCAATCAGCCTCAGTTGGATCTTCCACATAGTAAACTTGACTAGCCTGGCTTGCAAGAATGAATGGTTCTGACACAAGTTCTTCTGTATTATATATGTGTTTGAAATTGACTTGCGGCAATCCAAACCCATCAACCCTGAATCCGGCTTGTTTAACCCAGTCACATTTGAACAACACTGCATATCCTTCATTTGAGTAGTTGAGTTCAATTATTTCAACTATTCTACCATAATATGCCACATTTCCCACAACTGGATTTTTGTCCTTAGCACTAGAGAAACTAGATGTGGCAGCTACGGTTGTGACTCCATAACATTGTGTTGATTTTCCTTTTCCATACCCATATGTATGGAAAGTGCAACCATTAATGCAGTAGCTATTATATTTTTTGACCATCATGTAAGGCCTTCTAGATAGGAGGTCAACTTCTGTATCTAAAGTTCTTCCTTCTGCAGCCATAGATTGCACCTAATTAAATTAAAATAAAGAGTCAGTAAATTTCTTTGTTTAACTCTAGTTTGCACAGTCAACCAATTTGCACACCACATTTACTACTTACATGTTTTACAAACCAATCAAGGAAATTACTGTGATGATAATTTGCCCGGGCACGTTTTGAAATTTTGTTGGAAGCTGTCAAATAATTTAAATGTTCTCTGCAATAAAGGGTAATGGTCAGTCCAGAAGTACCATTATTGATGTTTCTGTACCAGGAGACTAAGAGAACAACTCACTGTTCGAAGGCTGAAATGTTTGGATAGTTGAAAAGTACACAACGTTGAGCTTGAGTCCAAGTTGTCAACTCCAACTGTGTAATAGCACTAGCTGACAGAGGTCGACCTAGTACTATTAAATATTTGTCTTTCGTGCGATTATTGTTGTCTTCATGACGTGTTGGACGATTGAACTCAGTAGTACAACCTCTCAAGTACCGAGAGCAGAAAGTAAGGCTCTCATCAAACACATAAGCTTCAGCTATGGATCCCTCTGGGTGGCTTCTACAGTTAACTGATCCTTTCATCTTGCCCATGTACCTTTCAGTAAACCACATAGCTCTGTATTGAACAGGACCAGCTAATCTAACTTCAGTTGCAAGATGGGTAGTTAGATGGACCATGATATCAAAGAAGGCTGGAGGAAATATCTTCTCTAGTTGGCAAAGTATTTCTGGAATTTTGTCTTCCATCCTTTGCATTTCTTTCACATTTATAACCTTGGCATACACCATCTTGAAGTACCTGCACAATTCCATAAGTGGCCTTGCAACATTCTCAGGTAAAGTTCTACTCATAGCTAGGGGCAACAGCTCTTGCATGATGATGTGACAATCATGACTTTTTAGCCCATTGATTTTACCATTTTCTACTTTGTGTTCAAGATTTGATGCATGGCCATCAGGAAATCTTGTGTCTCCAATTAGTTTGCAGAAAATCTTCCTCATAATTGGAGACATGTAGTATGTGCTTTAGGAATCACTGGTTTTGGTCCAGTCATATCAGCATGAAGACTGTTTCTTATCTTCCACTGTTTTAGGTCGAGCCTTGCATTGACTGAATCTTTGGATTTCTTGTCAACATCTAGTAGAGTGTGGGCAATGTTCTCAAATACATTTTTTTCTATGTGCATTGCATCTAGATTATGCCTGACCAGTAATTTCTTCCAGTAAGGCAGTTGAAAGAATGCACTTCGTTTCCTGAATGTTGTCTGAACAGTATGAATATATTCCCCTTCGACATCTACACCCTCAATCTCAACACCTTCATTGTCAACACTCCTCTTTCTTTTCTTTTCAAGCTTTTTAGACTTCTGCATTTTACCATAGTCAGTAACCATATGCTTGGTTAATTTCGAAATTTGCTTTCCTGTTAGCTGGACTGGAGGATCTCTGGTATCTACAGTTCCATCAAAGGAATCTGCATCTTGTCTGAATTCATGGTTTGCAGATAAGAACCTTCGATGACCCATGAAACACGTTTTCTGTCCATGCTTTAGCCTGCGTGAACTAGTCTGAATAAGGCAGTGAGAGCATGCAGATGTGCTTTCACCACTTATGACTCCACGACCTTGCCAATCACTAATTGTCCATAACAGAGCTGCGTATAGCCGAAATTTTTGTCCAAAAGATGCATCATGTGTTAGCACACCATGGTTCCAAAGTACAAGCAGTTCATCAATTACTAACTGCATGTAGACATCCATTTCTTTTCAGTTGATGCAGTTTCAGAACCGGGGCTCAGTTTCCGAACACAGTCATTCAATCAATTATGCGCATCAGACAAGTAGAATTTCTGTAGAAATTCAGAGTAACAGCGTGGGCAAGTACTTACCAGATGTACTTCCTTCTAGAGCGCGCTTGGCTTTGGACAAGTAGCTGTTGCGCGTATCCATGGCGCACGCGAGGTGGTCTTCTCCTCTGGTCGTCCTAGCCCTGCGAGGAGAGAGGCAGCGGGGAGTAGAGCAGCTGCGAGGAGAGAGGCCGCGGGAAAATGAACCGGAGCGGCGGCGAGTTTACCTCCGGGGAGTAGAGCGACGGTGAGTAGAGTCAGCGGTGGCGCTCCTCGTCGCCGTGAGCCTCTTCCGTCGAATTAGTTGATGAAGCGGCGGAGCAGCGTCGAAGCAGCGGCGGAGCACCTTCCCGTCGGCTAGGGTTTCGCCGTCGCCGTCGCCAGCGGAGGAGCACCTTCCCGTCGGCTAGGGTTTCGCCGTCGCCGTCGCCAGCGGCGGAGCACCTTCCGGTCGGCTAGGCTTGCGAATGAAATCTCCAAACCTTACGGGGGGTTTTGGCAAAATTCCACGACAACGCGTTGGTGGAAAGACTTGGATGCGTAACTTAAAACTTGGAAGGAGGCTAGCGAAAGAACGGCGGCGCAGGCTTCAAATCGATAACAAGGGGCGCAGGCTAGGGTTCTGGCGGCGAACGGCGGCGGCGGCGGTGTTCTTCCTCCTCTCCGGCGAACGGGAGCCACGGAGGTGTTCTACCTCCTCTCGGCGAACGGGAGCCACGGCAGTGTTCTTCCTCCTCTCTGGCGAACGGGAGCCACGGCGGTGTTCTTCCTCCTCTCCGGCGAACGGGTAACGCTCCGTGTTTCACTGTCCTTCTTCTGTCTTCACACGGAGGGCCACACGGGCAACCACCACACACAATCCCATAAGTGGATCGATCTTGTTTCTCCACCGTTGATCTAAGCCTGAGTGAATCTCCAGCGTCTGTTAACTGACGAAGTACTTCTGTCTTCAGTCTTGTAGTCAGGACAGGGTCCTGACACTAGATTCAGTAGAATATTAGCTCATCATTTAAATTCTTTCAGAGTAATGGGAAGGAATGAAAAGGATGTTGATGGCATGAGCTTGGATGGGGAATATGTTAGCTCTGATGACGATGATTACTACCTCCCACCAAAGAGAGATACAATAAGAGTTAATTTGTTGATGAAATACTATGTCCCTATTATTTGTTAGCTTGGATGGGGAGTATTTCTGTAACTAGTCACTGTACTTTGGGGCAGAGGCTATGCTAAACTTGACTGCATAGTAGTAGTACTAGAGATAAATATAGTGCTCTGTTCTAGTGAAATCCTAGTCTGTTGAATTTTAAAATTCAGAAAAACATACGGTATCCCGACTGAGTTTCGAAAGCAAGCCTATGTTACAGCCAGAGTGCTAGTACAATTTACAGATGATCAGTAATAAATTATCTCTGCCAGTTTAATACTCATCAGTGTGATAGCTCGTTGAGTTTTCAAACAAGCCATCCCTATACAAATGGTACTACTGGCCCGATGCTCATCAGCGTGAACTCGACGGAACTCGATGCTCATCAATGTGTGCTTTCTTTTCTTTTCTTGTTCGGAGGGAAAACATTTTTTGTTGGAATGTTGGAAAGAGAGCTGCCAAATCCATCGATTAGAGAGAAGATGGTATAAGGGCACCTCCAACGGCTCTCCGACACTTCTGCGACCGTTGTCCAGGTTAAATAAGGTAACTTGTTGAAAAATCTTTTGCAGGTCCAGGTTACAGAGGGCATGAGCCATTTGACTCGTGCTGCATCTTTGGAAATGATGTGGAGATGCATTGGAGTCAGACTATGCAGCTCAGGAAGTATGCTGAAGAGTTGCCCAACCCACCAATAAAACCATATGTCTGTAAGATTGTAGAGAGTTTCATTGTTCCTGAGAATGCTAAAATGGTTAGTACTTCAATCTAATCTTACTGTATACTCACTCTCTTCTTGCTGAAGTAGATGTATTTCAGTTTACTCATATTACAAATTAATTTGTTAACGACTTGTAATTTCCTTGTTACTTTCAGGAGTTCTCATCAGATTTTACCTCAGCATTCCTGTTGCAGTTCCTGAGAGTACAAATCTGGAAGACACCAATTGTTGGTGTCGTAGTAAACAGTAGTGATAGCAACTTGGATAGGTACTGCAAGCTGACTCTTGGTACTGGAGGTAAAGCATCCATTGAATTTGGCTGGCCAAAAGCAGTGAAAGATTTCAAAATGGAGGAAGGTTCTATTTGGATTTTCAAGTTCATAGATGAAAGAAATCTACCAAAGGAAAAGAGTAATACGTTTGCAAAGCTAAGACTGGTGCTCACTAAGCTAGTTCGCCAAGGTTAGCACCACTTCCCAATCATAATCATTGTTTTTTCTGTTCACCTGCAAACTGTGTACACAAAACAGTGCATTTCATTTACTATGTAGGTTGAGTTAAATTGTTTCTTTTATATGTTGTAGATAGCAAGAATTTCAATTATGTGACCTTAAGTGATGAAGAAATCATGGGTATAAGTGATGAAGAGTTGGTCATCAGTGATGAAGAAAAAGACACCGATTTTCTTATCAAGAATGAACAGAATACAACAAGAGGTATGTTAAAGCCTGAGGATGAGTATTTCGAAGAGGAAGACTACTATCTAGAGCCTGAGGACACCTATATTGAGCATGACGACGACTTCTTTCGAAGAGGTACCTCTTCTTGTATGCATGTTTCAATTTAGCTGTGTACACAAAAAATGCATTTCATTACGATATCTCATTTTGAGCTTCATACATATGTTGACTGCTACATTGTTATTGTAGGACCCGGATACATTGGAAATGAAACATTTGATAAGTTTTGCATTTTCGGGAATGAACTGGATTTGAGCTATCAACAAGTGGGCCAGCTGTGTAAGTATGTGCAGGACTTACCAATGCCACCCATCAAGCTCTATGTGAGCAAATTATTGAAATCACAGACCAAAGACCAGGAGTGCAAGATGGTATGTACAACTTAAATGCTAGTTGTACATTCTGTTCTACTATAGTATTGTCAGTGATACTATGGAATTGTTTTTGGCAGGACTTTTCAGCAGAGTTTACCCATCAGTATCTTATGCCATTACTTAAAGAACCAACTAGCCCCGACCCTCTTTCACGTGTGGTTGTGCAGAACGTAGAAGCAACAGGTGTCCAAAATAGGTACTGCAGGATGATTCTTCATAGTGGAAAGGCAGTAATAAACACTGGTTGGATAGCAGTTGTAAAAGCTTTCAAGTTAAAGATAGGAGACATGTGTATGTTTAGCTTTCAGGATGAGAGTGGTATGACAGTAAGAGATCCAGATCCATTTGGAATAAACACGGCTTCTGGTACTGAAGCTTGAGAAGTGAGTCCTGTGATCAATATTTACTTATGCTTGTTTCTGTATACCCTAACCATTATTAAGTTTGACAGTTTTATAATTTACACTGTAGGGACAGTATTGCTATTAACAACACAAACAATGAAGATGAGGATGATATGCAGAAGCTAACCATCCGAGGTATGTTTTGCATTAGGACAGCTATCATGTATGTACAACCTCCTTTCAATGTTACTAAGAGATGATTCATTTACACTCAAATAGGACCTGGCCTACTAGGAGATGATTCATTTGACAAGGAATGTGTTTTCGGAAACAAAGTAGAGATGAACTACAGTCAGGCAAAACAGCTTAGGAGATTGGTAGAGGTAATACCAAGACCTACAATCAAGGAGTATGTGTGCCAGATTATGAAAACAAACGTTCATCCTGATTGTAAAATGGTTAGTTTTTTTTGTAACATACTTGATCAGATTGCTAACACTTGAACTAGTACATCACTGAGTTGGTTGGTCTAACTTGATGTGTTTGGATTTTTCCAGGAATTTACAGCTGAATTTACAAGCTATTACTTGACTAAGATCCTAAGGTCACCATACACCAGTTTGCCGCATGTCAGTCTTGTTGTCAACTGCACCGAAAGCATAGATAATTGTTACTGCAGAATTAAGATTGGTGAGTTGGGAAAGGCATCCATCATAGGTGGATGGAAGAAAGCTGTGGAAACATTCAGGCTGCAAGAGGGTGAAGTTTGCATGTTCAGTTTCAAGGACGAGAGGGTCTACTCAAAGAAAGGGAGAGAGAGTCTAGCTTGGCTAAGGCTTGTAATAACAAAGTTGTATGTGGAGTCCTTTGTGTAATAAGTAGGCTAACAGTAATAGAGTTGTATGTGCAGTACTACTGCATTTTGTGACCTGCTTAAATGTTATGAATATTATTAATTGTTGAATGTGTTTTTCCAGCCAAATATGCACATCAAACTGTCAATCAGTCACTGCAAAATGTGCTAAAGATGCTAAGTTAGTAAACATAAAATATATTGCTTTATAAAAAAAATTACTGCAAGTAGAGTAGGGTTCTCCGGCGGCGTCGGCAGGGTGGTGGTGGCGACGACGCTGTGGAATAAAGGGGGTGTGGCCGAGCTTCTTCCCCATCGCGGCGAGGTCCTCTGGGACGGAGCCGGCGAGCTTCCGGCGGTTGTGCTCCTGGATCCATGGATCCGGTGGGCTTTGGTGCTCTTGGCGTGGTTGCTGCGGCGGAGGTGGCGACTTCGTTGCGGAGCTTTTGTCCCCCGTCTCCGTCTCCGTCTCGGTGAGGTATGCTCTGGCCTGGCCGTGGAGTTTCTTGGGGTGGTGCAGCGGCGTTCCGGTGGTCCTCTGCTGCCTGTTCAGGGTGCGGTGCTCGGCTCTGGCGCTGGGAAAGGTGGTGCAGTGGTGGTGGTTCTGGCACGGCCTGGCCGTCCCGGCGGCGGGTGGTGCTGGAGCTGGTCGTGGGATGGCTTGGCCGTGCGTGTTAATCGGCAAGATCTCGCTGCTTGCGGCGAGTGGCTCCTGCGGTCTTCTTCAACGTTGGAGGTCGTCCCTCTGCCAGGCGGGTGGTGGTCGGCTTCTTCTTCTCCGGCGATCGTCGGCGTCGAGGAGCTCTGGTGGTTCAGCAGTTCGCTGCTGTAGTGCTGTGAGTAGAGTGCTTTCTGTACGAATTTGCGTATGTACTCGTCTCTGTATCCTTTGTTTGTACGCAGGTTTGTATTTAAAAAAAATTAATTTAACCAAATTTAGAATATGACATCGGTATTAAACCAGGGTGTTTAATGAAAAAGTACTGCAGGTGGAGGATATCATTTTAATATAAATAAAATGGAAGGACTAAGATGCAAAAGGGGAAAGGATAAACCGCCACCGTCCACATCTCCGAGACCCTGGACTCATTTCTCCATCTCTTTCTAGGGTTTGACCAGAGCGCTCCACCGTCGCCATCAACGAGCGCTCCGCCGTCGCCATCAACGAGCGCTCCGCCGTCCCTTTCCACGAGATCTCCGCCGTCGCCATCCAGGAGGGAGCAAGGTTAGCTATATCCCCACTATATCTCATCCACGAGCGCTCCGCCGTCGCCATCCTGGAGGAAGATTATACTATTTTGGATGAATAGGGTTAGGGTTACTGGTGCTTCTAGTATTTATTGGTGCTTTGTTCAATTTGGTAGATCCTTTGTTCGATTTGGTAGTTCCTTTGTTCGATTTGGTCCTGGGAACATTTTTGGATGAATATGGTTAGGGTTAGCACGCATGTTATCTTTTCATCTATCGCTGATCTTGCTTGTTTGGATGAATTGGTTTAGGGCTTCTAGTATTTTGGATTTGTTTTCTAGATAAGTTGTAGAGTATTACTGTATGGGTGTCTGAGGAGGACACGGTAAAGTGGAGTAGTGCTATTGCAGAAGTAGGAGTATATTTTACTTGTGCTTGTAGTATTTACTGGTGCTTGTATTCCTGCAATATTTCTGATGCAGTGTATTTACTGTTTCAGATGGGAACCAAGAAGGTGATCATCGATCTCACATGTGAGGGGAGCTCTGATGATGAGCCCAAACTAGAAGAGCTTGTAGTGAAGCAGGAGTATTACTCCTCCACTGATGAAAGCTATGATGATGAAAGCTCTGATGATGATAGCTCCAGTGAAGAAGAGCTTGTAGTGCAGAAACCAGAAGATCTGGTTTGGAGAGGTATGAAAAACATCCTCCTCCATCTTTTGATTGCAGAAGTGTTTTAAGTTAGCATAGATGAAAAGGAGAAGAACAATGTACTTTTACTAACACCTTGGAATGTATTTGTTGCTTGTAGGCCCTTCCTATGGAGGTACTAGGCCATTTGACAAGTACTGCTTCTTTGGGAACAACATGGGGCTCACCAAGGCCCAATGCAATATTCTCAACGATCTGGTCAAGGGTCATAACGAGACATCAATTAAACCCTATGTGTACAAAATGACACCTTCTGCAGTGGATAAAAAAAAGCTAAGATGGTAAGAATGAACCTTAATCCATCAGAGTAGTAGTATTTGCGAACTGTTTAGTACATTCATGAATTAGCTGTTCTGCTTGGTAGCTGGTACAAGCATTATTTTGTGTTTGTGTATAACTGTGTTTGCTTGATTTGATTTGATTAAATAGACATGTTGGTTGATGTAAAGTGCAAGCATGTACCAGTGAAAATTTGCCTAGTGATTGCAAAAAAGAGATAGATAATGTTGCAATGTCTCTTATTTGGCAGGAGTTTGCTATTGGCTACACAAAAGCCAACCTGAGGAAGCACATCAAGAAACCAAAAGATATCCTTGTTGAGTGTGCAGGAAAGGAGAAGACTTTCCTGGTTACAGTGAAGCTGGGACGGGGAACTAACAAGGCTATGCTTTCAGGAGGATGGCACAGCTGTTAAAGGATTCAAGCTGAAGCCAGGGCGCATCTACATGTTCGACTTCGTCACATGCCGGCGTTATGGTCTTGACGTCATGATCTGGCCCCTCTGAAGAGTTGTAAGTAACTAGTGTCTCTGGAGTCATGATAAGGAATGGTATATGTGTATTCCTTGAGAACTCCTATGCTAAGTATGCTAAGTCAGTAACTAGAGTCTCTGAAGTAAGACTTCTAAGTATGGTTGTGCAAGACTGCTAAGTATAATATGTGAACTGTGTGGTGCTGTTAAGTATGCTAAGATGGGATGCTTTATTTTGCTATTCTGTGATGGACTAGTTCTTTGATGCATCTGCGCAGAGTAAACAGTGGTTTTATTTGTAATCCTAATATGTAATGTTCAGAAATTGCAGTTTATGTTCAGAAAGTAGATTAATGCTTTTCCTATGTTGAGAAAGTAGTACTATATGTTCCTTTCATTCCTTATGCGTCAGATATTCAGAGGCACTCTTCAAAGTGCCACTAAAAATAGCATTTTCAGAGGCAATTTGAAGAAATGCCACTAAAAATGGCATTTTTAGTGGCACTTTGACTAAAATGCCACTAAAAATGCCATTTACAGAGGCACTATAACTAAAATGCCACTAAAAATGCCATTTACAGAGGCAATTTGGAAAAAATGCCACTAAATATGCATTTACACAGGCACTTTGACTGAAATGCCACTAAAAATGATTTTTAGAGGCATTTCAAAGCAGTGCCGCAAGCAAAATGCCTCTAATAATAGGTTCTCTTATAGTGTGCCCGAACTGTCTGTCTCTCTGTATTGTCCGGCGCGTTCTTTTATTTCTCCTCTGCATTTGTCAATGGCGCTCACATCCCCCGTGTATTCGTGCCCAGAGGAGAAGGAACGCGGTCAGGATGCCCACATAGCTCGCCGCCGTCGCACGACCGTCCTACTCTGCTGTGCTTCTTCCAGGGTAAAACCCGTCTGGCCTTCTTCGCGTAATCTTCATACTAGTTTCCTTAATTTAAGCTACATCTTGTAGGGTGTTTGTAGTCGACTCACCATTTTTTTTTGATAAAGAGATTTTATTGCTTAAAAGGTTTAAGCATTACACCCGGCCTCTGCATAGCTAAGATGCACACAGCCACCAGTTCACCAACACACAAGTCTGTAAGCAAAAGATAAAAGGCGAATTACATATCAAAATGAGAAATTGTAGATCCGCCTAAGAAGCTGGTAGGTCTATCCGGAGTCTATGTTGCCACCCATGCCGGAAAAATAACTCCCTGGCCGCAGCCTCCAGTCTCGACGCCACCTCCAAGAATAAGTCTCGGTGCTCCACACGCTGCAGGGATGACCATGCTCGTAGCGTCGCTGTGCACCGGTAAATAACCTGCATAAGAGAAGCATTTTTTATCATTAAAAACCTTGTCATTTCTACAGAGCCATAGCAACCAAATAACAACAATCGCTGCCACCCTACTGAATAGTTTGAACCTAGAATCCACTCCATTTAACCAGTTGCCAGGAAAGGCGCGACCCTCCTCGAGGACCTACCCAAGGAGATCATCGACAAGATCCTCATCTGGTTGCCGTCCAAAGACGTCGGCCGCTGCCGTGCCGTCAGCACTTCGTGGCGCAGTGCCACCTCCACTCACCGATTCATGCTCGAACACCACCGCCGCCAGCCATCGTACCCCATCATCGACGGGTGTGGGCGGCCGGCCAGTCTTGTTGTCTTCCGAGACACCAGTGCTCGAGCCTCCAATCAACACCTCTGGCCTTTCCCCTCGGGCGTCAAAAACCGTGGTAAGAATCGCCTCCACAGTGCATGTGATGGCTTCATCATCGTCTCCCTCGGATCCCAGTTTTACATCTACAACCCAGTCATCCGCAAGCATGCTCTCCTACCACCGCCTCAAGTTGGGCAATCCTTCGACAGCACAATCATCGGTTTCTACTGGTACCATCCAACTGGAGAATACAGGGTGTTGTGGGTCTCACAGCCAGGATGCTTGTCTGAAGACTCTGAATACAGCTTATATGTCCTCACAGTGGGAGCCAACGAGCCGAGACACATCAAAGTCAAAATGCCAATAGTCTCGTCTCCTTCCGCGGAACAGAAATTACTGAAAGAGTTGAGCTCTTGGTCCTATCATGGACCGTCCGTCCACCACCATCATGGCAGCCTGCACTGGCTTTCTTATGACGCCAGCGACATTTTTGGAGGCGGTGGTGACATTATTGTGTTCGATACAGAAGCTGAGTCATTCCGGTGCATGCTCAGTCCCGCCCAGTCGTGCCCCTATAGGCAGTTGTTCCACATGGAGGGGGCCCTTGCTTTATGGGGCAGCAACTCGGCTTACTGTTTCACCACTATGGATGTATGGGTGATGCAGGATTACCAGGCTGAAATCTGGGCTTTCAAGTACCGGATTGACCTATCAATGGTGGAGGCATCACGGCAACTCTACTTATCTACTTTGAAAAAGAAAAAGAAAACACCACTAGATTCAACAGTGGAATCTTTCCATGATATGGTTGTGCTCAACGAGCGTGAGCTGCTGATCAATTTTAATAAGAAATATGTGTTACGCTGTGACATTGATGGCAACGTCTTAGGTATAGTGAACATTGGAAAAAGTCAATATTGTATGTGGCTTACGCAGCACCGCCTCCAGGAGAGTATTATTCCGATTCCGGCCCATGAGATGCAAGGAGAAGATAAGGAACCTCCATTCTTCACAGAGCATAACTCTGCAGATCAGGAGGCTTTGCGTACTGGAGCTTATACTCTGATGATTATCGCCACTTCGACAAGGACTATCAATAATGTGGGAGCTCAGCGACTTCTGGAAGATGCGAGGGTGGAAGAAGGATAGCCCGGGTGCTGGGTTTTGTGCGAAGCTGCAACTGCTATAAAGAGGCTGTTTCGTTTGTTTTTTGGAGAAGACAGAAGAAGATGCTTTGGTGATCACTAGGTGGCCTGTTGATCGAGGTGCTTTGAAGAAAACTTTGTGGTTGTTTTGGGTGCTCGCTTGGTTTCTCTTGTTTTCTGGTTGGTTTGTAATAACCTGTAATGATACCTCTAGTTTCGCTGAACTACCCAGATCCACGCTAGCAGTAGGCGGCGTGGCTGTGGTTTTTTACTTCTGTCTTTACTTTCTGCACCTTTTGGATGCTGGTGGTGGTTGTATTTCGTTATCATGAGGTAATGAAATTCGGCCGATTGGGGTCGCGCTGTAAAAATTCTTCACAGAGCATGTCTGAATGTTCAAGACACTTGTTTGCTTTGCCTGTCAGATTCAAAGCATGTCTTTTGTTCTAAGCTCTTACTAGTACTACCAGTAGAACATATCAGTTTGGATGGTCACCGTAGCTCTTACTATGAAGTGTTGAGTGTCTTGTAAATTTTCTGAACTATGGAGTATCGATCTATGATATTAGAACTTTATCACTGTTCCTCTCTGCTTCTAGAATTTACCCTATTTTTTCATGGTTCAGATGCACTCTCTTGGCCATGCTCTTTTAGCGAAGAAATTTGTAGTTGTTGGAATGCTATTCTGTGTCTATTCCATTGGCTGTTGAGAAGAGCATTGTTCCAATTCCTTGTCATGAGATGCAAGAAGAACACGAGGAGTCTCCCTTCTTGACATGGTATGTCTGGATGTTCAGTACTTCTGGTTTGCGATATCGTGTGTTCTTAGCTCTTCTTACTTATTAGTACTACCACTCAAAACGTTTAATTTTGGATGGTTGGTTCTTCCTTATTAACATGTCTTGAATATATTGTTAATGTTCTAAACAGTGGCCAATCTATCACATTACAACTTTGTTAATGTTCCCCCTCGCCTCCAAAAGTTAACTTTAATTTTGGCATGGTAAGAAGATTACGTAGTCCCTTCTGATCATGTTCTTCGAATAAAGGGTTGCTAGGCTCCTCAACTGCAAGTTGGGCAGCTTCCCTTTTCTCTACCTGGGTCTCCCGGTAGCTGATAGAAAGCTTACGGTAGAACAATGGAATTTCTTGGTTCTCAAGCTGGCGGGTAGGGTTGAACCTTGGATGGGAAGGTTCCTATCCATTGGCGGCAGGTTGGTCCTTTGTAACTCGTGCCTGGACTGTCTGCCAATCTTTGCGATGGGGCTGTTCCTGCTTCAGGACGGGGTCCATGAAAAATTTGACTCTCACAGGCCAGATTCTATTGGGAGGGGTCTGGCCCTAAACGTCAATATCACCTGCTCAATTGGCCGGCGGTGTGCCGCCCAAAGGAAGCTGGTGGGCTGGGTCTGATCAATACCAAGTTAATGAATAAAGCCCTAATGCTTAAGTGGGTCTGGAAGATTTACCATTTGGACGGGTCCATCTGGGGTAAAATTATCAATGCTAAGTACCTGGTGAATGAGGACATCTTTGCTGGCCCCCAACAGGGAGGGTCGCAGTTCTGGCGCAGTCTCAATACAATTAAGCACCTCTTTAAGCTAGGAGCGCGCCACTCCATTGGGAATGGAGGTAGAACCCTTTTCTGGCTGGATCTTTGGCATGGGGCACAACCGTTGTGCGACTTATTCCCTCTCATCTTTGCGATCTGCGACAACCAGAACATCTCGGTTCAACAAGCAGTGCGCAGTGGCATTCGGCTTAGACGCACGCTTGACCCGGCCGGGGCTGCACAATGGGCCGAAATCTCGGCTCTCTTACAGCAAACTGCTCTCTCTGAGGAGCTGGACAAAGTGTCTTGGACACTAGATAGGTCAGGCAAGTTTACGGTGGCATCGATGTATGCAAAACTGTCGCAAGGGGCAACAGTGGCGCATGCTGAGGACATTTGGAAGGCTAAATTGCCTCTGAAAATAAAGATTTTTGCTTGGCAAATGGCCCTGGATAGACTCCCCTCCAGTGAACAAATTGCGATTCGGCACGGCAAGGCGAATGGCCGCTGCGCTCTTTGTGGTGCGCTTGAAAACACAGACCATATCTTCTTCACCTGCTCCATAGCCAAGTACACCTGGAGTGTGCTGCGGCACCTGCTAGGGTGCAATTGGTGTCCGGCTACCTTCCCTCAGTTTTTCGATGTGGTCTCCAGGCTGACGGGACAATCCCGTAGAACTGCCTGGGTCCTTTTCATGGCACAGTCTTGGGCTTTGTGGCATGTTAGGAACAAACTTGCCATCGAATCGAAAATGTTTACCTCCCCTGCTGACATAATTTTTAAAACTGCTATCTTTTTGCAACAGTGGACGCTCACGGCAAAGTCCCAGGATCAGGAGGAGCTTCGAAGGATGGCAGGCGAGTTAAGGCGCTTGCACGCTCTAAGCATGCCTAGACGCACGACGACGGACGCCTCCCTGCAGCAGGCGGTGTGAGCAGGGGCTCTCTCCGCCTGATTGAGATCTTCACCAGCTATCAATCTACCTTCGTAGCATTTCTTTCTAGTAGTTTTTTATCTTGCTGTTGGTGCGTGTTCACTATGAACTTGTTGCCGGCCAAGCTGTAGTGCCCAGCTATTGTAATCCGTCGTGGTGTGTAAACCGTTGTGGAACCTTGTGGCTTTATTAATTTAAAGTCGGGCACGTGGTGCCTTAGTTCTAAAAAAAAGTTGTTGAAATATTATTCTGGGCGTCTTCCATAGTCTGTTTCTTTGTTCTCTGCTGCCTGGTGTGCAATTTGGTCATAACTTGTAAGTTTCATTAGACGGCACCTACTCTTTGTGTGAACATATTGCGGCATACTTTCGTGGCTGTGTGTATTACTGACACTTACTTTACACAGTTCTATATCTGACTTTTACTTGAGTGTTCCAGGGTTTTAGGTGTTTTGATTTTCAGTTTGCATTGTTAAGAAGCAAGAATGGAACTGTTCTGATGAGAGATTCGTTCTTGCTTGTGTTTTTTTTAGTGAATGCTTTTGTCTGACAGTGACACACTCTGGCATTTCATTAGATGTTAGTTATTGTGTTTCTAGTTCTTTTTTGAACGGTATTTCTAGTTCTTAAAATTGCTTATAGCACCTGTTTTGCTCCTGCTGCGTACATTGCCGTAACACAAAATTGATTCTGATTGTTACTTCAGTGCTCCAGGTATTCATGTATCTTATTCCTTGTCTTAACACATGTACGTATGTACAATGCAGAACAATTGAACAGCAGGCCAGAGCTATGACCACTTGTCCTATGCTGCACACCATTGGTTAGGTTCATCACTTCAGCTGGACGGTGAGCCTGAATGCGTCCAGGCAGCCCAGCCTCACCGCGCACTCGACGCTTTCGTCTAGTATCTCCTCCATCCCGTACCTGTATCTGAAGCCCAGCTCCCCAAGCTTGTTGCTCCCAGATCGCACCCTCGCAAGTGCCTCATCAGTCCTGGCACGAACTAAGTTGATAAGTCAACCAATTGAAGCAGCAAAACACGTCACCATGGATGAAGTTGACAATTACTCAGTGGACCGAGGTATTGCCAAACGGTGTACCATAGCAAAGCACACACAGTTCTTGATGTTGTTCCAGGAGAAGAGTTCAGGACTTTACTCTCTGAGGGGGTCGAGGTGGGGGTATTTGCTACTGTAGTGGTTCAGGACGTCGTGGACCGTCGGTTAGGCAGCGGCGCAGAGGAACCGGCCAGAGAGGGAGGGCTGCACCATGCAGAAGATGAGCATGGCGCATACGTCGTAGACTGGCACCAGTGGCACCGAGCCCAGCAGACTGCAGGATCCTCGGCAGTATGAAGTAGGGCGGGCACCACCGTGGACTCCACCGTCTCCGGGACGTGGCTGAGGACCGTGTCTCCCGCGACGAGACCGCAGGGCAGGGTGACAACTTCGAACGCCAGGCTCTTGCCGTCGAAGCCCCGCAGGAGCTCTGTCTCCGATAGGAGCTTCGACTCGATGTACTTCTGCAGATGATCACCCAACACTGTCACTCTGACTAGTGAGCAGCAAGATTGCCATTTTGCATTTGAAGTTCAGAATTCAGATCATGTGTCGATGCTTGAGTTTGTAGAACGGGAACACTCACATCGAAGTGCGTGTTCCGGAGAGAGTAATCGACGTCGAGCCGAGTCCAGCACGATTCAGAGATGAAGTCTTTGTAAACTGCCACGGCGGTGGACGACTCCGTCAGTGGTGAGGCGGCGTCGTATCCGCCGTGTGGATGACACGCTTCACCGTCTTGAGCTCCTCACATAGCCGGAGGATGATGAGTGCTTCTGCCGCATTCTCGTACTGCCAGCAAAAGAACACTCGATCAACATCGACTACTGAAACTCTGAATTCTGAACCTGTATTTGTGCACAGTCCTGTCTCCTATACTGTCAAAAAATATTCTCATGCACTCCAGATGTTCAGAGTTTGTGACCACTGTGTCTGAATGCGATCGGACGTGACATGTAATGAAAGACCAGATCGAATTTACTCACACTAGGAACGACGCTCTGACGGAATTGCAATTTGCACAGACCAAAGCGCGGTTTCAGTTTTGACGCACATCGGAGGCGGCGACCTCGTGCGCGGACGGGCATGGCGGCGAGGAAGACGAACCGGCAGCCGGAGATGGCCGGTGCGAAGCTGGCGGCGTCGTAGAGGTCCGCCTCGAACAGCAGGCGGCAGCGACCTGGGAGCACTTGCAGAGGATCAGGCGGGACCGCTACTACATTGGCCGCGGCGAGCAGAGCCCGCTGGCTGAGGACATGCACCAGGCGTCCAGGCGGTGAACTACTTAAGGCAGGAGCTCTACTCCAGGCACTTCCTCATCGAGCTCGTCCAGGGGTGACCAATCTATCTCTCTTTCCCCTTTTTCTGCCACTCCATAGTGTTCAAGCTGTACTTTTTTGGATTTTTTTTACGGAGCTCCTTTTTGGAAACATGGAATTTGGAGAGGGCGCCGCCGTCTTGCCTCCTTTATTTTTTCACACTTTTACAATCCCCGATTAATGATATAATAAAGATCAGTTTCAAAAACATTTTAGTATAAATAAGACAATCAACTTTATAGTTTTGCTTATGTAATTAACTATACTCCTCTCAAAAAAAATGTAATTAACTATACTAACTTTAGATCATCTCTACAGACGAAATAATAATGTGTCTAGCACCCCCAAAAATGTGTCTGCTATCGGGACGTTCGGACACATGTCCAGCCCAAAGTCAGGACTCACCAAACAACAACAACAAAAATTAGGTGTCAAAATAAATGAAAATTTTAAATTTCATTTAAATTTACTCTAAACCTAACCCAAATCCTCGCAGTGCCAAATTCGACGTCGTTATGTAGATGGGGAGCAAGGGAGGTGGAGCCGTAGTTGGAAGACGAGGATGTGTCCGAGCCGTGGCGGAGGAGGAAGATTCTTGCACCATGGTGAGCATGACGTTCACCAACCCCGAGGTGTCCGTCTCGAGCTAGGTGGCAGTACGACCTTTCGGAGGCTGGTGAACTTGTTTCTGACCTCCTCCCGCAATGACTAGGGGCGCTGAAAGGACACATATATCGCCTCGAAGGGGTTAATCGACGACTTAAAACAATTACGGTTTTAAACATGTAAATTTAGTTTTTGAATTTTGAAAATAAAGGGACCACCGGAATTCCGGAGCCAAATTAACTTTTAGCTGAAAAAACTACTCCAGGTCGTTAAACAGTATTACCTCTGCTCTAAAATATAGTTAGTAACTGAGGAAGTATTTATTTAGTACTGGTAGATATTGATTTTTTTTACATATTTGGTCGAATCTAATAGGTTTTGGATGTTGGAATGACCCAGGCTAGCTCTATAAGTAAGTCCTTTTTGAAATGGACCGACGCATCCAGAATAATAAAAGACTCAACTACCGTTTGAATAAAAAAAAAGTCTCAACTCAAAAGAAAGAAATAGGAAATAAAAAAAGACTCGACCGAGTGGATCCTCCCTCCTGCAACTGCAAGTGCACCCGGAATTCCCCATCCCAATCTAGCACGGAGCAAGTTTTCTCGGCAGTGGATCCAGCTCGCCGACGCTCCTTCTCGCCTGGGTACGGACCAGCCAGCGTCGCCTCGCTCCACCGAGCTGCTGTCCTCGTTCCACGCCGTAATCGTTCCCACGGGAGCACGCCGGAGCGCCTTCTTCCCCGACGCAGGTGAGGTTACCAGATTCGCCACCAAAACTGGCCGTCTCTCTCTTGTCCGGTGCATCAGTGCTCACATCTGTCGTGTATTCGTGCGCAGAGGCGAAGGAACGCATTCAGGTTGCAGACATTGCTCGACGGAGCACCATGCCGGACAGGAAAGGCGCGACCCTCCTCGAGGACCTGCCTGAGGAGCTCATCGACAAGATCCTCATCCGATTGCCGTCCAAAGACGTCGGCCGCTGCCGTGTTGTCAGCACTTCGTGGCGCACTGCCACCTCCACTCACCGATTCATGCTCGAACACCACCGCCGCCAGCCATCGTACCCCATCATCAACGGGTGTGGGAAGCCTGCCAGTCTCGTTGTCTTCCAGGATGCCGGTGCTGGAGCCTCCAATCTACAGCTCTGGCCCTTCCTCCCAGGCGTCAAAAACCGTCACAACAGTACACTTTGTGCTGCCTGTGATGGCCTCATCATTGTCTACCAGGGATACCGATTATACCGTGCCATTCCCAGGGGGTCATGACTTACCGATACTACATCTGCAACCCGGTCACCCGCAAGCATGCTCTCCTACCACTGCCTCAATCTGGGAAACCCGTCAACAAATCCATAATTGTAATCGGTTTCTACCGGCACAATCCAACTGGAGAATACAGGGTGCTCTTGGTCTCATGGTCAAAGCAGTCTTCTAAATCCAGCTTATATGTCCTCACAGTGGGATCTGATGGGCCGAGGTAGGTTAGTGTCAGAACGCCAATAGTCTCGTCCCCTTCCGTGGAACAGAAATTACTCAAGGAGCTGTGCGATTCGTCCACCAGCAGTCCACCACTGTGGCAGTTTGCACTGGTGCCCTCATGGTGCCAATGACATTACAGAAGGCGGTGGAGACATTATTGTGTTTGACATAGAAGCTGAGTCATTCCGGTGGATGCGCTGTCCCACCCAGTCGTGCCGTCACAGAAGGTTGTTCAACATGAACGGGACCCTTGCTTTATGGAGCAGCTTGAGTCCCAGTTTCACCACCATGGATGTGTGGGTGATGCAGGATTACGAGGCTGAAATCTGGGCTTCCAAGTACCGGATTGACCTGTCAATGGTGGATGCATCATGGCAACTTTATTTAACTTCTTTCAAAAAGAAAACGAGAGCACCACTTGATTCTACGGTGCAACGGTTCAACGACATGGCTGTGTTCAACGAGCGTGAGCTACTGATCCGGGTTAATGGAGAACATGTGCTGCGCTGCGACATTGATGGCAAGTTCTTAGGATTTGTGAACCTTGGAAAAAGCCAATATTGTGTGTGGCTTACTCAACACCGCCTCCAAGAGAGCATTGTTCCAATTCCTTATAATGAGATGCAAGAAGAAGATGAGGATTCTCCCTTCTACAAAGGGCATCTCTGAATGTTCAAGACTCTTGGTTTGCTTGGCCCTTGGATTCAGAGCATTTCTTTTGTTCTTGGATCTTCTTATTAATACTGTACCACAACATCTTCTATTTGGATGGTTGCAGTACCACCTGCGATGTTATCATTTGGTGCTTGCTTATTATCATGTATTGAACATCTTGTTAATGTTGTGAGCTGTCGAGTACCTATCTGTGACATAGAACTTTACTCATGTTCATCCTTGCCTCTCAAAATTTATTTTAATTTACGCTTGGTCAGGCTCTTTGAGCAAATGCATTTTTAGTTGTTGAAATGCTATTATGGCTGTCTTCCTAGTTTGATATCTTGTTCGGTGAGCAATTTGGCTATAATTTCTAGGTTGGACCTGCTCTTTGTGTGAACATGTTTTGTCAGGCTGTGTCTATTGCATCACGTATTGATTAGCACAGCTTTGTGTCCAATTTGTTACAGCAGTGCTGCTATGATTGAAGACTGAAATTTGATACTTTAGTTGTCTGTTGGGAGTGTTGCCAAGGCCTCTGCTTGCTGTCGGTTTTTTGTCCACGGTTTTACTTTTTTCAGGTAGAAACGAGTGGAGGAGGCGGTATCCTGGAACAAGATAAATGTGCTGGTTATTGGTTCATCTTTGTCGCTATGACGACTTTTTTGGCTGATATGATCTTGATTGCTTCTTTCAACAAAAAACTGGAACTTTTCAATATTCAGTGAAGTAGTTGTGTATGCAATACCATTTAATCAGCAGAATTCTATGCCTGGTTGATGATTAACACTGGTATTTTGGTCGTGTATTGGAAGTATTTCCAAGGCCTCTATTGCCGCTGTTATTTTTCTGGGTACTTGTCCGGCTTTTTGCTAGAGCAACATAAATGTGCTGGTCAATTTGGCTGATTTAAGACTGGCCAATAATTCTTTTGCGTGGTTAATTCTTGCCTTTGACCACGTAAAATATTTAGCGATTCCAATGATGATATGAAACTGGTTATACGATTGTGTGATCTTTCTTTGCTTCTATCAACAGAAACTGGAACTCTCCACGTGACTGAACTGTCGGAGAGTAGTGAACACCTAGCACTGGTAATGCACAACTGCACTTTTCATTTAGTTTTCAGAGCAAAAATCAAATGAAAAGCTGTCTATCTTTCGCTGACAACCAAAATGAGGCAAATACTTTTTTTTAGACAAAGCTACCGTAGGGGAAGCCCCTACGGTTAAATTTTATATATAAAGGAACCGAAAAACTTTTACATGGGGTGGAGGGCAAAAGAGAGTCAAGGAGCAATGATGAGGCAAATACTCGACTGTTGCATATCAAACCAAAATGGAAGATAGCGCAAAAGTTACACCAATACCCTGCTATCACAAACGAAGACAAACATCAGGCTAATGGGCAGAGCACAGAACTGAACAAGGAGTTTAAACTGGGACTCGAGTTTCTGGGGTGTCGACATGGCATTGCAGAGTACAGACCTGGACTATTACTTCAGCATTTCTCCTTTCAGCGCTGGTAGTTTGATCTTTGTTGTTCGTAATGCAATTCGGTCCTAAATCATTATAAAGCTGAATCGAGTTATCCACGTGCTTGCTCCTGCTGCGTGCATTGTAACACATAATTGCTTCTGATGGTTACTTCAGTGCTCCAGTTATTCATGTATCTTCTTCCTTCCATTAACACAAGTCTGTTTGTGAAGTGCAGAACAAGGGAACAGCAGGGCGGCTATGGTCACTTGCCCTGCGCTGCACATCACTGGTTGGGTTCATCACTTCAGATGCACGCTGAGCCTGGATCACTGGATGCGTCAAGGCAGCCCAGCCTCACCACACAGTCGACGCTTTCCTGTAGTATCTCCTCCATCCCATACTTGTATCTGAAGCCCAGCTCCCCAAACTTGTCCCTCCCAGGTTGCATCCTCGCAAGTGCCTCATCGGTCCTGGCACCAATTCAGTCTATCAGTCAACCGACTGAAGCAGCAAAACACATCACCAAGGATGTCGTCGAACTTCTCATCATGATGCCTCATGTCATGGACCGAAGAATTCAGGGATTACTCTCTGACGAGGTTGAGCTGGGGGTAATTCCTGCGGTACTGGTCCAAGACGTCCTGGATCGTCGGATAGGCGGTGGCGCAGATGAACCGGCCGGAGAGGGAGGTCTGCTCCATGCATAAGATGAGCGCGGCGCAGACATCGTCGACGTGCACCAGCGGCACCAAGCCCAGCAGCCTCTGCAGGATCCTAGGCAGCACGAAGTCCGTGCTCTCCACCGTCTCTCAGACCTGGCCAAGGACCGTGTCCTCCATGACGAGACCGCAGGGTAGGGTGAGACTAGATGGATTCTGTGAAGAAAAAAAACTCCATTCATGATTTAAATTTATATGAAAAACGTAGATCATTGAAATCTCTTTCTATAATTTAGATTTATTGTTTTACTGTCTGAAACATTTATGCAGTCAAACTTTTTGTGTGTGTGACTGAAATGTTTTGTTGAAGTTGTTTATTTCCTTGTAAAATTTAAATTAAAACGTAAGGCAACTTTATTTAACCTCATTCAGTAGAAATTTCTTGGCGCAAAGTCTTCTCTATTTATTTCCATTTATTTAATCTCAAATCATTGTCGCAAAGTCTTCTCTATTTTTTATGAACCAGCATCCAAAGAAACTTCTCATTCCATTCGAGCACGTCGCACGGCAAGCGGATTCAGCTTGCCTCCGCTCCTCTTCGCGTCCTGGCCGTTGCTCGTCGCCTCCTTCCTTCCGGATCGAGCGGGCTTTGCCTCCGCGCCTCGCGTGATCGCCTCTAGTTCAAGCAGCTCCCCTTCTGGCCTGGGTGCGGACGAGCAACGCCCTGGTATGGTTTGACCAGCAAGCGTGGCCTCAATCCCCGTCTCACTCCAACGAGCTAATGTGCACAATCACGCTGTGATCATTCCCACCGGGAACACGCCGGAGCGCCTTCTTCCCCGACCCAGGTGAGAAGCTTCGCCGCCCAAAATGTTTGTCTCTCTCTCTTGTTCGGTGCATTTTTGTGTCCTATGCATTAGCGCCGCCGTCGCTGGACCATCCTACTCTGTTTTGTGCGTTTTCCGGTTCCAGCCGTGTAAACAAGTACTACTTGTTTCTTAGTTTAGGCCGGCTGCCGGAGCAACTCGCTAAACGTTGCTGCTTGTTTTTAGCACCATGCCGGACAGCAGTGGCGCTACCCTGCTGGAGGACCTGCCTGAGGAGATCATCGACAAGATCCTCATCCGGTTGCCGTCTAAAGACGTTGGCCGCTGTCGTGCCGTCAGCACGTCATGGCACAGTGCCACCTCCACTCCCAGATTCATGCTTGAACACCACCTCCGCCAGCCGTCGCTCTCCATCATCAACGGGTCTGGGTGGCCTAACAATATCGTCGTCTTCCCCGACGACGCTGGTGTGGGCGCCTCCAATCAACAGCTCTGGCCCTTCCTCCCAGACGTCAAAGAAGGTTACAAGAATTCGCTTTGCGCTGCCTGTGATGGCTTCATCATCGCCAACAAGAGATCCCGAGTCAACAAGAGATCCCAATTCTATATCTGCAATCCGGTCATCCGCAAGCATGCTGTCCTACCGCGGCCTCAAGCTGGTCCGAACATATACAACCATGTAATCGGTTTCTACCAGCACCATCCAATTGGAGAATACAGGGTGCTCCTGGTCTCATCGTCTTGGTCACAGCAGTTTTGTACAGACAGCTTATATGTCCTCACAGTGGGATCTGACAAGCCGAGGCAGGTTAGAGTGAAAATGCCAATTGTCTCGTCCCCTTCCGTGGAACAGAAATTACTGAAGGAACTGCACGATTATTCCTGTTATCCACCACCAGTCCACTACAGTGGCAGTTTGCACTGGTTCCCACGTGGTGCCACCGGTGTCCGCGATATTAGCGACATTACGGAAGGTGACGGAGACATTATTGTGTTTGACACAGAAGCTGAGTCATTCCGGTGGATGCATAGTCCCACCCAGTCGTGCGTTAAGAGGAGGTTGTTCAACATGAACGGAGCCCTTGCTTTATGGGGCAGCTTCACTCCCATTTTCACCACCATGGATGTGTGGGTGATGCAGGATTACGATGCTGAAATCTGGGCTTTCAAGTACCGGATTGACCTGCCAACGGTGGAAGCCTCACGACAACTTTATTTAACTTCTTTTAAAAGTTGTGGATGATCTTCAAGAAAACACCACTTGATTCAACGATTGAAGAGTTCACTAACATGGATGTGCTCAACGAGCATGAGCTACTGATCAGTTTTAATGAAAAAAATCATGTGCTACGCTGCGACATTGATGGCAAGTTCTTAGGAATTGTGAACCTTGGAAATAGTCGATATTGTATGAGGCTTACTCATCACCGCCTCCAAGAGAGCATTGTTTGTTCCAATACCGTATCAAGAGCTGCAAGAAGACGATGAGGAGTCTCTGTTCTACATAGGGCATGTTTGAATGTTCCTGGTTTGCTTTGCCTTTTGATTGAGATCACGTATTTTGTTCTTAGCTCTTCTTACGTATCAGTACTATACACAAGAACATTTTATTTTGGATGGTTGCAGTAGCACCCATCGTTTGGTGCTTGCTTATTATCATGTCTTGAACATCTTGTTAATGTTGTGAGCTGTGGAGTACCTATCTGCGACATAGAACTTTACTCACGCTCATCCCTGCCTCCCAAAATTTATTTCAATTTACTCTTGCTCAGGCTCTTTGAGCGAATGCATTTTTAGCTGTCGAACTGCTACTCCGGATCTCTTCCATAGGCTATCTCTTGTTCCGTGAGCAATTTGGTCATAATTCTTATGTTGCACCTGCCTTCGTGTGAACATATTTTCGCCAGTCCTATTACTGACACTTAATTAGCACAGTATTGTGTCCGACTGCTACTTGAGTTCTGCTATGGTTGAAGAAAGAACCGTTGAGATCTGGTTGTGGGTTTTACGTGTTTTGGTTATAAACGAGTTGAACTATGTGCTCTCCTGAAAGCAAGGTAAATATGACTCTGATCATAAGCATAAATGACACTCCTCTGACGAGAGATTCGGTCTTGCTTGTGTTTTATTCTTGTTCACTGAATGCTTTTGTCTCCTTTCAGGGCTGGTAGTTTGATCTTTGTTGTTCATAATGCAATTCGGTACTACTTCAGTGCTCATAGCACCTGTTTGCTCCTGCTGCGTGCAACACAAAATTGCTTCTGACTGTTACTTCAGTGCTCCAGTTATTCATGTATCTTCTTCCTACTCTTAACACATTGATGTCTGTTAAGTGCAGAACAATTGAACAGCAGGACAGGGCTATGGTCACTTGCCCTTCGTTGCACATCATTGGTTGGTTCATTTCAGATGCACGCAGAGTCTGGATGCGTCAAGGCAGCCCAGCCTCACCGCGCAGTCGACGCTTTCCTGTAGTGTCTCCTCCATCCCATACTTGTACCTGAAGCCCAGCTCCCCAAGCTTGTCCCTCCCAGATTGCACCCTCGCAAGTGCCTCATTGGTCCTGGCATCAATTCAGTCGATCAGTCAACCGACTGAAGCAGCAAAACACATCACCATGGATGTGGTCTAACTTCATTTCATGAGAAGTTTCACGATGAATCAATGCACCCAAGAGTTCAGGGCTTACTCTTCGAGGAGGTCGAGGTGGGGATACTTGCTGCGGTAGTAGTCCAGGACGTCGTAGGTCGTCGGGTAGGCGGCGGCGCAAAGGAACCGACCGGAGATGGAAGCCTGCTCCATGCAGAAGATGAGCGCAGCGCAGACGTCGTCGACGTGCACCAGTGGCACCGATGCCAGCAGCCTTTGCAGGATCCT
The DNA here is from genome assembly GCA_947311845.1 of Poa pratensis. NCBI lineage: Eukaryota > Viridiplantae > Streptophyta > Magnoliopsida > Poales > Poaceae > Poa > Poa pratensis. The sequence continues at coordinate 6,440,652 of CAMZMU010000070.1, forward strand.
CGGCAGCGTGAAGTAGGGCTCTTTCTTGGTCACGGGAGCCACCGCGCTTTCCACCGTCTCTGGGACATGGCCGAGTACCGTGTCCCCCGCGACGAGGCCGCAAGGCAGGGTGACCACCTCGAATGCCGGGCTCTCGCCGTCGTTGTAGCTGAGGAGCTCCTTCTCCGACAGGAGCTTTGACTCTATGTACTTCTGCAGATGATCACCCAACACTGTCAATTCGATTGCCATTTTGCATTTGAAGTTCAGAATTCAGATCACTGAGTTTGGATGGAACCACTCACATCAAAGTGTGTGTTCCGGAGAGGGTAATTGACATCCAGCGTGGTCCAGCAGGATTCGGAGATGAAATCTCTATACACGGCGGTGGCGGCGCAGGAGGACCCCATCAACGGCGATGCGGCCGATACCGACGCGGTGTGGATGACGCGCTTCACCGTCTTGGATTCCTCGGACAGCCGCACGATGACGCGCACCGCGTCAGCGGCTGCTTCCGCCGCATTCTCGTACTGCCAGCAAAAGGCAGTATGGTAACACTCGATGAACATCGTCTACTGAAACTCAGAATTCTGAACCTGTATTTGTGCACAGCTTCATTCCACAGTTCTGTCTCCTATGCTTTCATCAGTGGAAGTGTGGTTGAACTAGTCAAAAATTAATCTCACGCAATCCAGATGTTCAGAGTTTGTGACCACCGTGTCTGATAGCGATCGGATCGTGAACTTGTGACAGAGACCAGATCGAATTTACTCACACTAGCAACGGCGCTATGACGAAATTGCACAGATCGAAGCGCGGTTTCAGTTTGACTCACCTTGGAGGAGGCGGCCTCGTGCGCGGACGGCGTGGCGACGAGGAGGACGTACTGGCAGCCGGCGATGGCCGGGGCGAAGCTGGCGGCGTTGTAGAGGTCGGCCTCGAACAGCACCAGCCGCTCCGCCGGCGCGCCGCCAGGGACGAGCCGCCGAAGTAGCCCCGCTTTCTCCGTGTCCCCTGCAGCCACCACACCAACCGGGATCAGTACGGATTCGCAGCCACGAACCAGATCACCTACGCCGAATTAATCAATCATCAAACGATCGGGCGTACCGATGCTTCGCAGTGTGGCGTGGACGGTGTACCCTCCTGGAGGAGTTTCTTCACGAGCCAGGAGCCGATGAACCCTGCGCCGCCGGTGACGCACACCCTGACGCCACTCTTCCCCTGCTCCGCCGCCATTGCTGCCGTCTGAATGAGGTGAGGTGGAGCTGCGCCGCAAGCCGCATTTCTTCTTGGCCATTTTATACTTTTGACTTGCGCGGTTCAGAAAATAAAAAGGTGGAAAAGGAATATCATTGTTTGACTGTTGACTCCGACCGTCTGAAACCTCACTAGTCTTGCAAAACATATCTGATTTTTTTCTAAAACCGGTAAATTTTGTGATTTTAGTTATATTTTTAGAAATATAGTGAACTTTTGGTTTGAAATATATCTGAAATTGTTCCTAAGATAAATGGATTTTGTGAAAAAAAAATCCAAACATGTTTCCGAACGCATGTGAAAAGGTAAAATCAATGAAATCTCATTAAAGTATATCAGAAAAAATCTGGAATTTTATATTCGGTGATATTTGCTGAAATATTTTTTAATATATCTCGATTTTTAAGAAAAGGTGAAACTTCTGGTGCCAGCGATATGTATAAAATATGTTGTGAAATCTGCTTTGAAACTATTAGTAAGGACCTCATTGGATCACAGGGTTGAAAAACGCAGGAATATGAAAAACACAAGAATTTCACAAGTTTACAAGTGTAGAACAAAGCATTATAAAACACAAGAAAGCTGCAGGAATTGTCGTTTTGATAAAACACAGGAAAAACACAGGAAAGTGTCTCGATCTTACGCACTTGAGTGAAAAAATAGGTTGAAATGGATGTTCAAATTTCTATGAAATTGAGTCATACAAATCCAATCCATAGGATTTTAGTAGAACAATTCTCTTGAACCAAAGGCAACCCATAGTAAATTTCCTAAGGATTGTAATCGTATGAAAATCCTTTAAAAGTTCCAACAATCCTATGAATACTGTTTTGAGTACTTAATATGTTTTTTATCATATTGCGGCTTTAGCAAATATAAGTTGTAGATTACTTAGTTAGCATTGTTAACCATTCAATAATGTTTCTCGATTTACTTTATATAGTTGCAATATATACATTATAAATATAGCTGAGTTGCGCGGGTTTTTCGTTTATTAGATATTGCCCCACCTAAAATGTGAAAAAATGCTCTTGTATTCAATCTTCTTACAAAAATAATTATATATTGTATATATATTGTTAGCATTGTTCAATATGCTAGTAGATATTTTACATATCATATGGTCTAACAAATATCTTAATAGAGATATGCATTCTATGGTAGGACCAGCACATGGAGCTGGAGTACGAGTATCGGCTCAATACATTCTTCATCGACGAGCCAACCGATAACCTCTCCCCTGTTGACCCCGCCCACTTAGCACGGAACTCCAATGAGACGTGCCTGCGGCGGCCGGGCGAGATTCCAGTGCCCTAACATGCAGGCGGCAATCAAATCGTGCATGGAACCATCACAACTATCTCCACCATCGGCTTCCATCATGCCAGCTGCGTCATTGATTGTGATCCAATTTTTATTTATGCTAAGTTGATGTTTAAGTTTTAAATTATATTAAGGTTACTTAGGTTTAATTTAGTTTAAGTTTTATTTAAAACTTGTAAAATATTCTAAGTTTGAATGAGATATGGTTAATTTTGTTTCGTTTAGTGTGAGTTCCAATTGAAAGGCTGGGCAACATGTGCCGACATGCGCCAATACGCCAGCAATAGCTGTCATTCGACCTAGTTGTACATCGACTTTTGGGAACCCCGAGTTTGGTGTATTTTTTTGCCAAATACGGTCTTTTGGCGAAACTAATCTCAAATCTGGCCTCTCTCCAAAACTATTTCCAAATCTGACCCCTGAGGTCGGCTCCAACGAGGATGGCGCCGAACTTGTACATATCGGCTCCATTCTCATTGGCGCCGACCCCCTGTTTTAAAAATTCTAAATGCTTAGGAAAATTATGTGACTTTCTGGATGGCGCCGAACTGAACAAGTTCGGCTCCATCCTCATTGGCGCCGACCTCAAGAGGCTAGATTTGAAAATAGTTTTGAGAAGAGGCCATATATGTGTTTAGTTGCTCAAAAATGCCAGATTTGTCAAAAAATATGAGTCTGGTCTTATGGAAGTGGAAGTGGGTGTTGAATAAAATATTATCTAGGTGGATTTTTGGAACCCGGGCTACATGGAGCCCTTTTTATGAAAAATCGAAAATGACACTTTTGAGTTATCAAAAATCGCTAAAAAAAACCACATATGTAGATAGTGTGGATGAAATCGGGATATTTTCAAAAAAGTTAAACTGTGTATTGTTCAACATCCATATCCACTCATTTGTGTTTTTTGTGCAGTTCATAATACAACGAATTGCCTATGCTCCTAAGAGCCTTTTTCACCTTTTTGATAAGGCGCCATTGGTAAGGCGCCCGCGACTGCTTAACGGCAGCTGCGTGATCCTAGGTAGTCGTCAGCTGCGGTTGCTTTGCTAGAGTGGGGTTGTCACTTCGTGAGTTGCTGGTTTTAGGTGTTGCCCTTTGTGGTTGTGTTGCCTCATGTTGTTGGTGTTTGTTGTATGGTTTTCGTCCGGTTTCTTCCACTAATAAACCGGGCACCTCCTTCTTAATAAATGGTTGGGGCAAAGCTTTTGCCCCACAGTTCTAAAAAAATAAATAAGACAACGAATTTGGAGTTGAAAATTATACAATTATAGATCTTGACAATATCTACCTCCATGATTTTTTTCCTGATTTTTAGAAACTTAAAATGTCGATTTACAATGTTTGAAAAAACAAGCACCGTGTTACCCGGGCTCTATTTTAGGTTTTCGATATTATCTACTACTCCTATAACAGAGAAAAGCAGAGCACTTGGAAAATGAGAAGAAAAGAAAATACAAGAGATGGCGTTTTGCTCACCGGTGCTGGGAAAGACAGACGGCTCTCCGGCGAGATCGATGCGAGGGGAACGCCGGGTTTATTCTGCCTGGTCTGTCAGCACTCGGGAGATAGCCTCCAAGTCACAGGCCACTGGCAGTTACTGGCCTGACGCGGACGACACGAGAAACAGGGGAGCATCGTTAGCGTTTGCATCCTCATCGCTCGTTTCAGATCGGATGGCTGCCACGCGACCGTAATACAGACAGCAGGCAGCAGTACGAGTGACTCCTGCACCGCCGTCCCTGTGATTCGCCCGTAAGCAGGCGGCCCACGTGGAAGCCTCGTGAGGAACCAGCAGAGCATCTCTCCAAGCCTACGCTACGTGCCCGGGTCTAGAAGCTGCTACTGCTGCAACACATATGCACCGATGAAGAATCAGATGTTCCAGTCGCTGTCTACGCTTCTAACATCTTCTTCTCTTTCTGTTCTCCCACCACCGGGAGAAGCAAGCAAATCACCTCGACGGCCCAGGGCAGGGGCGATCCATGGAGAGCGGCGGAAGGACGGAGCAGGACGTGCCGGCGGCGGCCAAGGCACAGAGAGGCGCCGCCTCGTTCGGCGTGTCCCTTCAGGAGTGGTTTCAGCACGTCAAGGCTAGCGTGTTGGGCCTGGCGCGGAAAGCGACGGCGAGGAGCGAGCAGGAGGCGGCAGAGGCGGACATGCGCGTGGCCAAGGAGCAGGTGAAGGCCACCGACGAGGCCGAGGCCAAGAAGAAGCAGCTCGGCGGCTGATCACAGTCGATGGGGGCTTGCAGAGAAGATGCTTGCTCGATCCATCGAGCCTTTGTGTGTAAGCAGGAATTTGTGATGTGTAAGGACATGTAATGATATATGTATGCGTAGTTGTATTAGATTCCGGGCTTTATCGTTGATCTGCCGATTAGTCGTTGTAACAGTATTCAGCAGCAACTTTAGCATTACTTGGTGTGGGTGGTTACGAACTGAAACTGTGGATAAGCTTTATAAAAGAGTTAATGGCACCAGCGGTCACACAACTCGTCGTCGATGTGCACGTAAGTCACACTTCTCCAGAACGTGATTATTTGGTCACACAACTCGACAAGTGCGTGCACGCAGGTCACTGACCCCACTTGTCAGTCCGTTTTGGACGGTAAATTTTTAGAAAACCCCCTGGAGTAATATTAATTTTACAAAATGGTCCTCCTAATTTTACAAAATGGTCCTTCTAATTTTACAAAATGGTCCTTCTAATTTTACAAAATAGTCCTCCAGGGGAACCATTTTGTAAAATTAATATTACTCCAGGGGGTTTTCTGAAAATTTACCGTCCAAAACGGACTGACAAGTGGGGTCAGTGACCTACGTGCACGCACTTGTCGAGTTGTGTGATCAAATAATCACGTTCTGGAGAAGTGTGACTTAAGTGCACATTGACGTCGAGTTGTGTGACCGCGGGTGCCATTAACTCTTTATAAAACTAGTTCTGCAGGCGTGTCTGAAACTGCATCCTGTATAGTGTATTGATCCAATCGAACAATGTCTGACATCCATTCTACAGACGGGCCAATCCGAAATTCTGGAGAAACGTGCCTTTGCTCGAGCAAGGGCAGATATTGTTTTCAGGGTTACAAACTAACAAGTGTGTCACTATGCAGGCAAAAGGTCCTGACGTTGAATGTAATGATGAACAACTAGCTGTCTGAACAATTCAGTGACTCTGGAACTCCGGTCGAACAGAAAAAATACTGGAAAGAAAAACTTCCACACAGCATAGGCAAAAGTAAACCTGGTTCCGGAAAGCACTAAATGAATTGCAAAGTAGTCACTAGTCGGGTTGGCACACAGGGAACACCACTCATCACCCAGCTAAGCCATCACACCGCAGCGCAGCACAGTACACAAGAGGGCAAAAATCAAAACTAGACAGAAGAAACAGAGGCTACTATGGTACAATTCACAGAACGCATTCTACATAAAAGCATCCTCTCCAATGCCCACAGAGTAACAAAAGAACTATTCTTTCATGTATCTCCATGGACATAGAGGAACAAAAAAAAATCAAGTAACTCCCAATTTGCAAAAGCACATCTAATTTTGTAACAAAAAGAATAACGTGCAGCTTGGATATTTGAGGAGATTCATAAATTATAAAATTCCCTGGTTTTCACAATTTGTCTAAAAGTTGTTGTTGCGCTCCTCTTTGTCCACGTGTAGGTCTCTTTTGTCATACGTGAAATTCCCTCACCGTCGCTCTACTCTAGTTTGCACGTGTTAACTTTCTACGTCACATATGAAAGGGGTGTTGAAATGTATATGTGGATTGCACAAACCCTTTCCATCAGTTTAGACTTTTGATTGCTTTTGCTAGTGCATGAAACTTGACAACATAAACCAAAACCAAACTGACATAGAGAATTCAGTGAAAAGAACATTAGGAAAGAAGCACACGTACTACACTGCATATAAAAGTAGTATTACAAACTTTAAATATCTTACAGTGATACAAACAGTTCAACCAAACCAAAACAAACACATATAGTTTAATCAAACAACAAACATATGACACATACATTTGGTGTGACAAACTACATATTACAATGATACAGATGGGAAAAAAGCTTCATCACTTATTATTGATATCCTGCATAACACCAACGATCAATGCATGCCATGCAGATTCACGCTGCCAGGATGTCTGAAATGAAAAGAAAATATGGCAAACAACAGATGGAAGCTTACGACAGATTCCCCGGCAACCCCTTAAGCAATCAGATGAGTCACTTGCGGGTTTTTGCACACTTCACGGCAACCGTTGTAGCATTCATCCCCGCAGCCCTCATCCAATACATAAGTGCAATTGTTGCAATCGTATGAAGCATACCGACAAATTTCTCGACAGTTGGCGACCCTGTTAGCGCAGTAGGCACAGCTAAGTGCCGACGCCGGCTGGCTGGAGTTGAGGCCGACCAGCAGGACGGCACATACAGCGACGACAAGCACCTTCAGAGCAGAAGAAGCGGACGAAGCCATTGATGCGACCGATTGATTCTTCAAAAAATATCAAGAAAGACAAAGGATTTGAAGGAAAGATGTTTTATTCATGCGTTGAAGAGTTAGGATAGGGAATCCCTGCTATTTATAGACGAAACATTGGATACCTTGATGCTACTGTACTACTAGTACTTGGCACGACGAAGAGACAAGTGATATTAGTTTGCATGATGCAGAGTTTGAGGTCAACCGATCCGCCTCCGCATAAGCAGGGCTAGCACAGCATGTTGATGCCGATCTCGACTAATCTATATTACTCCCTGATCTGATCTGATCTGATCTCTAATAGTACTATAGTAGTTGTATAATAATCCCATTACCTGCCAGCCCCTGCAACGGGAATCAAGTTGTTGGAGCTCCTAGACTAGCAGAGTTTGTTAATTCATCCCGAGTAGGTTTGACTTTCTTTTATATTGCCTAGCACTATGATACGCATCAATCGAGCATCAGATCCCGATCGATTCCAATGGAAATGGAGATGGAGTATCCCTGCACGTACAAACCCCATATACTGGTGTTCGCAAAAAAAAAAAATCATGGGAGACACCAACTGTATGACTAGTAGTAACCTGAGTGCACAACACTTGCGAAAATTCGGTGTTACTTGTTCAGTCAGGCAATGCCCTTGAGGAGAAAAGACTGCAGATCATCCAGTTTGTGATGACAGAAGCAAAGGAGAATACGCCGGCCTACATTGCGATGTACTCTGCATTCCTAAAAGAAAGTTCGAGGCTCAAATGCTTCCACTACAATATATTTCGCCGACCCAGGCCATGACTAAGGGCATCTTGGCTCCCCCAAGAGCACCACCGAAGCAAAAAAGTTGGTGTCTTGGGGGGCAAATGTTTCATCCGGCTGAAAAGTTGGTGTCTTGGGGGGGGGGGGGGGGGGGGGGGGGGGGGGGGGGGGGGCAAGGAAAATGATTGAGTGGGCCAAGAAAAAGGACACGTGGGGAGACACAATTCGCCAAAGCTTCCACCGGCGCCCCCAGCAGCCCCCCATCGAGCTGGGTTTGGTCTGGGTGCGTCGGTGCTATTTTGACGTCCTGGGGGCGAGTGGGAGAATTTCGGCACTATTTAGGCATCTGAGCCTAAAACCTAACCTAAAAAGTTGCCTTGGGGGCTCTTGGGGGGCATGGCTGGAGATGCCCTAAATGCCCTGAGAAACATAAGGAAAGTTTCTGGATTTCAAAGTGAAGGCTTGATATCCCCATTCTCTTTTTTAGGAAAGCCTACTCAAATGGCAGGATTTTTCCATGTGATCTCCGACACGACCCACACGGAAAATATATTGGTTAGTCTTAAATCAGCCACTGTCACTATGTAGGTTACAAATCTTTACCAAGGCAGATATGAACCAAGAACCAGCACACATGACATAACGCATTTATCTGGACCCAAACACTGACCATTCCTGACACGCTTCTCCCCGGAAAGCACCAATTCCGAGCCTCACCCAGTACTTTTCTTACTAAACTAAAAAACTCTACTCTCCTATCACAGCCAACCCACCCATTGCTTTTTCGAGCTCGATAAAAAGGAAAGAAAAGATGGACATCACGACACAAAGACCTTGGCGATGCTCTAGAGATACGACAAAAGTACCAAGTTCATTCTCCAAACAAACTCTAATGTGGTTGTATCAGCTAGGTACACTGAGGAATCAATAAAAGGTTTCCATTAAAAAATCATTCTCCAAACAGACCGAAGTTTAGAAACTAAATTACTTGCCCCTTCTCGAAAACATTTTAATAAATATGGCTGAGTGTATCGGTTGAGAAAGAGGCCGGGGCAAATCAAATGGAAAATCCTGCCATTTTTTTTCCATTTGAGTTGCCCCATCTTTTAAAAAAGAAAGCAAATTACTTGCCAAAAATGTCAACAATGGCTTTACTGAAGTAACAATCATACACAAAAAGGTGCTAATTAAGTACCAAAACATACGTCTATATGACACAAGGGTATAACATACTAACTGCAAGGCTCAATATCAGCTTACGGAACCAAACAAACCATTTCAACAATAGAAATGCAACTCTTAATTTCTAAGAGCATATAGCATTCCTCTCTGAAAAAAGTTAAATATAACCCAAAGAGCATGACGACTAGACTCAATATCTCATGTTTTTCAATTTTAAAAATAAACTCTCATATTTTGTTGATGTCCTAGGTTCCTACACCGAATTCTTGGCAAACAAGTTTGATGGCATTTTATTGTGCTAGGGAGCATGGCATTCAAATAAGAATCGTGCCACTCGTGCTTCTTAACAATGCAAACTGGAAATAAATTTGTGGTTGGGTACAAATAATAGAAAGTTATAATAGCATTGATATAACATAGTTCAGAACATTAAAACATAATGTTCAGGAGATCATAAGAAGCACCACATCATGAAAGGATCGGTGCTCCTACGGCCATCCCAAGATGAAGCGATCGCTAGCGGCGTGGAGCCCGACACAGTGACCGTTCGAGAGATTCGGCCAGAGCGGTTGATAGCATGCTCTGCCGCCACTGGAGGCACGGAAGATGCCGAGTCTATATTCCCGCTCGACGATGATGGGGAACAACGGCTGACAGCGGTGGTGGGCGATCATGAACTCCGGCGTGGAGGTTGCGACATGCCACGACGCCCGAACGACGCGGTAGCGGCCGACGTCCTTGGGAGGCAGCGTCACGAATATCTTGTCGACGATGATCTCCTCGGGCAGGTCGTCCAGCTCGTCGCCGCAACCCTCCTCTCCACTGGCATCATCATCCCCGGCAGGACTGATCCCTGGTGCTCCATCGGCGTCGGGGTCCGGTTAGCTGAAACGAAGCAGCGGGCGGTAGTGCCCGGAAGAATTTATTATTTGCTGTGTTTTACTTCGGTTCTTTACTATTTGTACCCCGGAAGATGGAAGTGGGTTCCAACAGAGAAAAACATACGGAGCGTCGACAGTATCGGCCGCAAGCAGAGACATGGAAAGAAAAGAAAATACAAGAGAAGTCGCTTTGCTTCGTCCGTAAGCAGGAACACGTGGAAGCCTCACGAGGAAGCAGCAGAGCATCTCCCAAAGCCTACGTGGCTACGTGTCTGGGTCTAGAGGCTGCTACCGCTGACGACAAGGAGATGCTCCAGTCGGCAGTCGCTGTACTCTCTTCTAACATCTTCTCCATATTTCTTTCTCACGCCACCGGGAGAAGCAAATTTACCTCGTTGAGCCAGGGCAGAGGGGAGATCGATGGAGAGCGGCGGAAGGAAGGAGGAGGAGGTGCCGGCGGCGGCCAAGGCGCAGAGAGGCGCCGCGTCGTTCGGCGTGTCGATGCAGGAGTGGTTTCAGCACGTGAAGGCTAGCGTCGTGGGCGTGGTGCGGAAGGCGACGGCGAGGAGCGAGCAGGAGGCGGACATGCGCGTGGCCAAGGAGCAGGTGGAGGCCACCGACGAGGCCGAGGCCAAGAAGAAGCAGCTCCGCGGCTGATGCTTGCTCGATATGATATGGTGGGGGCTCGCAGAGAAGTTGCTCTGTTCATGGAGCCTTTGTGTAAGCAGGAATTGTGATGTGTAAGAACAAGTATGCGTGATGTTAGATTCCGGACTTCATCTTTGATCCGCCGGATAGTCTTTGTAACAGTATCCAGCTGCAACTTTTTATCTTCACTCTAGGATGGGTACGAATTGAAACTTCATATATCCCTTCCGTATCAAAATATAAGAATTTGTATCTACTTTCTACATACAGGAAGTAGTAGTGATCCAGTTGATCAATTATCTCTAACCAATTATCTCTAACAGCTACTGGAAGTGGGTTCCAACAGAGAAAATCGTACGGAGCGTCGACAGTATCGGCCGCAAGCATAGACATGGAAAGAAAAGAAAATACAAGAGAAGACGCTTTCTCACCGGCGGTGGGAAAGACAGACGTCTCTCCGGCGAGGAGCTCCGCGTGAGAGATCGATGTGAGGGGAACGCCGGTCTGCCAGCACTCGGGAGATAGCGTCGAAGTCAGACAGTCCACACTGGCAGTTACTGGTTTTTTTTTTTTTGACTTTTTAACAGGAATCTATTAAACTGGAACAGCTAAAAAGCTGTCCAACATAGTGGCATTACACCTGGGAGAAAGAACATCCCAGAAGGAGTCCTCGGACTCAGAAATTGCGCCCAGCTCAGCAAGCTCAAGGGCAGCAAAAGAACACAAGGGAACAGCAAACACAGCAAGCACATCGCAGAACTCCACGCCGACACCCACGCCGGCGAAGCAGGCAGGCCACCACCAAGCCCAGAAAGAGGGACACCTCCACGTCAGTCGCCGGATCCAAGCACGTTGAATCACGGCCATGGCGCTCCCAACTTCCGATCCAGCGCCAGTCGCCGGAGAACCGACGAACCCGCACCGACCCTGGCACCGGGCCTCCAAATCTGCACAGGACTGCTGCCGCCCGTCCCCCAGAAACCCCACCCCTGCACCACTAGTGGGGAGCACGACGGCACCACAACAAGGGGGCAGAGGAGAAAGGTACTCACAAAGCCGAGACGACGCTGCCACCGCGCCGTCCAGCCAGAAGCCGCAGAACTCGTCGCCGGCGCCAGAGCACACGCCAACAACGCGGAAGAGAAGTCCCGGCACAAAATCCACTGCTGTTGGCTTCGCCCCCGCCTCTCCACCAACAGCCCGGAAGAACAAGCTCGTCGCCACACACGCCGGCCGAGCAAACCCTAACCTCACCATCCACAACAGATGGCAGGAATCTACTGCCGAGAGCTCACCCGCGCCATCCCAAGGAACAGCGCCAAGAGGAGAGAGCTCCGACAAAGAAAGCAAAAACGCCGCCGCCACCACCTCCGGAGCGCCGACGCCACGCACACCTAGCACACACCTATGAACACGCCGAGACCGAAGATCCGGGGTTCCCCCACCCTCCCGCCGCCGAGAGGGGAGGAACCCGAGGCTTCGCCGGCGGACGGTGGCTGCAAACGAGTCGCCACCCACCCCTCCGCAGGCCGCAAAACCGCGCCCAGAGAACCTCCTGCGCCGCCGGGACGGCCGCCTCCACTGCGTCACAACAGAGCCCAAGGCCGGCCCGCCGGGCCCAGATGCGGCCCGACCCGCGGCCCCGCCGACGCGCGCCGCCAGCAGCCAAGGCGACGCCGCCTCCCGCAGACCCAGCGCCGACTCCCTCCGCCGAAGCCCCGCACGGCTGCGCCCAGCCGCACCCAGCGCCACCCCTGCCGCCGCCATGCACCTCCCTCGAAGAACCCGAGCGGGAGAGCCAGCGAACCGAGAAACCGCCCCGCCGCCACCTTCCCTGGGCCGCGCGCGGCTAAGCCGGCGACCCTCCGGCGGCGGCGATGCGGAGAAGATTGGAGCTTCCTTTGGTTTGGTTGGGGTAGGGCACGCCGAGCACCGAGGGGAACGTGGCGTGGCAGTTACTGGTTTCATTCACACACTGACGCGGCGGGGGGTTGACGCGACGACACGAGAAACAGGGCAGCGTCATTGGTGCTTGCATCCTAGCCGCTCATCTCAGATCGGATGGCTGCCACGTGACCGTAATGCAAACAGACTGCAGCAGCACGGGTCCTGCCCCGCCGTCGCCTTTGTAAAACTAGTTCTGCAGGCGTGTCTGAAACTGCATCCTGTATTGATCCAATCGAACAATGTCTGACATCCATTCTACAGTGTACTGCACAGTAATTAAGCACATAAATTCCGCTGCATCAGACGGGCTAAACACAGACTGTCCCCAGTCTGAAATTCGGGAGAAACGTGCCTTAGCTCAAGCAAGGGCAGACCCAGGTTAAACGGCACGATCACGTTGAATGTAACGATGAACAACTAGCTGTCTGAACAATGCAGTGACACTGGAACTCCGGTCGAACAGAAAATAAACGGCACGATCACGATTCATGGGATGCTTCTTGGCTGCAAGCTTGCCAGGGCGACCATTTTGGGTTTTCGTTTTCCCATGGTTTACTGTTTCCAAGTCACACCTAAGCTAGCTAAGCTGCAGTGCGCACGAACCTGTTGACATATCCAGCAAAAATGGTCTTAAGTTGCAAATTCTATGAATACACGGTGCAAGAGTTTCTAAATCTCCTCCTAAATGATCTGCAGTGCTTGGGAAGCGCATATTCTACATCCATGCAAATTCCAATATCAAATACTCCCTCCGTTCCAAATTAGATGACTTCTATTTGTCTAAAAGTGGATGTATCTATACTTGTAACATGTCTAGATACATCCACTTTTAGACAAATGGAAGTCATCTAATTTAGAACGGAGGGAGTATCTCGCAAGTAACATTGTACTTGATCCTGAAATTTCCCATGATTATAGATCATAGCCTTCCTGAGCACTACAGGTAAGTTGGGAATCATCGAAACATTTACAGCTTATTTTCATGGAATCCAAAACTTTTGGAGCATTTTCACCTGATATTTTGTATATGGTTGTCTCTTCTCGTTGAGATGCGAGAATAGTCTATATGCCTCTATAGATTACTAATGAGTACCTTTCTTGGAACAGTTACTGGTGAGTGCATGCTGCAACTAGTGGAAAGAACAACTTCCACACAACATAGGCAAAAGTAACCCTAGTTCCGGAAAGCACTAAATGAATTGCAAACTAGTCAGGTTGGGAACACTACTCATCACCCAGCTAACCCATCTCACTGCAGCACAGTACACAGAGGGCAAAAATAAAAACTAGATAGAAGTAACACGAGGCAACTAATGTACAATTTACAGCAGGCATTCTACATAAAAACATCCTCTCCATGTAAAAAAAAATGCCAACAGAGTAACAATAACACATTAATCTAGTGAGCAATGTTCTCATGCAAAGTTGCTTGGCCATTAGTAATCAAGTTTGATCTCCTACAAGCCATCTATTGCACTGGACTCATAGACTTGCAAGATTTCTAACTTTATTACCAATAGACAAGAAACTTAACAAGAAAACAGTGCTCATATGCATTATTGTTACCCTATTAACTACATATATGGATGGTACTCCCTCCATTCCATAAACCACGACAGGAATTATGGAATGGAGGTAGTAAGAGAAAAGGCTAGGTCATGATGAAACAGAGCTAGGCATATGTCGATCAAGGTGAAGTGTTACTCCTCGTCTGGCACCAGTTGACCCACATCATTTTTCATTCGATGCCTTCCTTATTAGTTTCAGCTGGAGTTTCCACAGGGCTATTTTCATGTACTTCGGTGTCCGTGTTTGTACTTTCTACTTCACTGGCCACGCTTCTTCTTTCGTTCTTAATTTCCACTGGATTTCCTACGGAGCGCCTTTCGTCTACTTCGATGGCCATGTCTACGTCCCCCTTAATTACCGCTGGAATCTCAGTGGAGTCGTTTGTATTTACCTTACTTTCACAAGGAGAGGACAAACCTTCATTAGCTTTGGTATTCGTCTTCAGTGCCTGTATCGATTTCCAAACCTTATTTAATTTTTTACTGTGCTTCTTGCTCCGCAGATGGCCAGCCATGGTAACATTGCTATCACACCTGACTTTGCAGGTGTCACACCACAGGTAGTTTTTCTTCTGAACAACTTCATGCATCTCTCCGTCTACTAGTATGCATATTTTCAAAGGTGCATCACAAGGGTCTATGCCGCTCTTGTTCCCGGTGATCTTCTGCAAGTTGTCTTTATCATCAGTGATCACCTTGCTGGCTCCACACTGGGCCAACTTCGCCTTATGTTTTCTTCCTTCAAGATGCTCATTCAGACCAGCTTCACAAGTTGCACTCACCTGGCATAGTGCACAGCTCCAGTCCTTGGTTTGCTTCTGTATTTTCTTTGGTACAGTGGGTCCAACAATTGTATCTGCCTTCCTCTTCATCCTCTGGACCTTTGTTTTTGACGAAGGAGCCTGAAATTAACATTTCAGAGCAGTAGTTAATTGGGTGTGCATATGTAACAACCTCCTGATGCACTTGAATAATAACATGTTTTGGGTATTCGCTTGGCTGAAACTAACTCTCTAGATCAGAAGTATCTCTCTACGCATATGGATGCCACCAATGAAAGGAATGCATGGACATGAGTAGAATTGATGGGAAATAATCAATCCTTTTAAGCTCTGATCTGAGCCCTAATGTACCCAGTAAGCAATACTACTACAGAAACCTGATAACCTTGACAAAAGAGTGGCGAGAACTGACATGAATCTACAGCCTGCACCCTTTTTTTCGACCAATGAAAAACTCCTTTTCTCACTCAAGTTCACTCCATTTACCTATCATCAAGGTTCAAAAAGCGGACGCTTACTCCGCTTTGAGAGCAATTATCAGGAGCTATTCCACTGAGGTTTGGTGTTCCACAGAAGTAACCAGAAGAACAACCCTCCAGATAACAAGGATTGCTCACTTATGCGTGACTTGGTGAGAGATCCTGAACTTTCTACAAAACTAACTGTTGCTGCTAAGTTAAGTCCAGGCCAAGTGAAATAATGAAGTGTATACATAGCAACATTAAGCTAAAAAAGAACATATAATGTGCAGAACTCTGAAAGGACAGAGGATAAATACAGAAACAATTTATGAGCCAGGTAACAGTTTTTATGCCGAATCTGGAAAAAAGAAACTTCGGACGTAGTACGAATGACAACATCGTACTTGTCTGAACAATCTAAAGAGGAGGATTTGACGCACATACCTCTGGTCTCCCGGAGGGCTCGATCTCAAGCAGCTGGAGCTTATGCTTCGGCTTTGGCCGCGGCGGCGACCACCTCCTCTCCCCACGGAGGAATGGCGGCATATTTTTCCCAAACCCGGCGTGCGGGCGAGGACCGAACTGGTGAAAGCCCTGCCAGTGGCCAAACCCTCGAACAGCGGCGCGTGCGGGGCCGGTAGCATCGGCATCGGCATCGGCATCGGCGGCGGCATGAAGTGGTCTGGCGGGAAGAACGGGTCGGGCCGTGGTGGCCGCGGGAGAAGGCGAGATCGCCCTTGGCCTGGAACTCGCGGCGCACCTCCTCCTCGACGAGACGCCGCTTCACCTCCATCTGAATGGTCTCTTCTCGCCGCGCCGCCTCCCAATCGAACGGCGGCGGGAAAGGCCCTGCTGCGCGGAGGAGGGGGGCGGGGAGCGTCAGGGGTTTGGGCGATTCTAGGGAAGTGAGATCACAAGCTCTGTTCTTGAGATGCTTACCTGGACCACCGAAGTAGTCGTCGCGGGGGTGGGAGGGCGGTGCCGGCGGGCAGCCGCCGGGGGCGGACGAGGAGGAGCCGGGCGGCCCGTGGTCGCCGGCGCGGAAGCGGAACTCCATGGGGTTTCCGCGGCGGCGCCAATGGCCGCTAGGGTTGCTGGGGAATCGAACGAATGGCGAGCGGCGGCGCGGTGCAGAGTGCAGATCAACGCGCGGCGTCCATCCGGCCGACCGGCGTGCGTCGCGACTCTGGTTGACGCTTCCCCTCAGTTTTTTTTTTTTTTTAGAGAATAGCCAAAATACCACTAGTCAAAACAAACTTGCCAAAATACCACTCCTTTCAGTTTTTTCTAGCCAAAATAACACCGGTGGCTATCTGAGACTAACATCATCTAAAAAAGACCTAGATGACCTTACCTCTTTCACATGCCAAACCTACAATTCAACAACAAATGGGGGAAATAACTTTGCTACACTTGCAACTGAAAATACAAGAGGAGGGCTCTTGCATATAGCACTGGAGGTGTGCAGGAGCCCCGGGTAGGCGAGCAGTGGTGGAGGACGAGCCGGAGCAGAGGCCGTTGGCACCGGAGCTGAGGCGTCGGCCGGACGGGATCCAGGGAGGAGGGCGACAGACGGAGGAAGGCTGTGACGAGGCGTCGTGCAGCCACAATCCAAGGAGAAGGAGAGCGACGACCGCGGAGCAAGGTTAGAGGTAGACGGGAGCGGTCGGGAGGCGCTGGAGTGGGCTGCGTCCGCCTGCCGCCATGGCGTAGCTGTTGTGCGGGGCTGCTCTCCTTTTTTTCATTATGTCCGATGGATGCTCTCAATCTCTCTTTGAATAGGTTTTACATGGGAAAATTTGAAATACCTAACAAAGTGACAAGATACTAATGTTTTGACTAACAGAATTCTCTTGACATCTAACGGTAGTGTTATTTTACCTAGAAAAAACTGAAAAGAGCGATATTTCGGCAAGTTGGTTTTCACTAGTGGTATTTTGAAAAGTTTGGCTTTGACTAGTGGTATTTTGGCTATTCTCTTTTTTTTTACCTCAAATAAAAGGCGGGCCTGGCTCGGTCTTCGGTTATCCGCTGCAAGTCATGCCTTTTGTTTTCATTTCTTATTACTTGCAAACATGCATGTGTTGGTTTTTTTATTATTTAGCGAAACATAGAAGGCTGGTCTTTATTACTCCCTCTGTATCAAAATGTAAGATGTTTTAGATTTTTTTTATCCACATGTATCCAGACATGTTTACATGTAAGATTCATGTGAACCTTACACTAAAATATGTCTAGATACGTGTGGCCAAAAAAAGCTAAAACATCTTACTTTTGATACGCAGGGAGTAGATATGTTTTACGTGTTGGAGGTGCTGATCGGTGTGTCGTAGGTGATCACCATGCACGGGTCCGTGCTGGATCATCCCGACATTAACGAGGGTCACCTCAACATGTTCTACTTTCCGCTCCCCATACTATCCCGTCATACACTTTTTGTGAAGGGAGCGTCGACGACGACATGATACGCATGAGCAACACGATCCTTCTGGATGCCCTGTGTGCGGTGGTTCTTGATCGGATAGAGACTAAATCACAAGCATTTTTTTTTTTGGAAATGTTACGGTACTTTCGTACTGCATGTTTTTATTAATTTCCAAAAAGGGGGTGTACAAGAGAATTGTACAAAAGGAAAACAAAGCTAGGCTAAGCTAAAGCAAAGAAAGTTCAAATGAAACTGTCTATCCAGGCAGCAAAGTTACTGTAAGCTTTTCAGGTAGCTCTATGCTTCAGAAGCAGCATTTCCCCCTTAAAAATACTCCCTCCGTTCGGAATTACTTGTCTCTGAAATGAGTGACCTACACACTAATAAGTGTCTAGATACATCCAAGTTTGAGACAACTAATTCCGAACGGAGGGAGTAGCTCGGCAGTGATAAAGGCTGGGCCGCCTTTGCTAAAAAATGAATGCATTCCTCACTTTCCAAATCGCCCAGAGCCCCATCAAAATGATCTCCATAAAGAATGGCTTATTTAAGCTGTCCTTGAGATGTTGCACACATTCAACACCCTGTCTTCCATCTAAAACAGCAGAAGGGGCCAACAATCGCCAACAAGTACGGGCAAAGGGGCAGTGAAACAAAAGGTGATCTCTGGATTCTACCACCGCAGAATTACACATAACACAATTGTAATCTGCCGTAAAAAACGTTTTCCTTAGCAACATCTCCCTTGTGTTCAGTCTGTCCACGTGCAGCAGCCATCCAAAGACCTTGTGTTTTTTCTGGCAACATGATTTCCATAGCCACTTGAAAGCCGCATGAGGGGCAGGTCCAGCATGCAAGCTATTGTAAGCATTTTTGACAGTGAACTTATTACCCCATTTATAGTTCCAAACATCCAAAGACTCATCATTATGTTGATCAATCATCAAAGCAAAGTCATGGAATTCCTCAAATGCTTCTTCTGACAGAGGTAAATGGAACAAGTCCAGCAGAGAGGTGCTTTCTTTAGCATGATGAAAAGACGACGCATTGTTGATAGTAAAAGAACTTAGATGAGGAAATCACAAGCATTGGCTCAATACTATTCGAGTTGAACATGGCGCACATACCATACATGAGTTCTACTCGGGTATTTAATAAAATTACTTTGTGCATTCCTTTTCTTTTTCCCATTGTTCAAATATTATTATAAATATATAGAAAATATTAGTTTGCATCCAATCCAAAAAAAAATTACCGTCAATGAGGAATTAACTTATATGCTACAATAAGGAGGAACAACTTTTCTTCCTCCAGTGCTCAACATGCAAACTTTATTAGTTCATACTTCAGCAACTCTTCTCTTTTCCGAACACCAAATTCGTTGAACGCTATCTAGTTTAATAAAAAAAATCTGAATAATTGTCCTTTAAATATTTTAGTAAGTAGATATTTAATACAAATCAGAAATTAGAATTCAGTGTCTTTTAAAGGAAGTGCATAATGCCACAAGAACTGAATTTTTTCTTCTGGCACCACACTTAACGACTTGCTACTCCCGATCTGAATTAGTGATATTTAATAGAAATCAGAAACCGATGGAAGTATACTACAGACCTCGGCAAAGCATCAAGCGGATACGATAAGTCTCAAATTTCGACTCGAAAAACTGAACCTTGATGGAAGTTTTGCATTATTTGCATGCCAGATACGTTTGTGCAGATTTTACTAATTCATGTGGACAAGGAGCGGGTCGAGTGACCGACGAAGTCGGGAAGGCACGGCCGAGATATGTGGCGCACCTGCATCGTAGGGAGCGGAGGAGTGGGGAGGTTGAGCCGTGATTTTTTTTTTAAAACAAAGGGAAATATCCCACTTGTTGGTGGCAGTGGGGGGTAATTTTCTCCAAATTGAGGGATAATTTTGATGACGTACCACAAGAAGCACTCATCTCTTTATTATTGGGTATTGATACTTAATTAGGGTGTGTTTGGTTTTTGTCCAAGATTGCCCTACCAAAAATTTGGCAGCCAAAATTTTGGTTGAGCCTTTTCTTACTCACAAGTTGGTCAACATTGGCTAAAAAAGTGAAATAGAGTTGGAAGTGGAGCATTGACAAAACAATTGGTATGGCACACTTTGGTCACAATCCAAACATGCCCTTAGTACTGCTACTAGAGCAGGTTATTACTTTGGATGGTCATAGTAGCACAAATGCTTTCATGATGTGATGCTTCTTACGATCTCTTGAACATTATGTTTTAATGTTTTGAACAATGGTGTATCAATCTATTATAACTTTCTATTGTTTGTGCCCAGCTGCAAATTTACTTTCAGTTTGCATTGTTAAGAAGAACGAGTGGCGCAATTGCTATTTTAAAATGTCATGCTCCCTAAGACAATAAAATGTCATCCAACTTGTTTGCCGAGAACTCGGTGTAGGAACCTATGACATCAAGAAAACATGAGAGTTTTTAATAAAAATTGACAAACATGAGATATTCAGTCTAGTCGTCATGCTCTTTTGGTAATATATTTAACTTTTTTCAGAGAGGAATGCTATATACTCTTAGAAATTAAGAGTTGAATTAATATTGTTGAAATGGTTTGTTTGGTTAAATAAGCTGATAGTTTTGAGCTTTGCAGTTAGTATGTTATACCCTTCTGTCATGTAGTTGTGTGTTTTGGTACTTAATTAGCACCTTTTTGTGTATGACTATTAGTTTGTTACTTCAGTACAGCCATTGTTGACATTTTTGGCAAGTAAGTTTTTTCGACAAGGGACAACTACCCTGGCCTCTGCATCAATCGAAGTTCAGTTGGACACAGCCATATTTATTAAATTGTTTCCGAGAAGGGGCAAGTAATTTGGTTTCTAAATTTGGTCTTTTTTGGAGAATGGTTTTTTTAGTGGAAGCCTTCTATCGATTCCTCGAAATCTACCTATCTGATACAATCACAATAG
Organism: Poa pratensis; assembly: GCA_947311845.1. NCBI lineage: Eukaryota > Viridiplantae > Streptophyta > Magnoliopsida > Poales > Poaceae > Poa > Poa pratensis. Next base: position 6,461,316 of record CAMZMU010000070.1, read on the forward strand.
AGTTTGTTTGGAGAATGAACTTGGTACTTAATTTTGTCGTATCTCTGGAGTATCGCCAAGGTATTTTTGTCGTGATGCCCTTCTTCCTCAGGAATGTGTGCTTTTCGGGTAGAAACGTTTCAGGAATGGTCTGTGTTTGGGTCAAGATAAATGCGTAATGTCATGTGTGCTGGTTCTTGGTTCATATCTGCTTGATAACGATTTGTAACATACATGGTGACAGTGGCTGATTTAAGACTAACTAATATTATTTCCTGTGGTTCGTGTCTGAGATCAAATGGAAAAATCATGTCATTTGAGTTGATGTTTGCCTGGGTAAAGATTTATGGTTTTGCGTAACTTTTTTTTTCAATGGGGGGCGAAGCCTTCACTTTGAAATCGAGGAACTTTCCTTATGTTTCTCTGGACCTTTAATCATTGGCTGGCTTTGCGAAATATATTGTGGAAGCAGATTAGCCTCGAACTTTGTTTTAGGAATACATTACAGTGCAGGCTGGACCTTTAATCATTGGCTGGTGTATTCTCTTTTGCTTCTGTTAGCACAAACTGGATGATCTGCAGTCTATTCTACTCAAGGGCACTGCCTGACTGAAACAAGTAGCACTGAATTTTCGCAAGTGCTGTGGAGGTTAGTAATACTGATACAATTGGTGTCGCCTCAGAAAAGATCACTGTTTCATTTTTTTTCCTTCTTAGAACAGCTGATATGAACTGTGGTCTATTCTGCATTCACAGTTTCGATTTTACAAAAAAAAATGAAAGAGAACACGAAATGTTGGTTACCTGTAGACAGAATGCTGGTTATGGTGAAACATGAATTCCTGTGGGCAGAAGTTGTGGTTTCATGTGTCCTGTGAACTGGATGATACCCTGCCTATTGTACAAAAATATGCTAAGAAAATTGTGGTATGACACTACTTAAAATTTAGGCATAAAAGATACTATGAAAGTTGTACAAAGATAACTATTGCTCTGTTCAGCTTTTGCTTTTGTCGTGGCGTATTGATTATTTCATCAGATCATTCTGCTGACATGTTCACCACAACCTCTATATATGTACCACTATGAATCCATGCATGCATATGGATTTCTGAACCAAACAAAACTACTAAACCGCCGCCCCATTTACAGCTTTGACATCCTGGTCGTCGTTGGACTCGTTGAACCTGTACCACCGCGCGCACGCCACGAAGTAGACGAGGTTGACCGCAGCGATGGCGGCGGTGACGAGGTAGAACAGATCCACCCTGCCCTCGTCTAGGTCCTGCGCCAGCCATCCCGTAGTCCGCTGCACCACCATCACCATGAGCCCGCTGGCGTAGCTCGCTAGCGCCCACGCCACGCACAAGAGCGCCCCGGCGACGCTTCGCATGTTCTCCGGAAACTGACGATAGTAGAACTCCGTCTGCCCGATGGCGCCGAACGCCTCCGATAGCCCCACCAACACCTGCTGTGGCACCAGCCAGAAGCACGACATCGTCGAACCGATCCGGCGGCGGCGGTGCTCCACCGCCGCCGATACCAGCATCGTGGCGACGGAGAGCGCCAGCCCGATGCCAATCCGCTGGAGCAGGGTGATGCCGCCCTCGCGATTGGTGACCCGGCGGACCAAGGGCACCACGAGACGATCGTACACCGGGATCCACAGAGTTAAAGTGAGCATCTCGAAGACGACGAAGGAACCCTGCGGGATCTCGAAGCTGCTGCTGGCGGAGATATGGCGGTCGGTCTGCGCCGCCTGGAACACGGTGTAGTTTCCGAGCTGGACGAGCACCACGAAGTAGATGATCCCAGAGACCCAGATGACCACACCGGGAGGATGCGCGCCAAGCACTTCACCTCCTCCACCTGCTGCAGTGTGCATAGCCGCCACGGGTCCGCAGACGCGTTCCTGTCGGCGCAAAGCGCGTCGTCGGGCGCCCTAACGGCCGCCCTGTCGAGGCACGTAAACTGATCGGTGTAGGCAAGCTTGGAGACGAGCTTGCTCCGATGCGGCGGGTCAAACAATTGTGAGGTTATTGTATTAGGTAATGCGAGGCGGCGCTTGCGGGCGGCGGCGATGAGAACCTGCGTGAAGCTGGTGAAGGGGCTACCCTCGGGGCGGACGCGAACGTAGAGGCGCGTTCCCATGAAGAAGACGACACAGGAGAGGCCCATGAGCGCGGCGGGCACGGCGAGACCGAGCGCCCAGTTGACGTTGTTCTGAAGGTAGATGATGACGGTGGCCGAAAGCATCATGGCGATGGTGAAGGTGAAGTAGTACCAGTTGAAGAAGCTGGCGATGCCACTGCGACCATGGGCAGTGCGTGAGTCAAACTGGTCGGCGCCGAATGCCAAATTGCACGGCCGGATGCCACCGGCGCCAACGACCAAGAAGAAGAAAGAGGCTAGGAGCGCGGTGAGTTGGTCGCCCGAGGGGCCTTGACATTCTTGTTTTTTGTTGCAGGTGGGAGGGTGGAGGGAGTGGAGGGCGGCGGTGAGGGTGAGGATGACCATGCCGATGAAAGAGGAGATTGTGGAGGCGGCAAGGGTGCTATAGCGGCCCAGGTAGGTGTCGCTGATGAAGGCGTCGACCACGGTGGCAAGGTTGCTGGTGCCGGAGAAGACGTTGAGAAGTGTGGCGGCGCTGACGCTCTCCATGTGGTACACCGTTGTCAGGTACACTAGTAGGTTCGACAGCGTCCCCATCGTCCCTAGTTTCTCGAATGTCTCGTTTCCTGCAGCAACAAACTGAATTCAATTAAATTTATTTCCTCTCAGTGCAATGTTTCTGATTGCTCACAACCAATTCAATTTAATGAACCACTAACTAGGTAAATTAGTTAGCAAAATCTTCTCACATACACCAACAAATTAAAGCATTGTCACGGTTACAAATTGCCTATAGCTAGAATTACCGGTTCAAAATAAAATCGGACAAAGAACTGTAGTTTTATTAAAACTAATTCTAGATGTTTGCCTGGTTCTAAAGAGATATAGTAAACATATATGCAAGTACCTTTGTCCTGAAACACATGGACTTTGCAGGAAGGATGCAATCAAACTTCTAGATATTTGACCACTAATTAATAAGGAACTGTATATATGTTACTAGATAACATCATACCATTACATTTTTTTCGTTAAAAATGTCTTATATGTGTTATGGGAATTTTATCACGAGATCGTGACAAATTATGTCTCATGGCGCGACTATTTTGTAGCCGTGTGATTGTTGTGCAACCTGCACCCACGTCGTTGAGATGGTGCCGGCGTCATGTAGACGTGGAGGTTGTTGAGTTCATCATGCCATAGCGAGCGACGTCAAGCGACCGGACAACCATTTTTAGTACTTACAATTTTGAACTAATTTGTACGGAGTAGCAGTCAAAGATGTTCATTAGAACTGTATAAAATCTAAGATGTGATACAGTATGGTTTTGGACTGATGGGAATGTGAGAAAAACAGGAAAAATAGAAAACCCAAAACCCGACATTGCCATTTCGAGAGAAGATAAAAATGTAAGTTTTTTCTTTCGAATTGGTAAAAGATGTAAGTTGCAACCACGTAAGGTTTTGGTTTCTTTTGTAAAGGAAGTTAGACCACCACGTACGATATAAAAAAAGCAAAGCCATTGTGGAAGGTATAACGAAGAAGGAAACCAAATTCGTTGGCAATAGTGGTTTGTCCAGCTAGGCTTGCAATTCTCATTGTAGATCATTTTTAGATAATCCACACACGACTCCAGCAAATTTGAAATTGATTTGCGTATACCTTCAATATCTTCTTTTGTGCTCTATACAAAGAAGGGTGCTCCCTCCTTTCCGAGGGAAAAAGGGAGAAAGATAATTGCACGCTTGGCAGCAGAGCTACTGATTTATGGGCACTACTCATCGTCTCAGTGAAACAAGGGGTACATGTGAGGCCACGGCATGGTATGAAACTAACTGAATTATTATTGTCACCATCCATTCCTACTTCTCCTTTAATGTTTGCTTTTGTGGGTCTATCAGATCAGATGGTACACTATTTTTTTTAGAGCAAATCGAAAATATATAGATATAGCAGAAGAAGAACTATACATAGATTCATGATGGATCTCATGGTATAATTGATTTTGCTGGCCGGTAGATGGAGCTTGGAAATGATGTAATCGCTTACCGATGACGTATGGCATCGCCTTCCACCCGCGGTGGTTCTGGACGGGCTCGCCAGCTTCGGAAGACGACGCCTCGGCCTCCTCCTCCTGCTGCTGCTGCCGCCGAGGCTTGGCGGCGTCCATCTCAACACCGGTGCACTAGCTAAGCAGAGACACTCACATAAGACTGAAGCTGCAGTGTGTGTGCGCGCTGCAGCAGCTAGCTAATGTATAGGAAGCAATGGAGGAGAAGACGCAGGGTGTACCTACACGCCAGCTAGAGTATGGGTCCATCCAGTGTGATGTTGGGAGAGACGTCCGGCAGACACAGAATTGAGGAGAGCTTTCGGTTTTTCTGTTGGGAGAGTAATGCCTAGAGACTCTAGAAGAGTTCCGGCCCAGCAGTTGGCTGTCTATATTGGTCCATCCATCCAGTGTGATGCTCATGACTGATCACCAAACTGTTGCGTGTGCACTAAATGTCCTACGCCAAGCTACTAGCTACCTAGAAAATAAGGTAACCCAAAAAAATGTATATCTTAAAAAAATGAACATTCTTCCGATCCAAACAAGTAAATTACCATTCCCACAAATTGAAGAACCCTTTCGCGGTAAGGGGGATTTTTATGTATTTTGAACAACGAACATTTTCCCTTTTGTTTGGATTTGAAAAGTTATTCACCACAAATGCCAACAAAACGAACAACCTGCAAGTAGACCGTCATGACATTTAATGCGATTCAGGAACCTTCTTATAGTGCATCTCGATAACAACGGTGTGTTCCCTCCTTCTAGCCAGTTCAGATTTTGTGCTCCTGTGCACCAGTGATTCCGGTGGTTTAAAAAATCGGAAAAAATATTTACACGTTTCAAAAAATTCTGAAAAAAATATCAGATCTAGCCAATGATGTATTCCACAAACGTGCAAAATATCAACTTCAAATACTTTAGTATTTTGGGCTACACAAAAATAACAAAAGTGTAGATCTAAATATGTATATTTTCAAATCTTCAAATTTATCAGATTTTGTCATTTTTATGTAGCGCAAAATACAAAGCATCTGAATTTTAGATTTTACACGTTTGTGGGATACATCGTTGGCTACACCTGGATTTTTTTTTTCAGAATTTTTTGAGACATATAAATATATTTTTTTGATTTTTTAAAAGCACCGGGATCACTGGTGCTCGGGTGCATAAGACACTTTCCGCCTTCTAGTTTTCAAGAAAAATATTCTAAGGATCAGAGTGGTCAACTGCCTAAATTTCCTAATGCACAAGTTAACCCCAATACGAATTCAGCTTATCTTGTGATAAGCACACAAACAAACTGCATGATGCAAGATGCAACCTCGTGGCGTTCCTCCTGATGTGAGAGTTGTTGTTTGCAGCCGAACAGATTTACCAGCAGGACATTGTTGGTTTGAACACAGATAAAAAATATGAAAAACGTGGAAACTATGTACACATTGACGTCTCTACACGAATATATGGGCAAATCAAGCTTTCGTGACTAAGCACTGGGGCGAACTTCAGGTCCAGACGTCCTACGAGGCGGTAAATGGTCTCTACTGTCATTGTCATTGGGTCATACTCCCTCAGTTTTTTAATATAAGATGTTTTAACTTTTGTCCACATGCACATGCACACAAATGTATGTAGACACATTTTTGTGTGCATGTTCACTCATTTTAGTGTGCATATAGACAACATGTGTACCACCTAAAACATCTTATATTAAAAAACGGAGGGAGTAATACCCTAGCACCTTGCCACTGCTAAGGAGCAACCTCCCATCCGTAGGGTCGACATCCAACAGTCTAGTCTCCTCCGACGAGTACTGATTCCAACACTCTCCAAGCTCTACTCTGCACCCAATTGACCATACGCCGCCTTCCAACATCCATATGTCCATGGCGTTCATGATCTCGTCCGAGTCCGAGTGCACGACACAAAGATTACCATAGAGCTCGACGATGGACGTGATTTGATCATATTCACATCGGGGCCCTTCCAGCACCTCGAACTCTTCCATGCTAATGTCCAATACCAATAGTTCACATCATGAAGATGAAGACTTTGACCCAAGATTAGGATCCACCATCCAGTAGAGTTTGCCATCGGCGTAGGCAGACTGCATTTCTGCCACTGGTCTGGGCGGAGGTCTGATTCGTCTCCATGATTCTGTGTCTGTGAGATAGACATAGCACTCCAAATGGTAATCTCCAGTACTCATGTTTCTCTCGTGGTACACGAGACGCACTAGTACATGCCTGTTCATCCTTGAATCATACCCTAGTCCGATCCTACCGTCGAGAAAAGAGTCACGTCCATCGGATCTAGATATACCTGCTCGTAGTAACCCATGGTAGGATTGCATATGAAATCCCAAGAAACGCCCGGTCCGTTCGTGCAGCTACCGACAACAAGATCGTGGCATGGTTTGGAACAAACCACTCTGCAGCTTTCGAGGGGCAAGAAGTTCAACGTATCTATCTGCTCTATCTCCCCGTCACAGCATTCTTCGAGGGGCAAGAAAAGGCCGTCGAAAGGCGCGATGAGGGTGATCTGGGGCCTCCTCTTGCCAATGTTTGCCTGGACTGTGGTGTGCAACTGCACGAATCGATCGCTCCTGATCATCGCGCCCCAGTCTTTGCACACCCGCCTCAACGGAACAACCGAGTGTATCGGCAACCACTTGCGGATTTGCGACAAAGCCCTCATTGACGACGAAGAGAAGATGATCTCCTCACTTGGACGGCCTACGGACACAAGGCTCTCCTCCAACAGACCCACGGCATGAGTGCCAGAACGTATTCTTTTGTTGAAACGATCTGTCAGCGGCGGCGGTGCGAATAGGATCTTCGGCGCACCGCCACCATCAAGGTCGACGTCCACCGTGAAGACCATGAGAGTGCACGTGGCGAACAGAATCTTCTTATGTCGTCAGTCACCGTCGTGATAGATTTGAAGTGGAGTGATCCGGTGACTCCTGTAGTCATAGTTGGGCATAGCTTCTGACCAAGCTTTCTGTTGGATGCAATAGAGCTGCTCCCATTGCCCTCTTAGCCGGCGCCAGAGGTAGAATTTTGTGTCAGTACCCCTATAAAATTCATCATGTAGATAATGAAGGCACAAGCATCCATCCAGCACTGCCAGCTCGAAGCTGACACAACGATGTAGGCCCGGCGGTGGCATCAGCGAACCGAAGGTCTCGTCGGAGACGTCGAAAGTGAGGATGCAGTCGCCTTCGAATTCGTTCTGGAGAAAGTGCAGGCGTCCACTAAAGAACACAGCCGGCGCCACCGTCCATAGACGCACGGTGCACGAGGGAGGACGGTGAGCGGCGGGCCTCCAGTGCGCGGAGCCCTGGCCGATCGAGAAGACCTCACAGGTTGTGACAGCGTCGTCGGCGTCTTCTTCGCGGAGGTAGAAGAGCCGTACCACCTTGTGTTCCTTGGCAGCTGAATCGTAGCCCAGGCCGTAGGAGACGCTGTTCGTGTAGGTGCCGGGACGGTGATAACCCCCAAGAGCAAGGGATCACTGTAGCACCTCTCAATGTGGAAGTAAGGTATCGATCCGCAGGAGCAAGAAGGAAAAGTTATCTATTCCCTACAACTAAAGTGTCACAAGTTTTAGTTGATTATGCACTAAACAAGTTTAAGGAACAAGGTGGTTGATTTAATGGATGGAAGTTTGATGTAACAAGGCAAGAATGTGGAAGTGTCCCAATCCTCTTCAATGCAAGAGGACAAGACAAAGGTTTTCTAGGATGCTTGGAAATAAGGCCTAGGGATCATACTTTCACTAGTGGACACTCCCAACAATTGAATACATAGATATTTCCTCTTCACTTTGCTACTCTGAACTATTCTCCCGTTGGATAGAAATACCAATCTACTGCGTAGGGCTACAAGAGCACACCTTAAAGTCTGAGTGAACAAACACCACAATATCATAGAACACCAAGACCATCGTGTAGGGCTACAAAAGCACACCTTAAAGTCTGTCTTCCACATCTAGGGAACCCCAAGGTCACTATGAGTGCCCCAAAATAGTACTAAACAAACACCACAATTTTATAGTGACATCCAACACAAAGAATAACTCATGGTAAGTATTTCTGTAACCTTTAGCCTAAGAGTCACACACGGTGCGCACACTGTCAACTTCACACCATGGGACAAAGGTGACTCCGGAAATTACATTAATAAAACCACTTGAGTAGCACAAACAATGAAGGAGAAACATCCATGAATTCAATTAGATTACAAAGCTCATGATCACATAAAGATCACATCATGGGAGAGAGAGATGAACCACATAGCTACCGGTAGAGCCCTCAGCCCCGATGAAGAACTACTCCCTCCTCATCATGGGAGGCAGCAACGGCGATGAAGATGTTGATGATGAACACGCCGGAGGGGGGTGGAGCCCTCCGGAGGCGATTCCGGCGGCGTTTCCCCCCTCCGATCTTCTCCGGCGGCAGCCTTCTGACTCTCTGTTTCGTGGTTTTGTGTTTCTCCGCCGCCTCCTTTCGCGAAACGCCAGGGGACCTTTTTTATAGGCGTTTTTAGGTCAAGACGGAGTCGGTGGACGAAAAATCGACGGCACGGAGCTCCGAGGTGGAAACGAGCTGGCCCACGCGGCCATGTACTTTAGGCCGCGTGGGACCCCCCATTTCCAGCCTGTTGGGCTTCTGGTCTTCAATTTAAGCCCATTGCGTTCGTCTCGAAAATTCTGAACCGTGCTCTTTGACCTTGCCCTTTTTGGAGTCCCGAAGCTCCCGGAAAGTCTGAAACACTAAAAAAGACGTTTTCTGGAAAAACAGGGTTAATTCCAAATAAATGGGAAAACTATGAAGTATTCCCAAAATCATTATAAAACATTGATATAACCCTTATATGATGCAAATATGATTGGAATATAAGCAATTAAAGTGCAAAGTTCATGTATGCATTTTACATGCATCAACATCCCCAAGCTTAATCCATGCTCGTCCTCGAGTATGAAGATGATAAAACTAACATGGACTTTGCAATTTAATACTTAACAATGAATATCAAAGATGATTACTATTGCTACATATAGTCAAATGATTCATTCTTCAAAGGAGTAGCAATATGCAAATAGTTTATGAAGTGATATCAAGTATTCAAGACAAGGATGTTCATGATAGTTCACAAAGTGTAACATAACAGATAGTAGTATGGACCACATGTATGCATAATGATAAGTATGGACATCCTACATTGGTCATAGAGTGATGATGAAAATCTGAATATGTGGTGGACACTTTGGAAAGATGAATAAGTGAGTAGAGGTAAAGCATGCATAAGTTTCATCTAACTCCAAACTCTCTACTTAAGTTAATGATTGCAATGTGGTAATACTTGGTGTCAAGCTCTCATTCCCCTATCATAGCATCTTGAATGATTAAGTTTAATGTGAGACAAATATGAGTAGTGTGCTTGACAAAGTAAAGGTTGATGTCTCATGCCCCTTGAATACAAGTACCTACACCATGATTACTCAACTTAGGAAACAAAGCAAGTTCAAGTTATATATCATTGTAAGTAATAATAGTATCATCAAGAGCGTCAACTGGGGTACCTCTTGTCCCAGGATATGGAACAAGCCCATATCAAAATGACAAGACAAACAAACAAGATGAAAAACCTCAACACCCTTTTTATTTACCATTGGAATAGCTTTTTATTGTAAGGTGTCATAGATAATTCACCATAGCATGTAAGTAAATTTCCACCATGAATAATGCATGGCTTAGATTAGCGGCCCAGGCGTCTCTCTAACCATTTATACAAACTCATTTAAACTACTTCATTTCCACCTCATTTCACCATGATAGCATCCATAAACAAAAGTACATGATATCAACTAAATGAGATGAAGGAGCATGTTGAAAGCTTTGCATGTGACAGCACATATGGGCTAACTCCAACCTCGAACATTTATCAAGCCACTAGCATCATAATCTTAATCACAATGGGTCATGTTTTATTTATGCAATAGTAAAATGTGCATCAAGTTCGTGAGAGCTATATAACCAACTTTTCCATGCAATCAATAACATAACATTTTCATTCAGAGGTATAGATAACACAAATATCATGATAACATACTCGGAATAGCATAAAGCCAATAGGTAGATATGGTGGACTCACTGGAATAACTTTGGTTGAAGGTGTTGGAAACAAGTTTTTGCTTGTTGGAGTTTTTGGGCTAGCAAAAGGGAGAAAGTTGACCATCTAGATGCATGCATGAGTGTCCATAGAACTAACTAATCCATGTTAAACCAAGTAAAATAACAATCAGCACCAAAACATGAATAAGTGATAGCTCTACAAAAAGAATTTGCAAACTATTACTCATAAACAAGCTCATGAATCATGCAACTATATGTATCATTAAAAATCAAGTCAAACATCCCTTTTCCCAATCTTATAAAAGCATCCAACATATTTCAACCCATATTTCCAGTAGCTCTCTCATATATAATTGATAGTGTGGTGGTCTCTCAAGACTCAAACAAAAACAAAAAACGACGCTCCAAGTTTATGCGATAAAGTGTTTCGATCGAAAAACAGAAGTTGGACGTGTGCAAACCGAGAGTGTGTAGGTCCAGCGGGGTTGTCTTCACATCCCCAAGCTTATGGTCTTCACCATCCTTGGATAGCTCTTGGTGCATCTCCTCCAATCCCTGTGAAAAAACTTCAAAACACCGTTTCTCCCATCTCTTTTCTGTGGGGTGCATTAATAGTGATAAACAAATAGGTTCCTTGCTGCATATAATCCTTGAACAAAAATTCATATGAATGTCCAGAAAGTGTATAATGTTGTATGCCTACTCATAAACTCAATTGGATCAAAAAGATTCAACTTAAAAGCTCAAAGCATGCATCAAACAAAATGGGACAGAATCTGTCCAGAAAAACAGCAGCAGCAAAACGTATTTTTCTACCCTACCAAACTTTCTCGAAAAATTCCGAAAAAATTCATGCATACAGAGGATGAAAAGTTGCAACTACAGTTCAAATATGAGCTCATTCGGAGTTACAGAATAAGAATTAAAAATCATACCGTGCACTGATTCGTGCAGGAATAAAATCTCCGAACGCTATAAGCAACTTTTCAAACCAAAATGGGTAAAACTTGGCACTTTATTAAAACTCCAGAACTAAACTAGACACAAATCTCTTGTTACAGCAAGAGGACACAAAGAAAAATCACACACAAAAATAACCGGGTTGCCTCCCGCAAAGCGCTTTCTTTATAGCCATATAGCTAGGCTTGATAGTTTTAATGATGCTCCATAGGAATAAGAGTTGAATATAAAAGAGCATCAAGAAAAATATCAAACACATTTAAGTCTAACCCACTTCCTATGCATTGGGATCTTGTAAGAAAATAAATCAATAAAGCACAAAGTGACTAGCATAGGAAGGCAAAGCAAGTGCAACTTCAAAATTTTCAACAAAAAGAGAGAGACTTAATATTATTGAGATATATGAAACCGTGTCTCCCTCTCTCATAAGGACCAGTAGGTTTTAAAGTACCCAACAAATAAAAGCAAATCAAGAGAAAGGCCAAAACCTTCATCATAAAGAGGATAAATTTAGTAACGTGAAGATTTCTATAACCATACTTTCCTCTCTCAAAATAATTTTCAGCGGCATCATGAATAAAATCAACAATATAGCTATCACATAAAGCATTATTATCATGATCCATAAGCATAACAGTACTATTACTCTCCACACAAGTATAATCAATTTCATTAGTAATAGTGGGAGTAAAACTAGCACATCCATCATTGTAATCATCATAAATTGGAGGCATAGAATAATCATAGTGAATTTTATCCTCAATAGTAGATGGACTGAAAACATCATAATCATCATTGTAAACATCATATATAGGAGGCATATTATAATCAACATAAATTTTATCCTCAATAGTAGGTGGACTGAAAATATCACAATGATTATAATCATCATATATTGGAGGCATAGTATCATCAAAGAAAATTTTCTCCTCAAAACTTGGGGGACTAAAAATATCACATTCATCAACAGCCACTTCCCCAAGCTTAAACCTTTCCAGAGCAATAGCAATAATGGTGTTCAAAGAATTTATAGTGATAACATTGCTACCATCATGCAAATAATTTTCCATATGTTTTTTAATTTTCTCTTCAAACACATCATGTCCTAACTCAAGATAGATTTCATAAAGCTCTCTAATTTTTTTTTTCCATTTTCTAATTTTTTTTTTCCATTTCTCTAATTTTTTTTTTCCATTTTCTAATTTTTTTTTTCCATTTTCTAATTTTTAATTTTCTCTTCAAACACATCATGTCCTAACTCAACGATGGCTCTGATACCAAGTCTGTAGGGACCCCTCGTACCGAAGTCCGAGATGTCCACGTTATGTAAAATAGATCACGATCCCAATGATCAGTGCATCGCGATCCCATAACCAACATGGTATCCAGAGTTACATCATTCAAGTCGTACGAATAAAAGTCTTACAACACAAAGTGGTCACATGACCAAGTCTGCAAATCATCGTCGCGCAGGACGGAATTAACTATGATACAGCGGAAGCTCGTGGTTCGCGTCGACCCTCGTCACAACCGGACGCATTCCCACAGAGCAGTTGACCGGTGACACTCAGTTGGCGTAGTCGTCGTCGTACTACTCCTTCTCGTCGTAGACCTCCTCGTTGTAATCTGGACGTTCGAATATCCAGGGACACAGCCATGAGTACAATTACGTACTCGCAAGACCACCACCAGGCTTAAGTTTTCATGATAATGCAAATAAAACGTTTTCGAAAAACTGGGATAGCTGCTATATTTGACTATAGGTCTTAGTTTTCGTAAACGATGCTTTTAGACATAGAGAATACGACATCTCTATATCTTTGTTAAAAATAAGCATTTAGAGATAGAATTCTCTTTTGTAGAGATCGTCGGAACTATCTCCACTTCTTTGTAAAACATTTTGTAAAACTTTTCAAGGACACTAGGATAGGGATGCCCCTTTTCTCTTTTCCGGATTCTGACTGGTTGACTCCCCGAGACCAACCATTTTCTCCCAATTTCCGTACCTCCCAGATACCTCCTTGATGTCTCCTTTCTCCTTTGCCGAAAACAGTTTCTTTTTAAAACATAAAATGCCCATACGCCTAGATCGGGGACCTTTCCAACCGTCCATGACCGCGGACACGGCTATTCGAATAGTTTTACACTCTGCAGAGGTGGTGCACTTTCACCACACCAAACAGTCATTCCGCCGTGATCACCACGGTCCTCATATGACAGTATGCGGTGTTTCGGATAACATGATCAAAGCTTTCCACTAATCCACTCTAGTACAGAGGACTCCCGCTAGGTTTGTTCCCCTCGGCACCGTGTGCTCCACTAGACCCCTGGTCTCTCTTAGGACGCCACACCGCCACGGCAGGGGATCCAACGTAATCGTCCGGCGCGGGTCCATCCGCATGTGTATTGCCTCGTACAGACGACAACCCGGCTTCGAGGGACTCTAACCCTTATAGAAGTATGAGACCTTCCGCACTAAAATGGACAAGCTTCCGGCTAAGCCCTACCCATATCAGGTAGTGTGGTTGCACGGGTTAATTGTTCGGGCGGCCGCTAGGGCAGTACTTTGTTTTTCAAAACATCTCCACCTCAGACTGCTCCCAGCAGCTCGGGTTTTCACAAACTCTCCGAATGCTCCCAGCACTTCGGGTTTTCATAAACTCTCCGAATGCTCCCCGCACTTCGGGTTTTCATAAACACCTCCATTTGCTCCCAGCAACATGGGTTTTGTAAAATACTTTCTCGCCGATCGCTCCCAGCGACTCGGGTTTTTCCTCGGGAAACATTTTACCAAAGACCAGGCTCCCATCCTATAGTTTTGAGATAAGGATGTAAGGATATACTACTAGAAAATATAATTTTCTTGATAGCGCCTTCAGTAGAAGACTTCTCAAGTGAAGACTTAATTTTTATAACAGCTATCATATTCTAGTAGATAGCTTTGGCCAAACAATATTTTATAAAATAGTTTTGGGTGGCAAAGTGCCACAGAGAAATAAAACATGCATTATTTTATTTTGAAAACAAAACATGCTTTAATGAAATAATAGGATTTCAGTAGGGTATGGTGAGGTGGCTTGCCTTGCTTAGCAAAGTGTCCCTGATCTGGTTCTGCTTCGTAGACCTGTTCAGTTTCGACGTACTGTTCCTCCTCTTGCGGATCTAATGTACCGGAAAAATAAACGGAACTACCGTCACTCTAAGAAGCGGGTTGACAACAATCTAAAGTAAATAAACAAAACAGCAAGCATTGCACAAAACACTAAGCTAGCTAACAAGAGCAAGCGATTCACTTAGTTATACAACCACAACCAGAAGGTCCATAAAGCTAAGACAAACAACAAGCACCCCTAAGAAGGTGCACACAACAACCCTAATAGTTAAATTCTAAAGCAAAACTCCACTTAGGGTGGTTAGGTCTCTTAACAAGGGCTGTTACCGTAGTTTAAGAAATATTTCAGACCAAAGTATCTCTTTAGTTTCCAGGAAATACTTCAGACAAAAGTTAAGTTACTAATTATTTTCTATTATTAAATTTTTCCACCAAGTTAAGATAGGGATATTAACAAACTACTCATGCTAGTATTAAACTTAAGGACTACCAAGTTCATCTTAATAAGGCAAACATAATAAACCACGCAACCAGGTTTGGCAACTAAAATACCACTTATTATTTATTTACAAAATAAGGTTAAGGTGATAATTAGACAACCTTTTTGAATCATTTTCAAAAAGTAAAACTAAACATCACTAATAAACTTAAAACAACCAGTAACTAAGAAGAGTTTTATTAGAGAAGTTTACTTTATTCCAATAATCACGTACTTAAGCACCCAAGCAAGATTAATTTATTTTATTTCCTTAGGCACTAATAGCATTTCACAAGTAACTTCATTTTGTTCTTACTTAAGCACTAACAGTACTAACATATTAAGAACAATATTAAGTAGTGATCTACAGCACCTTAATATTCCACAAACAACAAAAGAAACAATTTCATAAAAGACCCAATATTTATTTTATCATTTTTAATAGGCAGAAAACACCATTTTTAGAGTTTATTAAGTCCAGGGTGTTCTGTTCAGCCAAATATTATGAAAAGCTAGATTTAGGTTCTTTATATGAATTAGAAACTACTGCAATTGGATTTAGTCCAAAATCTTATTCACAGAAATTTAATTAAATGCTAGAAAACCCTACTGGTCCAAACTTCAAACACATGTCATTTCAAAACTAAGCATCAAAAACACATGAGGGTAATTTCTACTGAAATCTACTGTCCTTAGCATTCCAAAACAATTGGATTCACTCAATTTGGATTTATAAAACTCAAGATAAAATTAGATCTTTGATTCAGACCAGTGGCTGTGCAGTAATTTTCATGCGCACACAAATTAATATTTTTCAGATCTGCAAGTTGGATGTGGTTCTAAACTCATTCATTTACCACTGTGATTTTTGGTTTGCACATATATGGAGTTTAACTATTTTATTTTGAATTAAAGCTGCAGTACCGAAACAGACCTACAGGAAAAGAATAAAACTACCGGAAAAAAATACTAAAGGGTCAGATCTGGAGCTGGGCCGTTCCGTGTGAGCTGGGCCGGCCCAACACGGTGCCGCGCGCGCGCCCGGCGCGGAAAACGGTCAACGACCGGGCTGGATTCAAACGCGGCCGTAGATCCTCAGATCTACGGTCCACCGTCATCGTCCCCAGCCCGACGGCGCGCGTGGACGAACCCGAAGAAGAAGGAAGAGGGTGATGGCGGTGTGCTCACCCAGGGCGTCTAGGGTTCGAGTGCGAGGCTGGGGAAGGTGTGGAAGGCTCAGGGGAGGCCTCGGCTACGCACGGTCTCGGCGGGGACGCTCCATGTGCGCGGCTACGGCTCCTCCTCCGAGCTTCGGTCGAGGACGAGGGCGTTGTGCTCCAGCACCTAGGAGAGAAATGGAGGACACGGTGAGATACCTCTCGTCGAGGCGCGCTCGGGAGACCAAAAATGACGGAGAAAGAGGGAGAGAATCGCCGGCAAGAGCAGCTCGACGCCGGCGGTTGCCGAGATGCAACCTTCTTCTCTCAGGGTGCAGAGGGCTTGAGCTCGGGCGTGGCTTCGTGGGAGAGCAGAGGGGTGTGGTGTGCGTGTTCTGGGAGACAGAGGGATGAATGGGGAGGCCGGGGTCGAGTGTGGGGCGAGCTCCCCCTCTTCTAGGGTTTTCGGACCAGGGAGTCAATGGGGGTGGCGTGGGGATCTCCTACTGGCTGGCTTGGGTGGTGAGGGAGTGGGCAGGGTAGAGGTGGTCGGGACGACGTGTCTTGACCAGTAGGGAGAGGAGGGGTGAGCTCCCATTGGCCAACTAAGGAAAAGGAGAGAGGTGAGTGGTGGAGAAGGAGATGGGGGATGACTTGTGGGGTTTAGCTGACTAGGATGATCCTCCTGGGCAGAGGGGTGAGAGGGGGGGTGGTTGGTGGAGTGAGGAGAGGGTTGGTTTTCGGGTAGGTTTAGAGTTTAGGCCAATTTCCACTTTTGTTTTATTTCTTTTATTCCTTTTTTTCTATTTTATTTTCCCCTAAATCAACCAAGCCTAAATTTAACCACCACACAATGCTAAGCAAAAACATGAGTGGTGTGACCTAAAGGTGAAGAAACAAAAAGGTTCCTAGACTAAAAGATAAAGAAATAATTTTAAGATATTTGCAAGTTGTGAAAAAAATGACCAAATGGTCACTGATTTGAGTAGGCCTAAACACCTAGATGGTTTTGTGCTAATCCAAGTTTTCAAACTATGAAACCCAGCAAAAACTAAAAATAGAAGTTCCAAGGAACAAGATGATCAAGTTGCATGTCAAAAATGGCACAAGGGTTGCTTAATCTAGGGCTCCAGATTGGCTAAGTTTTAACAAACAAGAAGATCATAGTCACTAAAATTTAAACTAGAATAAATTTTGTAAAAGTGCTCCTCAAAGTTTTCAAGCAAGACCACAGGCTAAAGAATTCAACTAAAACAACCAAGCAAGAGTTGACAAAAATCAAACAAAAGTTTCTGCTATTTTGGAAAAGTTCTAGATTAATACCACAATTCTAAAAGAGGTAAAACATTCCACTCAAGCAAGACAAGCAAAACAAACATTTAGATACCAAATTAAAAACATGTGCATCAAATGATGCTACAATCAATCAACACATGAATACTCATAAAATAACAAACTCAAGTCAAGCAATTCAAACCCAAACAAATAACAATTCAATAATTTCCATAACATGTAATATTATTAGGTGATATAGTGATCCCACATAATCATGACAAGATGATGTTAAAAATTACCTCAACTCATATTTTGCTATTTTTCAAAAGGCTTGATAAAAAGAAACATAGGAGTAATATATTTCCAACTTGTATCATTTTCAAAAGGTGTTTTGAAAACAGGAGTTTTAGAATAAGGTATGATGATCCTTGCAACACATCAAGGTTTTAAGAAATAAGTAGGAGATATTAAATCGATCTCCATAGCTTTGGAAACACTTAGATTTTTTGGAAACTTCTACTTTCTAAAATAGTAGGCTTTTGGGGTTGTATTTAAAATCAAGACATCCTTGAGAAAGGGCTTGGCCAAAATAAGGTTGGAGAAGATGTATTGATAATTCTTGTCATGACATGATCACCAAAAATTAAATGACATGTTAAATTAGTTGAGTTCAAAGGTTAGGGTTTTCAGTGGTTGTTAACTCAATCAACAAAGCAGACAAAGTCAAACAGAGAAATCAGGAGTGAAACACAAGCATTAGTGAAGCATTTCAAAAAGTTTTTTGTTGACTCTGATTTTTGGCTCCATAAACTCTGTGTTTTTTTCTAGCTTCCCAAAATTGGGGTGTTACATAATGCCGTGATTTTGGCACGACAACATTGGAGTGAAGGAAGTTGTGTCACGTAAGGGGCGTTCTGTATGAACCCTAGAAACAACGAGTCGTCTAGTTCCTTCATGATGATTTGGCTATTTGCACTTATGTGAAAGTAAGATGTGGGAGTGTGACGGTGGTTGGTTTGTAACACAAATGTATAGATTGGTCGTATTTCAATGGTTAAATTGTCTTTTCTGTGCAATTAGTATTCTTACTTTTTTATCATTAAAATAGCCATGAGAATACATTGACTAAGCAAGATCAACAGAAACGAAACACACATGAAAATCACTTACTAAACAAACAATTACAACAAAAAATTGTCTAAAGTCAGCTTCCTCTGGCTCCCTCTTTGCCACCTCGATGTTTCTTTATCTTTTTTTACAAATTTGTAGAAGACATAAATTTAGGAAATGTATTTAATCATAAAGGTTTTGAAGAGCCATCCATTCCAAAACAAAAAACTAGAAAAAGGTGGCGGCCCAAAATGCAAGAATCATTTTATTGACGAGTAGATGATGTAGGTGTAGCCCGAGGCATGGCCTTATTACTCCGTGCTCTCATGGCCCACATTGCACAGCCACGCCCTCGTCGGCCTGGCCCAAAACGAAATTCTGTGGACCTTGAACGCCCAGACGGCCGCTTCACAAATTACAGCGAAGAAACAAAACAGTTTTTCATCAAAAAAAAAACATTTCTCAAACAAAAAAACGAAGTGCACACAAAAAGCACGATACTTGGCTAACCCCTGTGAATCTCAGCTAATCACCGTGCAATTGTGCAAATCGCACATGGACACGCATCATGCATTTGCATCCGACTCAGGCCGCTCGAGATCTGCATCTCTGAAGCCGTTAGACAGAAGTAAACTCTAAATTTATCCCACAGCTCCAAGCATGCCGCAGATCTCGCGCCATAACCTCAACTAACCCCACGGACCACGGTGCCACACGTGAGAGAGCGAGACGCAACATCTACTTAACTGTTAAGTTCTGTCATAGAGAGTACAGGCGAAAACGTGAAGGAAAGTCCCAACACGTCGAGCTCGATCGACATAACAAAACTGTTTGCAATTAAGTTAGGGGGCGATCGCGCGTTGAGCCGGATCGATCGCGGCTGTACCGGACACGCGGAATATTCTGAGCCGGAAATTCGCATAGTTAGTTGGCTACCTGTGTACTCGAAGACGCAACGCAAAATGATAGCAACCGATGACAGCGGCGTCGAGTCAGCGACCTCGTGGGCGCTCGGCATCTTCTCCCGGCGTCCAGCCCCCGATTCCGCATCATTCCCAAATTCCCACAGGGCTTTGCTTGCTTGCTGGCTGCTGACTCCTCTGGTTTAAAGCTCAAGCCACCTCTCTCGGACCACCATTCTGCTGGGCTGAGCTGAGGTGAGCCGAGATCACAAAGGATGAGCTCCGGCGGCTGCTCGACTTGCCTGGAGACCATCCTCGCCGCCGTGCTCCCGCCGCTCGGCGTCTTCTTCCGCTACGGCTGCTGCAGCGTAAGCAACCCGACCACCGCTCCCTTCCTAATTGATTCAGCTAGCTCCACATTAGTCGTAGGCTCGTAGCTACTGATTTGCTGAACTATCCTCTCCGTCTCTCCGTGTATGTACAGTCGCAGTTCTTCATCTCCCTGCTGCTGACGCTGCTCGGCTACGTCCCCGGCATCGTCTACTCCGTCTACGTCATCCTCAAGACGCCGCCGGAGCCGCCTAGCATCGACGGCGACCGGCCCTACTACATCCTCGCCTGAAAAGCTTCTTCCTGCATATACATAGATACTGCTCTAGAGCCTTCTGTATACTGCAAATTTGTGGCCATTGGTTGGATTAGAGACGACTTGCAGGTTGTTCGTAGCTAGTTGTTCGAGGAGATTATTGGTGTAGCGGCCGGTGGTTGTACTTGTAGTATTCTTTCTTGATTGTTTTGGATTGGTGGCGTGCTGTGAAATTGGTTCGGTTGTTGATTCATTGAGCAAAGAATCTTCTTGTTGCTGCTGGCTGGCGATGCTGGGAACAGCTACTGTATTTTGCAACGGATGGGTGTGTCAATCACGTGGTCAATGTCAGATGCATCGATGCGTACAAACCGAGATCTGTGTTGGACTGGTGGTTAGCCTGATATGATGTGAAATAAGCCGATATATTCAGTGATATGATTTGAAATAAGCCAATATAATACAGTGACTGAATTTTATTCTGAGAACAGATGATGACTCTGTTGAGAGTTGAAGACCTGACGTCCTGACCCCATTTGATTGTGATCCGGACAAGTGTGTACGCCAATGCTGAGTTACAAGGATTAATCTTGATTGATTACTATCGGATGACTTCATGGCTAACCACTAACCCGTGTCTGTGGGTCCTTTTGAGAGACAGGACGCTGAGACGTTCTTGAGAAAAAGAAACACTATGGAGCTCTGTTCAGACAGAGTTGGAAGTTATGCGGCTCCCTTCTTTTCAGTTTGTAAGGTCTATAGTGTTTTTTTTGGTTAATCAAAAGTTTACAGTTGACTAAGCCTACAGAGACTAATATCACCTTATGCAATACACTATCAATATCACTCGATCCATTAATAATGCAATCATTTGATGGTGTATTGGTGTATATATACGGTATTCTAAATACAACTATTGTTTTTTAAGAAACTCTCTACGTGAATCTCAGATCCATGTCTGAACTCCGAGCCGCATACAGGATTGCAGTTGAACATACTGACAGAACCACGCCGTTGACTTGAGGCCGAATAAACAGTGTCTTGCTAGATGGTCTGTTTGCCTGCAGCCAGTGCTGCTTGAAACCTCCTAATTACCCTAATCAAAGAACTAAATATAAAATAAGCAAATGCTATCCATGTGGTCGATTCCACTACACGGCATTTTGTTTGTTCAGAACATGTTGCCGGTGGACTTTCTGTATTAGAGATTGT
The DNA here is from genome assembly GCA_947311845.1 of Poa pratensis. Classification (NCBI taxonomy): domain Eukaryota; kingdom Viridiplantae; phylum Streptophyta; class Magnoliopsida; order Poales; family Poaceae; genus Poa; species Poa pratensis. The sequence goes on from CAMZMU010000070.1 coordinate 6,482,392, forward strand.
GCTATGTTGCTGGTGCCAGGGACGTGTCTCATGTGGTCATGTGGATGTGGTCGACAATAGAATAATTTTTTAGTTAATGAATTTCTTTAACTAAATGAACATATCAACTAAATAAAATCTATAAATTAAGTTTAGAAGGCCTAAATATTTTAAGGACAATAGAATAATTTTTTAGTTAATGAATTTCATTCCGAAGACCATCTCATCGAGTAGCTTTGCTGAATGTGTGACCAAGTTTCCATCTGTGTTTTCAGAAGATGTGATGCTCGTTGACCTGCCCCACGTGGACAGGTAAGACACACCTAGCCACCTGTTTCCAAACCGAATGTATGAACACCAATCACTAATTAACTTATTTTAAGGACAAGTGAAGGAATATTTAGTTAATGATTTTCATTCTAAAGAGTGTCTCAGCAAGTAGCTCTAGTGAATGTGACCAAACTTTTGTTAGAGGATGTGATGCTCGCTGACCTGCATCGCCTGGAGAGGTAAAACATGCCTAGCCCCATGTTTTCAAACAGAATGAATGAACACGCGTCACTAACTTGCTAGATAGCATTATTTTTTATTTGTGATATTGCTTAAAATTTTCTCATTAAATGCACTTCTCTTTAATAAATTGCATGGATAATGCATGCAAGCTATCAATGTGGTTAATTACATTACCATTCCCCGTGTTTGTCACAACATGATATCAATGAATTTTTTTTGTTGTCTTGGTAACAGTGCCACGTTGAATTTCTAAGTTGGCGTAGGACTACATGAAGAATGTTCAGAATTTATAGAAAGACTGAAAAATAAGTTTTTTATCTCTCGGAACCAGGGAATTAAGTTAGAACTGTTGTAAATCAACATACTTTTTTTAAACTGTAAGAGTGCACGTATGTCGATGCCTAACTATTGACCCTCTCTCTTAACAATATCAAAAGACGGGATTTAAGGAGAAAGTACTAGTTGTTACTCCCTCCGTTCACATATACTTAGCATTTTGAGCAAAGTACATATTCCAAGGCGAGGTTTGGATGAGCTACTTTAGATAATGGATGGACTAATTTACCCCCAATGCAGTCCCACACGCACATGATGCCATTAATACATGCATGTACATCAGCCAGTAAAGTTCATGCATGCATACTCGGTGGCGGAGCCAGCATGTACTCTCTCCGTTCCATTTTAATTGACTCACATATGTCTAGGTATGGATGCTACATGGAACGGAGGGAGTAGCAGTTGGGTTCATATGAACCCAACAAAAATTGATTACTCTCTTTATGATCACTATACATTTACTACTTATATCTACTTTAAACCTAGTCTTACAAAGCAGTGAACCCAACAAAAATGTTTTCTACCTCCGCCTCATGCTCCTCGTCGCCTCGCGTCTATGCAATTTAATGTCATGCATGGTCAGCCTGGGGGCAGATTAGTAAGTCAAGTACAAAACGCTAAGTAAAAGGGGAAATCTTTAAAAAGCTAGAACGCTAAGTATATGTAAACGGAGGGACTATATAATTAGAATTGTCTACCAGTTTAACATAAGCTTGGTATTCTTATACTCTAGAGACATCGCTCAAGTTATTTGTAATATCTGTTCACTCTAGAACACTGTACCAAGTTTTCTTATATTTAATAATACTTTGGAAAAAGATATATGAAAAGGCCATATGATAACACAAGTTTTCTTAGATTCATAGGTGAATCCATTGTAACAAACTTTCTAAATCATCTCAAATAAAATAAACACAAGTATTTTGACAAACTAAAGTTTCAGTTCACTGCTAAAAATTATTCCTTGACACATACTTTATGATGACTAATATGTAACTTAATATTTCCGTGTATGCGTTGGTAATGGCTAATAAAAGTAAAAATAATATTCAAGATCGTATGTCGAATAATGCATATCAAGACACACAATAAATCTTTAATGACAAGACGAGTAGTAAGAAGTAAAAAAGTTTAGTATGAATGGATTGGTTTGGCTAGTATTAGATGACAAATCAAAGCGTTGGTTTTAGATTGCACACCTTTATGAACTCGGATTTTGCAGTTATAGATTCCCATATTGAATAAAGTAGAGCAATCAAGATATGTTCATCTAGGGCCGGCCCTGAGGGGGGTCAGGGCTGGTGCCCGCCCCGGGCCCCAGAATCCTAGGGCCCCGCAACGATCTAGATGTGTTAGGAGACAAGCTCTATGAGAGACATCTTGGAGGTTTTTCTCCAGTGCATTCTAGGTAGGAGGAGAAGAAGGAAGCTTCATGTTGGTTGCTGTTGTTATTTTCTTGATTTGGTTAGTAAGATAAGATGTGATTTTCCCTTTAAAAGCTACGCGGTGATAACTCGGATGGGAGTAGGACCGATGGGATAGAGTACGATCAAGGATTGCAACACACAATCGAGGTGTATATGTTTTTTAGTTCATGTTTTATTTTCCCTAAAAACACTTTTTTGCCGGGCTGAAAACGTGTGCAATTCTTATGAACCTATCGCTTTGTTGCAAAGTTGTTGTATTGCATTGTTCAAATATTTGTTTGAGTAAAGATGTCTCACAACTTATATTGTACTCAGGCTGCAATCTTGCATTAGGAGTTAGTAGTGAAACCATGGGCTCGGAATAACTAGCTCATTTTACTTGTGAATTATCAGTTCCTGAACTGATAAGATCATGTACAAAGCCCACTAATCAGGCTCGATCAAGAAGCTGGATAAGAGTTGGTTCAGACCCGAAATAAAAAGACGGAAGAAACCAGCAACCCAAACCGGAAATGAGTAGAGACTGATGTGTCAAAGCCAACTCAACGAAATACTAGCTAAGGGCGGGATATTTCTGAGGGAAAGGTAAAATCAAAATCTGACATAAGGCAAAATCAAAAATCAACTACGTGATGATCGATTAGACACTCCCTAATTTAAAGTCGGGCATCACCCATGCATTTTATTAAAAAAAGTTGTTCGGGAACAAGATGCTACAGCGTGTTATCATCCAAAAGGGGCCTAATTTGCTGGTAGAGCAGACCAGGTTTTTTTCCTTCAAATTGTTCAGAAGATTGACAACAAAAGGAAACAGTCACGTGTGCATGCCCTACGAAATCAGTCGAACACGACGAGCTTCTGGTACATCGGCCCGGCGATGGCTTTCTCCATGACGCCCCTTGGAGTCATGGCGTCGACGGCGCCGTCCAGGAACAGCTTCAGCATATTCTTCGAGAAGCCACTCACCATCGTCACCCCGTTCTGCTCCGCCGTTACAGGCACGGACTTCGAACGCCGCAGGTTCCAGAAGACAATCTGCGGCACGGCGGCGCCATACCCGGCCTCCGAGTACTTCCTCGTAATCGCTTCGTAGTCCGTCTCCCACGGCCTCGAAGACGCCTCGTCGAACTCCATGTCGCTGAAGACGAACACCTTCTTCACCATGTGCTCTGGCGTCACGTTGCCGGCAACCGCCACGTGGAGGAGCTGGTCGAACACGGCCTGGAAGTCGGTGTTCATGCCCCAGTCCATCTCACGGATGAATTCCGCCTTCTCCGAGAGAGTGTTCCCCTCGATGTGGTGCAGCTGTGGGTGCTCGCTGAAGGTGATGACGCGGTGGCGCCATGGCTCGTCGCAGAGCTCGGAGAGGAGCAGGCCGAGCGCAATGCAGACGTCCATAGGGCGGCCTTCCATGCTGCCAGACACGTCACACACGGCGAGGCAGTTGTTGAGCTTGCCGAGGGCCAGCAGATCATCCACCATGCGCTTCCACTGCAGATCGGCGACCGCATCATCGTCTTCCAAGGCGGACTCCAGAATCTGGTGCGGCAGCAGGGCACCTGCCGCGATCTTCTTCTTGCCGGACTTGACGTCGGCGAGGTAGCTGTTGAAGCGCTCTTGGTCGTACTCAAGGAAGAGGTCCTTGTAGTTCTTCATGGCGACGGAGGCCACGCGCGTGTACACCACTTTCCCCCATTCGCGCGCCGAGAGGAAGATCTCCGGGAGCTGAAGGGCATGGCGCAGCGGCACGTACGCCTCCTTGCTAAGGAGCTCGCGCGCGCGGTAGGCGTAGTGCGCGTCCGGCAGGTCCTCGGGGAGCTGGGACGCCGAGCCCTTGGGGAAGAGGCGGCGCGCGATGGACTCGCAGAGCAGCGTGGAGCGGTCGTAGGAGGTGTCGACCGACGGGCACCACTTGGAGGCGAGCGAGAGATCGAGCTTGCCTTCCGCGAGCTTCTTCATGTCCTCGGAGAGGAGGTCGGCGAACAGATCGGCCGTCATGTCGTGCAGGAGGCGGTAGTTGGGATCCCGGGCGTACCTCTCGACGGCTCTCGCCGCGGCGTCCGCGCGCTTCTTGTGACGCTCGACGGCCGCCTGCATGGAGATCTCCTGGTCGCGCTTATCGTTGGCGGCAACGCGAGCCGCCTTCGTTTCCGCGGGGCGGTGGACCACCTTCCTCCGGCGGCGCGTCGTACTCGTACCACGTGAGCGGGTACGGGATAAGCGGGCGCAGTAGTCGACGATTGTCCTCCTTCCTCCTTGCAGGGCGGCCTGTTTGCCGGGGGTCCTGGTGGACACGCCGCCGTGGATGATGCGGTGGAGGAGCTCGGGCAGGTCCTTGAGGTAGCCGAACTCGGCGACGGGGCGCGCGTTGAGGGCGAGCGTGGCCGGGTGGGCGTCGTGCATCCAGAGCGCGGCGGCGTAGAACCCCTCCTGGTCAGACTTGCCGGTACCGCGCACACCGCGGAGGTTGCAGGCGAGGCGGAGCGCGGTTGTCGGTTCTTTGGCCCAGACATCGGCGAGAAGGGAGGTGACAGACGAGGGCGGGGTTCCGGGGACGACATGGAAGAAGAAGTCGAGGCAGGGGTCGCCCGAGGTGGCGAACGTCGGGGAGTTGTTCTCCGTACGGGTCTTCGCCGGTGGAGTCGGGGGCGGCTTGTTGAAGTTGGCGTCGAGCAGGTCCAGGAACTGGTCGCCGGTGCTGGCGGGCGCAGCCACCGTCGCCGCCGCCGCCGCCGCGGCAGCGCGAAGGCTCTCGGCCGACGGGCCGAGGAGGGTGTAGGAGGCCGCCCTGCGGCACGCCGCCACTCCTGCCGCCGCCGCCATTGGTGATCGTTTCGGGTGAGGGTTTTGGCTTCTGGGTTTTGGGGGATTTTTTATCGTGAACAGAAAATAAGTAAGATATGGCGTGGTTTGTTGTGGGATTACGGATTTTGTTGGGGGGGGGGGGGGGGGGGGGGGGGGGGGGGGGGGTGAACTGTGGTTCGTGCCATTTCATTTCTTATGGAAGGTTTGCTAAATAAAAGCGAAAGTGTTCTTTGCTCCCGAGCTCCAGTGCTCCCACCAACTTAAAAAATTCGAAAATCATATTTATATGATTCAAAAAATTCTAAAAATAAATCTGGGTGTAGGCAATAGTATATCCCGCGAACGTGTAAAATTTCAACTCCAAATACTTTGTATTTTAAGCTACATAAAGATGACAAAATCTGGTAAAACTTAGAGATTTGAAAATAGGCATATTTAGATCCACAATTTGTCATTTTTGTGTAGCTTAAAATACAAAATATTTGGAGATCAAATTTTGCACGTTCGTGGGATATACTATTTGCAACACCCAGATATTTTTTCAGAATTTTCTGAAACCCATAATAGGATTTTCAAAAAAAATAAATTGGAGGGAGCAATGGAGCTTGGGATCAAAAAGTCTCTACTCTGGAGTGAAGATTTTTGGCTCCCGGTTCCAGTGCTCCCTCCTATATAAAAAATTTGAAAATCATATTTATAAGTTTCAAAAAATTCTGAAAATAAATGTGGAGAGATCAATGATATATCCCATGAACATGTAAGATATCAACTTCAAATACGTTGTATTTTGAGCTACACAAAAATCACACAAATGTGGATCTAAGTATGCATATTTTCAAATCTCTAAATTTTATCAGATTTGTTCTTTTTATTTAACCAAAATATAAAGTATCTCGGATTGAAAATTTACACGTTCGTGGGATATAGCATTGGCTACACCGTATTTTTTCAGAATTTTTTGAAACTCATAAATATGATTTTTGATTTTTTTTTTAAGTGGCAGGAGCACTGGTGCCCGGGGGCAAAAGACAGTTTCTGCTAAACAAACCCTTATCCAGGTTTAGTACGCTTATTTATCTTGGAGGCACTGGTGCCCGGGGGCAAAAGACAGTTTCTGCTAAACAAACCCTTATCCAGGTTTAATACGCTTATTTATCTTGGAGGCATTTGGTTTTCAAAGGTGCAGTGTACATTTCTTTTTCGACTGCCTCTCGGGTGTCAAACTGTCAATAATATATTTTCAACAACAAAAAATGAAATTATACTTTTTAGAGAGTCGTATTGTTTTTTTAAAAATAACTACATATTCCACTTTCGACTAAACTCAAATTACACTTCTCAAAATTCGACTCCGTTGTAAGAAACCACAGGCAATTAGGGTTTACAAAACCATACTACATTATGCAAGAACAAAGGAGGGTTTCTTTCTTTTTCGTGGAAAACAAGGGAAGGTTTCACTAGGCTTGATCATCTCACATTGTCAGTATTGGATCCCGTATCAAGAGTTCTTGACCAAACTTTGGCCCTTCAAAAGGCTTCACATAGGTCGTGGTCTAACAAATAAATTACTTTTATTTAAAGGTTCCTCGAAGAATTTTGTGTTGATTGCTTGAAATCCATTTGGGTTAGCAAATTAGAAGTATATGCTACACCCTCAACCTGGATTTTCTAAAAGCTCCGTGAAGTACCTAAGTAGGCCAGGACATTTACACAATCTTCGAGATTACTGAAATATTTAAACTATATTTCAATACATGCATATACCAAATGTTTTCGACACACCAGACTCCGCGAGATAAATACCGAAAGAAGTATCTCAACAAATTCGAAAATAATATTTTCAAACAAAATTCAATACAAATCAAAGAATTCAAAAACATCCAAGACTTACTAAATAATTCTAAAACTAGAATACATATTTCACATTTTTATTAACTATGGCTAAAAATCTTTGAAATATGACTGAAATATGTTTGACATGCCTACATATAAATTAATTGAATATGACTTAAACTACTAAAATATGACTAGAAGTTTGTTGGTACTTATCACATGGGTCTAGTATCGAAAACAAAAATATAAATACAAAGATAGTACAAGAGAGGTAGTTGTGCAACGATGTAGTGGATTCTTTATAAAAGAGTTTGCGGCTACTCCCTCCATCCCAAAATTTAAGGCGTATTAGTTATATTCAAAGTAAAATTGTTTGAAGTTTCCGACTTGAAGAAAAAGTTCTGACTTGAAGAAAGAGCCTCTTATATTAGTGGTGAGAGAGTATACAAAGAGCTCACCTTCATTGCATGCACATGTTATATTTCCTTATAGACTTCTATTGTGCACAGGAAAGGTGTGAATAAAAAAAGTTGTAAGTTCCCCAATAATAATTTGAATTTCACAAAATGCTCTTGAAGTTCCTTAGATTGTGGAAATTCTATTTCTTAAAATATTATGCCGGGGTGAGAGGGATCAATACTGGAAATTTGTGTTCTTTCTGAAATTCATCTAATTTTTTGGAAGTTAATACTATGATTTCTATAGTTCATCGCAATTTTGTTTTGAAATTTCTTAAAGTTTGTGCACACTCCTATTCTCCATTGTCCAAAAAGAAGGTAATGAATTAGGAGGAACTATTTGTATTCATTTCAAGGGGAACTTATAAACTAGCACCCACAAATCTATCGTGGCTGGTAGTTACAGGTGTAGTTTTACTTGTTGATTCATTTTCAAGATCGGTGTCATGCAGTAAACTGCGATGAAACAATAAAATTTTTTGTAAAACGAAAGGCCTTAACTACGATGAAACAATAACACACCAGACTTTATAAACGGAAGGTTTACCACAGGTTCCAAAAAAACAAAAAAACTAATCGGGAACCGACAAGCTCAATTCTTACACAGGAGATGCATAAAAGAAATCAGCAGAAGCCAAACCTAGCAAATTGAGTCCTGAGAGCTTACTCAACAACCTCAATTCTGCATGTATGAGATCATATTAAATATGGAGCATAGATCATTAGAAGAGCCATGTCGAATCCACACTTACGACGGAAGTTTGTTTTGACTCATTTTTCTCAATTTTTCTCTTTGTGTAAGTTTAATATATGTTGCCTGGTAACTTGCACTAAACTCATCTAAAAAAACTTGCACTAAACTCCCCCAAACTCAGGGAATCTACGAGGTATCAACTCCGGTAAAATGCAATTCACCTCTAAACTAGAAATAGTGCATCTGTGGTTGCATTCAGTGCATGAGTGCAGTCTGCAATTTCTGAAGGTATTCTTTTTTAGATTCTCAGGGATCGCTCAACGGTTCCATTAATTTATAACCAAACCATAGCGTCTCATACATCATGCCCAGCGACCCGCAAAATGGCAAGCTATTACATGGAACTGGTTTTTCCTTCAGAAGATTGGAATTCACAAAATGGAAATTAGAAAAATAGGGAAGTGTTCCCCGGTTCCATTAATATGAAACCACGTCCAAGTTTCAGCAGTGATTTCTGGCTTCACAATTTCTTCAGTGTGAACGAATGTTCACTTTGTAAGTTGGGAGCCTCGATTTTGCATAATACTTATGTAAATTGTAGGAAGTTCTTCCACAGATTTATGAAATTACGCAGATTGTTGGAAGTCTAACTTGAAAGTTCTTTTTTGTGGAAGTGGATGGCATGACTTTCTAAAGTTATTCGCACATTTTTTTGAAATTTCTCATATTTGGAACACGGATTTGTGGCTCCCAAGCACCTGTGTAACCATTTAGAATTTTGTTTAAAAAATTTAAATTTCAGTTTGAAAAAATCCTCCAAATGTTTCTATAATACATATGCATGTTTTGTACGTATGTGCCAATTTACGGTGCAAAAAAGTCGTATTCTGAGCTATATAAAAAAATAACAAAATTCTGGAAACAAAAAAGGGAAAATAGTATGTTGAATCTGTCAGAGATTTCTCTTTTTTTGTGTAGCCGAAAATATAAGGTTTTTTAGACAAAACTTCCGCCATATCCCATATGTAGTATGTACGTAATGTGTATATGTATTTGTGTACCAAGTTTCATATTCTTTTGAAACTTAGAAGTATGATTTTCAAAAAATTCAAAAAAAAAAGGCATACTAGTGCTCGGGAGCCACTACGTATTTTGGTCATATTTGTGCATATTCCAGTTTCGTATTTGTCAAAAAAGACGATAGCAAATGTGGGAGGAACAGTTTGTACTATTCGTTTCAGGGGACAGTCCTAGACTAGAGAAGGTGCATTCACTACTAGAGAAGAGAAGGTGCACCCGGACGGGCGTGGCAGCAGCTCGGGACACCGGTAGGGTGTGGCTCCGCTAGAAAAATCGCGTTCCTGAATCGCTGCGGTCTGCTATTTCTTCAGAAGATCAGAGATTCAGAATTGACGAGAGTACGTGTGCCTACTCTTCAGTCGAACACGACGAGCTTACCGTACTCCCGCCCAGCGATGGCCTTTTCCATGACGGCCCTCGGCGTCATGGCGTCGCTGCCGTCGAGGAACAGCTTCAACATATTCTTCGAGAAGCCGCTGACCAACGCCACACCATTCTGCTCCGCCATCACCGGCACGGACCTTGAGTCCCGCAGGTTCCAGAAGACAATCTGCGGCACGGCGTCGCCGTACCCGGCCTCGGAGTACTTCCTCGTAATCGCCTCGTAGTCCGTCTCCCACGGCCGCGAAGACGCCTGGTCGAACTCCATGTCGCTGAACACGAACACCTTCTTCACCATGCGATCCGGCGGCACGTTGCCGGCGACCGCCACGCGGAGGAGCTGGTCGAACACCGCCTGGAAGTCGGTGTTCATGTCCCAGTCCATCCAGCGGATGAAATTAGTCTTCTCCCAGAGGGTCTCCCCCTTTACGTGGTGCAGCTGCGGCCGGTGGCTGAAGGTGATCACCCGGTGGCGCCACGGCTCGTCGCAGAGCTCCGACAGTAGGAGCCCGAGCGCGACGCAGACGTCCATGGGGAGCCCGGTCATGCTGCCGGACACGTCGCACACGGCGAGGCAGTTGTTGAGCTTGCCGAGCGCCAGCAGGTCGTCCACCATGCGCTGCCACTGCAGGTCGGCGACGTCGCCGCCGCCGTAGCCAACAGACGCCAGGATCTCGTGGGGAAGCAGCGCGCCCGCCGCGATCTTTGCCTTGCCGTCCCTGACGCTCTCGAGGTACTGGCTGAAGCGCTCGGCGTCGTGCTGGAGGAAGAGCGTCCTGTAATTCCTCATGGCCACGGAGGCCACGCGCGGGTACACCACCTGCCCCCACGCGCGCGCCGCCACGAAGACCTCCGGCAGCTCGAGCGCGCGGCGGAGCGGCACGAGCGCCGCCTTGCGCAGGCACGCGCGCGCGCGGGGCGCGTAGTCCACGTCCGGCAGGTCCTCGGGGAGCTCGGGTGCGGAGCCCTTGGGGAAGAGGCGGCGCGCGATGGCTTCGCAGAGCAGCGTGGAGCGGTCGTAGCAGCTCTTGAGCGACGGGCACCATTTCCCGGCGAGCGAAATCTCGGCCAACTTGCCGTCAGCGAGCCTGTGCATGTCCTCCGCTAGCATGTCCGCGAAGAGGTCGGCCGTGCAGTCGTGAAGGAACCGGTATCTGGGCCCCAGATTCTGGGGTGCCCGTGGTACCTCTCCACGGCCCTCATGGCAGCCACCGTGCGGAGCCTCTTGATCTATAAGGCCTCGTCGCGCGACATCTCGCGGCGCGGCTTGCGCGCGTGGAACCGGCCGAGGCGGCCGTCGTCGTTGACGATACGATGGAGGATCTCAGGAAGGTCCTTGAGGTATCCAACGTCGGCGATGGGCCCCGCGTTCAGGGCGAGCGTGGCCGGGTGATGCTCGTGCATCCAGAGCGCGGCCGCGTAGAAGCCCTCGCGGTCGCCCTTGCCAGTGCCTCGCACGCCGCGGAGGTTGCAGGCGAGGCGGAGCGCAGTGAGCGGCTCGGCGGGCCAGGCTCTGGCGAGGAGAGAGGCGACGGACGTGGCCGGGGTGCCCGGGACGACGTGGAAGAAGAAGTCCAGGCAGGGGCAGTCAGGGGTCCCCCGACGTGGCGAACGTTGGGGAGTTGTTCTCCGTGCGGGTCTTGGTCGGCGGCGGCTTGGACGTGGCCGGCACCTTCACCGCCGTTGCGTGTAGGGGAGCTAATGGTGGGCCGAGGAGGTTGTGAACGACGGCTCTCCGGGACGCCGCCGTCGCCATTGGGGATCGCGGTAGCAGGCCAGCTGGGTTTATGGTTCCACTCCAGGGTTTTGGGAGATTCCAACAAACGGGATTATAGCGCTATTAACTGCTCGGCGTAAATAAAGGAGGAAATTGCGTGGCCTCTGCGGTGAACTGAACCCTGAATTGCGTCTGCTTTCATGGAAAGTTTGTGGGATAATGGTTATCCTACAACCATCAACATGCAGCACAACATCCAGGAAATGGAAGATGAGCTAAATGACCAAGACAAAACTTTTTCATGTATATTTCTTTTTCTGTCAACAGCATCTAAAGATCTCATATACATTTTTTATCAACATCACATCCACGCACCCAATATGAGTCGTGCACCCCTGCAGCCAAAAGCACATTGAGAAAAGGCCACATAAATTGCTTATGGACAAGCATCATAATTATAAATAACGGATTCTTTCGAAGAGTTTACGGCTACTCCCTCCTTCCCAAAATATAAGGTATATTAGCTTTATTCAAAGTAAAAAAGTTTGAAGTTTTACTAAGTAAAATATTATCAGTATCTATACCCAAATAAATACACTACAGTTCATAACGTGTCCACTAATATTAATTGTACTGTAGATGCTGATATTTAAACTTGGACTACTTTTTAAAGTTCTGATTTGGAAGAAAAAGCTTTTTATTTTGGAAATGAGAGGGTATACCAAGAGCTCAACCTTCGGTGCGAGTAGATGTTGTTTTTTCCTACTAGACTTCTATACTTTTATTTTATTTTTACCTAGCCTTTGTGGGAGGGAAAAGTTATAACTAAAGTTGGAAATCCCCATAAGAATAATTTGAACCGACAATAAGATCGTGAAATTCCTTAGACTGTTGAAAGTCTATTTCTTTTAATATTATTTGGTGGGTTGGGGGGGGGGGGGGGGGGGGGCGTTTTTACCATACCTCCGCCCTGGGCACGTGGCCAAGCTTTGTAGTTCGGCTATCTCCGCCTAGGGAGTGGGGTGGGGGGCTCAATTTCTGAAAGTTGATATTCGTTTTGAAAGTTCATCTATTTTTCTTGGAATATGATTCCTTTCAGAAGTTCTTCATATTTTTATGAAGTTCTTAACATTTTTGCATACTCCTATTCCCATTTGTCCAAAATGACAGTTTGAAAATGGGAGGAATTATTTCTATTCAGTTCAACAAACACCTCTAAACTAGCACCCAAAAAAATTACTAGGCCCGCTACTTAGCCATGTCGTTTTCACTGTTGATTCATATTTCAAGGTTGGCCCCGTGCAATAAACTCGCATGAAACAGTAAAACCTTTTCTAAAATGAAAAACCTAATTGGCTTTTATAAATAAAGTCACATACAATAGGTTTGCCACAGGTTACACAACAAAATACAAAACAAAAACATATCAGAAATTTGCAGTCTCACATGGACGATGCATAAACAGGATCAGCGGAAGCCAAAACTAACAATTAAGTCATGAGCCTAGTTTACAATGTTCATAGCCAGCCTTTATATGTACCCCAGCTTGCTCAACAACCTCCAATTCAGAATGTATAAGTTCGTTTTGAATATGCAATCAGAAGGATAGTTGATGAAAATGCTTTCGATAGTCATCTTATTAGGAATATTCCATATTGTCCAACACATCGTTGCAATGCACACCCAAATAACCCTATGAGTGCAACCGGGCAGACCTTGCGCGATGGCGACGAATTTCACCAGCCCCAGTTGGGCTCCAAGAGCAAGTAATCAGCCCGCACACACAAGCCACATGAATTTAGCAAGATGGCAGTGAAAGAAAATGTGACTCATTCACACTTTCGCTAAACGGAATTTTGTTTTTAAATCATTTGCCACACTTGTTCCTCTTCATGTAACTTGTACTCCGTACTAGACTGGTGCGAAACTCTGAGAATATGCGAGGTAGCAACTCCGGTATAATACAGTTCCCTCTAAACTAGAGACAGTGAATCTGTTGTTGCATTCAGTGCGGTCTGCAGTTTCTTGAGAAGATTGAAATTCACAATTTCTTCACGGTGAATGAACGTTGGCTTTGTAAGTTGGAACCTCAATTTTGCATAATTCTTGTGTAAACTATTGAAAGTTCTTCCACAGATTTATGAAATTCCACAGATTGTTGGAGGTCTGATTTGAAAGTTGAAGTTTCTTTTGAAATTTCATCTAAATTTTTTAGAAGTGGATGGTATGACTTTCTGAAGTTCTAATATTTGTGAAAGTTTTAAAAAAAATTAGTATTCGTTCGATTTTTTTCAGAAAGTCATACTAATTTTTTCAGAAAGTCATTCTAATTTTTCCTGAAAGTTCTAATATTTGTGCATATTCCAGTTTCGTATTTTTCAAGAAAAGACGATACCAAATGTGCGAGGAACAGTTCATACTATTCGTTTCAGGGGAAAGTCTAGACTAGCGACGGTGCATCAGTAGTTGCATCCAGTGAATCGCTGGCTCGCTGCTGCCTGCAATTTCTTCAGAAGATTGAAAACAACAGAAAGCAGTAACGCACTCACGCTCAGTCACGCACGCGTGGCTACTCTTCAAGTCTTCAGTCGAACACGACGAGCTTCTCGTACTCCGGTCCGGAGATGGCCTTCTCCATGACGGCCCTCGGCGTCATGGCGTCGCTGCCGTCGAGGAACAGCTTCAACATGTTCTTCGAGAAGCCGCTGACCAACGCCACACCATTCTGCTCCGCCATCACCGGCACGGACCTCGAGTCTCGGAGGTTCCAGAAGACAATCTGCGGCACCGCGTCGCCGTACCCGGCCTCGGAGTACTTCCTCGTGATCGCCTCGTAGTCCGTCTCCCACGGCCGCGACGACGCCTGGTCGAACTCCATGTCGCTGAACACGAACACCTTCTTCACCATGCGCTCCGGCGGCACGTCGCCGGCGACCGCCACGTAGAGGAGCTGGTCGAACACCGCCTGGAAGTCGGTGTTCATGCTCCATTCCATCCGGCGGATGAACTGGGTTTTCTCCCAGAGGGTCTCCCCGTTTACATGGTGCAGCTGCGGCCGGTGGCTGAAGGTGATCACGCGGTGGCGCCACGGCTCGTCGCAGAGCTCGGAGAGCAGGAGCCCGAGCGCGACGCAGACGTCCATGGGGAGCCCGCTCATGCTGCCGGACACGTCGCACACGGCGAGGCAGTTGTTGAGCTTCCCGAGCGCCAGCAGGTCATCCACCGTGCGCTTCCACTGCAGGTCCGCGACGTCCTCGCCGTCGGTGCCAACGGATGCCAGGATCTCGTGCGGCAGTAGCGCGCCCGCCGCGATCTTGGCCTTGCCGGCCTTGACGCTCTCGAGGTATTGGCCGAAGCGCTCGGCGTCATGCTGGAGGAAGAGCGCCCTGTAGTTCCTCATGGCCACGGAGGCCACGCGCGGGTACACCACCTGCGTCCACGCGCGCGCCGCCACGAAGACCTCCGGCAGCTCGAGCGCGCGGCGGAGCGGCACGAGCGCCGCCTTGCGCAGGCGCTCGCTCGCGCGGGACGCGTACTGCGCGTCCCGCATGCCGTCGGGGAGCTCGGGCGCGGAGCCCTTTGGGAAGAGGCGGCGCGCGATGGCCTCGCAGAGCAGAGTGGAGCGGTCGTAGCGGCACTTGGGCGACGGGCACCATTTCCCGGCGAGCGAGATCTCGGCCAACTTGCCGTCGGCGAGCTTGCGCATGTCCTCGGCGAGCATGTCCGCGAAGAGGTCGGCCGTGCAGTCGTGCAGGAACCGGTACCTGAGGTCCCCGTGGTACCTCTTCACGGCCCTCATGGCAGCCTCCGTGCGGAGCCTCTTGAGCTCCAGGACCTCGTCGCGCGACATCTCCCGGCGCGGTTTGCGCTCGTGGAACCAGCGGGGGTGGCCGTCGTCGTTAACGATGCGGTGGAGGATCTCGGGGAGGTCCTTGAGGTACCCGACGTCGGCGATGGGCCCCGCGTTAAGCGCGAGCGTGGCCGGGTGGTGGTTGTGCATCCAGAGCGCGGCGGCGTAGAAGCCCTCGCGGTCGGCCTTGCCTGTGCCGCGCACGCCGCGGAGGTTGCAGGCGAGTCGGAGCGCCGTGAGCGGCTCGGCGGCCCAGGCCCTGGCGAGCAGGGAGGCGACGGACGCGGCAGGGGTGCCCGGGACGACGTGGAAGAAGAAGTCTAGGCAGGGGTCCCCCGACGTTGCGAAGGTCGGGGAGTTGTTCTCCGTACGGGTCTTGGCAGGCGGCGGCTTGCGTGGATCGCCGGTGGACGTGGGCAGCACCTTCACCGCCGCCGCGCGGAGGGGAGCTAAAGGTGGGCCGAGGAGGGTGTTGATCACGACTCTCCGGGACGCCGCCATCGCCATTGCCGATCGCTGTAGCAGGTCAGCAGGGTTTATTGTTTTCCGCTCCTGGGTTTTGGGAGATTCCAACAAACGGGGATTATGGTGCTAACTGCTCGGCGTAAATAAAGGAGGAAATAGCGTGGCGTGCAGGACAAGCGCTCTGCAGTGAACTAAACAAAAGTGCAAGTTCGTGGGATTTACCAGCAAAAAAAAGTTTGTGGATAATAATTCTAGAAACATCAACATCCAGCATAGCATCAAGGAAATGGAAGATGAGCGAAATAACCAAGTCAAAAACATTTTCATATACATTTCTTTTTCATGTCAAAAACATCTATGGGTCTCATATACATTTTCCGGTTTCTGTTTTGCATTCCAAGTCTACACATTATTACAGGGTTGATGGTATCCAGCCACCAGTTACAAAAATCCTAAGAGACAAAAAAAAGTATAGACAGTGAAATTAAGGTTGAAACTGTCATCTATGATCAAAATCGATCAGCATCGTCAGCAAGACTGGACTATTCAGAGGTTGTAACTTCATATGTCATACATAATTTACCTTCTTGCCCTGCGTCATGGTAGCCGGTGCCAGAACTGAACTTTACATCCTGGCAGATCATGCGTCAACCAAAACTCATCAGCATGAGCTACTCGAGGCTTGTTCAGGTCAGGCTTCTCGTAGCCACTTGGCATGGTCCAGAGTCCAGCAAGTTGATTTGCCAATGCGGAAAAACCTTGCTTGTTCTGTTCCGGTGTCACAAGGCTGAGTCACAATGGCATGCTGCTGGAATTGCTTCTTATGCCAAAGATTTTGCTGACACTCAGCTTTGCATATACCTCGCCAATCATCGGCACTGGCCGCCTCACAACGTTTGTGTTGTCAATACTGCCCTGGGGATTCAGCTACCCAACCATGCCGAGCTCATTGACATGTTAAGTATAAATCTCCCAGTAAGCTTAGTTGAAGAAATAAGTCGATGTGAGAACTTCTCTCACATCGAAATTTCCTTGTGCTGGACAGGGGGGAAACTCAACTGTCGGGAATAACGTCTGAAACTCTTCCAATAACTGGATTCAAGATTTCATGAAAAAGAGCATCAGAGAATAAGTGGTTATCATGAAACAGATGAAGAACAATGTATTGCTAAAAGACACTGGATAGACGAGTTCTGGCAGCATACATTTTCAAGAATTGGCATGCTGTAAAGCTCCACGAATTGCTCTCTCAAGATCTGATTCATTTTATCAACATCACATGCATGCACCCAAAATGAGTCGTGCACTCCTGCAGCCAAAGCACATTGAGGAAAGGCAACATAAATTGCTTAAGGACAAGCATCACAATCACAAATAACGAAAGTATAGAGCTTTTGAAGTCAATATCCAAAATCAACTTAAATTGCACTATATATTTGCTGTCTCATACATCAAAGAGATCGTGACGAAATTCTTTCACACTAGAAATACATCATATGCTCGTAGTGAGCTTAGATTCTGGCCACCTTGTCATTTGTGGACCATAAGAGGACACAAATTACTTCTTGTTTTGGCATGAATAATGGGTAAAAAAGTGTGGTTGAGGATTGTGGGCCCTTTTTTCAGCAAAAACATAATTTGAAAAATACCAAGACCAGTGAACTTTATAAAAATACATTTGGTGAGCCTCTCGCTCTCGCGACCGGTCGCGCAGAAGCCGCCTGCGGCGGCCGATCTCCCTCAGTCCACCTCCAGCTTAGCCGAGCACAGATCCGGCACCCTCTCAGCTTCTCTTTCCATCCACACCGAAGCCCATCGGGGTTCGCAACAGCAGCACCGTCCTCCGCGCCTGTTCCCGACCTCGAGCACACGCAGCTCTCTTCGTGTTGCTCTCCTCCGCCGCTGCCGCCAGCTCTGACCGTGGTGGCGGCAAACCAAAAATGGTGGGCGGGGACCTCTGGCTGCGCTCGACGCGGTGGAGTCTGGAGGCCGGGACAGCGGGCCCCGGCAGGTGGCGGCGGCAAGGCGCGCTCTGCCGTCACGGTGGCGCGAGGTGGAGTTGCGGCAGCAGCGGCGGTCTGGGCCCGCTCTAGGCCCGGTGGGCCCGGTGCAGCTGGACGCCGAGGCGGCGGCCCCTGGGCGCGGCGGTGGCGGCCTATTCGTCCCGAAGGTGGTGAGGCAACGTCAATCGGCCGCGACGGTGTGGCTGTTTGAGGCCTCCCGGATGCCGGGGAGGCAGCCTCGGACGATGGTGCTCTTCTTCGCGCGAAGCTAGGAGGTGGCTTTGCGGGAGGCGGTACTGGGTCCTGGCACCTAGTCTCGTCTGACACATCAGATCGTGGGGCTGGCGATGTGTGTGCAGGAGATGGTGATAGTGGTCTGGTGGGTCCCGAGCCTAGTTTAAAAAACCGGACCGGACCGGCGGTTGAACCGGAAAAAAACCGGAACGAGGCCCTCTCCGGTCTGTTAAGCGCACAGGACCGCCCCCGCGAGCGAACCGGAAAAAACCGGGTGAACCGGCGGTTTTTTCCAAAACCGGTGAACCGGACGGTTTGAGGCGAGCCGCCCGGTTCAATGTCAGTTCCGAAATTGCCCTCATTCGAATTGTTTTTTTGTAGAAAATGGGGGGGTAAACTTGGAAATCGAAGAAAACCTAGGTTTTCTCCAGCTTTATCCTTCCCGTGCTGCTCATTCCCTTATTCTGTAGTGTGTGAGCCGCCGCCGCCGCGACTAAGAGCAGAGAGATCGGCGCGGCGACGCCATGGCCGCTGCTTGAGAAGCTCTGCTCCACGGCTCCGCCTCCACGCCTCCACCGCTCCAGGCTCCACTGCTCCACGGCTCCGCCTCCACGCCTCCACCCGTCCACCGCTCCAGGCTCCACTGGCCGGGGCGCCGGTTGCAGTCTGCATCTCCGGCCGCAGGTCTTCCGTCTTCGAGCTTCCAGCCTTGCAGTTGCAGGTACGCAGTACGCATCTCCCAGTCCTAGTCCTAGGCCTTCTTATTTTCTTAATCTCAACATTCATGACCACGCCAGATGTAGTCTCTGACACGTCCGATTTCTTTGCTGTCGTAGCTAGCAGCTTTGTTCTAATAAATCTGGCAAGCCGTTCAATTAGCTAGCTTGTTCTGTCATCCGTAGCTAGAAACCATTGCACGTGCTAGCTGACTATATGCTGAGAATGTTTTGCATATGACCGTGGGAATGTTCTGCTCAACTGCAACCATAACTAGCTATAACTAAAATAAATAGAGAACAAGTGTTCGTGTATAACACCTTCAATTAGGTATTAGAGATAGAAATAGAATCAGATTGAGAAGCTCTGATGTTGTATTTGTATGCACTATGCAGTGGTAAATGGATTCGTCCGATACGCCTCGGACTGATGGCATCTCGGCTTCACAAGAGACTGAATCGTCGCAGGTGCAGCAGTCAAGATCGCGAGCAAAAACTGATCCAGCATGGGCGCACGGTCTGGAATTGGAAGCTCTTGTTGACGGAAAGAAGAAGAAGTGGATCCGATGCATGTACTGCAATGAGTTGTTCAAAGGTGGTGGTATTCATCGATTGAAGCTGCATTTGGCTGGAATAAAGGGTGACGTGAAGGGATGCCCCAAAGTTAGTGCCGAGGTTAGATATGAGATGGAGCAAAGTGTGGAGCTTTTTGCAGGGAAGAAGAGGAAGGCTGATGAAGAAACAGCTCGTGTTAGAGTCGATGCCGGTGATGATTGTGTGGAAGTATCACCTCAAGAGGTTGCCGCTAACACTCGAGCTAGTCGATCGAAAAAAGGCAAAGCTGCTGCTACATCAAGCAAGTCAACAACAAACCGTCCAGCAGATAGGTTTTTTTTATCTAGAGGGCAACCAGGTGATCAACAAACAATTAAGAGTGTGCTGCAATCTCAAGAACAACTTGAAAGGGTCGATTTAATCATGAATAAATGGTTTCTTGATGCACATATTCCTTTCAATGCAACTACCTCTAGATATTACCAACCTATGATTGATGCAATTGCTAGTGTTGGTAGTGGTTATAAAGGGCCAAGTATGTACAGAATGCGTGGCCCTTTGCTTGTCAAGAATGTTGAAGCTACTAAGAAGTTTGCCGAGGGATACCGGAAAGCGTGGAAGGATAGTGGCTGCACTATTATGGCTGATGGTTGGACTGACCGAAAGAGAAGAACTCTCATCAACTTCTTGGTGTATTGTCCGAAAGGTACTACTTTTCTCAAGTCTGTTGATGCACGGCTAGTTCAAAAACTGGTGATTTCTTGTTCAAGTTATTCAGTGATGTTGTGCGCTTTGTTGGAGTAGAAAATGTTGTGCATTTTGTGACTGACAATGCCTCAAACATGGTTAGTGCTGGAAAAAAATTAGAGGCTGAGTTTCCTTCAATCTATTGGTCTCCTTGTGCTGCTCATTGTTTAAATTTGACATTGTCTGATTTGGGAAAGCTTGAGATAGTGCAATCAACTGTAGCACATGCATCTAAAATCACTAGATACTTGTACAACCATTGCTACCCACTATTTCTTATGCGGAAGTTTACTAATGGACATGAGATACTTCGTCCCGCACCAACTCGCTTTGCTACAAATTTTGTTGCATTGCAAAGTATATTAAAGCAAAAAGATGCTCTTCGTACCATGGTTATTTCAAAAGAATGGACGTCAGCCCCATTTGCAAGAGAACTGAAAGCAAGAAAGTTTGTTGACCTTGTATTGGATCAACAATTCTGGAAAGATTGTGCTTCCATTTGTAATTTCTCAGAACCTTTAGTTCGGGTTCTAAGAATTGTTGATAGTGATGAAAGGCCAGCCATGGGATATGTGTTTGGGGCATTACATTGTGCAATAGAAGAGATTGAGAAGAGGTTTCAGAAAAAGAAGAGGGCAATCCAACAACCTGTTCTTAGTTCGATAGAGGCAAGGTGGGATAAGCACTTAAATAAAAATCTGCATGCTGCTGGCTTTTGGTTTAACCCAATCAACCAATATGATAAAGAGCTGATGACAAAATATCATACCACTACATCTGGTGTTATTGATGTTATTGAGAGATATGCAGCACATGATCCGGTTTTGCGCAAGGCTTTGACAGCAGAGATGAGAATTTTTAGAAATGCAGAAGGAGATTTTGGTCGGGTCACAGCCATTAATGATAGATCTTCAATGCTTCCTGGTATGTCATTTTATCTCCTTTATCCCTTCATATTGTTTTTGTAATTTCAGCACCTTCTTCTACTAACATGTATCCTATCTTTGCTATAGATGAGTGGTGGTTGACTTATGGCTGTAGTGCTCCAAACTTGCAAAAGCTTGCTATTCGTGTCTTGAGCCAAACTTGTAGTGCTTCTGGTTGTGAAAGAAACTGGAGTTTATTTGAGCACATACATTCCAAAAAAAGAAATAGACTTGAGCATCAAGTGATGAATGATATAGCTTATGTTCAATGCAACTCAAGGCTGGAACAGAAGTACGTTTTGTTGTTATTACCTACTTTCTTGTTTATTCCCTAGCTTATTTGCTATTTTTATATGGTTGCATCCTTCCATGCCATGTGTAGGTCCCAAATCTGCATAAGAAACTATGATCCAATTTGTTTAGAGGACATTGCCAAGTTCGATGAAGAATGGATCTTTGAAGAGGATCCCCAAGAGCTAAATGGGGAAGAAATTGATAGATACCGGAAAGGTTTGATGCCAAATGACACCGAGATATGCAATGCCATTGCCATGAATGGTACTGTTTCTCTTTCTCTTTTAAACTTGCCATTTCCTATTTCTGTCCATTAGTTCTTATTTTTAGCACATACAATTGTGTAGATGAGGCTCATTGGATTGATGATGAATGTGACATGGATGAGGCTCAAGAGAATGATGAAGGAAACTTTCCAACGGGCGACCAAGAACAAATTGATGGAGCTGTCCAAAGAGATGAAGAAGCTGGACGTGATGATGGCTATGGAGATGACCAGCATCATGGGAATATGACTGATTGGACCTTCGAATATCGTTGAGTTTGGTGCTACGGTCATAAACTTTAGGCTTTGAAATTAAATTCTTGCATGAATCATGTATGACAGCATGAGACTATGTCTCTTTATTTCTGGACCTGTTATGTTTGACACCATGTTTGAGAATTGAGACTATTTGCTAGTTTGCTACTCTGATGTCTGGTGATCTGGTCATCTGGTGCTATTTATGCATGCGTCAAAACTGAAACTATACTACCGTATGCATATTTGCATTGCTTTGTTCTTGCTGAATTGGTGGTTGAGTCTTGGGTGCTTGATACTTTATTTTATATTGCCAAGACTGAATTTAGTTGCACATATATTGTCATATTTATGTGTGAAAATTATTATTTTACATCTTAAAAACCGGACGGTGAACCGGTGAACCGGCGGTTCGACCGGTGAAAACCTGAACCGAGAGCCTCGCCGGTTCGATCACCGGTCCGGTTTTTTAAACTAGGGTCCCGAGGGGCGGTTGTGGGGTCTGCAACTCATGGTCAGGCGAAAGCCCTACCCCGGTTGTTGGCCGGGACCGGCGACGGCAACGCCCTCGGACGCCGCGTCCTTCTTGAAGGCGTTGTGGTAGTGGTGATTCCCTTCTCCGCTTGGGTTCTCCGGGGGAAACCCCAGATCCCACACGGGATGTGGCGAGTGCGGCGCTCCGGCGTCGTTGGCCTCTTGGGGCCTCGTCTTGGATGTTCCACCGATCAGAGGGACCAGTGGAGTCAGCTGGTGGTTGGCAGCGGCAAGCCTTCGTCTTCGGCTAGGTAGTGCATGGCCCTAGGGCCGGCGTGGATGTCGGAGCGGCGGCTCCGGGTTTCGCCTTGCGTTGAGGTCGCCTCCGCCGTGTTAGTGTCGGCTATGGTTGCTAGGGCGACATGGTCGTCGACTCATTTTGGGACGTGGCCTTGGGGCCAGCGTCAGGAGCGGCGGCTCCGGGTTTCGCCTTGTGGGAGGTCACCTCCGATGTGTTAGTGTCGGCTATGGTTGCTAGGGCGACATGGTCGTCGACTCATTTTGGGGCGTGGCCTTGGGGCCAGCGTGGTGCGTTGTGTTGTATGGTTTTCGGCCGGTTTTCCTCATAAACTGTCCAACTCTTTTTGACTTTATCAATCAAAGGCTTTGCTGAGATTCGAAAAACTATTTAGCACTACTGGCACAACACTTGCGAGAATAAATACCTAGATTATAGCACATTACATAGCAGCAAGGAAAGCAAGAAGTCCGCACCTGCCATTCATGATTCACCAAAAACTTTGTTTTACATCGACCTTATTTTTATCTGATTTTATATGAACAGAACATATTGTCTCAAGGACGATGCATAAAAATGATCGAAAATGCAAGGTAGAAGGTGCTTCCTGGATTCATAATTGCATACCCAGACCCCATTAGAAGCTATAACATTTTTCTTCAGGGCTGGTAAAGGTCAACATGGACATGACATATATAGAAACAGGGTGCGTGTAGAATAACTATTCTACTCCTTGGGAGTCAATTTAATTTTAGCTAAATGTAGTACTCCCTCCGTTCATAAAAGGATGTCTTAACTTTGTCTAAATTTGCATGTATCTATACACTAAAGCATGTCTAGATACATGCAAATTTAGACAAACTTGAGACATCCTTTTATGAACGCAGGGAGTAGATCTTAGGCAATAATCCAGTTCGTTTTACTTCCACTGGAATGACAGCAGGTTGGTCAGTACTGGGAGGAGCTTTGCCTAAATGTTTATGCTAGCAATGGAACCAGAAATCAGAGCATACCTGCAAAATGAAGACCGGCCTCTTTGCAAGTAATCGCCGTCATCATCATATGTGAACTATCAAGAGAGTGCACAAAATTTGGTGGAAAAGCTGCTTTCTGTCGTTGGACTGCAATCTGAAATTTTACCAGAAAAATTAACCATGATAATGGAAACAGGCAAGGAATCAATGAATAAAGTATTACTCACTGCATCGCCTTCCTTTCGTAAAGCCAGACATTGCAAGGAAGTTCGTATCTGCATGATAATGAAACAGATGACACAAAGTGTTTACAAAATGGCACTGAAGGCAAAATATTTGCAGTGTCTGAAAGCAATTGAAATTTTAACTTGAATGTGTCTCAACCATTCCTAAATGCCCCTTCCACAACTTGGACAAACTTTTTCGAAAGGATTATACGAGAAACTGAAGCAAACATGATCCAGATCAGATTACAATAAGCTCATGTTTGTATCCATGTACGAAATAATTGTGTTCTTCAAGTGGCAGTGCAGTGATGTTTTGAAAGATACATAATCAGCACGACATGCACACAGATGAGCAAGAATGCTCCCTCAAGAAAACAAAGCAAAAATGCACAACCAACACATATCAAGAATCCAGGTATAGTGCTTGCCTAGTATAGATATACAAAAAAAATGTGCACATATATTTGCAACAGCTGATAAGTAGCTCACCATATAGTTTTTATATTTCTTGTAGGGCTGAACAACGGGAAGACCAACAGCACTTGTCCATTTAACTGGTTGATTTTTTGAAGCAATCATCTATGAGGAGTTGAAAACACGGTCAGAAACTGTTGATGTCACCAAAGAAGCATGTACAGCGAAGTGTAGTGCCACAAGTTAAAACTGGATGCCTATCAACTTTTATATGAGTGGAGAAAATTATGCTTCAACACAGAAATATGGTAGCATACCTTTGCACAGTCACCAAGCCATGCCATTATACCACGGGCAGATTGGAACATTTGTCCTAGTGCATCCAAAGTTACCTTCATCAGAGATTCAAATGTCACAGCTTGTCCTTGTCTCTCCAACACAATCAATAGGGAGTCACAAAAAACACCAGTCTGTCAGATGCAAGTAAAGAACTTACCCTAGTAGCATAGCACGACACATCATACAGCAATTTGTCATCTGTAATGTGTCCTTTCTCTTGAAGTCTCTTCATAATCTGCTGGCGAGCACCGATAAATGTGACACCATAAACTGACGTCATCACCGTCTGCTTGACCAGCTTCCTATCCACCTGTAAGCTACCAACGTCCAGGTTTCAACTGTTTTGTTGAAGAAAGTACATGAAGAAGAATATTTCTTAAATTTAGGCAGAGGGGGGAGGGAGAAGGCTAACCTGATCGACTAAAGCCCTTGCTAATGGAACATTTGGGTCAGTAGCAGGATCCTTCGTCGAGTCCTCCCGTACAACATCAAGTACCCTTCAGTCATGTTTAAGCAAAGCATTATCAATTTATATCCTGAGTGCCACTTAACACTAGGAAAATGCTTTATGAAATCAATAATCTAAAAACTGAGTTAATTGTCAGATGCCACAGAAAACTAAAGTATAACCTATTAAGGTGACACAGAAGCTAAATATAATATGCTGAGGCAATTTAATAGTTGGCTAGTCTGTGGGGGCACCTGGCAGCTATTTCTGAGTAGATATCTGCAGGTTTCGCTCCAGGAACCAAGTTGACAGCTGCCGCACCCATCTGTACAAAACAAGTGCCAAATGTTTATATATGGATAGTTCCACTACAGAATTTCATGAAAAATAGCATGCAAACGAACAAAGATGTTTTGTAACCTGGTCAGTTACTGATAAATTACAGGCAATAAGAAATTTACGTTGAAATAAAAAAATTGACTGTACACTTGACCATAGGATTACATATATAAGCACTAAGTGTCAGTTCTATTTACCATATCACGAGTACATTAAAAAAAATCAGGACAAGTGATGCCCAGTTGGTATGAGGAAAACTTACATAGTCTCTTCCAAGAGCGGCGTAGTGTTGTAAGCCATTGCACGAACCATCCTGATAAATGAAAATGTGACCAACAATTAGTAATGTTATGATAAATGCTGGCTGGGCAGAGACATGTCAAACCAATAGCTGCCATATCTAAATACTGGAGTTGTGGAGCATCACGCAATGACTATGTTGAGAAGTTAATGTTGTTGTATATAGTGAACAATGTTCTATTCTCATCTAGGCTTAAAAAATTATAATTCTTCTTATAAGATTTAGTGCTTATGGATTTATGGTAGAGGAATAGGAGTCTAGGCCCAATTCCCAACAACAAGCTTCGCAAGGACGTATAACTTATTTTAGGAATATGACCTTCCTAAGAAAGTAAGAAAAATTGTGCAGTCAACTAGTAGAGAGTCTGTACATGTGCAAAGACTTTACACCAAAGCCAGCATAGCCTGATCTGCAGTCACAGAATATTTAAAACTAACAAGAATTGGTTGGTGTGCTCCTCCAAACTATAAGGGGTAACAGTGATAAAAGCCGCCTGGGCGAGCTATATTATTTGATTAACATGCAAGATTTACTTATACTAAGATAAAAGCAACTAAAATGCTCATATTTGATAAACTGATATTTTTAAGTAAAATAAGATATACTGAATGTGATGTACCAACAGAAGTATGTCATTAATCAACTAATCACAAAACTTATTGTGCAAATGTTGACACTTCCTCTATAGCAAAAGCATGACTCATTGACTGATACGCTCGATGCACATAATATCCAGCTTTAACCTTGAACAACGAAAGTACCTACGACTACGATATAGAGCTCCTATTTGTCTACGTACATTTACAGGTGATGGTTTAAGTAATGTTGAAACCTGTGCAAATGTGCAGCGTGCCTCATTCTCAACGAGGACAATACCTGATGAATGGGTAGATGAGAGACTGCACGATGAGGTGATGAACTTTTCAAGGCATCAGAAAGATCCATGCATGCAGCTAAACATTGAAACGGATCCTCAGCATTAATCCACCAACGGTTCCCGTCAACAGGATTTGCTGCTGAATCAAATATATCAGGCAATTGATTCTCCACAAATGCCAGTTTGCTCTCATGAGAAAGTTTTTCAACGCCTCCACCATATTTGTTAGCCAAATGTATCTTCAACCAGCGTAAACCAGATTTTCCAAGTGGCCGCCCTTCAGCATACTCTAGAACACCCCGGCATAGATCTGAACTTAGGTGACTCAGATGTGGATGCATAGGGTATGCACGACCACGAAAATCTAGATTATGAGGATAATAGAAGCCATCCTCCTCTCTCATTTTACGAGCAACCTATTCAGGAAGGTGGAAAAAGGTATAACGTTAGTAATACCATAACGTATTTAAAAAATTGACAGCAGTATCTAAGTAAGAAGAACGCCTCTTTGTAACACATACAGAGAGTTTTAGTTCTGTATCGCATCGTTCAGCATGCAGTTCGCGGTTAGTTTTATTTGTCTTCTTTAAACTCCACTTCCATTTCTGGATTTCATCTGGTTCCTCTGTTTCAGGTCGTTCAGGTAGAGGAACCTATACAGCACAAACATGTACTTAAAAACCAATGTAGCCACTAGAGCATATTATGAAAAACTGAAAGGAACAAAGTATTCACAATGCCATAATTAACCATATGCACTTGACTCACATTTTCCTTGTCAACCAGTCCTGCAATCCCCCCGCCACGACTCCAAATAGTCTCAACAACATCATGTACTCTTCTATTCACCCTCCATTTAGTACTCCCAAGGATATCTAATGCCTGCCAATATGACAATACTTCATAGTTCAGACAGCTTTCATTCAATAAAAATTAAGCAAGCACAAACAAATAAACATCAACGCAATAATCATAAAAGGCATGATGAATAATAAGATCTTGATGTTATGAAACTAACACTCATTTAGCAAGACAAAATTTAAAGAAAGTGTTGATGACGTGCCACTATCCCAAGACAAACATGTTCCGAAATATAAATGTAGACTGTCAAATATGGGTGGCCAGCACACCTCAAATACTTTTCGCAGCTGTTTTCTTGGAACACTCTTAATGGCTTCCTTCTGGTCCTTCACACCATGTGTCCGCATAACATATGAAGGCAGAAAAAGGTGTCCACCTTTATCATAGCTGAAACAATAATGGTTGGAAAATGATCACCAAATAAAAGATGCAATAACTTAGGTCATCTAATTAAAACATAAATAGCTAATATGAATCTTGATGAACTGAATAATGATAATTAACTGAAAAGGACAAATGAATGAAGCACTAGCATAGCAGCATACCCCTTCCATTTTGTAGGAGGTACCAGCATAGGAAGATAGGGTATCTCCACGTGTCTAGCCTGCAAGAAATTCGAAGTTTCAAAACTGAGAAGCATTTCTATTGAACATGCAAAAATAAAACCCAAACAGAAATGTGAAATCTGCAATGGCGTGAGCATTGTAAGTAAATGTATGACATAACTCAATGTTTTCACATTAGAGAAAATCTTAGATAATACGAGAAAGGAAAAAGAAGCAACTGTATAGTCCTTTTTTTTCGTAGGTCAAACGTCTGTCTCCAGCCAGAAAAGAACATAGAGCAGTGCAAAACAAACTTACTGTGCTTTCAAACCCCTCATGCACGAGAGGATCACACTCTATCACGAAGTGCTTCTTCTTTAGTCTCCTGCGCTTTGAACAGAAAGGTCAGAACACATCGAAGCAATCTAAGCAAGCGCATGATACTGACATAACAGTGCATGTCTGCGAACACATAGCACGCAACAAAAGCAAACAGTGGACGGAAGTGTGCGGCCCTACCCATTTTCAACTATAGGCTTTCGCAGTACATGCTTAAATGCAGGTCGAAAATCAGGAGAACTGTCCGGTGTTTGGTCAGCTGGTGACTGCACAAATGCTGAATCCAATAACAATTCAATCAGGCGAGTTCCTAACTGCAGTCACAAAGGGATGATTATGTTTTCGAAACATACGAGAGAAAATTATGTAGTTTAGGTACAGTATCAAGGTAACAAACCTTCACTTGGGCTTCTGTGCCCCATTCTTCCAATTCAATTTGCTCTTGTACAAGCTTCTGTGCTTCAGTCAATTTTCGCCTCTTCACTAAACTCTTAACAAGTTTCCGGCATTTGGCCTGCTCCTTGTCTAAGGCTGGATCATTTTTGCTCCTAGATTTTTTCCTTGTCTTCTGAAAGAAAGCCTGGACTTTGTACTGCAGAACAAAAACTAGTGTTCAGTGCTCGGAGAAATCAACTGCCCATAGAGGAAACATTGTGTGATGAAAACTGGGGTGGAAACGTGAAGAATCTAAAATGTCATTGACTTGATCCTAATTAACGTGATCAAACTGCAGTCCTTCACAAGCATATACAATCTAGTGCACAAGAAGAATTGCTGAAGCTTGAGCCAAAGGGAGATGAATCCCTACCCCCAAGCTTTATCCATAAATTATTGTACATCCCACTCCCAGACATGACTTCGGATCTGGCATTCCGCCATCATGCCACTACCAGAAACCTATTGTCAACTGGACTAACATTGCGATGCCATCTCCACTTGATGGTCAACTCAAACTACGTCTATGGGATCTTAATACATAAAGTACGCCAATAACTTCATCGAGCTATCACATCACGGCACAATAACACATGCACCAGTTGCATAATGCGCTCCAATTCATTGACTTCATTGCATTGCCAAACTTCTCATTTCATATGTCAATTTCAAGCCAAATTGTTGGCCAGCCAGATCCAGATGGAAAGCACAAGGAACTAAAATCTTTGCACAACGATGTATGCTGCCATAAAACATACTCCCTCCGTCCGGAAAAGGATGTCTTGGATTTGTCTAGATTCGGATGTATGTAGATATCTTTTAGTGTACACATACATCCGAATTTGGATATATGTAAGACATCTTTTTCCAAACGGAGGGAGTAGTAATTACACTAAGGCCACACATCATCACTAAGCCTAAGTCTCACATTGTTTTCAACGAGCTAATATCTGTAAATCATAGTAGAAAGTATCAAAACAGTCTAGGTTGACCCCCTAAAGGCTAAGCATGGAAGTGAGCCGGCAGTAGCACAAAGTACCTCGCGCTCGACGGCCTCTCCGATGGAGTGCGCGGCCTGGACGACGCGGACGCTGCCGCATCCATCCTTGCTGGACATGAGGAGCCCCATCATCTTGTGCATGACGATGACGGCGAGCTTCTCGGCGGGGAGCAGTCGCAGGTACTTGGCGTAGACGTGCTTGACCCGCTTCCTGCGCTGCACGTCCTGGTCCCTGGCGACGGCGTCGCGGAGCGGCTCGAACCAGCCGAGGAAGAGCGACTTGACGTAGGGCAGCGCGGGGGCGAGGTTGCGGTCCAGCATCTCGCGCTCCAGCTGCCGGTACTCCTCCGCCGCGCGCGCCCACGCCTCCGTCTCCGCCTTGACCTGCCGCTCCCGTAGACGGCGGTGGTTCGCCCGCCGCGCCCGCTCCCGCTCCTTCTCTCGCTCAAGCACCTGCCCCAGCTCGTCCTCCACCCGCGGGGGTGGGTGGGGGATCTGGTAGGAGTCGGCGGGGGAGCCGAGGAACGCGAAGAGGTCGAGCCAGTCGAAGCCGTCGGTGGCGGGGGGCGGGAGCGGCGGGGCCCCGATGGAGAGGGAGGGGAGGAGCGCGACGGGGCGGGGCGGGGGCGCGACGGCGACCATGGGCGGCGGCGGGGAGAGGCGGCGGAGGCGGGGCCGCGGCGGGGGCGCGCAGGTGGAGATGGGGGAGAGGAGGAGCGGCATGCGCGGGGCTGGGCTCCGGCGGCAGGAATTTGGTGGCGGAGGAGGAGAGGAGAGCGGAGAAACCTCGGTAGAACCTTGGAGGGAGGAGACGACGGGGAGGTGATAAGGAAGAAGGGAAAATATCGCCGGGGTAGAAGAGGGAGTTCCCGTGGCCGTTGGATCGTGGCCGACGGCGGCGATGCCATGTGAACCTCCAAGTGTAAACGTGGAGTGTGGATGGCCATGGATAAGGCAGTTGTATTTCCTTGGTAAGTTTCTGCTGGTTTATGACAGTTTCATTCTACCTTAATTCCATGTTTCGGAAAGGAAAAGGAGCCTTCGATAAGTGTAACAGCCCAAAGTTTGAGAACCTAAAAACCTGAGTAAAATTTTCGCTTTTGTGTTTCATTGCATCATGGCATACCATATTAATTTGCTAAACAACACATAAATTGGTTTGGCACCATTTAAAACAAGATGCCAAACTTGCTTCAATAAAATCTCAAAACAATGAAGACACTCAAACTTGCAAAACAAAAATACTTGACATCCTATATTTGTCAAGGAAGTTCCAAGAGTTCAAAAGGGTATTTTGAACTTGCTCTAAAATCCCTAGGGTAATCTTCAAATTTTCAAATTACCCAAATGCCTTATTTTAACCCTATGAACAAATGTTGTCCAAACTAATTTATTTTGCAACCCCAATTTTTGTGGTGCTTCTATGTGTTGTTAGGAGGCTACATGATTTTTCTCATATTTTTGTGAAAGGTCCAAGTGCCCTAATTAAATTCCTAAAAGCCACTGTTTTAAAATTAAAACAGAAAAGGACCAATCTGTGATGGGGAAAGTTTCTCCAGGGGGTTTTTCGCAAATGTGTCATCTTCTTCCCCTGTAGCGACCGATGCCGCGCGAGCTGCTCGCGCCGCACCACCGTCTCGACGCGCTGGGGCCCGCGCCCTCCTGCCGCGCTGCGAGGAGAAGAAGAGCACACGAGGCTCACCTGCTTCCCGACATATCTTCCCCGTTTCCCTCTCCCCATTCCTCTCCCCATGGCGGAAACCTAACCGCCGCAGTTGACCGCCGCACCGCCGCTGTAGTCCACGCCGAGCATCGCCGTCTGGGGCAAACGCTCCGCCGCGTCGCCTGCTTCAACTACGCCGAAGGAATCGACGCGTGAGGGCCGCAATCAACCGCGCCGTCCTCGTCTTCACCGACTACGGCTGAGCACCGTCGAGCTCCGCGCCGCCGCTGTGGTCCATCTCCGACCTTGCCGTCTCCTCCTACACGCTCAGGGTGAGCTGGCGAACCTCCCCACTGCCTCCATTCCTTCCCTACCCCTCTGTGTTGCCGCCGCACCGCACGCAGCCGTGCGCCGCCATGCCATCGCCGCGCGTCGGGTATTCCGAGCAGAGTAGAACCGGATAATCCGGATACCACCAGTACGAGGTTGTTTCATTCCTTAGCAGAATTTCAGCTCGCCCCCGACGATCGGATTTTTCGATTGAGTCCAAACATCGGATTATCCGAGTTTAGTCAGTACCAAAACTTCCTGTTCTTCAGTCCATCGGAATTTCCGAATTTTAAATTATCGGATAATCCGATTTTTGAGAAATACTTAATGAAATTCCTGTTTCATCTCCCTCCTTCCAATTTGGGCACTGAATTGTTGGTTGTTAAAAATAACTGATTAAAAGGACATATTTAAAAAGAGGAATCTCAGAAATGCAATAACTCTTATTTGGTTCCTCAGAAAATTGTGTTCGTTATACCAAAATGCTCCGAAAAAGGTGAACTACCTCAAATCATCATCATCATCATGCATGTTTAATCACAACTACGGTAACGTACTCTCTCGAAGTGAGAAGAATCATTAAATTAAATGTGGGGAATTTCCTTCTCTAGTTGAAGTAATCCTCTGCACACCCCATTTAAAATTGCTCGAGAGCTCATGTTAAGTGCAGTACCGTAAAATGTCATGGCATCATGTTTGTGCATTGCACCCTTTGTGTTCGTGGTATTTATTTGTTCCTTTCCGGTGTTGTTTGTGCATCGGTAGATCAAGGAGTTGAAGTGTCACCCCCGTATCGTGACGATCCCTATTACCAGCCGTATCAACAAGGCAAGCGTAATCCCCCTCTGAGCATATCTTATCCTATGTTTCCGCAAATATTTTCTCCACTATAATATTGCATGCGGTTCTAAATGTCAATTTCTAATGGATTATTGTATCCTATAGTTGCATTAAGTTTCCGATGCCATTACCTGTTTCCCTCCTATTATCCATAGGTTTGTATTGTTGACCGGAGATACTTAACTATGCTATGTTGATGCTTAGCCATGCTTAGTTAAATGTTATTCGTCCGATGGATGTATCATGTTGGGAACAGGTGCTTAAATGTTCGGATGATGGTGGAGAAATTGTGGGGACAGGTAATAAAATGCTTAAAGGTGGGGATGAGAGGCCACTGTGGTTGTGGTGCTTTGTCTCGTACTCGCCGCCTAGGTGCGAGTTCTTTACCTCTCAAACCAAGACTGAGCGTCCAACCATGCGTGAGGCCTATGCAATTGCAGGAACCCTTATTCGACTAAATAACTTGTGAGGGGCTAGCCAGGGTCCTCTAGTTCGAGCTTCCATTTGCGCGTGCGTGATGATGGTGGTTGAGAATGGGATGAGGATTGTGGTGTTAGGAAAATAAGTGGCCGTGGGGCAGGGTGTTGGAGGCACTGAACATGTCCTACCGCCACTGATGATCCTGGAGAGTCTCGAGCAAGGGAGAAGTCGTCACCGCTCCCACCCAGCCGGCTTTCCAAGGAAGAGAGCTAATTGTACAGGCAATGGGCCGGACGGTACGCGTGGCAAACATTGTACACCCCTGCAGGGTTAAATCTTTTCGAAAAGCCGTGTCCACGGTTACGGACGACTTGGGAAAGGACGATAAGATCATAGAATAACTTGAACGGAATGATTAAAAACTGGGTACTAAAGGTACTACTCAAGAATGCAAGGTTAGCTTCCTCGAGGGTGATTCGGGAGGTGCCTTTGTAGAACAGGTACAGTGGTAGATGGTGATTGATGATGAGAAAGGTGATCAAGAGAAAAGAGTTACCTCTTACCCCCTTTTAAAAATATTCTGATAGTCGATGCCATGGAGTTATGTTTTCTATAAATAAAATCAGCTTTATGCAAAACAGGCCTAAAACCTTGAAAGCCTCATCGAGCTAAAGCTCTATATATAATCTTGCGAGTTCGTCGAACTCAACGTCGTTTGCTTTGTTTCAGAGGAGGACTTCACCGACCTCGAAGGTGGGTTCTTTGTGGACGTCGACGAGTAGTCTGGGGTTTCCAGGTGGCAGCTTGGGACATCCCGGAACAGCTGGCGCTAGATGTTTATCTGTAGGCCTCTTAGGCCATAATTTGGTTCTTGTTGTTTAGAACAACCTAATTCGCTTCCGCATGTTGTAATGTTGGGTCTGTGACCTCTGGTTGTAATTTAATATCTTTCTCTATTATAAGAGTTGAACTATAATGATTTGTGTCGTAGAGTCTGTGATGTGCCAGTTGTTCCACAAGTCTTGATCTCTCTATTATGCATTGATAGTTGTGCCTGTGTTAAGGCATCAATCGGGGTGTTGCGTTGCCGATGATCCATTCCGAGCAACGCCTGCCAAAGGGTTTTGGCCGGGGATTGGTAAACCCATAACCTCCGGTTGTATCGCTTAACCGGTGACACACAGCATCACTGTATAGCAGTCGGGTCGGGGCGCCACAATAAGGCAGTTGTATTTCCTTGGTAAGTTTCTGCTGGTTTATGACAGTTTCATTCTACCTTAATTCCATGTTTCAGAAAGGAAAAGGAGCCTTCATTTTCAATCTATCTAAGCTAAGAGCATCTCCACCGGTGCTCCCAATAACACTCCCCAATAGATTATTGGACGCGCTTGCACAGATTTCCTCCCCATATGCGTTCCCAATAGCCAAAAGTTATTGGACGGACCCAATACGGCGTCCGGTAACCTCCACTTCGTGCGCTGCTCCTAGAGAGGCAAGCGGGAGCGCAGAAAACCGCGGCAACTTCTGCCACGTCGGAATCTGATGGTCGGGCGGTGGCACCGGCTGTCCCCTCGAAAGCCCTACGGGCGGCCGGCGGATATGTCAGATGAAGCGTGGGCGGAGGAGCTGAATCGTCGATCGCTGCTCACCAACGAAAGAAAAGGGCTGTGCCAGAGTGCGGCGGCTAGGCAGG
Organism: Poa pratensis; assembly: GCA_947311845.1. Taxonomy (NCBI): domain Eukaryota; kingdom Viridiplantae; phylum Streptophyta; class Magnoliopsida; order Poales; family Poaceae; genus Poa; species Poa pratensis. The sequence continues at coordinate 6,516,742 of CAMZMU010000070.1, forward strand.
CGAAGATCGATCTCGTGGTTGCGTCGCTTGTGATCGACAGTGGCGCGGGCGCAAGTCAAGGGTGCACCAACGCGCCAGGGGTATGCCGTCGTACCCAGCTTACTTCGGTGGAGGTGGCGCAACTCCGTGTTCAGGGCCATGGGATCTCGCCCGGGTTTGGTGAGAGCGACCATGGCTCCGACTCGGGTAACGTCGGTCTCAACTAGGCGTTTTCCGACTCATCGGCAATGTAGAGGGGGTGGCCACGCCCAAGCGTCAATGCGATTGACTGTCAATGCCTCTTTGGCGCGTCCATCGATGGTGCCGCCACAAGCGATGGGAACAGAGTCCACGTGTTCGATGGAATGTCGACCGGCGTGGACGACGATATGGTATGAAATCAATGTCCTTTGCCTCATTCATCTTGTGTTTCTGACATGAAACCGACGTGTGTGTTCTTCTGTGTGAGATCGAATGTTCGGAAGTCTTGTGTGGCATGATCTGTGATGGGGCGGTCAGGGTCGGCGCTCCGAAAGAGGAAGAACAAGAAGAGGACAAAGAGGAGCATGAGGGCGGCGGTGAGGGGGGAGGGCGAGGTCGAGATGGAGGTCGAGGTGCACGACATGGAGACCGGGAAGATTCTGCAAGACGAGGAAGAAAGGCATTAAAGACAAGAGGTATAAGACCAAGGAGGACAAGTGCCTATGTGACACATAGAAGCTTGTGACCAACGACTCCATCGTCGGTGCCAACCCAAACTTCGGTCGGTATTGGAAGAGTGTAGAGGAACAATTCCACGAGACTATGACATATGGTGACTATGCCAAGGTCCAAACAAATCGCAATTGGAAAGCCATGTCGCATAGGCGAAGGAATAACCAAGACGAATGCAACAAGTTCCACGACAACCTTGAGCAGATCAAGAGAAGGAAAGTGAGCGGCAAGACGGTTGCCGACGAGTTGCAAGACGCGATAAGGTTCTATCGAGAGAACAACAAAGACAAGAACTTGAAGTTCGTGCATTACTTTGTGAAGCTTCAAAACAACAAGAAGTGGGAGCAAACCCGTATCGGTCTCAAAGGCAGCCACGGTGCAGCATCGGCGGCGGCATCCGTGCAAGCAACCATTGACAAGCGCCTTGTCGAGGTCACATCCATGTTGATGAAAAATGCAACCACTTCCACCGACAATTGGTCGTATTGATGAGAAAGCATGACAAGAAACTCGACGTGGAGAAGGAGAAGGTCACCGTCGAGAAGGAGAGGCTTGCCGTCGAGAAGGATAAGGCACATCAGTTGTCATGCAGGCCGACATGGCAAAAATCAAGACGATGTAGAAGGCGTCGCAATTCGTAGTCAAGAAGATGAAGAAGGACTCCAAGATCTTGACCGCCGAACTCTCCGCCTACCCACTGCTAGTGAGGGCTTGGTTTGTGCTCTCTCAGCAGCGCATCTTGCGCAAGATGGTTCTTTTGCCGCCGGAGCCAACGCCGATGGGGCCAACGACGAGCACAACTCCCATGTCTACCCACTGCTAGTGTTGAAGTAAATTATGGCAATGGTCCAAAATGTGTGAGTCCAGATCAGTGGAGAGCTTTAGTGAATTATTGGACAAGCCAGAAAGCAAAGGTAGCTAGACATTTTATTAGGTTTATCAATTACATTTTCCTCTTTCCGATTAGCTTTCCCTCAAAATTACAAAGTTGTGCGCATAATGTTTTCCTTTGTTTCTTTGTAGGATATAAGTGCTCAAAATAGGAAAAACTGCGGGAAGAGGAAGTCCACACATACTTCTGGAACAAAGAGTTTTCCCCGAAAGAGGGAGGAATTGGTACAATTTTATTATAACTACGCATTCATTTTCCATTTATATAATGTGAAGTCATAACAAATTCTGTAAAAAAATTAATATATCTTATTAGAGAGAACAAGATCCCGAGAAGAAGTACCCTCATAGGGCTGTCTTGTACGTCCAGACACACAAGACTACAAGCAAAAATAACAAGAACATTAATGGACACGTGGTATATGCTCGTCTTTCAAAGTTTCGTATTTTATGCTGCTATTTCATATATTGGTTTTACTCATTCTATCCTTTTGATTAGGAAAAGTTGAAGGATATCTTAGAGAAGCAACAAGAGTTAGCAGATACAAGCCAAGGAAAGACTGCTTGGAAAGGAGATGCATTGAATAGAGTATTAGGAGATGACAAGTCTGGTCATGTACATGGTTTGGGACTAGTTCCAAATCCAAACAAAGTTTTTGATGTGTCCACTTCCCGTCACTTCCAGAATACACATTTTAGTTCATTGGAGGATATACCAAATGAAGCTATGCTATCCGTTAGTGTTCAGGTGGAAAAACTAGGACAACATGTGAAGAATCAAGATGCTGAAATTCTGGAACTAAAAGAGAAGATAAGAAACATGGAAAGAGAACCAAATCAGGTAAGTTTATAGGAAACTCACCATCATTTGTTTTCAGAACTAATCTAATTGCTATGACAAAACTCACCATCGTTTGTTTTCAAAACTAATCTAATTGCTATGACAGGGAAATTCGGGTCCACTGCCTACACTTCGAGATGCTGATCCAGTAGATGGAAATAATTCCAAGAGGAAAGTATGTACCCTCTTAAGTACATAATACATTTCTCCAAGTTCACTCCGATGAATATACTCTCACCTTTTAATTTTCTTTCTCTATCTGTAGAGAGTATATGGTACCTCTCCCAGGAAACAACTCCAAATGGTTGAAGAACCAAATAATTTGATGGTACTGTATGGATGTGGTTTTACATTGCAACCGCGGGTTATAGAAACTATTGATTTATCTTACCTTCCACTACAGATGAAGCAAAGTGGTTTCCATGGTATGAACTCACAACCATCAGACAAGAGTGTTGCTCCAGATAAGGTTTGCTCTTTAATTGTTTTCTAGAACTTAGCATTGTTGACGATCAAACTTTTATGCTTCAATTGTTAGCAATGTAATGGCTCTGTTCTATTTTTCCAAAACTTGTGATGTATTTACTTGATCGCAGAGTAAAGAAATTTTAGTTCAAAATGGCAATGCACGACAAGGGGAGAAAGTTGATGCTGCACACCATGTTAGTTCTTCTTGTTATTTGGAACATATTACCATTCCGAACTCTAAAGTATTATGTTTATTATGCTAATTTATTGCTGCTTCACAATTTAGAACAAGGAAACAGACCCCAACATACTGAGAAACAAAGAATCAGTAGAGTGTCAACATCAAACAAGGTATGGTTGCATCATCAAATGTAGTTCTATGTTCAAACTTTACTGCTCCAATGATGATTTTCAATGTTTTGACTTCTGGCCAACAACATGATGTTCAGAACAAGAAGAACCAAAAATGGGCTAATGCACCCATGTTTTCTAATGTAAATAAACATCTTCTACACATATTGTTTTGTATTATTTTTATTTGATTGGACCCTTACATTTGGCATGATATCTTTTGTAGAAACAACAGAGTGGTTCACTAAGTTGGTTGGGTGCCGGATCACTAGCAGTAAGAGAGCTCAGCTTTATTACATGATTCGTTGAAAATAAATTCCGTTATATGAGTTATTTTTTCATGTTCATCCCTTTATGTTAGCTTTACATGACGTGAATGGTTTAAGTCTGGTTATATTTATTTTGAAGTAAATCTATTCTGTTTAGTTTTCTTTGCGGCTGATGGACATGAGCTAGCCAATCCTAACTTCTTTGTCATACAGGTAGGCACTAAAGTATTTTTGAAGAGCTTGTCAAGCGGAAACAAAGACGTTGCTCTTGCTACAATTGCTACAATTGTAAATTGCGATCCAAAGTATAAACTTGATGGTGCTGAAATAACAAATCAGTTCTGGGCTGTACATGTCAATGCCGCATTAGTGAAAACTGAAGAGTTGGTACGGAAACGAAAAAACTGCCTCAATCTTGGTAATGCAGAAAAACGCAGGAATTTTACAATCCACTTGGACAAAATCCTATGCACAAAAAACAAGACCGAGGTATCTCTTAGCATAATAAAATGTTAATTATAGTTTCTCGAGGGTTTTAATTTGATTTTACCATGTTTATTAGTAATCTTGTGTTTTTCCTATCGTGTGAACCAAACAACCAAATTTACAGGATCCTTGTGTCTTTGAATCCTCTCTTTTGCACATGCATTTCTATCCTTTTCCCACGATTTTTCCTATTTCTGCGTTCTTAAAATCTTGCAAACCAATCAGGCCCTACATGGTTCAGCTCTAGAGTTCTTACCGGTCCGCGTAGAGAGATCATCAACCATCTTTAAAATGAAATAAAGACATTTTTAGTCATGTTGGTCTTGAGTAGTGTTCGCGGAATTCATTAACTAAAAAGAAGTATCACTGCATCATTGAGTATATTCAAAAAAGTTTTCTATGATCTGATTTGATAATTAGAAAATATCTATATTTTGCGGGAGTGTTGTTTTGGCTCACGAGCTTACATGGTCCTGCCGAAATAAACAAATCGGAAAAATACTAAAATATTTCAAAAAATTCTCAAGAACTTTGGTGGCAAACATATACAAGTTCTAAAAATGTGCAAAGTTTTGTAATGAAATGACATGTGTGATGCTCTGTGCAAAAAAATCATTGCTCTAATTTTTTTGCTTCAAACCCCGTTTTGGCCCCCGATTTGTTTTTTTCTTTTGCACGGAGTATCCCAAATGTCATTTCATTACTAAATTTGGTAAGTATCTAGAAAACTTGTATATATATTCATGAATAATTTTTTCCATTTTTTTGAAATGTTTTACTAGTTTGTTTCCTTTTTTTATTCAGGTAGAAGCACATGAGCTCCGGAGTCATTGTGAATTTTTGTTTTTTTGGTATTTACTTTATGGATTTGTATACGACTCGCTCAACTAAGATTAAACAAAAGCTTACTTTATTATAATATTTTATTTAAAAATGAAAACTTGTTCCTCAACAATATCAGTCAAATAGCACATATTTTTACAAAATTATCATTTCTTTTTATGGTATTCAATGCTCTAGCCTATAAAGTTATGTATGATCGGTAGACTATTTGAATCAGTGTAGGTAAGTTATTACGTCCAGCGGTTCTTCTCTATAAGATCAGCCCATGAAGATGGACTAGTTAATTTATTTATTGAACCCTTGTTCTTTATAAGATTAGTCCGACTAGGTTAGTCGACTATGTCGGCATGTCGCACTTCGGTTTGTCATCAAATCCGGGCCAGACCAATCCATTTATACTAAACATTTTTACTTCTTTGTAACACTTCTTGTCGGTTAAAGATATATTGTTTATCTTGATATACATTGGTGGGATACTATCTTGAATAGTACTATGTTTTATTAGTCATTAGCAACACAAACACACTTATATTAAGTTATGTATTGGTCATGATAAAAAAATACTGTTAAGAAATCATTTTTAGCACTAAATTGAAACTTTGTTTTAATTTTTTTTGTTTTTATTTGATTTGGGATGTATAAGAATGTTTGTCCTTACAATGGATTACATATTGTTTTTTCATGTATCTTTTCCAAGTATTCTTAAATCTAAGCAAACTTGGTACAATATTCTAGAGCGAAGGAATATTACAAATAACTTAACAAACGTTTCTAGAGTACAAGAGTATCAAGGCTTATGCGAAACTGGTAGACAATTATAGATTGTATGAAGTGTCAACTAATAGTTTGTCCTTAATTCTCATCTTTCGTTGGGTAAATAGTTACTTAGTTAGCCATCAACATAAGTGTGCTTATTACTTTGTTGTAACATGAGTTTCGCCTACCTAAGGGCACCGCCTCTGTTCCAACTAGGCGCCGACGTGACAAACCTCAAGTAAGGTCAAGGCAAGACTAGTTAACAAAAGCTCATAGTCATGGTAGGATCAACAAATTAAAGATTTAACCAAAAATTAAAAGACTAAATCAATTGCAGCGTAATAGAATCGGCAGCATGGACGACTTGCTTGTGTTATCCTTAGGCGAGACGGGGTCGCTTACCGCTGCTGGATGCATCCAAGACACCGGAGCTACTGTCAGAGGAGACCTCATCCTCCTCGAACACCGACGCGTCCTCCTCCTCCTCATCCACAGCCGCCGCCGCTGCATCTGGCCATGGCTCTGGCTAGGGATAAGAGACCGGTGTATGGCCACCTGGAGATGTGTTTGGAACAACGCCTCCTCGGCTGCTTCCATCGTGTGCTCGGCGGTGGAGATGCGGACTGCTCTCTGCATTGCAGACGCCCGAATGACACCGTCGGCGCGCTCAAAGGCGGTGCGAGAGAGGAGGAGGCGACCTCCAGATCCGAGTCCTCTTCGTCTGAGGAGGACAAGATCCGCGCGTCGGGGGCCTCCACCACCGTGGATCCGTAGGGGATGTGACGGCTCGGCAATAACTCGCAACCTCGCTCGCCCTCGACCTCGGCCCAGTTGTCGGGAGATGCAGCTCCGGTTGGCACCTCAGAGGGTTGGCAGAGGAAGATGCTCTATCCTGACTTCCGTCGGTGCCAAAGGGTTTGCCATCGAGAGAGTGAGGTGCGTGGAGAGAGTGTGCGGCTAGGGTTAGGACCTGGGGGATAGTGAGAGTGAGATCACTGGAGTGGGTGATATTTATACGAGCACCGCTTACTGGGCTTTCACATGGGAAACGAAGATTGCCAGAACTCGGTTGCTGTTGTGGGAATATCAGCAACGGAGAATTTTTTCCTCCGTTGGCAATATATGGGTAACGGATATATTTTACTGTCAGTTGCCATTGGGTCGGGCCCATCGACCGACTAGCGCGCGCACTCTCGTGGAAGCGCGCGGAACTCACTTCTTCCGTCGCCTAACTCGTGTCGTTTCCATAGAGTGATATCCGATGTGTCGTTCTGTACTAGTGATCTCTCCATCGGCTGGAGGAGTAAGTACAATTGTTAAATATTGTCAGTTCCATTACACACTCTAAAGTCTACACCCAAAAGCCACCGTTATAGTCCCTTTCTATGGCAAGACGGTTGATGATGATCAAAGTGTAAGTGGCAAGTGTGCGGTCACTAAATGTTCTCATGGTATAGGGATATAGCAAACAAAAACTCTATAATCACTTGCTAGTTTAATCTCGGACGATTTGTCTCTAAGCAAGGTCATACAAATGGGTCGGTTCGGTACTATCGTCATTTCAACGATATACTCTTATAGTTGTATGACTTATACAAAGTCCATGATCAGGAAAACATGATCATATAACATCAAGATAAGCCAATCTTAGAGGCAAGATCAGGAACACTTTGTATTGTCAATAGCTTTGGAGGTTTTCCTTTGAATACTCACTATTCAATTTCCAAAGCAGTTATAGCATAAAGATATAAACTTAATTATAAACTTGGAGGTAAATAAGAACTCAATATTATTGTCTCTAGGGCATACCTCCAATAATTACAGGCGTACCACACTCGTCATGCGATTATCGGCACTCGACTGCACAATTCCACGGGCATCGACAACAGCCAGTGTTCCAGCCATTCAGTACCTGAGTTCTCTCTCTATATTACCGGGATGGACCACACAACCCGCATTGCTGCCCATAGTGTTGTTGCGTGAGGGAATTGAATAAATGCATGGAATGTGTCCTCTAGGTCATGTCCGCAAATTTGGCACTGCCCTGAAACTTGAGAGATGCCTCCTCCTTTTATTCCCCTCTGTTGCCAGACCTCCCTTGCACTTCCAGAGCTGCTTCCAAATAGGTTTATCCATAAACGGTGCCGAGCTACTAGCTGCACCCTGCCAATCATGCTGCACCAACCTTTAGCCTAACGTGGTACACACTTCGGACAGAGAAGCAACCATTCTTCTCAATGCGCCACAGAAAAAAAATTAGTGGCCTTCTCTGAGATAACTTGATCTTTAGGATGACATCAATATCAATAGGTGGAAAAGTTTTCCGCACCAATGCTTCATCCGAGTGGCCTTGGTCATAATTAGGCTGGACACCCGGATCAACCTTGATCGACCCGTGTCACCTATCACTTTTAGCTCCTCCTCTCTCGACAGCCAATTGTCACGCCATATCCTAACTGAGGGTCCATCACCAATTCTCCAGATTATACAACTCTTTAGCAACTCCACCACATGCAAAATAGCACTCCAGGTGGGTGATGGATTACCCGTAAACACTGTATCAACCAAGTTTCCATGAGGATATTATTTAGCACGCAGAACCAGTGCACACAAGCTATTTGGTCTCTAAATTAAACTCCATGCTTGGCGCGCCAACAGAGCTTGGTTGAAAACACGCATGTCCCTAAATACCATACCACCATGGGGCTTAGACCGAACAAGTATATCCCAGGAGATCCAATGCATCTTCCTCCTCCCCCGCTCGGCACCCCACCAAAAAAATCTCTGATCAGCTTTGTGAAGTCATCACATACGGACATAGCACTAGTAGGAAAAGGCCTTTCTGTGGTACAACATTCTGTGGCGCACCTATTTGCCATGCGCCACAGAAAATATTTCTGTGGCGCACTGTTTTGCATGCGTCACAGAAATTTGGAATTCTGTGGCGCACGAAAACCCAATGCGCCACAGAAATATGGCTTTCTGTGGCGCATGCAGTCACATGCGCCACAGAAAGGCACAATTCTGTGGCGCATCTTGCATGCGCCACAGAATTGCACGCCACAGAATTGGGCAATTCTGTGGCGCATGCAGTCACATGCGCCACAGAATATTATTTCGAAATATCAGATCCGGGCATTCGGCCAGATCTAGTTTCTCTCACCACAGAAAGTCAAACCACGCACACAGCCACACCCGCACACACCACACACCGACCGACGCACGCACACAACACAGCAAAGCACGGATCGATCTGTTCTCTCCTCTCTTCATCTCTCTTATCTCATCTTATCCATAACCACCGACGCACACACCCGCCGTCAGCCCAGCGCCCTTCCTCATGCGCCATCACCCCAGCGCCTGCGTCCCCGGCCGACCTCCGCCGCCCTCCGCTCCTGTGCCCTCCGCCCCTGCGCCGTTACCGCCGCCCCTGTGCGGCCGCGGGCCTGCGCCGCGCCGCTGCCCTGCGCCACCCTGCCCCTGTGCGGCCGCGGGCCTGCGCCGCGACGCTTCTTGCGCCACCCTGCCCTGCCCTTGTCCGGCCGCGGGCCTGCGCCGCGCCGCCGACCTCCTCGACCTGCTCCCATCCGCGACGGAAGAGGATGAGTCCCCCGAAGGCGCCGGCGAGGGAGGCGTAGGCGACGATGGCGGAGTCGCCCGAGAACGCCGCGCCCGAGCCGGTCGCGGTCCCCGCCCACCTCCTCGCGCGCCCACATCCGGGCCCTCGCCGACCGCTTCCTCCTGCCCGGCGCCGAGGACCACTGGAACGAGGACGACGGACCGCTCCGTGTATTTTTTTTTTAACTGCAATAGACATTCTGTGGCGCATGGTTGCCTTGTGCGCCACAAAAATCTGGGTTTTCTATGGCGCACGGAGCGGTGCGCCACAGAAAAAAAATTAGTGGCGGCGACTCTGTGGCGCACCGCGGGTGCGCCACAGAATACAAATTTGGTGCGCCACAAAAGAGCTTTTTCCTACTAGCGTAGGTAATTTGAAACCCCCATAATGTATGTAGGCAGCGCCTGCACCACCGCTTTAATCATGGTCCATTTCCTTCTTGTTGCAGCAATCTCTTTGCCAACTTGGGTTGTAGATTCTCACATTTTCCTTTGTTCATATGGCCATCCGGGGTTGGTGGTCCAAGGTACTTTTCCTCAAAATCTTCCTTTTGAACGTTTAGAACACCTCTCACCTCTTCCTGCACCGCCATGCAACAAGAAGGGGTAAACAAAATAGAGCACTTGACATCATCAATCAATTGGCCCGTAGCCCCGCAAATTTGTCGATCACATATTTCACCCTTTCGGCTTGATTACTGTTATTGAGAAAATACACATTTGTCGACTTCGAGCAAGTTTGAGGACCAGTGGCAGTTGTCTGCCCCGTCGGCTCCTACGGCAGTTCACAAGGGGACATCTTCGATGATCATGCTCAAAGCTTGGTGTCTATGAAAGCGGTGTGCAACACGATCATCATCGACGGCATGCTGGTTAACCTGTTGGCCTCTTGATAAAATCAAGACCGAGGTCAGCCGCCAGACCGAATCAGGTTGCAAGTTGTAATAGTCCTCTGTAATCGAAACGCCAAGCTTTACGTTTTCTCAAAGACAATGAAGAGCAAGTCGAGAGAGAAATGTACACTATGCATGTTTGAAATCCTAACGCATTCCGAGGATAAATTATCGTACTAAACCTTCCAGGGATAAGGATCTGGTTAGGCAAAACCTTCCATAAGAAATGGCACCATCATATAATTCGGTTCACCACCGCGGCTTGATCGTCACGCCATCCCCCGCAAAATCTGTAATCCCCTAATAACCCGCACCATTTCCTACTTATTTTCTGTGAACGACAAAAATCCCACAAAAACCTAGAGCCAAAACCCTCACCCGAACCCATGGCGGCGGCAGGAGTGGCGGCGTGCCGCAGGGCGGCCTCCTACACCCTCCTCGGCCCGCCGGCAGAGAGCCTCCGCGCTGCCGCGGCGGCGGCGACGGCGACGGCGCCCGCCAGCACCGGCGACCAGTTCCTGGACCTGCTCGACGCCAACTTCAACAAGCCACCGCCGACTCCACCGGCGAAGACGCTCACCGAGAACAACTCCCCGACGTTCGCCACCTCGGGCGACCCCTGCCTCGACTTCTTCTTCCACGTCGTCCCAGGCACCCCGCCACGTCCGTCGCCTCCCTCCTCGCCGACGCCTGGGCCAAAGAACCGACCACCGCGCTCCGCCTCGCCTGCAACCTCCGCGGCGTGCGCGGCACCGGCAAGTCTGACCAGGAAGGGTTCTACGCCGCCGCGCTCTGGATGCACGAAGCCCACCCGGCCACGCTTGCCCTCAACGCGCGCCCCGTCGCCGAGTTCGGCTACCTCAAGGACCTTCCCGAGATCCTCCACCGCATCATCCACGGCGGCGTCTCCACCAGAACCCCCGGCAAGCAGAAAGAAGGGATCGTCACCGGCTTCCACAGCTCCCCATCATGTAAGCCGTACCGCTGGAGGGAGGAGGTGCGCCTGCCCGGGGAAACGAGTGAGGCGCGCGTCGCCGCCAGCAATAAGCGCGACCAGGAGGCCTCCGCCCAGGCCGCCGTCGAGCGCCACAAGAAGCGCGCGGACGCCGCGGCTAGAGCCGTCGAGAGGTACGCCCGGGACCCCAACTACCGCCTCCTGCACGACATGACGGCGGATCTGTTCGCCGACCTCCTCGCGGAGGACATGAAGAAGCTCTCGGAGGGCAAGCTCGATCTCTCGCTCGCCTCCAAGTGGTGCCCGTCGATCGACACTTGCTACGACCGCTCCACGCTGCTCTGCGAGTCCATTGCGCGCCGCCTCTTCCCAAAGGGCTCGGCGTCCCAGATCCCCGAGGACCTGCCGGACGCGCACTACGCCTACCGCGCGCGCGAGCTCCTCCGCAAGGAGGCGTACGTGCCGCTGCGCCATGCCCTCCAGCTCCCGGAGATCTTCCTCTCGGCGCGCGAATGGGGGAAAGTGGTGTACACGCGCGTGGCCTCCGTCGCCATGAAGAACTACAGGGAGCTCTTCTTCGAGCACGACCAGGAGCGCTTCAAACAATACCTCGCCGATGTCAAGTCCGGCAAGGTGAAGATTGCGGCGGGCGGCCTGCTGCCGCACGAGATCCTGGCCTCCGCAGGCAGAGACAATGAAGTAGCGGAGCTGCAGTGGAAGCGCATGGTGGATGATCTGTTGGAGTTCGGAGAGCTCAACAACTGCCTCGCCGTCTGCGACGTGTCGGGCAGCATGCACGGCGAGCCCATGGACGTGTGCGTCGCGCTCGGTCTCCTGCTCTCCGAGCTCTGCGACGAGCCGTGGCGCCACCGCGTCATCACCTTCAGCGCACGGCCGCAGCTGCACCACATCGAGGGGGAGACCCTCTGGGAGAAGACCAATTTCATCCGCCGCATGGAATGGAACATGAACACCGACTTCCAGGCTGTGTTCAACAAGCTACTCCACGTGGCGGTCGCCGGCAACGTGCCGCCGGAGCGCATGGTGAAGAAGGTGTTCGTGTTCAGCGACATGGAGTTCGACCAGGCGTCGTCAAGGCCGTGGGAAACGGACTACGAGGCGATCACGAGGAAGTACTCTGAGGCCGGTTATGGTGAAGCCGTGCCGCAGATTGTCTTCTGGAACCTGCGGTACTCGCACTCGGTGCCGGTGACAGCGGATAAGAAGGGTGTGGCGCTGGTGAGCGGCTTCTCCAAGAACATGCTGAAGGTGTTCCTCGGTGGCAAGGAGGAGGTCGCTCCAACGCCGAGGGAGGTCATGGAGAAGGCCATCTCCGGGCCGGAGTACGAGAAGCTCGTCGTGTTCGACTGATCGACAAGCTAGGGTAAGCGTGAGTACGTTCAGCCCAGAGTTGGGTCGCAGTGTTTGTGTTTCCATCGTTTATTTTTCGCCTTCGGAAGAACTTTGCACTTGATAAGCTAGTTATGGAATGAATCCACTGTCATGGAGAGGAACTTGTGGAAATGAAAACGATTCTCTTGCTTATGTTATCACGTTGAAATGTCGCTTTGATGATTTTGATTTGATTCCTGTTTAGATCACACCTGCAATTTATGTATACCTTTGCTTTGTATCAATCATGTTCAAACCATGCACCTAGCATTTTGGTTTTCTACTTTGTAGACACAGATGTGGAAATGAATTCTGATTTTATCATACAATTGTTTAGGCCTTCTTCCAAGAAAGGAAAACGAAAAGTAGGATGACTCGCTGTACAGATTCTAGAGCCAAACACGTGATTATGATCTGACAAGAATTGCAAAAACTTGGGACCTCTTTGGATAGTAGAATTCTCATATGAATTCGGGAGGATTTTCAAACGATTTTTTCTTCCTACGAAGGACCTTGGATCATAGGGTTGGAGTTACTTAATTCCTATGGAATCTGGTTCATCATATGCCCCCTCCATTATATAGGAATGTATGATTTAAACCACACCCCTGGCCGTCCTGTCGTAATTAACCAACCAACCTTTTTTTGGGGGGCAATTCAGTCTGCCTGTTCGTGAGATTGAAATACACTTTACGGAAATGAATTCAACTTCTAGATGATTCAAAAGAATGTAGATCCCTCTCCTGTTCCTAACCTAGCCGTCAGGCGATTCCACAGCCAGAGTTCCCCGCCGGCGATCCGTCGCTCCCCTTCCCCTCCGCTCGCCTTCTTGGCGGCATAAGGGGGGGTGGAGCTCCGGCTCTCGTTCGTGGGGTGTTTTTGTCGTAAGTTTTTTAGGTTTCATGTTTCCTCTGTCAGCGTCATGGTGGGGTTGATGCCGATGGTGCTCGTACGAATAATGGTCTTCCAACCCTTGCTCCTGCTCGTCGGAGGTGTTGCTGGCACCGTCGAGAGTCTTGTGGAGTCCAAGATATTGGAGCAGTTTCAATCTGACGTTACGTCTAGACATGACGGTGGGAAGGGGATGCTCTTGGAGTATAGCGATGCAAACTGCTATGGATTTGCGGAATATGGTGGGGGGATCCGGCCGCCTGTTAAAGGGCGGGGTGGTGTTGGCCCCGGATCCGACGTTGAAGAAGCTCGGAGGGCTCCTCGGCCAATGTTCTTCCTTATGGCATGTTTGGTGCACCGGGTGGGGTTGGGCCAACCCAGCCAAACCACTCCAAACCCTCCAGATCCAAGCGCATTTGACGCCTCGAGTGAGGGCTCATGGATTGACAGGGAAGGAACAAACGAGGTGATTCCGGGAAAACTGGGGATTGGCCATTGGGTGAGGGCAAGGGATTCACAAATCCCTAATCCCTTTGGGCTGGAAAACCCTATACACCAAACAAGGCCTTACGGGGCTAATGGCTATTGCGGCTCATTAACGCCTTATTACGGGGCTAGTGACTATTGCGGCTCATTAACACCTTATGGCAAGGTGTTTCTTCAACGTCAAGATGTATGGCAAGGTGTTTCTTTAACGTCAAGATGTGGACCAACTGCTGGTGTTCTTCTCCAGCGACGACGGAGATGCTTGGTAATTGCGGCGACAACTTAATCGCTTGTTTTCTCCTAGTTTTATGTTGCTTATGTTCGTGTCAGCTCTATATCCGTACTTTTATCAATAAAGTAACGTATGCCTGCGGGCGTACAATGTAAAAAAAAAAGAATGTAGATCCCATTTAATATTCTATCTGACATAGCCCTTTTTCTTAATGAATATATGCTTGCTTTCTGGAAAAAACCTCTAGAAAACGATATTTACAAAAATTTCATACCAATCAGATGCGCTGTTTAAACAGAGAACGACCTTGTCAGCAGCAACAAAAATGTACAAAAAAAGCAGTGGCAAGCTGAAAACAGAGACACACAACGACGAACAAGCATATACCCAGCTTAAGGGAGTTTCTACCGACAGTGGGACAGTTTCAGTCATGTTCATTTACAGCTCCCTAAGAAAGAGAAACTTATCCCAGTTCACTAAATCTAAGCTTGCTCGGCAAGAACAGAATACAAGGAAGTCTTGACTCCTCAGTTCATCACATAGTTCCCTCTAATGACACAGGATATATGTTTGCTTTCTAGGCAAAACCTCTAGAAAACGATATTTACAAAAAATTCATACTAATCAGATGTGCTGCTTAAGAACGACCTTGTCAGCAGCAACAAAACATGTACAAAAAAAGCAGTGGCAAGCTGAAAACAGAGACACACAACGACGAACAAGCATACACACAGCTTAAGGGCGCTAATTTACCGACAGTTGGCCACTTTCAGTCATGTTACATCTACAGCTCCCTAAGAAAGGGAAACTTCTTCCAGTTCAGTTAATCTAAGCTAGCTCGGCGAGAACAGAATACAAGGAAGTCTTGACTGCTCACTTCATCAGATATCCTCTAATGACAAAGGATATATGCTTAAAGAATGAACGAACCATGCGCATGCTGAACCTTATGTCCTGATCTTTCATCCAGTCCAAAGCTTTATTCTCTAGTGTGCCCAATGAAGAGTATGTGTAGGACCATTCACCACCATCAGGTTGCTCAAACCATTTAAGGTTGAAATCGTAACCTACAATGACTTGAAGATCTCAGTTAAGAGTTAAGACTATTCAATGCCTTTATACACAGTATGACAAAAAACAAAGGCGCATGTTGGTCGACATTTTGCTGCTAGAACATAATATGTGAAACATGACTACCAGCTGTTGGTGATCTAAATAGGTAAATGGCATTTACTAAATGCGAGTTCGCATACTATCTACAGTATCACTAATTAACAGGAATTAGCCTAGACACCTGAGCTAGTCTAGGAGTACTGAACCTAAAGGTTTACGCCATACTCATCATGATTTGTTTTATAGGATTTATTCTAAGCATTTATTTAAAATTATAAAATATATCAATATGTCACTGTACCAAGATTCCAAAGAAGATTGAGATCTTGACAGCTAGAAGTATGAAATGGGCTGATAATAATAACTAAAAGTCTGAAATGTGTTCTAAAACTTCTATGATGTAACATCATAGTTATGGCAATATTGTGCACATGCTCCACTCAAATATTAAACTGTTTAGTATGCAGGGCCTGGTCAAACAATGGCTAAGATCCAACAAAATGTGCTCTATTCTTGTTGGAAGTTGAATATGTATTTAGGTACCACATTTTTTAAGTTTCAAGAAACATTTTTCATATCAAGAGGCGGGCATTTCTGAACATTATAATCCAGATATCTAACAACATGGCTAAAATATATAATCACAAACATGAATGTGCTATCAAGACCAAAATTGTAAAATGTAAATCATAATAACTATAGTATCATATTGTAACAGTGGAATGTACCAACATAATTTACCACTATTTTCATGATTGATTGAAAGAGAGAATCCTTCCATTTCATTCTTCACTGAAATTTTCATGTCAACTAAAGATTCAGCCAGCATACGATACACACGAGAAATAGAACTTTCATCTGCCCCGTTCCCTGAAAGTATCAGTCTTATAAGTTAAAACAAATTTACATGCATAACAAAAAGTACAAACTGCAATCCAGCTATACAATCATGTACTGTACATTGCTACTAACCAAATTAAGTAACCTACTCAAGTTGGCCATATTGTAGGAAAAAATACAACAATTAAGCAACTAAACAATTAAAGTTTAGTTGGACTTGACCAGTATCACAATAATTAAGCAACTAAACAACATAAATATCATAAACTCATATGATGTAGGTACGACCAGTATCACAACCCGATAAAGTTGGACTTGACAAACAGCGAACATTACTTTCTGCAAGTAGTTGCACCAACACACATTTCATGAAATGTGAAAAACAAATTATGGTTGTAACATGCTATAACATGTGCACTTGCAAAGGGTTGAGCAAAATTATGAACATTAACCATTTGTATATTGAAGAAGAATGACAGAGGTGAAGGACTAATGTAGCCACTATATGGCACAAATTTATGTTTTTTCAAGAGAATAGTCCGCAGATGATCATGTTTTTGCATTTCCTTCTTACAAGTGCACATTTAACCGTCTCACATTTAACTTGTTACACATCTATGATTGTTTTGAAGAAAAATATTGGCCTGCACAAAGTGCACCTTCACAACAGGGTACGGGGCTCAACTATCTGTTTTCAAAGTTCTATGTTTTGACCTGAGGTTTACACACTCATATAGTCAAATCTGTGTGGCAATTTAATGAACAATATAGCCTAATTAGAATAGACTCCTATATTAATGAGAAGCCTCGCACTAAGTGTTCAACTTGTTGGCTAATATCGTGTAATGTGTCACGTTTATATCATATAAATGGAATCTACTCAGGCAGATAAGCAATTTTGCTGGTTACTTTTCTCCAGCAAAATCAATATATCAAAGAAGCGTGGCGAACCAGACAATATTCACAAAACAAAAATACTCAAACAAATAGCCTGATAATAACAGCAGTCACAACCTGGAGCAGTAGTTGGTCGCACAATACAAATACTTGGATGTGTGAGTTGCCTTAAATTCATATCATAGCTAATATAAGTAGTCAGTCACAGACGTCTCAGTCCCACAAATGCCTGATTTACACTGACACAACAGCAATCTCCATTTCAAAAATTCTAAGCATTAACAGGAACAGACGGTAAACAGAATAAATCGGCACAGGAAACTCACCCTTGCAAGTATCGTCGACTGAGATTTTTCGGGCCTCCGAAAGCTGGCGCTCTTTGTCAACTAAAAGTGTCCGCATCTCCTCGAGTTGCCGTTCCTTGTTGAGCCTGGCACCAAGAAATCAACAACAAAATAAAGAGGAAGCAACATCTCGGGCGTCATTCACCCATAAAACAACAGCAGGCACGCAAGACAAGGATCCGATCTTACAGCTCATCGACGAGGCGGTTGATCTCGTTCCGGAGGTCCTGGAACTTGCTTTCCATCTCTGCGTCATCCAGATTAATCTTAAAAACACGCCCATCTCCAGCCGAGAAAGGAAGCAATAGGGTTCGCTTTACCTTGGCACATCTCCTTGATGTCGGGATCCCGCTCCCTCGCCATTCGCCGTCGAGCAGCTCGCGCCTCTGCGCGCAACGAAGCGGCGGCGCAAAAGGGGGTGAAATGAGCGACAAGGTTAGATGGATACGGTACAGGAGGGAGGGAGGAGTTGGGCGGCGGAACCTTGAGGCCGGTGTACTTCCGGTAGAGATTGCCGTCGAGCTCCTGAATCCGCGCGGGCAAAGATTCTGGAAGCTTCTAGAGCAAAATCCAGGTCTTTTTTTTTAGCTTAAAAAGCTTATTTTGATTTTTTTTGCGAAACACAGTACAACGCAGGTGCTCATATACACGCGCACGCACGCACGCACACCCTACCCCTATGAGCATCTCCGAGAGACTGAGTCAGCGGGTCGAGTCTTGAGATTGACGAAGTCACCACGGGCGTCTCGCTGTCGACGGGAATGTCGGCTCCCACTGAAGAATATTCCACCTTAAATAAGAAACACCAGCGTCAAACCTGGGGTTTGAACTCTGGTGGGCTGGGTACAACCACCCACCTAACCATCTTACCAGAGGCAAGTTCTCAAAGCTTATTTTAACCTCAAAGCTGCTCAAAAGCTTTAAGGGCGTCTATGTGTTCTGGCAATGGCAGATGTGATGCAGCTTGTGCGAGACTATCTAATCGAATGACACAGCACCTGTCTTAATCCTAAAAAAAGTCTATGTTTTCTCTCTGGATGTATCGTACACCAGATCGAGAGTGCGAACATCAGCTGTATCACTTACCACTGACAGAAATTAACATTAGACGTTATAAGAAAACGTGCAAAGAATGATGCTCGTTGGTGATGGCCAGCCAACACGACGCGCAAAATATTCCTAACGTACTTCCCCAGCCCGGCAGTGATATGCATCACTACCGACAAAGGGGCGGGCCCACCTCAATTCATGGGTATTCATTTGAGTACCCGAATATTTTGTAAAAATACTTATATGTGAATGTTTTGTGCCACGGGTATTATTAATAAACTATCCTATAATGAACAAATGATACAGTGCCTCAATTGGTTTCGGACAAACTATATAATCACTTGTGTTCCATGGCTGCAAATTTTCTTATTATTTCTCAAAATAATATATTATGCATGTATTTTTGTGTAGAAATCTCATATAGTACTTCTTCAACTCTTGTGTTTTAATGTTAAATCCGTTATATAGCTAAGCGCTATCTGAGAAAATATACAAGAATATAGCGCTTTCTTTCCGATTTTTTAATGAAAATTTCTAAACTTTTCAACTTGGATGTCCGTACTTAGCTATGTTCTTACACTACAGGAATGGCCACCTGTGCCGACGGCCGCAGCCCGTCGGCAAAGGACCCAATGCCGTCGGCACACACCTATGCCGACGGCCACCGTCGGCACAGGGTGGTCGGCATAGGGCCCCGTAGGCACAGGCCACCTGGCCGTCGGCACAGAAAAAACCGTCGGCACAGCTTTTCCCGACGGCCAGAGACGCACCGTCGGCACCTAGTTTGTCGGCACAGCGGCGGGTGGGGCCCACATTGGCCGGGCGAGGTGGAGGGTCCTGTGCCGACGGTCGTCACGTGGAGGCAGCTGGGCGCTCCAGGGAGGGGCCTGTGCCGACGGCAGTGCCGTCGGCAAAGGTATGACCATTTGGTCACATTAAGGGGTCTGTGCCGACGGCATTGCCGTCGGCACAGGCTGCCCAGAATTTTTGATCCAGCGGCTCGTTTTTTGCAGCAAAAATAGCAGAAAAAATAATCAAAAATCACGACAAATTCACAACAAACAAGATCACACAATGGCTCCATATATCATCAAGTAGATACACACATAGGACCATCATCAAGTAGATACATACATAGCTAGATGTCTAGACGTCCAAAGCCCTACATCTATTGCGCCGACGGCGACGGGGTGAACCCCATATCTCCCCGGCTGATAATAGGTGAGCGTCGGATCGGCGCAGCAGAAGCACCGGAAGAAGGCGAAGCACCAGGAGAAGCTGAAGAACCGGGAGAAGGACCACCAGAAGCGCTTTCCTTGCCCTGGCTCATATTGTTCAATCAACTGCATTGAGAAAGAGAAAACAAGTAAGCATCAAGACATAATAAAATGTAGACACTAAGCATAAAGACATATGCAATGAAGAAGCATGTCGAAAAATAAATACTAAAGAATAAAAGACATAATAACATGTAGATACCAAGCATAAAGACGTAATGCAATTAAGAAGCATGTTGGAAAATAATTACTAAAGCATAAAGACATTATAGACCGTCACCTATCGTCATCACTCTCCTCATCAGGGTGTTGGTTCTCATTCTCACTATCACTATCACTATCACGTGAGTAGTAGGGCGGAAGCTCATCGCCAGGCTCGTCATCGTCGTCATTTTCCGCATGAAACTTCGAGAGCACATCTATGTCCTTCAGATCCACCACTGACTCACCACGAGTGTGTGCATTGTTCTCGAGGTCCTCGAGACCACCTATTTGTAAGTCAAAGTGCCCGAAGTCCTCTTGCTCTTGATAGAAAATTCCCTCGTATGTTTTAGGGTCAATGTTGTTGTAATCGTCGTCGGAGGGCCTGGGTAGCTTACCATGTGGGGATACCCGGAACACGACTTCCCAGCCCTTGAGGTTCTCTTTCTGGCATGGGTAGGGCAAATAATAAACTTGCTTGGCTTGGTGAGCCACAATATAGACATCGGCTCCGGTATAGGTGGTTGAAGGCTTAACTTCAACTAACCCAATGGAAGGCTCACTTCTCTGTCCACCATGTGGTCCAGTGCATGGGTCGAACCAGTGGCACTTGAACACAACGAGCTTGAGTTCTATGTTCGTACGATTGAACGTCAGCTCGTATACGTTTTGTAACCTTCCGTAGTAATCTACGTAATTGGCTCCATCGGCTCCTCTGGATCCTTTGGTGAAGACCCCAGTATTTACAGTTTTTGCTCCAGGACGATTATTCTGGTGATACTCTGTATGGAAGCGGAACCCATTCACATCATACTTCTCATACTTAATGACGGTACGGTTAAATCCTTGGGAAACACATCTCAGCTCATTTGTCATCTCAACGTTGGGATCAGCTCCCTACAAGTACGGTTCAAATTGTTTTGTGCATTAGTTACGTGTAATAAGAGGGACAAGTCACATATTGCAAGGTAAGAGGGACACGTTAGAAATTACTTTTCCCATGAACCAAGACACAAATTTTTTTCCTCCGTGAGCACCCTCTTTCAGAAGAGTGTCCAGCTCCGCGGGATCGGGATCCACCGTTCCCAACCAGTATTCATCTTGGAATTGTCTAAAAGGAGAAAATACGTATTAGACCGAAACTGAGTTACTAGTTGCAAAGTAATTTGTTCACCATTTACCTCATGAAATCGAGTACTTCCGTCATGTTTATAAGCACATAGAGCATTATGCAATCCTTCTCTTCCTTGGTCAATTTACATTTTTCACCGGCACCGGCCTTGCCACCGGGACATTGGAAGAGGAGGAGCTTGGGGTCATTCTTGGGCTCGTCGACATTGTACCGAGTGACCGGGTTATGCATAGTGGCAACTTCATCGGGAAAGTACGTTGTCACGGCGTCTGCCATCTCCTCGAGTATTGTTGCCTCAGCTATGCATGCTTCAATCCTAGCTTTGTTTCCAGTTATGTTTCGAATGTACTTAAACTCTCTCTCAATACAAAACTGCCAACGAAACTGCACCGGTCCACCCAAGAGTGCCTCGTTCGCGAGATGCACAACGAGATGTGCCATCGGAACAAAGAAGCCTGGCGGAAAGATCATCTCTAACTTGCATAGCAACTCCGGCACAAGATCACGCAGCTTCGCAATAATCAGGGGACATATCTGTTTCGCACAGAGCGTGCGGAAGAAATGGCTCAACTCCGCAAGCACTCGCCAGATACTATCGGGGAGATACCCTCGAAGCATCACCGGCATCAACCGCTCAATCCATATGTGATAGTCGTGACTCTTGAGCCCAGTGACTTTTCCTGTAAGAAGATTGACTCCATTACTTATATTGGAACAGTAACCATCAGGGAACATCACGGCGATGTTTTTGAGCCACTTGAATGCCTCCTTCTTTTGGATATTATCAAGGCAGTAGTCGGCATTTGGCTTAAACCAATTTTTTTGACGAGGGTTAGGAGGCTTCATGTGTAATCTCTCCCTATCACAGAGCTTCTGAACATCAACTCTAGCCTTCACATTGTCCTTTGTCTTCTTAGGAATGTTCAGGACTGTGTGAAAGATCATCTCTCCAACATTCTTTTCGGTGTGCATCACATCGATGTTATGGGGAAGTTCGAGGTCCTTGTAATACTCTAGCTGCGTTAAGCCTGCCACATGAGTCCAGTTGTGCGTTACACCATATCCCTCAAATCGTGGGCCAGGTCCCACAGCAGGCACGAGAGCACTTAGCTCGGCATCAACTTTTGCACCATCGAACTTCGGTATCGCTTTTTCTTCACGCACAACTACGCCCTTCGTGAAGTTTTTTTGGTCTTCTCGATAAGGATGCCTTCCTTCGAGGAACTGTCGATGCTTGTCAAACGCGACATACTTGCGACCTGACTTTAGCCAAAGGAACTCAAGTTGGTTCCTGCACACTGGGCATGGCCATTTACCAGCTGTACACCATCCGCAGAATAGGGCATACCCGGGTAGGTCGTGCATGGAATAGTGGAACCAAATTTTCATCGAGAAGTTTTTCTTTGATGCTCGGTCGTATGTCCACGTCCCATTGTGCCATGAGTGGTGCAAATCATCCACAAGCGGTTGCATGTAGACACTCAAATTCTTCCCCGGGTATTCGGGCCCTGGAATGATCAGCGACAGAAACATGTGCTTCCTTTGCATTAGTACCCCAGGAGGGAGATTGAGCGGAATAACAAACACGGGCCAGCAGCTGTACGACGCAGTCGACATCCCAAATGGATTGAACCCATCTGTTGCTATTGCAATTCTGACATTCCGAGCATCTGCTGAATTAAGGGGGTGTTTCAAGTCGAAGTTCTTCCATGCCTCACCATCAGATGGATGTCCCATCTTTTCCCGTCCTAACTCGTCGACGTATCTCTTCCCTTTCCTGTGCCAAGTCATTTGTTTGGCAGACTCCTCGGACATGAAAAGCCGCTGCATTCTTTTTATGAATGAGAGGTACCGAAGAACCTTCACAGGGATTTTTCCCTGCGTCTTCCGACCATCAGGCAGCGTTTTCTCCTCATACCTAGAGGCCCCACAAAGGCTACAGTACTTGTCATTCGCATATTGTTTCCGGAACAACAGGCATCCTTTTGGACAACAATGAATCTTTTCATAATCCATGCTGAGCGATCCCAATAGTTTCTTCGTCTCGTGCATGGATTTTGGCAGACAATGCCCTTTGGGCAACATGTTACCAGATGTTGTCAGATTAGCTTCAAAGCCTGCACGGGTGGTGGAGAACTGACACTTGTCACTTAGTAGTTGAGCTACGGCATCGAGCTGAGAAACGTTTGCACCCTCGTATAGAGGCTTCGTAGCCGAGGCCATCGTCTCATAGAAAGCCTTCGCGGTTGGCTCTGGTTCCTCCGGTTCATCCGGTGCCTCCGGTTCACCCGGTTCCTCCTGTTCCTCCTGTGGAGGTGGCGAATCCGGCATGTAAGCAGCATGGTGATCATCTAGCATGTTTCTCAACCCATCGTACTCATTGCCATCGATCCGCTGCCGCATCACCCCAACTCTGAGACGTTCGTACTGATCAAATTTGACATGCGTGACGTAGTTAGGCGTATACCCATACAACCAAAGATGTTTAGTCATATCTTCCTTTCCTTGACGGTCACGATTCTTGCAATGAGTGCAAGGGCACCTTCCACGAACTCCTTTTGCCTTTGAACCACGCCCTAACTCCTTCACTAATATATTGGTCTTCATCTCCCACTCCTCTGTTCTTTTAATCTTATCGACACGGCCACTGTACATCCACCCATTATCAGCCATCCTCTGCTTTATTGGGAGCGAAACAACACGCAGTCTTTTAATATGCACCAAGTAATAATAAAATGATTTAGTGTCACCAGATTAATTACGGTCAAATTTTAATCTTTACATCATGCAAGGGTTCACCTACACTTCTAATAGGAGGGCCTATCCCGCCCGAGTACGTGTAGATCGAGCCGTGTTCCATGTTCTACCCCGACCCGAGACGGAATTTCGGCAGCACCTCCCCGCTGTTCTTCAGAATACACGTCTCGAGCTTGTCAAGCCGAGAGGGTGTGCATCCGAAGAACAACAGGGAGGTGCTGCCGAAATTACGTCTCAGGAAGGGGTAGAACATGGAACACGACCCGATCTACACGTACTCGGACTGTCCAACAGGACAACCCGGAAGTGTTACGGTTATAAATATGCAAAGATGGACAATCCTGCATATTTATAAATTTGTAACCCTTCCGGATGGGATCTGACTCGGGTTACGCGACTGACTTGGTGATCTAGACCAAAATAAACCTATGCAGCAAGAGAGGCGAAAGATTTATACCCTCGAAGCGTGATCGGTGGCCGGAGAAGGTCGAGGACGTGCTCCGGAAGAGGGCGACAAAACAAAGGGCACCGAGGCGGCCCCTCCTCAGCTGGAGAAGCCGCGACGACGCGCGGGACCGACGGTGCTGGCTGGCGGGAAGCTACGTCATCTAAAAAGTACAAACAATCGAAATATATAAGCAAATATCCCTCCATTTTACCTAATAATTAAACATAAAACAGAATAAACCATAGAACGATGTAACCATATTAGCTAAACATAACACATATAGACAAGTAGCACAATAATACATAGGTAGCATGTATGATAAGTCTAGCAGTACAACAGGTAGCAAGATAAGTCTAGTAGTACGACAGGTAGGATGATAGACATCCTAAACTCGACTCGCGCCGGTGTCAGTGGCGTCGTCCAAGCGGTCCCAACAAGAGGACAGGTGCTGCTAGAGTCCCCTGCTGCTGCGTGCCGGAGGGGCCTCGCCCTGCTGCTGCGTGCCGGAGGGGCCGGCCTCGCCCTGCCCGCGCTGCTGCCGGCTCTCGCTGAAGACCTGGTACTGGACCGCCATCACCTGGGGATCAAGGAGGAGATCCTTGACCAAGGGGTCATCCTCCTCGCGCTGGTGGCGCGCCCTGAGCAGCCTCTCTGCCTGCCGGTGCTCCCTCTCCTCGGCCTTCGTCGCGATCCTCATGCCATCTGGCGCTAACATATGCGCCACGCTCCGCTCATCCTCAAAGTTGAGGATCGCTCTCGCCCCAAAGTGCTGGACCGCCGCGCAGTCGTAGGCGCGGGCCGCCTGCCACGGGCACCTGAAAGTACCAAGCTGGATCTTCCTGTGATCCACTGTGATCTGAGCTGCCCAAGTCGGGATCTTCGTGTCTCCGATGAACACCACGAAACTTTCGCTCCGGCTCCGACATGATACTTAGTTAAGTAAAAGCATATGATACAGGGGTTAGTCAAGGAAGCATAGATAAAAAAAAGCAGGCCTACGTGAGACAACATCGATTGTACAACATATATTGCATACACCAAAATTTGCTCACTGTTTTAATAAACCTAAAATTTAATCAACTACACATATACACAGTGGGGAAGAATAAATCTAAAATTTAATCAACTACACATCGATTGTGTACTAAATCAACTACACATTTAGCTAGAACTAAAATGGATTTGCCCACTATACATTTAGCTAGAACTAAATCAACTTTGCTCTCACCTGCGGTTGCACAGGTGGCTGCAGCAACGACGTGGAGATTGGAGGCCGGAGGAGGCAGGGGGCGGTGCACGGCCGCGGTGGATCCTCGACGGGGGAGCACGGCCGCGGCGGATCCTGGGGAGGGGAGCACGGCCGCGGAGCTGGGGAGGAGCTGGGGAGGGGACACGGCGGCGGATCCTGGGAGGGGACACGGCCGGGGAGCTGGGCACGGCCGGTGGAGATGGGCGGCGTGGCGGGCCGGGGGCCGGGGCGTGGCGGCGGTGGCCTTGACGGCGGACGGCAGCGGCGTGGCGGGGCGGACGGCCGGGGGCCGGGGCGTGGCGGCGGCGTCGGATTGGTGCTGGGTGCGGGGGGGGGGAGGTTGGTGGCGATAGGGTGTGTTGGTGCGGGCCGGGGCCGGCCGGGTCATTTTCTTTTTTTACTGGTCCAAGCCCTGTGCCGTCGGCACAGCGTAGATTTTTTTTAAAAAAAATCCTTTTCTTTTATTCTATTATCTGTAGAAATGTTAAGATAAAAAATAAACAGCTATATTTGTGATGTAATATTTTGAATTAATTTGTGAGTATTTGAATATGATCGGTTCCGACGCTCCTGAGCCACTCTCCGGCGAAACCCTAGACGGTTGACTTAAGTCAACCGTGTCGTCTACCCCTTCCACGGGCGTCGAAAGGGGGTAGCTCAGTGGACTTTTATACTTGGTTGTGTTAGGTTAGGCCATAGAAGGTGAGAAACCTAGGTTTGGGTGGGGTTCCGACGCACCGGGGCCCCGCTTCGGTGAAACCCTGAATCCGATGGAAAAACCCTAACGTTTTCGTCTACCCCCATAGACGTGTGTCGAAAGGGGGTAGGCCAGTGGACTTTTTTGCCTGGTTGTGTTAGGTGAGGCCATAGGCACATGGGAAACCAACTTTTATCACAAGTTTTTACAAGATTGCCCCCGTTTCGTCCGAAGTGGGAGTTTTCACCTCTAAGTGCAGAAACTCACTAGAGAGAAAGTGAAGTCGGTGAAGCCGGTCACACCCCGGAGTAGTATTGCACATTTACAATACACAACACACTTGTATACATATGGTATGGCACAACCTAGGTTTTGGTGGGGGTCCGACGCTACGGGGCCCCGCTTCGGCGAAACCCTGAATCCGCTGGAAAAACCCTAACATTTTCGTCTACCCCATAGACGTGCGTCGAAAGGGGGTAGGCCAGTGGACTTTTTTGCCTGGTTGTGTTAGGTTAGGCCATAGGAAGGTGAGAAACCAAAGTCTACCCCAAATCAACACAAGATTCCATCCGGTTTGCCCGAAAGGGGATTTTCACCTCTAAGTGCAGAAACTCACTAGAGAGTGAAGTCGGTGAAGCCGGTCACACCCCGGAGTAGGATATTGCACATTTACAACACACAACACACTTGTATACATATGGTATGGCACAACCTAGGTTTTGATGGGGTTCCGACGCTCCGGGGCCCCGCTTCGGCGAAACCCTGAATCCGATGGAAAAACCCTAACGTTTTCGTCTACCCCCATAGACGTGCGTCAAAAGGGGGTAGGCCAGTGGACTTTTTTGCCTGGTTGTGTTAGGTTAGGCCATAGGCACATGGGAAACCAACTTTTATCACAAGTTTTTACAAGATTGCCCCCGTTTCGTCCGAAGTGAGAGTTTTCACCTCTAAGTGCAGAAACTCACTAGAGAAAAAGTGAAGTCGGTGAAGCCGGTCACACCCCGGAGTAGGATATTGCACATTTACAACACACAACACACTTTTATACATATGGTATGGCACAACCTAGGTTTTGGTGTGGGTCCGACGCTCCGGGGCCCCGCTTCGGCGAAACCCTGAATCCGCTGGAAAACCCTAACGTTTTCGTCTACCCCCATAGACGTGCGGCGAAAGGGGGTAGGCCAGTGGACTTTTTTGTCTGGTTGTGTTAGGTTAGGCCATAGGAAGGTGATAAACCAAAGTCACCCCAAATCAACACAAGATTCCATCCGGTTCGCCCGAAAGGGGAGTTTTCACCTCTAAGAGCAGAAACTCACTAGAGAGAAAGTGAAGTCGGTGAAGCCGGTCACACCCCGGAGTAGGATATTGCACATTTACAACACACAACACACTTGTATACATATGGTATGGCACAACCTAGGTTTTGGTGGGGTTCCGACGCTCCGGGGCCCCGCTTCGGCGAAACCCTGAATCCGATGGAAAAACCCTAACGTTTTCGTCTACCCCCATAGACGTGCGTCAAAAGGGGGTAGGCCAGTGGACTTTTTTGCCTGGTTGTGTTAGGTTAGGCCATAGGCACATGGAAACCAACTTTTATCACAAGTTTTTACAAGATTGCCCCCGTTTCGTCCGAAGTGGGAGTTTTCACCTCTAAGTGCAGAAACTCACTAGAGAGAAAGTGAAGTCGGTGAAGCCGGTCACACCCCGGAGTAGGATATTGCACATTTACAACACACAACACACTTGTATACATATGGTATGGCACAACCTAGGTTTTGGTGGGGTCCGACGCTCCGGGCCCCGCTTCGGCGAAACCCTGAATCCGCTGGAAAAACCCTAACGTTTTCGTCTACCCCCATAGACGTGCGTCGAAAGGGGGTAGGCCCGTGGACTTTTTTGCCTGGTTGTGTTAGGTTAGGCCATAGGAAGGTGAGAAACCAAAGTCTACCCCAAATCAACACAAGATTCCATCCGGTTCGCCCGAAAGGGGAGTTTTCACCTCTAAGTGCAGAAACTCACTAGAGAGAAAGTGAAGTCGGTGAAGCCGGTCACACCCCGGAGTAGGATATTGCACATTTACAACACACAACACACTTGTATACATATGGTATGGCACAACCTAGGTTTTGGTGGGGTTCCGACGCTCCGGGGCCCCGCTTCGGCGAAACCCTGAATCCGCTGGAATAACCCTAACGTTTTCGTCTAACCCCATAGACGTGCGTCAAAAGGGGTAGGCCAGTGGACTTTTTTGCCTGGTTGTGTTTGGTTGGGACATAGGCACATGGGAAACCAACTTTTATCACAAGTTTTTACAAGATTGCCCCCGTTTCGTCCGAAGTGGGAGTTTTCACCTCTAAGTGTAGAAACTCACTAGAGAGAAAGTGAAGTCGGTGAAGCCGGTCACACCCCGGAGTAGGATATTGCACATTTACAACACACAACACACTTGTTTACATATGGTATGGCACAACCTAGGTTTTGATGGGGTTCCGACGCTCCGGGGCCCCGCTTCGGCGAACCTTGAATCCGCTGGAAAACCCCTAACGTTTTCGTCTACCCCCATAGACGTGCGTCGAAAGGGGGTTGGCCAGTGGACTTTTTTGCCTGGTTGTGTTAGGTTAGGCCATAGGAAGGTGAGAAACCAAAGTCTACCCCAAATCAACACAAGATTCCATCCGGCTCGCCCGAAAGTGGAGTTTTCACCTCTAAGTGCAGAAACTCACTAGAGAGAAAGTGAAGTCGGTGAAGCCGGTCACACCCCGGAGTAGGATATTGCACATTTACAACACACAACACACTTGTTTACATATGGTATGGCACAACCTAGGTTTTGGTGGGGTTCCGACGCTCCGGGGCCCCGCTTCGGCGAAACCCTGAATCCGCTGGAAAAATCCTAACGTTTTCGTCTACCCCCATAGACGTGCGTCAAAAGGCGGTAGGCCAGTGGACTTTTTTGCCTGGTTGTGTTAGGTTAGGCCATAGGCACATGGGAAACCAACTTTTATCACAAATTTTTACAAGATTGCCCCCGTTTCGTCCGAAGTGCGAGTTTTCACCTCTAAGTGCAGAAACTCACTAGAGAGAAAGTGAAGTCGGTCACACACCAGGGTAGATTATTGGACATTTGAATCACCCAAAACACTTGTACACATATGGTATGCATCAACCTAGATTTTGGTGGGGTTCCGACGCTCCGGTATAGACAATTATTCGCGACGTTATTTTATGTGGGTGGAAACCGCTATTCGGCGTAGCTATGTACATAGAATATGAATGAAACATATTAAACTTAATTGAGAGTAATAAATAGATACATAAAAAAGAATATTAGGGTAAAAATGTAAAAAATCGGTAGAGGCCTGTGCCAACGGCGTTGCCGTCGGCATAGATTGCCGTCGACGTTACCTGATCCTTTGTGCCGACGGCTGCCTGTGTCCCGACGGGGGCCGTCGGGATAGAACATCTGTGCCGACGGCCGTTTCTTTGCCGACGGCCTTGTGAACGGCTGGTCCTGATACTCCCCTGTGCCGACGGCCCCGATAAATAGCCGTCGGCACTGTTCGCCATTCCTGTAGTGTTATCTTCACGTTTCGACGTAGTACATATTTCTGAACTTTTTCCGAGTCTGTATTTGCAGATTTGGAAACCTGGTGACAGGGGAGTGTAACTCCCCGTGCCTTATTGTTTGAGAAAAAAATTTGTGAAGCAATCCATATCATGCAACCCTAGTCATGCAGAGGGCGCTTCTATACAGAGCTAGAAGTTGTAGCTTAATATTCTACAACCGGGTTTATATTTAAAGTGTTCTTATACTTATTTTCAAATTGAAACGGCATTTAACAGATCACACGAATATTTGTAATGTACCGGTTTATCATCAATAGTAACCTAATGTTTTATAGCAACTGAGGGAGCACGTGCCCGCCACGATGCATTGTTTGTGAACAAAGAACATGCGGTCGGTTTATCTATCCCTACTAATAAAGGAACCAACCCTTCCTTCGTTTCGTACGTCGCTGTGCCATTATTTTGCAAAAAAAAAACCTGACAATTTAGGAAATTAACCCGCAGTCCATAGACCAAAGGAGGCTGTGCCGTGCCGTTTTACAAAAAAACCCTGACAAATAGGGAAATTAGCCGCCGAGAACGTCGTCGCGCCGTCGCGTCGTGCCGCCGCTGTGGACCTCCCCGAGCTCATCTTAGACCACCACCGGCTCCGCCTTGTCGTCATCTTCCTCCTCGACGAGTATCGCGTGCTGAGACGCCGTGAACCGAGCGGATCGAGTCCGTCTTCCCCGCCTTCGGCCGTCGGCCGCCGAGGTCGCTCCGGCCAACACCGACGTTCCCCGGCCTCCCCGACCATTCCCTCGTCCTCCTGGTGAGCCTATGGTCCTCATGGACCACTTTTCCCTCTCCCTCTCGCTCTAACTCGAGCTCCCCGTGTAGGCCGCCGCCGTCCGCAGCGTTTGTGGTCGCTGCCGGCGAGCCGGTGACCATTTGGTCCGAGCGCCGCCCGTACGAGGTCACCCGCGTCGCCCCGCTTCCAGCACGCCCGCGCGTGTGCGCCCTCTCGCGCTCAATCGCCGTCGCCGTGATCAACAGCAGCAACATCTCCACTGATGACGTCACCAAGTGACGTCATCGTGGGCTCCAGCCGTCAGAATTTTATTTATTTTGATAAATAATTTCAGAAATTATTAAAACCCTGATATGTGGGTCCCGTTGTCAGAATTTTAAACATTTTCAGAAATTTCAGAAAAATGTCCAAAATTGTATAATCTATAACTTCTGATCTGTAATTGAGAAAAATGTGTTTAAATATCAAAATATCCAGAAAAATTTAATCTGTCTACTGGTATCAAAATTCATGCATATTTAACAACTTTTAACCATTCTTATTTAGGAGAACAAAATAACCAATTTATGGATAGACCGATTTATTGGTTTGAACGACGCGGATTTTTCTCCCGTTGCAAGGCACGGGCATTTTTCCTAGTATATTATAAAAAGATGATTTCCGCGGTGAGGAACAAGAACATCTCCTCGGTTTCGTACATAAATGATTTTGATCCGAAACGAGAACATATGAAGCAAGAACTCATTGGCATTGGATGTCACTTGAGCTGTGCTATATGCACTATTTGTTTGATCTGTGATTTTGATGTCCAGAAAATAGGAGAGGTCATGCCGATTTTTTTCTTGCTAATTAATTAACCTTCACAAAATCCAAACACCAACCTTCTGAATGTACCAGACGCCCAACCTTCCTCCTTTCATTGTCAGCTTCGTCTTCCCAAACAGCTGCCCATCTCGGTCTGGTCAAGCCGCCGACGAATTCTGGTCCGCCGTGTAGGTGCCTGTCCATTGCGTTGCGAGTGCCGCCGCCGGTCAGATCGACCACCTCTCTCGATCCAACTTATCCCCTCACCACACAGCTCTCCAGACGCTGCCATGGAATTTAAAACTGATGGTTGCTCTCTTCTCTTCTTTTTGTGCCTACGCTCTGGCAATAGGAAGCCAGGACCAAATTTCTGTATTCATAAATTTGGGGTGAATCTGAATTGATGTTGGTTTTCTTTGCTGTTTTCCCCCTCTTTTATTTGAAGAACTTGCAATGGTTTTGCACCGCGGGCAAGTTATTCTATGAAATCCACTATCGTGTTGCTATCTTTAATAGTATTTTGATGCACTGTACTCCATGCAGTTCCACACTTCCACCTTCAAAATTCTACCTGTTGTTGATTGCATCTTATTTCTTTTTCAAGGCAAACCATACATAGTAGATACCTTGGTGCATTCTAGTCCAGGTAGCTGTATTTCGTAGGTATAGATTCAGACATAGATTATGATTTGGCCATATAGTTGCACTCGTGTTTGTAGCAAAACATAATACATCAGAGTTTAGAGTCCAAGCAATGTGCTGATGAACTGCAAATAATTGCAAGGACTTGAAAGTTTTTACATTGCTAGTATCCCAATTTGGGAGTAAGGATTTGCACCTCCATTGCTGCCCACGCGCACGGAATTTAGCGTTACATAGTCTCCGCATACATATGTGTCGAGCACTCGAGTCCAAAGAATCATCTAAACTACATACAAGAATGAACGAATCAATGTCACACCCTAGGCCTACGCACACACACTGTCGCATTCCGCTCTGCCTGCTTGTCACAACAACGCCGACGCCGCGCCGGCGGCGGCGGCCATGGCCTCGCGCCAGCCGATGAGGATGGCGGTGGCGACGTAGTGCGTGAGCGCGCCGACGAGGACGAGCACGTGGAAGATCTGGTGGCTGTGGCCAACGCAGTCGAACATCCCCGGGCGCCACCTCTCGGGCACCCTGGCGACGTAGAACCCGGCGCCCGTGGCGTAGACGAGCCCCATGGCGAGCTCCAGCGACAGCGCCAGGTAGCACTCGGGTGTCCCCAGTTGAGCCAGAGCGCGTGCAGCGCCGGCACGACGCCCGAGAGGCCCATGGACACGAAGAGCCCCGCCCGGATGTGCCGGAGCCGCGGCGAGGACCGGGCGGGCGCCAGGAGCGCGGCGACGACGAGCACGCCGAGCAGCGTGATGGCGGAGAGGTAGGCGAGCTGCGGAACCGGGCTGCCGAGGAAGGTGTAGTAGATGGGCGGGAAGAATGAGGAGACGATCATGACGGCGATGCCGGCGTAGTCGAGCTGCCAGAAGAGACGGCTGAAGCGGCGCGAGTGGGAGGCCAGCAGGTGCGCCGCCGCGCTCACGGACAGGCACGTCATGGCGCCGTACACGAACACCGTCCGCGGCCACCGCGCCACAGCGTGGCCGGCGCCGGAGACCAGCGCGCTCTGGATTGCCAAGCTCTGTTCAAACCAAAAGGGAATCACCGTCAGTAACATTCCAGGATAAACACATGTTTTACATCTGTCAGATAGTAAAAAATTCAGAGATAGAGGTGGCTAGAACAATGGTGAAGAAATAAAAGTTGTTCAGAAATGTGCAGGAGCAGCATTTGCTACACGAAAGACAAGGAAGTGCGCCAGTAGGTGACCACACTGAAGACTTGAGCTGTAATTAGGTGCATCGCGACATGTTTAATTTTCCTGCCTGCTAGTGTTCAATTCGTCAGACAGAGACGCTATCCAATTAAACCAGGACCAGAAAATGCAGTTCGGTAAGCCACAAGTTCCTCCCGACACATAGCTGCCGTCCAGCTCAGTGTCAATCCAGAGCATGCCCAACTGTACGTGAGGTTCACAGCTAACGGTGATATAAGATACGGCAGTTGATCGCGTGATCTGCAGGTTCTTACAATACTATACTGACGCTGGGATTTTATAGTGATGAACTGTAGGCAGGTGGTAGGGTTGAAGAATTCTCTTCAGTTTCGATTATGATATATAGGCCAGTTAATCGCATGATCTGTGTGCACCTATAATACTACTGAAGCTAGGATTTTATAGTACAGGCAGTCAGGTATGAACTGCAGGCAGGTGGTAGGCTTGAAGAATTCTCCTCAGTTTTACTCCTAACAGTGATCTGTGTGGCGTTATAATAATACTGACAGTGGGATTTTATAGTGACAGATAGTCAGGGAGATGAACTGTAGGCAGGTAAGGCAGGGTTGAAGAATTCTCCCATGTTCTACCGACAGTTGCACAGCTGGTCAGCTGGAGCATGTAGTAGTAATACTAGTCTGTTCTTGTTTGAATAGAAAAGAAATCTGAACGTGCAGTGCGGCGACCTGGTAAAAGATTAGTCTAGGTGAGAAGTATTCCTCCTTCTTACCGAAGTGTTGTTGGTCGCCCACGACGACGCGTTGGCTGAAGTCATCACCATCGTCATGATGCCCGGAGCTGGAGCGCCCGCCGGCCACTCCATCTCGCCGGCGACGGCGAGGCCCAGGAACAGGAAGAAGCCTCCCAGATGGCTGCAACAACAACATTGCCAAACTGATCAGTCCGACTCAGATCAAACAAGACTCGAAGCGGCAAGAAAACGCAAGGAACAAAACAGAACGGATCGGAGAACGAACGTACGTCCAGACGTTGAGCGTCTCGTTGTGCCATGCGAAGACGCTGCGGAGCGCGTCGCGGACGGACCACTCGCAGCGGTAGTGTCCCCGGATGAACTCGTTGTCCCGGAGGTAGTCCGGCAGCTCCTCGAACCGCGACAGCGGCGGCAGCTTCCCCCACCTCTCCTTCTTCAACTCCTTCTCCGCCGCCGCACGCGACAGCACCACGACGTCGTCGTCGTTGCCCAGGTCGGCCGCGTGGCCGCAGCACCCGCCTCCGCCGTGGCGGCGCCGCGTCGTCGTCGTCGTCACGGTGGTGGTCGTGGTCGCCATGTGATCCCTCGTGGCCGGCGTGGGGGAAGGTGGTTGCACGCGCGGGCTCGATGGGGACTCTGATGGGACGACGACGACTCCACGGGCAGCACGGCGATGGTCAGAGGCCGTATGGCGCGCTTAATTATATAGACTGGACGACTCGTCCGTCGTCTCGCGTGCCCAATTCCGAGTCGAACATTACAAGCCGCCTGGATCGTGGGCCCACCCAACCCAAGGCACCCGAACCGTAATCGAGAGTATCTGAACCGGATCAAAAACTCGGCTAGAGTTCGGATTAGCTCACATGGAAAATAGTTTATTTTTTTGATTGATTTGGAGTTTACGTCGAAAAGACTACTATCGAGAGCGTTGAGACTAACGATCCTGATCGTTGACTAGGGCGGGAGAAATAAATTGCCCGGATTTATGGATGGACGGACGGCGAGGATGGTATGGTTGGGGAGGTTGGCGAGCTGTCGGGAAATACAGAGCGCCGGCCGATGGCGCGAGGAACGTGTGCGGCGTGGCCACTATCCCGGCGGCTCCAGGCTTCTCTTTCTCTCTAGATGGGGCGTTGACGTTTGACTGGCCCGGCCACTGTGCCAAGGAAACCCACTTGGGTATGCCATTGCCAGCGAAGGTTCCAAAAAGAAAGAAATCGATGATTGATTGAGGTTTCGTGTGGCGCTCCCGCGGCCGGGTAGCTCGCCGTAGCTTTTTGGCCGCGTCTTTTCAGATTACGGGTAGCTCGCCGTAGCTGTGCAGGCGTTTAATTAGGCGGGCCTAGTGTAGGTTGGGCAACCGCTGTCAACTGAATTCGGGCAACATCGACGTGAACAAGTGGAGAGCGCGACCGAAGAAGAAAGCACGAGGATGCGTCTCCACGCTCCGCACCACGCGGCGTGACGCCCGGTTCGTGATCTACGGACCAGTGGGACGAAGCAGCACCCTTCCATAGTTCCATGCGTCAACGGGGTGGCAACAACACATACTCACTCTGTTTTCAAATAAGTGTATTTCTACCTTTTAGGAGAAGTCAAACTTATTAAATTTAACTAACTTTATAGAAAAAAGTACCCGCATTTATGACATTAAAGTAGTGTCATTAGATTCATCTTGAAATGAAATTTACTTTTTTCTATAAATTTGTTTTTTTACTTGGTACTAAAGTTAGAAGTACACTTATTCACATATGGAGGGAGTATACGTGTGCGTACGTGGGCTGTGGCGAGAATGGTTAAGAGTTACTACCTCTGTTCCACAATATAAGACTAAGAGTTAAGACTAGGGTTCTAGAACCTTCCTTGGACGGCTTACTTCTTTTTGTCTGTTTCTCTTTTGACGGCATTTTGGAGTAGCATTCTTTCTGTTTTTAATTTTTGTTTTTTACATTCTTTTTCATTTTTCTATTCGTGAAACTTTTTGAAACTCAGGGACATTTTCTGAAAAGTCAGAAGCATTTTAAAAATTCATGAATATTTATTAATTCGTGAATATTTATTAAATTCACAAATATTTTCTAACTCCCCAACATTTTTTAATTTCATGAACATTCAATCTAATTCATGAACTTTTTTGAATTCATGAACATGTTTTCAAAGACGCGAACATTTTTCAGATAGGATCTACCTTAAATAAATGTCAGTCGAGACAAAAAAAAAAAGCACTCTAACACCATGGGCTCAAGCAGATTAATTTTTAGCATTTGAAAACCATGGGCTAAATGAGACTATATTTTCTAAGTGTAGAGGCCCATATGTGTGTATATTTCAATCTGAGTGTGCGTACGCTTTCTTGGAAGTGTAAGGGGGGAGGGGCGATTGCCCCCCTTACGGTATCAAAACTCGGACACGTTAATTCGCACTCATTTTGAGGTCGGACTGTTAATTATCCCTAGGTTAAGGTTTATTAATTATTATATTAAATCTTAGGATCATGCACTATTAGAATAATTAGATTGTTGTAGAAAATCAACTATTAGATCAATTACTCCAAATAATGTTGCATAAAATCCTAGTTGTTGTTCACAGGAGGAAGTTCAGATTTGCAGGCCCAACATCTCCAGAGGGTTACAGATGCTACAAGAGGTAACCTCCCTCTTCCCCGACCATTGGTCATCATGATCTGAAGACAGATAACACCCTGCTTGAGAACAACATGAGAGCAAAGATTGCGGATTTTGGCCTATCGAAGCCAATGGTTGACGACCGTCAAGGTTCTAGGGGAGCTCGTGACACATTCGATGTGGATCCAGGTAAGGCCTCTTCTTCTCTTCCCCGGAAGGTTCATACATTGTTTGGTTGTCTTGGAAATTGAATTGTTAAACTTATATGCACACATGGTTTTATGAGTAGGAACATCGCTAGGCAGTAGTGAGAATAGTGACATCTACATCTTTTGTTATTCTATGGGGCGTGGATTATTAATGCACAGTGGCATTAGTATATTCATATCAGTAAGTTCGTCCATTTTATGGATAGATGTTTTGATATCCTGGCTATGTGCTTTGGCATTAACAGATGAATGAACTTTGTACAAGTTATAACACAAATCGATATCGGGAGCATGGAGGCCATTATCACTGAATACTTAGATGTCGGTAGAAGCGAGAGTCCATGTGGATGATCGCTGATCTGGCTATCCGGTGTGCGAGTCCACAACGGCCATCCAACTCAAACATAGTCAGAGATGTCGAGGAGGCGGTTCGTGTTGAGTTCCAGTTGGACGCTCCACAGCAGATGCCCTTGGGAACTGCCGCCTCAGATAACAGTAAGGATTTCGACATGAGCCCAATATTACATGAGATGCTCAACCAGCCGAATCAGTAATAAGAACTCAAAACTGCTTATGCGACCAGAAAAAAACATGATCGATACAGCCTACTACTAATACATTGTAGTTCACAAAATCTTGTTCGTGGAATGGCATACAGGTTAAGCAGACATTTAAAAAAATAGCATGAAGTCTAAGCTAGCCATAAAGCACAAGATTTATAATATATGATTTCACTTATATGCTGATCAAGTTAATGTGCACTGCGCAGTTAAGATAGTTGGACGGAGGAAAAAAATATGGGGATAGGCAAAGTAATATTAGAGACTTCTATTTATAATCAATAAATAAACCCCACTTTCATAATAAAATGATAAAGGTAGCAAAAAAAATATTACAAATAATGTTTTACACATGTAACCAAAAAATTCTTCACAACTTGGTCCAAAGTGTGGTGGGGGGGGGGCGGTGGCCCCCTAACTTACACTAAGCTCGTCCTCTCGCCACCAAGCTGTACTACTTCAACTTTATTTCCCACGTCGGCCCACGGGTAAGGTGGCACAGTTGAGGCCGAGATCTCACGACCTTTCTACCATTATACCCTCTTCGCGTGCTTCATTCAATAAAATTGTCCCGATGAATAGATCTGGCTCACTGTTCTGTTCACATGGAATTTGGTCAGGGCAGATTCTTGGTGTGTCCCCTCCCCTGGGTGTCATGGCACCTCCTCCAATAATAAAAAATTCTAAAAACTTGTTCTACATAGGATACACTAGTTGTCGAATTGTGTAAAGCATATTTTGAGACTATATGTTGAATAATGATAATACTTGGACTAAAAAATACAATTTGTAGTGTAATATTAGCCAAATTTGAATCCATGTGTAGAAGTTATGTTGTTCATTTATATTATGGCACCTCCATTGTCATGTGCATAGATTTCCCATCATGGGCGGAGCTATATGGGTACATGTGTGTACAGATAGACCCATTAGTTTTGCCACAAAAAAGTTCAATACGATACGACATATGTATATGGCTATGTATGATGGCTTAGGGCTTCTTTGTATTGTAGCAATGTCAAAGAATTTTATAGGATTCCAATCCTTAGGAATTATTCCTATGTATTGACTTTGATTTAAAGGAACGGTGCTACCAAAATCCCATGGATTTGATTCCTTTGCCTCTCCAACCTCTTTTTAGACTCAAATGCGTCGGATCGAGACACTTTTCTTATATTTTTTTTCCAATCGACAGTTCCTATAGTTTTACGGTATTTTATAATCCTCTATTTTGCAGTTGTAAACCTGTGAAATTGCTGTGTTTTTCATATTCAACCTGCGATCCAAAAATGCCCTTATAAAATGGTTGGTTTTTTTCGTCCATGGCCCACATTCCTTCGCAGTCTCCCAAAAGCCCACCTACTAATTAAGCCGGACCGGCCTTCCACAACAACGTGCAGAAAGCCTATGCAGCTGCAATTTTTACGAATCAAGGTAGGTTGTGCCGCTTTTGTTCTAGTTCCGGTCGAAACTTTGAAGAAATAGACTTTCGCCCAGCTATAATAATAGCTACCACCCGATACAAGTTTTGAGGCCACTGCTGGGGCAAAACAGCACAGTCACGCCCAAAAGAAAAGAAAGAGAAAAAAAAAGAAAACAAGGCCGACATTGACGGATCAACGAAAACAAAGGCGACCCGCAACCGCTGCGCTCTCTCCGGCAAAGTCCTACCACTATCCTAGCACTCTGAAACGTCGCGTACCAAACAACACCTCCAAGAAGGAAAACAACGACGACGCTGCTGCTGTCCGGACTAGTCCTAGGGTTTCCCCCGGTACGCTACAGGTAGTGGGGAAGAGGTACACCCGACGCCCTTCAGGAAGGAACAGCGACACTCACAAGTATCACCGCGTCGGTGTCAAAAGACAAGGATTTCTCCCGACCTCGAAAAACCACATCCCTAGACAGTCCGACGTGCTCCACCCATCTTGCCACCCACCAACAAACGCCACCACGAAATTGAGGTCACCATTGTCGTATCACCAGGTAAGCACAACACGACCGGTCGAACCTTTCGATGGGATACAATTTAGGAGTAAGGATGCAAAAGTGGGATCTCATTTTCGCATCCCTATCCGCAAGTCAGTGCCGTTGCACGGTGCGGCCACCGGAGTTGTGACCGTTTTGAATTCCTGGCATCGAGCGGGGCGCCGTGAGCAGGGGCTACGACCTGACGTTAGAGGTCTGATACATATTCTACTTTTGTTATGGTTGAAAATTCTATTGAAGGAATTAAATATTGTTCTTTTTATTTCTCAGCGGTTTTGGGCACATGATTCATGCTTTAGAGTACGTATTAAAAAATGACTTCTTTTTTAACGATCGGAGCCGAGACATGTACTGGAGTACTTGAGAGTTCCAAGTGAAGCCTCTTTACTTTCTACCCATTGGCTTTGCTATGAAAAATGAAAGTACATCGCTGGAAAAGGATGCTCTTTTTTAACATAAAAGGATGCTCTTTTATGAACATGCAGCTAAACTGTGAAGTTGTATTTCTGCTGCATTCTTATTCAGCAACGCACTGAATGTTATGCAGAAATACAATTCAGCAAGCATACTACTGTAAATGCACATAGTGATTAAACACATTCAGCTCCTATCAGGATAGTAGAAAGTTCGTACAAAAATGCTTCCAACATATTATGCTAGGACTTGGAATGGAATTAACAGATATTTGTTGTAGCATCTGACAAATAAAGTACACAAAAATTGCATCCCATCTGAAGAATCCGGAAAGACATCTGGTGCTCTCACATTCTGAACTTTGACAATAGTAAGCGTCAGTGGAGGCCTCCTAAGCTTAACAAACTAATATTGAAAAAATCAAAAGAATTATAGGCCAGGATTCTGCAGTACGCAAGGTGCATTGCACCGCATAAAAATTCCGGTTGCATGGTGACTGGACGTTAACGGGTTTGGCCACCACAAATATAATATTATGCCTGAACTGAACACTTGGGTATTTTATCCTTGTCTTCAGAGCGGCCTACAGACTTATTGTACATTGCTGTACCAGATCCTCGGTGTACTGTGTTTTTGTTTCAGTATCCGGTGGCATTTACAGCTGCACAGCCAAATGCTGAAAACTGACATTGTTCTGCATTCGAGTATTGTCTCTGTTCTGCGTACAAAGTATTGACTGAAACAGTTCTTTTCCCTATCCAAAAATAATACGTACCGACAATCTCTACTATATAATACGAGTATTGTTTCTTGCTTCGTCCGTTTTCGTGGTACGTCGTACGTCGGGTTCGTTTCCTATATCGTGTGGGTCTCCCATCGATTGTTTTCGTGCGTCAGGTGGACTCCTGTTGCCGCCCGTAGGAGCGAGCGAGGACGGCCGCCGGCTGGGGCGGGAGCGGGGTGCCGCCGGCATCTGCTCGCCTGCGCCGCCACCGCCGGCCGCGACCACATCGCGTTCACCACCCCGCAGGACGCCGCCACGGCGCGACCCACCGACGGCGAGATCCTTCACATGCTGCACCTCCACTACCACTGGTTCCTGCCACCGGAGGAACCTGCCTCCAGCGCCAACAACCACAAGATCGACGAGCACGAGGCGTTCGACGAGTGGCTGGCCAAGCCCATGGACGAGCGGTTGCCATGGCTGCTACCCTCGCGTCGGAGCTGGAGGACGCCGGGTCACGTTCCGGACCAAGAAGTCTCCAGGAGCCTCGTCGACGTAACCTTCAACGCCCGTGACGGCGTGCTCGAGATCCCCGCCGTGGAGAGCTACACGAATCGGACCGTGTTCGCCAACCTGAGAGATGCGAGCAAGGGGAGAAGATGGATCGAGGGGTGCCCAGAACTGGAAGGACCGGAAAAGGAATAGAGAGAAGGACAGGGTGGCGGCTGCAAAAAGCGAGGGGTGGGAAAGGAAAAAGACCAAGGGAGTTAGGGTTTCAGCTGAGATGGGCCTTGGGCCGAAGTGGCTTTGCTGGGCTTCTTAATCCTCTCTCACACTCAAAATTTTTGCCTTTATTATTTTGCAAAACTTTTTTTCGAGATTGTTCTTTTTCCGAGATTGTTTCGCAAAAATGATTTGACAAATCTCGCCTACCTAAAACCGCAAAACATGCGTACCCGTTCCGCTCAGTTTTGTATGTCCTAACCTTTCCTACAACCATGCAAAAAACGGAGAGACGGAGAAGTAAATCCGCTGCGGAAAAAAACGGTGGAAAACAGTGGACGGGAATGGACTTCTAATTTCTGTCTTAACTGCTCTCTTACGTTACGTCTGCATATGTATGCATGTAACAAACCTGATGCTAATAGGTAACGGTGTTCGTGGGTGTTCGTGGTACGTCGCGGTACATTTTGTAGAACAAGGCCAGGACCTAATCAATTTTCTTACTGAGATTTCTTTGGTTGTGGGTCAGATAAAATAATATGTGATACTTTTGGATACCCATGGTGTATACAAAGAAAATTAGAATGTAAGTGGTGAGTATTTTTTAAAACTGTTGTGGGGATTGTTATACAATGGGCATGTAATTGAAATATGATAGAACCAAATTCCTTTTACATAAACCATAAGTCGTGTGATCTATTTTATGCCCGT
Organism: Poa pratensis; assembly: GCA_947311845.1. Lineage (NCBI taxonomy): Eukaryota > Viridiplantae > Streptophyta > Magnoliopsida > Poales > Poaceae > Poa > Poa pratensis. Next base: position 6,558,512 of record CAMZMU010000070.1, read on the forward strand.
TGCAACGCACGGGTATTTTGCTATAAATGTAATATATAAACAGCTAAAGAAAACAGAAAAGAACCGAATTGGCGAACTGAGCCTAACTCAGCTGGTTTGGTTCCTTGTGAGGGAACCGGCCCACCCAGGTTCAAGTCCCAGACTTGGCATGGGTGATCGCATTTTCCTGGATTTTCCAGGATTTAACCGGCGCTATGGTTTCAGTGGTAGGTGACGTGCCCGTCAACAGCGAGACGCCCGTGGTGACTTCGTCAACCTCAAGATCTGCCGGACCAGTCTCTCGAAGGTGCTCATAGGGGTAGGGTTTGCGTGCGTGCGTTCATAGGGTGTCTGTACGTGCGTGTTTGTAAGCGTCTGCGTCTGTACTGTTTTTCTCAAAAAACAAAAAAACCGAATTGAAAAGAAAAAATTAAGTAGAAAGAAGTAAAAAAAAGAAACCGAACCAGAACGATCCAAGAATGAAACGACTATAGGAAACTGTATAAAAACGACAGGAAGCTACGGAAAGTGGAAAGGAAGCTAGCTCGTCACGTTTTTGCACGTGAAAGAGTATGGCGAGTAGCGACGCGCTGTAGTGGTTTGATTTACTGAATACGCAAGAACTTTGGGCCGGCCCGTTTAACGACACGCTGTAGGCAGAGCGCATTGCGCTCCGCGTTACGCGGCAACTAGGGAATGCCGTTGCTCTGGGCCTCTCCTCTCCCTATACGCGCCGCCGCACATGTGGGCGTCGCCGATCTTTGCCATAGAGCTCGCGAGCGCGACGGCACGCCCTGTTGAAGCTCCAGGAGCGGCCCTGCCCTCACGTCCCAGCTACCGCTCGGACGGCCGATGGATCTGCAGCGCCGGCTGCCTCCCCGACATGTGCTGCTGATGCGGGGAGCCCGGCCGAAATCAGCGTCCCAGCTAAGCTATACCTGAACCTGATGGCAAGCGGCCACGCAGGTCAACTGTACAGTGCTTTATCATCTTATCCATGTTAAGATGTAGCGTAATCATCAAAATTCGCTAGCTAGGGGTGCCCAGCTAGCTTGTCACGACAAGTTTTGCTGGACAGTTCCTCTCCAGTTACAGTACATTTCATGTTTATGCGCTTGTCGCGTAGGTAATCATTTGTTCAAACAAGCCACATGAGTACATGACCATTTTGATGTAGTCAAGTGAGTCGGTAAGATTGCAAGATCTCTGAGGATGCTAAGTTAGTTTCCACGTTCACATTCGAATGTTTTTCGCAAAAGTACTACTAACACACTATAGCTGGTACGATAACAACAAAGTACAAGGCTGCCCTGATCCCGATCACTACCATGCACGGGTGGGGGAAAGACGCGAGGAAGAACCGAAGACTCCACCGTCGGGACGGATTAGCTAGCATGCATTGCTCCGCGCCAGGCCGGCCTCGACAATTCTGTAGTAGGCAGACTTACTAGTAATATCCCAATACTTTCAGGTAGTATCATGGAAGTTATGGAATCTCTCGAGAGGTTAGAAAAATCAACAGTTGGTGATAGAGCTTTTAACAGTTGCAAATCGGTCTTGTAACTTCGAGTCTTCTAAGACTGTAGAATAAGTCCATCGGTGTTCTGGGTCTTGGAATGTATTCTCATCTCACCGTCATGAACGTTCTGTTCTTTCTGTAAGAGATTCAGAACTAGACTTGTTGGAGATTGTAAGGTAGTACGATGATGATGCTGTTGATCAGAAATCTCTGGGCAAAAAGTTTACTTCTTGTTGAAGTTTCTTCTTACTAAAGGTATTTCGAACCTTGTATTATCAGTTTTCAGAAATGAAAATTGGGATCCTCGGCTCCTTACTTCAAAAAAAAAAGTTCTGGCACCGCGGTACTCAACAGCGTAGGTTGTGGTTTTGCAGAAACGACAACTGCATTGCTAGTTAAGGACCCCCACTGCATTGCTAGTCATATTATACGCCCAAATACAACAATTAAGGTAAAGATTATTCAATTATGAAATGAAAGCAATCAACCAGTAGTCCAGTAGCACAGAGCAGAATTTAGGGAAGATGTTTATGGGACACATATGCACATCATATGCACGCTTAACTAGGTAGTAAATTAGGATACTGGACAGCTTTGGAAGCTGGATGGCATCAACTACAAGAAGCACTTTGCAGAACCATGAAACAAGACAGTGAAAAACTTCTCTGAGAAGTAGTAGAATTTTGTTTCTCAGGAATGCTGCATACTTTAGGAGTAGAATGTTATTGTGTATGTAGTTTTCAGTTGACATGGCCTAACATTAGTACTCTCTAGCTATTTAGTAAATAGCTACCACTTCTGAATTTTAGTACAAATCAGAGACAGGAATCTAAGAGCAAGTGTAAATCGATCGATGGATCACCTGTGCTGTGCAGATCCCTTTGCCGCAGCACTTGGATCGATTCAGACTAGGATAGAGCTGCGTCGACCATCGGGGACAAAAATAAATAAATCAGAATGATACAACAGAGAAGACCAGTTCTCGGAAGCAGGGAGTGATCGATCACGCGTACGTACGTAGAAGCAGATGGGGCACTCCTCTGCGTCCTCGAAGCACGGCGCGAGGTTGCCTGATGAATGATCATGTCGAAGACCAATTCTCGGAAGCGATCATGTCGAACGATAACTGATGAATAAAAACATCCGATGAAAATAGAGTGGGTGAGATAAAAAAGATATTCCGTCGCCGGGCTTGAACCAGGGTCTCTCGGGTGAGAGCCGAGTATCCTAACCACCTAGACTACGACGAAAGCATGATACCTTAAATTAAGCCCTTCTTTAAATTAATTCCTATACATGATTGATAAACCCGTACAGACAAAACAGAGGCACCAACGGATCTGTAGTTCTAGCTGTTAACTTCGCATAACTTGGGCCATGACCACCAAATTGCAGATAAACTTGATTCAAACATGACGGTCTAGCAGCATCCCCATACCGAGCACAGACTATGTTTGCTCTCTTTGATCCATAACATCTGAATTTCGACATACCAACAGATGACTAACTGCTCAAAATTCAGACAAAACGGACCAGAGGACACATGATGTTTTTTTCATATTAGATGAAATAATATCATTCTGAACTTGCAAGGGATGTGTGCAGGCTAGTAATCATCCAACGTATAAAGTGTTACATTCTCTGTAAACAACAAACAAAACATGCTCAGTATCAATCAACATTCTTATGGTACACTGATTTGACCCATATATTATACAACCAAAACATAACAACCTCTTCTCTTTGCTGCACTTATACCTGGTAATTGTGTGTTCCAGTAACCAATGAAAGAGAAGGAACTTCCATGTGACTTGTGAGGCTAGTAAGTTTCAGATTATTGAAAAGCAAGGAGCAATTAAAGAGAAGGAACTTCCATGTGAGGCACATCATCGGATGTAGTTATCCTTAACTGAGGAACATATCAGGAAAAAAATGATTATTCGACTTGTTACCTTATTTCAGTCATTCAAATTCAATATAAAACACCCGCCATACTTACAGATACTTGGAGGTTTTTAGAAGAAGGAAAGTCTAACTAAAGAGGTTCATCACTGAAATCAAGTTCTTGCTGTTGTATATACCTGACAGTCTTAATAACAATAGTTTCCGTTCAACGCAATTTTTTGTTCACATTTCAAAATCGTTCAAAATAGTTTCCGTCCACCGTCATTTTCCGTTCACTTTTTAAAACCGTTCAAATGAGGTCAATGTTATATTTGAAAAAAGTTCAATTCAAAATATATGTTCTTATTCTTGAAATCCTTTGAAAATGTTCACATTTGAAACTCTCAGTTCAATGAGAGTTGTGTTAACTATTGTTTTTGATTCACCGACATTTTTATGGTTCACTATTATTTTCGGTTCACCAACATTTTCTGGTTCACTTTTTTTGTTCATCGACATTTTTCGTTTAGTGACATTTTCCGTTCACTATTATTTTTGGTTCTCCGACATTTTTTGTTCACTATTATTTTTGGTCCACCGACATTTTATTGGTTCACTATTATTTTTGGTTCACCAACATTTTTTTGTTCACTTTTTTTTGTTCACCGATATTTTTCGTTCAGTCTTAGTTAACAGGGATTTTTTGTTCACTATAATTTTGGTTCACCGACAATTTTTATTTTACTTTTTTATTCGTTCCAAAATATTTTTGTTCTCTTCTTTAAATTGTTCAAAAATAGCTTTCGTTCACAAGCCTTTTCTGTTCTCTTTTTTAAAAAAATCACTCAAAAACATTTTTCGTTCACATACATTTCTGTACAGTTTTAAAATCGTTTTAAATAGTTTTTGATCACTTTGAAAATCGTTCAAAAATAGTTTCCGTTCAAATACCTATTTTTTCACTTTAAAAAATCATTCAATTTTTTTTCCTTTCAAAGACTTTTTCTTTTCGCCTTTTCAAATCGTTCAAAAATAGATTTCATTCACCGACCTTTTTGGTTCACTTTTAAAATTGTTAAAAAATAGTTTCCGTTCAACGCAATTTTTTGTTCACATTTCAAAATCGTTCAAAATAGTTTCCGTTCACTTTTTAAAACCGTTCAAATGAGGTCAATGTTATAATTGAAAAAGTTCAATTCAAAATATATGTTCTTATTCTTGAAAATGTTCACATTTGAAAATTGTTCAGATTTTCAAAATGATCAAATAAAATGATTCAGATTTTAAAAAGTGTACGTTTTTTTAAAATTGTTAAGATTTCAATTTATTCATATTTGAAAATTGTTAATATTTTAAAATAATTTATTTTTGAAATTGATTCAGATTTACATTATTTCATATTTTCAAAATGTTCATTTTTTAAAATGCTTCAAACTTTGAAAAATATTTAAAATATCCAGGTTTTGAAAATGTTCAGATTTTGAACTTAGAACCATCTACGTGACAACACCATAAAGAGTTGTGAGCTGGACAACGCCACGACGGCAGCGGGCGGCGGCAGTGCAGCGATGGCAGATTTAACCTACAGTACAAGAATATCTCGTATATGACCCTCAAAACAAAACAATTACAACACGAAAGTTGTGTGAAACATTGAGATTAACCTCCTCGTTAAAAAATATTACAAACGTCAAGCGACTACGACGAATTTGATAAATTTCGTCTAAAAAAGTTCTGAACATCGATTTAAAATTGGAAAGTTACAATTATCGAAACTCGAAACTGCGTACGGAAATGGAACCTATTCGTGGACACGCATAATTTTCGTGCAATTTTTCAGAGTAAATGTCGTGCCTTACAAATGAAAGTAGTATACATGTGTGTAATGGGCCATTCTAAACTATCACGGATTTCTGACCACAATATGTCAGCCCAATGCATGTTTCCAGTCTTCAGAAGAAGCAGTACAAGTATACAACTATGAAAGTATAAAGTCAGCTAGGAACGCGATTGGAAAACAGCTCCGCGAAACGCATCAACGAAACAGTCGAAACATGCACTTCCAGTTCTATCCTGCGTTCATGTCAAAAACAAATCTATCGTGCGACGAAACAGTTGAACATGAGGGTGCGGACGCATTGGGCCGGGCCCAGTAATACGTAGACGATGCAAAAACAGTACAAGCAGGTACGTGAACGGGACGTTCCATCCCGCGTAACGCGCGGTATAGGATCACCCCGATGGTTGGATTCGATTCGCATCTAGCGCGTAGGCGCAGGTGCAGCCAAAAAAATAAAAGAAAAATTGTCCGCAAAGTTAAAAAATGTTCACGACCTCGGAAAACAATTTTTAATAGTATTGATAAATGTTCTCGGTTTCCTTTTTACAAAAATTCACAGACTGAAAAATGTTCACAAGTTAAAGAAAAAACTATTCAGATTACAATTGTTAAGTTTTAGCATTTTTTCCTTATTTTTTGTGTTTCGTAGGTTTAGTAATGGATTTAAATTCCATAGACTTGTCATAATGACCCAAGCCAATTTGGTGGAATTTATTGAAGTTATGCGCAGCATATGCAAGGCCGTTTGGGTATCTCAACATATGTTAAGGTCTCACAACATGCTCAAATAACTGAGATTGTGGGGCTTACTCCAAATATTAAGCACTTTGGCAGACAAAATACTAAATACCACCTCAATCAGAGTCGGGAAATCACATCATTTTTTTTCATGGCTAGGCTGCTACCAACCTGTCAGATCTAGTCGTTTGGTGGAGAAACTCTGTTTTTTTTTGCATATGAAGGAACTGAATACTAATATGGTATTGTCGCCAGTAGGAAAGAGAAAAGCCCTGTTCAGAATGAGCGATGCCCCCCCCCCCCCCCCCCCCCCCCAGTGGCGGAGCTGCTCATAGTTTATGATGTCGCTTGACATCACAGGTTTTCTAAATGCTCCTTTTAATTTTTCGAAATATATGCATCAGCCCCTAGAAGTACAAAGCGGCATAGTTCATTGACATCACTAGTCCTAGAGCCTAGCTCCGCCACTGCCCCCCCCCCCCCCCCCCCCCCCCCCCCCAGCGGCCTTTACCATGTTGAATTTGGATGGATCACTTGCAGATGTTCAGGTTGGGTCGAATTTTTCCAGGGCTGGTTGTGTCAGACCACACTTTGTGAAGGACCCGTTCATTAGCAAGCTTTGAACTTGCTGTGAAGGATTACATGCAACGCTCGAGCTAGAAATGCAGAAGGTTATTCTTCAAGTCTGATTCTTCGCTCTGGGAGGTTATTAGTCTTGAAGCTTTCAACTCCTCTCTCTCTCCAATTTCTATGCCACATCAGCATTTTACTTATGAAACCAGGCTATCATGTAAAAAGCATTGTTATCACAAGACATATGTACGTTCTCGAAGCTCCATGCAGGCAGGGGGACAGAGCTTTAACGACTGTCGCTCTATCAGTTTACATGGGTCGGCGGCGAGAAACAATGAAACGTACGATGGCATGCATACTGGCCAGATTAATTAAAGCCCCACCATCAACTGGCGGCCCTGGAATATCAACAGGTGACACGGTATAAATTTCTTAATTGAGCCGCTCCACTACGAATTTAACTCTGCAGGAAGTTACTTGGCATTTGACGCTTCGCGTTGCATCTCTGCATATAAATGAACGACCTTTCACGAAGGGCTTGATTCACAGTGCACAGCCCGGTCGTTCTCGTCGATCAAACTCTCAAGCATCCACCTCAACATATGGCACCATCCGACAGCACCGCCACGGTGCTCCTCCTGCTCTTGTTCCTCGTCGCAGCGGCGACCTCGCCGTCCCGGCAAACCGCGCACGCAGCTCGCGTCCTTCTTCAGGAGGCAGAAGCACCGTCGCCAGGTGTCCCAGGTTGTGAAGATGGAGCCACGGGGCCCGCTCCGGCGGCGACGTCATTGTTGGAGATAGTGCAGGAAGAAGGTCTGGGTTTCGTCGAGGCGTCTCCCTCCCCGAGTTCGCTACAAGCCCCTGCCGGATCGGTGTCGACGTCGGCGATGGGGCTCCTGTGGAGGAAGATGTGGTGGTTCGACGAGCCCTACTACCGCCCGGCACCTGGCTCCAAAAACCAGTACTGAAACTACTGATTCATCCGCTGAACTAAATAAGATGGTGCACGCATGTTATTTATCCTCGTTTTTGTTTGTTTCTTTTATTTCTCTTGTTTTTCGGTAACCAATATGTGCTCGATCAAGGTTATATATGTATGTACATGCGTGGCCTGTACATCTAGGTGAGATGCTCATGATCGACGGTCACACGGAGGACTACATCATTTACTGGTTTTGCAAAGTCTCGGTCAAATGAGATTATCATAAACCTCAGCAGATTTGGAGAAGTGGAACTTTAGTTTCAGAGAAATGTACAACCAAGATAAAAGAACAAGATGCACTTTTCACTTAATTAAAATTGCATTTTTTTCTCAGTTAGATGAGACTTAAGAAAACAACGCCCGCTCTGTCATAGACACATATTTTAGTTTTCACCACATATTACTCATTGATTCAACTTGTCTTGTTGGAGCTGGCTAAAAGCGTACAAACTTTGGCCACGACAAACCCTCGTGCATACTATCAAAATTAAGGACTGTAAGATAGTAGAAACATCAATAGGCGTTTCGTGGAGGTGAGTTGATGGGCTATAACTCCATCCAACAAAATAATTTACCGAGACCCATACATTACTCCAGAATCTGTTAATTTATAAGTGTTGGATCAGTTGAGGTGCTCACTCACATGAATGTGCGCGTGCAAGTGATGTATTTAGTTTTTTTTTTAACTTTCTACATCCTTCGGTGATGAAATTAGTAGTTTAGATGGTGGACATGAACAAAAACGAAAGCTTAGGCGGAGCCTCTCTAGGTAGCCATGCTGGGCCATATACCTGGCCTTAATTTTATTCAGCTTGAATTTAGCCCATTGATTGGGCTAAGATGAAGTAGCTGCTGCCCATTAGTCCAATTAGCTCTTGTCTTCAATCTGACTTGTGCCATTAACATGTACCCCGAGGGGTATTTATAGATAAAATCTGTGGAGAGAAAAGTTGATAGACATGTAAATTTCTCAATATAGTGCACATATCATAACCTGGATAGGTGGTGCATGAAAAGAGCCCATCTATAATGATAACCCAAACAATATGTTTTACGATTAGGTTTAACACACAATTAAAATGCTTGCTAATACCATGGTATGGAACATCAGCTAAAATAATCAAATGAATAATTCCAACTGCCCAATTGACAAAAATGTGGACACATTGGTATTGTGCCTTCATAACTCCTGATCTGCCTCAAACCAGCCCGCTTAATGTGCGAATTGGCACACACTGACACTAGTGCACCTTGACTACCTGCATCTCATAGACAATCTCTTCCATCAGATTCTCAACCATAGCTGGTGACCATGTGAGTGTGTCCACATGATCACACCAATATAGCGAAGCCATTGACATAGTGTCGGTTACATCGCCACCTCAACGAGTCGCCAGAGAGCACCGCACCAGTCCCTCCTTACCAGCAGGAAACCCTCCCTCTCAACGTTGGCGTCACCCACGCCGCTTCCTCTCCATCTCCCATCTCGGAATGTGATCTCGTTGGGACAGAAGAGCGGGTTATCCAGTAGTGGAGTCAGGACATGACACATCTGTTACGAGCATTTAATCCAGTGGGTTTTGCACAATAACACGGTCTGATAGCGACTTACCATGGGCACGAACTCACGTCACGTGAGCGAATACATTGGAGTTTGAGGAGGAGAACCATATCTGATACAATGGCCTAGGTTTTGGTTAAAATGCATGGCCGTGGTGCAAACACATGAATATTGGTGGCCGTCTCTTGACGGTGCAGACAAAATCAATACACATGTTTTGAATGTAGTACTTCTCAAGAAAATTAAACGAGGTCAAATTTAAAGTTAGTAGTAAAAATACTTGGGTCTCCCAATGAAAAGAACTAGCCTTGTTGTCTCTTGCCTTCTTACATCATTACATGGCTTTGCCTCCATTCAAACTCTCACCATGCATCGCAGGACAAAAGTGTTTTTCATCGAATAACTACGGTATCGCGTCCAGCGATTAAATAAATATATCATTATCTCTTAGTAAGAGTTTTGAATATATTTCCCAATGTATAGAGTTTGTGGTTCATTTTCCACAAAGAAGGTTTCCTCTTTCATCAGATTGACTCCCGTAAAATTCTATACATAGAATTGAAGATTTTTCAGTGTGAAGATCTTTATCAGATATATAGAACACATACACATTTATTTGTATCTTGAATGCTGATACAATATACCGTGATTTGTTGTATTTGATGACAACTCCATATTTATTCCAACAATAGATAGACGTTGATAAGGAGTTGGGAGACCAGTAAAGTCTCTAAACACGGAATTTGAACCATATTCGATAACCGTGTTCTCCTTGTTCATGGGTTTTGTGACAGTTGGAGAGCGCGTTGTTACATGATTTGAACAATTAGCTTCCTAGGTATTGTCATATTGAAGATTGAAGTGTGCTTCATATATTTACCCTTGAGTAGGTCGATTGCGTCTCACGGAATATTTTACCTAGCGGGGAATTTATCAAGTGGAGGTTAAAGTGCAGCTATAGATCCATGAGACACATTGTTGACCTTAATGTCTATAGCTCATGTAGGTTAATTGTGACCATCGAGAACAAACTCATCGAAGTATGGTCACCTTGGTTTACATGGATGAGAACCAGAGATTTCTAAATTTACTTGTATGCAAACTAAATCATCATGGTTATGTTGTAATAAATTTGCAAAATAAATGGAGTTTCAAGAAGTGGGCTTGAACTCATTAGTGTGAATCTCAAATTGTTAAGTATGGCACGTTGTAGATAATCTCCAAAAGAACTTTTTGGAGTAGATCCAACAGCATTAGCGGAGTATAAGATACTCACACTTCGAATGCCTTATGTCATGACTTAATTAAAATGTATGGGAGAGCACATTGGCAATCATAATGTCAGAAATGACAAAATGTAGGCTTAAACAGTAGCGGTAGATAAATCTACACACTACCTCGTGATCCCAAAACATCAATTCGAAGAAATCACTTTGAATTTTGCATTTATAGTTGCAGATATTAAAAAAAATCTCAATTGCATATAATACATGTGAGAGCACATTGAAGGAGGTCATAATGTCAATTTTTGACAAAATGTAGACCTCACAATAATTGTGGATAATATGCATATAATGCAGTAGATGCCACATTATCTTGTGACCCACATATAAATTTGAGATAGTCACTTCACAATTTTGCAGGTCAATTCAATTCGAATTAAGTCAATTTTGTGCCGTTTAGGCATTTTGGACTTAATTGATGGTGAGTTGATTTTTAATTTTGCAAGAAAAAATAATCTCAGTTGCAAAATAATTGTACCATTTGAATATGTTATAGGGATTGCAAATTGCAAACACATTGAACATATAATCATTTATAGACACAATATGGTCTAAATCATTATGCATTATAATGGAGTACATTATGTAATCATTCAGAAATACATGGTTTAAAACATGACAAGTACTTAACACAGTACTAGCTGTTGAACATGTATGTAAAATCTGAATAATATAAGGGCTATACATCATACTGTAATAAGCATGAGGGCTGAAAAGAGAATTAGACAGCCTTATCTGTAAGCATTAGTAATGTAACATAATTTTAGAATGATCACGGACTAAAGTGCAAAGTGACGAAGAGATAAGGCTCCATCGCTTTCCTTATGTCCGTGTAGTGTCATTAGGAGATAATTTTCCCAAATGCTGCCGTGCGGTGAGAACGTGGCTGCACCGTGCGCCGGCAGGGCCGCACTCGCGGGCTTGCCGCGCCGTAGGCTGCGAGCCGACGGCTGCTACCGCCGGTCGAGCGCGGTGGATGAATCCAATCCGGCAGGAAACCGTGCTGGAGCGGTGAGACACGCGGGAGGACGACGAGCCGGGGCTGATGGCCGCGGTCGATGGTGCATGCCTCGCTCGCCGGTGCCGACCTGGCCGCAGCCTCTGCCGCCGGCTGCGCACCAGAAGGAGCGCCGGAGACGAGCGCGGACGTTGCTGATGGCCGGTCGTGAAGACCAAGTACGCCGCCACAGCGCGCTTCACGCTGGAAATCGCCTTAGGCGACCTCGGCGGGGGATAGCCGCGCCAGGAGGCTGCGGAGACATAGGCGCCGATGGAGGGCCTCCGCCTCGGGCAGGTGCGCCGGCTGCCGCTGCGGCCGGGGAGCCTCTGGGCAGAGCGTCGGACGTTGGGCCGCCGCCGGCCGTGAAGACTCTGCGTCCCACCGCGTCCTCCCCTAGAAGCAGCCTGGAGTTGCGGTCGCAGGCACCACAACATCGCGTGGATGCGTGCCGGGGCCACGTCGTCCGTCGTTGCCTCTGGCCGGTTCAATGTCGGAGCCGCTTCAGCCGCGCGCCGAGGAACTTGTCCGTCGCCCGGTGTCCACAAGGTGGTAAGAACATCTTCAATCGAAATCGAAGAACACTTTGGTGCTCACCTGTTGGTTGATGTCTTCGATTCTATTGTTCTTACCAATTAGCACAGTAGATGTATATGTCTCTGTTCTTCGTGTTCCTCTCTGTTCTTGAAATTGGGATCGCTCAGATGTGAGCGTTGTTCCGGCGAGTTTGCCGACCAGGTTTTGCCCTCTTGCTCCGGTGGTCTATTGCTCTCTTGGAGAGCGACGTGCGTGATAACGTGTTACAACTCGGAAGAATTGAAAGGAAAACTTGTGTCTTTCATTGATCAAGAATCGGGTATTTATACAAGGTTCCCGTCGGTTCGGGATGTCGGTTACGCTCCTGTACGAGGCGTCTCTTCGGTGAAACAATGCCTGTTCGTATCTAGCAGGTGTCTATACAAAGGGAAGGCGTCCATACGGACGGACACGTCCGTACGGCGCTTTGGGCATCTAATAACTGCCTAGTCTATTTCTAACAAAATGAATGCAATCCCATAAAATTTTCAGGAAAATCCTGCACAACTCCTAGTTATTTTGTCAAACCAAATTGCACGTCCTCCGATTATTTTCCTGTGCACCAGTGTTGCATCGCATCGAAGCACTCAAAATGTCAACGCGCTCTTTGGATCTCGCGATGATTCCCGTGTACTTTCAGTAAAGTTCAAGGAGAAGATTAAGCAACTCCATGCCCACTCGCTAGCTCGACTCCTTGATAATAGGGTTAATTGGATCTATGCCACTCCCCAATTCACAGATTGGACTTATGCCATTACAAAAACTGAAGTTGGAAATATGCCACTCTAAACTCTTCATACCTCTACCTATGCCATTGTTCTCATTACGAATGTTATACGCCATATATATCCTTTATACGCACGTAAGTACTGGACCCACACACAAGGATCGATCCAAACTGCACGTACGTACTGGACCCACACACGGATCGATCCAAACTGCATCGTGAAAACTATCCAGAAACTCAGCTCTCCCGCTCCTGTCTCGCGCTCTCCCGCTCTGTCCGCTCTGTTTCGCCTCGCGCTTGAGGAAACCCTAGCGGCGGCGCCGGCCCAGCGACGGAAGGAGGCGGCGCCGGCCCAGCGACGGAAGGAGGCGGGACCGGCGGCCCAGGGGCTGGAGGCAGCGGTAGGCGGCTGCGGCTGGAGGCCCCTCGCGCGCCACTCGTTTGCTGCCCGGCCGCGGGTCTCGGCTGGAGGCGGTCTCGACTCGAGGTTGCTGATGGAGGCGGGGGCTGCCCAGGCGGGGCTGTAGGCTGGAGGAGGGATGGAGTCGCCGGTCCTCGAGTCGTCAATGATGTGAGTGTACCAGTCCCCAACATCCTCATTCTCTCCATGAATTGTACAGAGAGATGTGTTCGTGGATGGGTTAATTTTGCTTTTGTTCGGTAATTTGTAGGCTCGAATCGACGAATACATTTAGCTTAGACCTTCTTGTTCAAGGATTTGTGCTGAAGGAACCAAACGGTAGGAAATCATATGTGAAGGGGAAATCGATTAAATGGACTGTAAACTCAGATGATTTCTCCATGGATGTGCTCATGGATGGGTTAAGTGCAGAGCTGAGAGTTGGCAGGGATCAGAGTATCACCGTGTGGTATTTTAATGTGATAATGGCGCAAGATGTTAGACTAACTCATAGCGACGAATTTCATGTGATGTTTGACATGTACAGAGCAGAGAGGAATCTTGTAGAGATAGAGCTAGTAAAAAATGGAACAAAATATCACTTCAACCGAATGTTTGTTGCATTCAAGCCTTGCATCGATGGTTTCTTAGCTGGTTGTAGGCCTTATGTTGGTGTCGACTCAACGGCACTTTACGGGAAATTTAAGGGCCAATTAGCATCAGCAACCGCTGTAGATGGGCACAATTGGCTATATTATGTAGCATTTGCTGTGTTTGATTCGGAAACCGGTGACAATTGGGAATGGTTCATGAAACAGTTGCATAGAGCCATAGGTTCCCCACATGGACTTGTTATTTCCAGTGATGCATGCAAAGGGTTAGAGACAGCCATTGACCTTGTGTTCCCCGACTGCGAAAACAGAGAGTGCATGAGGCACCTTTATGCAAATTTCATGAAGAAATTCCATGGTAAAGTATACACAGATAATTTGTACCCAGCTGCGAGGACTTTTTCAGATCGTAAGTTCATGCATCATATGAACCTAATTAAGGAAGCAAATCCAGAAGCTATTGAATATCTTGATATTTATCACCATAGGTTGTGGTATAGATGTGGTTTTGGAGAGGTCAGCAAGATTGACTATTTGACAAACAACATATCTGAGAGTTTCAACAAGCAAATAAAAGAATTTAAAGGGCTCAATCTTTGCAATCTTGTTGATACCGTTAGGGAGCTTATCACGGAGAAGTTCTGCCTAAGAAAACTGGTATGTGCAAAACTGAAGGATAGAATTCTTCCTCATGTCATCAAGCAGCTTAATGCTCTTAGCAAAACCATTGGTCGGAACAAGATTATTTGGACCAATGAACATGAGGCAGAGGTTACTTTGCTGGATCTGAAATTTATCAAAAGGCACATTGTCAACTTAGAAAGTCGCACATGTACATGTAGAGTTTGGCAAGTTTCTGGAAAACCATGCATGCACGCATTGGCCTTCATTTGTAGCATTAATGGTGCTCAAATTGAGACATATGTGGATGAATATTATTCAGCGCAAAAGTTCAAGGCAGCATATGCAGGGAGAATGCCTTCCATGACAGACAAGTCACAGTGGATAAATGTTGATTTGGGATTCAAGGTACACCCACCTTTGCAGCAGCCGGTGGCTGGTAGGCCAAGAGTTCAGAGATGGAGAGGATGGTTAGAACCTGGTAGGAAAATAGTCAAGTGCAAGAGATGTGGTAAACCTGGGCATATGAAGAAAACTTGCAAAGCCCCTGATCCTAAATATGTGGCAGTAGATGATGATTACATACCTGAAGATGTACCAGATCCATGTACACCCACAAATAAAAGGTGATTCACTAGTTGTGTTTATGCATCTATTTTTCGTGACTTTTATATCGTGAAATTGATTTATCTTGTTCTTATTTGCAGGAAGAAAGGTGAAGAAACAGCTGCTACAACAGATGGTGATGCAATAGATGATGAACCCATTATCAACTTGATAAGGTAATTGCTGCAGGCTGAATCTGTTATTGCTCAATCTAAATCACATGTTGTCAATGCAGGAAAAAGGCTAGAACAACTCCACAAAAGCCCAACACACCAGCCAAGGAGAAGACACCCGTGAAGATAGCTACACCACAAGAGAAGACCAAGAAAAAGACTCCAGTCAAGAAGACTGCTACGTCACAAGAGAAGGCCAAGAAAAAGACTCCTGTGAAGAAAGCTATGCCACAAGAGAAGGTCAAGAAAAAGACTCCACCAAAGAAGACTACCTCTACGAAAACAGCCAAGAAGCGTGTTCCATTTGCGCCTGTTATACCTCCACCTCCACCTGCACCTCCAGTAGTGCAGCCTCCATATGGTGCAAAAAGAAGCCTTCGACATTGGCTTGGTGCCTAGTGGATAACCCTACCCATAACTCAACTAGGTGTTTGCTTTTGCTACTTGTTCTGTGAACTTTATTTGCCTAGGAACCTCTCTTAAATTGTGCTTGTGAACCTATGTATGGACATGTTTGAATTGTGCTTGCAAATGTGTGTTGAATTGTGCTTGCAAAGATATGGAACATAGTGGTTAAGTGCTGCCAATTTTTTTTTGAATGTTTGACAAGTTTCAGGTCAGAACATGAAATCTCATTTTATGGTTCAATACGTGCCCAGAATTGGCTCGTATTTCAACATTACACTCATATTAATGTTTTTGATTTTCTGTAATTTTTTTAAATTTTTCTGAGAAGTTCAAATTTTTGGCCAAAATTTGAAAAATTTCTGGACAGAACTTAAAATCTCAGTTTAATGGTCCATATGCGCCCAGAATTGGCTCGTTTTTAAACAGTAGGCTCACATTACTGTTTTTGATTTTCTGTAATTTTTTCAGATTTTTCTGAGAAAGTCAATTCTTGGCCAAAATTTGAATTTTTTGAATTTTTGGGCGGCTGGACACCGCTAAAGTGCTGCCAAAAGTTGGGCACAGGAGTATCATCTGAAATACGGCACTATACAATTAAATACATGTATTTTTTAAACCGTTATTCTATTTAGTGGAGACAATGGCATAGGTAGAGGTATGAAGAGTTTAGAGTGGCATATTTGCAACTTCAGTTTTTGTAATGGCATAAGTCCAATCTGTGAATTGGGGAGTGGCATAGATCCAATTAACCCTTGATAATAACCATCCCCAAATCCCCCGCCTCAAACCACATCTCCCCAGCTCACCTCGGCGACATGGGCACCGTCACTCCCGCCGCCGGTAAGCTCCGACCGCCCAACTCGAATCTCCACTCGCCCTCTCCGCCCCCCTCTGACCGCTCTCCCCTGTTCTTTCCGCAGATCCGCACCCCGCGTTCCTCGCCGACAAGGGCGGCAAGGTCTTCCTGGCGGGCCACCGGGGCCTAGTCGGCTCGGCCATCCACCGCCGCCTGCTCTCCCTCGGCTTCACCGACGTGGTCGTCCGCACGCACGCCGAGCTCGACCTCACCCGCCAGGCCGCCGTCGAGGCCTTCTTCGCGGCCTCCCAGCCCCGCTACGTCGTCCTCGCCGCCGCCAAGGTCGGCGGCATCCACGCCAACTCCACCTTCCCCGCCGACTTCATCGCCGCCAACCTCCAGATCCAGACCAACGTCGTCGACGCCGCCCTCCGCTGCGGCTCCGTACGCAAGCTCCTCTTCCTCGGCTCCTCCTGCATCTACCCCAAGTTCGCGCCGCAGCCCATCCCCGAGGAATCCCTCCTCTCCGGCCCGCTCGAGCCCACCAACGAGTGGTACGCCGTCGCCAAGATCGCTGGCATCAAGATGTGCCAGGCGTACCGCATCCAGCACGGACTCGACGCCGTCTCCGCCATGCCCACCAACCTCTACGGCCCGCAGGACAACTTCCACCCCGAGAACTCCCACGTCCTCCCGGCACTCATCCGCAGGTTCCACGAGGCCAAGGCCACCAATGCCGCCGAGGTCGTCGTCTGGGGCTCCGGCTCGCCGCTCCGTGAGTTCCTGCACGTCGATGACCTCGCCGATGCCGTCATCTTCCTCATGGAGCACTACTCCGGGCTGGAGCACGTCAATGTGGGGAGCGGAAGCGAGGTCACCATCAAGGAGCTCGCCGAGCTGGTCAAGGACGTGGTCGGCTTCCAGGGGAACCTAGTGTGGGACTCCACCAAGCCCGACGGCACGCCCAGGAAGCTCATGGATAGCTCCAAGATACAGAATATGGGGTGGATGCCCAAGGTTCCCCTCAAGGAAGGGCTTGTCGAGACGTACAAGTGGTATGTGGAGAATGTCATCAATGCCGCCGAGAAGAACATCAAGTAACTAACAAGGCGGCGGTATTCATGGTTGCTTGTATCATGATATGATCAGTAGTGTTTTATGTTCTTGTTGGTTAACTACCGGATTACACAATTATTACCAGGGGGTATAAGTGGAGCAAAGAGATCGAAGAGGTTGTTATGTTTTGGTTGAATAATATATGGGTCGAATCAGTGTACCATTAGAATCTTGATTGATGATGATCATGTTTTGTTAATTGTTTACAGAGAATGTAACACTTTATACGTTGGATGATTACTAGCCTGCACACATCCCTTGCAAGTTCAGAAGGATATTATTTGATCTAGTATGAATATACATCAAGCGTCCTGATGAGTCTGCTTGATTGACTGTTGACGCCCTTGCAGATTTTTTTCAGAGTCCAGAATGTAAGATCGGGTGGAGACTGAGACTAACCTCTAGTGATGTTAATATCGTTCTGGGAAAAGTATGTACTATGTGATCCGAGGAATCTTAACTATGATCGACTACAGCTCCTGATCACCAGGCGTAGTGCCATTGGTTGATTTTGGAACTGCTGTGAAGGCTCTTCTGTTGCTTTTTATCTTTGCTTTACTTTCTCGCATTTTAATAAAAAACTTGGAGCCGGGTTGTGGCCTGATACTCTAGAACTCCTTTTCTTTGTTGTGTTGCGTACTTGCGTTGTGTTCGTGTTTGTTTTGCAGTCTTGGGTGTTGCTGTCGGACTCACCTTGCTGTAAAAACAGTTGCTGCTTTCTTTATAAAGCAGGGCAATAAAGTTGTCTTTAGTTTAAAAATCTTAACTATGTTCTTACAAGGCTTCGTATTGTTATAAGTGTACTATTAGAATCTTAATTGATGTTGATCATGTTCTGTTGATTACAGAGTGAAGACTTTACATGAGGTGGACGGTAATTGGTCTACACAGGTTCAGCATGATCTGTTAACTTCATATGAGGTAAAAAACATCATGTGTCCTGAAGAAATCAGCTTACTGACAGTCGATGCAATTCAAATTTTTAACTAGTTCAGAGTGCAAGAATGGGTGCATAGAGAAACTATTTATCACAATTTTAATATCAGGATGGGGAAAGGACCCGTGAATCTCTTTAGCTTTGTTTTTACCAGGCAAAAGCGACAAGGTTAATTTTTCTCCAACCAATATTGGGTATTTTGTCTCGAAATAAAGTTTTTGTTCTAGAGCTTTGTATTCTTATTAAGACTATCAGATTATTCAGATGTGCTGCAACTTAACAGTCTTAAAGACTAGTTCCATCAACGACTTGATGTCAAAGACAAACATCTTTAAGTTATACTTGTCTTCCCCTTATCAAAACTCTCACTGTATGTAAACATGGTGGTTTATATTCATCTTGTGTTGTTGAAATAAGGTAACAAGTTGAAATAAGATAATTACCTACCGAAGCAGGGCCGGGCCGGCAAAATTTGGGGCCCTGTGCGAAACTTTAAAATGGGCCCGCCTCTATAGATTTATCTTATAGCCCATGAAATCATACGTAGAAATTGTATAGATAATTAGATACTAAAAAGAACTATAGATAGTTAGATACTAAAAAGAACACATTGTACCAATTCAACTCCCAGAACACATACTCATAGTTTTTGTGCTCTGAACCACAGCCTTGCCCTTGCGCGAAGCTCTAATGCAAGCATGATCAGGTTCAGAGCATAGCAAATAATAAAAACCTGTAGAAGCAACCGAAAATGTGCAATCGTTGACAGTAGCTTTGTAAGCATCTTGTACAAAGAAAATGGAACTAAAATCTTTAATTGTTCAGCAAAAAGTAAACGTGTACCATGGAATAATTGAGAACACCTTAAGTATTTTAATCAGAGCTCGCCATGACAGAATCTTGCCTCGATCAGCAACGCCCATAAGTATTTTTTGCCATCGAACCACAAAAGAAGGAAACCAAATTCAAGTAGACCACGGTAAGTACAGATTCGATTGAGAAGATTCGTGATTCCATACAGCCAAGAACACATCTATGATATACCTTGAGATTGCGGAAGACCCTGAAGAAGGCGGTATGGCTTCTGTGCCTTGCGCCGGCGTGCGGCTGCTGCGTGGTGACGCAATCGATTGGCCGCTGACTGGCCTCCGTACAGACGGATTGCCGGACTGGGGAGACGAACTGCGTCTGCTGAGAGGAGACGAACCGGCGGCCTGGCGGTAGTTTTTTTCTCGCGTTCGCTACACGTATCTCTCTATATCATTATTAACCTGATCGATCGGGAGACGGGAGGGCCTCAGTCCATTCTGGGATCGGGGCACGTACTCTCCACGAGTTGAGGAAGTT
The DNA here is from genome assembly GCA_947311845.1 of Poa pratensis. Lineage (NCBI taxonomy): Eukaryota > Viridiplantae > Streptophyta > Magnoliopsida > Poales > Poaceae > Poa > Poa pratensis. The sequence goes on from CAMZMU010000070.1 coordinate 6,578,186, forward strand.
TATGCCTGCGCCTGGCGTTTGATGTTGATCGGCCGCTGCTGCCAAAATTATGTAAGGCATTCACGTAACTCGAAAATTTGGGGCCCCTGAAAATCATGGGCCCTGTGCGGCCGGCACACTCAGCACAACTGTCGGCCCGGCCCTAACCGAAGCAGAACGGGAAACGAAAGACCACACGGTAAGGGTAAACGACAAGAATCGTAGCTGGGCTCCGACCCCTGCCCCAGCCTCGCCGCCCGATACCAGCGCACTGTTGCGGTGCCTCGCCGCCCGATACCAGCGCACTGTTGCGGTACCTCGCCGCCTCGACCGACCATGCCTCTAAGCCCTGCCATACTTTTATTCTCTGGACAACGATCGGCACCTCGACCCCTAAATCTGGCGATGGAGGTCTTAAAGTCTCTCATGCTCTCTCAATAGCTAGGAAGGTGGAGAAAGAAGGATGAAGACTAATTACAAGATGCTTGAGCTAACTAGATGCTTGATGACCATGACTTATTAGCTAGTTTGTGATGGGAACCTTGAACCTTTGACTGTTTCTGAGACTGAAAGACTCTAACAGCCGATGATTCCAAGATTTTGAACAGTGGGAGTCAGCTTCCGCTACAGATCCATTGGGGGGGGGGCATACTGCTAGAATTTTCTCCAAGACACATCAGACTTGGTTTCTCAGGATACGTTATGTGTGGATTTGAAAACAGTTGATCATGTGTTGGTCTAGAGCTATAGAGAGCAAATATGGCCTGCGCAAATATGGGCTAGAATCGATTGCTACTCGATAGAACTGTCATGATGCGCACATCACAGCCGTCCGATCCAATCCCACAAACGACCACCGCCAATGACAAGCCAACCAACAATCAGTTGACGACCACCATCGAACCTGCTCGTAGACGAAGAAGTGGCATGCCCACTGTGATACTGCAGCAGACCTGGCAGGCACATCACCGCCGGCACCACCTCGTCGCGCATGCCGAAGAGCGTCGTCACCACTCCAGCAGCACCCTGGCAGTCACGGCCACAGCCACGGCCCCCCTCCCTTCCGAACCGCTGCCTCTCCGTGCTAGAGCCAGCGAAGGGGAGCGCCTTCCTCCACCCCCCCCCCCCCCCCCCCCCCCCCTCTCTCTCGGGTCAGGCGCCGGCACCCCCGCTGGCGGATGCAACGGCCTGGGAGAAGCAGATCTTGGGCCGTTCACGCGGACGACCTAGGAGGGAGTTGTCAAATGCCGAGATTGTCGACCAAAAGAAAACTACATGCCATATTGCCATCTAGCCCTAATCACAATAAAATAAATCAAAATCTGGTGTAGAGAATTCAAGAAGCTCCTTAGTGGAAAACACATGTGATACTCAAATGAAATGTCTACTTCTCGATACGATGAAAAAAAAATATTCATTGCACATCGGAATATATTTTATGTAGCAATCTTTATTGTAATTTACTAAATTTTACATTAAGTGGCTTCTTAGTGGTACAACAATTATGAACACATATTTATTCAGCCAGCATTTTGCTAGTTATATAATAAATTGCCGCGTACATAATAACAAGTGGAACGAAAAGCATGGCATAAGTAAAGTATCGGGATTTAGCCACCACCATCTTCTTGCTCTCTTTCGTGGCCTTGTATAAGTTGTATTGGTAGCAGTAGCAGTACACGCAGGATGCCGCTGTGTAGAGCTGGACCTGCGCACTCTGCAGAAGATCATAGACGGACAGCAGGGACGACCCCAACCCCATGACCTGCTTCGTGCACAGATGCAACAGCCCAAACGCGCAGACCGGAATCACAAGAGTCGGCAAGAGAAGCAGCACCAGCACCGAGCACCCCTTGTCCTTGCTCCTCATGGCGACGCTTATCAGGGCCAAGACGCCCAAGTTGAGGAAGGCCAGGGAGGCGACCAGGACGACAGAACCTTGCACGGAGAGCAACCCGAGGTCGTGCATCGCGGTGGGGAAACTAGCACCCAGGAGCGCCACAGACAAGAGCTGGGACATGATGACGATGGCGGCGGTGGCGATCACAGGGAATTTCAGATTACGCCACTTGATCACCTCACGGAGGAGCTCCGCCAGCGAATTGCAGTCGCCACCGGAGTAGGTGGTGGTGCTCGAGGCCGCGAGGAGGGCGACGATCTGCTTGGCGAAGGCGATCGTCAGAGTGAGGAGCGCGACGGCGATGGAGATGACGACGAGCGATGTGGCGTCCTGCTTCGCCTCCTGTACAAGCCTGACGTACTCGGCGCTCGAATGGTCCGTGTGCTCCTCCATCTCGGAGAGATGGCGGGACATCTCACCTATTAGCGGATTCGTGTAGACGTACTTGACTACGTTATGGAGGAATCCGGTGACCGCGAAGAGCAGGTAGGGAGCGAGGAGCATGGGGATTCGCGTGAGGAAAAGCCCTGCTTCCTTCATGCATGACGTGATTTTGGCCGCCATGGCCAGTAACTTGAGATTGGTTGAAGCCTGATTGAAGGAGATGGAATGAAGGGTGGTGGAGGAATGGCTTATGTGTGACTTTGGGTAGGCTTATTTGTACTACTTTGTAGTACGTCTTCAAATGGCTAGCTTCTCACGTAATTGAGGCATGGTTACTGCGTGTCTGCCTAACTGTAACTGGTAATTTTTTTGAAATCGGATGTAACTGGTCAATGTGGAAGTCCTACAAATCGTTGCCTAGCCAATAAGTCACTTTTTTTGTGCGAGTACTTCTGCTTTCTGAGTTCCGATACCATTTTTTTCTACGGTTTGTCCATGTTAATTTTCTTCTCCATTGTGCGAGCTGGTCTCCACAAAATACCCATGCATACAGGACGACGGAAGATCGCCGTCGCTCGCTCGAGTAAAAGGATAACGCGTAGTGACTAGACGTCGTATAGACTTGGAAAATTCTTGTCACAGCCAGACAATAATCTGCATCGAAATCTGTTGACCAGAGATCACACAGTAATTATTCTTAACATTGAGTGGTTCCCGTGCATCTGCGATGGTACCGGCAACATATATTTGTATTGATTTTAAATTCATGACCAGAAAATTAGTGAGAGTTCAAAACAACGCATGTTACTAGTAATAGTCAATTGACCAACACGGATTAGCTGTCTAGAATTTTTAATATTATATTTTTACTAAATTTCACAAGTGTTATCATGAAATTTTAAATTTCAAAAGTATCGAACCGCCGATGCCACGTCAGATGAAAAGTGCTTATCGTTCAGGGTAGGACCAAATCCAGTTTCCGTTGTCCATTTTCATCCGAGCGACGAAGGAATGGGCCGACGAATGTGCATGTTGTCGCGGCCCATGAACAAAACCCACCCTTTTTGTTTGACGATGTACGTCCTAGGCATATATTACTTGTATACAGATTTGATATGCATACAAACAGCAACATAAAATTAGGCGGATACAAACGGTTCTACTGCTATACCGCTCTCGCCACAATTACTAAGCATACAAGTCTTTCGTCGTTGCCAGAGAAGAGCACCAGCGGCTGGTCCACATCTTGACGCTGAAGAAACCTCTAGCCAAGAGGCGTTAGCGAGTCGCGATAGCCACCAGCCTCATAAGACTGGATCTAGCCTGATAAAAAACATCGGCCGGTTTAACCCTCCGAGCCTTTTCAACGACTGACTCGGGGCCAGCGCCAACCCGCCCTTAATTAGACGGCTGGATCCCCCACCATCTTCCACAGATGCACCTCAGTCAACACCGCCGCACTTCAAGGGCAACCTATCCATAAGCCTCTCGCCGTTGTTAGCATGTGTTACATAAATTACATATTACGTTGTGTAAAAACTATATTGTGATGTCTTAAAAGTCTCGTACATCATCATTTCAATTATTTTCTTAATGGGGAGCACGATTTCCCCGAGAGACCCATCCCTGTTTAATTTGTCTAAATCAAAGTCGAGCAAGGTTTTTTATATGTATATGGTTTTTGAAAACTACAACCGGTGTAGTTTTCCGGTGGGTATAGCATCCTGCTTTTTATTTAACAAACTTAATTTAGATGCTTTAAAATTTGAGTTATATATAAAATAATACTAAGTCTAATTAATATTTGCAAAACCGGGCAAATTCACTTTATATCTAAATTGTTTCAGAAAACTACAACTGGTGTAGTTTTCCATTGGGTATAGTATCTTGCATTTTATTTACGAAACTCAAGTTAGATACTTTAGATTTGACTTATATATATAACAATACTAAGTCTAATTAATCCTTGCAAAACTGGGGAATTCACTTTGGCACATGGAAGCATATGCTCCTGCCACCGTAAAGAACATTTTTTAAATGTCAAAAATTCCGAACATAAATTTGATGTGTACATCTCGACGTTATATGTGCGCATGCCAAGTTTTATGGAAAATCGAGATTTTTTGCGGCATGTGTAAAAAGACAAAAATAAAATGCATGAAATGCCTTTTCTAGCACCGATATTTTTTTTACACATGGCACTAATATCTGTTTTCCATGAAACAAATTTGTGGGTTTGTCTGAAGTTTTCGATATTTTTAAATACATTTAAAACATATTTGAAAAACCTGTCTTTTTTTTACAAAAAAGTCAACCAATATATCGATCATCTACAACAATGCAAAATACAAAGAATACCAAAGCAATAAAAATAATACAAACAGGTGTTCGCACCAGCTGCCGATGACTACAAGTCTACAAGCAAACTGTCTTTACCCTCGATGACTTGTGTTTTCTCGTTCTGGTTCTCGTTATGTCATCCATCTTCTTCCCGTTAATCCACCAATTTCTTCGCTCTCTGCGCGGCTGCTGCAGTGCAGGCCCGGGCCGGGCCGGCGAAGAGAAATGCCGAGCTCCTCACCCAGCACTCCATGCGGCTCTCCGTCGCCGGCCGGCCGACCGCCGCCGCGTCCGTCTCCCATCCTCAGCAGGCAGCACAAGTCCCCCCAAATCCCCAGCCAACCTCCCCCCAACACCAACACCAAGAAAACCCCAGCGACAATGGCGACCACCATGCCTCCCCCTGCGCCTCTCCTCCGCGGCCTCCGTCACCCATCCACAGCAGGCAGCGCGACGGCGAGTCCCCCCAAATCCCTAGCCGACCTTACCCCCAACACCACCACCAAGAAAACCCCAGCGGCAATGGCGTCCACCAAGGGCCTCACGCATCTCAGCGGGCAGCACAAGCAAGACTCCCCCAAATCCCTATCCAGCCTCGCCCCGCCACCACCACCAAGGAAACCGCGACACCGCCGTCCACCAAGATCGACACGGTCCAGTTCCACATCTACCAGCTGCCGTGCAATTTCCAAGGTTGGGTCGACGACCACGACCTCGAGGCGCCCCTCCGGCACCTCGGCCTCCTGGATGTCGCGCGGCTCCAGCTCCCAACTGGTGTCCCCCGTCCCAACCTCGTCTCCCAGCTCATCGCCTCTTACGACCCGAAGAAGCGCTGCGGCTACGTGTGGGGCTCCCGCGTCAATGTTGACCGCGAGTCCTTCCTCAGGGCGGTATCCATAAACCCTCCGGCGGAGCGCAGGGATTTCCTTCTCGACGTCAGCCGCGCCTCCGAGTAGTTCATCTACATGTGCCTTCGGGTCTTCTGCCTTCGGCTTCGGGCCGAGTGGCCGCGTGACATATTGAAAGCCGTGCCGGCCGCCATGCGGGAGGTAAGGGCGGGTCAGCGCATAAGGTTGACTGGGGTAAGCTGATGTGGGATCTAGTCGAGTATGAGATTCTCGAGTTGCCGAAGAGGGATGACAAAACTGCATATTTCGGGGTGTATCTTCAGAGACTCATATGGGTACAGCACCCAGATGTGTTTCGAGTTCGATAAGGAGCTGGAAGCTGCCGCGAAAACTGGCGTTGAAGCTGGCATCAATTCTGGCATTCGGACTTGGTTGCAGCAGCTGAGCAACAAGCCGCCCAACCTGGTGGAGTCTAATGAAGCAGCGACAGTTGTTCAAGTTCAGCAACAACCCATGGAGGTGCTGAGACCACACCTGGGCATAACTCTGAACGATGATGCGGGCTTGGACAAGAGGGATAACGAGAGTATTTCGTCTACTCCGAATGATGGGAAGATGCACATTGATGGGTACAATGATCATATGGACGCACAACAGAGGTTTCAGCAGGGCAACCAGCAGAAGCGAGCCCGGAACGACAAGAATTCTGGTGTACCCAGTGGATCAGCGTTCGCTGTTGCAAATGGTTCTCATGACATTGTGGAAATAGAGAGGGAACTTAAACATGCGACTTCAGAGGAGCTGCGTGAGGCGGAGACATTTGTCCAGGTTGTAAAGTTGCTGCAGGAGGAACTATCTGCAGAGACGATCCTGCATATATTTGAGTAGGACCATTGACATGGGTATGCCTATCGGGTACCCTACCATGAGGGTACCTGGTGCACGTATCGACTAGGCCCAACTATCAGAGCCTACATGAAGCCCATGAAGGGAGGCCCACGAAGATGGAGTATCCTCCAAGTTTGGCGAAGCAATAGTCGGTTTAGAGTTTCCTTACTTGTAAATCGAGTCGGTTACGAACACCCGAGACCCAGCCTATTATTTAAGGACTGGGAGGGCCATCGAACCAGACAACGAACCACCAGAGCCACAAACCCTAGCGAGATCGACATCTCGCCGGGATCCTTGTAACCATCATATTCACAAAGCAATAACAGACAGGCAGGACGTAGGGGTGTTACCTCCACACGAGGGCCCTGAACCTGGGTAAAATCTTTGCCCTGCTTGTCAGCCGACGATACTTCCAGCTCTACCACGTTCTCTCCCCCATATTCATAACCTAGGGACCTTAACCATGGGTCTTGATGAGTCTACCCCTCGTCAAGTGGCGCCGTCTGTGGGAAAGAATAGCGCTGGACTCGAAGTTTCGCCGGTCCCAACAGCAAACGGCAAATCGCCGATCACACCAGCAAACGGCAACTCGCCGATCTCATCTGCAAACGGCAACTCGCCGGCCATGTCAGCAAACAGCAACTCGCCGATCCAGGCGACACACGGCGACTCGCCGATCCACTCGAAAAGCGGCAGCCTGCCCGCTTCACCTGCAAAAAGCGCATCTGCTCTTCCAATGAATTTCAATCCGCACTCGCCAGAGCTTCAGGAGGCGTTTTCCGGCCTTGAATCAGGTTTGAGTTTGACTGTTGGAGCATTCAATTTTTTCGTAAACAATCTTGGCACGCAGGACTCGACAGATCCGCAACAACTGGCGCTGGGGCACTCGAGGCTCCGTCGACTGCGCTCGCCCCGTCGTCGATTCCTGAAGCCTGCTCGCCCGCAACAACCATGTCGACCGGCGAGCTCGACAGGTTCATGATGACGGAACTCCAAGGCGAGGAGCAGAATCAGCATACCACAAGCAACGTCGACTTCAACCTACCACTCGACGAGAGTTTCGACTGCGGGATCTCCCTCGATGACTTCTACGAGCCCGCGATTCATAACGACAGCAACGTCGACTCGGAGATCTTCACCAACACCAACCTCGACTCAGAAATCCATAATGGCTTCGCCAACACCGAGATGAGCATAGGCGATGAGCACATCGACAACGAGATTCGCCTCGAAGATCTACTCGATGAACACACTGGCTCTGACATGAGCCTCGACGGCGACGTCGAGTCCATGACTGGAATCGACAGCACATACACCTGTCCACGGGTCACGCCCCATCAGGTCTACGTGGCCTTCTCCGCAGAATCATCCGCAGACGCAGCCGCTCGCAGGCCTGCACAATTCCCATGCACGGTAACCATGCCGGATGGGGTCACAACCTTGACAATCACGGAGGAGATGGCAGCAAAAGCAGATAAAGTCATAAAGGAGTGCACAATGATGCCACCAAATTCCACCCCAGAGGAGATGTTGACCTTCCAGTACTTCAACTGGCAGGAGTCAATTCGACTGCAAAACTACCGAGCACGCTCGAAGAGCGCAAAAGGCAAGCCAGCCTCTCGAGTGCCCGAAGAAGGGAGCAATCCCTCGGGTCCACACAGCAACCAACCCCACGACCTAGGTCGCGGTTGGCAAGCCTTCCAGAACATGAAAGGGTAGCAATCACCCGTAACCTGTCGTTCATGACAGAGGACGCTAACGGAATCCCAGTGCCCAAAACTGCTGCGGGTGCATTATTCTCCGTAGGTGCTTACCTCAAGGCAATGCAACCTCCGGCGAATGACCCTAACGCAGCCCTGCATCGCCAACAACTCAAATCGCTAGCTCTAGCGGCACAGGCTATACAGCCAGAAGACAAAACTCCAGCAAGGAATCGCGATCGCGACATAGTCGACTCACGACACGCAGCACATCATCGCAGTGGTCGCAGCCACCACTCGGATGAAGGAAGGAGAAGCACGCGCCGGCACAGGTCCAGCAGAAGCAGATCTCGAAGATCCTATAGCAGCGATTCATACTCTGATCGCGAACCAGAGCCATGCGGAGCATTGTGCTTCACTCGACGCATCCGTGAGACGCGGATGCCCAAAGGTTCAAGTTGACAGGCGAACAACCCAAGTACAACGGTCGCCAAGAACCTTCCGGGTGGTTAGAAGATTACAGACTCGCCGTGGCATGCCAGCGTGGCACGAACACCACGGCGATGCAGTACATACGACTCATGCTCGAAGGAACTGCCCGCGACTGGCTCAAGGCGCTCCCTCCATCATCATACGACTCGTGGGACGATTTCCGCAGAGACTTCATCAAAAACTTCGAGCCTCTATGTGAGCGCCCGAAGACATTCGAAGAATTAAGGGCATGCACTCAACGATCAGACGAGTCGTTGAGATCATACATACGGCGGTGGACCGAAATACGCAATTCGGTTGGCAAAGTGTCAGAAGACAGGGCCATGGATGCCTTCATACAAGGTCTCGCCAGGAAGGACTTCAAAGAGGCACTGGTCGTGAAAAGCCAACCTCCCTGGCTGACCTCATCAAAGTTGCGACTGAGTGGGCAGATGGAGAGGATTCTGTACGCAGATCCCGTGCTTCCCCACCACGCGACAACTACGAAAGCGGCAGTCGAGGCCGCAGAGATTCATACAGAGAAGATCGCAGGCGCAAACGTTCCAAACGTCCTTACGACGATAACAGACCCGAGTTCATGGCGGCTGGATACACACAACCCGGGAGGACCAAGATAGAAGCAATCGACGCTCGGATGATCGACGGGACAGTCGAGATCGCGAGCAGCGGAGCGACAGCTACAAAAGGCAAGAATGGCGCAAACGCAGCGACGCAAAACCCGAGCGGTCATTCGAGGAAAAGATGGACGACTGGTGCAGATTCCACCTCTTCAAGGGGGACGACGGAAAACTACGCTCCAATCACACCCTAAGGAACTGCAGGGAATTCGACCAAATGGCGACTGACTATGATACGACTCAAAGGAATGGCCCAGCACCTGCTCAGCCCACGCCTGCACCCGCACCACAGCCGAACGCTGTGCCCGCTCTCATGGCGCCACAGCCGCCACCGCAACCACCACCACAGCCTGCTCCAGGCGCAAACCTCGCAGGTGCCATACAACCCGTACTACGGGCGGAAGATGATCAATATCCACAGCCCCACGGGCAGATGTACATGATACAAAAGGGTCGCCCCTCCAACAGGCAGCAAAAGCTAATCACTCGACAGGTGAACATGGCTGTCATGGCACCTCCTGCCGTGCCCGAATTTCTGAAGGGATCGGAAACCATCATAAGCTTCAGTCGAGAGGATCATCCCCCAGCTGTAGTTCGACCAGGGCACGCGGCTCTGGTACTCGACGCGCAAATAGGAGGCTACGCCATGACCAAGGTCTTCATGGATGGAGGCAGCGGCATAAACATCATCTTCGCGGACACGCTCCGCAAAATGAACAGGTCAGTCGAAAACCTCCCAAAATCTTCAAATACCTTCCACGGTATCGTTCCTGGCAAAGCAATTAGCCCAGAAGGCACCATACAACTCGACGTTACGTTCGGGGACAAAAGCCACTTCAGGACAGAGTCGATTGAGTTCGAGGTCGTCGACTGGAAATCACAATACCATGCTATTCTTGGTCGCCCGACGTTTGCTCGATTCATGGCGGTGCCACACTACGCGTACCTCACGCTGAAGATGCCAGGACCAAAGGGAGTCATCACTGTCCGTGGAAACTTTCAAAGGTCCGATGCTTGCGACCGCGAGTTCAGCAAAATCTCCGAGATGTTCGGGGTGGAAGAATCACTCGCCGACTTGGCGATTTCCAACGACCGCACACTCCTTCCGGAGCATAAGAAGTTGGCAGTCGACAGATCCTTCAATGCTACAAATGACACAAGGTCGCATCAGGTGCACCCGACCGATCCGTCCAAGACAGTCAACATATCTTCGAGCCTGCCTATCGCATAGGAAGGCGCGCTCGTCGAATTCCTCCGTGAGAACTGGGAAATATTTGCGTGGTGTCCAGCCGACATGCCAGGTATTCCCAGGGAATTCGCCGAGCACTCTCTCCAATTGTTTCCAGATGCAAAGCCAGTCAAGCAAACGATGCGTCGAATCTCCGGCCCAAAGCGAACCGCAGTCGAATCTGAAGTCGACCGGTTACTCGCAGCAGGATTCATTAGGGAAATCAAGAAATCACAATGGGTGGCCAACCCCGTACTCGTAGAGAAGAAGCATACAGACATCCTTCGGATGTGCGTGGACTTCACAGCGCTGAACAAGTGCTGTCCAAAGGATCACTTCCCGCTACCCGAATCGACCAGATCGTCGACTCCACCGCCGGATGCGCACGACTCTCCTTTCTGGATGCTTACTCAGGTTATCACCAGATAAGGATGAAGCAAGAAGACGAAGAAAAAACGGCGTTCATAACCCCACTCGGGGTCTACTGCTACACAACTATGCCCTTTGGGCTCAAAAACGCGGGTGCAACATACCAGCGCATGATGCAGGACTGCCTCAAAAAGCAAATTGGACGCAACGTCCAGGTCTACGTGGATGACATTGTCATTACCACAAGGGAAGAACACACACTACTCGACGATTTGAGGGAGACGTTCGCAAACCTCAAACGCTTCCATATCAAGCTCAATCCTAAGAAGTGCACGTTCGGCGTTCCAGCCGGGCAGCTCTAGGGTACCTAGTCTCTGCCCGTGGAATCGAAGCAGACCCGGAGAAAATACAGGCCATCCTCACAATGCAAAGGCCTTCAAAGCTTCACGATGTGCAGAAACTAGCAGGACGAGTAGCAGCGCTCAGTCGATTCATCAGCAAACTGGGTGAAAAGGCTCTACCATTCTATCGACTGATGAAGAAGGCGGACAAGTTCGAGTGGACGCCAGAAGCTGAAGCAGCCTTCACAGATCTCAAGCGGATCCTCACAAGCCCTCCGATCCTCGTCGCACCTAAGGAACGGGAACCACTCTACCTGTATGTCTCGGCTACAAACAGGGTGGTGAGCACCGTACTGGTAGTCGAACGCATGGAGGAGGGGCACATCCAAAGCATACAACGTCCAGTCTACTACCTGAGCGAGGTTCTCTCCATATCAAAACAGCGGTACCCGCACTATCAAAAGCTGGCATACGCTGTATTCATGTCCTCAAGGAAGTTGACACACTACTTCACCGAGCACCGATCACCGTGGTAAGTAACTCAGCAATCGGTGATATCCTCACAAACCCCAATGCAACGGGTCGAGTCGCAAAATGGCTCATCGAGCTGGCTCCAAGAGACATCAAGTACGAGCACCCGAAGGCTATCAAAGCACAAGTCCTACCCGACTTCACAACCGAGTGGATAGAGGCCCAATTACCTGGAGCACCAGACGTGTCCAATTCCTGGACCATGTACTTCGATGGGTCCAAGAAACACGAAGGCGCAGGCGCAGGCGTCATCCTCATATCACCAAAAGGGGACAAGCTACGTTATGTTTTGCAGATGGGATTCAAACTACCCTCCAATAACGAGGCTGAATACGAGGCTCTGATCCATGGCATGCGGATGGCAAAAGCACTTGGGTGCACTCGATTGATGATCTACGGCGACTCCAATCTCGTGGTGCAGCAAACAATGAAGGCCTGCGACGCAATCGCGGACAACATGATCGCTTATCGCGACCTGTACAACACACTGGAGGGCAGCTTCGAGGCTGCGAGTTGAGGCACATAGGAAGGGAAAGTAACGAAGAAGCAGACATGCTAGCCAATCTTGGCTCAACTGGCGCACAAATTCCACCTGGTGTCTTCCTCGAGCGCATCGAACACAGATCTATCAAGGAGAAACGAGAGCCTCCTCCGTCGACTACGCCAGCCAAAAGCAAAGCCCAGCACAGAGGACCCCCCAGTCGAGGTACTCCTCATTGAGCCAACTTGGACTCAACCTTTTCTGGCTTACATACTCCGCGCGAGCTACCAGATGACATAACCGAGTCCCGACGCGTGACTCGAAGATCAAAAGCATACACCGTTATCAACGGCGAGTTATACAAGCGCAGCATATCAGGTATGTTCCAAAGATGCATCGCATTCGAAGATGGCCAAGCCATACTTCGAGATATTCATGCAGGTACCTGTGGGCATCACGCCAGCAGTCGATCACTCGTAGCCAAAGCCTTTCGCGCAGGGTTTTACTGGCCTACAGCACTCAAAGACGCGGAGGACATAGTCAAAAGGTGCGTCGGCTGCCAGAAATTCGCAACAAGGCCGCACGCACCCGCATCGGCGTTGAAGACTATACCGCTGGCCTGGCCTTTCGCCCAATGGGGGCTCGATATGGTTGGGCCACTCAAAAAATCATCGCATGGCGGGCATACTCACCTACTGGTGGCAGTCGACAAGTTCACAAAGTGGATCGAGGCGGTCCCCATCACAAATTCGACTGCTACTACGGCAGTCAACTTCATAAAGAGCATCATCTACCGCTTCGGTGTCCCAAACAGTATCATCACTGATAACGGCACAAACTTCACGGCTGAGGAGTTCAAAACCTTCTGCAAAGAGCAGGACATTACGCTCAACTACGCATCCGTGGCGCATCCACAATCCAATGGCCAAGTCGAAAAGGCCAATGGACTTGTGACGAGTGGGATCAAGAAGCGCCTCCTGGTGCCACTCAAAAGAGCTGCGGGTGCTTGGGTCGAAGAACTACCATCTGTGCTATGGAGCCTACGCACAACTCCCAACACTTCTACGCAGTTCACCCCATTCTTCATGGTCTATGGTGCAGAGGCAATTCTGCCATCAGATGTAAGGTTCAATGCGCCACGAGTTGAAGCATACAATGAAGAAGACGCGGAAGAAGCACTCGAAGACGCAGTCGACTTGCTCGATGAGCGCGCGACACGGCCTTGGCCCGCACAGCTGTTTACCAGCAGGACCTCGCAACTACCACAGCCGTCGACTGCGAACCAGGTCCTTCGTCGTTGGCGACCTGGTTCTTCGACTGAAGCAAAAGAAGGTGCACAAGCTCGCTTCCCCATGGGAGGGTCCCTTCATCATCACGGAGGTCCTTGGTGGAGGCGCATATCGACTGAAGCACGCGAAGACAGGCGAACTCTCTCATAATCCTTGGAACGTTGCGCATCTGCGCCGTTTCTACGCATAAAGTGCTCACAGTCATACAATGTAATAGGCTATATGTCGGATGGCTGCAGGTTTCAGACGCGCTCTTTTCCTTACCAGGGTACCTAAGGGGACTGGAAGGTTTTTAATGAGGCGGCCTGCAGCCTAACATTCAAAAGAGGAATAAAATCAATGTTCCTTCGACTTCTTTGTGGCTACTACCCGCATAATTCATACCTTAACCGCACCCGAAACCCTCGGGGGCTGTGTTATCGATCAAATGAGCTCTCGCTCTTGCAGAAACACAATGCCTTAGCCGCACCCGAATGCTCGGGGGCTGCGTAACAAGGATCCAAACAAAGAACACAAAAACTCTGCAGCCGCACTCGAATACTCGGGGGCTGCACAGTCATTGGTTCACAACCAACACATATTTCACAAACCCCGCTCGACTGACTCGGGGGCTCGACAAAAAATCAAAGTATACAAACTATACAATATACAAAGAGTCAAAAATTACACTCGGGGGCTGCCCCTATACAAAAATTGCACTCGCAAACTATTCTAATCCTCAGGCTCGTCCTTTACGGGCAGCTCGGGACCGCAAAGCTGTTCGCGAGTGCACTCGATTAGTGTCTCCGCAGCTTGGATCGTGTCATCCAGGTCTTTTGTTCGAGAACCTCTCCGGCTGCAGGTGTCCGCAACACCAACCTTGGTTTTCGACTACGCATATACGCCATTGCAGCGTTGGCTCCAATCACAAGTCTCTGAGACAGCAACTCTCGAATGGGATTTGTTTGCGGAAGATGTTCAACACAGCACGAATCCCTTGTGGTTGTGGCCCCGAAGGAAAAAGAGTCTCGTTCAGGCGAATAAACGCTGCCCGGCATAACTCCAGCAGTTCAGCACTTCGCCAGACGCGATCCTTCAGGGTGGCGAGTATGCGGGCATGGTACCTATCAAGCCAAAAGTGTTGACGCCCAGTCGTAGGGTCGTCAACCACGCTATCCAGACGCCCTTCCACGCGAATCTTTTCAGCCTGGAAGTTGTCGACAAAGCCTACAAACACGGGCGCACCAGTCAGATCAAAAGGACAAAAGCTACGCAAAAAGCTTGTAAACAGAGCAAGACTCGAACTTACACTCGAGTTGCCTGTTCACAAGATCCATCTCCCCGAGCACATATCCTCGCGTTGGGTGGCCAACGCGGGTCTGCCCTCAATCGATTCAGCTCAGCCTGGGCGTCCTTCAGATCTTGCTCCATTCTCACAAATTTGGCCTTCATATACTCCATCACCTTGGCATCATTTGCCACCTGACCCTGGGATCGGGTGGTGATTGGAGCCTGCGAGGAACTAGTCGCAGTAGCAGGTTCTCGTGACTGTTCAAAGAGCATAATCACAAACACAAAGTTTGTGTCAGAAGCTAAAACTCATGTCATAAGCATACAACTCTTCGAGTGAAAGACATTAGCAAAAGACAGTTTGCATAAACAAGGTAGCACAAACAAAGCGCAGACTCGCGCAGTTCAGAAGGTATCATTACAAGGCATAAAAAAGCAAAAGGGTACAGCTACCCTAAACCTAAGATTTCGATTTCCTAAGCAGACGATTGGCAGTCTCGAGTGCCCGGCGCTCCATGGTGTTCATAAAAACTTCGGCCAGTCGCGCGGCGGCTCCGCTCACCCCCTTCAGGAAATGGGCTTCCCATCTGGCTTCTGAGGGAACGCAGACAGTGCTGCCTCATAGTCGCAATCTATCCCATGTCCCATAAGAAGCTTGATGGTGGACTCGGATCCGCGTACCGTGTTGGCGCGAGCGAAACCCGCCATGGTGGACGTCCCGGGGCCAAACACGTTGGCGAAGTCATCCACCGTCGACGGCACACGCCAGTCGGGAACACCACTTGGTATACAGCGCCAAGTGTGCTCGTCGATTTGGCGAGTGCTTCTTTCGCCTGGTTGCATAGAGCGCCTAAGCCGCCCACAGCCTGTTCCAGCGAAAGATCGTCACTCGCCACGTCCGCAGAGGCCGGTGCGCCAACAGCTTCTGCACAATTCAAAACAGGCATAAGTCATTTTACGACACTCGACAAGTTATATCGTCATATCAAAAGGAGAAAAGATTACTCACCTCCCATGACCTGCGCGAGTGCCGCGAGCTGGTCAGCATATTCTCGCTCGCGTGCAGCGGCTGAGTTGGTGGCGGCAGCCAGCTCTTTCTTCGACTCTTCGCGCTGCGCGGCGAGTGCGTCTTCCAGCTCCTTCTTCTCGCCTGGCCCAGCAAAATCACGTGCATTCAATACTCGACAAAATCAAGCATTGCAAAAAGAAGTTGGCAAAACAAAAGCAAAAAGGAGAACTCACGACTGAGCCGCTCGAGCTCGGCGCGCATGGTGTCCCTCTCCTGCTCCACCTGGACATAAGCCTTGGCAGAATCTGCCAAGGTGTGGTAGAAGGGCTGCGAGCACACGATTCAGCAAAAATCCAAAACTCTCACAGACCTACAACTAAACGGGTCAAGCAAAAACTACTCACGTGGTTCATCCACGGCTCAGGAGCCGCGACTGATGTCCCGACATCTGGAGTTGCCGCCTTGGCTGTCTCAACGACAGCGTCAGTGGCCATTGGCTGGGCAGCCTCGTTTCCAGTCGGTGCAGACTTCGAGTGCTCCAGGGTTGGAACATTCTCGACTGGAGGAGTCCCAGGCTGATTGTTTTCAGCACTGTGGCAACACAACAAAGCAAAAGATGGTCAGCACAAATATGTGACAGCACAAAATTTCATATCATACTCAAAAACACATACCTGTGCTCCTCATCTTCCTCATCTTCGGAGTCGCCAAAAATTGGTCCCCCAAAGGCTGGGGTACCACTCGACTGAAGCGGAAGAGTCGAGCTTGTTGAGCACGCACGCAAAGGAGCGGCTTGGAAAACAGGTGGTGAACCTGATTCCTCGTCATCCTCCAAGCCCTGCTCCTTCGCGGGTGAACTTGCAGCAGAAGGCGCCTTCTTGGCCAGTCGACGCCGCTTCGGTGCGCGGTATCGACTTCTTGGTCAGAGGGGCCTTGTCTTCAGATTGGACTTCTTCTGCTGCTTCTCCTCGACATCCTCCACATGTGAAGTGGTGGCAGAAGGGATGGGCGACTGATCCCCTTTCGGGTCCACCACCTGTGCCTGTGTTTCTTCAGTCTCGCCATTTTCAGGCAGAGGAGGAAGGGAGGCAGCAGTCGAGTGACCCTGCATAGCATACATCACAAATTGCAAAGTCAGAATCAAAAATCGCATATCGCAGAACATGCGAGTGGCAAACTCTTCATTGCAAGCAGGCTATAACACATACATACCTCAAGCAAAGGGTTCTCCAACCCATATGGTGCAACAGGGCAGTCGACGTTGCAAGTGTCGCCTGTCGTCAAGTTGGTGATGTGCCGCACATGCGTCAGCAGCTCACTCCTTGAAAGCTCCTCTGGGTTCATTCGGGTGATGTCACCCGCGCCTTCATACTCCCACATGGGGTGCGCTCGGGCACGGATGGGCCACACCCGCCTCTTCACAAAGGTGGCGATCAAATGGATGCCTGTGACCTTGTCCAGCATGCCTCCGATCCGAGCCAGCAAAGGGCTTGCCTCCTCCATTTCTTCGGCTGAGAGTTGGTGATCCCACGCCTTGGTCCTGGTGAAAGCAGCAGTCGAGAAAGGGGCGGCTGCATCCTGCTCGACAGTCGCATAAAACCACCCCTTCCTCCAGCCTTGAGCGGAGTCGACGGTCTTCAGGCGGAAGTAGCGGGTGTCGCTGCGCACCTGGATTCCACAGCCGCCAACAGGGTAGGTGCGACCACCTCCTCTGTTCGGCCGCACCATGAAGATGGCTTTCCACAGCGCCCAGCTGGGTGCGACGCCGAGGAAGCACTCGCACAGCGTGATGAAACACGCGATATGCATAATGCCATTTGGGGTGAGATCATGGATCTGCACCCCGTAGGCAAAAAGAAGACCACGAACGAAATCGTGGAGGGGAAGCGAAAAGCCCCTAGGCAAAAACTCCGCAAAACAAACACGCTCGTTGGCGCGTGGTTCGGGGAGTACCTCCTTGGGCGACGGCGCGCGGACGGCGAGCTGCTCCGCGGGTGGCAGATACCCCTGCTCGCGGAACTTGAGCGGCGGCAGCACCACGCTTCGCACCTCCACTTTTCGCCATCGCTACAGTGGAGGGAGTGTGGGGCAAAGAACTTGGGCGCAGAACAATGGAGGGGCAGCGCGAGGAAGAAGACGAGGGGCGGCGCAGGGAGCAAATGGCAAGTAAAAAGCTCTGCCAGCGCCGTCCCCCCTATTTACCACAGAGCGCAAAAACGATCGCAGCCGTTAAAACAAATGCATACGCTCCGCGCGAAATCTGGCCGTACACGTGGCAGCCCCGGAGAGCAACCGTCGGCGGCCACTCCGCCCACTACGCACGAGAATCCAGGAAGCCATCATCACGCCCCGTGAAAATCGCGTCAGAACGGTCAAATCAAGTCCACGCGGCGTCATCCCTGGTCAGCTCTGCAAAAACGGGCCACAAAACAGGGTCACGTCTTATCAAAGCCTCTCCAAGCACGCCACCGTTTGTCAGAGATAGCAGTCGCAAAATGCGTCATTGCTGACGTTGTTCTCTCTTTCACAACTGGCATAAAAGTCACTCGATGATATCTTCGGGTGGTCTCTCGTATAAGTCTCGGTTGGGTTTTTTTAGCAAAGATCATAGAGGCCAGTCGAAATTCTTTCGACTGCAGCATCGTACTCCCATCGGGAGCGTATCAAAAAATTTCTTTGACTAAAATGTGCAGGGTAAAAGAATTTGAGATTATCCTCCATTGCAAGCAATAAAGCACAATCTCGGGGGCTACTCCCATCGGGAGCGCTGTCGCGCACCCGATAGAATAATGGCAAAAGTGTCAGTCGACGAAACATTCGACTAAGTTCATAAGCAAAATCACACTCAAAATATTTCCGAGTTGATCCGACGATCCTTGGATGCTGCATGCATAGTGCAAAGGTAAGACCCACCGATCAGTCGAGTTGGGCTAAGGACCGCTCCAGCAGCGTTATCCTTAAATTTTCCGTGTCAGCAGGCATGATGAATTATCCCCGACGGACGCGTTGGGTTGATTCAAAATTATACTGCAGTTCGATTCCGTAACACCTCAACGGCTGTTTCGAGTCTGTCCAGTTTGTTCCAGATTCGAGTCCGGGGACTCGAGTTTGATTGAAAGATAGTATGGTTTTGCCACAAATGGTAGTTAACTGGCCCCGATCCGTCGTGTGTGCCGGGCCTGCTAAGCTAATATCCCTTGACTTTCATAAGCAAAAAATTCATAGTCGATGAAACACTCGACATAGCCAACATGTGCTATTTCATAAGAATTCTAAATACAGATGTAAAAAATATATAACGTGCATGATATATGAGTCCATGCCCGACTCTTCGAATCAGACAAGTACTCGGGGGCTACTGACATGGGTATGCCTATCGGGTACCCTACCATGAGGGTACCTGCTGCACGTATCGACTAGGCCCAACTATCAGAGCCTACATGAAGCCCATGAAGGGAGGCCCACGAAGATGAAGTATCCTCCAAGTTTGGCGAAGCAATAGTCGGTTTAGAGTTTCCTTACTTGTAAATCGAGTCGGTTACGAACACCCGAGACCCAGCCTATTATTTAAGAACTGGGAGGGCCATCGAACCCGACAACGAACCACCAGAGCCACAAACCCTAGCGAGATCGACATCTCGCCGGGATCCTTGTAACCATCATATTCACAAAGCAATAACAGACAAGCAGGACGTAGGGGTGTTACCTCCACACGAGGGCCCTGAACCTGGGTAAAATATTTGCCCTGCTTGTCAGCCGACGATACTTCCAGCTCTACCACATTCTCTCCCCCATATTCATAACCTAGTGACCTTAACCATGGGTCTTGATGAGTCTACCCTCGTCAACCATGCTTAAGCCACTCAGGACTCTCCGTGTCTCGCTCCCGGCTGATGCTTTGGTGATGCAGTGGTCGAGGTTTCTGAAGAGGAGTGATTCTGACAGTGGAATGTGATCCTGGTGGGATCTGTAGTAGGCTGTAGATATTTTCTCGTCTAGTTGATGTTTGACATTTGGAACTCAACCCTTGGTGGCCAGTAACCGGAACCAGAGTACGTCGTATGGGATTTTTTATATACATATGTTGGATGTTCTGTAGTTTTTTGGGAGAACTCAGCATGTGTGGATGCTGGAGGTTTCTAGGTTTGATCCTTATCTTGGTTCCTCTTTACTTTATTGGTACACTAGTAGAGCATGTTCTTTCGGATAGTGCTTATGATTACGTCTTAAGCATCATCTGAATATTCTGAACTATGAAGTATCTAAGCACTTATTGCTTATCTAGTGTTCTTCCTGCCATCCAAATTTTTTAAGATGTGATATTCTATCTTCGACATGCTTTTTTATTGAATATGTGGCACTTTTTATTGTTGAAGTGTGAAAAATGTCACTGCTAAAAGAAATGCGGCGCTACAGTGTTTTCAGTTGCTTTTAGAAGTTTGTATCATGGTGTGATCATATTAGTTGTTTCTTACTGGATCGCAGAATTTCCAAGTATAAATGCAACCAGTGAGACGAGGTTGTCATGTGTTGGTTGAATAGTGTATGCTCAATTTAGTCTATAATTAGAATCTTAACTAATTCTGCCACATTTGGTTGGTTACAGAAAATTTAAAACTTAATACGTTGGATGGTAATTCGCCAGGCATAATACCTTGCCGGTTCAGCATGATCTTTTTTCAGAAAAACATGCTGCATTCTGAAGGGTTTTCTTGCTTTATTGTTGATGCTGTTTAAGCTTCAACAAATCCAAACAGTAAAAGGTGAAGGAAAGGAAAGCTAATTTCTAGTGGATTATTATCCTGATCCAAAAGGGACCTATAAAATGAGAACTTTCGACTTGGTTCATACATGGTAAAGTTGTAAGGTAAACTTCTTATTTTTTTTGAACAAAACGGGCAACATTGTCTCATTTTATTTAAAAAAGTAGAAGAGAATTGACCGGTTCATTTGCAGGGGAACCGGCCGAAAACCCGTACAATGCACCAATGTCGTCATGGAACACGACCACACTGGGCACACCACCACAGCCAACCCGGCTACCCACACGAAGCACAAACACACAAGGAGACCGTGTCGAGGTTGCCACGAAGTTTCATCGTCATCACTCCTCCGCGAGCCAGCGACTCCGACTTCACCAGCAGCTTCCCAAACGGAGCCTCACATAAGCATCGGAGCCCATGCCGGCCTATGCCAACAATTGGCCACACGCGCCAAGGACAGACAGCTCCGAATCTGACGACGAGCTTCACAAGGGAAATATGCTGAACCTGCGCCGATCGAGAACTCTGCGAAGCCACCGGTGGCCGGTCATCGTCGCCGCCTGGACACCCTCCACCGCAGCTCCGACTCCACAGCAACACAACGGAGCAGAAGGACCCATCGGACACGCCGAGAGACTCGACTACCAAAGTCCAGCCGTGACCCATCTTCCGCCCAAAGCATCCTCTTTGCCAAACTGCACACTTGGACCTTGCACAGCTATCCGACAACCAGCCACCTTCATCGAACCCCTAGGCGACTCCGAGCCGATGCCCCCAAGAAGGAAAGAGACGCAAAAGCGCCTCCATCGCCCGATCCCAGATCCGAGGTTTCCCTCCGGAGTCAAGGCCGCAGGAGGAGGAGTGAGCACCACACATGACAATGCTTCCAAGGAAGTCCGCGACACCCACGGCGTCACCACCGTCAGTTCTTGGTCCATGGCTTGTATGTATGTTCATATTCTTATGAAGACTACTAGGCTGCAAGTAACTGTCCTAAAGACTATTCTCATCAAAGCTAAACATCTTTCAGTGATACCCAGCTTGTCCTCAACAAAATATTTACTATGCGTACAACATGGTGGTTATATTGAATTTGACTATTTGAGAAACTCTTGTGCCTGGAAATGAACATAGTTTGTCGTATTTGAAATAAGTGTAGGATTTTGAAATAATGTGCAACATGGTGCGAAGTTGAATGATTTTTTTCTCATGTGGTACTAAGTACTAAGTCACGGATTAATACATTTGATAATGTGCTATCATATGGAAGCTCTTCCTCTTATATGCTCATTGTGTATGCCTAAGTTGAATTGAGCCAAAGGAATCGGATATCATCACAAAATATTAGGTCATCTAGGACTTGCTTAGTGATGACTATTACCCTTTTTTTTAGAACATGCACCTGACTGGTATTAGTGGACCTGATATTGGAAAGAATAGTTTGTAACAGGAATTAAGTTCATTTCTTCAGTAGTGTCAAGACTAGGGGATGCTGTGTCTGTAACAAACAGTTTCTCTGCCTCTAAGGTTGCTTTCCGCAGTGCTCGGTGAAAGCAAGCATTGTAGTTAAATGTGAGCAAACTGGGTGCTTGATGAGCTGATGATTAGTTTGTAACCTTTACATATTTCTCTAGCTGTATCACTAACTTGAGATAATTCCAAGATGTAGAGCAATCTTCAGTAGCGATCAGTTGCTCCCTACTCCCAGATGTGGTTGTGAAGTAGTACGCTGGCAGCTATATCTTGGGAATCACCTGCACATGTTGTATGGTTGCTCAACGTAGAGAGGTAGATTTGCTCGAACTTTGTCCTGGACAAGCAGTCAAGCACAACACAGGTTGGCTTGGTTTGCCAGGGTCCGTTTTGTCTGAATTTTGAACAGGTTGTCATCTGTCGGCATGGCCAAATTCAGATATGTTATGGATCAAAGAGAGCAATATAGTTTGTGCTCGGTATGGGAATGGTCCTAGCTAGCCATGGTTTTACCAAGTGTTGCTGCAATTTGGTGGTCATTGTCCAACTCATGAGTTGGCGGTCACACATACAGAGTTGCTGGTGCCTCTGCTTTGTATATTGGTTCCTACTGAACACGCATACAAAAACAACTTAACCAACTTCATCACAAATTCACAAGTCCGTCGTAGTCTAGGTGGTTAGGATACTCGGCTCTCACCCGAGAGACCCGGGTTCAAGTCCCGGCGACGGAAAAACCTTTTGAATTTCTATTTTTGTCATATGTTTTTCCCTCGACATGAACGTCAGTACGTCACAGTGAGCACTACGCTCACGTTCGAAAAAGAAGAAGCAATTGATACCTTTCCCCCTTCCCTCCACTTCTCCTTTCCCTCCTCCGATCAAAAAAGCAGCCACCCCCACTGACGGCCACCACTCCACCACCCCGATCTCTTACAGCCTTACTCCTTTCACACCCGCGACCATGCAGCCATGGCGAGGCTATAAACGCCCACCTACCGCCGTAGCTGCCAGCCTGCTACTCCAGAACCATCTACTCTCTCCGTTCCAAATTATTTGACTTGAGTTTGTCTAAATACGGATGCATCTATACTTGTTTAGTGTCTAGATACATCCGTATTTGGACAAACCCAAGTCAAGTAATTTGGAACGGAGGGAGTAGTAACTACAATGGGCAACGCCGCGTTTGGCGAGATGCTCCGGAGCAGGCCGATGATTGAGGATCGGCTCACGCGGCCGCATCGCCTGCTCCGGCAGCTCTCGGACCTGGACTCCGGCCGACTCCGCCGGCTCATCCGCTCCGGCGACCTCTCGCCCTGCTTCGACGCCGCCGACGAGGACGCCGAGGAGTGCCCCATCTGCTTCTACGTACGTACGCGTGATCACCCCCTGTTTCAGAGAAAATTGGGCTCCTCTGTTTTCTTGTTCTGATGTTTTTGATTGTCTTCCATTGATGCAGTTCTATCCTAGTCTGAATCGATCCAAGTGCTGCGGCAAAGGGATCTGCACAGGTGATTCATCGATCGAGTTACACTTGCTCTTGATTCCTGTCTCAAAGTTGTACTGAAATTCAGAAGTTTTTTTTGACTGTAACTACGGCGGAAATTCAGAAGTAGTAATAGCTATTTACTAAGTTCGGCCAAGCCAACTGAGAACTGCTAGTAAATAATACTAACATTTTACTCCTAAAGTACGCACCATTGCTTAAAAACGAAATACTACTTCACAGAGAAGTTTTTCACTGTAATGATTCCGAGAAGTTCTGAATTTCACTGTCCTGTGTTCATGGTCCTGCAGAGTGCTTCTTGCAGCTGATGCCGTCCAAGGCTTCCAAAGCTGTCCAGTATCCTACAGTATTTTGCTACCTAGACTGTGTGCAGCACTGAAGCATATGTGTCCCTAAACTTTGTTACTACATCTAATCTGATACATGTTCTGAATTCCTTGGGCCCCTTAACTAGCAGTGCAGCTGCCCATTCTGCAAAACGGCAACCTACGCCGTTGAATACCGCGCTGCCAGAACGTCAAGTGAGAAGAAGCTTCAACAAGAAGTAAGATTTCTTGCCAGAGATCCTCATCAACAGCATCACGCTAGTGCTCTACTACCTTAAAATTTCCAACAACTCTTTCCTCTGAACTGCTTGCAGGAAGACGACCAGAACATTGATGAGGCTAAAACGAGAATACGATCCAAGACTCAGAACACCAGTGCGTGAAATACAGTCTTAGAAGCTGCAAGCCCTATTTGGCTGTTGGAGGGCAAACCAACCCTCCTCAGCGACACACGCCGAGCAGCCTCCCGGCGCCACAAACGCCGGACAGAGACGGACAAAGTTCCGGCGCACAGACGCCTATATCTTGGCTTTATTTCTCACAACTACTCAAACATATATATGGAGGTACACACGCACACACGCAGTACAACCCAGGGAGCTCTCCTGCCGGCCGGGCACACACCACGGTCCCGACGGAGACTACATCTCACCTATTGCTTGTGCTCACCCAAGCTCTCTCCTTATATAGACAATTCAAGGTCGGTGCTACAGTGACCGACCTGCTACAGTGACCGACCTAGCTTCTAGTGTCTTCTACCAGGTTACTTCTACCAGGTTATACTCACATTATTCTAGAGACTTCTTCTACCTACTAGCTTAGCTAGTAAGAAACGGTAGTGAATTCTACTGCATGGTAGATAACTCTAGAACGCACAGGATTATTCCAACAATCACCCCCCTAATCCTGATGCGTTCACTTGTGAAACCTAGCGGCCACGGACTCGACCTGGCGCACACACACCGGTCGCCACCGCCACGGACACAACCTGGCGCTCACATAAGCCGGTCGCCACCGCCACGGACACAACCTGGCGCTCACATACGCCGGTCGCCACCGCCACGGATACAACCTGGCGCTCACATACGCCGGTCGCCACTGCCACGGACACAACCTGGCGCTCACATACGCCGGTCGCCACCGCCACGGACACAACATGGCGCTCACATACGCCGGTCGCCACCGCGCTCACGCTGGTCACCACTTCCATGGCCGTCGCATGGAGCCGCTACGGCCTCCGTGGCCGCGCAGCACCTCCATGCCGCCGCCATGCCGCGCCACCGCGGCTCCTGCGCCCCAACACAGGATCTCCGCGGCCTTCTCGCCGCGCCGCCGTGGCCGCTGCGCCACCACACAGCGCCTCCGCAGCCTCCGTCCGCCGCGCACCACGGCCGCGAACCTTGCGGCTCTGATACCAATTGTTGGAGGGCAAACCAACCCTCCTCAGCGACACACGCCGAGCAGCCTCCCGGCGCCACAAACGCCGGACAGAGACGGACAAAGGAGACACCAATAGTTTTCCGGCGCACAGACGCCTATATCTTGGCTTTATTTCTCACAACTACTCAAACATATACATGGAGGTACACACGCACACACGCAGTACAACCCAGGGAGCTCTCCTGCCGGCCGGGCACACACCACGGTCCCGACGGAGACTACATCTCACCTATTGCTTGTGCTCACCCAAGCTCTCTCCTTATATAGACAATTCAAGGTCGGTGCTACAGTGACCGACCTGCTACAGTGATCGGCCTAGCTTCTAGTGTCTTCTACCAGGTTACTTCTACCAGGTTATACTCACATGTATTCTAGAGACTTCTTCTACCTACTAGCTTAGCTAGTAAGAAACGGTAGTGAATTCTACTGCATGGTAGATAACTCTAGAACGCACAGGATTATTCCAACATTGGCAGTTCTAAAAGCTCTCTAACCAACTGATTTTTTTGCTAACCTCTCGAGAGATTTCATGAATTTCATCGTCCCGGTACCTGAAATGTTTCAGACATATTGTTGTTTGTTGATAATGAAAATAATTGTTTTTCAAGATAGATGCATTACATGACAGAGTCAGGTTTCAGCAGTGGCAGTGCAGCTGTAAATGCCGCAGAATATGGAAACCAAAATGTTCTGGCAGTGGCAGAAGTAGAGCGAGGATTTGATACAGAACTGTTGAATGAATGAAATGATTGTATAGCCTGCCTGAAGACCAAGATACAACTCCCCAGACCCCAGTGCTCAAGCTTAAATTATTTTCCGTGGTAGCCAAGAACTCCACATTAGCGTCCAGTCATCAAGCAGCCGCAGTTTGCTTTGATGCTGTTCGCTGCACCTTGCCTACTCAGAATCCCTGGCACGTGTTTCTTTTGTTTCTATCACAGCTTAGGAGGCACGCAGTCAATCTCTTAATGCGGTCAAAGTTCAGAATATGACAGCATCAGATGTACATCCTTTGGTAGTATTTCTTTGTAATCATGTCGACAATTTCGCTCGTTTACAGATTCTTCAGATGAGATGCAGTTATTTGTCAGGATTTAGTTCATTTGTAGGATTTTACGAAATATTTGATGCTAAATTCATATAAGTTCGTGTGATAATAAGTTGGAAGCATTTGTGTTATGAACTTTCTAGTATTATGCTATAAGCTGAAAGTTGTTTAATCACTATGAAGCATCTATATCACGCTTGTTTGATCAGATTACAGAGCGTAAATACATTGTCTGAGTAAGAATGCGACAGAAGCACAATTCGACAATTTACCTTGTTATTTTTCTCCGGCTTCTTAGGACAAGCAATATGGGGGATAGGGTCATTTGTTTCAATAGGGCCAAGATCTACTATCTCATACTAAACTTTGGAAAAAGGTTCCTTTAAAAATAAAAATAAAAGTGGTTTCTTCATAGGAACGAACTTTTGACTAAAGAAAACCTTTCAAAGAGGAAGTGGACTGGATGTAAACGTTGTGTGTTTTGCAATTTTAAGCTGGTGGACATCTTGCGTCGTACTTGTCCATCTTTGTATCCATACCCAGCATACGACAACACACAATGATAATACGTACTAGCTAGCTAGCGCATGGCGATGCACGACGACGATGTGTTCGAATCGGCCAGCTGCCTGGTTACGAACATGCTCGGGAATCATGTGCTCTAACCTTTCAACTTTTCAAGCCGTTTCTGTGTGACGATCGATGACACGAGAGAGCCAGCTCAGTAGTTGTTGTCATCATGAATTTGGGAGACCTTAAGCCTGTGGACACCTTGTGCCGTACTTGTCGATTCCATATTCAAAAAAAAACGAGACCTATGGGCTCTAGCACCCTGCGAGAAACAACCGCGGGCTCAAGACTCGAACCCAGGTTGCTGGGGCTAGCGAGCTACTCCATGTCGATTCCATATTCATACCTAGCATACGACAACGTATAATCATGAAAAGAATACGAGCACGCTTGCTTGCCATATTATGGTCGACACGAATGTCGATCATGAGGACATGAGGTCGTTTACTTTTGAGCTTCAAGTCCTAAAGAACAGGACATGCATGTCAACACTTATGTCAATATCAACAATAGCAGCATGCATGTGTAAAGAGATTACGAATCAGGCAGCACATGCTATACAGAATATCAGTGTTAGTGACACCACGTAGACTCATATTTAAGCAGCAGGGGTGCCCCTGTTTCTGCTACGTACCTATCCATCAAACACTACCACAAGTACAAGTACACATCTTGTCTTTGCTTAACCAAAAGAGTAGAAACGAAGAGAGAATATCAAGCCATGCAAGGCCCTAACACCAACACCACCACCAAGTCTTTCAAGCAAGCGTTCCTCAAAAACCTCCTCCTCGCCCTCCAGCTCCAGCAGGCACACACAAGCAAACATGATGCAGCGTCCTTGGGCGGTGCCATGAGCGTCCATGAGAGGAAGCGCGCTGTCAAGTCCTCCGCCGACGCCGCCATGGCAGCCGCGCGCGGCGGCCAAGCGAGGTGGCCCAAGGCCATCTTGGCACCTGCGTTGTCCATCGCGTGCAAGGTGCAGAGGTGTAGGACGATCGTGAGGGCCGTCTGCCACCGGAAGAGGAGCTTCAAGAGATCACGGCGTGTTGTTACTGACACTGGTGGTAGCAAGGTTGCGAGGGCGCTGGTGAGGAGGAGGACGATGGAGCTGAGGGAGCTGATACCTGGAGGACGGGACGCCGCCTTGGACGATGAGGCCTTCCTGCTCCACGAGGCCATGGACTACGTCGTGCACCTCCACGCTCAGGTCGACGTGCTCCGTTGCATCTCAGAAGCCGTCCAAAGATCCAACTCCAGTGGTACTCTGGTGATGCAGTGATGCGCGGTGTCAAGAGCCATAATTAAAATATGAGAGAGTTGATGCTACCTGTGGTTGTTTTTCAGTTCCGATGGTGATGGGGTATTCAAAGGTCAGACTGAAGATGCAAGAGATATGTAAGAAAGCCTATATCTGTATCAATATTGTACACCCATTAGTAAGTATACGGTTTCAGTACGTGTATGTCGGGTTCTTCATTGTCAATCTCTGTTCCTTTCTTCATCAACAGGCAACATATATACATACCAGGTTATACAGTTCCAGCCTCCAGGACTAAAAGTAACACATTTCATCCTTGGACCAAAAGAAAATACTTTTGCACGTCGACTGGCAAAGCTGGTTTAGGAGAAAATGCACATGCTAGGACTAATGTAGGCCGTAATTCTTCGAGAAATTAGCATATCATTCATAATGACCACAAGCATGCACAAGTTTAACGTCCATAGGGATCATAATGACCACAAGCATGCACAAGTTTAACGTCCATATCATTCATAATGACCACAAGCATGCACACAGCCCAGCTCAGGTTAATTGGCATTTAGCAGACCAAGACGTACTTGAAACTTGAGCCATAGAAAATTTGAAGGTACATAATGACACATGGTTGATAGGAGAATACAATTGGCAGTAGCAACTAGGAGAAGGCTAAAAACTTTATGATGTACCCACCACCTGTGTAGGCCAATAGGCCGCACACATTCATTAGCCAGCACTATTTGATGAAGTGAGCCAAAATTACCTAGATGCATATCAAAGCAAGCACCTGTTGCTAAGTAGAGTGGCTACACTTGGCAGCTTCTGCGTTTGTACACTCTTGAGAATACTGCAAAACTGACTCTGGTCTATATGGTTCCTAGTCGCATTTGCACAAAGAAGTTCAAGAACAGGTAACTGTAATGCAATAGACAAAGAAAGAACACAGACAGCTTATCAACACATCATGATAATAGGAGCCTCCACATAAGATGTATCCCACAGCAACATAGCAACCATGTACGGGCTATCTATGGTTCACGCACCATCGGAGATGTAGGATAGATGGTAGGTGCTTCACACGCGACAATGGGCAAAACATTACCATAGAATGCAAGGCCTATTTACCTAATCATCGCCCTGCATCTCATTTCCAGGCTGGGTGCGAGTTGTCCTGCCTGTTGTTCCTGAAAGCGCAGCACCCAACAGAGTAGACGACGATGAGGAGATGAGGAATATGATGTTGATGGTGGCGATCTTCTTCCAGTCATTCTTCAGGTTGGCCAGCACTCCAGCCTTGCATGACTGGCAGTCGTAGCAGAGGGCGCTCTGATCATTTGACCATGTGTTGCAGTCGGGGTCATCGGTAGAGTTGAGGCCAGGAGGTTTGATACAGATGGTCTCGCTCTGGTAGGTGAAGTTGCATCCAGTTGGGGGCTTGCAGCATCCGGACTGAACATAACATAGGTGTGTTAGTTGCAGAAAACACAATCGAACAGTTTAACAACAATCTTGTTATATGGATAAAAAAACAACTCAAGCCTGGAATCAATGCACAAATGCATAGTGATGCATATAGGTACTGTAGTACTGTACAGGGTCAGGCCAAAGATCACATATCAGTATATTCCACTGGAATACTATATTGTTTATATAGAGTCTAAAGGGCAAAAGCTTCAGACATGGGGTTGACGTGATCAGGAATACCGCGAATACCATTAAAGTACAGAGAGTAGTGTTTATGAAGACACAAAAAGTGTAGTACAAGTGGTTTGTGCATAAACAATGAACATTATATTCAGGTAAGACACACCCTGTATTTGCACTCGGCAAAAACTAAATTGGACAATCCAAAGAGAACACCTCCAGCAAAGGCAAATCTCAGATGCATTAAGTCTTCGGTTAGGTAATGTGGTTTCAATTTCATAACTCAAGACTACAATTGATTAGAATAAGATATCTCCACATGCAGCAAAGAAAACTTATAATGTGGAAGTTTCATGGGTACATTAATTCCAGAATCGAGCAATGTTTACACAAATTCTGACCCAAGGTCATTCTATCACCATAATAGTACAATAAAATGCTTGCTGTATCAACAGTTCAAAAATGTAGTGAAATCTAAAGGCATCGGTTTGTACTGAAACGTGCCAATAAAAACTTGACAAACCAAGTGGAATTGCTAGCATTAGTCATTAATTACCAGTCCCCTCTTGTAACTCCATGACACGCAGGCACAAAATACAGGCTAACTGTATGTATTAGCACATGATACTACTAAACTGCCAAGCAATATCGAGAAGGGGGAGAATGAACAATAGCAGGAACATAATCGAAGGCAATGCTACAGAAATCAAGTAACAAATCGACAATGTACCATAGAAATTGAAGAGCAATTATTCAAGCCAACTGAAATGTCGCATGTCCAACCAGGGCAGATAGAATCCGACGATTCTTCTACCAGACTGTACGGAATACTCATAATCTGTACCAACTCCACACGGACTGCCACTCGTTAGGAAATCTCCTTCCTGCCACTGTTGAAAGAGGAGAGCGGCGATTTTTGGAACAACCCCGGCGATCCACCGTGCGCGCCGCGAGCCGTGGGATTCCTCCCCTCCGTCGGCCGCTCCGGCGGCGGGAGGGTGGGGATCCCCGGCTCCGGCTTGTAAATACGGGAGGGTAGGTTGGGAGGCTCGCCGGCGGCGCTCTGGAGGAGGTGGGGCTGCGGGCGGGCGGTTTTGGAGCCGGCGCGTTCTTCTCCGGCGGTGGAGGTCCTCGGAGCTTCCCGTCTGCGCGCTGGACAGGCTGGATCTCGAGGCCCGGCGCGGCGCTCGTGATCCTTTGATCTCCGTCAGATCCGAGGTGGTGGTGGATCTGGCGGCGGACGGATCGAGATCTGCGTCGTCTTCCGGCGGTGGCTTCGACGGCGGCTGCGGCAAGCGGTGTGGAAGGGTCAAGGGGGCGCTGCCCCGGCCGTTCATCGACAACAACTCCGGCGCGGCGCGGTGGAGGTTCAAGGCAGCGTCTTCTATAGGGTTAAATGTCTCCCTGACAGCGGCGAGGTGGTGGCTGGCCGTCTTCGACTCCGACGCCGGCGATGGCGTGATCTTCGGTCTCTGGTCCGTTTTCCCCTATGTATTTGGTGCTTGTATTCCTACCGTATACTTTGTATGTGGTGTTTGTTGAATATATGTGGTGGAAAATTGCAAAAAAAAGGTACAGCAATCCAACATGCTACACTTTTGTTTTGGAGAAAATCTAACTGCTAGAAAAGATCGAAAGGAAAACTAGGCCCTAATCCCACCAGAAAATCATGAAAAAAACAGCAAGGTTGATTTAGTAATCATACGTACACAAACCCACCTGAATTATCATATCCCCCGAGAATACATCAATCGATTCCTATCCCAAGTAAATTCAACCGCCGGGTATTTTATTTTAATTTTTGAACTAAAAATGGTCGTGACAACTTAACCCCAAAATTGCTCATAGACAGTAGCAATCTGATGACAACGGATAGAGATACTACATAGAACGGGAAAGAGCAGAGGGGAGCATTGGACGGACCTGGATTGGTGAGAGGTCGTTGGTGACGAACTGCTGCACGGTCTCCTTCCTGGCCCCGAGTTCCCGGCAGACGTTGCCGTCCCGGAGGCAGCTCCGGATCTTAGCCCAGTTCTCCGACTTCTCGACCCGCCTCTGCAGCCAGGTCGAGTACTCCCCGAGGCACGAGCGCTACAACGAGTCAAATGCGGTTAGGTACCGCTTCGTCTAGCCAGAGGAGAGGAGAGGGGCGATCAGATCGCATCTGACTCGTGCCTCCCGTCGGCGGCCGCCGCAGGTCTGCCCCGTCTCTGTGGCCTTCAGGCCATGAAGGCGCGGTGGATCTCGGCCCTCGTCGGCGGGAGGGCTCCGTTTTTCTGGTTTAGTGTTCAGATTTGTTGGTGCGACGTCTTGTTGGTGGCGGCGGCGCTTCTTGCAATAAGGTCTTCCCGGCTTCAGCCCCATCTCGGCGGCGACGTCGAGAAGCTTGTGGGAGTGGTGTGGTTCTCAAGGACTTCTTCTGGCGGTGGTGGTCTCCGGATCGTCATGGAGCTTCATCGGCGGTTCATCCTTCTTCTTCGGTTCTAGGACGGATGTGGTCTTTTTGACCCGTTCGACGACTTCCCGTCCGCAACCAACAACGTCAAGCCGGCTCTGGGAGGAGCGGCAGCGGCGGCGCGCCGTCGACACGGTCTGGAGATTGAAGACGAAGGGCATCTCAAGGATCTCGTTGTAATTTCGTTTTTTGTTGAGATGTTTTGTACCGTTCGGTGTTTCTTTTAATGCCAGGGTTCTTTTCGCAAAAAAAAGAGTACTCCCCGAGGCGGTACTCCCTGTACCCCTGCCGGAGACGACGGAGCCGGCGCCGCGGTTGGTGACGACGAAGGCGAAGACGGTGAAGGCGAGGAGGAGCGCGATGAGGAGGAAGAGCGCGAGGAGGTAGAGCCAGAGGAGGCAGGACCCGCGGCAGAGGGAGCCGGCGAGGCCCGCGAGGGA
Source organism: Poa pratensis (assembly GCA_947311845.1). Taxonomy (NCBI): domain Eukaryota; kingdom Viridiplantae; phylum Streptophyta; class Magnoliopsida; order Poales; family Poaceae; genus Poa; species Poa pratensis. Next base: position 6,610,778 of record CAMZMU010000070.1, read on the forward strand.
GAGGGCGAGGAGGAGGACGCCGAGCGCGATGACGGGCCGCTCCAGGAACCGCTCGCAGTCGGTGGTGGCGGCGCGGTGGCTCAGCCAGATGCCGCCGCCGAGGACGACGAGGGAGAGGAGTAGGACCCCGGCGTTGAGCAGGCCCAGGAGGCCGTTGCTGCAGCGCGCCATTGCTGCGCCGCCGTCGCTCTCTCTTCCGACTTCGTGGGCTGTGTGCATGCGGGGTGGGGCCCTGGGGGTTAGTTGGTTTTTAGAGTGGTCTCCGCCTCTCCGGTGGATTTCGAATTTGGAATGTGGAGGAAAGGGGGACGACTCCGCGGAAGAGAATATTTTGGAAAGGCATCTCGCCTTTTCGCTTTTTTTTACAAGAAAAAACAACGCTTTATTGATCAAATAGGATACAACCAGGAAGTAGGCCTGAGAATGGTCTGAAATCCAGACAAAAACTAAATCCAAACTAGACAAACACGTGCAGACCAACCAATCCAAACCAAACTGAAAATAGAATAGTAGGATCCAAACCAAACCAAACTATAACAACTTTGCACCCAATCCAATCCAAGTTATTTCCATGTTATAGGTTGAACCAACAGTTTCAAACCGTTCCAGAATTGGATCCTTCAACGACAAGAGGAAGACAGACACGAATGGAGGAGGGGACATTGAATCATGAGGGGAAGGCGACGACACCTCGGCGGGAGCTCCGTCAGGCGGCAGGAGCTCCAACGGCGGCGGCATGTAGGCCTATCTCGCATGACCACTGGCTCAATCGAGGCCGATCCATGGCTAGCGGAGACGGTAGGGAAGAGGAGAGAGGGGAGAGGGCCGCGGCGGCGCCGCTGGATCTCCGGCCGGCGATGGCGGCCCCTGACCGAGCGGCAGAGGGAGTTTTGGCCAGAGTTTCGAGCCAGCGGCAACGATCCGGCAATCCCTCGGCAGTCCGGTGTTTTGCTTTCGAGCGAGCAGTCGAGGACCATGGTCTCAAACCAGTCGCTCGATCTGGTCTCAAACTACAGTTCATACCAAAAGTCTTAGACCAATCCAACCAATGTCAGAAATATAATATATTGCACAGCCCTTTACATCAGTTCGGACTTTTGGCATAATTGGTCCGTGCATCAATCTAATATGGTATCAGAGGCAGAGGTCTAGAGTTCAAATCCTGGCCAACGCAGTATTAAAATAAATATCTGCGGACACCCTAAATCCACGTCCTAGGCTCGTGAAAAATGTCCACAGCCTGGACGTGAGAGGGAGTGTCAGAAATATATTATATTACACAACCATTTCCAATCAGTTTGGACTTTTGGGATAGATGGCTAGTGCAGCAATTCTATACCCAATCCAGTCCAATTTCACCTAAAGCCCAAACCAAACCAAGTTGTTTTTCCACGTGAATCCATCGTGACCAATCCAAGGGAGACCAAATCAAAAACAGATCCAAAAACTAAATTCCAGCCCAAACTATTCTCAGGCCTACCCGGAACAGAATAAAAAACCTCACTGGTGGAGGGGACATTAATACACGATTTAGAGAGAGTGTGCGCTTTTTGAAGCAACCATGTCGTTCTTTCATAGTAAATTTTGTGTGGCACAAGCTGCTCGTCCCACGAAATTGCCTCGTGGATAAGACAAAATGTCTTTGCATATTTTGTATTTTTTTTGTAGAAATGTTTTGGTACAAACTAGAAAAGTGTACCATCTGCTATCGAAGACTAGAGATTACGAAGTTTCAAGGTTGAAGACACCATAACACATTTAGTGGTCACGAGACATCATGTATCACTGCAATAATAATTTGTTTCGGTGAGAGACGCGGAACGTCGACCCCATTTTTGATCATTGGTGTGCTGATAGTATAATACCCTCCTAAGCATCTAGCCAGTGGTCGGTTCTCATATTTTTGCTACTAGCCATAAAATATTTCACAGAACCATTGCATATACGTCAAAAAAAAATAGCATATAGAGTTAGAGCTCTTGGAGCTTGGTTGAATAGATAACTCTAGTTACACGTTCTTCTATAGTCTCTTTAAATAATAAACTCTAGTGAACCAAGAGCTAATGTTTGTCAGCCTGTAACTATTTTCGACATGCATTGAGTAATCTTAGAGTATTGTTGTAGACTAGATGCACAATTATGCGGCCACAAGCTACAAGTTGATCGCTTCCTAATGACTCCCAAACCTATCATATTTAGAATAGAGTGTGTGTGGCACATTGTGTGCTTTGTATCTCCTCTCAAAATAAAAAAGAAGCGAATTGTCTCAACTCTCAAGTGCTACCCATAGTGGCTAACTCACTTGACATAATTTGTCCATCTTTTGATTTATTTTGGCTGCTTGCATAAACCACACGGTGCAAGAGCTATATATATGCACCCACGCACAGTCACACACACACCAACAAATTGGACAATGTGTAGGTATATCATTAAAGATGATCTATTGATTTGTTGTATGTTCTGTTAAATAAACTACATAGGTCCCGGTGAGATTATGATTTATGATGCACTCGTAAAACAAGCATAAGAATCTTTTGTGGCGTGTGATGTAAAACAAACAAAAAGGGGACGACTGGTGCCAAAAGACCGTCGCTTCATCTATCTTTTTGGAGTTATTTCATAAGAATATTGTGTGGCGCGTGTTGTAAAATAAACATTAGAAATGTTGAAGCAATTTTCTTTCCGCGAGAAGTTCAATTCTTTTACATGCATGAACTTCTTGCAAAGATTTATGGGGTGGAGGCTGGTATATTCGAGGTAGTAGAGAATGTAGGTGGTGATCTCGGGCAGCACGAGCTCCTCCGTGTTAGTGGCATGAGATTGCCTCCTGAATAAAACAAATGAATACCTATATTTTATTTTTAGAAATGTTGAGTACAACTAGACGACTGCAAACTAACACAGTGTCCGCTACCAAAGACTAGTGTTAAGCTTAGGAAGTTTTAAGATTAAGTCGCCGTAATTTATTTAGTGTTCGTGGAGACATTATGTAGCACTAAAAAAAATATACTAGTAATTTATTTTAGTGAGACACATGTAACATCTACCCTGTTTTTATCCTTGATGTGTTGAAAGTATAATACCCTCCTAACTTTCCAATAAGTGGTCAGTTCTCGCATTTCACTTCTAGCCATGAATATTCCACACAGCCATTGCATCATTGTATGTACGTCATTTTTTCAGCATGTAGAGTTCGAGCTCCTAGAAATAGGGTTGGCACAACCGAATGGCGAAATATCTAGCCTCCTTAAATAGGTAACTCCAGGGATGGAGAAAGGAGGGACGAGCATTGGTTAAGCCACCTTCAACCATCTAGTTTTCTTCATAAATGACCTAATACTTATGATTATTACTTAGTAATTCTAAGCCCTTTTTGCCACCCTCCAACATGATTATGCCCCCTCTAAACCGAATGTATGGCTCGGGTAAATCCAGTTACACTTGCTAAAAAAGAAACGGTAGCTACACTTGGTTCGATGAGGTCATGTTTGTCGGCATCTAGTTGTTCTCAACATGCATCCAGTCATCTTAGAGTAATGCTGCGAACTAGATGCACAACTAAGCGGCCCATTGCTACAAGTTGATCGCTTCCTTATGACTCCCAACTCTAGCATACTTATGATAGTTTATGGCACATGCATTGTGTGGTTTACATCTCCTCGAAGCACGACTATGACAAAATAAAAATGAGGAGAAATGTCTCGGTTCCCAAGTACCATCCATTATGCATGGTTAACTCACTTAACATTAGGTATCTATCTTTGTTTATGTAAGCTGCTTGCATAACCCACACGGTGTAGAAGCTATAAATACGCACCCAGCACGCACTCACACACCAACAAGTTGGGTAAGAATGTGTAGGTGTAGCATTGAAGATGATCAATTGACTTGCATGTTTCTTAAATAAATACATGATCCTTTTGAGTTATGATCCACTCAAGAAACATAGTGATGTGTCATCCTTGGCTAGATATTAAGATCACACATATAATATGCAGTAAACTGGTCTCATTTTGTAACATCCCAATTTTCTCAACTTTTAAAAACTTTTGAAAAATAAAACCTTTTGCGAAAATTGCTCTGTTACTTCAAAATAAAGAAAATATATTTTTGTTTTTCTAAAAATTATTTATTTTAGTTTACCAAAGTTTTCAAATAAAATATTTGGTTTTTGATTTGATGTGGAGCTTTTCGTATTAAAAAATATATTTTATTACAAAGTAAATCTTTTCCCAAAAGTCAATTTCTTGTTTTTCTAAAAATAAAAACAATTCCTTTTCTTCCTAGCCGAAATGGGCTAAATTCCCTAAGCCCATCTTCTCTTTTCTTTTCTTTTCTTTCTTTTTCTTGTCGGGCCGAATTGCCTTGCCCATCTCCTTCTTCCAAAGGGGTATATGGGAAGTTTGACTTTTTTCCAGCGGGTTCAAGGTTTCACAAAAGGGGCTCCAGAGCATTGGAAACCCCACCAGAATCTAGCTGGTTCCATAACATTTGTATATAATTGTTTTGGGTGTTGTAAATGTCCAATATCCTACTTCGGTGTGTGACCGGCTTCACTGGCTTCTCTTTCTCTCTAGTAAGTTGGTGGACTTATAGCTGAAAATTCCCACTTCAGGCGAAACAGAGCGAATCTTTGCAAGAGTTGTGTGGATCTTGGTTTTGGATGTTCATATTTCCTAACCTAACACAACCAAGCTAAAGGATACCTTTTTTTAGGGGATTTTCACTTTATTTGAATTTTGTTCAAAAAAGATCAAAATGGCCACCATGACTATTCATCGAAAGAGGTCAAAATTTCTGACTATCGATATTTCTGTGATGCAAAAGATGATATGTATAGCATATTTGAATTCCTCTCATTTTTCTAATCAACTTAGACTTTTTATTTGTCAAATTTTGATTTCCGGATTTAAAGATATGAATTCTTCCATATTAAATGTAAAAACATAAAGTAAAAGTCATTTTATTGTTATTTATTCAAGATATATTATTACATAATCATTGTTACTTATTCAAATAAAGTTTTATAATTTAAACAATGAAAAAGTGTAACATCGTAACCGAGGGATTAATATGATTGATAAGAAACTAGTTTCAGTAAGTTCTCATTTCTTATTTGGAAGCTAATTTGAAAGGAACTCAAAAGTTAAGCGTGCTGGGACTAGAGCAGTCCGAGGATGGGTGACCCAATAGGAAGTTTGACCAGAGTAATTGCTTTGACCTAAGATTAAGTGTATATTTCGAGATTAATTGGGTGGCTAAGTGGAAAGTTTCGGAATAGAATTAAAATAACTCGAGACTATATAAAAAAAAATCTTCAGAATACCTTTAGTCTGGGTTGGTAACATGAACCATGACTAAATGTCTACATCTTTAGTCCCGGTTGGTAACACCACCCGGGACTAAAGGTCCTCCGGCCCAGCAGCTCGACGACTGCCACGTGAAGCACCTTTAGTACCGGGTCATAACCCACCCGGGACTAGAGGGGGGGGGGGGGGGGGGGGGCTCTAGTCCCAATTCTGGCGTCCCGGGTGGGCAGCCGGGACTAGAGGTCCTTACCACCCGGGACTAAAAGTCCTGTTTCCACTAGTGGCTGCAGACAAAAGTGCCGCTAAATCACTTCTCCCGCTATTTTAAACTTTGGTTACACTTGGTTCGAGGGTGTCTTGTTTGTCAACATGTGGTTGTTCTCAACATGCATCCAGTCATCTAAGAGTAATGTTGCGGACTAGATGCACAACTAAGCGGCGCATTGGTACAAGTTGATCGCTTCCTAATGACTCCCAACTCTACCATACTTATGATAGTTTGCGGCACATATTGTGTGTTTTACTTCTTATCGAAACACAACTATGACAAAATAGAATGAGGTAAGATGTCTCAATTCTCAAGTGTGATCCATTGTGATTAACTCACTTAACATTTTGTATTTATCTTTATTTATGTGGGCTGCTTGCACAAACCACACGATGCAGAAGCTATATATACGCGCGCACCCAGTGCACACTCACACACAACCAAGTTGGGTAACAATGTGTAGGTGTAGCATTGAAGATCATCAATCGACTTATTGTACGTTTGTTAAATAAATACATGATCTTGGTGAGTTATGATCACTTATCAAACAAAGTGATGTGTCGTCCTTAGCTGGATATTAAGATCACACATATAACATGCAGGAACCTAGTTTCATTTGACAACATCTGGTTGTCTCAAGATTTTTCACAAGTCAATGTCACCCTCTTGTTGTCCGTCAATCGACTTGATTGAGAAAACCAAATGTTAGATGATTTAATGATAGTAAAAGTGCACTTGATCGGTCATGCGGACTTTGGAAATGTTGGTTCAAGGTCAAATAGATTTGCTCCACTGAATAACGAGAGTCCATCGGAACAATAGACATTAGACCTTTTATATCATTTTAGCTAGCTTATCTTTTTCTTGTTAGCCAGAAAACATGAAACAACAATAGCTCGCACGCAACCATTGATTATTTTATACGCAAAAGAGCACACCTCTAGTTTAACAAATGTCTCACTTTATTTATTTAAGAATAATAGTTATATTATTTTAAAAATCTAACAAAAAATGGGGCTCATCGACCTAAATGTATCAAGGTTCATATATCATCCTTGATCCATTGTAAATGGTTATGTGACTCACACATGCTTCAATTATTTCCATCCAATACGAATTTTCTTGGATGCCATGACACCTTAGTACTTTGCTAGTGACATCCCTACCTTGGTAGCCAGAACTCTTGCCGACACAGGCTCGGAACACGGGGTAGAAAGGTGTACGCAGCCACAACAAAGTGTTTGAGAACATCTCGAATACTTGCTTTAGTCTATCATGCTCCTTCATCCGCAAGGTAGGAGGCATCAAAATTGAGCTTTAGGTGGCGTTCTTATGACTTGGACCATTTAACCAAAACATGAAAGCTTTTGTGGGAGGATTCCTTCGGGTAAGTAGTATTTTTTTCTTCAAACTGTCATTGGGTGAGAAATCAAGGGCACTCATTCCCCATGGGTAATCTGTCTTTTGATCCACCACTACACTAGCATAAACTAGGATGATATCCTAAAGACCGAGTTGTCTTAGGCTAGGCACTTCTTGTTTTGGAGCTACATTTTAGTAAAATTTTGTGTGTCTCCGATATGTCGCCATTTAAATATATTTTCAAATTCAAAATAAATAAAGTGATTATCGGAGTTGAGGAGCCAAAATGAATTTTCGTATCCCGTGTATCCCTATTTTATAGTGAAAGTTAGTATGCCGCCGTGTCTCGGTGTTGTCTGATATGCGTAATATATTCTTCACATATTTTGAGAGCTATTCCGGTGTTTTATCCATAATGAAAGACAAATGCGATAAGTTGGTTGGTGAATTTGTCGAGTTCCATCATGTCTATTATTATTACTCCTACACGTGGTGCCATTGTTAGCACTTCAGAACTCCCAACCAGACAAGTGACGAAAACAGTTGTGCCAACAAAGAGGAGGTGGAGACATGAGGCATGCCAGAAAGACTTTGCCCTTTTCATTTGTAGTCCACAACGAAATGCTTTCATCGTTTTGGCAGTTTGCAGCTTGCACGCTTCAGCGTGGGTGCCAGAAGTCCAACCTACTGTTGGGCCATGTCCCTCCACATGGAGGTGTGTTGGCAGCCCAACATCAGCCTAGAAAGTCCAACACGTTTCAACCGTTGATCGAGGTTCGCATCCAACGGCTGAGCTGCCTCCAAGTGAGGTAAGAGAAGAAGAAAGCCAAGGCAATCTTGGTGACGTGAGTAGCAAGTACAAAAGAGCAAACAGGACGTTGCTGCTGCTTGTGTGCTGCAAAGGAAAGAGTGAGAGAACACACAAGAACACCACAACCCAGTGAGAAGAGAGGAAGAAGAAGGAGAGGCGATTTCTGTCAGGATTTGGTGAATCTGACCGGTCTGCCTTCAAGCCGGTGATTGGAGGGTCAAACGTGATTGGATCGACTCCATACTTGGTGAGCTCGTTCCTTACTTTGAGTACTTTGATCTGGATAGCTGGTTTGAGTTTTGGGTCAGAGGAGCATCAGATCTGAGAAAGGTTTTGTCAGTTCGGACTGCTGCAGTTTCAGCACGGAACAGTTTGGTAGAAGAACAGTTTGGGCAGGCAAACGGTTTCCGATTGAGCTCATCTTTGGTGGGTATGTTGGGGACACATATGTCTGTTTAAGAGCAGTTTACTGATTACCGAAGGGGACAAAATCTGTGATACTCTGCTTTGTGATATGTTGCCTCTTGTGGTTGTTGTTTTTATTGTTGCCGGTGGGCAACGTGCTGGTGTGTGTTGTAATCTCCAGAGGTTCTGGAGAAGACTCTTGCTCATAGTGAAGCTTGCGTGGACCGGTTGGTCCACAGCCGTGGTTTTTCCTCCTCACGTTGGGGAGGTTTTCCACGTAAATCCTTGTGTCACCTGTGCGTGTGATTGTGTCTATTATTCCGCTGCATATTGTTGTTGGTTGAACCTATCCTCGAAGTTCATCGCAGGCTGGGAGGCACGTGGGAGTTGTGTATCTTCTCCCCTTAACCTTTGCCCCTTACACCACCCAACACCTACTCCTGCATTTTTTTTTTGAGAGCAAACAATGAACTTTATTATGCTATAAAATGTTGTTTGAGATACAAAGACCATCAGGGGCTGTAAGAGCCAAACTTGACGCATCTGTGCATGCTTGAAAGTTTAACGGGAAAAGGGGGAGAAGACAAGGAGGAGTCCATTAATTCAGCGCAGCGAGACGCGAGCTTTCCATGGGCTCAGGAGGAGCAGCGTGAACCTCGCGGGTGACGTCTACATCGTTTGTGGGCCGGGAGCAGATGAGCCCCTATTGCTGCTCGTGCCAAACTGGGCCATGAGCATAGGATCAGTCAGTTACACACATAAACTTGATCTGCTAAAAAAACAAAAAACTTAAACTGTGATGATCTTCGTTTGAAATCCTGCGCAAGACAAATCACTGGTTTTTGGCCTAGTTAGTTTCACGGAGGAAAGAACCGTCTGCTATCATTTTTGTGGTATTCATGCTACGTACACATAACACGTGAGCATCTATACGCTATCATCAAAGTATATCAACACACGCAAGCACGCAAGTCAAAAAATAACGCGCGCACGCCCACCCGTCGATCCAGTTGTCGAACAAGCAGCAACCCACGGTGCTATTCCGGCCGGCCACCGCTCCGACGCCTTGGGCCAGTTACGGCGGCGACAGGCCGTGCTTGAGCGCTGCCTTCCAGATGACGTCGATCATGTCTACGTCGATGGCACCAACCTCGTGGTACTCCCACCCTTCCAGGCAGTGCACCACTCCGCCGCCGTGGCACGCATGCACCACCCCACACTCCATTGTGTATTGTCAATTTACACCGGGAACCATGTCATTCAGGGCCAAAATGCTCACGAAAAACATGTTGCAGTGGAGTATTGATCTTACCTCGCCGTATTCGAGGCCCTGCACGTCCTTGGGGAGCCTCATGGCGGCGAGCTTGCCGTAGGTGCAGTCGTGGCGGAACTCGATGACCAGCGACACCACGAACTGGTGGAAGTGCGTTCCCGGGCGCCCAGCGCTGCTCCCGCGCGGCGACAACCATTTCCCCACCCGCCACGTCTGAAATTGAAGAGCATACGCACACTTCGTCAGGTCTGAATTCTGAAGCAACGCCATCCGAGCATGAATCTTTTAGTTATACGACCTTGTTGGTAGCGTGGTACTTTCACTACTAATGGTCAATTCTCGTATTTTCACTACTAGGCGTACAACACTCCACAAAACCATAGCATATATGTTACAATTTTTTAGCATACAAAGGTAGCGGATGAGCTCATTCAAGTAGTCGAAAATAAATTTGGTACACCAGAATGATCCAATATTTAGCCTCGCTAAATAGGTACCTCTAGTAACACTTGCCTCTTAGGCCTCTTAAATTAAGAAATTCTAGTTACACTCTATTCACGACATGCATCCAGGCTGATCTTAGAGCATTGTTGCATAGTAGATGCACATTCGTCTTTCTGATATCTAGCTGATCGCTTCCTAATGACTCCCAAATCTAGCATATTTATGACTGTGTGTGTGGCGCATTATGTTTGGTATCTCCTCGAAACATGACTGCAACAAAATAAAAATGAGGCGAATTGTCGCTACTCTCAAATACTATACATGGTGGCTAACTCACTAGACATAACGTGTCTTGTCTTTCTTTATTTAAACTGCTTGAATAAACCAGATGACCCACAAGCTATATATATATGCATCTGTGTGCAGTCCGACACACCAACAAGCTGGACAATGTGTAGGTGTAGCATTAAACATGGTCTATTGGCTTATTGTACGTTCCATTAACTAAACTACGTGGGTGTTGGTGAGATTATGATCCACTCATCAAACAGAGTGATGTGTGTTGTACTTGGCTAGATATTATGAGCACATATATAATATGCAAGAAACTAGATTCATTTGACAATAACGGGGTTGCCTCCAGATCTTCCGCAAGTCAAAGTACCCCTTCTTGTCAGTGGCGGACCTACAGGGTATGCCGTATATGCCATGGCATACCCTGCGGCCCAGCCATGCAAGTGTATACTCGTTTTAATCAACTGGCTGATTAATCAAGCGGAGCTAATACATGCAGCCTGTGGCCATTCATGTATCGTTCAGGGACATGGGTTGATTAGCTTCGGTAGTTACTTGACCCTCCATTAATTACTGCGTTGGCTGGCCGCTAATCTCGCGTGTAAGCCTGCAGGCTAGCTATGGCCATGCGCCATGCATGCCCGTAGCTATTTTGGTAATGGATTTGACTTGATTAGCGATGATCACTAGATGACTCATGTACTTCAGTTTCAGCGACTGTACTGCATTTTAGTGCTAGTATATGTGCTAGCTGCGTAACATATATAGTCAACTGATAATTAGTCTTTGGTAGTCAAGGATATGATTAAATTTTTATATGTTCGATTGTAAATTTTGGTAACATGTTTTTTACATATTTTATTATTTATTAAGTACAATCTAATTGCATTTATAATGTCGTTGGATTGATTATCTTGCGGTCGAATACTTTGGAAATTTAGGGTTGCACGCAACAGCGAGAATTTAGTTCAACATTAGAACGCCCCGTCAACGGCGCACGTGCGCAACAATTTTTTTTATAGTGCAAAATCCCTTTTTATTTAATTATGTTGTCATATTTTATAATCATAATTTATTCTTTATATTCTAAGAAAATACGTCAATACCATTATTAATAGACACACCAAAATGTTGGTGCGGCATACCCGTTATTGAAATTCTAGGTCCGCCACTGCTTCTTGTTGTTCATATAATCCATTTGATTAGGAAGATTACAGGTTACTAGCATAATACCCGTGCGTTGCAACGGGTGAACAAAAGTTAAACAAATTCTTACAAAAATTAAAATAAATAAAAAGTTGCTCTTCGGTGATTTTTTCTATCAAAAGGCTTCAGTTTTCCTAATAATAAGTGGCACATCCCAGTCTAGCACGAGGCCTTTTTTTTATCTCCCTCTCGCATCCGGTGACATGATGTTGAATGAGAATTTCATTATCTCGATTTATCTGATTCGCAAAGAGATATGAAGGTGGGATGCAACTCTTTTGGATGCAGACGTGATAAAAGTTGATTATGTGATTCGTATGGCTCCATGATTTCTAGATATCTTAACTCATGTCCTAGTGTACATGTGTATGTTACTCCTGTCCGTACCATCTACCATATGTCGACACTTATACACCCTCACCATCGGATTTCCTCACTTGTAATTTTTTTTGTTTCCTCGACTCGCACGCCTCCACCTGACTCCTTGCTTTGATTCGTGAGTGTTTCTTCATGAAATTCGCAGTGTGAAGTTTATGTTGGACATGTGCCTTATGGCTAACCCTAGCCAGAGATAGGTCGTGCACCTATGGACCCCTAAGCCCCACAGTCGCTGTATCTTTTTTTTCATGGCAATCATCTCAATCTAACTTCATACAAAAGTCTCGGATGTGCTTGGACTTGGACGGAGGTATTTGTCTATTTGTTATTGATCACAGAGTATTTGGGATATTCTTTTTTCCATGGATCATCGGCATGTTGCTAGGATTAATCATAAATATTTGATTTTTCATTATTATTATATTTGGTCTGATTTTGATTTATCGATGTTTTTTTGTTCGATTCTATAAAAAAAAATCCAATTGGTAGCCATGCATGTATGCAGTTTTTTATACATGTACACGTTCTTTCTTTCTCCTTTTTTTTTAGGGAAATACACTTTACTTTTTTGAGCTAAAACACTAAATTTTATTACTCCCTCCGTCCACAAAAGGATGTCTCAAAGATAAAAATGAGATTCGGTGACTAAAGAGAGTCCACCAGAACTATAGACATTTTATGGATTTTAGCTAGCTTATGTTTTTCTGGTTAACCTGAAAACATAATGCACAAATAGCTCCCGCACAACCATTGAATTCTTCTAGCCAAAAAAGTACACCACAATTTTAACAATGATGGGCTTTATTTATCTAAAAATAATACTTAAATCAATCACAAAGCAATGGGGTTCACCGACTCAGTTACGATAAAAATGATTTGTAAAACAAGCCTAACTATACCATACGCCACTATATTTGCTTTTATCTCTTTTGCGTTTGTGGGGGACATTTGTTTGTCTCGAACAGTACATGAACTCAACTTCCCCGATCTTTCCAGATAGTGCCGCACATTCTTCACATATCGTCATTTATCCAATCTAATTTTTTACTAGGATGTGATTTTCCTAGATGCCATGAACCTTAGTACTTTGCTAGTGCAGGCCCTACCTTGGTAGCCTGAGCTCTTGCCAACACATGCTCTCACCATGGGGTAGAAAGGTGCACGTAGCCGGAACAAATTAAGTGTTTGTAAGCTCGAATAATTGCTTTAGGCTATTACGCACCTCCATCAGCGAGACAAGAGGGTTCAACATTCAGCTTGGACCATTAACCAAACATGAAAGCTCTTGTGGAATAATTCCTTCGGAAAAGTTGTATTTTGCCTTCAAACTGAGTTTTCCTAATGAGAAATCAAGGGCACTCATTCCCCATGGGTAATTTATCATGTATCCGGCAACACCACATCATAAACTAGGATGACATCGTAAAAACTTATTTGTCTTATGCCAGACTTGTCTTGGGAGCTTAGAATTAATGGCACAACAATCAAGCACGACAAATCATCAACAAATGGTGTGATGATTATGTTAGATAGCCCCTGACGCTGACAAAGTTACTCCACGTCGGCACATTGAATCAAGAAATGCACTATATCTTCTACCCCATATAGACTCATAGGACACTCACTGGCTGGTTCTAGTGTGCTTGTGAATGAGAGTGGATTTTAGATGGACTAATCCACGAAAACACAATACCATCAGAATTTAACATTACCAAGTGAATTAGTTTTTTGAGAGATACATGTAATTAGTGATTAAATAGTAGATATTCACAAATTTAACAAGGAAATTGAGAAGATACAAAACAAAGAGTAGTTTAACGAGAAAAAAGGAGTATATGGATATTGTTTTCATTCACGCAAATCTAGACGTTTAAATTGAAAATAATAAGCAAATCCCCCATCATAAGAAAATAGCTTTCCATTGACCAAAGGAAGCAATAATTAAAGGAGGGGGAAAAGCTTATGCTTCTTTAATTATATGAGAAGAATGGATTAACTGTTATTTTGATGTGATCCAAATTCATATAAAGATAGAGGCTAACTTCGAAATGAAGCAGAGTCCCGTCGCCGGAGGCTTGGGCCGTAGCGTAGCGGTACGGTACGCGTCGTTGCCGAGTCGGACTGCAGCCGATTTAGGGTTTTACCACCATATACACATCTTGTAAGCCACTGGTTGGGATAATTCGCATATTCAAAATCCCCGGCAATTGTAACCTCACCCGATATAGTGAAGTATTGCTGGCTGGTGCCCGTGGTTTTTTTCTCCCATTGTTGGGAGGGTTTTCCACATTAAATCTCGTGTCCCTGTTGGTTTGATCTTCCGCTTCCTTCATCGTTTATTTGCTATCGTTTATAACATTAACATGATCAACTACTTAGCAAACTTTCATTAATAAAATATACCGCCATTGTATGAACAACTCGTATAATGAAAAGAGTTACTTACTCTATAATGCATAGGTAGACCAAAGAATGTGAGTTACACAAGTTCATGATAAATTTTGATGAAGGAAAAGGTTTCTATATGACGCTATTCTTAACAAAGTTATGTATGTCATTTTATCTCAACGTCACTGACGCATAATGTACCCTTCACATATTTTTAAGAGATACTATGAGGTGTTTTAATATTTTATCCATTCTGAAATATGGAGGTGGTTTGTTAATTTGTATGAGTTATCTACTGTCCCTTATGTATGCATGTGTTGTCATGTTCAAACTCTATAACTCCCACCAAGCAAATTACAAACGCAGTGTGCATATAAAGTGGGTTTGGACAGATTATACTTTCTAAAAAAAGGCTTTGGACTTTTAATTTGAAGTTGATAACGAAATGCTTTTATCATTTTGGTAGTTTGCAGCTTGCAGGCCTCAATGTGGGTACCAGAGGTCTAGCTTGCTCCTTCATTTATGCATGTTTGATACGGCAAAAGGGAATAAGATGGAAGAAGATTGAGGCCTGCATAAATGCTTCAACACAAGTTCATCATGGACTTTAAAGTAGTAACATCCAGAAGCTGGTACAAAGGGGGGAGATGAGGGACCGAAGTAGATAGGATTTCCTTATCTCGCTGCCGAGTGGGACAAAAGTCCGACTTGGTGGAATTGTCCGGACATTCCAAACACCCATTACCGGCCCCGAATGTTGGAGGAAGAGGGGAGAAAAATGATGTCTGGACAAAACAGGAACACGAAATGGCCTATTACCGGTGGAGGCCTTTTTTGCGTATAAACCCTGGTTAGGGCGACCGAGAATTGTTTATGGGCATCTGTTCGAAATGCTCTAAAAAACTGCCTACATGTGTGGGCCGGCCGGTAGCAAACGAGCAACCTTGACGGTGCGTCCCGGCGGCCGTAGACAAACATGAGCATCGGATTACAGTGTTTTTCTGTTTGGCAAGTCGGGGCGGCACACATTGATAATTTGCCACCTTTGACGATGGCCAATGCCGATTAGCAAGGCACAGGTTTAAGGACGGCACCGAGACAGAACAGACACATCTGTTTAAACGAGCTGGCTCGCAGTTTCCTATACTATTTTCACGGAGGAAACAAATTAGCCGTCTCCTGTCGTTCTTTCGTACTACGTACACATAACACGTGAGCATATCCATACGCTATCATCATCAAGTATCCACACACGCACGCACAACCGTCGATCCAGTGGTAAAACGAGCAACCCACGGTGTTATTCCGGCCGCCGCTAGCTCGCACCTACGCCGTCGGCCAGTCACGGTGGCGAGAGGCCGTGCTTGAGCGCCGCCTTCCACACGACGTCGATCCTGTCCACGTCGATGGCGCCCACCTCGTGGTGCTCCCACCCTTCCAGGCAGTGCACCACCCCGCCGGCGTGGCACGCGTGCACCACACCCCGCTCCATTGTGTACTGTCAATTTGCACCGGGAACCATGTCAGTCAGCGACCAAAATGCTCAGGAAGAACAACATGTTGCTGTGGAGTATTGATCTTACCTCGCAGCAGCCGAGGCCCTGGACGTCCTTGGGGAGCCGCATGGCGGCGAGCTTGCCGTAGGTGCAGTCGCGGCGGAACTCGATGACCGGCGGCACCACGAACTGGTGGAAGTGCGTGCCCGGCGGCGCCCAACGCTGCTCCCTCGGCGACAGCCACTTCCCCACCAGCCATGTCTGAAGTTGAGAACCAGACGTGTCAGATCTCTGAACCGAATTTGCTGATCTGAATTCTGAAGCTATATATACGAGCAAGTTTCAGTTACTGACCTTGCAGGTCTTTGCGGCGTGGTACTTGGTGACCTGCACCAGGTACTGCTGGAACTCCGCTGGCGCCTCCCTCTGTATCTTCAGGATCCGCTCCGACGACAGCGTCAGCATCTGAAACAACACAGTTCATACAATGAATCTACTGCAGTTGGCAAAACGTGGCAGTAATCTGAAGAATACTGGACCGTACCAGGACTCTGATCTTCTTCCTGCAGAGGTAGAGCGCGATGGCCCTGCCGAGCTTGGACGTGGCGCCGGTGAGGAACACCTCCTTGATGCTGCTGGGGATCTCGTTGAGGATCACGGCCGCGGTGAGGGTGTTGCCGTGCACCACCCTGACCCTCAGGTTCGGGTGCTTGCTCACGAACAGCGCGCCGCCACCGTTCAGCGCCTCATTCTGCAGAATGCAACACGGCAGCAGTCCAAAATTCAGTACTCTGTAAGCCAGTATCCTCTGCCAAAACTCTCTGTTCCATGACATTTTCTCACCTTGTTGAGCGCTGCGAGGCTGAGCACTTTGACGCCCATCTTGTCGGCCCTGAGGATGGCGAGCTCGATCTGATGGTTAATCCCCTCCTTCATCGGCGGGATGAAGTACTGGAAGCTGTACCTTGGGATGGTCCACGTCTGGTGGAATCGACCCCGGAGGTAGTAGAAGCTGACGGTGAAGGTCTTGGAGCAGACCAGCTGGAGCACCATGATGCAGAAGGCGACGGGCCAGAGCGGGAGCAGCACCGGGTGCGTCGCCCAGGGGAGCGAGCTGCAGGACCGGAACGCGAACGGCACGTGCATCGACGACACCACGTCCACCACGTGCGCCAGGAACACGAAGTCCGGCACGCGGTCGTTCTTCCCTGCACGCGGTTGGATCATTTTTTATCATCGACAAAGTTCAGATTGTTTTTTACTGTGCTGATCTTGGTTGAAACTTGGATTGTTCCCAGGATTTTGGGTGGAAGTTGGATCCCTACTGATCTTGGTAGATGCCATGATCGAATCGATGCCTCTTACCTTGGTCGACCTCCTTCTGCAGCTCCCAGGATTTTGGGTGGATGGTGCCGCCCAGGGCGTCGAAGAGTGGCATGAAGAGGCAGAAGTTGCAGTCCTTCTCCTGGTGGTGCAGGCTCAGGTACCTGCAGACAACGATATAACACAGGTAATTAATTACCAGTCTGAAGTTTTAACCAGCACATGGTAAGAGTATCGGTGATCATGGGAGTTGGGAGGCATCAAAATTTGATCGAAAAGACTGGTTTGTTGGTTAGTCGTCAGAGATCAGTAGGGATGGGACGGACATTAACCCTCCTCTGTCTGCTCAACCGGCGTGCTAATTAACCTGACGAGACTGCTGCAGGATTCAGGCTGCAATGCCAGCTGCACGGTAAAAGATAATCACGTGCTCCGTTTTGACAAACCCAGTAGTGCGTATCTCTGAAATTACCAGTACTAATTAACCCACTCACCAAGACATAACTAGCTAGCACTCTGCACTATGAGCAGCAAATGTACTGATACATTCCTGTCACGGGCGACCGTTCCGGCCGGCGTCTCTCGAAGTCTCGATCACCACCATTTGGGGTTAATTGGGCAGGGGCTTCCATTTACGACCCTGCCTAGAGTATCCACTACACATGGCCTGCCTCTCTGCCTACTACCATCTCACCTCACCACGCAAAAGTCGCAAGTCGTTCGAGACATCGACACTCAGCTATCAACTTCCTTCATAAATACTACGTAGAAATTACACTGCTATCTTATGATTGCTCTAATAACACCAATTCGATGGGGATGTCACTATCTTTTCATTCATCCATATGTATGTTGGTAGTGAAATGTGAGCGTATATATTTGACTGGGCACAGAAAGTGACTCACGTCGGGGTGTAGATGAGGTATCTGAGGGCGGGAAACGCCTCGAAGGCCTTGTGGGATATCACCTCCACGTTGCTGTACCCCATGCACCTCAGATAGTCGAAGACGAAGATGTGCCCATACACCAGGCTCACGGACCCTGCCCCGGCCAGGAACGCCCCGGCGATCGGGGCCCCCATCGCCAGCGTCAGCACCAGGCTCTCCAACGGCGTGCCGTACGCCGCTGCACCAGGTTCACAGGTAGAGAAGCCAAAGTCAAGTGAGCAGGAACCCTCGAAATTATGCTAAGATCGCCATTATTGTAGGAGAATGCCTGGATAGCTGGTGTCAAAGATTACCGGTGAGCGGCTGGGTGACCGGGGAGGAGTGGTGCTTGGAGTGGTACTGGCTGAAGAGCGTTCTCCCGTGCAGGGCCTTGTGGGCCCAGCGGAAGGCGGGCTCCGAGCAAGGTTTCGGTTACCGGCCGGAATTCCGCGGTAACCGGCCGGTAACCGGATTTCTCGGACCCCCCCGGAATTTGCATATCTCGGATGAAAAATCTCGGATTAGTCAAATTTGAAATAAATTTGTGCTCGAAAAATTTAAATTTCAAAAAAATTCGATGTTTTAAGTTTAAATCCTAAATTCTTGCCGAAATATTGGGCCGGTTACCGGCCGGTATTTTCTGGTAACCCCGGTTACCGGAAATACCGGCCCCCTCCGGAATTTTTTTTGAACCGGTATCCGAAACCTTGGCTCCGAGACGGCGACGTGGAGCAGCAGGGCCACGGCCCAGCCCCGCGGGTCCCACGCCCGGAGGGCGCCCAGGGCCGGGAACACCGGGCTGCTGGTCACCAGGGCGCCCAGCAGGGTCTGCATGATCACCATGTTATCCCTGCACCATAACAAACAAACTATTTATAAGAAAAAAACTTTATTTTGGATAGTATTATCCAGGAAGAAAACTTTCATTTCCTAGCTCCAAAATAATTGGAAGGGAAACTGTCCGCTCTCTCTCTCTCTCTGGCCATCACGCGGTTTGAATGCATTCAAGTTGCTTGCCGTGCGTCAGTGTTTGGAGGGGTGCTGCTCCTAGTTTGGCCATCGACCAACGAACACCCAAATCCGGATACATAGAGGCGTTACTGCGAGATTCATTTACTGCGAAGTGCATGCGACGTGGGGCCTGCTGCTCTCGGTCTCGAAGAAGACCATGAGCGAGCTAGTGGTCACGCAAAGCTGACCACGAACTTAGCCGGAAAGGAACAACTCAGACAGACACCGTCAACGGCGTAGCCAGGAATGGCTGACGCCCCGGGCCAAAAGCTAAGGACCAAATTTTAAAAAAAAAAATTACCCCAGTTTAAAGGCATAACAAAAGACAAGCTCAGTTGGATAAATAATACGAATTGGGACACAATAATCAATGGTGGTTCAACTAATAACATAAATTGAAGGGCCCTCTAGTGTGGATTCAGTGCTTTGTACTTGAAAAATAGGTGTTTCTAATCTGTTTATTTTATTCAACTTATATTCCTGTAAACTGAAATCGAAGCAAGCAACGTTTCTAAATCAGCTCCTACATTCTACATAAACAGAATAAATGAATCCTAAACTAGTCTATGTAAGAGAAAATAGAGATTTGGGAGGGAGAGGGCAGAACATCAAAAGGGGGAGGATTTTTACATCAGGGCAGAGGCGGGGACGCGCCGACCGGCCGACGCGGGGTCGCTGGGCGGCCGGCTGACACCGGAGCTCAAGGAACGGTCGGCGAAGGCCCTCCTCGACGAAGCGGGCGCCGCCACGGAGGACGCTGGACGAACGGGCGAGTGGGCGGCGGCGGGCGGCTGCTGACCTGATGCGTCTCCCGCACGAGCAGGAATGCGAGCTGGGTGCAGGGTTTGTCAATCGTTCAGGCTTCTCTTGGGCTGAGTGTGGGCTGGGCTGCGCCCCAGGCCAACTTCTAATATGTAGGCTGGTAATTTTTCTACGCCCCGGGCCGTGGCCCGTGTAGCCTGGGGCCTGGCTCCGCCTTTGGACACCGTGTACTATGTGCACGGCACGTACAGTAGTCGCTCTGATGATATACTGGAAATTACGGATGAAACTCTCGATCCACCCACCCGAGACCCGAGTGGCTGATGCCTTCCCACCTATCCGAGTTCAAGTCCTCATACTTGTAATTTCGGTAATGTTGCACCCTCCTCTATCAAAAATCACGTGGTTCTCTCGATCCATCTCTGTTCCGAACCAAAGGAATCTGAAGCACGCTGAAACTATATATATCCACACACTGTAGTTGTGCGAGACTGTCTAGGCGTTCCATTAGTGATCTGTGCAAATGAACTCGCAGCAGAGCAGCGCGTGGCACGAACATGAACAGTAGAGTGAGAGTATGCCGGCTAGCTAGCAAGAAGTAGTGACGTACCAGTCCCACTCTGCGTCGATCTGTTGGAAGTCGACGCCGTCCCTGACGACGCGGCGGCGGCGGGTGAAGAAGAGCATGTTGCCGTAGGAGAACCAGAGCTGGAAGGTGAGGCACCGGAGCGCGAGCAGGAGGAGGAGGTGGAGGCACCACGACCCCGTCGGCGCGCCGCCCTGCTCCCGCCACTCCTGCACCACCTTCCCCACCAGTGGCCCGTACAGCAGGTACTGCAAGAAGACAGAGAGCAAGATAAGAACTGCTGTTGCAACAAGCTAGGAAGAACATGAGGAAGCAATGGCTGGTGCTTGCCTTGTACGAGCCTAGGCCTGCCCATGGCCAAGCAGAGAGCGGAGAGCCCATGGCGGCTCCGGCCAGCCGGAGATAGCTAGCTGCAGGGGCAGGGGTCGAGAGGCTTTTTTTTTTTTTGAGATTGGGTCGAGAGGCTTTTTCTCGGTGGTGAGATGTCTCTCGCCTCCTCTCCTCCCGACGGTGTGTTGTGGAGTCTGGACACCGGCCAGCTTCTCTCTACTTATAATAAAACACGGGGCGGGACTACGGGCTACTGTAGTGTGTACGTGGATGAGCAGAGGTAGATAGAGGAGACGAATTCAACGACAACCCGGTAGAACTCTGGTGGTGGTTACTAGTTAGCCGGCCAGCTCGAGTGGTGGTGCTTTCGCGCTTTAAAAACCGAATAGCACAGAAAAGTGACTGTAGCCGTGCCATGCCCATGAGGGACACAGATCCGGTGACATGCGGCCAAAATTCAAATTTAAACATTGCGAAAAAATCTGAAAAAAATCATGCATGTTCACAGCACATATTAAGATAACCCCTAGAAATTTCAGATCAAAATTCGAAATATACATCGAGAAACAAAAAAGAGAAATTCAGATGTGAATAGTCTACAGAGAACTCAGATTCAAATTCGGGAACTATTCACATCTGAGTTTCTCTTTTTTGTTTCTCGATGTATGTTTCGAATTTTGATCTGAAATTTCTAGGTGTTATCTTAATATGTGCTATGAACATGCATGATTTTTTTCAGATTTTTTCGCAATGTTTAAATTTGAATTTTGGCCGCATGTCACCCGGTGACATGCAAAAGCCGCATGTCACCGGATCTGTGTCCGCCCATGAGCACACCACGGACCCCGGTAGAATTCTACTACGTACCTGGTCCGGTGACGCCCATGCTTTTCGGCAAAAGGCTCGTTACAATGTTCCGGTCCATGTACAGTAAGGTGCATGCTAATTAGAAGACCTCGTAGTAATTAAGCACTTACCACATTAGAGCATCTCTAGTAGATTCCGAAAAAATGCAAATCGGAAAACTGGTTTTGCCCGAAACCAGTTTTCCGATTTGCAAATCCATCGCGCGGAACATATACCAAATACAAATACCGCAAATTGGAAAAGCACTACTCCGTGCCGCGATTTTTATCAAGTAACAGCAAGTTCTAAAAAATCATACAGACAGATAATACATACGGCCAGGTACGTTTACGAGTTATATATACTAGGTAAATGTGGCGCGTCGTTGATATTTTTTGTGGGAGTTAAATTATGTCGGAAGTAAATCTCTATGTAATAACAAAAAATGTATTTAATTACTTTAAAGGAGTAGAAGTGTAGAACATAAAAATATGAATCTTTGCGAAATGTGAAAAAACAAAGTGCACACAATGTTTTTTTTTAATGTTTTTTTGTGTGTAAAAAGTATGGAAAGTATGGAAATTCGTTAAATTTGGAGATTTTGGGTGAGTTAGAAGCTTATCTGCATGTTTAGGCATGGTAATCAATTATTTCCGTAATCAGTGGGATTTGAAATGTTTAAATTCGTTGGAATTTGTCGTGTGGAGTATCTTCAAATATCTAGTGGTTTGAGATGTTAAAACCTTTTTTTCATTCATATTTAATTTACGTTTGTAATAAGTGGAAATGCACATTTACTGAACTGAGTTACATAATAAGAGTTATTTCATTTGGATTTCGTCCAAACAATTACGAAATCGAAATGTTCAATTTGAGTCCGTAATTAGACGAAATATATTGTTTGAGCATCTAATAAATTTAACATTATATATTTAGGGGAAGTGCATTTGGTGTTTATTGAAATATTTACCAAATTGGAATATTAAAATATGTTTGTTATTTGGCATAAACAGCTAGCATTTATTTTTCTAATCGCTTGGATATGTTATTAATATTTTTTCCTAAAACATGTTTGTTTTTTTATCATTAAATAGTTACCACTTATTTTTCTGACCATTTAGATATGTTATGCATATTTTCCTGATGGATAGATTCAAAATTATTGATTTTTGTATATTTTTATTTTACAAAAATTTAAAAAAATATGGTTAAAATTTGTTAAACATGCATGTAATTGATATAAATAGACAGATTACATTTTTATGCATATTTTGGTACATTAATTACATTTTTTGATTATAAATAAATTTGTTGTGAATTTCGAAAGTTTATTTAGAGAAAATATGTTTAGAACATTTATAAGTATATAGTAAATTGAATTGTTCAAAAATGTATTAATTTCGACATCAATTGATTGGGTTTATTTTTTTTAGGCATTTCGATGTATTAAATACATTTTTCTGGTTAACAGATTTAATTTATTGATTTTTATAGCATTAATCATTTTAGCATTTATTTTGCTGATCACCTTGATATATATATATATTTATTTTTTGTATGGTGGACAGATTTAAAGTTATTGATTTACAATATTTTTTTTATTTTTTTTATTTAGATAGACTTCATAATTAGAAAAAATGTGTTTAGGATATTTACAAATATCTACCAATTTGAATTGTTAAAACATATACTAAATTTGTCATAATCCGATTGGATTTAGT
Organism: Poa pratensis; assembly: GCA_947311845.1. Taxonomy (NCBI): domain Eukaryota; kingdom Viridiplantae; phylum Streptophyta; class Magnoliopsida; order Poales; family Poaceae; genus Poa; species Poa pratensis. Next base: position 6,633,920 of record CAMZMU010000070.1, read on the forward strand.
TTTTAAATATTTTGATATATCGAACACATTTTTCTGGTAAATAGATAAAAATTTATTGGTTTTACAACATTAATTATTTTTTGAATTTTTTAATAGGATGGTCCCACATGTTAGATTTCTATTAATGTCCAAAATTATTTCAAAATAAATAAATAAATAAAGTTATTGGTTTTACAACATTAATCATTTTTTTGGATTTATTTTATATAGACTGGTCCCACATGTAAGATTTTTATTAATTATCGAAACCATTTCAAAAAAAAAAATCTGACAGGCCGATCCCACTGCTGACGTCAGCAATGGCAGCACGGCTCTGCTGCTGGTGATCTCAAGCTTGTCGATTTGAGCGCGGGAGGGCGTGAGGATTCGCGCGAGTTAGCGCGTTCGACGCGCGCGGACGCACGGCGCCGAAAGGTGGCGGCGCCGCCAGCCAAAGGTCGTCGACGGCGCCGGAAATTTGGTTGACATCCGGCGGCCGGACTTACGGGAAAACGCTCGATTCGGTCGATTCAAGCCACCTCAGCCCATGAAAACCTATGGGAAGGAAGAGCGGAGGACGGCGGAGCTGATGGATACTTCTGTTCGCTCTGAGGAGGCCGGAGACGGCGGCGGCGCAGCGGCGGCCGTGCGGCTAGGGTTCCGCCGGAGGAGAGAGGAGAGCACGGGGAGGAGACGGTGCGAATTTTGCAGCAACATCCCTCAGGTTTCGGGAAATTGGGTTGGGGTTCAGGTTATATGTAGAAAGGACTGATGTCGAAATTTCGAAAAATGCAAGGGCTTCCTTGCAAAACAGCCACGGGGACCGTTGGATCGGAGGTCGACGGCCAGATAAGCGCGGGCACTGTTACCTGTAGCGGAGCACAGTGCCGATCGACGCGGAGCGCTGTCGAAGCGAGAATTCGGTGCGCCTTAATATACTTAGGTAATACGTGCGCACTGCGCAGCGAACATCTCTGCACGGTGGTCCATCTTATTTCCCACGGACGAGCAGATCGATCGATCACGGCCATGCTTGCTCGCCTGACTGCCTGCCGTGTTAATTCGTACGGCGCTGCAGGAAATTTGCTTCAGTTTTTCTGCCCAAATTTCCTCCCAGCCGAGTGTTGTGCTACGGACTTCCGGTAACTACTCTACTTAACCAGGCACGAAAGAATAATCCTGCATCAACTGTGTGGACCAACTAGTGCATCAATATTTTTCTTGATTTTTTACGGGTCAAGAAAGACAATCAAACTCGAGACAATCAAGAAAGATTTTTTTCTTAATGTTGATAAGAGACCACATTATAATTATGTTGTTTTTTGTTGTTTATCATGCGAAGAGAAATAACTACGTCCAAATAAAAAAAAAAGACCAACAAGGAAGGAGCGAGCCATGTGTCAATATATTAAAATAGAATTGTTGTTGGGTACAAAAATCCACTCTCCGAAAGTGAACAACAAGAGGCTTGAGCAAAACATGATCATAATGTTCGATCCGAGTGGGATGGATGAGGAGGCAAGAGCCTTTTTCAAGATCAACAATGGAAAGATCTTGTCTTCAAGGATGGGATTGGCTCGTGCACCGCTTGCTGGAGGGAGTGGAGCAACGTATATATGTTGCAAGTGTTGGTTGTGACAACGAAAATAGTGATGTGTGATTCTCATAGAATTGAGCTATCTGGATGAACTTTCTTCTCTTTTCTCATGATGTTTGCATTTGGATGATTTCCTTTTATTTCCTACACTTCTAGATTGCGGAGGATAAATGATGATATGTTTCATGATATATTTGTTATAGTGATTAACATTTATTATGATATGATGCGTAATTTTGGATGACTTCCACTTTGGAATTTTTTTAAATATGTGTTTGAAATTTTGATTCGAAATTTTTATGAAACATTTTGTTTTGGTTTCGGAGTTTATATTGAGCTAGTATGATCAAAGATACGAGAAATACAGGAAAAAAAAAGTTAAGATGGTTCAGGCAGTTTTGGTAACTTTACACAACACCTATCAACCCGTTTTATATGCTCAATTTTTAGTTCGTTATAGTCGTCGAGCTGCTCTTAGACATAAGCAAATCTTAGTTGTACAGTGGTCTAGCTTTGATATAGACGAGGCCTTCAAAATCATGTATTGAGGAATCAGGATACAAGATGACGCATTGTCGGATCATGCCAGTGGCGCGATAGGGTACGTCCATGCAGGAAGGCTCATTCGGCATATATGTCTTTGCTTCCCAAAACGGGGCAACACGTTCACGGAAACCACATGCATTTATGCCCTACTAATCTCTTACAAGAAAGCGCAAACCAAAAGTGAACAAAAAAGGGTATAACCAATCTTGATGAATCGGAGGAAGCAACACGACATACAGAGTCACACAGTCCCAGAATTAGATGTTGATATAGAAATTTCACATCGGTATACGGCAGGGCGATGCGAGGGCGGCGGAAAACGCTCGCGCCCGGAGCCCTCTCGCAGGCCATCGGATCACCGATCTCGTGCGCTGCGGGTACGCCGGGATCTCCTTCCGGAGTCCTCTCGCCGGCCATCGGATCGCCGACCATGGGCGCCGCGGGTTCGCCGGGATCTCAGGCTGCGGATCCGTGGTTGCATCAAGACGAGTGGAGTAAGCTGGGGGCTGTGGAGAGGCAGCGTCTATCGCTGACGGAGCCGGCGTCGGGATCGCGGTTCGAGGTCTTGGCACCAGAACTGGCGACTCTCGCCGGGACGGACGTTTCGGACACGGGGAAGGTCGCCATGGATGCGGCGGAGGACGTTCTCAAGGATGACTGGGAGGTGTCGCGGGAGGATATACGCCGGCCGCCTAAGTCCGACGAGGACATCAGGATGGAGTTCTGGGCGGATATTGGCTTCCCCACGCCGGCCTCGCGGGTCTGGGAGCGATCGCCGCCGCCGCAGCTCGACAACGAAGGTACGATGTCTTCTTCTGTGTGCAGGGCGGACTCCGAATCCAGCGAGGGCGAGGACGCGTCGACGGCGTCTCCATGCCGCGCCGGAGTCCGGAACGGTGGTGGTGGCTCGCCCCAGGCGCGGGCGCTACGGAGGCCGCCGCTGAGGATGGGGTGGCGGGGTCCTCTACCTCGGCCAAGGATCACGCCACCGCCATGCCTCGGTGATTTCTTCCCGGCGGAGTCCCTGACCTCGGCGTCGGCTCGAAGCATCGGACTGGAGAACGAGGAAGCGCGATCCAAGGCGGCAGTGGCGGAAGCTGAAATTCAAACGTGCCCCTCGCTGACGGGTGGGGGCCAGGTGCAGGCGTCGGACGAGCGTCGATCTCCTTGGGCGCATCTGGGGCGTTGGTATGGGGGACTCTGGAGAGAGGATCGATCTCCTAGGTTAACTCGTACGCCACCGCCTCGCGCGCTTCGATCGTCACCGAGCCTCCGCCCACCGTCTCCCGTCGCCGCTGCCGAGTCTTCCCCGCCGTCTTCGTCACCCGCATCCCCGGCCTCGGATTGCTCGCAGCCGCGTCGGTCCTTCGCGGACGTTGCGGCACGGCCAGCTATGGCGGCGCCGCCTGGGCGCGGTCCTCCAACGTGGGCGCCGGCGCCTCGCCCCGCAACTGGCGCTCAGCCTCGCGCCACAGGCGTCATCTTCGGTCAGGCGGCTGGTCCATCCGTAGCGGCGCCGAGGCTGCAGGGTGCGCCGCCACAGGGAGTGGCCGCGGCTGGTGCTCCGCCTCCGGTGGGGTTCGCCTTCGGGACGGTCGCGCAAGCTCCTGCCAGGAAGAAGAAGAAGAAAAGAACTGCCCAGCAGGGGCTAGTTGTGGAAGATCATCAGCAGCAACCTACGCAAGGGCTCGGAGTCGTTCACCAGCCTATTGCGGGCTCGCAGCGGACGATTCCGGGTGCCGCTCAACCTGTCGTTGCTCCTGTGACGGTACCGGCTGTGGTGCCGGCGACTGCTGCTGTGCAAGTGTCAAAGAAACCCAATGCTTGGTGCTGGAAATGTGCGGTGAAGGATCACGCAACTAAAGAGTGCCCTGTGAAACACTACTGCCACATTTGTGAGAATGCGAGACATCCGACTCCTATGTGCCCGTCGTTGAAGCTCCCAAGGCCGATGGTGCATGCGGCTGGACAAGGGCACAGGGATACGATCTTCCTTCAGTTTCCGGACAATCTGTACAGGGCCGACTTGGTGCCCAAAGATACACCGGTGGCTCTAGTAAAAGTTCATGGCACGGCCGCCACCGCAAAACAGGTGGAAACCCAGGTGGCGCGGCTGTGTCCAGTGAAGTCTTGGTGTTGGGAAGCTATCCCGAATGGAGAGGATTCGTTCACGGTTAACTTTCCGACAGAGGATGATCTGCTGAGGTTCGATGGCATTGAGCTCGGTGTCCCGTCTCAGGATACCAAGTTGGCGTTCAGCAAGTGGAAAGCGGAAGATGTTACGCACAAGCTGGAGCTCGAACAAGTTTGGGTGCATGTGACTGGGGTGCCAAATCCGATGCGGCACTTCTGGGGTCTGTGGGCTGTCGGGTCTCTCATTGGCACAACTATTGATGTGGACACGATAACTCTCCGGCGAAGAGGTGTTGTCCGTATTTTAGTTGGTATGATGGAGCTTGCTAGCTTCAAGAAATCTGATGAGTTGGGTCCCTACATCCGTACTGATGGGGTGTTGCGCCTAAAGGGGTACGACTTCTTATTCCGTCCAGAAAAGGAGGACTTTGTTCCCGAGCCGGATTTCGTTCCGTTTGTGTGGCAACGCAAGGGCAAAGATGATCCGGATGATAATGGATTAGAGGAAGATGGGGTTGGAGACCAATCAGAGCATGGTGGCGCTATGGTTGATACTTCGGGTGCCACCAATATGATGATTGATCAGGGGCCGGTTTCTGATGGGGGACAGGGGCAAGGAGCCCCAAGCACACATGCGTTGAGGGAGATGGCTCTCACCCCGTTCAATCCCAATCCCAGCACTCCCAGGGCTATTGAAATCGTGAAGAGTTGGAGGGAGAAGCGCAGCCTTGCTGGGCTGGAGACTGTGGGCGACGCGGCTGTTTCTGATGCGTCGGGTGGTGGGCAGCTATCTACCGCCGGGGAGCCTAGGCGGGCTGCCTTTGCCAGCCCGAACTATGGTGGACACGGCGCACCAGCAGCTGGGGGCACGGCGCACCAGGTGCTGGGCCGGGCGAAGCCGGCCGAGGATGGGCCGCCACGTTCGCCGGACGGAGGCCTGCGAGCGGACGCACAGGGCGTGGCGCAGTCACTCGCTGGCTGTCCGCCGCATGCGGACGCGGGAGGCGTGATGGTCGGCCTGACTGGCGGGGCTGGTTCCGAGACGCCACCCAGGAGCTCTCTCCTGGTGGTCGGTTCTCTGAACTGTCCCATGCCGACCGGCGATGCGGATGCCACCCGCGGTATCTCCATGGTGGAGGAGGGCTCTACGTCGACTGTGCCCTCCCCTATGGCGTCCCCAGGTGCGACGGCGACTCCGGCTTCTCCAGCGACACCAAGTGCGTACACGGTGGTTGAGAGGGATGCGACCACGACTATGCCCTCTCCCACTGTGTCCGATGTTGCCAAGGGGCGCTCACAGCCGATGGGAGCTCCCAGGCGTAGTGCTCGTCACCAGGCCGGCGAGGACGGTGCTTCAGCGACGGATGAGGACACGATGGCCAAGGCAATGCGCCGCAAAGCAGCCTTGTTCTCTACTCCACCTGCTGGTACGCTCGCTCCTCCCAATCCTTTTTGTCTTTATCTACGCCTACTTTATCTGCTAGGTTGTCAGCGGTAGGAGTTCGTATGGGTAAAAATGAAAAGGAAGTCATGTTATCGGCTAATGTTTTGAAACACGTAGAGTATGACCGTCGTAGAGTTTCTCCTACAGTTTTGACTAGGCCGGTACATTCACCCATAGATGATGATGATGCGCATGCCACAATAGATGGACAGCTTCTATCACATCTTGTAGGTGAAGTAACCGAGGTGGACATGGATGAGGCTGAGCTGGGATCTTTTGATGACCTGTATGCTACCGGCCGGAGATCCAAGTCTGCCAAAAACAAAAAGAACAAAGCTGCGCGCAAAAGCGCGATTAAGTCAAAATCCCCAACAGTTTCCCGATGAATGGCATTTTCGAAAATAGCAGAGGTCTAGGCGACTTGGCTAAACATTTGAATATTGCGCATCATGTGAGAGATTATAAGTTGGATTTTTTGGCTATCTCCGAGACGGGTAGACGAGATTTTCCGAGCACTCTACTAGACCGCCTTTCAGGTGGTGTGGAGTTCGATTGGCATTCTTGTCCCCCTCGAGGTAGATCGGGTGGCATGTTACTTGGCATCAAAACGGAAACCTTGGAGTTGTTGGGGCGTTCGGATGGTGAATTTCACATTAAATTTCAAATCCGTAACAAGTCCGACAACTTTATATGGAGTCTAGTTGCTGTGTATGGTGCTGCTCAAGAAGAATATAAGGCTGCTTTTCTTAGAGAGTTGGTCAACTTAGCTAAAGATGACCCAAATCCTATCATTATAGGAGGGGATTTCAATATGCTGAGGTACCAACACGAGAAAAGTAGGGGTAGATTCGATACTCATTGGCCCACCTTGTTCAACGCTGTCATCGATAGCTTGTCCTTAAGAGAGGTTCATATGACGGGAAGACAATTCACTTGGGCTAATAGTCTTCCCGAGCCAACGTACGAGAAGCTGGACCGAGTTCTGATGGACTCCCGCTGGGAGGATAAATATCCATTAGTAACGGTTCGTGCACTTGAACGTATAGAGGCTTTTTCGGATCATGCCCCCATACTCCTATCTACTGGAACGTTGACATCGCCCGGGAAGCACCAATTCAAATTCGAATTAGGTTGGCTGTTACGGGATGGTTTCGATGATTTGGTTAAAAGGATATGGTCTCAACCGGTTGTGGGTGATAGCGCTATCCAGCGGTGGAATAATAAGATGCGCAATTTGCGTAAATTCCTTCGTGGGTGGGCAAGACACACAACTGGTATGCTTAAAAAAGAAAAGAGCGACTGTGTTCCATTATTGATGAGCTTGATCAACTAGCAGAAGTACGACCCTTATCAGCAAATGAGAGTGACCTCAAACGGCATTCGAATGAGCAGGTGGGTCGTATGTTGCGGAGGAAGAGCTCAAATGGTACCAAAGATCTAAAGCTCAGTTCATTCTACAAGGGGACTCGAATACAAAATACTTTCATAATGTTGCTAATGGCAGACATAGAAAGAAATGTATTCATTCTCTCTTACAGGATGAGGGCTTGATCGAGGGACAGGATCAGCTCAAGGAATATATCACGAACTACTATAAAGGTTTGTTCGGGGCTCCCGAGGAAGGGAACTTCACTCTAGATGAGTCTCGAACAGATGATATTACCCGAGTAACTCCTGAGGAAAACAACTTTCTTACTGCACCTTTCTCTATGGAGGAGGTAAGCAAAGCGGTTTTCCAAATGGAGCATAATAAGGCGCCAGGACCGATGGTTTTCCGGCTGAGTTCTACCAGCATTTTTGGGATACCATCAAGTCCGATTTGCTTGAGTTATTTGGCTGCTTACATGCCGGACACCTCGAGTTATTTCGCCTTAATTTTGGGGAGATCGTTTTGTTGCCTAAGATTCAGAATGCCGAAAGGATACAACAGTATCGACCAATTTGCCTTCTGAATGTTAGCTTCAAAATCTTTACAAAAGTAGCGACCATCAGGTTAAATTCGGTGGCAGATCATGTGGTAAAACCTACCCAAACTGCGTTTATGCAAGGGAGGAATATCCTTGACGGTGTTGTGGTTTTACACGAGACCGTACATGAGATGCACACGAAAAAACTTGATGGGGTGATATTTAAAATTGACTTTGAAAAAGCATATGACAAAGTCAAATGGCCGTTCTTACTACAGACTCTGAGAATGAAAGGGTTCTCAGAGGAGTGGTGTGCTTGGATCCACAATTTTGTTACCGGAGGTAGTGTGGCAATAAAAGTCAATGATGACGTTGGCCGCTACTTCCAGACAAAAAAAGGATTAAGGCAAGGTGATCCTCTATCGCCTATACTATTTAATATAGTGGCGGATATGTTGACGATCATGATTGAACGAGCTAAGGCGGATGGCCAAATTGAAGGAGTAGTTCCACATCTTGTTGATGGTGGTTTATCTATTCTTCAATATGCAGACGATACAATCCTCTTTATGGAACATGATCTAGATAAAGCTGCGAATCTAAAGTTGATACTATCAGCATTCGAGCAATTGTCGGGATTGAAAATTAACTTCCATAAGAGTGAATTGTTTTGCTTTGGCGCGGCTCAAGAAGCAGCTGTTCAATATGTCGATATTTTTGGCTGCGAGCAAGGTCAATTTCCGATCATGTACCTTGGGATACCAATACATTATCGGAAACTGACTAATGCGGAATGGAGACACGTCGAAGAACGTCTACAAGCTAGGCTATCTAGTTGGAAAGGAAAATTGCTATCTCTTGGTGGAAGATTGGTTCTCATTAATTCAGTACTAACAAACATGGTACTGTATATGATTTCCTTCTTCCAAATACCAAAAGGGATCTTGCATAAATTGGATTATTTCCGATCAAGATTCTTTTGGCAAGGAGATGGTGAGAAGAAGTACAGACTGGCTAAATGGAATGTTGTTTGTCGCCCTAAAGATCAGGGAGGGCTTGGTATTCATGACCTTGATGTCAAGAACTCAGCCCTCCTAGGTAAATGGCTTTTTAAGCTGCTTACTGAAGAGGGGATATGGTAAACACTCCTTAAGAGAAAATACATCGGCACAAAGGCGGTATCACAGGTATATTGGAAACCTGGTGATTCCCACTTTTGGGCTGGACTGATGGCGACAAAGAAACATTTCTTTCGCTTCGGGGTATTTAATATTAAGGATGGCTCGGAGATTAGATTCTGGGAGGACAAATGGTTAGACAACACCACCCTCCGGGATCGATATCCAGCCCTATACAATATTGTTCGTCATAAGGGAGATACCATTGCCACCGTCAAGCAATGCTCTCCTCCGAATGTGACGTTCAGGCGAGATTTGTTCGGACCAAGACTAGCGTCTTGGAACGCCCTGCTGGCACGGTTGAGATCAGTTCAACTCACACAGGGCCCCGATGAATTTCGTTGGAATCTATGTGAGAATGGTAAATTCTCTGTGGATTCCATGTATAGGGCGTTAGTACATTCCGATGTGCCAGTTGATGATAATAAAAAAATATGGCAAATGAAGATACCACTTAAGATTAAAGTATTCACGTGGTATCTTCGTAGGGGTGTCATTCTAACAAAGGATAACCTTGTTAAACGAAATTGGCATGGAAGTACGAAGTGTATGTTTTGTCCACATGAAGAGACAATAAAACACTTATTCTTCGAGTGTAGTTTCGCACGTTCTATATGGTCAGCCATCCAAATAGCGTCTAACTTATATCCACCCAAGTCTGTTGCCAATGTTTTTGGTAACTGGCTACATGGGATAGATAAAAGGCTTATAACGGTTATTAGGGTGGGAGCGATAGCTGTTATATGGTCGCTTTGGCTTAGTAGAAATGACAAGGTTTTCAATGATAAAAATGTTTCTCATATGCAGGTACTCTACCGTTGCACAAGTATTCTCCGTATGTGGTCCACCTTACAACGTGCGGGACATCGAGACCTCTTTACGGAGGCATGTGCACGACTGGAGGAGGTGGCAAGAGACATTTTCTCACAACATGGGTGGCCGCTTGATCGCCGCATTGGACCTCCATAGGCCGTCGAGTTTAGCCATGACATAGGCGTTTTACATTATCTTGTTGGTTGTAATGCGTCTATTGTTGCACAACTTTTTACTTTCTCTGTTGGATTGCGGCTGTGTGCATTTTTGATGCAGAGGCCGGGTGTAATGCTTAAACTATTTGAGTAATAAAGCCCTTTATCTAAAAAAAACTACTTTGAACACAACTTATAGCATCCTATTTTGAGAAAAAGAGAGAGTACTATACTACGTACCTAGAGCCGGAGACGGTCGTCTAGCCGTTTCACACTTGCTATGAGTCTAGTTAGTCTCCTCTTTTTTTGTTTCTCTTTGTGATCTACCTCTCGATTTGACTCAAATTTTGCATGCATCGTTCCACTATCTATGTGATTGTTGATAGGATATTTCGTGGTCATTTGCAAATTTTTAAGTCTCGGATCATGGTATCATTTAGAACTTCGTATCAATAGACATGTTTTCCAAACGACATGATAAAAGGTTATATAGATGTTTAAAAAAAACTGATTTTTCTACACGGATACATGATGGTGATCTTTTAACATTTAATTGTTTGTTAAAATACTTCATATTTTGGGTTACTCTAAAAATCCCAAAATGGGGTTGTGCAGGGTATACCGGAGCGGTTGATGTCGGGGCGGCGGCCCTGAGAGCTTCACGGCTTCTGTGGAGGCGAGGTTGAGGTTGTCGGCTCTTCTCTGGCATGTCCGTGTGTTCGCCTTGGCTTGTTTGTTGCTGCGAAATCGAAGCTGCGGTGATGGGTCCCGGTGGTGTACGATGACGGGCGACAGGCGACGGAGTGCCCCAGAGGATTGGTCTCTTCATCTGCGTTGGAGTGTCCTATATCTGCTCCACCCATAGCAGTTACGACTTCTTCTCTCCAGCGAGGGTGGAAGGCTGGCCGGATCTTTGTGGAGTGGTGGTTTGAGCTGGGTTCTAGGTGTTCTCGAGGTTGTGTGGGCTCCGTCCTGTGGTGTTGGTGTTCGTTATATGGTTTTCGCCCGGATTCTCTCGCAAATAAACTAGACACCTTCTTTTTAATTAATGGATAAGACAAAGTTTTGCCTTCGTTTCAAAAAAAAAATTCCTCCATTCTTAAATATAAGATGTTTTACCTCTTTTCAGATCTAAAAAGTTCTAACATTTTAGTGTGTAGATTCACTCATTAACATCAAATAGCTAAACTATTTTATATTTAAAAACGGAGTAAGTATTAAATTGTTTTTAATGTTTTTCTATTTCTTGTACAAAAGTCTTGATCGGAGACGATATATGCCCCTACTCGTTTATGACGGGATTTTTATTTTTTCTGACGGGATCGAGCCCGTACTGGTTTAGACGGACAGAGTCACATAGACGACTCCTGCCGGCCTCTGGTCAAGGCCATTAACGTGCTACTTATACATCGCAATACATAGGCGCCGTGCAATGGCCGTCACCGTACTAGTACGTACCTCGAGCTGGATGAGGGCGTCTAGCCGTTTCACACTTTGCTCCGAGCCTAGAAATGACACCGAAACTTCAACAATGCACAGACCAGTAAAATGAGTAGCTGATGTAGTACTATCTACGGCTACAGTAAGTCGGTAACGACTGTTGCAGATGAGTAAAAGGACGAGAAAAGATACTGCTAGTACTGGGTATCAAGATCGGACGAAAACGACAGCCACAATATCTTTCTGCACTAGACGGTTACAGTAAGTCGGTAACGACTGTTGCCGTCTGTAACCATAGGTACGAGTACGGCGTTGAAATTGATACTGCTATAATTTTGATAACACATGGCAGATATTTTAGGGTTGAAAGTGATCGTCAAATTTGATGCATGCAAAATAAGTACGTCCGGTAGTAAATGAGTAGCTGATGTACTATCTACGGCTACAGCAAGTCGGTAAACAACTGTTAGAAGATGAGTAAAAGGACGAGAAAAGATCCTGCTAGTACAGGGTATCAAGATGGGCCGAAAACGACGTCTTTCTGCATTCTGCTACCAGTCGACAGCCGGCTGTACTAGTACTCCTACTGACATTTGTTTGTCCGCGTTCAATCTATCGTACTTCTGGCTACCGCCAGTCGCTACTCTCCGGAGGAGTAGCACGAGAGAAGTAGTGGTAGCATCTCCGATTTCTTGGGTGAATCCATTATTCATTCACCGGAGAGAGAAGGTGAAAATAAGTCGAAATGCATGTGGTGGCAAACTCGAAACTGTGTCCTGTGGACAGAGTGGTGTGCCTTTCTAGCTCCTGCAGCAAGGCACGGGGACGATCGATCGCACCCACGGTTACCTCTGTGTACGCGGTCAGGGTACCCGGCTGCAGAGGGGGCGCCTGCGCGCAGCCGGCTAATGAATGCCAGCGAAAGCCTGCACTAGTAGAAACCAAAGCCAACCCCGTCTCGGCCTCTAGCTCTCGGCTCTGCCTGCTCCGCTCGTCGTCTTCACGATGCAGTTGGGAGTTGGATATTTCTTCTTTCCTCCTCTGGGATATTTTCTCTCTGTTCCTCCGTCATCATTCATCTCTGTCGATCAGCCGCCGTAATGTCTATGATCTTTGAAGGCCATGCCAAAAGCAGAGAAAGTTGCCTCCGATCGAACGGACGAGACCCTGGTCTCTGGTCGTCGGCCGGCACCCGATCGAGTGCCAATTTATTTCTGCTCGGGTTGGATCCGGTCGTCACAGTTGAGTGAATGATGAACGACCGCCTCTCTCACCTGCATGCCAATCTCCCAACTGAAACAACTTGCTAGCTAGCAAAGGTTCGCTTGGCCGGCCAGCAGCTAGCTACCCAGCCGGCGCCGCCGCTCCAGGTCCCACATGCATATGCATGGCTGGCTGCGATGCCACCGGCGGCCTCATCAATGGCCGGCCGGTCGACCCAGTGCCATGCTCGCGCGCGTCCTAGTATCATGGCTTCAGGAATTAATGCAAGGTTGACTACTGGTCATCACTGATGATTATTCAGTGAGTCAGCTCGATTTGGATGGTGGTCAGGTTGATACGCCACGGATTTAGATCGACAACGTAAAAAACAGAGTACAGTTTATTAGGGCATTTCTAAAAAAAAGTGGCATATCCTGGTACCCAGAGCAAAAACGTACCGTGCGTCCCTCATATGCCTCCTTATTTTTCTGGAGAAGTATATTTGCTTCTCTAAACAAGTGACGTTTCTAACCGATTCTCGATACTTGAGAGAGTAAAAGTTATATTTAGCTCATACTCCCTCCGTTTTTTAATATAAGATGTTTTAGGTGTTGCATATGTTGTCTACATACATATTAAAGTGAGTGAACATGCATACTAATACATGTCTACATATATTTGTGTACATGTGTATGTGGACAAATGCTAAAACATCTTATATTAAAAAACGGAAGGAGTACGTTTCATCGGACACTTGCTATGCGTCTCTGCGGCGAGCAACGACCATGGTGACCACGTTGGCGACAACCGATGATTCAGTTAGGTCATTCGATTAAAGTCACTCGAACCTCATGCATACGCCGATTGATCGCTATATACTCATCTCATTTGGATGCTAAATTTCAGCCTATATGTACAACAAAGATTCATGTATTACATCAAAGATTCATTTGCAGACACCACGCTTGCCGTAGCAATGCAGCAAGACCCAAAGGAGGGCAGCGTTGAGGAGCGTGTTGAAGACCCAGGCCCCAATGCAGCTGCACCCGCCGGCGACAGCGCCGCAAAGTGCATCCACACGACCCCTGCGTGCCATGCATGGTTGTACCCAAGCAGGGCCATCTGGCATGCCAGCGCTTCCCTGGCGGTGCGTAGCCGACAATCCGGTGCCGACCGAGAAGCGAAACCCGAAGGCGACGGCGCGCGCGAGCGTGGAGGCAAGGATGGCGAACACCTGGAAGGACCGGGAGAACTTGAGCCAGAGGAAGGCCATGGAGACGGCGTCGGCGTGCGCAAACACCCCACTGTGACTAGTCTAAGGTCGGGCGACAGACGACAATGGCGAGCCGGCCAGCTGTGAGGAATCAAGACGGAATCTACGTAGTACAGGATCCTGCCGCACGTGAGCCCTGGGGCGTGTTTGGTAGCCCACGGAGTCCCCAACCAGGCCCTGGCGATGCAAATTTCGACCATTTGGTTCCCTGGCCCGGCTCGTGTTCCTGCACCGCACGAACATTAAAGCAGCCTCGAACCAGGCCCGCTAGGAACGGCCGAATCGGCCGTTTCCGCTGAACCACCCTCCAGCGCACTGTAGCTCGTGCAGGGGAGGGGCACGCGGAGCCGAGTTCGTCCAACCTCGGAGATGGCGCGAGCTCGCGCGCGCCGCGAAAAAGCGGCGGGACAAATTTCGGTCACCGCCCTTCAATTTCGCTCACCTATTTCACCCCCTCCGCCTCCCCGCCGGAACTCCCGCCACCATTTCCCCCCTTCCGAGCTCTCTCTTTAGCAGGTTTTGCATAGAGCAGCGGCGGCTACTCTTCCGGCGGTCGGATCTGGTCATCGGCGGCAAACGGTCTCCGTCCTCGACTCCGAGATGTCCTCCTCCAGCTCCTCCTCCTCCGTTGCTTCCCCGGCTATTGTAAGTCTGCTTCTCCGTTGCTACCCTAGATCGGGTAGTGTCAGGTTACATGTGAGTAGTATGCGGTAGTATCTAGTACATCTGGGTAGTATGTGCTTGTTCTTCAATCTTGATGCGGTAGTTCTTCAATCTTGTTGTCCATGCTTATCTCTTGATGCGGTACTTCTTCAATCTTGTTGTCCATGCTTACCTCTTGATGCGGTACTTCTTCGATCTTGTAGGACCCCGATCTATCATCTACCTCTGTGCTGCCTTTGTCCGCGAAGCCGATTCGGTACGTTCCGACACCTTCCATGTCCGGCACACAGCAAAGGGGGAAGCCGACAGAGTTCATCGCTGTGCAAAGGGCGAGGAACGGGGCACCAATGCAGTGGTCAAGTGCTTTGTCCACCTTCGTGCTCACTAGGATGGCCGAGCTCGTCTAGGATGGGCTGCCTAATGACTGCATCATGAAAGACAGGAACTACTTGGACAAGGTTTGCAAAGATGTTCTGCTTTTCTGCGGCGCCATGGTGAGCAACACCCAGTTGTACAATCATCTCAGCAAGTGGAGATATAGGTGGACATATGTCCGCACTTTGGCACAAATTGAAGGAGTGGAATGGCGTGAGGATTCCAATAGTTTGTACATGGATGATGCGGTATTCCTGAAGCATGTTGATGTAAGCTTCCTCACTTCTTCAATTTGTCCTACTCTCTACTTGCTTTGTGTTGGACTAACAGTTCCATCACTTCAGGTCAACCCGAAGGACGAGTGCTTCATCAACACGCCAATTGAGAACTATGACCAGATGAAGATCATCTTCGGCAGAACGCGTGTGCAGAATCCTCTTGCGGTCAACACGCTCCACCTTGCTCTTAGCTACCTCATGGATCATGAAGAGGAGCGTCTCGCCTATCTTTCCTCAAATGAGATAGAGAGGAAGACGTGGTTCTACTCCTACTATCGCGCGCTCTTCCGGGCGATGGAGTGATGATGATGTTTGCTGCTGATGTGCTTGAAGTCATGCCCTCTATGATGTCCCCTAGTATGTATGCAGAACCTCCTAAAACTGATGTCAGCTTTGTATATTTTGCGAGGTGTTATACTTAACCCCTCAAATGATGAACTTGAGGTGCGAGGCGGTATAGTAACCCCTCCCTAGATAATGAACTTGTGGTGCATCACCAGCAGTTGTTGTGCTGAATTTGTGATGCACCATCTATTTTGCTAACTAGTAGGGCATGTTTAGTTCAAGCCTATGAACATTGCTGGTAACTTTGGTATGTTCACCACTCACGGAACATGGTAACCACATAAAGGCATTTGCACGTAACCAAACACCTTGACATTTGCTCTACTGAACACAAACATCAACCAAACATCGTGTACTCGAAAATTTGCATCCAGCTGAACGGGCCTGGCTAGCACATTGTTGGCAACCAAACTATATGCATAACATGACCCAGCTCGCGTTTCTCCAGGGCCAGGCCCAGTGGAGCCACGGATGCAAAGTCCCCAAAAACCATGTGAGCAACCAAACAGGCCCCTGATCCCGGTTCGACGGCCGGCCGGTTCACATGCGAGCATGTACAACACGCATGCATGAGTGAGTGACTGTGCGGGGACACGTCGTTTTGCATTGCTAGCTGCACCGTCGCCGTCGTTTCGAATTGATTGCGACTGGTCGACCGGCCGGAGCGCATGGGCGATCCAAGGGCCGCGAAAGCTTAAGCTGGCGGGTACTTTGTTTCATGATTTTTCTCGTTCCAATTGTTAGAGGAAAAGGGTTTCGCCCTGGTTCTATTAAAGAAACCAGCCACAATTAGGTTATAACTATCCATTATAGTATTTTCTGGGGATTTTTGGAGACAAAGCTACACCCACGAGCAGGCAGAAGGAAGAGTACACAAAATTAGAAAGGTTTATCACAACCAGACACAAGGAACAGGCGCTAATTAAACTAGTATAGCGAGAGGAAGGGTGGAAGGAGCCGCCAACAGATCAAGCATCAATCACTCGCAGTCTCCATCTCTATCCACCAGCTTGAGGTTCTTCTCCACCAGACACTGAGCCGGGCCTTGTGTGGTAATCTTCCATGCTTCATCTTCAACAGTAGCACTCAGGTGGGTATGGGGCGCAAACATTAGCTCAGAACCAGTGAGGGCACAAAGAGTCATCCTAGAACCGGCCACAACAAAAGAGGAGGAGCCCTCGCAAGCAGCTCCAAGTGCTTTACCACCAAATCCATGCTTCCTCTTGTGTCCCTTGAGAGAAAAGGACCCTCCACTGGGACATCATACATGCCATCGATCTCCAAACTTTCCGCAAGCCAAACCACGGAGAATGGTTAAAAATATATCAGTTCTGGTATTCCAGATTGCCCACATGGCAGCAACATGCACCACATTATAAATTATAATATTTTTTTATCACCAAGCCACATGCTGGCAATGGAGTGGAAAGATACATCTAGATCATCATGTTTTAAAATGCGTTTTAGTGCAACCCAGATAGCTTTAGCAACCACACATTCAAATAAAATGTGGACGCAAGTCTAAGGTTCAGAGCAAAAAACACAGGTAAGACCATCCACATTCTTTCTCTTTCACCAAATTATCTCCAATAAGAAGTTTGGTGTGAGATAGAAGCCATAGAAAGAAATGAATTATGGGGGAACTTTCACTTTCCAGACAGCATGAATATGTACATGAAGAACATCCCTAAAGTTCAGAACTGCATAAAGGGAACTAACACTATAAACCCATTTGGACTCATACTTCCAAATAATAGCATCATCCTCACCACTAAAGCTGATGGACCGGGCTATCTATAGGACTTCATACCACTGTATCATGAACCTATGGTCAAAGCACCTTCTGAAAGTGACCTTAAGCTAGTAACTATCCCAGACACTTGCCACGGTCGAGCTTTCTTCATTGACAATGACATATAAGTCTCAGTACTGGATGACAAGACTAGAAGAACCAAACCATTGGTCCTCCCAGAACTTTATCTTCCTACCATTCCCAATTTTCCACCAATAAACAATTTTAGCCGCTTTTGCAGCCTAGAGCACTCCTTTCCAAAAAGGGGAGACACCCAGGTCAGAGGAAGAAAAGATGTTTGGGTTATCTACATTATATTTGAAATCAATGATTTGCTTCCAAAGTTTATCCCCATCAACTTGGTACCTCTTTAACCCAGGAATCCAGGAGGCAAATGTTCATCTCAGCTAGATTTGGATACCCAAGCCACCATAATCTCCTTCTTTTGGGAGACTAGGGCTCAATTAGCTAAATTGTATTTAAAATGCTCCTCGTAGTTGTCCCACAGACAGTGGACCATCTGTGAGTTGATGAGCTTAATAACCCATTTGGAAAATTTAATGACACTCTGAAGATAGATTGGGATACTAGCCAAGGCACTCCTAACTATCTCCAATCTAGCATCATGAGACAAAAGCTTGCCTCTCCATCCAGCAGCTTTTTAAGGAGCTTATCTACAATAGGCAGTAGGTCCTCCTTCCTAAGCTCAGAATGGTATAGTGGAACACCCACATGTTTAATAGGGAAATCCCCGAACCTACAACAGAGAATTTGAGCAAAATCGTGGGCCTCATTTTGGTTCACATTAATCGGAACAAGCTCACATTTGTGAAAGTTAATTCGGAGGCTAGAGAGTTGCTCAAAAACACATAAGCCGTCTAAGATTCATGACTTGGGACATGTCTTATGGGGCAATGGCTATGGCTATGGCTTATGGGGCAAGAGCGACTCGCCCACCGCCACCGACAGGGTCACCGGATTGATCGATCGTCACACAGAATGAATCGTGGGGGAGAATTGATCGCTATAGGACATATATACACGGTTCAAGCAAATGTCTGTTTCACCATTTGACAGGAACGACTGCGGCTTCAGAAAGAATAAAAAAGGAAGAAATTACAACTAAGGCCCCGATTGGATCACAATTTTGTAACGGAATATGGGCGTAAATTCTACAGACCTTTTTAGGTCCTCCTAAATATCTAGAGCATCCAGCGTAAACAGCAGGGAATAATTACGGAGCGAAATTTTAGCAGACAAACCAATTGGGCCCTAAGGTGTCGTGTAATAAAAAAAGGGTAATTGGTTACACTAGCCATAGTGGGAGTAGGTGGTAACATGAATGACAACACAATGTTGCAGCCAATTAATGAAAAAAAAAGACAAATAGAGTAACTAACCATCACATAGCATTTTCCAAAAAAAAAAAAGAGTTTAAAAGCAAATAAATGAGACCATCCACGATACTCCCTCCGTCCTAGTTCAAAGGTCATAATGCGAAAATCACGCAGTCCCAAAACCCCCACCTCCTAAACGCATTAGCATTTAATTCACTCTCAATTATTATCTGGTTGCCTTTATCTACCAATGCATGCAAATTTCGGCCTCAATCAGCTAGAACCTTGGGCCTATAGATTTTCCAATTTGAGCCTTTAAACTGGGACACGACGGAGGGAATACTATTTTTATGATAATTTGCACTATGTAGACAATGCATGCTTGTTCACAAAGAGAAAAATTAAAAGGAAGATGTCGCATGCTTTCTGTAACACAACCAGAACGTATGAAATATCCACTCAATCAGGAGTTTCTTTCTGAAATGAATGAGCGTGTCTATATTAGTGGTGTTTGCCCCAACTGACGTGTTCTTCACACTAGTAGAAAAACCACCTTTCGTCCAGAGCGGTGAAGCCATTAATCCCGGTTCAGAGAAAAACCGGGACCAATGCCTGGCATTGGTCCCGGTTCGAGCTGCCAGGGGTCCATGGAGCATTGGTCCCGGTTCGGTTGGGGACATTGGTCCCGGTTCGTGGCACGAACCGGGACCAATGCTCCAGTGCAGGACACGTGGCGTGCCGCGGAGCTTTGGTCCCGGTTCGTGGCACGAACCGGGACCAATACCCCTCCCCTGCCTATAAATAACCCACCCCCTCTCTTCTCTCCTCTTTTTTTTCTGGTTGGATTGGTGGGAAGTGGGTGGTAGTTTTTTTTTCCTTTGCCACGCACAAGATGTGTTCGAGGAAATGCCCGAGCCACACTTAAGTTCACACAAGATGATATCCTCGGCCGAGGTTAGCAACTTTATCCTTTTCATCTGTAATTGATACAAAAATATTGCACGTGTCGATGTACGGTGGTCATTTCACTATTCAAGATGTTATTGTAATGGTATTTGATAAACTTAATTATATGATGCAGATGGATGCACGGATGCGATGGATGTACGGCGAACGACGCAGTTCCGAGTTTATTGCAGGCCTGCATAAATTTCTCGAAGTGGCTGAGGCAAACAAAGTGGATAATTTTATGCCTTGTCCATGTGACAAGTGTCGGAACGTCAGGGAGTACTCTGACCCGAGAACCATTCAAGACCACGTGATTCAGAGAGGTTTCATGCCCAGCTATAATTGTTGGACCAAGCACGGAGAAAGAGGGGTTAGGATGGAAGACAATGAAGAAGAGGAGGATGGTGACAACTATCCTATGTTCCCTGAGGAATACGGTGATACTGTAATGGAAGACGTTGAAGAAGAAGAGGTGAACATCGGGCATCAGATGAGCCCGCTGATGGTCTTGGTGGGGTCATTTCTGATGCAAAGCGAGAATGCGATACAGAAAAGGAGAAGCTAAAGTTGGAGGCCATGCTAGAGGATCACAAAAAGTTGATGTACCCAAATTGCGAAGATGGCAGCACAAAGCTCGGTACCACACTGGAACTGCTGAAATGGAAGGCAGAGACTGGTTGTTCTGACAAGGGATTTGAGAAATTACTGAAAATAATGAAGCCGAAGCTTCCAAAGGATAACGAATTGCCTGAGACTACATACGAAGCAAAGAAGGCTATCTGCCCTCTAGGATTAGATGTGCAGAAGATACATGCATGCATTAATGACTGCATCCTGTACCGCGGTGAGGAGTACGAGAATATGGATAAATGCCCGGTATGCAATGCACTGCGGTACAAGATCAGACAAGATGACCCTGGTGATGTTGAGTGCGATGACGAGCCCCCCCGGAAGAGGGTTCCTGCTAAGGTGATGTGGTATGCTCCTATAATACCACGGTTGAAACGTCTGTTCAGAAACAAAGAGCATGCCAGGTTGTTGCGATGGCACAAAGAAGAGCGTAAGAAAGACGGGAAGTTGAGACACCCCGCCGATGGGTCCCAGTGGAGAAAAATCGACAGAGAGTTCCCGACATTTTCAGATGACGCAAGGAACTTAAGATTTGGTCTAAGTACAGATGGTTTTAATCCTTTTGGGGAGCAGAGCTCCAGTCATAGCACTTGGCCCGTGACTCTATGTATCTACAACCTTCCTCCTTGGTTGTGCATGAAGCGGAAGTTCATTATGATGCCAGTGCTCATCCAAGGCCCGAAGCAACCCGGCAACGACATTGATGTGTACCTAAGGCCATTAGTTGATGAACTTTTGCAGTTGTGGTCCGAACCAGGTGTACGTGTGTGGGATGAGCACAAACAACAGGAATTTGACCTACGAGCGTTGTTGTTCGTAACCATCAATGATTGGCCTGCTCTTAGTAACATTTCAGGACAGTCAAACAAGGGATACAATGCATGCACGCACTGTTTAGATAAGACTGAAAGTATACATTTGGGAAACAAGAACGTGTACCTGGGGCATCGTCGATTTCTTCCGAACAGTCATGCCGTAAGAAAGAAAGGCAAGCATTTCAACGGTGAGGCAGATCGCCGGAAGAAGCCTAACCTCCCTGATGGTGATGTTATATATGACATGGTCAAGGATTTAGAAGTAATCTTTGGAAAGGGTCCTGGCAGTCTATCTGTTCCGAATGACGCTGACAACCACGTACCCATATGGAAGAAGAAATCTATATTTGGGAGCTACCCTATTGGAAAGTCCTAGAGGTCCGGTCTTCAATCGACGTGATGCACGTGACGAAGAATCTTTGCGTGAACCTGCTAGGCTTCCTGGGCGTGTATGGGAAGACAAAAGATACACCAGAAGCACGGGAGACCAGCAACGTATGAAAGACCCATACAACAAGCAGACGGATAAAGGGCGTCAATACTTAAGCAGCTACGCTCTTACCAAAGCAGAGAAGGAAATCTTTTTTGAATGCCTGAGCAGTATCAAGGTCCCGGCTGGCTTCTCGTCAAATATAAAGGGAATAATAAATATGGCAGAGAAAAAATTCCAGAACCTGAAGTCTCATGATTGCCACGTGATTATGACGCAGTTGCTTCCGGTTGCATTGAGGGGGCTTCTACCGGAAAATGTTCGAGTACCCATTGTGAAGCTATGTGCATTCCTCAATGCAATATCTCAGAAGGTCATCGATCCAGTAACTCTACCAAGTTTACAGAAGGCTGTGGTCCAATGTCTTGTCAGCTTCGAGTTGGTGTTCCCCCCATCATTCTTCAATATTATGACGCATCTCCTGGTTCACCTAGTCGACGAGATTGCCATTCTCGGTCCTGTATTTCTACACAATATGTTCCCCTTCGAGAGGTTCATGGGAGTCTTGAAGAAATATGTTCATAACCGTGCTAGGCCAGAAGGAAGCATCTCAAGGGCTATGGAACAGAGGAGGTCATTGAGTTCTGTGTTGACTTTATTCCTGACCTTAAGCCGATTGGTGTTCCTGAATCGCGGCATGAGGGGAGACTGAGTGGAAAAGGCACGCTAGGAAAGAAAGCACTGATATGTAGGGACGGGCATTCTTTAACTCAAGCACACTACACAGTTCTACAAAGTTCCACCTTCGTGGCTCCGTATATCGAGGAACACATGAATTATGTACGCTCCAAGAACCCGGGGAGGATGACTCCTGGATTAAAGAAAAACACATGGAGACTTCGGCAGTTGGTTGCGATTACAGCTCATGAATGACAGCACTGTCGGAGATCAGCTCTACTTGTTGGCCGCGTCACCATCTTCGACTGTATTGAATTTCCAAGGGTACGAGATAAATGGGAATACATTTTACAATCGCGCCCAAATAAAAAGAGCACCAGCCAAAACAGTGGTGTCCGCTTTGATGCAACAGACGAGATGGGCAAAAGGAACATACTATGGTTACATAGAGGAGATATGGGAACTTGACTATGGACCTACTTTTAAGGTCCCTTTGTTTCGGTGCAGTTGGCTCAACATGAAGGAGACGGGATAAAGGTAGACCAGCTATACGGAATGACACAGTGGATCTCAAGAATCTTGGTTGTTACAGGAACGAACCATTCGTCTAGCCAATGATGTGGCTCAGGTTTTCTATGTGAAGGACATGTCCTCCAGACCGAAAAAAAGAAAAAATAAGCAAACAAATACATCAGACGATGAGCCAAAGCGTCACATAGTTCTTTCAGGGAAAAGAAACATCGTGGGAGTCGAGGACAAGACAGACATGTCAGCAGATTATGATAAGTTTGATGAAATTCCGCCCTTCACAGTGAAAACTGACCCAAGCATTCCGTTAAATAATGAAGATGCTCCATGGTTACGGCCGAAGCGATCATAGGCCAGGACATACGCGAAGAAGGGTTCATGGCATTTATGTAAATCAATGTAATGTATTAAACCTTTATGTGATGTGCAGTAATGTATTAAACCTTTATGTGGTGAAAACCATAATACACGAAATGGGAGTTTCCATCTAGAAGAAATGGGTTATATCACATGTGAGTTTTCTTTTTTGTTTTCTGTTAATTAATTGCAATGACGACCGGTGAAACACGCGTGGTAGGTGGTTGTCGGCTCCCACACCTCCCGTGGGAACTGTCGTGGGTTTGTCACGTCAGGTGTCATAGATGACTTCGTAGGTGTGGGATTACGCGAGTCAAGCATCTCCGAGCTTGGGATCGCAGGAACAAAGATCAACACAGATTTACCCAGGTTCGGCCCCCTCAATGTGAGGTAAAAGACCTACTTCCTGCCTACCCTAGATTGGTATTGATATGATAATCGAGGTGTTACAATGGAGGCGATCCGATCTGGTACTCGCCGTATGAGCTAGGGTTTAGGGCTTGATAGCTTGACCCGCTCTAAGTCCTGCGAGTCCTCTTTATATACACAGAGGCTCGCTAGGTTACAAAAGGAAACTTCCCCATAAGGAATACATCCACAGAGGCCTACTCGGAGACTACTTGGTCTTCACGTCCTCCGGGATATGTCTTCTAGATCTTTCCCCTTATGGCGGTTCAATATTGGGCTTGCTCCCAAGTGGGCCTTTCCGTGCGAGTAAGTTAAGTCGCACTGGGCCGCGGGTTAATCCAGAAAGTATTCCCCCGACATTAGCCCCCAAGTTTAGCTTGGATTTCGAGTGAAGGCTCCTTTCTTAACAAACCCCTGAGCCGCGCACATGAATTATCCCAGCTGAACTCCAATTTTCTTATTTCCAATCTGCGGCTTATAATCTTCTTGGCGGCTCAAGAACGCGACTTAACCTGCCTTGACGGTTGATTTTCAGATCTAAACGTCTTCCGCGTCTGGGTATTTATCTTGGCTCATCGTTTTTCCCAGCGTTCTGCATCAAGTCCTGCATTACGCATCCCTGCTCCTTTCCGCCGCCTCCAATCTCGCTTCTCGTACTCACAATCCTTCGGTGGAGATCTCCATCAATCTGAGAAAAATGTCTCGCCGCAAGTGCAACTGGGAAGGCTCGTGGGTCGACGAAGATTTCCTGGAATCCCTATCTGCACGGGGCCTTCTTCCGCCAAAAGATCAATGCGAATGGCGGGCGGCTGGTGAGGAGGTAATCCCCAATCCTCAACCAGGAGAAGTAGTGATTTTTGCGGAGCATGTTGAGCGCGGGTTCAAGCCCCCGGGCTCTCTCTTCTTCCGCTCCTTGATGCAGCGGTTAGGTCTCCGCTTCCATGATATTGGCCCTAATTCGATGTTGCAAGTGAGCAACTTCCACGTCCTCTGCGAAGATTATCTGGGTATCCCGCCTTCAATAGATTTCTGGCTTGCTCTTTTCAATTGCAATAGTCAAAGGGAAACCACAGATGGTCCTTTTCTCCAATGCGGCGCCATTTCCTTCCAACGCCGTAGGGGTAGTATTTCCCAAAACTAACTCTTGCCAAGAAAATCAAGGAGTGGCAAAGGACATTCTTCTATTGTAAAAACACTTCTCCTGAGGGTGAAATTCCTCTTCCTCTTTGGTCTCCTCTTCCCTTCGAGGCTACCGATGCTTGTCTTCTAAACCTGATCCTTCTTCGTTGCCCTTTATCGAATCCCTTCTAGACAAGGTGAGAGCGCTGACACTCCATGGTCTCACTGGATTAGATCTCATATCTTGCTGGACTAAGTGGCGAGTTCAGCCTGTGAGTCGCCGCTCGCGGCTTATGGTGGATTTCACTTGTCATGCAAACGATGTCGATCGCACTTGCCCTGAAGATTGGGACAAAGGGGAGTGGATAAATTTCATTCGCCGAGTGACGGACGAGGATATTGACTCGTATGACAACGTCGGACTTGCTCCCTTCTGGGCTGAGCACAAGCCTTTTGTGGTAATGTTTACTTGTCACCTGTTTCCTCGAAAATTCCTTCTCCAAAATTAATTATTTCTGACCTGAGCTCCTTTTCAGATCGATCCCTATTTCTGGGTTCTTCCTCAGAGGACGTCGACTTGAACCAAGGAACCGCGGCTGAGTCGTCAAAGCAAGCCGCAGCCTTTGGCGAAGATACAGTTATGCACGAGGGTAGTGCTTCTGAAGAGGAACAACAAATGGCCGACGCTCTTCTGTCCTCGACTCCAAATACACCTTTCCTGGAACTTCCTGAGGTGCCTCGCAGGTCCTCGAAACGTATTTTATGCCAGAGCTCAGAAGACCCCGCGCAGCCTGAGAAACGTCGCAAAGCCTTGGCGTTACTAGCAGAAACAAGAACTGCCAAATCTTTAAAACTCGCTGATCCCAACAAGGCTACTTTTTCTTCCGAGGCTGTTGCAAAGGATTGCTTCTCAATAAGCTCGGGTAATTGTTTGCGACTCTCTCCTTTTCTTTTGTGTTTGCGTATTTTGGCAAGGAATTGCTGATCACCACTTCTTTTCATACTCTGTAGGTTCAGATTTGCAAGGTTTATCTTCTCCTTCCTCTGGTTGCCTGATGAAGAGTATCCGTGTCGCCTCTGGGTATGGTTCGCCTTCTTTTCAATGTTGCGGCTCTGCTAGGTCAGCTTATTAACCCATCAATGTTTTGCAGGGCCATGTCTGAAGAGGATACCAAGTCTAATTCCCATCCCACTTCTTCTCAGCAAGCTATGAGCGAGGATGATGCTGCTGATGAAAACGTGGGAAACAGTAATGGTGCGACTCATCCAAGGCCCTCCCTGGAGGAAGGTATTGCAGATGCGGCTCCTGCCGCGACTCCAGTCGCAGCTCCATCCACAACTCCTGCTGCTGGTAGGGTATCTACTGAAAATAGAATTCCAGCTCCAGGAAATAGTTCTAAGTCAATCGCAGATGCCATAATTTCTGCTGGAGACAAGCATGCTGCTCTGCTGCGCGGCTTAGTTGAGCAATTTTCTTCAAGTCGCCAGGTACATATACCGTAGCCCCCAAGGATCAAAACCTTGTGTCATCGCACGGGGTGTTGATTCTTTTCCTGGCTTCAAATCTCGAGCCCCCAAATTCCTGGATAATTTACCTATGCGTTTTGCTCTGTTTGTTTTCAGCGTGAACTGTCCTTGCTTGATGCTTCTGGCTCAATAAAGGGTAAAGGCATTTCCATAGACCATCCTGAAATGATGCAGTCTCGCCTGGAGCAGCATAATGAGGTCATTAGGGACCAAGATCAGGAAATAAAATCTCTCAAAGGTCAACTCGACTCCTGCGAAGAGCAATTTAAAGAACTTGAAGCCGATATGCAGCAGCGACTCATGGAGAAAGACGAGTCATTAGATCTTTGCGAGAAGGGCTGACTCTTAAATCTGAATTGATTGATCGCCTGAAGGGAGACCACGCAAAGGAACTCGCCGCGCGAGATGAAAAATATAACTCGCTGCTCAAAGCCTTTGAGGGTTTTGGCTCCATGGTCAAATCAGCCGTCCTGCAGCTTGCTGGTTGGTCTTTTATTCCTTTAATCATACATATTTTGGGTAACCAACGTTAGTCTCTGACTTGTTTCTTGCCTTTTCTTTCTTGACATAGGGCCTGAGGCCCCAGTGTCCCGCTCCAATTGAAGGATCAACTGGTATATCTGTCTGACTTCAGCCAGCGCTTCTTAAAGGTTACCAAGGAAGTTATGACGGTAATCTCTCCTGCGACTGATGGCCCAACATCTTGCGAGTATTGGATAAATAAACTGCTCAAGGCTCCGCATTATGTCTCTGATTGGAAACGATCCTCTGCTCGCGCCGGAGCCGCGCATGTCTTGACATTGCTTCGAGCATATTATCCAGAGATAGATGTTGGCAAGGTTGCTCGCCACGGCCTGGCGATGAGCGCGGATGATACTGAACTGCCAATAAGCGAGTACTTCGATATCTGGAAAGGGATGCGCGGATGCCACAAAATTTGTTGATAACTTAGACTTGGGCACTTATCTCGATAAATTCAATCTTGATGGGAGCAAGGTGTCAAAGGAAAAGTCCTCAGGAGCTGAGTCATCTCGGGCTGCCACTCCAGCAACAGTATCTGGTGGCCCTTCTGCCTCGTCTGGCGGCGCCCTGATTATTAGGACACCTGCGACTGCAACTGCGAGACAAGCCGCGCCAATTCCCACTCCTGTAGCTCGGAAGAGGAAAAATAAATAATGTGGGACATGCCCGTTAGTCTGTAAGATATTCATGTATTATAAACAGTATTTTGTGACCTATAAGCAGGTTCTTTTCTTGATAATTCCATTAAGTAGACGCTCGCGCGGCTCAGTATTTCCTAGGAACATGTGTGTTCAGGGTCGAGAGCGGCCATGATAGGCAATCAAGCTCGATTGACGCCACACCCCAGTACTTTGGCCGCATAATGCAAGACGCTTCTAGCTTAAGGATTGCCACTAGTTTGGCAAAATTTGAGGTGCGATTGGTACTCGCGATGCTCGTAAGGAGCCCTCAAGGGTCAGTGATATATGAAATTCAAAAGACTCAGCGACTCAATGATAGTTGAGGCGAAACGACAAACCCTTGAATGTCAAGGGTGCCGGCTTTATTTCATAATCACTCGATGTTTTACAGGGTGTTACAGGATGATGCAGGCCCTTTAATGCGGGTTTTCTATTCCCCGCAGGCCATGCATACTTGATACTCATCGCACTTAGTTGCGAATTAATACTCCTAACGGAGTGGGTTGAACACCTGATTGGTTCAATTTTGAGTCGCTAAAAGCGACTCGGGTCGAGCATGATAGCTCCGATGTATGTCTCATGTTGAAGCAGAGAGCAATTGTTGGCGATTAGCCGCACTGAGCTGCGACTTATGTTGAGTTGAGTTTGCTTTGTAAGGACTCACGATAACTGAGCCCTTTGGCTGGGTTGTTGATCGAGGCTGGTCTATGCACATGCGCCATTTCTTGTCTTCTTTTTGTATCAAGGCGACCTCTGGGGCATTATCTTGCTGATGCGCGACTTCTCGGTGGGTATTTACCATCCGGTGGCTGCATCCTGTTGGCCGCTTCCGCGGTACCTCCAACGCGACTCGTTTTGAGCTGCGATTACCGATCTGCGACTGATACCATGTGAGGAGTTGGCGATGCAAGCTTCTTCTGCGAGTACTGAGCCTGCGTTCTCGCATTCTAACGCTCTCTGCCTGTCTCCATATATTGTAATAACACCGTTTGGTCCTGGTATCTTTAACTGTAGGTAGACGTAGCAGGGGCGAGCGGTAAATTTGACATAGGCTTCTCTTCCAAAGATCGCATGATATGAGCTTTTGACTGCTACAACCTCAAAGTCTAGGAGCTCTGTGCGGAAGTTCCGCTCTGTTCCAAAGCTAACTTCAAGTGTTATCTTTCCGATTGGTCGCGTAACAGCTCCTGGGATTATGCCTTGAATTTCTTTCCTGGATGGTCGCAGCCTCGTCTCGGGTATATTCATTCTTCGGAGCGTGTCTTGATATAGGATGTTTACTCTTCCTCCTCCGTCCATTAGGACCTTACTTAACTTGTATCCCGCGACTTCAGGCGTGACCACAGAGCTGGCTGTCCTGGATCTCTTACTTCTGGGGGTGATCGCCGCGACTCCAAATAACCGATTGCTCTGTCCAGCGACGATACCTTTCTGGCGTTGAAATCTGACCGCTCTTCCGGCTTCCATCCGTTGTTTGTACTTCCACTGTATGAAACTGTCCTATGTTTCTTCTAGGTAAAACGTCAGGCCTTGACGAGAGCTAGATTTATTCTTGTGCTGCATCGATCTGCTGCGAGCCGTATCTGGCGTGTCGCCTTCTTTCCACCTCCGGTAATAATGACATTGCGCCTTTGTGTGACCCGCTGGCCTGCCATCTCTCCTGCGATGTAAGTCGCAAGGCACGTCGAAGATCCCCTTGCAGTTATTAGGGAGTAAGGCCTTATCACTCCCTTGCTCCTGCATCTGGTGTGCGCGATGTTCAGTTTCGCGACTTGCAATTTCCCTGTTGGGTTCTGTGATAAGCCGCCTGTCCCTTTATCTGTCTTTGCGTACTTGTCAGCTGTTGCCAAAAGCTGGTCGAAACTATCAATCTTGTGCTCAGCGCGACTTAATTTGTGCACCAACGGCTCAAATCTACAGTTCTTTCTCATAGCTTGTATTGCAGCTTGTACTGTTAAGTTTTTGGCGGAGCCAAGGATCTCCGCGATTCTCTTGATCCAGTCGCCGCTTGATTCGTCCTCTTTTTGAATGCATTGTCTAAGGTTTTTCATATCTTCTGTTTGGAATCTGCGATGAACTTGTCCTTCAAGTCTTCCCATGTGCTTATTGATTTTGATGGCAGCCTTAACAGCCAATCCCTAGCTTCTCCCTGTATTGCCAAGTGGAAGTATTTCGCACGTATTTCTTGAGTCACATCAGCCCCTGTTATGCTTGCCTCGTAATCTTCTATCCATAAGGCAGGGTCTTGGTCACTGCGATAGGTGGTGACTCGCTGCGACTCGTCGAAGTTCGGGGGGAAACGAGTGAGCCGTATTTCCTCTCCAAAACATGCTGGTCCTTTCAATAATGAATAGGAGTTTACTGGCGCTGAATCTTCATCTGAATCAGTTTCAATCTGGGATGGCTGAGTCGCTCCGGACGTCCGTGACTCGCCTTCTATCTTCTTTTCTTTTTCCAATGATACCTGCAAACCTGCTAGCTGGTTGACCACTTCTTCGACGCTGCACTTTCTCCTCCCCATGATACCTCGTTTTGCGGCTCATTGGGCGTGACTCCATACATATTTGCTTGTTGTAAAGCAGCGGTTTGCAGTAGGTCGATCGCATAGCGAGCTTCCTTATCAGCTCGTGTGTCTCCAACCGGTGCTATCTTTGACAATATCCCTATCGCGGCGTGCACGTTGCTCTCTGGGTCGCCGTGGAACTGTGATTTCATCTCTCCTCTGTCCATCTTGATCTGATGTTTTTGCTGCCAACGACGGAGTCGCCACTCTTCTTCTTGGAGTTTCTTGCGCTCAGATGTCGTCTTGGTTCGCACCGCCTGGTGCTTTGGCTGGCAGCGACGGAGTCGTCGACCTTCTTCTTGGAGTTTTTCGCGCTCAGCCGCGAGTCTTTGTGCCTCTTCACAGAGTTCCGTCCTGATAGCTTCAATCTCTTCAATCTTGAGGTCTCCTTCCTGATTTGGTAGAGATCCCCAAACAGGTCTTGACGGGACGGGGATGGGCAGTCTTGCCGTAGCTTGTTGTAGCTCCTCCAACACGCGGACCCTGACCGGCCGCAGTTCCTTCACCGATTCGCTTCCTTGAGTCGCATCCATAGATCTGCGACTGACGGATCCGACGAAAACTTTTACTGATCCGATGGGAACGATGTATCCAACTCGATGCGATCTGCCTCGGGTCCCCACTCTGAGTCGTCGATGAAGGGGACCCCATTGATGTCTTCAACTTGGCCGATGGCGATGTCCTTGAAGCCTGATTTCGATCCTGCGCGGAACGTGACGCTTTTGACCGCAGGCCCCACGGTGGGCGCCAACTGTCGTGGGTTTGTCACGTCAGGTGTCATAGATGACTTCGTAGGTGTGGGATTACGCGAGTCAAGCATCTCCGAGCTTGGGATCGCAGGAACAAAGATCAACACAGATTTACCCAGGTTCGGCCCCCTCAATGTGAGGTAAAAGACCTACTTCCTGCCTACCCTAGATTGGTATTGATATGATAATCGAGGTGTTACAATGGAGGCGATCCGATCTGGTACTCGCCGTATGAGCTAGGGTTTGGGCTTGATAGCTTGACCCGCTCTAAGTCCTGCGAGTCCTCTTTATATACACAGAGGCTCGCTAGGTTACAAAAGGAAACTTCCCCCATAAGGAATACATCCACAGAGGCCTACTCGGAGACTACTTGGTCTTCACGTCCTCCGGGATATGTCTTCTAGATCTTTCCCCTTATGGCGGTTCAATATTGGGCTTGCTCCCAAGTGGGCCTTTCCGTGCGAGTAAGTTAAGTCGCACTGGGCCGCGGGTTAATCCAGAAAGTATTCCCCGACAGGAACCTCTCAAACCTCAGCTTCGACCGTCCAAACACGGTTCCCCTGCATACAGCCCGACGGTGGCTCGTGAGTTTGAGCGCCACTTCGATCCAAGCAGCGGTAAGACGTCTCTGATGATCTACAACCGTCCGGCAAGACGTCTCTGATGATCTGCAACCGTTTGGAACGGTCGCAGGTCATCAGAGACGTCTTGCACACTGGTTGCCCAAAGATGCCTCTCCGAGTGACGCTGGAATGTTTTTGTGTTTGAGCGCCACTTCGATCCAAGCAGCGGCAAGACGTGGAACGGTCGCAGGTCATCAGAGACGTCTTGCCGCTGGTTGCCCAAAGATGCCTCTCCGAGTGACGCTGGAATGTTTTGTGTGTGAGTAACCTGTCTGAGGAGGGGGGCTATATATAGGGTACGTGTGCTTCTTTAGTCCCGGTTGGTAACACCAACCGGGTCATGTGGCTCACGAAGTGGTCGTGATGATACTGCTGATCCAACAGCTCACAATCCCTCAAAAGAAACACACCCCTGATCCAACGTCTCACAAGCGCTTGAAAGAAACACACGATCCGTGTGCTTCTAACACCAACCGAGACTAAAGGCGGGTTTTGCGGTCACGACACGTGTCCTCCCCAGCGCTGCCCTGGGCACGTGTCCTCCCCCAGCGCTGCCATGGGCACGTGTCCTCCCCCAGCGCTGCCCTGGAGGTCTTTATATATTGTCGCCGACGGGGTAAACCCTAATCCACCATTCCTAGCCACGAACGCATCGTCTCCACGAGATGGATCCGCCACGTCCGCCGCAGCGCCTTCTGGGCGAGGTCGAGCGTGCTCGGCAGAGCGCGCTTGGGCGCAACCGCGGGAGCCTATCCCACCGTATGCCCACGATCCCGGCGTGGAGAGGAATGCCCAGCTACCGGCCTCCTGCTCCACCAGGTGCCGCCACACCTCCACCTGGCGCCGCTGCACCTCCACTAGGCGCCACCGCTCCTCCCGCGGAGGAGGAGGACGACGACTTCGACTGGAGCGACGACGGGGAAGAGGGTTGTGGGTTGCAGATACAGGAGGCCATGGAAGCCTCCTTCCAGTCTGTCCGCGACTACCCTGTCCAGCGAGCCAAGACTTCCTACCAGCTCAAGGCGAAGGAGGCTTCCGAGCTGGATTGGGCGCTGAAAGACTCATCCTCCATGGATCTTGCCCTCCGCCGCAAACGTGCGCGCGAGAACCGGGCGGCCGCCCACGGGGCTGGCTCCTCCCGCCGTTCCCCCTAATCCTACGGCCTTCCAGCCAGCAAGTCCGTTTATGTACAATAATGTTGGTGATGTTGGATCAGGGGTGTGTTTCTTTCAAGCGCTTGTGAGACGTTGGATCATGTGTAATAATGTATTAAACCTTTTATGTAATGCATTCTATGGAATGTATTAAACCTTGATGTGGCTCACGAAGTGGTCGTGATACTACTGATCCAACAGCTCACAATCTCTCAAAAGAAACACACCCCTGATCCAACGTCTCACAAGTGCTTGAAAGAAACACACGATCCGTGTGCTTCTTCCTTATTGGTGGGATTCCCTTTAGTCCCGGTGGTGGCTCACAAAGTGATATCCAACAGCTCACAAGCCTTCAAAAGAAACACACCCCTGATCCAACGGCTCACAAGCGCTCGAAAGAAACACACGATCCGTGTGCTTCTTCCTTATTGGTTGGGATTCTCACTATATATATGTAGTCATGCATGGCCTCCATTGGCATAGCACATCTAAACTCATATCTGCAACCTCATCGCTCTTCCATGGCTTCCACCATACCCACTCTAACCTACTCGGAGGCGGAGGCGCTTTGCGCCTCGAACTACCCCTGCCCGCCCGGCTACGACGTCCCCGCCGGCTAGAGGCTGAGCACCGGAGGCGTGCTGGTCCCTCCTGTCACTCAAGGTTTGGCGCGCCGGGCGGCCATCACGAACCACTACTACCTCGAGCTCACTCCGGCGCAGCGGATGGATCCCCGCTGGCATCCCGACTACCGCCCAACTTGGGACGCCTTCTTCATCAATCGGCGTGAGAGGGCGCTCGCCAGGTACGAGGAGGACGGCCCGCCTCCTTCGAACTTCAACGAGGCCGGCCGTCGGCTGTGGTGGAGCGGCCGGACTCTCCAGAGTGTCATGAACTACATCACGGCCGGCGATAACCCCCGCCTGCGCTACCCTCGCTTCCAGTCCAGGCGAGCGCCGCCCGACGACAGCGACGACGATGGCGGCGACTACGACGACTACAAGGACGAGTGTTATAGGCCTAGGCAGGAGTATGACTAACCTGAGCCACATCGTTGGTTAGGACAAATGGTTCATCTATGTACGACGACGATCGTGTAAAATGTTTGTTTATCTACGACGACGATCGTGTAAAATGTATTCTTTATCTCTGCATTTCCAACTAATGATCTTTAGCATCTGAATTTCGACTTACGGATTTAAAGATATGAATTTATCCATATTAAATTGAAAATGACAATAATAATGTAAAAATGGTTTTGAATTAGTTATTCAGATTCAAACACTTTTCATGTTGAAAGTTTTGTCAATTCAAAATATGCAATAAAGTTAATGCATTTTTAATTGAAAATGGCAAAATGGTTAATAGTTTGTATAGTTAGAATAATTATTTTAGAAAACAGAAAATGGTTTCGGATTATTTATTCAAATTTAAACACTTTTCATGTTGAAAGTCTTTTCAGATTCAAAACCATTTGAAATTCATATTCAAACACCTAAATAAGAAAAAAAAGGTGGGAACAACATTTCAGAACTGAAAAGTTCGAAATAATTTTGAAAAAGGACTCTTTGGTCCCAGTTTCTACCAAGAACCGGGACCAATGAGTCCATCGAAACCACGGGATCTGGCATTAAATGACCCACTCATTCGTCCCGGTTGCTGGCAAGAACCGGGACCAAAGAGGCATTGGTCCCGGTTCTTGCCAGCAACCGGGACCAATGAGTGCTGCTATAACTGCCCGCGCCCTCTCTTCTTCCCATTCAGGCAAAATCGACTAAGGACCGAAGGCGCGACGCAGAGCGAAACGACGCCGGCAGGCTGCCTGACCTCCGCGCCGCACCCCACGCCGCGCCCCGCCGCCGCCGTCGACGTCCGCCGCGCCCTGGACGGCCGCGCCACCTCCTCCACACGCGCCACCTCCATGGCCCCACGCCGTCGACGCCGCCCCCGACGCCGCGCCGCCTCCTCCACACGCGCCACCTCTACCGCCCCCACGCCGTCGACGCCGCCCCCGACGCCGCGCCGCCCCAACGCCGTCGACGCGTCTCGCGCCCCCGACACCGGCCGCACGCCCACACCCCTGCCCTGCCTTGACGCCGCCTCGCCGTCCCTGCCGATCGATGCCCGGCCGCCGTCGCCGCTACGTACGTACTGTACACGTCCAAATGTTGGCAAAATTCGTGTTTGCAAAGATTTTTTTTTTGTACAATGTATATTTGTTGTTCACCAAAATGTTAGCCAATTTACAGTGTTTAAATATGTTTAAATGCTGCACTGGTTTAAATTATAGATTAAAAATAATTAGATTAAATTAAAATTGTAGGTTAGAAGTAATTAGATTAAAATTGTAGGTTAGAATTTTAGTGTGATGTATATAGTGAATTACTTGCTGCATTCTACTAGGTTAGAAGTAATTAGATTAAAATTGTAGCAATTGTGATGTATATAGAAATTGTTAGGTTAGAAGTAATATATTAGATTAAAATTGTAGGTTAGAATTTTAGTGTGATGTATATAGTGAATTACTTGCTGCATTATACTAGGTTAGAAGTAATTAGATTAAAATTGTAGCAATTGTGATGTATATAGAAATTGTTAGGTTAGAAGTAATTAGATTAAAATTGTAGGTTAGAATTTTAGTGTGATGTATATAGTGAATTACTTGCTGCATTGGGGAAAACATTTAGGATTTTTTGTGATGTAAAATTGTACACAAATGCTTAGGTTTAGAAATTCAAACCTAAAAGGATTTTTTGCTTAGGTTTAGAATTCAAACACTTAGGATTTTTTGTGTTAGGGTAAAAAATTTGTGTTAGGAAAAAAAAATTGTGTTAGGAATTGTTAGTACTGTGTTAGGAAAAAATTGTGTCAGGAAAAAAATTGTGTTAGGAATTGTTAGTACTGTGTTAGGAAAAATTAAGAAATAGCTTGTTTAAGAATATTTAAATTGTTAGCAAAATTTATGTGTTAGCAAAATTAGCAAATTTAACTTTGTATTCACATTTGCATTCACATATCCGATTCACATTTGTATGCAAAGTTACCCAACTAAAGTTTTGTGCATTGTTCTTAATTTGCAGAAACTATGGAACGAGACGAAATCAGGAAAACATCCTCGAGGATATAATCCGCGGGCCGGAAGATGTTGGCGATGTCACCTCGCAGTTTCTGAACAACTCCGGTGAGGGAGATGAGTCTCTCAACCGAAGAGACGGCTCCGGTGAGGTAGAACCCGACGGCTGGGGTGGGGGAGAAGCCGGCGAGGGAGAAGCCGACGAGGGAGAAGCCGAAGGCTCCGGTGGAACATTAAATGTTGCAAACTCCGGCGAGGTGCATATACATATATTAATGAAGCCGAAGATTGTATTAATTAAGCCTCTGTTGTCTATATACATATATTAACGCTCTTTCTTCTTTTAGCCCTCCGGATCGAGCAAAAATTCTGTAAGGACAAAACGAGGCCCAACCAAAACGTTGGGCGACCAAGAAAGGTACAGGATCGAAAAAGTCGCTGAAGACGGCACACTGACTGCTCCCCCTGGTGTTAAAAATAAAATGGTAAAGCAATGCGGAGTTCTTGTTAGGGACTACATCCCGATCACCGTTCGAGAATGGCATCAGCCAAAGGAGGGAGGAGTAAGATATGTTGGCGATGAGGGCAAAGAAAGACTTTGGAGAAAGCTCATGCTTAATTTCACCCTGGCGCCAGAGGTGGATCCAGATGAGGAGGATCCAAATGAGGCAGAAAAGATTGCCCGGAAAAACTTGGAGGAAAAAGTCAGGACTGGGCTTTTAAGAAGATGGCCGAGCTATTCAAGAACTGGAAGAAAAGATTGAACATCGAGTTTGTCCAGAAAGATAAAACTCCGGACTTCGATAAAGGGTATGAGAAGATAAGGGACTACTGGGAAGAATTTGTGGCGTACAAGAAATCGGAGGATGCTCAGGAAAAGTCTGCAAAAAATAAGGCAAATGCTGCTAAAAAGATCTACCACCATACTATGGGGGCTGGTGGCTACGCTTTTAGCATGCCTAAGTGGGAGAAACTTGAGGCGGACCTGCTGGCTAAAGGGATCACTCCAGAGCCACTCAAGTGGATCGAACGGGCAAGAAATTGGTTTTACGGGCATGGGGGCACGTTGGACGCAGAAGGGAAGTGCATATATAACAGAAGACACAAAGATAATCCCCTACTACCCATCCAAGAAATTAGAAATGCTGTAAAGGATGTTGCAGAGGGACGGTTCATTCCCGATAGAGAGGATGACGAGCTCACACGCGCCCTTGGGAATAAGGAACACGACGGACGGTTACGAGGCGTACCAGGCTCCAAGCCCAAGACAATTGCGATTCCCGAGCACAGGAAGAAATTTCCTGATAGAAGCCATCAGAGGAGAAAGGAAAGGGAGGCAATGGAAGCACGCGCTGCTGCAGACCGGCTGCGTAATATAGAAGAAGAATTAAAGCGGCAGAAGGATGAAATTGCCGAGATCAAGTGCCAGCAAGGTACTAGCGGCCAATCTCAGCGGCACATGGTAGAAGCTGCATGCGATGGTACCGGCGGCCCATCGAATCGGAAAAGCAGCGTGGCTTCCACGGAGCTCCAGGATGGTACTGATGATGCAGTGACGGTGGCTCCACTTCGTCGCTACCCAGTGGATGATATCACGGAGAGCACACCTTGTGAGATGCATGTGAAAGTTTTTAACTTAACCGTGAAGGTGGCGGTCGGCTATGTCGTACCAATTGGACCTAATCCAACTTACCATTTCTCTCCGGTTCCAAATGGCTACGCTGTTGTCGCGGTGGATGAAGTGATGAAAGATTATGAGGAGCTGAAGCTGCAACACCCTGCAGGTGAAGATGGGGAGGTGCTTGAACTTGGAGAAGCCAAGAAAGCGACCATTCTATGGCCAAAGGAATTCATCGTGCTTCCGAACTGGCAGCCAAGGCCATCGACTCCTCACCAGTCTCCAGCGCAACAGTCCTCTTCACCGCCTCAGCATTCTCCAGCGCAACAGTCCTCTTCACCGCCTCACCAGTCTCCAGCGCAGCCGTCTCCGCCGCCGCGTCAGCCGTCTCCGCCCACCGCTCGTACTATGAGGGGTAAGCGATCACCGAAACGTAAAAGGTCGCCCCTCCCAACAGTACCTCATAAGAATCTTCCCATTAGACCTTATGACAGGACTGTAGCGGAAAACGCCGCGGAGGTGGCTGCCTACAATAAGGCTTTTTTTGCACCAAAAAAGCCCGAGCAGAAGCCGGTATACGATGAAAAATCCAAAAAGTGGAGAAAGTCCTTCCTTGCGCAGCCATCCCAAATATCGATGAATCTGCAATCTGACTATGGTCGTGAACTTAGTAAGCTAGCACGTGCCCAGTCTGAGCAGGACAAGGAAAGAAGAGCAAAAAGCGGGAAACAAATTGCCCAGCTCGGACAGCAGAAAAATCAATCGGTCCCCCCGCTCATAGTGTGTTCTGATATCGACAAGGACTTCAGAGCCGATATGGATAAGGACCTGCAATTATTGGACCCCAGAGCCATACCTGCTGCTAGAGAACAGGGTATCACTGTATCGCAGGCCATGGAAAATGCTATCGCCATGGGTATGACTCTTGGTCAACTTTTAGGCTATGAAGATCAGCCAATGTTAGAGATAGCACGGAAATATGTCACAGGGGAGTCTATGGTCAGTAATGAGGAGCTCACGCGTCTATCAACACATATGCGAAATCTGCACGACTGGTACATGGTGCACACATCAAAGAAGGGCGCGAAGGAGTGGATTGCGGTGGACGTTCGAGTGGAGCATTTCTTCAAACCTTACGGTATACAGTTTCAAATGACTGAACTGTTTCAGTTATTCAATCAGCGCGCCCTCGACAAATCTATCCTCAGTTGCTATTGTCTGTAAGTGATTTATTTTCGTAATTAAGTCTCTAGCTCAGCTCGTTCATTGCCTGTATTATATTATCCTGACTATATATATATATATCCTTTTGTACGCTATTATGTAGAATGAAGATGATGGAATGCAAAGCATCTAGACATTATGAGGTTGGGTTCGTTGACCCATATATCGTTAATGAACATACGTTACGCAATCACCCCAAGACGTGGAGCATGACCTGACCACCTTTTTAATCAAGCAAAACTTCTGTACGGAAATACTATTTCCTTACAACTTCAAGTGAGTGTTTCTGTCTTGTACATATTTTTATTTGGCTTTCTCGATGTTAAGTGTAATTGATGAGCTATGCATGTCTGCTTTATGTAAACGTCCGCAGGTTCCACTGGATTCTGCTAAGCATTCAAGTTGACAAGTCCATAGTTGAAGCATACGACTCATTAAGTTGGGACCAAGCGACGTGGACCGAAATGAAAGAAATGCTCAATAAGTAATTTCAATCATTATCGCATTATATCGGCCTCTTTCGTTCGTTTCCTGATATCAAGTAATTAATAACTCCTTTGTTCATTTTTTTGGCCAAAGCAGGTGTTGGACACTATTCAAACAGAATGTAGAAGGTCCATTCAAAGATGAGCTAACTTTTATATCGGTGAAAAGTCCGCAGCAGCCACCGGGGAGTAATTTATGTGGATTCTACGTTTGCGAGTTCATTCGCGAGTTGACCTCTGAGCGGAGAACAACTTCTTTGAGCAAAATGCGGGAGAAGCTCGCCCCAGAACAGCGCATACGAGCAATTCAAGAGGAATTGGCGGGATTTCTGCTTAGGGAGGTCATCGATGAAAGGGGAGAACATTATGCTGCGGACGATGAACTACATATGTGATCTATCTCCATGTAATTAAATAGTTGTATTCTCGCAAGAGATCGAATATTAATTATATATGCATCAACGTGTACTGTGTATATAGTAGAGCGTATAATATGCGTACGGAAACGATGGAGAGCACGTCGGCGATGCGAAGAAGGGGGAGACGACGGAGGCACCGGCGAGAGGGAGAGGGGGCACCGGCGAGAGGGAGACCCTAAACCCTAAATACAAAAAAAAGCACTCATTGGTCCCGGTTCGTAACACGAACCGGGACCAATGAGTCTCCCCCCACGCCCAGTCAGAACTGGCCACGTGGAGCCCCATTGGTCCCGGTTCGTGTGTGAACCGGGACCAGCATTCGTCCCGATTGGCTGGTCCCGGTTCGGGAACCGGGACAGATGGCCCAACCGAACCGGGACCATAGGCCAGTTTTCTACCAGTGTCACCGGACCCGTAACTGCTCCAAACCGGAGCCCGAGCGTGCGCTAGACTAGGACCGTGCTCTATGACCAAGTGCTTGGCTAGAGCCCAACCCCGAGTTTGATGCGAGCTTGCTTGACCAACCGGAGGATCCTCCTCCGGAGAGAGAGCCCGAGTCGGACAAGGCACTCGAGGCAGAAACACTGCCAGTGACAGAACTACACCCAATATATAGATCCCGCATAAAATGAACAATATGTTACACACCAATTAATTAAGCGGACCAAATGAACAGTGTATCTTTCTAGGGAGGTAGTTTTTTTTTTTGGCGAAAGATAGTCGTAGCTACTTTTCATTCAATGATCATAAGGAGTTTTAGGTTGTGTGTGTGTGGGGGGGGGGGGTGGGGGGTGGTGTTAGAGATAATATTCTGTTTAAATCAATTGTATGTATCCAGGCCGGATCGGTTGTGATCTTGGTAGCCTTGGCTTGTACGTTTTGTATCGTATGCATATATAAAGAGAGGAGCACCCATCGAGGGTTTCACGGCAAAATCTTGCTTTCAAATTGGTATCAGAGCGTTGTTCTCGATCCAGGGTTTGTCGCACGCGATGTCTTCCTCCGCGATGCAGCTCTCCACATCCGCCGGCGACGCCACCACGTCTCTCTCCGTTTCGCTGTCCGCCGACGCCATCACCTCCTCTCTTCCCACCTCCACTCCCACAACATACTCCAACACCATAACCGTGCGCCTAGATCGTATGAACTACCTGTTGTGGAGGACCCAGGTCATCCCCAACATCGCCGACCAAGGAAGGCTCAGCTTTCTCGACGGATCTTGCAAAGCTCCGCCGATGACGATCACCACCGGTGAGGGCGCAGCTACGGTCACACAGCCCAACCCCTCCTATGCGATCTGGTGGTATACCGATCAAAGGGTCATGAGCATCCTCGTTGGATCGATGACGGAGGAAATCCTCGGGCAGATGGTCGGACGGACCACTTCCGGTGCCATCTGGAGCACCGTGACCTCCATGTTCTCCGCCCAGAATCAAGCAGGCGTCCGCAACCTCCGTTGCCAGCTGACGACGACGAAGAAGAAGGACATGACCGCCACCGAATTTTTCAATAAGATGAAAGGGTTCGCCGATGCCCTGTCCATGGTTGGCAACCCTATCTCTGACGACGAGCTGATCGACTACATGGTGGTTGGTCTCGGTTCTCAGTTTGAGGGCCTGCAGTCGTCGCTCACCGTCCTCAACAACACCGGCCGGTCGGTCTCCATCTCCGATTTCTACTCCATGCTGCTCTTGTGCGAGGCCATCCACGAGCAGGACTCTCAGGACGACGATTTCATCTCTTCGGCCAACTCCGCAGCGAGGCGTGGTGATCAGTCTCCTAGTTGTGGGCGCTCGTTCGATAGCGTCCCCAATCCCGGCCGCTTCGGTGGTCGCGGTGGATATCAGCAGCCGTCAGGTGGTGGAGGCAACCACTACGGCGGTGGCGGCGGCAACACGTATGGTGCTGGTGGTCAGCAAGGGAACCGTGGCGGCCGCAATGGAGGCGGCGGCAATGGTTATGGCGGCGGCAACAGGGGAGGCCGCAACGGAGGCCGCGGTCGCTTCCGTCCCCTATGTCAGGTTTGCAAGAATTGGGGGCATGATGCCCTCAGCTGCCGAAATCGTTTCAATCACGCATATCAAGCGGAAGATTAGCGCTCGGGCAACTCGGCTTCCTCCTCCTTTCACGATGAACGTCCGTGGATCATGGACTCCGGGGCCACCGACCACTACACCAACAACATGGAACGTATGAACGTTCACGAGCGCTACCACGGCAAGGATCAAGTCCAGGTTGCCAACGGCACAGGTTTGTCTATTGCTCATGTTGGTCATTCTAATTTAGCTGGTTCTTCTCGATCCCTTGCCTTGAGAAATATTCTTGATGTTCCCAATATTAGCAAAAATTTGCTTTCTGTCTATCGCCTTGTTTCTGACAATGATATATTCATAGAATTTCATAAACATTTTTTCTTTGTCAAGGACAAGGTCACGAGGAACATCATCCTTCAAGGTAGAAGTCAGGGTGGCCTTTACCCCCTTCCGTTTGATCGAGCATCGTCCCATGTGCGGCATGCGTCTTCTGGTGTCAAGATTTCGTCTTCTCAGTGGCACCAGCGTCTAGGTCATCCGTCAAATAAAGTAGTTCAAAACATTGTTAGGGCCAATAAGTTACCGTGTTCGTCAACTTTTGAGTCATCTATGTGTGATGCATGTCAACGTGCCAAAAGTCATCAACTACCTTATAATCATTCTTCTCGTGTTTCTATTTCTCCTCTCGAGCTTATTCACACAGATGTTTGGGGGCTGCTTTACCTTCTTCTGGGGGTTTTAAGTATTATGTTAGTTTTATTGATGATTATAGTCGACACTGTTGGATCTATCTTATTAAACATAAATTGGATGTTGAGGGCATCTTTTATACTTTTCAGAATCTTGTTGAGCATCTTTTAAACACTAAAATCCGTGTAGTTCAGTCCGATTGGGGTGGTGAGTATCATCGCCTTCATGCTTATTTTCAGTGCACGGGTATCTCTCATCGGGTCTCTTGCCCACACACGTCTCAACAAAATGGTACAGCCGAACACAAGCATCGACATCTTGTCGAAACAGGGTTAGCCCTGCTCGCTCATTCGTCTCTCCCACTTCGGTATTGGGATGAGGCGTTCCTCACCGCTTGTTATCTCATCAATAGGATGCCCTCTCCGTGCTCGACAACACCACACCTTTGTCTCGCCTCCTACAGATAACCCCTGACTATTCTTTCCTACGAACGTTTGGTTGTGCTTGTTGGCCAGGTCTGCGTAATTATAACTCTCGCAAGTTAGAGTTTCGGTCCAAAATGTGTGTTTTTCTGGGATATAGCCCCATGCATAAAGGGTACAAGTGCCTTGATCGCAGCACCGGTCGCGTTTATATTTCTCGTGATGTGATTTTCGACGAGAGCGTTTTTCCTTTCTCTACGCCCGGTGTCACCGTTGATGTTTCCCTCCTACATTCTGTCACTTTTCCACCGCACGAACCTGCTATTCAGAATACTACCATGCGCAATTATGACATTTCCCTGTTGCCAGTTGACCCCCCGAGTATTTCCTCTGCTGTGTTTGTGCAGGATCCGATCAACGTACAGGCTCCGATCGATGTAACCGACATCGACGTGCTTGTTCATGCCTCTTCGTCTGCGCCAGGAGATGATGCTGGGCGCGTCAGCCATCCCAGCCCATGCCGCTCGGGCCCATCCACCACAGCTGGGCCGCCGTCTCCTGGTTCTTCCCCGTCTGCCGCTGCCGAGCATGCTGCTGCTCCGCCTGGCGGGCCGCCTGCTGGGTCGCCAGATGGGCCTGCTGGCGGTCCCTCCGTATCCTCGGACGCGCCATCGTCGTCTGCTCCTTCTGCAGCTCCTGGTCAGGTGCCAGTATGACCTCCTGCTCCGCCTCCGATGCGCACCATCGGCACTCGTAGTCGCCACGGGATTTCTCGTCCGAGGGAATTCAAGGATGGTACGGTTCGCTACAATCCCTATCGTCGTGGTGCGTTTCTTGCAGAACCGGCCACTTATCGCACTGCGCTTTCGGAACCTTCCTGGCGGACAGCTATGGAAGCAGAATATGATTCCCTCATCAGCACTCAGACCTGGTCATTGGTACCTAGGCCTCCTGGAACAAATATTGTTGGCAGCAAGTGGATCTTCAAAACTAATTTTCGCCCTGATGGTTCGGTGGACAAACACAAGGCTCGCTTGGTTGCTCGTGGCTTCACTCAGTAGCAAGGTATTGACTACCATGACACTTTCAGTCCGGTGGTTAAACCTGTCACTATTCTCCTTGTGCTCTCACTTGCTGTTTCTCGTGGCTGGTGTCTTCGTCAGATTGATGTCAGCAATGCTTTTCTCCATGGATTTCTTGAGGAAGATGTTTACATGCAGCAACCTCCTGGTTTTGAGGATCCTCGCTATCCACATCATCTGTGCAAACTCCAGCGGGGTCTTTATGGTCTCAAGCAGTCCCCCCGTGCTTGGTACGCCCGCCTCAGTGATCGTCTCCTTCAGCTGGGTTTGCTACCAGCAAGGCCGACACGTCTCTTTACATTCTTGATCAGCATGGAGTTCAGGTCTACATGCTTGTGTTCGTTGATGATATTATTATTCCTGGTTCATCTGTTTCTGCTGTCGATCGTGTGGTTCACACTCTGTCGGCCACGTTTCCTATCAAGGACTTGGGGCGCCTAGAGTATTTTCTCGGCATTGAGGCTAGTTATAGCTCTAAGGGGATGGTTCTCACCCAACACAAGTATGCGCTGGATTTGTTACACCGCGCAAACATGGAGCAATGTCGTGCTGTTACCACTCCTATGTCCTACACTGACAAGCTCTCTCGTGAAGTTG
The DNA here is from genome assembly GCA_947311845.1 of Poa pratensis. Taxonomy (NCBI): domain Eukaryota; kingdom Viridiplantae; phylum Streptophyta; class Magnoliopsida; order Poales; family Poaceae; genus Poa; species Poa pratensis. The sequence continues at coordinate 6,677,752 of CAMZMU010000070.1, forward strand.
GTGCCCCGCTCAGTTCAGATGATGCTTTTCGATACAGGAGTCTTGTCGGCGGTCTGCAGTACCTCACTCTTACAAGACCAGACTTGTCATTTGCTGTGAACAAAGTCTGTCAGTTCTTGTCCAAGCCTACGACTGCTCATTATGAGGCCGTCAAGAGGATTTTGCGCTATATCAAGGGTACTGTCTCCACCGGTTTACATATTCGTCCGTCATCCTCAACTGTGCTAGATATCTACACTGATGCTGATTGGACGGGTTGCCCGATGACAGCCGCTCTATGGGCGGGTTCGCAGTTTTTCTCGGTGGCAATTTGATCTCCTGGAGTTCTCGCAAACAGCCTACGGTCTCTTGCTCCAGTACCGAGGCTGAATATAAGGCGCTGGCAAATGGTACGGCTGAAGCTATCTGGATTCAGTCTGTTCTCAAGGAACTTGGTGTTCATCAGTCCCGGCTGCCTGTCTTGTGGTGCGATAACCTTGGCGCTACATAATTGTCCGCCAATCCTGTGTTCCATGCTCGCACCAAACACATAGAGATCGATTTTCATTTCGTCCGCGAGAAGGTTGCCTTGGGGGCCCTCACCGTTCGGTTCATCGCTTCCGAGGATCAGGTTGCAGATGTGTTCACTAAACCTGTAACCCAGCTCACATTTCGTAGATTTCGTTCCAATCTTAACCTTGTACACGACGGTTTAGATTGAGAGGACGGTTTAAATCAATTGTATGTATCCCGGCCGGATCGGTTGTGATCCTTGGTTGCCTTGGCTTGTACGTTTTGTATCGTATGGAGAGGAGCACCCCATCGAGGGTTTCACGGCAAAATCTTGTTTTCAACTGTGGGGGGGGGGGGGGGGGGGGGGGGGGGGGGGGGGTTGTGAAAGGCAACATGGCATTACACGGCAGTTGCATCACATAGCGCAACAGACAAGAACGATCGATCGACTGCCCATGGATTTAGTAAGGTTCTCTTGGTCCATGCATGCAGCTTTCTAGCGAGGTAGCAAGTCTTACGCATGATCATGTTATTTTGAAACCAGCATATCGAGCCGGATGCAGAGTTGGAGCTCGAGCTTTTTGACCTGTACACATGCAACACGGTGTTTGATCCGCTACCTGATGCACTTAACGCAACCAACTCCTAGGTTTGTAGTACTTGGATGATCATGGATAGATGATCTAGACGCTAACACGTCGCTAGCGCTGATCATCCTACCAGTATCACTCTATCTCCATGCTGACATGCTGGTTAATCAATACACGGTGTTAGCGTCAGTACTGATCCTCTGGCCGTCCAGTCGACTCCATGATCCATGCTGGTACCGTGACATCTGAATTAGTACATACACGGTTGACTACATTGATCATCAGCAATCAATGATGAGAGATTTTCATTGAATCAACCGGCGTGGACATCTTATAGCTGCTACGCCGGTGACATGTAGACCCAAAAAAGTTGCCACGGTGAAATATATTACTGGTGTGGAACTAACACGACACGCCAGTAACACTACCAGGAAACTGCCTTTCTATAGAATGGCATTTTGTGGCGCACCAAATTGCCATGCGCCACAGAAAAAATTACTGTGGCGCATTGTTCTGCATGCGCCACAGAAATTTGGAATTCTGTGGCGCACGGAAACCACATGCGCCACAGAAAGCCACATTTCTGTGGCGCACGTACAACATGCGCCACAGAAATGCGCCTTTCTGTGGCGCATGTTGTATATGCGCCACATAATTTGTCCTTTCTGTGGCGCATGGGGTGGGATGCGCCACAGAAAGGACACATTCTGTGGCGCATGGGATCCCACCCCCGTGGATCGCCTTTTTAGTTTTGCAAAAACTCAAAGGAAATGTCAAAACTTTCAAAAATAAAATCCTTTGAGATTTAGTAAGTTTTTAGTGTCTAGTTTGTATAGAAATTTTGAAATATGAATTTTGACCTTTTTTGCAAAAACCAGAAAAAATGTAAAACGGCCATAACTTTTGCATACGATCTCGAAAAAATGCGTTTAATATATAAAAAAACTAGAGAAAACTTACCGGTGAACTTTTCTCAGATCCTCGAAATTCAAAAAGGAAAAAAAGTTATTTCAAAAATAAGATTTTTTTCTACAAAATAAAAAAAATAAAAAAATTTCAAATTTTTTTGGGTTTGTTGAATTTTTAGATTTTTTGAAGTTTTATAGATGTTTTGAATTTTTCGATTTTTTGAATTTTTTGGGGATTTTTTGAATTTTTTTGGAATTTTGAACTTCCTTTTGAAACTTTTGAAGTTTTTGATTTTTTTAATTTTAAAAACATATATATACACATACCACATATAAACTACACACATATATACACATACACAAGGGTTAAGAGGGTTGATATGATACTATTATCAATAAGAAATTGAGTAGCATAAGTGTAGCTGAATTGAATAGAACTTGGAAGTTAATGGTGCTTGGGTTGGAGCAATCTGAGAATGGGTGACCTACTGGGAAGTCATCATTTGAGATATGCTTGGAGTGTTAAAATTTTTCAAAAAATTCAAATATTTAGGGTTTTTCAAAAAAAAAAATTCTGATTTTTTTAGAATTTTTTTATTTTTTTTATTTTTATAAGAATCCAGATCTAGATCTGGCCGCCCTTTTTTTAAAATTCAAAAAAAAAAAAAACTGTGGCGCATGGGGTAGTGGTGCGCCACAGAATTGTGGTTTTCTATGGCGCATCTGGGGTGTGCCACAGAATTAAAATTTTAGTGGCGAGCATTCTGTGGCGCACCCACCATGCGCCACAGAATGCAAAAATGGTGCGCCACAGAAAACCTATTTCCTAGTAGTGTAATTTCCGGTGTTACGGTGGAATAGCACTGGCGTGAGGTTACCGGCGTGGGCGTGTCTCGCCGGTAATCCCAAAAACGCCACGCTGGTGATTAGTTGTTTCCTTATAGTGGAAGGAGCTTGCCGAGTCCTCGTTGGTTGTCCCAGAAAACCATGGCAGCTGGCGCTCAGAGAACTTGGGTGCGGGCGAACTTTACAGATCCTGTGATGTGCGGCCAAATCCGGGTGGGCCCACGTTGCCAAGTCCAACGTGGCGTACGTGTTCGGGCGCGTTCGGACAGCTCCAAACCCTCCCTATATATGGGGTGGTTTTGAAGTTTGCCGGACTGCCCGGACGTTTGGCCTGAATTTGGGGGAGATGGTTGGGTGGTTGTTTTGGGGCCAAACCGACGTATAGGGGGGTTTGGGGTAGCTGGTTGCAGATGCTCGTAAGTTCTTTCGTCACCACCATTCTATTTGGCGAGGTTTGGTGTGGTTGTTATGCCCCTGTTCGTATGGTTTAATCTAAGATGTTGTATGACGTTGGCCATGTGGCGTTATTAAATTAAAGTCGGAGACTGAGTGTCCTATGTCTAAAAAGAGAGAGCCCGAGTTTCAGCCAGAATCGTAGTATGTCTGATGTATGATCATGTTTATTTTCAAGCCTGCATATCGAGCTTTTTGACCCTGCACGCAACATGGAGTTTGATCCGCTACCTGATGCACTAAACGCAACCAACTCCATGGTTTGGACTTGGATGATCATCGATAGATGATCTAAGACGCTAACACGTCGCTAGCGCTGATTCTACCAAATCTTACGATCTGCATGACATGCTGGTTATATTATGACATCGGAATCAATACACGGCATTAGCGTCAATGATCCTCCGTCCTGTCCAGTCAACTCCATGACCCATGCTGGTACTGTGGTACAGGCCGCGACATCTGAATTAGTACACGCACGGTTGACTACATTGATCATCACTAATCAATGATGAGAGATTTTCCTTGATGCATGCACGAGGGCAGGACACCGGTCAGGTACTCGATCGTGACGGAGTTAGGAATTCTATAGGAAGGGGGGCCAACGGAAGAAGCAAAAATGTTGTAAGGGGCCAAGCATATATATATACTACTCCCTCCGTTCCAAATTAGTTATCTCAACTTTGTCCAAATTTGCATGTATCTGGACATATTTTAATTTGGAGATACATCCAAATTTAGAAAAAGTTGAGACAAATAATTTGGAACGGAGGGAGTATATATTTAGAGCATTTTGAGCTAGATATGTAGGGGTACTTTCAGGGGGGCAACTTGGGTAGGATCTCACATTAGATAGGATATATGAGATTAATTTTTTTGAATGGACAAAACATGTTTAAAAAAATTCAAAAAAATTGATAACACACATCTATGTTACTTACATATGCAACGTAAAAAATTGGCTGCTTCAAATTCGACCTATACTTTTTGTGCTGAATTTTTTTGGAGTTGTACAAACAGCTTGTAAGTATGTTGTGTAATTTTTTCAGATTTTTTATAATTTGTATATATGATTTTGTGACATGATCCTATGATCTCACTGAAAGGCCAAATCCTATACAAGTCTTTCCCGTGCTTTCAGAAAAACATTATCCTGCTCGCCCACGCCCCTAGGTCTGTCCCTGCGATCGGGTCAGGCCGATCGATAGAGAGACCGTGACCACTATACCACCAAATGTTTTTTTTTCAAAACGCAGTACAACACAGACGCTCAGAAACATGCGCATACACTCACCCTATGAACACACGTACACACACCCTACCTATGAGCACTTCCGGAGACTGAACGGCGGATCAGGTCTTGAGATTGACGAAGTCACCATGAGCGCCTCGCTGTCGACGGGAACGTCGACTTCCACGGAAGAATATTCCTGCTAAATGAGAAATAGCAGCGTCAAACCTGAGTTTTGAACTCTTCTCGGCTGGGGGTACAACCACCTCCTAACCATCCTGCCACAGGCATGTTCTCCCCCACAAATGCTTTTGTGGTAAGCGTAAGCTGACCGGGTGCTTTGTTTCATGATTTTTCTCGTTCCAATTGAGGAGCCCAAGTGCTCAACGAGGCCGAGTTTTATTTAAGAGGTCAGCCACAGTCCCAATATTCCAGTTTCACGGTGGCGCATCAAGATCGATCGCCGGAACACCCGGGCGCTATCGACTGGTCCGGGCGTGCGTGCGAGACGTACGGGGGGAGATGCTGATGTTGGTTATGGGAGCAAGAGCGATTTCTCCACCGATCACCAACGGGACATCCGTTTGATCGTCACACGGAATGAAATCATGGGGGATAATTGATCGCTCTAGGACATATATGATGGTTCAAGCAATGTCTAATTTCGGCGATGTGCCAGGTTCTGCCCTGGCTTCACAAGGAATAAAAAAACGAAAGAAATTACAGCTCGTCCCCAGGAAACTCGACACGGTGCATGCATGCTTGTTCCAAAGAAAAAAGGAAGATGGCGCATTCAATTCTTATGTAACACGGAAAGAACAAAGGGAAATGTTCACCCAACCAGTAGTATTTCTTTACGACAAGTGGAGTCTGTATTAGTGGTGGCGGCTTGGTAACCGTGGTGGCGCAAGTTGGTGGGCGGTGAGTCTGAGATGGCGAGGCTTCGTCCTTACGGGGCTCTTATGCTATGGATCGCCTAGGGTTGTGGATAGGGTGTTTCGGGAGAAATCCTGGTCGGCTCGTCCGACACCGATGCGGTGTCGCCTTCGGATGACATCATTCCTTCTTGAAGGGCGTCGGGGCTACCCACCATCCACTTTTCTCTGTGTACCGGGGGAAACCCTAGGACCGGTATGCCGGTCCGGACAACAGCGGTGGCTTTCCTTCTTGAAGGTGCTGCTCGGTACGTGACGATCCGGTGTGAGGAGCGTGGTGGTACTTCTTCGGAGGGTGCACCGGTTGCGGGTCACCTTAGTTTAGTCTTTCCGCTTTTGTCTCCTTTTGTTTCTTCTTTTCTTCTTTTGGGCGTGTGTTTGCTGCTGCATCAGCATTTCTTTTGGTTCGTGTGGTTGTATGGGTTGGTTGCTATATTAATATAGAGGGGCGAAAGCCTATTTCGAGTCTGTATTAGTGGTGCTTGCCCCAACCAGCGTGTTTGTCACGGGATCTAGCTCCCAAGCCATAGCCCGCATTGAACGCTCCTCCTCCACCCGTACCGAAGCCCGGCCGTGTTCCGGGACCAAGCCCTTGGCCAGGCCCAACACCGAACCTGTGGTCGAGCCAGATGTTGAGCTAGACCAACCGGAGGATCCTGCCCCGGAGAGTGAGCCTGAGTTCGAGCTCGAGCCGGACCATGCACTCGAGCTAGAACTAGCACCCGTGCCGAAACTAGACCCGACATATCCTGTAGCAAAATGAACAATATTGTAAAGCCAACTAGTTAAAATGCCAAAAAAAAAAGAACAATATAATGTACTCCCTCCGTTCCATTTTAATTGACTCACATATATCTAAATATGAATGCATCTAGACACGTTTTAGTGTTAGGTACATCCATATCTAGATATATGTGAATCAATTAAAATGAAACAGAGAGAGTAGCTTTCTAACGATCTAGTAAAGCTGATATATGCTCATGATATTTTCAATCTTGCATATCCATGAGTAATTGAGTAAAGTAATTATAAGAGAATAGTAAACCTGAGCTCGAACCTGACGTAGAGTTCGAGCTTGAGCTTGAAAACCCGACATGTAGTTTGATCGCTACCCGATGCACTGAACGCACTAGAGCTTGAATCAACCTCCGAGTTTGGACTTGGCATAGAGCCGGAGCTGAAGCTTGACCCTGAACCAGACATGGAATTCGATCCACTTTCCAAGGCACCAAATTCACCGGAACTTGAATCAGTGGCTGAGTTTGCACCCGAGTTAGAGCCAGATGTAGAGCTTGACCGTGAACCCGACATGGAGTTTGATCCACTATTTGATGCACCGTATGCACCAGAATTTGAACCAACACCCTAGTTTGCACGCGGCATAGAGCTAGATTTAGAGCTCGAGCCACTACTTGATTCACCAAGTGAACATGCACATACGGCACCAAAAAGCCGCATAAGTGATGCATGTAAAATGCATACATGAACTTTGCACTTTAATTGCTTATATTCCAATCATATTTGCATCATATGGGTTATATCAATGTTTTATAATGATTTTGGGATATTCATAGTTTTCCCATTTATTTGGAATTAACCCTGTTTTTCCAGAAAACGTCTTTTTTAGTGTTTCAGACTTTCCGGGAGCTTCGGGACTCCAAAAAGGGCAAGGTCAAAGAGCACGGTTCAGAATTTTCGAGACGAACGCAATGGGCTTAAATTGAAGACCAGAAGCCCAACAGGCTGGAAATGGGAGGGTCCCACGCGGCCTAAAGTACATGGCCGCGTGGGCCCAGCTCTTTTCCACCTCGGAGCTCCGTGGCCGTCGATCTTTCGTCCACCGACTCCGTCTTGACCTAAAAACGCCTATAAAAAAGGTCCCCTGGCGTTTCGCGAAAGGAGGCGGCGGAGAAACACAGAACCACGAAACAGAGAGTCAGAAGGCTGCCGCCGGAGAAGATCGGAGGGGGGAAACGCCGCCGGAATCCCTCCGGAGGGCTCCACCCCCCTCCGGCGTGTTCATCATCAACATCTACAGCAAGAACTTCTCCACCATCATCACCATGATGAAGGGGGAGTAGTCCACCCCTGGACTAGGGTTTGTGGTGGTAACTTTTGTATCTCTCCTCTCTCTTGAGCTTCACTAATTAGTACCGTATGAGCTGCTGAACATGATTACGGTCATCTATGTAATACCTTTGTGGTGAATATTGTGGTGTGAGATGATTTGTTATGCATTTACCGTTGTGTTGGAGCTTTTGTGATTTGTCATACTTTGAAGTATGATGTATGTGGGTACGGGATGGCCGATGTGACACGGCATAGGTATTGAGTGACACAGTACCGCCCAACATCCTTTATCTGGGGGTAAAAAGAAAGAGTATGATGTGGGAGTGAGAGAAACCACGCTAGCCTTACGAGGGGTGACCTAGCAACACAAATGAGTATTTCTTTCAACTATGTGTTTTAGGACATATAGCCGTCATAAAAAGCTACCATTAAAACATGACAATTGTGTGTACTTTATCTATAACATGATGATCACCGTAGATGAGAGAGAGAGGATTAAGTGAACCCATGAACCATGTCCATTGTTCCTATAAGAAACACACACTTGAGCTTGTCCTCTTGCTACATAGAGGATTGGGCTTTCTCTCTTTGAGAGCTTTCACTTGCTACTACCTTTGTCTTGTCCTCTTGCAAAGAAGAGGATTGGGACACTTTTACATCCATCAAACCAACCATCTTGTTCTCTAAACTTGTTTAGTGCATAATCAACTAAAACTTGTGACACTTTAGTTGTAGGGAATAGATAACTTTTCCTTCTTGCTCCTGCGGATCGATACCTTACTTCCACATTGAGAGGTGCTACAGTGATCCCTTGCTCTTGGGGGTTATCAAGTACTTTTCTGGCGCCGTTGCCGGGGAGCGTAGCGCTTAAGTTTCTATTCTTGTGTGCACTAGACTAAGCTTGGGGAGGTTCTTTTTATCTTGCAATCATCTAAGCTTGGGGAGGTTCTTTGACTTGTTTGATGATACTATGTCTCCATTTATGATGATGAATATGATATTTTCAGTCCACCCACTATTGAGTATAAAGTTTATTGTGATTATGATATGCCTCCTATATATGATGATTACAATGATTATTATGAATGTTTTACTCCCACTATTCCTAATGAAACTGTTTATGCTTATGTGGAGAGTAATGATACTTTTATGCATATGGATCATGATAAGAATGTCATGTGATAGCTATATTGGGTTTATCAATGATGCTACTGAAAGTTTTTATGAGAGAGGGAGACATGATTTCATATACTCAAAAATATTAAGTCTCTCTCTTTTTGTTGAAAATTTTGAAGTTGCACTTGCTTTGCCTTCCTATGCTAGTCACTTTGTGCTTTATTGATTTATTTTCTTACAAGATCCCAATGCATAGGAAGTGGGTTAGACTTAAATGTGTTTGATATTTGCTTCTTGATGCTCTTTTATATTCAACTCTTATTCCTATGGGAGCATCATTAAAACTATCAAGCCTAGCTATATGGCTATAAAGAAAGCGCTTTGCGGGAGGCAACCCGGTTATTTTTGTGTGTGATTTTTCTTTGTGTCCTCTTGCTGTAACAAGAGATTTGTGTCTAGTTAGTTCTGGAGTTTTAATAAAGTGCCAAGTTTTACCCATTTTGGTTTGAAAAGTTGCTTATAGCGTTCGGAGATTTTATTCCTGCACGAATCAGTGCACGGTATGATTTTTAATTCTTATTCTGTAACTCCGAATGAGCTCATATTTGAACTGTAGTTGCAACTTTTCATCCTCTGTATGCATGAATTTTTCGGAATTTTTCGAGAAAGTTTGGTAGGGTAGAAAAATACGTTTTGCTGCTGCTGTTTTTCTGGACAGATTCTGTCCCATTTTGTTTGATGCATGCTTTGAGCTTTTAAGTTGAATCTTTTTGATCCAATTGAGTTTATGAGTAGGCATACAACATTATACACTTTCTGGACATTCATATGAATTTTTGTTCAAGGATTATATGCAGCAAGAAACCTATTTGTTTATCACTATTAATGCACCCCACAGAAAAGAGATGGGAGAAACGGTGTTTTGAAGTTTTTTCACAGGGATTGGAGGAGATGCACCAAGAGCTATCCAAGGATGGTGAAGACCATAAGCTTGGGGATGTGAAGACAACCCCGCTGGACCTACACACTCTCGGTTTGCACACGTCCAACTTCTGTTTTTCGATCGAAACACTTTATCGCATAAACTTGGAGCGTCTTTTTTGTTTTTGTTTGAGTCTTGAGAGACCACCACACTATCATTATATATGAGAGAGCTACTGGAAATATGGGTTGAAATATGTTGGATGCTTTTATAAGATTGGGAAAAGGGATGTTTGACTTGATTTTTAATGATACATATAGTTGCATGATTCATGAGCTTGTTTATGAGTAATAGTTTGCAAATTCTTTTTGTAGAGCTATCACTTATTCATGTTTTGGTGCTGATTGTTATTTTACTTGGTTTAACATGGATTAGTTAGTTCTATGGACACTCATGCATGCATCTAGATGGTCAACTTTCTCCCTTTTGCTAGCCCAAAAACTCCAACAAGCAAAAACTTGTTTCCAACACCTTCAACCAAAGTTATTCCAGTGAGTCCACCATATCTACCTATTGGCTTTATGCTATTCCGAGTATGTTTAACATGTTGTTTGTGTTATCTTACCTCTGAATGAAAATGTTTATGTTATTGATTGCAATGGAAAAAATTGGTTATATAGCTCTCACGAACTTGATGCACAATGTTCTTTTATTTGCATAATAAAACTTGACCCATTGTGATTAAGATTATGATGTTTGTGGCTTGATGAATGTTTTGGGTTGGAAGTTAGCCCATATGTGCTGTCACATGGCAAGCTTTCAACACGCTCTTCATCTCATTTAGTTGATATCATGTGCTTTTGTCTATGGATGCTTATCATGTTGAAATAAATGTGGAAATAAGTGAGTTTAAATGAGTTTGTGTAAATGGTTAGAGAGACGCCTGGGCCGCTAATCTAAGCCATGCATCATTCATGGTGGAAATTTACTTACATACTATGGTGAACCTTCTGTGATACACCTTGCAATAAAAAACTATTCCAAATGGTAAATAAAAAGGGTGTTGAGATTGTTCATTTTGTTTGTTTGTCTTGTCATTTTGATATGGGCTTGTTCCATATCTTGGGACAAGAGGTACCCCAGTTGACGCTCTTGATGATACTATTATGCTTACAATGATATTTAATTGAACTTGCTTTGTTTCCCAAGTTGAGTAACACATGGTGTAAGTACTTGTATTCAAGGGGCATGAGACATTCAACCCATTCTTTATCAAGCACACTACTCATATTTGCTTTCACTTTAACTTAATCATTCAAGATGCTATGATAGGGGCAATGAGAGCTTGACACCAATGAATACCTTATTGCAATCATTAACTTAAGTAGAAGAGTTTGGAAGTTGGATGAAACTTATGCATGCTTTACCTCTACTCACATATACATCTTTCCAAAGTGTACACCTATCATATTCAGATTTTCATCTACACTCTATGACCATTGTAGGATGTTCTACTTATCATTATGCATACATGTGTTCCATATTACTTGCTACCATGTTACACTTTGTGAACTATCAATGAACATCCTTGTCTTGAATACTTGATATCACTTCATAAACTATTTGCATATTGCTACTCCTTTGAAGAATGAATCATTTGACTATATGTAGCAATAGTAATCATCTTTGATATTCATTGTTAAGTATTAAATTGCAAAGTCCATGTTAGTTTTATCATCTTCATACTCGAGGACGAGCATGGATTAAGCTTGGGGATGTTGATGCATGTAAAATGCATACATGAACTTTGCACTTTAATTGCTTATATTCCAATCATATTTGCATCATATAAGGGTTATATCAATGTTTTATAATGATTTTGGGAATATTCATAGTTTTCCCATTTATTTGGAATTAACCCTGTTTTTCCAGAAAACGTCTTTTTTAGTGTTTCAGACTTTCCGGGAGCTTCGGGACTCCAAAAAGGGCAAGGCCAAAGAGCACGGTTCAGAATTTTCGAGACGAACGCAATGGGCTTAAATTGAAGACCAGAAGCCCAACAGGCTGGAAATGGGAGGGTCCCACGCGGCCTAAAGTACTGGCCGCGTGGGCCCAGCTCTTTTCCCCTCGGAGCTCCGTGGCCGTCGATCTTTCGTCCACCGACTCCGTCTTGACCTAAAAACGCCTATAAAAAAGGTCCCCTGGCGTTTCGCGAAAGGAGGCGGCGGAGAAACACAAACCACGAAACAGAGAGTCAGAAGGCTGCCGCCGGAGAAGATCGGAGGGGGGAAACGCCGCCGGAATCGCCTCCGGAGGGCTCCACCCCCCTCCGGCGTGTTCATCATCAACATCTACAGCAAGAACTTCTCACCATCATCACCATGATGAAGGGGGAGTAGTCCACCCCCTGGACTAGGGTTTGTGGTGGTAACTTTTGTATCTCTCCTCTCTCTTGAGCTTCACTAATTAGTACCGTATGAGCTGCTGAACATGATTACGGTCATCTATGTAATACCTTTGTGGTGAATATTGTGGTGTGAGATGATTTGTTATGCATTTACCGTTGTGTTGGAGCTTTTGTGATTTGTCATACTTTGAAGTATGATGTATGTGGGTACGGGATGGCCGATGTGACACAGTACCGCCCAACATCCTTTATCTGGGGGTAAAAAGAAAGAGTATGATGTGGGAGTGAGAGAAACCACGCTAGCCTTACGAGGGGTGACCTAGCAACACAAATGAGTATTTCTTTCAACTATGTGTTTTAGGACATATAGCCGTCATAAAAAGCTACCATTAAAACATGACAATTGTGTGTACTTTATCTATAACATGATGATCACCGTAGATGAGAGAGAGAGAGATTAAGTGAACCCATGAACCATGTCCATTGTTCCTATAAGAAACACACACTTGAGCTTGTCCTCTTGCTACATAGAGGATTGGGCTTTCTCTCTTTGAGAGCTTTCACTTGCTACTACCTTTGTCTTGTCCTCTTGCAAAGAAGAGGATTGGGACACTTTTACATCCATCAAACCAACCATCTTGTTCTCTAAACTTGTTTAGTGCATAATCAACTAAAACTTGTGACACTTTAGTTGTAGGGAATAGATAACTTTTCCTTCTTGCTCCTGCGGATCGATACCTTACTTCCACATTGAGAGGTGCTACAGTGATCTCTTGCTCTTGGGGGTTATCAATAAGTCAAGTGAATAAAGGAACAAGCACAAGCCAAAACACTGACGCGATGAACCAGAAGATATACTGGAATCTGAACCAGAGCGAGAGGCATCTAATCCGAAACCTATGCTCGTGCCAGAACCAGCTTCTAACAGACTCGGAGCTTGAACCAGACCCTGGATTCGAATTTGACGAGGAACCATCAACAACACTCGTGCCAGATCCACAAGATGAACACCCACCATTTTCCCCAATGTTAGTAAACCCGCCACCAAACCCAGTCGATATACACCTTTGCTGTCGGAACCAAGATCGGAAGACTCACGCCCGCGTGAGGGGCATGAACCTCAATAAGACCCGGAGCAATAACCGGAGCCTGTTCTAGAATGATAGTTTTGTTGGATAATTAGGCAATAATTTCATGATTAATTCCAGAATATTAAACATGACTACAACAGCTACTAACATGTGAAATACGAACATACTAGACGTACTGAACAACATGAACAGTAGCAGTAGCATATACGCCAACATATCCATAGTAAACATGTAGTTCGGAATACATCGCACGTACCGAACGTTTGTAGAGGAGGCAGCAGTCGATCCAGACAGGTTCACCGCGGTGATGTTGTTGACGATGACGTTGGTGATGACGGGTCAAAGAAGACGACGCTCGCGGAGACGATCCGCAGCTCCGGCTGGAAGACGACCCGTGGTGGAAGCAGCGAGCAGTCGCGCGAAGCGCTTCCCAAAAACCTAATTCGCCCTCTCCCGTACAGGATCACAAAGGCGACTGGTTTCGGAGACCTGCTCTCCCAAACGACGGTGCACGCCGGCGATCGGGATGGAGTAGACTACGGTGGCGGCGCAAGGCACGAGATGGCAAAACCTTGATTGGTTCGATATGTGACGGCGCACGCAGTGCAAGGCAATATATAGTGCCGCTCGGGAAACCCTAACGGGTACAACGTGGGCCAACCACGTCGCACACGTCCGAGTCGGATAGCAGCCCATGATCCGGGAGTGACCCGAACTGGCAAAACTATACGCGTACGCAAAAACTCGTTTTTCCCGAACAGCAAAAATATAGGCATCGACTCGGCTCATTCCCGCAACCCACGGCGTGTCGTGACGAGACGGACGGATGGAGGGACGGCGGCGGAGGAGGAGGAGGAGTGCGCGGGAGAGAGCCTTCTGTTCTCAACTAGCACACCAAGTGTCACAACACTCCACCTTATAAGGTGGTGTTTGTCTCCTCCAACTAGCAATGTGGGACTAAACTTTAGCACCACCTTGCACCTCAAAAATTCTGCCATGCACATGGGCCAATTTGAGATTTTCAAGAATTGCTTATTGGGCTGTCCAAATGGGCCCAAATTCTAACAATCCCCCACCAGATCTCAAATTCCCATTTAGAGATTTTGCCAAACCTCGTTTCTTGTTTATATACCAGTGTTTCAGCAGAGACTGTTAAGTTGAACTTCCGCCTAGAGCTTTAAGCTACATCTATCAGCAAGTTGAACAATGGACGAACCTTGAATTGCTAGTTTGGTGCCAATAGACTTCATTCAAAGTCATAACCAGTACATGGCTGCCAGTAGCCTACCCCGCGGGTGGAGCATATGCGTCATACTCCCTGATCTCTTCATGAGCTTACTAGAGATCTCCCAAATCTCATAGACTGCGACGTTTAACAGTCGGACTCATATAGCTGTGTTCTTTCAAGGTCGCTTTGTAGGACAACACCTTTGCTACGAATAGCCAACAGAAACACATTAAATCATATTGCCAACCTGTCTTATAGAATTTGAGAGTTATGCATCTTCACACGGAGAGGGTTAAATAAAAATCTCCTGTGTTAAACCACTAGCTTGTTTTTCCCAGGTCCTAATTCACGGGATCTCCGATCACATAGGTTGGGTTACCACTATGGTGTAACGCTCACGGGTCTCAACCCCATCTCACTCGATGCACTATCTATCACATTACGTGATAGTCCCTTAGTAAAGGGATCTGCCAGGTTTTTGTCAGTTTGAATATAACTAACAGTTATAACTCCGGAGTTTCTCATTTTTCTGACAGACTTCAAACGTCTTTTAACGTGTCTTGATGACTTCGCGTTATCCTTAGCACTGTTCACTTTCATGATAACCGTTTAGTTGTCACAGTTCGTAAGGATGGCCGGTAAAGGTTTCTCAATGATGTCTGCGCACGCTTCTATTCTTGTAGACAGTGTTGGGCCTACAAGTGCAGAGGTTTGTAGAACAGCAGCAAGTTTCCCTCAAGTGAATCACCCAAGGTTTATCGAACTCAGGGAGGTAGAGGTCAAAGATATCCCTCTCAAGCAACCCTGCAATTAAGATACAAGAAGACTCTTGTGTCCCCAACACACCCAATACACTTGTCAGGTGTATAGGTGCACTAGTTCGGCGAAGAGATAGTGAAATACAAGTAATATGGATGATTACAAGTGGTAATTGCAATCTGAAATAAAAATGGCAGCAAGCAAACATGTAGCAGAACAGGTTGTAAACGGTGTTTCAATGCTTAGAAACAAGGCCTAGGGATCATACTTTCACTAGTGGTCACTCTCAACAATAATAATATAATTGAATACATAGATATTTCCTCTTCACTATGCTACTCTGAATTATTCTCTCGTTGGATAACGAACACCAATTCACTGCGTAGGGCTATAACAGCACACCTTAAAGTCGCATTCCACATCTAGGGAACCCCACACTGTCAACTTGAGCGCCCTAAATAGTACTAGACAAACACCGCAATTTCATAGAGACATCCAACACAAATAATAACTCATGATAAGTATTCCTGTAATCTTTAGCCTAAGAGCCACACACGGTGCGCACACTGTCAACTTCGCACCGTGGGACAAAGGTGACTCCGGAGTTTACATTAATAAAACCACTTGAGTAGCATAATCATAAGATAATGAAGAGTAACATCTAGGAATTCAACTAGATTACAAAGCTCATGATCACATATAGATCACATCATGGGAGAGAGAGATAAACCACATAGCTACCGGTAGAGCCCTCAGTCCCTAGGAAGAACTACTCCCTCCTCATCATGGGAGGCAGCAACGGCGATGATGGAGGCAGTGGCGTCGATGAAGATGGCTCCGGGGGCAATTCCCCGTCCCAGCAAGGTGCCGAAACAGAGACTTCTGTCCCCCGAATTAGGGTTTTTGGTGGCGACGGAGCTACGGAGCTTTTCTGGAGAAATCGTCGATTCTTTTAGGGTTTTCGGGGTAGGAGCAATATATAGGCCAAAGGGCGTCGCGAGGCGGTGCACGAGGAGGCGACACCACCCCTCGGCGCCGGTGGGCCCTTGGCCGCGCCGAGCCCACGTGTGGGGCCCTCGTGGCTCCACTTCGCCTCTCCTTCGGACTCCAGGTGTCTTCTGATAAAATAGGGGCCTCCGTAAATTTTCGTCCAATTCCGAGAATATTTCCAGACTAGCTTTTCTAGAATACAAAAATAGCAGAAAACAGGAACTGGCGCTTCGGCATCTTGTTAATAGGTTAGTCCCAGAAAATGCATAATAATGGTATAAAGTGTATGTAAAACATGTAGCAATTGGTATAAAACAAGCATGGAACATCAAAAAATTATAGATACGTTTGAGACGTATCACTCAACCACCGGCAAGTCCATCAAGAGCTCACGCAGCCATTCTGCCTCAATAGAAGCTGTATCTAAAGCAGTAAGTTCTGCTTCTATGGTTGACCTCGTCAAAATGGTCTGTTTGCAAGACCTCCATGACACTGCGCCACCTCCAAGGATAAACGCATATCCACTTGTGGCTTAGAGCTCATCAACATCTGAGATCCAGTTCGAATCACAATATCTCTCAAGCACCGCAGGGTGCCCTGAATAGTGAATCTCATAGCTCATTGTACCGTTCAGATAGCGCATCACTCTTTCAAGTGCATGCCAATGATCAATACACGGGTTTGACATGAACCTGCTCAATTTGCTCACAGCAAAAGAGATATCAGGTCTCGTTGCGCTCGCAAGGTACATGAGTGAACCGATTACTTGAGAATATCTTAATTGATCTCTTGTTTCCTTCTTGTTTTTTCTGAGTGTCACACTGGGATCATGGGGTGTTGGAGAAGGCTTGCTGTCTATATAGCCAAAGCGGCTCAAGACCTTCTCAACATAGTGTGATTGCCTTAACGTAATCCCACTCTCATCCCTAATCAGCTTAATGTTCAGGATCACATCAGCTTGTCCCAGATCTTTCACATCAAAACTCTTTGACAGAAAAGATTTGACCTCATTAATCATTATCATGCTTGTTTCGAAAATAAGTATATCGTCAACATACAAGCATAATATAACGCTATCGCCCCCGCCTTGGCGATAATAAACGCACCTATCAACCTCATTAATGACAAAGCCTGCATACGTTAAAGTACTGCCAAACTTCTCATGCCAATACTTAGGTGCTTGTTTCAGCCCATACAAAGATTTTAACAATTTGCACACCTTTCTCTCTTTACCTTTTACTACAAACCCATCAGGCTGATCCATATAGATTTCCTCTTCCAACTCTCCGTTAAGGAAAGCTGTCTTTACGTCCATTTGATGAACGATAAGACCATAGGAGGCAGCCAGGGAAAGTAGCACACGAATGGTGGTGAGTCTAGCAACAGGTGAATAGGTGTCAAAGTAATCTTCGCCTTCGCGCTGGGTGTAGCCCTTGGCTACAAGCCGTGCTTTGTACTTTTCAATAGTACCATCAGGTCTTAGCTTCATCTTGAACACCCACTTACAACCCACAGGTTTGCAACCGTAGGGTCATTCAGATAATTCACACGTTCCATTAGAAAGAATCGAGTCCATCTCATTATGGAAAACTTCTTTCCAGTCATCGGCATCAGGAGATGCAAATGCCTCTGTAATGGTCGTAGGAGTGTTGTCCACAAGGTACACAATGAAATCATCACCAAAGGATTTTTCAATCCTCTGTCTCTTGCTCCTCTTGGGAGCTTCATTATCATCCTTCTCAAGGACTTCCTCAACATGTGGTTATTCAAAATGATCATCAGATGTACTAGGTTCAATAAATATCTGAGAAGAAATTCTAGCCGTGCTATGCATATCCTTCATAGGAAACATGTTTTCAAAAAATGTTGCATCACGAGATTCCAAAATAGTATCAACATGCATATCAGGGATCTCAGATTTAACCACTAAAAATCTATAGCAAATGCTCCGCTGAGCATAGCCTAGAAAGATGCAATCCACTGTCTTTGGTCAGAGTTTACGTTTCTTAGGAATTGGAACATTGACTTTCGCCAAACATCCCCAAGTGCGCAAATAAGAAAGTGATGGTTTTCTCCCAGACCACTCCTCGTAAGGTGTCTTCACTTTATCCTTGTTCGGAAATCTATTCAGGACATGACACGAAGTCAATAAAGCCTCCCCCACCATGCCTTAGATAAACCAGCAGTGTCCAACATGGCATTTACCAAGTCGGTCAGCGTGCGGTTTTTCCTCTCAACAACCCCGTTTGATTGGAGCGAATAGGGAGGCGTCCTCTCGTGAATAATACCGTATTCCGAACAGAATTCATCAAATATGTTGGAGAAATACTCGCCACCACGATCCGACCTTAGACGTTTGATCTTTCTCTCTAACTGATTTTCTACTTCAGCTTTATAGATTTTAAAGTAGTCTAAAGCTTCATCTTTAGTTTGCAACAAATATACATAACAGAACCTAGTAGCATCATCGATTAAAGTCATGAAATATCTCTTTTCACCTTTTGTCAACACGCCATTCATCTCACAAAGATCTGAATGTATGAGTTCTAGAGGTGCCAAGTTTCTCTCCTCGGCTGCCTTGTGAGGCTTTCGAGGTTGCTTAGATTGCACACAGCTATGGCACTTAGAACATTTGGCAACGGTGAAAGTACGAATTAAACTCAAGCTGAAAAGTCTACTCATTAAACCAAAATTAACATGACATAAACGAGAGTGCCACACATTGGCATCCGAATCCACACTGCCACAAATATGGTTTACTGACTTATTACAGAAATATGATAATGAAAAGCGGAACAAGGCTCCGCACTCATACCCTTTACCAATAAATTGTTCAAACTTTAACACAACTACTTTATTGGACTCGAAGACTAACTTAAATCCATCTCTGCAAAAAAGAAATCCGTTAACGAGATTCTTGTTCATAGTAGGGACATGCTGCACGTTCCTCAGCTGCACGATCTTCCCCGAAGTAAACTTCAGATCTACCGTGACAACACCACGAACAGAAGCATGGGATCCATTCCCCATTAGGACGAAAGAATCCCGTTCGACCTGATAAGAAGTGAACATAGAAATGTCAGCGCACACATGAACATTAGCACCCGTATCAATCCAACAACATGGAGATTGAAATACTGAAAGTACAGTCGGTAATAAATTACCATACCCATCAGTATTGCTAGCAGTCATGACGTTGGCAGTCCTTGCCGTCTTCCCTTTCTTGTCTGCACGATCTGGGCACTCCACAGAGAAGTGGCCGAGCTCTCCACAAGTGTAGCACTTTAGCTCAGATTTGTTCAGCATCTTCTTCTTCTTCTTGAAAGAAGTAGTCTTGGTAGGCATGTTGAAGGCGGCGTCAAGAGATTTTCTATTGTGTGGGGAGAGATTGGAGGCGGTTCATCCGCAACGGGCTAAACGATGGCGGGGCAATTTGTGTGTGGATCGGGCACATGGAGAAAGAGATATTTGGGGATAGGCTTTGATCCATTCCAATGGACCAAGATCATGTAGCCACACCTCATTCACGCAGTAAGGGTCAAACACCTGATGAATCACCTTCTTTGTCACTAGGTGGAGCGCATGTGTGATGGTGACATGGAGAATATGGTTGGTGGTCATCTCTTGGAGCATAGACCTTCCATCGAACATGTGGTGTGCGCTCAGGTGATGGCACCGGAAAGAGGGGTGGGGAAGACGGCGGAGGCATGCCGCCCGTAGACGACGAGTAAAATGAACCCACGGTACTCGATCGTTCAACATGCCTACCAAGACTACTTCTTTCAAGAACCACGGTACTCTATCGTTCTAGAACAGGCTCCGGTTATCGCTCCAGGTCTTGTTGAGGTTCATGCCCCTCACGCGGGCGTGAGTCTTCCGGTCTTGGTTCCGACAACACAGGTGTATATCGAGAGATTGGAGGCGTATCCGAAACCATTCCCCATGCCAGAACCACGGCCAGAGGCGGTATGAGAACCACCATTTGAACCAGACGAGGCGCTGTAACCAGACCTCTGCCCTGAACTAGAGGCCGAACCGGATCCTCCTAGTCCAAGATAAAGCCCTACGCCGAGGCCACCATTAGCACTAAGACCTAAACCCAGACCCAAGTTGCTTCTCATTGGCCTACCCATTGCAGCACTTACTATTTACACTAGCAGTGCCAGAAGAAAGGCAAGATCAAAAGCTCTACAGGACGCGCCATTGCTAATTGCGAATGTGTTATGGTCTTTGCTGGTGATGTGTACAATCCTGTGCCATGTACGCATGTATATATAGCCACGAGTTTGATGCTTAATGTATTGGTGGCACATGATGCTTACTGTAAAAGGTAGCACAAAAGGTAGTGCAAATGGTGACTGGATTCCTTCCCGAGCGCTTTGCATGTGAGCAACGACCTAACAGTTTTGGAGCATAACCACTGGCAGTTCGTACTGTCTCAGGAACCGATGAGAGATTTGGCTGAATCTGTGGTTGCTACTCGAGAGATCCAAATGGAAGCCTCTAGACTCGGTTTGCTTTCCGCCCATTGGTTTTGCTATGAAAAATTGGAAGTACATCGCTGGAACAACATGCTCTGCATGAATATGCAGGTAAACTGTGAAGTTGTGTTTCTGCTGCATTCTTATGCAGGCAACGCATTAAACGTTATGCAAAAGTATAATTCAGAATGCTTACTGTAAATGCACATATGCGTATCCACGTTGAGCAATCATACAATATGTACCGGTAACCAATTGATCAATCTGAAATGTTACTCCCACCGTTAAGAATCTTGGAATTCAAGCATCTGAAGTTAGAGTTGCAGCTAGAGAAACATGTAAAGGTTACAAACTAATCATCAGCTCTTTGAGCATCCAGTTGACTTACAAGATTTGCTTTCACCGAGAACTGCAAAAGCAATCTCAGAGGCTGCTAAATTGTCTGTTAAACACAACCCTATGTTCTTAACACTACTGAAGAAATTACCGTAATTCAGGTTCAGGGCAACAAACTGTTATTTTCAATTTCAGGTACACTTTCTTCTAATACAAAATGACACGCAATTAGGCGTGTGTTAAAAAAATTCACCACTCGGCAAGTCCTAGATGACCAACACTGTTTTGCGATGGTATCTGATTCCTCTGGCTCAGTTCAATTTCTAGAAATACAATGAGCATATAAGAGGAAGAGTTTCCATATGAATTATGATAGCACATTATCAAATGTGTTAATCCTTGACTTAGTACCACATCAGGAAAAATATCATTCAACTTCGCACCTGGTTGCACATTATTTCAAAATCATGTACTTACCGTAAACTATGCCCAGAGATGCTACAATATCAGGCACACGATTATCTCAGATAGTCGAATTCAACATAACCACCAGGTTTACAGAGAGTAAATATTTTGTTGAGGAGAAGGTAGGTATAACTGAAAGATGATCATCTTTGATGAGAATAATCTTTAAGACACTTTAGTCGCAACATGGTAGTGTTCCTTGTAGAACCCTAATATTTGTTGTTGTATTGCCATGACCCCATAGGGTATATATAGTGGTACAAGGAGAGAGATAGACTTGGAGTACAAGCAGATCTAGGAGTCCTAGTCTATTTCTATCTCGTACAAATATCGGTATTCCAACATTCATAAGAACATACAAAGAAGCCATGGACCAAGAACAGTTAATTTCTACACAAACCACCTAATACTGGTTGATAAGAAGTTTACCTTACAACTTCACCATGTATGAAAGAAGTCGAAAGTTCTCATTTTGTATGTCCCTTTCGGATCAGGAATTCAGAATAATAATTCACTACAAATCATGAAAATTCTATTTCTTCGGGGAGAAGTCGGAGGGCACATGAGCCAAGCGAGTAGGACCTAAAATGCTAGCCATGCGCTCACCCCGCGTGTGAGCCTTGGACCTCCGATCCACACCTCTCAACACCTATATTTTTCCCTCGAGCGAAACCTACAGAACAGACGAGGGTTTCTCGAGTATGTCGTCGCAAGTTTGGACGATCAGAGGAAGAAACAAAGGAAGAATTATCATCGCCAGGA
Source organism: Poa pratensis (assembly GCA_947311845.1). Taxonomy (NCBI): domain Eukaryota; kingdom Viridiplantae; phylum Streptophyta; class Magnoliopsida; order Poales; family Poaceae; genus Poa; species Poa pratensis. Next base: position 6,699,834 of record CAMZMU010000070.1, read on the forward strand.
GAAAATCGGAGGCGCAACCACCGTCGATGTCACTGCCATATGGATCTTGACCACCCACATCGACATCTGATTTTCAGTTGGGGCTCTTACCGTGGAGTGATGTAGTATGGAACAGTGCTTTCCAAAGTGCTGACTTGGGGTTATATCAACCACGGCTGGAAGGTAGTGAATATTTACTCTATCGGGGTTAAGCAATTAAATATGATCAAGACTAATTCTTAAATAAAAGATATTCACGTACACAAATTTTGAAATAATATATAAAAAAAACCTTGGCTTCAACAGTTTTAATATTCAGATTTTAAATTTGGTGTACTTTTTATGAAGTATCATTAATATACACCATGGTAATTAAGATTCAATAAAAACCATTTTATTGCATCAGAAATTTGATACATCTAGTCTTTAGCATTCTATATTTCGTATATTATATACGTTATAATTTTTATGGATATTCTTGTTTCTACTTAAGATAAAAATTTAACGTCCTTGCAATTTCAAATTCTTAAAATTTTTTTAGAAATTCTCAAATATTGCTGGATAGTTACATTATGGTTTGAGATTTGAATCAAAATACATTTTTAATATTTTGGAGATCTTAGGAAAAAGAAGTGATGAACTAACATAACAAAAAAAAACTAATTCTATTTAATATGACTTAGGCGAGAAACAAAGATGGCCGGCCAATCCATCTCTAAGGGAACAAAAACCCTGGGGGCCACACGGTCCAGGTGAAGCCATTCAGCCGCCTCCTCCATTGTCCCGGTTTCTAGGTCAGCTAAATACAGACGCTTGCGACTATCGCTTACAAACAATGTCGAACACATTATTGCCAACATGCATAACTTTGTTTCTTCTGTCTCCTTTATTGCAGATTGTTTTAGCTTGATCGTCCGAGTGCAGATCCATTCTGAAGTACCAACTACATCTTTTTGGTCCCCCTTTTGTCCCCAGATTTCTAGGTTGGAACCTGTCTCTTGCATCCGGAGCAGTGCTATCGTCCCATCAGTGGCTACGTAAAGAAGGCACGAGTAACTAGTTGGGAGACGATTCATTGGGAAAGGGAGATCTGTCAAGAAGATCTGGTTGGTACTATGCGATTGAAGCTTGACGACATAAACGCATTGGTCTGCCCAGTTAAACAAAATCCAGTGTACCGTGCCACGGTGCACGACGGCATCCCCGAGCGTCAAACAGATGTCGTCCCCATCCATAACAATGTTGTCGAAACGATCAGTACACACGGTCCATGTGGCTTTGTCGGATGAGAACGTGTGGAGATTGTACTTGCGTTCATCATAATAATCAACTCTACAGCTAAGGATTACCACTTTGAAGAACGTTGGCTCGTTAGAGCCACACTCTGCGGCGGTTAGAAGTGCATATCCATCGAGTTCCAAAGATAACGCAAAGGCTAGAGGAGGAAGCACATGCCATGTGCCGAGGAGCAAGTTACACACCGCTAGGTGGACGTCATCGTCGTCCTCAGCGACTGCGAGGCTCATGAGAAGAAGACCCCGATGCGAGACGAGCAGTTTCGCACTCTCTAAGAGGTCGGCGGAGGCGGAGACGGAGGCGGCGGGCAAGAAGGATCCAAGAGAACGCCAACTGCAACTGCCACCCAGCATTGACCGTGGTGCCGGGAGTAACAGCCAACCTTTTCCCTTGCTCCGTTCCATGGTGAGGATGCCGGCCAAGGAGGAGGACGAGTGGCACGCATCCTCCGGCCAGCAGCGCCGGAGGAAGGAGGGATCAACGACGAGACGGCACCAGCTCATGCACGTCGTGGCACAGCGGAAGAGGGCGGCCGCGTCGTCCTTCAGGCGGGCGAGGATCTCGAGGAGGACGTCGTCCGGGAGCGAGACTGCCATGGCTGCCGCCGCCGCCTCTTCTTCCTTCGTTCTGCTAGTGCACTTAGGGTGATCGCGAGCGACGTACGGCTGGATCGGGGGTGATTGATTAGGTTTTGAAACTCAAGCACGGCATATATACCTGGCGATCGACCTGAACGTACGCTAGCCGGGAAACTCGGGTATGTTACAACTTCGTGAGATTTGGACGGGTTGCGGTACAACTTGTCCAAATTTGTACTATACGATATTTCGGCTACAACTTTGTGATATTCTCCCGATTTTGAAGGCAACACACAGCAGCTCAAGATCCAAAGTGACTTGCGACACTACTAATGCCTTGAAAGTTCATCAGTTATGTAGCACGATAATTTGCCTTGGAAAACATCTTAAAATGTGTATATAGTAGCTAGCAATTACCTGGTACCAAGCCGGGAAACGAAGACCGCCGCCCAATATTCCATCTCCAAGGGCACGGGCGGAGCCAGGAATTATGTAGTAGCACAATGTTCGTTACGTTGCAAGTGATTCAAAATAAATTATCAGGTGTACACAAACTTGAATAAAGAAAATAAATAGAGCGTGGATTTTTACAGCCCGGGCTACATGGAGCCCAGATTTTTCAAAATTCGAAAACGGCATCAGTGTGCAAAAATCCAAATCAAAAAACTCTTTATTTTGGACTATGCAAAATTGACAAAATCGTGGATCTAAAAAATTGAACAGTGCAGATTTTGAAACCTCTAACATTTGTCAGATTTTTTCATTTTTGCGAAGCCAAAAAATATAATGTATTTCACCTTGAGATTTTCCCTTTTCGTCAAATGCATCATTGGTCACATCTAGAAAAACTTCAGAATTTTTTGAAACTTCAAAATGTTGAATTTGAATTTTGAAAAATACCAGGAGCCATGTAGATCAGGCTCCAATTTAGGTTTCTGAAATAATATAACTATACAACTTAATAAGCATCTTATTAGCTGAACCATTTTGGTTGTATTCCATTAAAAGAAGTTTGGTTAACCCCCAAATTTAGTCCTCCAGTTGTAAATAAACATGGTATACACTGCTTTTTAATTGTCACTAGTGGGGAAAAGCCTTGCAGTGGCGCGCCGATTTGGCCCTCAATGGCGTGTTTTTCGCACACAACTGGTTATGCGCCACTGCTAACTGGTACCGATGACGCGTGGTAGAAGCGGCACCGCTAAGTGTAGAAGACGCCGCTATAATTTTTGCCAGTTAAAACTAAAATTCACAACTTAAAACTTCATGAAAACAGGTCATAATTTACATATTTCGCGCCGGAAAGCGATTACAACACGAAATAAAAGAAAATGCAACGAAAAGGCCGTCGGTGGCCGCTCTACTCGTCCTCGTCATTGCTGGCGATTTCGATGAAGGCGGGCTGTGGCAACGGCAAATCTGCCATTGGTGGTGGCGGTGGCCTGACCTGTTCCACCTCCTCCGATAGCTCCTCATCATCCAGCTCGGGCAATGGGCCGGTTGACGCGGCGGAAGTTAGAAACACCACTAGCAGATCAAGAAATCTAAGAGGCGCACGTCAAGAACATAGGAAAAGGGGAACTAGCAGCGCTGCTGCTGTGAGTTCTCTTTCTTCAGTAGTATTACATTGGTTCTGTCCACTCTCCAGACTATGGGAACTAGCTAAATGCCCGTGCGTTGCAACGGAAAACAAGTTCAAAGACATTCTGCATCAAATGATGTAGTTCAATTTTATTTAGACCAAACTATTTTAATTTCTCACATTTTCTTATCTGGCTCAGTTCCACTTGGAACAAGTATCTTAGAATGCGTTCGGTTCTGGAACGGCAAGGAATGGAATGGAACGGTTCCGTTCCTAGACACGATTCTCGCGTTCGGTTTCGGAATGGAACGGAACGCACTGGTTCCACTGGAGGGAATATTCCTCTAATATGCGGAACGGACCGGTCCGGCCGATTCGGCCGGACGAAGTGGAATTGCACAGTGTTTGTCTCTAATTAATCAAGTTTAGCACTAATAAATCAAGTTTAGCACTAATTAATCAATGATTAGGAATAATTAATCAAGATTAAAAATAATTAATCAAGATTAGGAATAATTAATCAAGATTAGGAATAATTAATCAAGTTTATCAATAATTAATTAAGTTTAGCACTAATTAATCTAGATTAGGAAATAATTAATCGAGTTTGATGCCGCTCTCATTCCATTCCATTCCACCCCATTCCAGAAAAGAACGCAAGAATGGAACGGTTCCGTGACAATTTTTTGTCCAAAAAGAACACAGGAATGGAACGGTTCCGAGACAGTGGAATGGAATGGTTCCATTCCATTCCACTCCATTCTCAAACCGAACACATCCTTAGACCTTCCAAAAGAACTCATATATAGCCATAACCTGATTTTGCAAGCCATCAAAATAAATGGAACACAATTCCCGAAATTGTAGTTTCTATTGTACATGTTTTAAAAATACAGTATTGAAAAGCACTCTTTAATAAGGTCAGGACACTGTCGAGCCTAAAGTGGTGCAACAATAACAATGAAAGCTATGTGAGTTAAAAAAAAAAGGGAAGCTATAGAAAATAAAGTACTACACAAGTCCCCGCATATTTGGTTAGGAACAAAGAAGCTATAATTGCATACGAATTATGAAAGGACCATGCAGTTTATTTTACCAAGCAAATGACAACAACGAAAAAATAGTAAAGAAAAACAAATAAGTACAAAAAGGGGAATATCCATCTTGGGTAATTAAACTGAGAAATATGGCTGCGCAAAAGAGGAGAGATCCAACGGAAAACACAACCTGCCTACAACATTCGATCTGCGCTCTAGGCCTCCACAATAATATACAGTGTAAGTGTGTGTGTGTGTGGTGGGTGGGGGGTGTGTGTGCTTAATAGAAAAAGTTTACCTTCCTCGAATTCTGGAAATACAAACTTCTAATTTTCATACTTGAGAAGACATTTTTCCATCAGAGTCTACTCTTTTCCATGCACCGAATTAGTTACACGCTATCTAGTTTCATGCAAAGAGCAATACCTTATACAACTAAATAGTTAAACAACATCTGAATAAGTGTCGCTAAAACATCTGAATAGGTGATTGAATCGTAGCAAATCAGAATTCAGTTGCTTTTACAGTAAGTGCAGAATGCCACAACAACTGGACGTTCTTTTTTCCATCTAGCACCACACTTATCCATTTACTACTCCTGATCTAAGAATCCATCATTGAAGGATGACTCCGAAAACTGAACCTCGATGGATGTTTTCCACGATTTTCATGCTAGATTAGTTTTCTGATGATTTACAGCTTCAGGTATGTGAAGAGCCTACAGCTTACCGATCTAGTACATATCACAGCAGCAACATGACCAATTTTGTAGACCTGACGGGGAAAGCCATCGGGGCATGGGCGCACTGGCTTCAGGCCGGCAGCGGCGGATGATGACTGTCCCACAGTGTCCGCAACGGCTAGATGTGGAGCGCGGCCGTCACGGCTATGGCGACGGTCGACTCCGGACAGAGATAAGGAATGCGCTGGCTCTAGTTAGACGGCGGCGGCAGCATGGTAAGGACGGACGCGACGGCATCGGTTAGAAATCCATGGCTGCTTCTCGAGGCAGGGGATATCTGTGGCTGCCGGACACCGACAGAGCAGAAACACCTCGCACATCCCCTGGTGTAAAGCCTGCAGCCCACGATGAGCGCCAGCGGGCTTCTTCCCGTCGTCCGAGGTGTCCACGAACGCCTTGCGCCACCGGCCTCTTCCCGTCGTCGTCGGCGGGACGGCAGGAACACGGCACCTCCGCGGCGTGCTTGGGCTGGCGTGCGCGTGCTGGGGCAGCGTCCACCTCCGTGGAGTCGGCGTGGCTGGAGGGCAGCGGGGCGGGAGCTGGGTGGCGGCGGCGGTGGCGGCGGAGGGGTGCCTGGTTGGCTGGGTGCGTGTGATTCGAGCACCAAGGCCTAGGTTTTTTACCGGTCGCGGTGCATCCGGCTTTTTTACCGATCCCGGTGCATCCGTTTTTTCTGTCGCGTCAATGGACACGATGCTAGGGTGGGGGTTTTCTATTTTCACGATCACCGAACATGTATGTTTAACTTGGCGGTGGCATAGGGCATAATTAGCCTAACAACAAGGGGTAAAACCGGAAAATGAAAAACGCACCATCACCTCAAGACATATTATATAGTAGAGATTACAAAAGAAGCCACACGGGCACTCTAGAAATAGTACTCCTTCCGTTCACAAAAGAATGTCTCAATCATTTATAGATTTGTATGTATGTAGACATACTTTAGTGTGTAGATAAATCCAAATTTAGATAAAATTGAGACATCCTTTTAGGAACGGAAGGAATAGAAGAAAACGCTATAGAATGTACAGTGCTGACCAGTATATTTAAAAAATAGTAAAATAAAATAAACAGTGGTACACCTCTTAACTGAAACTAGCTGCATCACCGGTCCATGACCACCTCCTCTCAAACAGCTCCGGCTCCGGCTACCCCCATCGCAGCTTAGGGCATCTCCAGCCGCCCCCCCCCCCCCCCCCAGCGCCCCCCAGGCGGCTTTTTTAGCACCGGCGAAAGCAAAATCTTTCCAGTCGCGCCCCCAGGAGGCCGATTTCCGCCGTTTAGCGCCGTTTTTAGCGCCGGCGTTCCCAGGCCAAACCCAACTGGCCGGGTTCGGCCTGGGGGGGCAAAGGGCGACGTGGGCTAGCCTTGTCGGCGAGATGAGGCGTTTTCCCCCTCCCCTTTTTCCCTTTGCGCGCCAATTCTCCCGCCATCTTCTTCCACATATTCCCTCCCATCCCGTAGCTCCCGCCATTTTTCCCCAGTCCCCCCAGATCTCGCCGCCATGCTGCCCAAGAAGTTCAACGGGCCACGCACCTCCGCCGCCGCCGTCGCCGCATCCTCCTCCACCTCCGTCGCCGTGAAGAAGAGGAAGCCCAGGCAGCCGAGGAAGAAGCCGGACGGCATGACCAGCGCCGAGTGGATCACGAAATTGGCGCGCTGCAAGGTCGAGACCACCAGCCGCCGGAAGAGGGAGCAGGCACAGCACGCCAGGCAGCTGGCCGAAGGCGGCGGCGATTCCACCGCCCAAGAAGAGGAGGAAGAAGATGAAGAAGGAGAAGAGGAGGAGGAGGAGGTGAGGGAGGTGGATGCGTCGATTCCACCGCCCAAGGTGAGGATCGGCCTCCCACCTCATCCTCAGTTCATGGGATGACCTCGCCTTCCTCATGGGCGGCGACCCTGCGGCGATGGACCCCCAGGTTCGGGAGTGGTTCATGGCGCATCGCAAGGCCATCCTCTTCACCCCGACGACGCCGACACCTCCGCCGAGCACCACAGACGCTTCGGCCGATCCGAGTCCCACCACTGCAGCCGACACGAGCTCGGCCTCGGGTACCGCCGACACAGCCACGCCGCCGCCGAGCACTGCGCCGATCGCCACTCCGAGCTCCGCCCCTACTCCGACGACTGCACGCATCGACCTGGACGACGACGCCGAGGTGTCGCCGGTGACCATCTGATCTGCGCCATCAGCATGCCGAATGTGGCACTACGTCGCCGGACAGTAGCATGATTCGATCGCCCATTCGTGGCTTCTTTTTGTATGATCGCCTATATGTATGATCGCCAAACTGTGGCTTTCTTTGGATCGCCGAACTCGGGCTGATTTTGGGGCGGGAATATGAACTTTTAATTTGTGTTCGCCTTGGGTGGCCGAATGAGTGGAAAATCCAACCCCCCAGGCCAAAGTTAGCGCCGGCGCAAAGCCAAAAAGGTACCGTTTTTCGGCCTGGGGGGCCGAACGGCTGGAGATGCCCTTACCCCGATCGCTTTGAGAAGAATTTCTAAAATCGTATTACCCACATGTTTTGGGCCGGCGATAATTGGGCAATCCACAGACGGCGCCCTGTTGGATGTGCAGGGGGAGAGTCTCGGGTGGCAGGAGCAGGTGGATGTACAGAGGACTCGCCCATATCACAGTGGAGGTTCACAATAGATTTAGATGACGCTAGAAACTCTTCACACTTTTTTCATCACAGGTGGATGTGCGTTTAGAAGTGCATATCCATCGAGTTCAAAAGATAACCCGAAGTCTAGAGGAGGAAGCACCTGCCATGTGCCGAGGAGCAAGTTGCCCACCGCTAGGTGGACGTCAGCGTCGTCCTCAGCGACTGCGAGGCTCATGAGAAGAAGGCCGTGATGCGAGAGGAGCAGTCTCGCACTGTCTAAGAGGTCGGCGGAGACGGAGGCGGCGGGAAAGAAGGATCCAAGAGAACGCCAACTGCAACTGCCACCCAGCATTGACCGTGGTGCCGGGAGTAACAGCCAACCTTTTCCCTTGCTCCGGTACATGGTGAGGATGCCGACGAAGGGCACGGGCGGAGCCAGGAATTGGACATACAGCCGAGGTGGCGAGGTGAAAACCTATTTTTCTATAGCATGTCACAATGTTCGTTACCTTGCAGGTAATTCAAATTAAATTATCATGTGTGCACAAACTTGAATAAAGAAAATAAATAGAGAGTGCATTTTTCGAGCCTGAGCTACATGGAGACCAGATTTTTCAAAATTCAAAAAACGGCATCAGTGTGCAAAAATCCAAATCGAAAAACTCTTTATTTTGGACTGTGCAAAATTGACAAAATCGTGGATCTAAAAAATTGAACAATGCATATTTTGAAACCTAACATTTGTCAGATTTTTTCATTTTTGTGTAGCCGAAAAATATAATGTATTTCACCTTGATATTTTCCCCGTTTGTAGAATGCATCATTGGCCACATCTATAAAAAAAAATCAGTTTTTTTTTAAACTTCAAAAGGTTGAATTTGAAAATTGAAAAATAACAAGAGCCATGTAGCTCGGGCTCCAATTTAGGTTTCCGAAATAATATAGCTATATTTACTATTAAATGGGAGTTGGTGATGGTGTAACCCATGACAGAATTTTTCTGCCTCCCGATTCTGCCCTCCGCAGACCAATTGTGGGCCGGCCCAAATAAAACAACGTGGAATATTTCCTTTTCTCAGTCAACGCATCAATCAAGAAATAAACAAATCAATTACTTGCCAAATAACTACCAGAATGATTGCTCCTATACTGCTCCTTGCAACTATCCTGTACGCATCTGTCGCCGCAATCAATGAAATCAAATCAAATAAGGCAGCATACCCAAATCAATCAGTCGTTATCAACATACAATCGAAACAATCAATCAAATCTCACTTGCCAAATCTCTTCCCTATTTCCCTTTATCTCCCACGTTAAGAGCTACGGAGTAGTACATATGCAAAGTCAAAGGAACGAAATTATCACAGCTACAGAATATCTCCGACGGCTGTTGGCTGGCTGCTCCTCGCCATCATCAAGCCGCTGCAGCACGACTTGCCTCTCCGGCAGCGGCTGGTCACGTGACGCACGTCACCCTCTGCATCATAACTTACCTCTCCGGCGACAAGCTGTTCATCGTCACCATCACCAAGGCTCTACAAGCTGCCACACGACTTGCCTCTCCATCGATCGGCTGCTCGTCTCCCTCGTCAACATTAACAAGCGGCTCCAGCACTATTCGCTACTTCAGCATTTAACTGTGTCGCCACATCTGTGTCCGGCTGCTGAAGTCCCTCAATCACCGGCTAGCATCTGTAGAGTGACACACATCAAAGGAGGTACAATCTTTCACATCATTATTTATTCAAAAAAAATCTTTCACATCATTATATGGAGAACAATTTTAAAGATCTAAGTGCAATTTAACAATTATATTAGATGTGTGAATATGGAATATAAATTTAAATATCTGGTGTAGTTTAACAACTATATTGCAGGTGTGTTTGCTAGAGCATGGACTGATACATCCATGAAGTAACAAACACATGTGAACTTTCTTGCAAAATTATTCATAATCACCTTTTCGAATAACTTTAAACCATAATCTCCCACACTTGCAGTTTCATAGTCCCATTCTTCTCAAGCATTATGATTATGTCTGCTACCCAAACAACTAAGTGTAAAAGGAGAGAGATATGTAAAAATGTAGTGGCGGAAAAGAAAAGAAAAGATCATACTTGCAACGAGAATAACCACACATGGAAGCAATTAACAAAAATAGAACATGACAGGGAACATGAGAATAACCACAACTCCAATATAGCCGATGGCTCCCAACACTGGAATGCACACTTGCTCCCCTGATTAACTGTTGGTGTATTAGGAGATTATTGTTTTTGTGGTGAAAAAACAATGCATGCCCTATCATGGTGTGAAGAGCACCCAACCAACAATATATACCCTTTTCATTTGTAGGTGGAGTAGAATAGTTGACATTTGTCTTTATTTAATAAATGAGAAGAGGGAAGAAAATCAGCTTAGTAGATGTTTTGACCATGAAAGCTTGAAACAAGATCGAGGTGCTCCATTCTACGTGCCAAAAATAAAAAAATCTATCAACCTAAGTTCAAAATATGTAACGTCGTGAGGAAACTGAATTTGGAACATGACCACAATGGATCGAGTGACCAACACGTACGAGCAATTCATTCAAGGAACAGTTATCAATCCTACTTAAGATGTTATGTTACCATTCCCAGACATCAAAGTTAGCATCCTAGCACTTTGACCACTGCTTATTACTACTGCCAAAGAATATGTTATGTTGCCATTCCCAGATATCAAAGCTAGCATCCTATTATTTTGAGCACTGTATTACTGCCAATGAGATCAACTCAATGAAAATCTTAGTAAGGATCATAATCTTTTGCCTGTACGGAGCTAGCAAGGCAAAGAATCTAAGACCTTGTGAAAATTGGCGCTTCATCCGAGGATTCATGCCAATTATAGTTCTCATTCTCCCTGGTTATATGAATACGGACAATTTGTATATGCAAATGATATCCTGCCTTCATGCCAAAATTAATAAAGATATCAACAACGAAAACTCTAGCTAGCAGATTATATGCTTAAATTCATATTCTACACATATAACAAGACTATATCTTATTAGTACAAAGAGTTGCCGTTTCAGTGTGGCTTGTATACAACAAAAATATGTCATAGAAGCTCACTGGAGTTCCCGATATTTGGTGCTGGAGTTGTGGAGCATGGACGTCGACGCTGAAGCTGCTACAACTCTCCCAAGCTGGCATTGTTGATGGAGGAGAAGGGTTTGCCTTCGTGTTGAGGTGGCAAGCTCCCGGGCGGGCGGGCCTTGTGCTCCCTGCTCCCTGTGCTTTTCCTGCTACCTCTCTTCAGCACCGTCGCGGTGATCTGCCGCAAAGAAAAACATGAGATCATCAATGAATCAGGAGGAAGAGGGGAATGAATCTTACATGTACGAATAACCACCTCCGCGACGACTTGCTCGTGTCCGTTGTCGCTGGTTGCCTCCCCCGAGCCCTAGCGCCGCTGCAACCGAAGCTACGGCGTGTGGTCTACCGCGGTCGCTAGCTATTTGCCAGCGATCCAAGCCGGATGCGGCCTCTTGATCTGCACGGGCGGCAACGCTTGCATCGATCTGGGACCAACCGGCGGCGGCTACGTCAATCTGGGACCGACTGTTGGCGACGACATTAATCTAGGGGCGTGGGAGGGGAGGCTGTCGGGCCCGTGCAGAGGAGGCCTCGGGGAGAGGCAGGGCTAGGCCATGGGAGAGGCGATGGAGAGTGTGAGGACTGAGGAGAAGTCAGTGATTCATTGTCAGAAGCGTGCGTCCACGGGCCATACACTGAATCGATGGATAAAGTTGGCTGATGTTTCTAAAAAAGAAAAAAGTTGGCTGATAGCTCTATCGATTTTTTTTTTGCATGGTAGCTCTATCGATTACTACTAGCAAGAATACAAGTAGAAAAAATACCAGCATGAATACGACTACTAGCTCCGGTTCATAAAATGTCAGAGTTTTGAACTAATCTCAGTTCAAAGTTAAGACACTTATTTTGAATTAGAGTAGTATAATTTTTATCAAAGTTAATATAAAATCGGCAGATTTATAGAAAAAATTATTAACACTATAATTGATATTGTCAATGATTTTACACAATAAAAGGAGGTGCATACAAATTGTTCCGTATGATCATAATTAAATCTTGTTTAGATATATATGTTTCACTTTTGTAGGCCATGTGAGTAAATATATGGATTTTGTCGATGTTCTAAAATCCAGCTAACTTATTCCCCAAAGTGTTGTTCTTGGAAGGGACCTAGACTCGCCGATTTTGAAACCTCCAAAGGAGGTGCATACATGGGCAATCAAATGATTTTGTCTATGTGTCCAAGGGTTTTTTATACATGAATGCTCACATTCTTATATTGATATATCTTGCAGAAAGAAATAAAATAAGATCCGTAGCAACGCACGGGCATTCAGCTAGTACAACTTAATAAGCATCTTATTAGCTAAACCATTTTGGTTGTATTCCATTAAAGATGTTCGGTTAACCCCCAAATTTAGTCCTCCAGTTGTAAATAAACATGGTATGGACTACTTTTTAATTGTCACTAGTGGGGAAAAGCCTTGCAGTGGCGCGCAGATTTAGTCCTCAATGGCGTGTTTTTCGCACGCCACTGGTTATGCGCCACTGCTAACTGGTACCGGTGGCGCGTGGTAGTAGCGCCACTGCTAAGTGTAGAAGACGCCGCTATAATTTTTGCCAGTTAAAACTAAAATTCAACACTAATCTGGATATTGCTAGATATTAATTGAAATTAATGATCTTTAAACTCAAATTTTAACTTAAAACTTCATGAAAATGGGTCATAATTTACATATTTCGCGCTAGAAGGCGCTTACAAAACGAAATAAAAGAAAAATGCAACGAAAAGGCCATCGATGGCCGCTGCTACTCTAATCGTCCTCATCATCGCTGACGATGTCGACGAAGGCGGGCTGCGGGAACAGCCAATCCACCACTGGTGGTGGCGGTGACCTGACCTGTTCCACATCCTCCGATGGCTCCTCCTCATCCGGCTCGGGCAACGGGCCGGTTGATGCAGCGGAAGTTAGCAACACCAGTAGCGGATCAAGAAATCTAAGAGGCGCCCTTCAAGAACATAGGAAAAGGGGAACTAGCAACGCTGCTGCTGTGAGTTCTCTTTCTTCGGTAGTATCTAGTACTCCCTCCATATCAAAATATAAGACGTTTGTGCATGTGTGGGCCCAAATACACATAGACATGTTTTAGTGCAAAATTCATGCGAATTTTGCACTAAATCATGTTTATGTACATTTGGGCCCAGACATGCACAAAGGTCTTATATTTTGATACGAAGTGAGTACATTGGTTATGTCCCCTCTGGAAAATTACAAAAGAAGCCACACGGGCACTCTAGATACTAGTAGAAGAAAACTCTACAAAATATACAGTGTTGACCAGCATATTTAAAAAGGGAAATATGGTGCACCACTTAACTGCAACTAGTTGCATCACCGGTCCACGACCAGCTCTTCCCGAACAGCTCGGAAAGTATGCCGGCTCCGGCTCCGGTAGACACGGCCCATGGTGGGAGACGCGTCCGGTCGACACGTCCGGCCGGAACCAACCAGACAATGTATCTTGGAGCCCAGACACTGTCGCCCGTGGGGTTTGCTGAATTCAGATAGAGAAATGTATCTGTATGTTTGATGTTCATAGTGCGAGTACTTTTTTTTTTTGAGTACATGGGATACAGATCAAAGGATAATCGAACTAGCAGTACAACCTCAGGGAACAAGGAAATTACAAACCCGTCCTTGAGGACCCAGCCCCCACCGACGCCGCCGCACCACGGTGACCGCCGAACCGCGCGCTGCCGCCGAGCTCCACCCGAGCCGGCGAACCGCAGCGAACCGCGGCCAGGAAGCCGCCGACAGAGCCGCCGTCTTCAGTCAACCGCCTGGGTCTTGGCAGAGAAGAGGAAGCTGGAAGACCACCAGAGCACGCCATCGCCTTGAGCCAGCGCCGATGCCCTCGACACGAAGACGACCCAGAAGATCTGGACCCCGGCCTCCTGCACCACCTCACGAGCTCCAGCCAACGCCGGAGAGAGCATCGGTAGAGCGGGGACGCACCTGCAGCCCACCAGCACCGCCGGAGACGACGCCGAGGAGGGGAAGCCGCAGAGCTCCAAAAGCGCGACGGCGCCGCCCTTCCCGCCACGGCCACGCCGCCCGCAACCCTCGAGCTACACGCCGGAGCGCAGATCTGGGGATTCCCCATCCTCCCGCCGCCGGAGCGGCCGACGGAGGGTGGGAAATCCACCAGATACGCCGGCGGCTTCTGGACGGCGCGGAGTCGCCTCCCCGTCGCCTCTAAGCACTGTAGCGAGAGGATAGGTTCCAGAAATAGTGAGTGGGTTTTTTTTTTTTCGTGAGTGGGTTAATTAGTACGTGCTGGTAGTTTCTAATTAAGAGTACGTAGGCTATATCATTCGCGGACTCCAAATTCAGAGTACATACTACACTTGTTTGTCAAAACGGAGCAGGTGATTATCTTTTACAGTTAACCAAACCAAACTGGACGGATGTAAATGTCCATGAAAAATGACAGCACCGGAACATGTACTCCGTGCGGCACTACAGCCTGAATCCTACAGCAGTCTCGTCAGGTAAATTAGCAGGCCGGATCAGCAGACACATAAAAGGGTTTCCCTACTGAATTCCGACGATCGACTAACCAACCAACCAGTCTTTTCGATCAAATTTGGGTGCCTCCCATGATCATCGATACTGTTACCATGTGCTTGTTAAGACTTTGGACTGGTAATTAATTACATGTCATGTGGCTGTCTGCAGGTACCTGAACCTGCACCACCAGAAGAAGGACTGCAACTTCTGCCTCTTCATGCCACTCTTCGACTTCCTGGGCGGGACCATCCACCCAAAATCCTGGGAGCTCCAGAAGGAGGTCGACCAAGGTAAGAGGCATCGATTCGATCATGGCATCTACAGAACAATCCAAGTTTCTCCCAAGATCAGCACAATAAAACACAATCTGAACTTTGTCGATGATAAAAAAATGATCCAACCGCGTGCAGGGAAGAACGACCGCGTGCCGGACTTCGTGTTCCTGGCGCACGTGGTGGACGTAGTGTCGACGATGCACGTGCCGTTCGCGTTCCGGTCCTGCAGCTCGCTGCCGTGGGCGACGCACCCGGTGCTGCTCCCGCTCTGGCCCATCGCCTTCTGCATCATGGTGCTCCTGGTGATCTGCTCCAAGACCTTCACCGTCAGCTTCTACCACCTGCGGGGCGATCCACCAGACCTGGACCATCCGGGATATCTGACGGTACAGCTTCCAGTATTTCATCCCAGATCGAGCTCGCCATCCTCAGGGCCGACAAGATGGGCGCGTCAAAGTGCTGAGCGTCGCAGCGCTTAACTAGGTGAGCAATGCCGCGATGGAGCGTGGTGTGGTGCACTGCCTAGAAGGGTGGGAGCACCACGACATGGCCGCCATCGACGTAGACATGATCCACGTCGTCTGGAAGGTGGCGCTCAAGCACGGCCGCCTCTCGCTGCCGTGACTGGCCCAAGGCCAAGGGAGCCGCGGCCGGCCGGAATAACACCCTCGGGTTGCTCGTTTGACTACTGGATCGGCGGGTGTGCGTCCGAGTGTTGACACTCGATGGCGTATGGATGCTCACGAGTTAAGCGTACCGCAAAATTGACAGCAATGGTTTGGTCTCCCGTGAAACTAGGTAAAACCTGTGCCTTTCCTAATGGACAATCGAATCGTCGGCCCAGGATTTCAAACGAAGATCATCACAGTTTAAGTTTTTTTTAGCATAACACTGGACTTTATTATTTGATCATTTTTTTTTTGAGAATTTTATTATTGGATCATAACAGGAATGTTTACAAGCGACTTATCCGGTGAAAACCTCCGTTCGGTGCAAACCTGAAAACTACAACCGTGAGCCATCTGATGGTGAATAAACGTCATAGATTCGAGGTGGGATCGTAACCAGCCACTTAAACGACTTTTAGCAGATAACCCCCTGTCTTTATTCTCCCTCAAGAATACTAATCCTTCTTTCCCCGTTCACCAAACCTCAGCACCGTCCGCTCCACCAGGCGATGGCACTCCACCGCAGACGGCGTCCCGGCTGCCGTATGCTCCAGTACGTGATGGTGCTCCACCACGCGACGGCGTCCCGGCTTCCGGCTGTGCTGCCCCCATATGACGGAGATTTGGTCTTGCCCCCACGCGACATCAACTCGGCGGCCGCGCTGCCCCGATGCGACGGCGAGCCGGCGCCCTCGGCGCTGCTCGACGCGACGACGACCAGGCATCTTTACGCGACTTACCTTGGGGCCGCGGCGCTACTACACCTGATGGCGACCCGGCGGCGGCGGCGCTGCCCTGACGGTGACCTGTAACTGACTGGATGTGGAAGCCGTGCTGTACCTGAAGGAGTAGCAGAGAACGTTGCTAATGCACTCCATCTGTAGCAATTGTGCTAGCTTAGATCTTTTGCGGCATGTATGAAACATGGTGGCACTTTGCAACTCTTCTGATTTCTGATGTAATATATGGATGCATGAAATTAAATATTGAATGTGAATATGAATGTGCTAGCTTAGAATATTGGTTGGTTCGGTGCTTGCGAATTGCTCTTTTCCTGATGAGTACATGGCATGTTTGCTGACAGCTTGGAGTACAAACAGAACGACCAAAAGAAGATAACTACCCAGTCTCGCAAAGACATTCTGGAGTAGAACACAGCTTGGAGTACAACACAGAACGATAAAAAGATGCTAAATACCCAGAATCGCCAATACATTCTGTAGTGCAACAAGAGTTTGACAAAACCAAATTTACCAGACTAGACTGTAGTTCAGAGTAACAACTAGACTGCTCTGAGGATCCACAAAAATGCAGGGATACATATATTGGTAATACCCTGGGCCTGATGGGTTCACCGGCCTATTCTTCAGAAGCTGCTGGGATTTAATCAAGAATGACCTGTTAGCTGCGATTCACAAGCTACAGACCTCAAATTGCCAGCACCTCAACAAGCTCAACTCAGCGACAATGATCCTTATCCCAAAGTTCAATGGGGCAAACAAGCCTAAGGATTTCAGACCTATAAGCTTGATTCATAGCTTTGCAAAGATCATCTCCAAGATCCTTGCAACTAGGCTTCAACCCCTGATGCCATCTCTTGTGCTGCCATGCCAAAATGCATTCATCAAAGGACGCAGCATTCATGATAATTTTGTTTATGTGCAAAGCCTAGCCAAGGCCCTGAAGCAAAAGAAGATACCATCTCTGCTGCTGAAACTAGATATCTCGAAGGCTTTCGACACTGTCTCTTGGGAGTTCCTCCTGCAGCTACTACGGCACAGAGGCTTTCCGCAAGATTGCTGCAACCTGCTTTCAATTCTGCTGCACACAAGCTCCACTCAAATCCTAGTAAATGGTGAGCTCTCAGAAAATCTGCATCACCGGCGTGGGCTACGCCAAGGGGACCCTCTCTCTCCTTTGCTCTTCGTGCTAGTGATGGACTGCCTAGCTCGCCTACTCTCTCGTGCTCATGACAGTGGTATCTTGGCCCCGCTTGGCAATCAGCAAATGAGATTCCGCACCTCACTTTATGCTGATGATGTGATGATATTCCTGAAGCCAACTAAAGATGATCTGCTCGCGGCCAACAGTGTCCTTTCTCTGTTTGGTGAAGCTACAGGCTTGCACCCCAATTTCAGCAAAAGCAGTTTGATTCCTATCAGATGTGATGAGCTGGACATCAGTGCACTGCTGCCTATCCTAGGTTCCTTTTGCTTTGCATACCTTGGTTCCTTTTGCTTTGCAATCTGGTAATAGAAATGTAATGGTGTACTTCTGCACATGTGAAGTTATTGGATTAAATGATGAAAATAAGACCTGCTAGCATACCTTAGCTGCTAGTGTTGTCTTGCTTTTCCATGCATTTCGACATACATCTAATGGTACATTATTTTATTCTCTAAAGAGGCACCTCTCACCGAGTACGAGAAGCTTAGGGCTAGAAATATGATGAGAAACAACCACAGATTACAGTCTATGGGCCTCGCAGCATTAGGGTCATTTCTTAGAATGAGAAGTGGAGGTGATGAAGTTAGCGGAGTTACCAACAATGACACTGCAAGCTCAGACTATAACCCTAAAGAAGATGAAGATAATGATGGGGAGGAAGTTGACGACAGTGTAGTGGAGAAGCCTGTTGTTAAGGTGTGGAAATTCTTTCTTGTTTGGGATGTGTGGAAGTACTTTGTTTGCGTGTTTCCTTTTTTTTTAACTTCATGTTTTGCTCACGGTTTTCTTACTTTTGTTCTAATGCTCCTATCCTTGCTGTTTATATGAGGATCTGAAGGCTTCTAGGAGGAAGAAGGCTGCTGTTAAGAAGAGAACCAAGAGGAGGAGGAAGAGCTCAGAGTCATCTACCACAATGCCTCCTGGAAGGGTGATGGCTGATCCTCTAGTCAGTTCAAAGAGATCTTTGGAACCTGTGGAACCTGTCCCACCTAGAGTCACAAGACAAAAAACAAAGCTGACAGCTGCGACCAACCAGCACGAAAGCCCTCTGCAAGTAGATGATGATCTGCAATCCAGAGATGAAGGGAGCACAGTCCACATGGCTGAAGGAAGAACTGTCCGCATGGACCGCAGCCCTGTCACACGGAGTGTTGACATGAATGTTGTCTTCTCTGAAGAACAAGAGCATGTTGTCCTTACGCCTGATCAAGGCAAGTTCATGCTTTCCTTGCTGTCTTTTCTCTTTTACAAGTATTTGCATGTATGCGTGTCTGTTTGGCAGATCCATTCCTGCATTTGTAGTTTCTTATTTATGAGGACAATTTTATTTTCAGACATGTCTATGGTTGTCAAGACAAGAGACAGAAGGTGCGCAGCCTTGGAAAGGCTAACCAAGTCTCTGCATACCAAGGTGGAAATCCAAATCCCTGAAGGGCTGAAGCGTCCATAGAATCCTTTGCAGGCTGTCTTGTTTACTTCAGAGGGTGGATTCCTTGCAAGAAAACATACCCCGGTGCTTCCACACTTCAAAGAATACAAGACAAAACTCTAATGAATGACTTTGTTGGAAAAGTTGCAGTAAGTTGCCTTTTCTTGCCTGAATGTGCTTTCTTATTTCTGTGACACACCTTTATATGATCACTAATCTTTTCCTTGCCTTGTTTATTGCCTTGGTAGGCTAGTTTCCGGATGGACACTGAGGCAGAGGTAGTTCAGGACGCATGCACTGATATGCTGCAGAAGATATCGAAGAATAGACGCCACATTATAAATAAAAAAATTTGACCCCATACCATCTAATCAGGTAAGCATCAAGTCTCCGGTGGCAGATATGAAAGATGGTGAATGGCAGGATCTGGTGAAGATGTGGTCTACCCCAAAACACAAGGTTCGTATGAACCTGTGCCTATTTGCTTCTGTTTGCATGCTCTTGCTCTGAAATCTCATTTACTCTTCTTTCATGATGTACTTGCTGATTTATCCTCCTGTGCTAGACCTTGATTACAGTTTGTTTTTTGTAGAAAACTTGTCTGTCAAACTAGAAGAACCGAAAAAAAGTTGTCTTTCAGCAGAAAACTGGTTCCAGAAGCTACGCTACACACATCTATAGCAAAGTAAGAACAATCATCTTTGTTTGTTAAGCCTAATTAAATTCTGTATGGAGAGCTTACGCTCAGTTTCTTGTTGAATAATATTTCAGAGGGAAGAACGTAAGGGTGAAGAGCTCACTGCAATTGATTTCTTCAAGGTCACTCAACACAGCAAAAGGATGGGTATTCTGAGGCAGCTCAAAAGCCATTGTAAGTAACTTGTACTTCTGCAGTTGTGCTTGTTTGATTCCAGTGTATTGCTTCCACAGTATAATCTTTGTCTGCATGTATATTTAGTGCCTGATGTTTTTCTTTTCCTTGACATATCTTTGCATAACAGCCAATGGACAGTGGCAATCATAGCCATATTGTCTAGATACGAAATTTGATTGGACTTCATGTTTAGTTTTGCTGGATGTTTTTAGTTATCTAGTTCTAGCTATTGATCTGCCCACTTTCTGCCTTCACATTTGCTTGCTCTCGACCAAGCCCTGCAAGTAGGGGATGCGTGGTGGTAGTGCTTGTGATATGAATGCAAGTATATTTGTAGAACTGCTAATTGATTGACTGTTTTCTGAATTGCTAAATTGATTGTTCATGTGTGCAATTGTCCATTTGTTAGGCCGAGATGGAAAGAAGAAAGGATGCTCCAACACCAGAAGGTCAAGAGCCAAAATCTGCTGTTGAGATTGTTGAAGAAATTCTGAAGAAGGAAGTGAAGCAGAGCACTTTCTTGTTCAACATTGGACTTAAATCAAGCTCTACTAGGAACAAGGCAACCACTACTGTTGTAGCTGCACATGTCCAGGACTTGGAAGAGAAGCTAGAGAGGTCTGAAATGCATGCTCAAGTGATGCGAGAAGAGATGGCGACAATGAAGAAAAGGTCGGACGAAGCTGAAGCTGCAGCAGCTGCACGAGACCGAGACTATGACCTGCTGTTCCAGAAGTCAAAAGAACAGGATGAGAAGTTTGCAAACCTTTTGGCTCTGTTGGGAGCTAATGCTACTGGGAGCTAGTTTCACCTGGTGGCTTTTGGGAACTAGCTTGGAGTGTTTGATCCTTTTTTTGGTGGCTTTGGGAACTAGACTTGTTCTAAGTTATGTGAACCTCGTTCTGGTGGCTTTTGGGAACTAGCCTTGTGGCTATCAGCTGAGCTGAGATGTGAACCTGGGATTTTGTCTGAGATGAACCTGTCATTTCTGTGAACATGAACCTGTGATTTAGTCCTGAGATGTATATGATGCGTTATGAGCTGAGCTGAGATGAATCTGATATGTGTGTTGAGATGCTATGTGATTTCCTGTGCTTCAATGAAAATGAATTCGAAACTGAGACTAAAATTGAATTTGAATTTGAATTTGAATTTAAACTTGAATTTGAATTTAAATAAGAAAAACATAATACAGAAAGCGTTAATGGGCCACAAATAACAGCAAAGCCCAAATTTAGATTTCACTAATTGGGCTCTTAAAAGGCCATGGCCCAAACTTAGTTGGACCGAAACAGTAAATTGCAATATATAAATTACCGAAAAAAAGGCTAAGGCCCAAAAAATATGGACTGCAAAAAGGCCCAAATTGTTGGGCTTGGCCCATCTAGCCGCCTAAAACTAACAGGAAAAAAAGTTAAATGGGCTGACGTATTGGGCCTGGCCCATATAGACAGCTGAACCGGACCGGGCTGATTCTAGTCAACGACCATTTCATTTGGTCACAAATTTGCCACGTCAGCTTTGCCACGTTGGATTTAACGTGGCGTGGCCAGATTGCCCGTGACCAAAAAATTGGTCATAAAATTTGTGACCTTTCCTTTTGGTCATAAACGTCTATGACCAATCCAAAAAAAAGGTCATATTGGACAATTTGTGACGCTCATAACATGACCAAGTGTATTTGGTCACAAAAAGGTCATAGATTAAAAATTATGACCATTCAATGACCAATATGGAGGGTCATAGGATAGCATATTTCTTGTAGTGTTAGTCGGTAGGCCAGCCTCTTCTGCTATCGTCTTAGGTAGTTTCTGCGCATGTAAAGAGACAACATAACTATGTAGGCATTACATATATTGTTGGGGATATACCCACTGGGGGTATTACTAACATGGATAAATCCGGCTAGTCCAGGGTGGCCTGCAATGGTGGCGAAGGCTTTGGCTTGCCAGGCAGCCCAAATAGCTGGATACAAGGCGGGCGACTGATGACAAGACGGAGGCCCAAGACTGAAGCCCAAACCGCCTTACGGACCAAGATGGAAGGCGGTGACTTGCCGGATAGGTTTAGGACTCTGTAGTCTTGCCGGACACGTCTGTCCCTTGTAACCCTAGGTCCGGCCGCCTATATAAGCCGGACCAAGGGACGCCTTTAGGGCATACTAGATACGCAATCAACTCATTGTAACCCGATCAAGGCTATTGCCATTATAGTGAGTTATAGCAGCACGTAGGATCTCGCCACCGCTGTGAGATCTGAAGCTGGGTAAACTGCCATGTTCGATCCCGACCTCGACGATGTCCACCCTCTTGCCCTACGTTCACACTCGGCTAGCAGGACCCCGTCTCCTATCAAAGATGCCGATACGAAAACAGTTGGTGCCCACCGTGGGGCATAAGGCGTCAGGCGTCACGTTCCAGGCGGGAATACTTGGCGGCATCAGCGACACCATCGCCATCGGCCGCGCTTCGCGATTCGGCAACATCGGCTACGTTCAAGATGACGGAAGCTACGTCCCGGCAAGGGACGGGCTCATCGCTTACACCTTGGTGCCAATAGGCGACATCGAGCTCTTCATCGGCTTCACTCCCGAGGCCATGGGTTTCCCGAAAAACATACCGTTTTTGGGCCCACCCGCCACCCGGAACAACATTGTTCGACAGACGGAACTGAGTCCGCCTTCTCCGAGGAGTCGGCAGATTCTGATCTGCAGTTTATCGGCATGACAGGACTGGGATCCGACTCCCAGCCTGATCGCAATGATCCCGAGTCGATCCTCCCTGCGTTGCAGGACGAGGCAATGTCGGATGCCGGATCCAGATCTATAGTTCACGTCAACGTAGATTCTGACTCCGAAGAAGACTCTGCAAGAGGATGTTACCAAAATAGATCCGGCTAAGGCAGCCGCAGCAGATGCCGCCAAAGCCGGAGGTGCGGCAGCCGAGCCACTGATAGAAGAGCCCCCGCCGGCTCCGAGGAAAAAGAGGATTCTGGAGAAGGGCGAGCCCAGCAAGACAGGCAACATGGCGGCCCTGGCAGAAGTCCTTCACACGCTGGTAAACGATAATACCAATCCAGCTGATTTGGAGAAACTCCGCAACACTTTGTTGGAGCAAACAGAATACCTCAAAGGCAAGCAAGCTGAGGTTGAGGGACTGATTGAAGAAGCCAAGGAAGAAAACGCCAAGATAACCGCCAAGTTAACCTCTAAGCGCGATCTGTTCAATGCAAAACCGGTTGCCAAACCGGCAGGACGTGCAACGGGCAAGGAAGGCCGCCACCCGCCTAGCGACGACTTCAAGTTCCCAGCACAAAGACTTGGTTTTGAGTGGGCTTCAGCACCACAGCGTAAGGACAAAAACGGGGTTGTCATCCTTTGCACCCCTGTCCTCAACACTGCGGCAGCCTTGGACATCCTCAACAACGACGACTACGACAAGGACGAGAAGATCTACTACGCCTCGATCCTTGCTCACAAAGCTTTAGAGCAGCAGGCCCGTGCTGATTCTCGTGCCGATATGGCGGATGCAAGGGAGGAAAGCTGGAATCCAAATCCAACGCTTGCAAGGCGGCAACCGGCGGTCATCCTGAGGATCCATCCGGCTCCAGTAGCCATGGGAAGGGAAAGGACCAGGGCAAGGATAAGGACCCGCGTAAGTCACCACCTCCCAAAAGGCACCGTGACGAAGCATCTCGAGCCGGCAACAGGCGGGAAGCCTCGCCTCCTCCACCGCCTAAACGGGATGAAGGCGGAAGCCGGGGAAGCAAGCAGCCGCCAAGGAGTGGCGGAAACCGCGGCAATGCCCCGCCGCCAAGAAGAAGCAGGGACCGCACACCGTCTCCACCGCCAGTGCCCAGGCACGAAGGCGGCAGCCGGGGACAAAACAACGAGCCTTGGCATAGCCGGGCAGCGCAGGACGAGCCTCATGTTGATAGATCTAGCAGGAAGCTCGCTCCAGATGACGCGCGTCACCGCCTCAATGACATCAAAGCAGGAAGGGAGGACGCCTACCTCGGCCCTGTGTGCTTTGGCTCAGCCATCCGCAACGTTCAGATACCTCGAGACATGACATCTCTGTCAAAAACTCATCAAAGGTACAACGGCGCGGACAAGCCAAACTCATGGCTGTCAGACTACGCGCTGTCCGTCGAGATTGCTGGGGGCAATGGCCTTGTCGCCACATGCTTCCTTCCCCTCATGCTCGAGGGGACAGCCCGAAGCTGGATCGAAAACTTGCCGGAGAAGTCAATTCATAGCTGGCTCGACATGGAAAAGGTGTTCACCCAACACTTCCAGGGCACATACAAGCGACCGGACACATATACAGAATTGGTCGCTGTGTGCAGAAGTCGGATGAAACTGCAACAAGCTTCTTGGCAAGATGGATCCAAACAAAGGCAAGCTGCGAAAACGTGGACGACAATCAAGCAATCCATGCTTTCACCACTGGCCTCTTGAAAGGCTCAAGTCTCAGACACAAGCTAGTACGCATGCAAGTCAAAGACCTCGGAGCCATGCTGGAAATAGCATCCATGTACGCACAGGTAGATGACGACACATGCGATGCTGAAGGCGCTCATGACATGGCGCCAGGCAGGCGAGCAAGTCACAAACGCAAGGCGCCCAGGACGATAAAGTCGGCCCATCAAACGAGGTCGCCGCGCCTTTGAAGGCAAAGGCAGAAACCTTAAGTGGAAAGGAAAGGGTAAGGAAGGCGGCTCTAGCAAGCAACGCCTGACTTACGAACAGGCAAAAGCCTTACCTGCCCAATCCATGCATCACTAGGAAAGGTTAACCATACACTAGGGGAATGCCGGTTATGGATGATGCCAAGAAGGACCCCGAGGTTGGCTGGAAGCCGAAAAAGAGCAAGAAAGCTGAGAAAACAAAGAAGGAAGACGATGATGAGGTAGTCTCCATGTCGGAGGATGAGGATCCTAAGCCGCCACGCAAGGAGAAAAAGTATCCCAAAGTTCATGGCCAACTGGTCTGCTTTTTGGGCACTCCTTCGGCAAAGGAAGAGAAGGCGGAGCTGCGCGAGCTCAATGCTACAGTGCCTGACGTTCCTCAGTACTTAGACTAGTCCGAAAAGGCAATCACATGGGACAGGAACGACCACCCGGACCGTGTGCTGTACCCCGGCAAGTATGCCCTCGTCGTCGACCCAATTGTCGACAACTTCAGGTTAACCAAGGTGTTGATGGATGGTGGCAGCAGCCTCAACATCATGTATGAGGATACCCTGAAGCGCATGAACTTGACGGAAAGCCAGCTTGATTACAGCAAAGTCAAGTTTCATGGCATTGTTCCGGGAAGGCAAGCCAAGTCAATGGGAAGCATCAAGCTTGAGGTTACTTTTGGTCCTGAGTCAAACTACCATTCGGAGTATCTCAGGTTTGAAGTAGTCCCCTTCAAAGTGCTTACCATGCCATCTTTGGATGGCCGGCTTTTGCCAAGTTCATGGCTCGACCGTGTTACATCTACAGCAAGTTGAAGATGCCTGGACCCAACGGTACCATCACCGTCAATGGCAACTTCAAGAAAGCAAAGGAGTGCGAATGTGGCAATGCGCCTTCGCCGAGGCTCCTCCACGCAGAGGAGTTGGCCATGATGAAGAAAGAAGCTGATACGTCCCAGTTGCCGAAAAACGTGAAGACAACCGAGCCCAAGAAGACTTTCAAGGCCTCCGAGGAAACAAAAAGGCGGATCTGGTGCCAGGTGACAACTCCAAGCAAGTCACCATCGGATCCGGCTTAGACGACAAATAGGAAAGCGCGCTCGTCGAGTTCCTCCGTGAGAATCGGGACATCTTTGCATGGTCGTCAGCCGACATGCCGGGTGTACCAAGGGAACTTGCCGCGCACTCTATTAATGTCTACAAAGGAGCCAAGCCAGTAAAGCAAGGAATAAGACGCTACGGTGAAGAGAAGAGGAAGGCAATAGGGAAGGAGATCATCAAGTTGCAAGAAGCTAAGTTCATTAGGGAGGTAGTACACACTGATTGGTTGGCAAATCCTGTACTGGTTCCAAAACCCAATAAGGAAATGAGAATGTGCATTGATTATACCGGTTTGAACAGGTGTCCTAAGGACCACTTTGCGTTACCACGTATAGATCAGGTCATAGACTCCACAGCCGGCTCCGAGCTGCTGTGCTTTTTGGATGCGTACTCCGGGTACCACCAAATTAAAATGCGAGAATCCGACCAACTCAAAACGTCGTTTACTACACCCTACGGACCTTCTGCTACATCACGATGCCTTTCGGCCTAAAAAATGCCGACGCAACGTATCAGCGATGCATGCAAAGATGCCTTCACGAACAAATTGGCCGCAATGTTCACGTCTATGTAGACGACATTGCCGTCATGTCTAAAAAGAAGGCGATTTGCTAGATGACTTACAGAAACCTTTGATAGCCTCCGGGTATATAAGATGAAACTCAACCCGAAAAAATGCGTTTTGGGGTTCCTGCCGGCAAGCTGCTCGGCTTTATCGTTTCCGAACGAGGAATAGAGGTCAACCCAGAAAAAATCAAGGCAATCCTCAACATATCCAGGCCCAAGGACCTGAAGGACGTGCAGAGACTTGCCGGTTCGGCTGCTGCCGTCAGTCGTTTCATTAGCCGCCTTGGAGAAAAGGCAATGCCTCTCTACCGGCTTCTGAAGAAATCCGACAAGTTTGAGTGGACAGACGAAGCAGATGCCGCCTTGACACAACTCAATGAAGCATTAACGTCTGCCCCAATCTTAGCAGCTCCTCGAACGCAGGAACCAATGCTGCTTTACATCGCGGCAACCAACTTAGTTGTCAGCGTTGTCCTGGTAGTGGAACGCAAGACGGAAAAATCTAGGTCCCGGAACAGCGTCCGGTTTACTTCATTAGTGAAGTATTCTCCGTATCGAAGCAGCGTTATCCGCATTACCAGAAGCTGGTTTATGGTGTTTTCTACGCCGCCAGAAAGTTACGACGCTACTTCCAGGAACACTCAATCACAGTGGTGAGCAAGGCACCTCTGGGGATATAATAAACAATACGGATGCTACAGGCCGAGTTGCCAAGTGGGGCATTGAACTCGCCGCCTTCGACATCACGTACAAGCCCAGAAATGCCATTAAGTCTCAAGCTTTGGCAGATTTCATTGCAGCTTGGACAGAAGCTATGGACGAAGTACCTCTCCCTGAAGAAGCATATTGGATCATGCACTTTGACGGATCAAAAATGCTTCAGGGCTCGGGGCTGGCATTGTGTTAAGAAACCCGCAAGGAGACAAGCTTAGCTATGTGCTACAAATTCACTTCAAAGCAACGAATAATTTGCAGAATACGAAGCACTCCTTCACGGCTTACACATCGCCAAAGAACTAGGCGTCCAGCGCGTCCTCTGTTATGGAGATTCAGACTTGGTGGCACAGCAGACACGTGGAACCTGGGACGCAAAAAGTAAGACAATGGCGGCATACCGTGCTACCGTTGATGAATTCGCTAAATGCTTCCTAGGCTACGAGGTCCGCCATATCCCACGAGCCCAAAATGAGGCGGCAGACACACTTGCCAGATTGGGGTCTGAACGCAAAAAAGTACCAAAAGATGTTTTCCTAGAGCACTTACACAAGCCGTCAATAAAAGGGGCAGATCTCCTTGACCCAGAGTCAGCGGAACCAGTAGAGCGGCTAGCTATGCCGTCTACCTGGTGAAGCCGGATTGGACGACACCATATTTGGACTTCCTGACAAATCAGGAGTTGCCAGACGATGAGGTTTTGAAAAGGCAAATCATAAGAAGAGCCAAGGCATTCACAATAATCAATGGCGAACTGTACAAATGTAGCACCACTGGTGTTTATCAGCGTTGCATTTCGCCAGAAGAGGGCAAAGACTTGCTGGACGAGATACATGCTAGAGTTTGTGGGCATCATGCTTCTCCCGCTCCCTTGTGTCCAAAGCTTTCCGGCAAGGTTTTTACTGGTTGACATCCAAGGCTGACGCAGAGAAAATAGTCAAAACATGCAGAGGCTGCCAACTATATGCCAGACAACCACACATGCCGGCTCAGGAGCTCAAAACAATACCCATCACATGGCCTTTCGCAGTCTGGGCTTGGACATGGTTGGTCCATTTAAGACGGCACCTGGTGGCTACACACATTTGCTTGTGGCTGTAGACAAGTTCACCAAATGGGTTGAAACTAAGCCTATCAAAAAGCTAGACGGTGCCACAGCCGCAAATTTTCTCTGGGGAATAATCTCTCGGTTCGGGGTGCCTCACAGCATCATCACTTATAACGACACTAACTTTCGCAAGGCGAAGTTGAGGAGTACTGCTATAAGCACGGCATCCGCCTAGATCTTGCCTCAGTGGCACACCCGCAGGTAAATGGACAAGTAGAGCGCGCAAATGATTTAGTCCTGCAGGGTATCAAACCTCGTCTCGAAGTACCATTGCACAGGGCAGCTGGGGCTTGGGTGGATGAGTTACAGTCTGTCCTTTGGAGTTTGCGAACGTCCCAAACAGATCAACCAAGTTCACTCCTTTCTTCTTAGTCTATGGCGCAGAAGCAGTGTTGCCGTCCGACATGATGTACGATTCTCCCAGAGTTCAAGCCTACGTCCAGGAAGACGCAGAAGATGCAAGACAGGATGGCCTTGACCTACTTGACGAAGAACGCGATGTTGCCCTCGCACGATCCGCCATCTATCAACAAGGATTGCGGCGCTATCACAGTCGAAGGGTGCGCCAGCGCAGCTTTAGAGTAGGTGACCTGGTTCTCGCCTAATCCAAGACAGGAAAGGCTTGCATAAGTTATCCCCGCCATGGGAAGGACCTTTTGTGGTCAGTAAGGTGTTGCTCAATGGATCCTATTACTTGGTGGACGCACGAGACGGCTACAAGATGAAACGAGGTCGCAAGCGCAAGAGGAAGGTCGACGACAAGTATGACGAAACCAAGCGGCCTTGGAACATTGAGCAGCTACGTCCTTTTTACACTTAGCAATTTTTAAATTGTAATAAGTACTATATGATTATGAAATAAAAGTCTGTGGTTTGCTCATTCAGTTTTGGGACCATGCCATCTTTTCTTTTCTCGCAATCATATATCTGTTGTCATAAAAGTTACCGAAAATTTTTGCTACGTGCTAAGGTTCCAACTTCTTTGACATTTGCCGTCTGCCGGCTAAAAAAGCAAACAACCTTTGCACCGCCTAGTATGTTATCTGACTGTTTGTGTGTGGGTCGCCTAGTAGTATGTCGTTGGCACCAACATGCCGGCTTTGGTCTCTGAGTCTAAACTAATTGGTATTGCACCTGGTTGGCTCAGCTGAACTAACTGTGCTGAGGTTCCGCTAACATATGAAATAGCTAAACACACAAACGAGATGCACATTAAGGCGGGCCATTTAAATAAGCCTACCGCCAAGTGTAGCATAAAAGTTGGCCCAACATATTTACATGCCAAAATAAAACAAGTTTTTTCGCGTTACAAATTAACGCATCTACTTATGGCTACTGTTGCAGAGGAAAGCGCCTAAGGAGTCGCCGCCTTGGGAGAGCCCGCGTGGAGGTCTTGGGGGCTGACGCCGACATCCTTGGGGCTGGCTCCGCCATCCTGGGGGCTGCCTTCGTCAGCCACGTTTTCGCCTTCTCCGGCCGCTTCGGGATCCGCCAAAGTGGGATCGGCTACTGCAACATGAGGATCCGGGTGTTCTTTGTAGAACTTACGGATGTCCACCATGTTGGCAACTCGGGTTGCGTAGCCCCGAACAGCCCGCAGCACATCTTGCATCACGATGGCTTGGTTGTTCTCGTCTTTGGTCGGGAAGTACTCGGTGACTTGATGAATATCAACCTCCGGGTACCACGCCGACGTCAACGCCAATGCCAACTTGGCTCCGCCTCGTGCAGCTGATCGTAGCAAATCTGGCAAGGCGTCGAAGTTGACGGGATCGCTGTTGTCGCCAGGGAAGAACTTGGCGGCAAACGTTTTGCCCGCGCCGACAATCTGGTTGACTGTTTCGCCAACCATCAAGATACGGGCAAGGCGGGGCGTTGTATCCACGTCATCGCCTAAGCTGGTCGGCACTGCATAATGCAACCAATAGTTACACATTGCGGTTTGTGACTCAAGAATTCATGATAACAGGTAGATGAAGGAAAAAAGTCTTACCCAGGACATGCTCATGGATGGCGTTGACCTCATCCAGGCGGCCGGCAAGCGTCTCTTGGGCTAGCTGAACCGCCTTAGAAAGTTGCTCCTGCTGCTCCTTGGCATTCTTGTTCACTTGGGCAAGGTTGTTGCCTAAGGATTTCAGTTGCCCGGACAACTTGCTCACCTCGCCGGCATGGGCCAGATCCCGCTTCTCCAGCTCCTGGGCATGGTCCGCCTTCAGCTTCGCCACCAATTCGGCAAGATCTGCAGCTTCGTTCATCAAAGCTTGCATGTCAGTGGAGTTCTTGAGAACATCTTGCGCAGTGTTTAGCAATTCTACAGATCATGAGGAAGGCCGACTACAGAACTTGTCGGAAGGAAAAAGTTCAAACTAGACAGACGAAAAGAAGGCAAAGAAAGTTTGTCACCTTCATCCTTTTTGCGAGCCTCTTTTAAGCTCGCAATCTGGGCGTTCTTCAGCTCGATGTCTTGCCGTAGTTGGCGGCACTCCGTGGTCTTCCTGCCCTGGGCTTGAAAAAGCTCTGCGTTGGACGCGAGAGCCGCCTACAACAGAAACACAACAATTGAGGCCCAGTCAAAAGACCACTTCGCCGGCTAAAAATAACTTTTTTAGCCGCCAAAGTGCTCGGAGGCTGCGACTAGGCATTACCTCAAGTTCATTCTGAAGCAAGTCGCAGAGCTGCTCCATGTGCGACTGCCAGTACTTGGTGCCCTCGCGCATGGTCTTCAATGTTTCGCGGGGATCTTTCGCTCCCGCGGCAAAGTTGGGCCCAGACTTGGAGGAGGAGGCGCCAAGGCTCTCCCCCATCTCGTCTCCCGCCTCCTGCTTCATAGCAATAAATCGAGCGGCATCATTAGCCGAAGCTTCAGCCGTCTTGGAAGTAGTAGGGCCGGGAACAGATTTCTTGCCTGCCATCTTCTCCGCAGCCGCCTCTGCGGTACCAGTCGACGGCATGTCTTTCGCCGTGTACGTTCCCGGGCAAACAACTACGGGAACGCCGACGCCAGGCATTGCTGGTGCGACGGCTGGAGAAGACCTTGGCGGCTTGCCCCTCCCGGCAGCAACCTTCAGGTTGGCGCGAAGCTTAGGCATGGCAGGCTTGGCCCTGTAAACAGAAAAATACAAGCTTGTCAGCAAAACACATTGTATCAAATAACAAAGTCAGGAAAAGCAAAAGCTTGCCTACCGCTTAAGAGGGACATTCTCCCCCAAGGTCTCATCCTCTGCCTTAGCAGAGGTGGCTGCTTTCTTCCTCTTCTCCAAATCCTTGGTGGAGCCGCCTACCTTGCGCTTCTTCGACTTGCTGGCACCGGTGTCATACCAGTTGGGAGCCAAGTCGGCATCCTACAAGGTTTGCAGCTGAAGAGGAAAAGACAAACATCAATCCAGCATCCAGTGGACAAAAAAGTTAATTATAAGGTAGTTCTAACTTACCACTGGGGCTCGGCCGCCTTCACAAAGAGAGGCTTGATAAGCTCTCTAAGCCGGTACAGCAGCACATCTTGATCAAGGGTGTTGTTGTCGGCGTCGTCCGCCTTGTACTCGCACATCTTCAGTGGGCGATGGCGGAGCGGCATTATCTTCCTCGACAACCAGCAGATGACGGTGTCTACTCCGTCAAGTAGTGGAGCCTCCATCATCTTGGTCAAAAACTCAATCCGCCTAACAGCAAGGCGGAGGTCATTCGACAAACTGCCGAGTGTCACCTTTGCCGTCCAGCAGGCCTTGTGGGTTGGCGGACCATTGACAAATACAGGCATCCCTTGTGTCGTGCCGGGTGTCGGGATGTCCTTGCAGTAAAAGAACGTGCTGGTCCAATTTTTCACCGACTCAATGTAGGGAATCTTTGGATACCAGTCAGGTTGGCGGCAGTTGAAAGTCACACTGCCAGAAGTTGCCAGCTGGCCGCCTGCTATGGTTTGCCGGTGGTACAGGAAGCAGTATTGAATCAATTCTACGGAGGCGGCTATGCCTAAGTAGCCTTCGCATAGCGCTTGGAAGCCGGCTAGTACAAGGATACTATTCGGCTCTATGTTGTGAGGCTGCGGCCCGTAGAAGCTAAGCACCGCCAAAAAGAAGGCGGAAAGCGGCAAAGACATACCGCGAAGGCTGTGCGACACCAAGATGACTCACTCGCCGACTTGGGGGTCGGGGACTGCTTCGTCGCCTGGTACCCGCCAGGCGCAGTCCGCCTTAGGCGGTATGAATCCGCCATCCTGCAGGTATGCTGACGTCATGCATGACGGCAGCCAATACCTAGAGCCATCAGGTTGGCGGCAGTTGAAAGTCACACTGCCGCAAGTTGCCAGCTGGCGGCCTGCTATGGCTTGCCGGCGACACAGGAAGCAGTATTGAAACAATTCTACGGAGGCGGCTATGCCTAAGTAGCCTTCGCATAGCGCTTGGAAGCCGGCTAGTACTAGGATACTATTCGACGCTATGTTGTGAGACTGCAGCCCGTAGAAGCTAAGCACCACCAAAAAGAAGGTGGAAAGCGGCAAAGACATACCGCGAAGGCTGTGCGACGCCAAGATGACTCGCTCGCCGTCTTGGGGGTCGGGGACTGCTTCGTCGCCTGGTACCCGCCAGGCGCAGTCCGCCTTAGGCGGTATGAATCCGCCATCCTCCAGCTCCTGCAGGTATGCTGACGTCATGCATGACGGCAGCCAATACCTAGAGCCCAGGTCCGCCGCCTCCTCTTCTTCCTCGGTAACATCGCCGGTGGCAGCCTCTGGCTCCGCCGTGGTCTCGGCGTCGGTCGTCGTCATGGACGGAAGAGGAAACGTGGGCGTGGCCGCCGCTGGTCCCGCCGGAGATGGAGAAGAAGACACCCCGCCCGTGGTCACGGCGGGGAAATAAGAAGTCGCTGGCGCGGTGTTCGCGGGAGCCGCCGCCGCCGGTGCAGATCCAGATCCAGCTGCAGCCATCGCCGCTGCAGCCGCCGCCGCCGTTGCCTGCTCGTTCTGGCTTGCCATTTGGCACGGAGCGCCGCTCAGGTGTGCTCGCCGGAGTTGGGTGCAAGGTGGAAGAGAGCTCGAGAGGGAGGAAGCGACAGCGGTAAATGCGAATGGGGAGGAGAAATTCGTCTCGGTGGCGTTCGAGGGGTATTTATCCCCCCGCCCCAAGATTCGTGCATGTAACTGGCGGAGGCACGATCACCGCCACGTGCCCACGATCTACACGTCGTGGCAGCGGCGTTACTGCCATCGCCTCAATTTCCGCGCGAAGTAGGATAATAATCATGACGCACGCCCGAGTTCAAACTGTCGTGGACTCCGTGATGTCATCCGTCAACATTTGATGGGCCAGTCAAACTGACAAGACCTTGCCTGGAAGATTCCTGACAGCAGTCAGGCCGTCTTTCCCATGTTGGCGGCAATGAATCCGGCAACTTTTAGTCGGACTGCCGCCTGATTCAACTTCGGAATGATTCAAGCTCTTCAACCGCCTACTACAGGAACAAGGCGGATATCGCAGATGAAAGAAGACGGCGCCTGGAGAACTTCAACCTTTCTGGGGGCTAATGTTGGGGATATACCCACTGGGGGTATTACTAAATCCGGCTAGTCCAGGGTGGCCTGCAATGGTGGCGAAGGCTTTGGCCTGCCAGGCGGCCCAGATAGCTGGATACAAGGCGGACGACGGATGACAAGACGGAGGCCCAAGACTGAAGCCCAAACAGCCTTACGGACCAAGATGGAAGGCGGTGACTTGCCGGATAGGTTTAGGACTCTGTAGTCTTGCCGGACACGTCTGTCCCTTGTAACCCTAGGTCCGGCCGCCTATATAAGCCGGACCAAGGGACGCCTTTAGGGCATACTAGATACGCAATCAACTCATTGTAACCCGATCAAGGCTATTGCCATTATAGTGAATTATAGCAGCATGTAGGATCTCGCCACCGATGTGAGATCCGAAGCTGGGTAAACAGCCTTGTTCGATCTCGACCTCGACGACGTCCACCTTCTTGCCCTACGTTCACCCTCGGCTAGCATGACCCCGTCTCCTATCAAAGATGCCGATACGACGACATATATAACTATATTTTGAAGAGGTACATAGGCATGATAGTGTTCGTTACCATATCTTGTTGGTTCAGATTTGTGCTCGTCAAACGTGTGACAAAAGGAACCCCAACATAGTTAGCTCTTTGGGGGTAAAACAGGAACGAGGCGGTACTTCTCATGGTTCTTGAGATGGACTCTTTGGGAAACTATGTAACTATCCTCTTCTTTACTCTCTAAATCCTCATCAGAATCACTGTCAGAAGAATTGTCGTCACCGTCATCTGTGTTTTTGCCAAAATCCATAATGAGAACAGAGATCTTGGGATTATGTCTGGTTATGGTAAAAACTAGCATGTCTCCTACTCTGATATTGTTCAGCTTGATCAACTGTTCCCATCCTTTGCCATACAAGCGAGTCTTGCTGTGTTTGTTTTTCACATGAATTTTGTATGTGGCCCCAAGAGAACGAAAAACAAACTTTTGCGTACTAACTCGAACTCTTGCCTGGCATAGCATGGTACAATCTGTGCAGCAGCCGCAACAGCAACACATAAATTAGGTATATTATGATATGAACACAAATACACTTCAAGTATTTTATTTGAACATGACTTTCTTTCTTACCATGGACTTACGGTGGTACTCTTGCAGATAAACACTGAAGGATCCAGTGTAGTTCACGCCTGCGCAATCATTTTTGCATACTTGGCATGCCATATATATATATATATATATATATATATATATATATATATATATATATATCCTGCTAATTAATTAGTTATAATAACCAGGAATCACAACATGTGCGCATACAAATTCTAAAACGCATATTCAAACAACATGGTAGATATTCGAACAACAAATTCACACTAGATTAATTAGCTAGAACAAACTGATGTTTAGCCCGAGCGGCCGGATTTTACATTGCAGATAAATAAAACTAAACATAATCCAGCAGAGACAGATCCTTTGGCGGTTGCTCGTCATAGTTCATGAAGTAAGCTTCAATCCAGATCGTTCATAGAGGCAGCGCCGCCCATCTCCACAGCTTTCTCGGCTTGAAGCAGTGCCGTCTCAGCTCGAGCGGCCACGCCATCATCCTGAGCGGCCGCGAGATCAGCCCGACCGCCGCGGTATCAGCCCGAGCAGAGGCGACATCAGCCCGAGCTGCGAGGATATCAGTCCGAGCGGACGAGATATCAAGTCGAGCGGCCGAGAGATCAGCCCGAGCGGCCACGATATCAGCCCGAACCACCACGACATCAGCAGCCCGAGCGCATTCAGCAGACCGAGCGGCCACGGCATCAAACCGAGCGGCCGCGGCATCAGCAGCCCGAGCGCATTCAACAGCCCGAGCGGCCGCGGCATCAAACCGAGCGTCCGCGGCATCAGCAGCTTGAGCGGCCGCGGCATCAACCCGAGTGTCCGCGGCATCAGCATCCCGAGCGGCCGCGACAACTCTTCCTCCGCTGCGTCCACGTCTGGCGCGCATGCCGACCATCGATCTGAAGGAACGGGGAAGATCTAAGCTACTAGCGGAGGCGGCTCGGAGAAGATCTAAGCTACCAAAGCGGCGGATCGATAAGATCTAAGCTACCACCAGAGCGGCGGATAAGATCTAAGCTACCAGACGAAGAACGTACCTGAGCTGGGGATGGAGAGCGACGATGAACGGCAGCCGGCGGAGCAGAGGGGCAGCGACGAGGAACGGTGAGGGGGGCGGGGAAATGGGAAATGGGGCGGCGGCGAGAGGGTCATGGTCGAGATAGGGTTTGAGTTGCGACTTGTGTGGCGGCAGTGGGGAAATATCCCCCGCCCCCCTGTTTTGATTTTGAGCCCAATTTTTTTTGGCTTTGCCGCCAATATTCGCCCTTCGGACCGTACGTACATGTTCGGTCACTCCGGATTTTGCTCTGATCATAAAAAATCAAATAAATAAGGAAAAATGTTATAAATTTAAAATAAGGTGTACGTATCCTTTGTACTATTCAATTAAGTAGATCCACAATAATTTGAGCATCTAATGAAGAGATTATACAATGTAGTGTACAAACTTTGAAGTTTACACTCAAAGGTGTGATGAACCGGCAGTGACGTTGTACTCCCTCCGTTCGGAAAAGGATGTCTTGGATATATCTAGATTTGGATGTATGTGTACACTAAAACATGTCCACATACATCCAAATTTTGATATATTTAAGACATCCTTTTTCGAACGGAGGGAGTACTAATTATAATACAACTTCAGTGCATTTTTTTTGGGAATTGCGTAATATACTTACCACAACCTGTTGGTACCATATGATAAAACACATAGCAAGTTTAATGATTATATGACATTTTTTATATATTATATATATTAAACATCGTGTTAGTGAAAACTCGGAGTGTGTTCGGACCCTCCGGATATTGGTATATCAAAATATGAGCTAGCTAGCTACACATATTTTATGATTATGTATGCTACAACGCATATATTATATCATTTACTAACAATATGGAAATTCTCATACATAAGTAGGTAAAAAATGACACAATGCATTTATACTTTAAAAATATGCGTACATATGTAAAATGGAAAAAATAAATTGTTGGTTCCGGTGCAACACTTCAATGATGTGACAACTCATTATTATCGATTATCGATACTGGACCAGAGAACCAACAAGTTTTCAATTATATATGCAATACCGTATAAATTGCGAGCATGGAGACTCGAACTTGGGTGGGCAAGGAAGGCATCAACATCCCCTTGCCACTAGGCTAAGCCTATGTTTGCCACAAAACTGTCACCGTTAAACATAAGAAGAATATACATCCTGTGTCTCAATTAAAAACAAAAAATGCATATATATATATATGAAAAAAAAAACATTGTACTGGATTTAAGACAGAAAAATTGGTTCCGATGCAACAGTTCAATGGATGCGACAACCCAAATTGCGTGCGTGGGGACTCGAACTTGGGTGGGCAAGGAAGACATCAACCCCCCTTGCCACTAGGCTAAGCCTGTGTTTGCGACAAAACTCCCACCGTTAAACATAATAAAGTAAGAAAAATTCGGACCCTACGGACTTAATTAACAGCTATAGCTAGCTATTGCATCCCCTTATACCCCCACGTCAGCGCAGTGAAACCTTCTCTACTTCATTCGAGTCTCTGTTAAACATAATCTCTAACTATATAAAAGACCGTCCCTTTAGCGCTCTCTCCGCGATCGGCCACTGTTTCTGCAACAGTAAGTACTGTTGCAGGAACAGTACAATGATCCCCGCCGTCGGCCGGCGATCCGACGGCCCACAGAACACGTTCGTGACGGCTTTGCAAAAACGCCCTTAACAAATCCATAAATAAAACCCGCAGTCCACAGTTCCACGAGTAGAAGGACCTACAAGCAATTACGACAAACTCGGAGGCCTTTTCTGCAAAAACGTCCAGAGCACCCCCTCCCTTTCTCTTCTCCGCGCGACGCCGGGATCGCCGCGCCGGCGCCGACGCGCCTCGCCGCCGCTCCGGTGCTCCTCCCTCAGATCGACGGACACGGAGGTCCCCGCCGTCCGCTCCTCCGCCTCCTCGACGAGTTTCACGTCCCGGAACGCCGCGGCGTCGCCGGAATCAACGCCGGCGTGCCCGCCGTCCGCCGCCGCGTCCGCAGGCCGCAGCCGCCGCTCCGGCGACCTACAGGCGGCGGCGCCGCCACTCCCGGGTTGCCCGCGTCGAGGCGCGTCCAGTGCAGCCGCCCGCGCGTCCTGCCTCGCCGTGGTTCGCCGCCGGCGTCCGCGCCACCGCCGCGCGGCAGCTCCGCCCGTGGGTGACGTCGTACTGACGCCACCACGGGCCTGGGCTGGGCAGTGGGCCGTGTGCTGGGCCGGCCTGCTCCTGGGCGCCTGCCTCGGCCCTCTAATTTTTTTTCCCATTCTGTTTCTTATTTTCTAAAACTTTTCAAACTTTTGAAATACAGATCCAAATCAATTCAAACCAATTTCCAAGTATTTGTAAAATCAAAGTAGTCATTCCGAATGCTTTAGGACCTTTTCCCAACTTATTTAAAATCTCAAATTCCAAATAAATATAATTGACCCGAAAACAAAATTTCAATAATTTCTAAAAAATTGTGAACATCAAAATAGTCATTTCATATATACCTTCAAAAAAATTCAGAACTTTCAAAACTTTTTAAATACAACTCTGAAAAAAAAAATATATCAAACCAATTTGTACTAACATGTAAAAAAACACAACAACCATTTTACATTATTTGGGACCTTTTCTAAATTATTACACGTATTGCAAATTTGAAATAACACTCAATTCCAACTTCACAAAAATTGCAAGAAAAACAAAATCATTTGCAGCAATCATTTTAAATCAAAAGCAGAAAATGGAAACGTTTCCACAAATGATCATCCAAAAAAAATATTAGAAAACATCAAAATGACTAGAATTAAAAAAAAAGGGCAACAAAAGAAAGAGTTTGAAGTCTTTGTATTGCCAAAATATTTGGACAAATTTGTAGGACACACACAAACATGATAGAGCATTTTAAACCCCCCAACAATTTACAAATTTGAACAGTTTTCAATTGGACGTTCTCAAAAACAAATTGCAGCCATATTGAAACATTGTAATACAAATTTCAGATTTCAGTACATTAGACTTTTAAAAGTGTTTCACATCTAATCATCTTACAAACATGACAATAACCCAAATCTTACTAACTTTCCGATTTGAACAAATTTTCAAACCTAAACATTTCTAAAACATAAAACCAACTATTTCTGACATAAAAACAAACATGTTTCAAAAATTCAAATTTCTCAGCGTTTGCCAACATTTTATGAAAACAAATAACCAATTTAGAGCATTTCAATCCAAATTTCCAAATAACGCCCTAAAAAAATACTCTTTCAAATCCGATTATTTTATGAACGTGACATGATTTCACACCTTAGTACGTTTCCACTTCAAACAATTTTTGAAAACCAAACGGTTTTTAAACGTAAATTTTCCCAACTACAACAATTTCCAACTTTAAGCAAATTTCAAAGTCCGACCATTTTTAAAACAAAACCTTTTTAAATTTCGATTATTTGCAAACTTAAACAGTTTCAGTATGACGCCATTTTGAAATACGGAATTACAAACACGAACCATTGTGCATAAATCAAAAATAGATGTAACCATTGTGCACAACTCAAAAATAGATGTACTTACAAATTCAAAACAAAAAAAACAAACCTTCCATACGACCTAACAACTGCCCACATTGTATTTTCAAATAGTATTACCCACTGTCAATTAAAATAAAAAAAAATAGCGCGATGATTTCCCTCTGACAAATATTTAACCGCATAAACAAACCTTCCACATGACCTAACAAATGCCCATATTATATTTTCAAACAGTATTACCCACTGTCAATTAAAAAAAACAAATATCGTGATAATCTCAAGCTGGCAAATATTTAACCGCATCGGATAAATTAACGTGAATTACATCTTTTTGTAAAACATTTTTTTTTAGAAAGTTAGGTTTCTGACAGGTAGTACCCTTTTACTCCAACAATTTTCAGAAAATAGAAACTGTTTCAACTACCTTGATTTTTAAATTTCAACATTTTTTAATACAGCGGGTGCGGCATTTCGCCGCACCAAATTCCGCTGTTTTACATAATAATACAATCTTAATTTTTTTAACATAATACAATGTAAACTTCTTTCCCAGATAAATATAATTTAATAAAAAAAATAACACTTGCTTTACATATTTTCCAACACTTTATACATACTGTTTTAGGCCATTAAAACAACTTCCAAGATACAACAATGCAAATCATAGATTCCAAAATAATTCCAATCTTAATTTTTTAAACATAATACATTTTAAACTTCTCTCGGGCATTTGAGCAATGGGCACGTCCTGTCAGTTCTGTTTTTTTTTTCCTTTCTACCAATTTTTTCAGGAAACTTTGCACTGCTAATCAAAAGCTTCAAAAACAAACTAATCTAAGCAATTCAACTTCCTAAATATTTAGCAATACCCTGAAATAGATCGAAACCCCTGGGGAAAAAAAAGGAACAAAATTGAACATTCCAATATGCTTAAAAAATTTATTCGAAAAAAATAAATCAACATGCTCACATTTCATTCTGCTAAATATTTAGCAACTACGACAAAATATTTCAAAAAAACTTACAAAAAACCATTTCAATTTTCTAAGTATTTGAAAATTCTCGATATGACAAATTGCTTTCCCTACGCTAAAATATATCATACTTCTCACAAAAAAAAACATTCAACACATTTGAAAATTTTAACTTGCTAAAAAAAATGCTTTAAAACATATATATATATATCACATATTATCTCACATATTGCATTCTCCCTAAATATGGAGTTCAAATAAATATTTATGGCATTTCACTACTCTAATTTGAAGAACATTAGTACAAAATCCAAATGAATTTTCTCTAATTATGGATTGACTTTAACAAATGCTCATATACTCTACATCTTCCATTTATGAAAATCAAACAAATATTTTGACAAAATACAAACATATATAACCATTTTCAACTTGCTAAACATTTAACGATGCTCTAAAATGCGTGAAGACACTCAAC
The DNA here is from genome assembly GCA_947311845.1 of Poa pratensis. Lineage (NCBI taxonomy): Eukaryota > Viridiplantae > Streptophyta > Magnoliopsida > Poales > Poaceae > Poa > Poa pratensis. Next base: position 6,740,298 of record CAMZMU010000070.1, read on the forward strand.
AAAAAAAAATACTAACTATTCCAACTTAGACAACTCTAGAACGTCGCCATTTTTCAAATTCGAATGCCAATTTTTTTTTCCAAAAAAAAAACATAAACAGCAAACAAAAAAAAACTATACATACCCACCGACCAAATATTTAAAATGTATCAGAATTCTAGGGAAAAAATATTTACTATTTTTGCCGAAAAAAAAAAAAGCTTGACTAATTCAAATAGGCTTAGATTTGGATAATTTTATACAAAATAAACAACATGATTGCAAATTCCAATTTGGCCAACATTTAAGTCAATATACCGACATTCCATAAAATATATCAAGAATGCTGAAAAAAAAACCACTGAATACTTATAGCAAGTTACAAATATATTTAAGCATTTCAATTTGGCCAAAATTTCGACACCATACGAATAGACTTTCCCCAAATATGCATTCAAATTCAAATGGATTTTCTACTTTCAATTCAATATTGACGTCGAAATACAAACATGTTTGAACGTTTCAAACCACTAAAGATTTCAATATCCTACACAACATATCAGGAAAGCTCACAAAAAAAATTGCCGTCTATTCATACCAAAATAAAAACATGTTCGAACACTTCAATTTTGGCTAACATTTTGCCCAAAAAAATTGTACAAAAAAATTTACCAAGGACGTGGCGTGACGCCACGCCAAAATTCAACTAGTAAAGTAAGAAAAACTCGGACCCTGACTTAATTGGCCCACTGTTCGCTTTGGGAACAAAAGGTGCGTACGTAGCTTTCGAGTCGCGACCGATCTCGCTGCTCACCATTCTCTCCAAACCCACTGCTAACTGCATCTGCAGAATAAGGCTGTTGCCGATACGATCATCAGCTTGGCCCGTTGTTCGCTTTGGGAACAAAAGGGATACGATCATCAGCTTGGCCCGCTGTTCGCTTTGGGAACAAAAGGTGCGTACGTAGCTTTCAAGTCTCTTTTGGAATGGTAAATTTCGAACTTGCGTTGCAGCTAGCTCCAATGAATCATGTCGCTCTTCTCCATTCATCTGCTTACCCAGTTAAGTACATCTGCACAAGAATAGAACATAATTGCTGGACCTGAGCCCGTCGTCTTCTCCGTCGAGGATAAGATCATGAACTACGCCATCAACTGTGCCTCGCTCGCGATTTGCATCATACAGACGTATGGACATGTTAAGATTTATCTCGTGTCGGCAACATATTTATTTCTCGCACTCTATATACCTTTCATGATCAGCTGCCTTTTTTTTTCCTTTTTTAAATTAAACCATCTTTACTTTCTGAACTTGTTTCAGGTTCATGGATTCGGCGCACAATGATGCTGGCGAGTTGGTTTTCAACAATTTCTCCCTGGTGGCAAAGTCCGTCAGCTGTTTTAAGATGTTCCTCACAGCGTATCATGATGTTCCAACCAAGGGATCTGAGATGTTCGGGTTCGTGTGTTTGCTTGCGTTCTTCCTTCACGTATATGCTATCACAAGTCATCTCGACATGAATCGCACAGCGTGGGCCAGGACCAAGGTAAGGTTTACTGAATCTATCATCCACACAGTAGTCACTGCACATCATACCAGCATGCAAAGGGGTTTTGTTCTTTGTTGTTCCATTCGTCACTATGTTAACCCGCTTTCATTATTTGTCACCTTAACTTTAGTATAGGGGAATTTTACGGTACATCGTACTACAGATTTAGGTGTGTAGTATATTTTTCATCAGACGGTTTACATTGATTGGGCCAGTTTTGGGCTTCATAGATTCGGCCCATGATTCAGGGGTAGAAGTGTCTGTATGATAATCCAATCGCCAGTGTTCATGACCATGAAGTACTGTGAGCGGTGCATTTGATTGGGCTCCGTAATATGTCCAACGACCTGGCTTGATTATCTTTCTATATGCGTGAACGCGTCTAGTGGTTCAGTTTGGGTCCTGGAGAAGAACAGCGTTTGGGGGAAGAACTCGGCTTGGAGATCCGTGAAAGAAGGATTCAAGCTCCCTCGTCGATCCGGCGAGCACCGACGGCCATGGCGACATGGTCGACTACACCAAGAGCAACACCTGGAACCCTCACTTGTGCACCTGGCGGCGGCGGCGAGCGCGACATAACGCCAGAATTTTATTGAATTGGGAATTCCGTACGTGAACAGGCTGGACAAGGAGGATTCCGCTGCTGTTCATGGCATGTTTGATTTCTGCGTTCTCCTCCGCCAGCGCCGGAGCGCCCTGCGGACGGTTGCACGCGAGACACGAAGATCGGAAACTGCTGGAACGAGGAAGGGCTGACGGAGATGAACATCAGTGCACTTCCAAAAATACCCCTAACACGGAAATATACTTACGTGAAATCTTCTGTAGTATTATTCACCTGGTCCGTGGGATGACTATGAATAGACGGTCTAAATCCATCTGATGTACCGTAAAATAACTCGTAGTATACATGCATGGTGCTGTGGAGAAACAAAACTTGCTAGCCAAATTTCTACATTGACATTAACAACAGTTTGTCATAGTCCTCTTATCATATCATAACGCAAGCAGAATTTGTAGCTACATGAATTTAAGTTTAACTTTGCTTTACGGAAGGTGATAAATTTTCAAGTGAATTAAAGTATCAGCAAACAGAGTTTGCCATTGGATGCATCCCCATTGCCCAAGAGTTTAGCATCGTTAATTAACTGGGAGATTTGGCTCGAGGGTGATCACAGAGTGTTCCAGGACAAGCTTCTCCCAGTTTAGTGCGTGGTCATTCAGACCAGGGAGGCCGCTGGGCTTTGGCGTTGCCCCGGGGTTTCGGGCTACTCTGTTTTTGCTCTGTTTTGTTCTCTGTTTTCCGGTTAGCTCTTTAGTTTTTAACCTTTGATTAGACTGTGTTTTGTGTACTCTTTGCTCTCTGATTTATAATGAAAAGCCAGCATAAGCTGGATCTAAAAAGGTAGGAGGCGTTTGAACTGTAACTTGCCTACCAAGTTCACTAGTACTCTGCACCTTTTTCTTTTTACAGATCGTTGGCATGGCAACCTTAATGGGTGCTGGAGTTTTCTTGCTCTGCCGTGGGATGCTTATCCCAAAGGATCACGCCTGGAACACCGTTGTGGTTCCCGCCGTCCTCATTTTTGTAGTGTTGATTGAGGCTGCTCTACTCATACACACCCAGGTATGTTACCGAAGCAGAGCATATAGTACATGATGACAGCGAGGTGTATGAAATAATGGATTTTTTACACACGTCCAAATTTGTGTGGCACAGATAAACGAGGATGGAGGCAATCAAAACTTGCCCCGCGATCTGCTCATTACATTGGCCGAGACACTCATATCCACGTACCAATTTGTCGATTATGCTGAGAAAATATATAGCTCCTGGGATACAGAGAAGATTCTTCATTTGGTAAGCCCATTTTTTCCCCTTGTTTGATCAATCATCAAGCTAGAGCTGAAGAATGAATTAACATTGTCCTTCGCGTTCCCAGGTTGGGAGCGGCCTGCCCGTGCTGATCGGAGTTTGCCATGTCTGCTGGATCGCCTACAAGATGGGCATATTTGGTGTGGTGGCTGAATGGCTCCAGTTGATCCTTCGGGTTTTCTCTGGGGACGAAGAGCAGGCTGCCGGAGCTGCCACAGAGAGCGATGGAGACGGTCATGATGGAGATGGTGATGCGGAGGAGGAGCAGGTCGGGGAAGAAGGCGTCGAGGTGGTGGTGGCGGTGCCGGCTTAGGTGAACGCATGGATGGATGGCCACCGGTTTAGACATTTCACACGATTTTTGTAGCCATTCTTTGTTGTACTGAACCCAGTCACAGCGTAAATATGTAATTGGCGATTCTAGGATCTGATGTGCTCAAAGTGGGAATATTTTGTTTCGGCAAACTGTTATTTATGTACTCGGTATTATGTATTGTAACATAATGAGAAAATAATAATGTGGTGTACGTGAGATAGTTGTAATAGAGAAACTGAGGGTGATAGCCTGATACGAAGCAGCAATTTTTTTTTTTTTAGACAAAGCAGCAAAGGTAAAGGCGAGGGAAAACCAAGACGCCTGGAATTTTCAGTCGACGGGCTTATATGGTGGCCGAGTTGGCCCATAACCTTCTTCTAGCGGTTAGAATCTAGCCCACTTCAGTCGACGGGCTTATATGGTAACAGGCTCATGAGTAGGACGGCTATCGGCGTTGTCGTGACCAAAATATGTTCGACATCCAAGGCTGCTCCGGTCGCCTATCACCACCACGACCAGTCCCGCGGTCATATATCCTACTCCTTCCGTTTCATATCGTTTCATATTAGATGACTTCCATTTGTGCATATGTTGATGTATCTATACATATAACATGTCTAAGTACATCAACATTTGGACAAGTGGAAGTCATCTAATTTGGAACGGAGGGAGTAGATTCCTGCCGTTCCCTTCTCAATGTTTTCTTATGAAAGCGTGACAGGTGCGACTTTAAAACCACGGAGTTTCAGCTAAGCAATTGAGAGGTCAAACAGTCAAACGTATTGTCTGTACTTGCTTATGTCCTATACAACGGAAGAAATTTTACATGCTTGCGCAATAGAGAAATTTAGAGTAATTAGTTGCATCCAATAATTCAATTTCTTCTGACAGAAAAAAGTTCGATATCCGTGAAGGAACGAAAATGTAGAGATCTTCTTGCATATCAAATAAGCTCCAAGATTATAGACAGGGGAGGAAAACCAAAACAGGGGAGAATGAGGCGTAGTCGTTGAGCTTAAATTCCTCATCGCTTTCTCATAGATCAAAGAGAGAATTTCTTATTCGGCCCTTTCTTAAAATTGTCTTCCTTATTTGACCCTAAAAATAAAAAATTCCCAATTTGACACTTAAATTTCATTTTCATCTTTTTTTTGAATTTTATCATATATATTAAACCAGCAAAGAGTACACGATTACATCGATTACAAAAATAAAACTAAAAGAGACGAGCAAATATATGAGATCTTCAACCCCTTTCTTCTTACATGACACAATCTTGTACTTTTCGGAAAGCAGCCGTATGACAACACCGAATACACCAAACCACAGAACTGTGAATACCAACGAAGGTTCTCCCTTTTAATTTTGAGCCGCAATGCCAAGACTTTGTGCACGCAGGCAGCCATTAAATTAATCAAGCAACATCGGCAAGAGCACCACCACTGATATTTCAGGGACAAATAACCGAACAACTTTGTCGACGTCGTTGGGAGCCGAGAGAACGAATCACCATTGCCAAAGACGTAGTAGCCGGGATAGATATTGCGAGGACAATCCTCCTCGCGGCAACCATGGAAAACACTCCAAGATTGATCTGCCGAACCAAGATCTGAAGAATCATACCTAGACAAACTTAATCTTTCAAAGTCACCATTGACGCTGGGAAGGAGATCTCGCCGTCGAACGAAACACGGAAGATCACTTATTGCAGACGATGCCATCTCCATTGACGAAAAAGATAACAACCAAAACCAATCTCTAACATTAATGACCTTTGTATAGCGCCCTGCGCAGGTCCGAGGTCCCCACCCCTCCTAGTGCACCGTTTGTTCCGTTATGTTTTAACGTCAGTTATTGTATTGTTGGACCAAAATACCCCTCCGTTACTCTAACCGATCGAACGAGCACCAGGTCGAACCTTTCCTCTGTCTCGTATCTCTTCCAGAGTCAGATAGCGAGACCAGCCCCAATCCGGCGAGCAGCTCCTACGCGTGTTCATTCGAGCTCATGGTTCAACAGCCCGTCGCCTCGGCAAGCTCCACGCGTAGCAGCTCGTCGCCGGGCAGGAGGCGCAGGCTCGCCGGCGGGCGGCGACGGCGCCGGCATCGCACGTCGAAAATTTCGCATGGCTGCGCTCGTCCGCACCCTCTAGTACTCCTGTACTAGCTAGCTCAAATCCTGAATCGATTGATCGATCTTGTTCTTTGTACCTGCTAGCTCCGATCGATTTTTCTAGTCTGTACTAGCTAGCTCCAAATCCTGAATAGATTAATCCCGAACCTTGATGCGGGCGGTGGTCGTCGCTGGCCGTGCCTCGCCTCTAGCTGCTACTCAGAGGGCCGAGCAGCACCTGCTCCGCCGGGAGGTCACACGGTCAAGCGCAGGAGAGCTCGTCGACGGCCGAGGCCGCGTACCTAGGCAACAACAGGACGGCGCGTCGCCGGCCGAGGATGATTGAGACGCCATATGGGCGGCACCGCATCGCTGGAGGTCGGAGCGTGGGTGCCGCCACCGCGTGCCGGCCGCCGGCTGAGCCAGATCGCCCCCGCGAGAAACAACAAAGAGGAAGAAGAGGAACGGGGACATTGAAAAATAAAAGAAAATAAGGAACCTATATTTCTTTTTATCAGGGGCAAAAGAGTCTTTTTACATTCCTAGTTAACACGTTAGTGCTCAGTGCTCAGAATGCGCTAGAGGGTCGTATAAGGAAGGAAATGAAATTTAGGTGTCAAATTGGGAAGAAATATTTTTTTAGGGCTAAATAGGGAAGACGAATTTAAGAAAGGGTCAAATAAGGAATTCTCTCTAGATCAAATGGCTGGCAGAACGCACGGTGAAGATCAATTCCCCTATATATAAAAGTACGTGGGATTCACCCTCCGTTTCAGCATCCACGTCGCCCGCAAAACTTCAGCCGTCCGATCGCGGTAATCAACGGTCCAGATACGCGCGACACTGTAGCACTGTAATTTCTACCAATCAGGAGCCACACACGATTTTTGGCGCACACACTTTTACGAAAAAGAACCCGAAACTTCCAGGAACAAAACCCGCGGTCCAGATTTCATCACTGTGAGGGACCTGTTTGAAATTATGTAAAACTTCACGGACTTTTTTGTAAAACCACCGCAGAATCTCCTCTTCTCCTTCTCCCTCCCGCGCGCCTCCGGAGCCGCCGCCGCCGCCGCCGCGCCGCCCCGCCACTACGCTCCTCCCCTCTCACATCTGCGGCCACGGCGAGGTTCGCCGTCGATTCCTCTACCTCCTAGCCGCAGATCCGCTTCCGGGAAGCCGCGCCGTGGTTGGAAACGTCGCCGCCGTGCCGCACTGCCTCCGCGCGCCGCCGCGGCGCTCCGGCAACCTAAAAGTGGCGGCGCCGCCGCTCTCCGGCAACCTAAAAGCGGTGTCTAGGCGCGTTGGGCGCGCGCACCCGCGCGTCCCGAATCTCACTGGTTCGCCGCCGGCGTCGTCCTCGCCGCCGCCGCGACTCCGCCCCACTGTGACGTCGGCCTGGGCCGGGAAAACGAGCCCGCTACTGGGCTGGCCTGCTTCCTGTGGGCTGGCTCGACCCTTTTTTTTCCCCTTCTGTTTTACTTTTCTATTTTCAATATTTTTGTAATTTTCGAAATAGAAATCCAAATCAATTCAAATCAATTTCAACAAAAATGTAAAAATCAAAACAGCCATTTCAAAAACTTAGTGACCTTTTCCAAACTATTTCAATTTACACCCAAAATTGTAAAAAAAAACATTCCAAATAAATTGTGATCTTCCCAAAGTTATTTCAAATCTCCAATTTTACACAAAATTTGAATCTTATGACCTCCTTCATAACTTAAATAAAAACCACAAAAAAAATTACCAGTAATCATTTAGTATGATAAACCCAAAAAATAATTAGGTACAGAACATCTTATTCAAAAAGAGTCCGGTAAAACAATTAAATTCACCGACCCATTTATATCATGAGCTTCAATATATCCAAATAAGAATACCACAAATGTAAAAATTAAGAAATAACCTTTTAAACTTAATTGCCACCTAAACATAACTGAATCAAAAAAAATTACTTTACAACATGCTTTATAAAATTCAAAACATTTCATAGATATTGTTTTACGATATTTAAACAATTTCCGAACACTGCCAAATGTTGCAAAATCAATGACTTTAACTATATCCACCAGAACAGCATGCAAAATATATCGGAATGACCAAAAAAAAAATTGACCACAAAAACAAAAACTGCCTATATGTCATATGACCAAATTTAAAATTTGAAATCTTTACATTCCTGACAAACATGCAAACACACAATATTTTTTAATTCCAATAAAATCAGATCCAAATACCTTCCAAATGTGACCATTTCGAAGTTACAATTCTTCACACCGCGTTATTTACAAATACGAAAAAAACAAATGACTACAACAATAAACAGCGCCTATTGATGTCATATGACCAAAAAAAAATACGCGAATTTAACTTTCGAATGGCTTTCAAAATAGAGCATCCGGTACACGTAAGAAATAATTTAAAAAAAATCCCCAATTTTATCAAATTCTAAAATTTAGACAACTCATAACTGCAAGCTTTTCAAAAAAAAATAAGCACATTAAAATCTACACATCATTCAAATGCGGACGTTTTAAAATTCAAATTTCACCACACGGGCCACGGCATCAAAACTAGACAACCTTTTAGACATAAACTTTTTTCCAACTTTGTTAGTTTCCAAATACTAAAAAAAAATAAACCCAAATTTCCAAATTCAAATTTTGCCCACACACGCGCGGCATTGCCACGCTCAGTTACCTAGTAAAAAAAGAAAAGAAGGTGATCAAAACTTCCTCTTGCTACAATTGATCGATCCATTATAATAAGTGGATTCAATCAAGGCAAGGAGCATAGGGTGATAGAGAGTAGATGAAACGTCGACGTTCTCATCAGGGTGCGTGGCCTGCAGTGCGCCTGAAACGCTGATTCCAGGTTGCTGGATCATACGTACATAGCTTTATCTTGAAATTTCGTACTCCCTCCGTCCATAAAAGATGTCTCAATCATTTCTAAATTTGGATTTATCTACACACTAAAGTATGTCTAGATACATGCAAATTTAGAAATGATTGAGACATCCTTTTGTGGACGGAGGGAGTACTAGATTCAAAATCTTGGTCAAATTTTGAAGCAATTTCCAAACAACTCTACCCTTTTCGGTGAAAACCGAAACTGTCACTCCCGAGTTCGAAAGTCTAGAAGGAGCTGCGCGTTGAAGGGCCGTCTCCTCTCGAGAGTTCTTTGCGTACCGGTGCACTGGAACAGGGCATGCTATTCAACGCGGTTCCTCTCCCTGACAATGACGCCAACTTTATTATATGTTCCAAATTGGATTTCTATAGCAGTTTCATTACCGCGTGATTGATCGGATATAACATCCTGAAAAGAGAACGTGTCCATACGAACCTAAGACCTATCAAATCCATCGCCCTCTCGCCTAAAAAGGACAACGCAAACACACATCACAATCGCGATGGATGCAGTCATAAATTTGGAATGTGTGAATCAACCGGCAGGGGAAATTAGGCTACATGTATTCAAGTGCCAGTAGGCTATAATAGATTGTGTTCTACTGCTAAACACGGTTCGCTTCCTGATCTTTCCCGTGTACCTCTACCTGAGTACAAAACCACATGCAGTCAGCTATGATCGGCGAACCCAAAAAAAAAGGCCGGTCAAACGACTGACAAAGAGAAAAACCGATCAAGAGATCGGAAAAGACTCACCAGGGCAGCCGATTATGGGTCGGCGAATGAACCTTGTGGGTCACGCGACCCCCCGTGGGGAGATCATGGAGATTGACCTCCCCGGGGGCGGCACAGTGCGGAAACGTATGTGGTGGCTAGATCAATAATCTAGCCGCTCTCTGCTAACATGAAAAATGATGATATTTACTTAATACATGTTGAATGTATTATTCAGCCTCATGTATGAGTATTATAGGTATAGAGAGATCATCTCATAGCACAAGTCAAGTTAGGACTATACGGAAACATATCCTATCTCTATTCTAAACTACCTTTTTTTAGATTCTGAGTGATTCGCTCCCCGGTTCCATTATCATAACAAAATCATAGCGTTCACAGAAGCACCTGATCAGGTTTTTGAAAGTAAAAAAGCGATAAAAACGACCTAGCTCTGTTACAGAGTCTGCAAGTTTCCCTGAACGACCACAAGCGGCCTCAGCCTGGGCATCAGCCCCAGCGCTGCACGAAAAAGCGCATCCAAAGCACTCTCAGCTACTCCCTCAGTTCACAAAAGGATGTCTCAACCTAGCTCAAATTTGCATGTATCTGTCTGCATACATGCAAATTTGAGCTAGGTTGAGACATCTTTTTATGAACGAGGGAGTACCTACCTACCTAGCAGCAAAAAACATCACGTCCAACCTCTCTGTCAGTCACAGAGCGCCTCCTCCAACAACATGTTCTTGGGAGCTTCACATCACCACGTGAATGCTAGAATCTTCCTCCGGATGCATCCCCAGGTATGTCCGAGTTGCACGCCCCCCATTCGCCGAAGCGGCGCTCGCCACCTAGGATGAAATCCCGTCGAAACTGGAGCATCTTTTCACCAGCCCCCCCCCCCCCCCCCCCCCCCCCCCCCCCTCCAAGCTAAGAAGTTTTCTCAGTCTCGCCACCATCAGCTCCATGAACTGAGCGATACCCCCTCCTTCTAACTCCTTGAATGGTACCTTCCAGCTTCTTACGTAAAATAGCACCAAGCTCCAAACCCGTTTCATATCTATTTCTATTGTTCCAATGCTCCAAAGTATTGCAACAGTAACTACATTCAAGTGCAAGTATCTTTTGTTGCAAAGCCATTTAGAAGCCAAAGATGTATAATCTACAATTCTAATTGAGAAAACATCAAAGACATTATCCAATAATGAATTAGCAAAAATTAGTTCAAAAAAGAGGTAGAATACCTATTCTATTTGCTTACACTCTAACTCCTTTGATATCCCTCTCTTTCTAAGGTTATCTCAGGTGAGAATTTTATTCTGCGAGAACAACCACATGAACACATGTATTCTTGGTAGGGCTTTCAGCTCCCAGATTACTGGTAGGAAAGCAGGTTGGACCCTTCTAAAGTTAACTATAGCATACATTATTTTAGAGGAGTAAACACCATTGGTTTCATAACGCCAAATCAGCTGGTCTTCGTCTTGCGAAAGCCAGATAGACCTTATAACTTATAGAATTTCAAACCACTGGACCATCATATCATCATTGAAAGTTGTCGCATTGAAGGGTGGTGCCATCCCAAAGATCTGCTATTGTTTTTGTCTGTTGGTTCAAAATTACATAGATATCCCAGAATTGGGTCCAAACCAAACATCTTCCCAAAATTTTATATCTTGCCATTAACTACTTTCCACTTATATCCTAAACTACCAAACAATAGTATACACTTAATTATACTCTAACATCTTAACCAATTTGTGCTCCTTATTTTCGAAACAAAGATTTGCAACTCAATCTCCAAAGGTTGACCAATGTGGAGCACCACCACGGGCCAACAGGGTATAGCCTGCACGAGTACTACCAGCAGGACTCATTCCTAGCCGGTTATTGGCTTCGTTAATTCAAATCCGAGCTCATTTCGAGCCTTTCGTCTAAAAAGTACTACCAGCATTACGAGCTAATGATGGAACCGCGCGAGCTTGTCCCCTCGGCATCGTCGGTGCCCAGGGATAATGGTCACTTCACGGACAGCACCAGCACCTACCTCCGCGGCGACTTCCCGTCATGAAAAAAACAAGCAGCCTGCAAGGAAGCTCAATACGGGAACGAGCAAGAAGAGCACGGCCTCCGCGATGTTATAACTTATTCCTCATTAGGGAGGACAATAACTTAATCTAATCACCAACTAGTGCACCTAATAGACACTAACAGAGGGATTAGGGATTGCTTACAAGTTGTTGAAGAAGACGTAAAGCAGGCAGTAATAGAGGTTGTTGGAGTAGTGGATGACGAGCTGCAGGTCGAGGTAGTCGTCGCCGGAGCGTCGTGGTGGAGGGGAAACCCCATGGCCGCCGGCACTGCCCTTGGAGGTGGCCGGCGGTGGTCTTGGCCTTCTTATCCCTTTAGCACCCTTATCGGATCGGACGTTAGGAGTGGTGGGGTTAGTCCCGTACGTGTGTATGTCTCTCTCAAAGAGATCGCTTCCTACTCTATTTATTTGTGGCGCTGTGGGACCAGGGACCAAAACCGTTGGTTTTAGGTGCCCCGATCAGGCACTGAACGTTAGTTGGGAGGATGACTTTGTCCCCTTGTTTTTCTCTCGTTTGTTGACGAGATCTATTCCAACATTCTCCCCTTGATCGTATGGATAACAAACATCATAAGCCTATCCTCAATAGAAAAAATATACCAAGGTAAGGTGTTACAGTGACAAAATTAAAGTCACTGAACCTCAGTACCTATAGTATATCATTCTATCTTGAAATGGAAAACATAATACTTTATGGGAGTTGGTTTATCAGATGGTCCGTATTTCTAGAATCAAAAGGCTTTCCAGCAACCCATGCCGGCAACATGATCTTAAAATTGGGTGGTAAGCCTTCAGTGACGGATCCGTAAAACATATAAAACTTATTTATATGCTTAACATCATAATCTTGATTCTGGATTCTATCTTTCACAACACTGAACATATTGTCAATGGTTTTGGCAACACCATTTTACTTGTTGTTACTCGCATAGAAAACTGCATGTACATATTGCAGTAGGTGGTTTAGAAATGTTGTCTACCACCATAATTTCGGGAATAAAACTTCTTGACATACAACCTGCCCTTTAGCCTCTTAACATGCCACATGATAAATTGCATCATTGTTGATGCCAATAAAATCATTCTGGAACTTTTCCACAATATAGCTCCATATGCGAGGGTGAGGATGTAACTTAACGTGGAAACTTTAATATCCACACATCTCGCAGAAACAATGTCTGAATAACCCACGATATCGAGGTTACCAAACTTCTTATTAGTGAGCATGTAAACTTTATTTTCTTGCACGTATGCAAGACTTTTGGCGTCTTTTCCAGTGATCTATTTCTGGACTTATCTGTATCTTTGCCAATTACCCCGACAAAAAATAGGGCACGTTCATACTTGAATACTTATATTGCTTCTGACAGCTGAAGCATAAGGAACCGACATTATCTGATCAGCTCATAATGGTTCCTTGGACACTACTGTGTCCACCTTTATTGCCCTTAACTTTATTAGCAGGTGCGACAGAGTACTGGTGCATAATAATTTCTTTCGTACTCTATCGACGTATGTCGTCATAATGGAATTTATAATCCATTTAGATCTATATCTTGGCGAAACTCAGTACAAAGTATGAAGGCATCACCAAGAATCTTTATGTCTTAAATAGAAATTAGAAATTTCTTGGCTAACCAAAAATATTTCATCTTCGTAAGGTAGTAAACTTACCCCCCCCTTGTCTTATGGTATGAGTGTCATAATGCTTGTCTTATTTCATAACTGAAATTCCTTAGGCAACATGCCTTATGTTAACTTCAACTGTATGACAAAACTTTACAGTTGAGTCATACATACATTCTTAACTTAGTCGTCAACACAACATCATGTTATACAAGCGTCATAACAACTGACTGAGAAAAAACTCTATTGAGTCCTATACATCATTAGAGCCAGAAGCCTCTAAGATGATCATTAACACACATTATCAATCACAAGGAAATTGTCGATTATCAACACCAAGTGTTGCATTCGGTATTTCTTCTCAACTTACCTGATGCATATGAACAAAGATCTAATGGAGTTAGCCTTAAGATTCATGTTCATACACTCCAGGTTCCCTGATGATCACTTTATTTAGATGGAAAATATATCCAAAATCTCGATAACAATCATTTTAGTTCAAAACCACAACACCGTTGGGCAGAAGATGGAAAAGAACTTCACGACTGTGACACATGATTATAAAACGACGTTGGTCAGGAATATAACCATGAGCCACATGATACTGGCAAACTTGCCACTTCACTAAAATGTGTGACAAATGATTATAAACGACGTTGGTCAACAATATAACCATGAGTCACATCAACATTAGATTAGCAAGCCTGTCACTGAAACATTCATGTGTGTTTCATAATACTCATAAGGGAATAAATCCACATTAACTCGATAAAAGGAGTTTCATTCACTATAATCATTCATTCTCCAAAGTAAGACTTCTCGTTGGTTCCATCCTACTCGGAGAATTAAAACATTCATGTTTTCTCATATTTAATGAGATAATACATTCATCTTTTCTCATATTTTTTCAATGAGACATTCCATTCTCCCCCTCGAAATGTGGTAAAAATGACCACAATTTCGACGAGGTCTCATTATTCACTTATATCTTAAGAGTGCCATGGCACATATAATTGTTACAAACAACTCATTTATCGAGGACATAAATATTCTCACCGCATGGCAAGACAACTTCAAAAGGTTGCATTATAAGGAACAAAAGGTTCATATGAATAAACAAAATGTCTTCTAATGCTTTATTCTTTATTGTCCTCATAGCAAAACCCCTAAAACCCTATGTTAAATGGGTAATACATCCTTAAAATATTACTCAATAGAGGCCAAATAATCTTTGGCATATACTGAGTCGGGAATTGCATTCTTTATCTCAGAGGAGATGGTCTTCTTCATCATATGGAGTGAAACATTGTTCGACTTGTTCCACTCAACTGCCTTTTGGTCATACTTTTCCTTCTCCTCAGCAGAATTCACAATAGGAACTTTGGGAGCCTCTTCATATAGTGCAATGTGAAGTTCAAAAATCTCTATCGGAAAGAGAACCTTTTCCTTCCACTTTTGAAGATCTGCCCCAGTGCTCAAAATGAACTCTATTTTGTGGTCCATTGCTGAAATAAGGACAACATTTTTATGAGCATCAATAATAAACATAAAACTTGAATAGATACAAAAAAGACAAGCTAATCGTGTTCTAATCCGTATCACCGTTGGGCTGAAAACGGAAAATAGCACTTTTCATACAAGAATGACAGTATTCAACGTTGGTCAGAATACTGTTATATTCCATTAAACTTATGCTCATAAATGGAAACTCAAATCAAGACTTCTCGTTTTGACTATAGAAACTTAAATCACATAATGATCAGCAAACTCAGTTGCTAAATTAATAGTCATCAGTAGATGCAATCCAATATGTTACCATACATATGGATTCATAATTTATCGCTGATCCTTTTCCATCAAAACTTTGACACCATAATTTCAGTAGCTTCAATAAACATGTCAAAGCTTATCTTATCATTAAAACTTTCAATGACATGATAACAAAAGTATCATTCATTTTGAACTTCTCATCATGACATCTCACCGAGTAAACAATAGATTGACATCCTCAGTGTAAATGACATTATAAACATTCTCCAAATAAAATTTGGATATTACATCATGGTCTCACTAAAAATTAAACTTTTAATAGTCAATAAATGACAACTTATGACCATGATATTACATTAAGATTCTCTAAATGTCCTTGTTCAGAGAATCATCATGCCGAGCCTCTATCACCTTCTGTCAGTGCATGTCAAAAGACATATGCATCTGACATAATACTTTAGCATTATGGCTCATCACTTTATGGCTGCATAGTTCGCTGCGGAAAAAGAGCCACACAGCCATTAGAACTTTCCTTAAGGTGGCCTCAACCCATTAGAGATGATGATATCCTTAATCAACGCCATAATAATGACATCAACATAAAACTTCATTCTCAATAAAATATCGATAAACTTTAGAGAGATACTCATAATTGTGCTCAAAACAATATCATCTCATAACATTACTCGACATCAAAATGCTATATAAAATATGACTTACATTAATTTTACAACAATATATCCCTCTTAAATTCAGAAATTTGCCGATGTAAATAGTGCATAATACTTTATTTGAAAACTTTTAAACTCAATAAATGCACTAAAACCATAAAAGGCTGGATACTTCATCTTACAAATTGGCCATATCATTCTCAAATTAAATATCAATTCAACCAATGTAATTACTTATTCCTCATTAGGGAGGACATTAAAACTCAACGTTAATTGATATTTAAAATGATGCTCAACTTAAAAAAAACATATTTTAGGCAATAATGTTCTATATTATAAAACAGTGCATAAAAACTTAAATATATTACTTAAAAATGCACTGAAATTATAAACAGAAACCTAAAACAGAGGGAAATTCAGATAGAAATTCCGCTGCAGCCCAGCTAAATTAAAAAATGGCCCGAAGCCCATCTCAGATTTTGGACCAGCAGTGACCCAAGGCCTATTTTGTGCCCCGCAGCAATCTGTGCCGTCTGATTCAGATCGGACGGTGGTCCTTCCTTTTCGCCAGAACAAAACCGGCCGATTCCAGGTCAAACCCTAATCCCCTCCTCACACTCTCCCCGATTCACTCGCTCGCGAAGAACAGGCGACGCCGAGGCGACCGCGCTGCTCCGCAGCTTTCCGGCGGCCGGAGCTCGCCCATGAGAGAGAGGGACGACGGCGACGGCTGCGCATCGCGCTCTCCCGTCCATTCCGACGCGGTTGCCGTGCTCAGCGGAGGAGCGTGCGCTGGCGAGAGCCCGCGCGCTCTACCGTTGACCATGGCTGCCGGCGTCGTGTACACGGGGCGGCGAGGAGGTGGTGTGTCGGCGAACCAGCGGCCGTTTGGTGACGACGGCGATGGGTGGCTTGGCCACCGACGACGCGCATGTCCATTCCGCGCCGGAGCGCGTCCTTCCGCACGCCCTCTCAGTCCGGAGAGAAACGGCGTCGCGGGGCCGTCGCCCTCGTGCAGCGGTGATGCTGCACGGACCCGAAGGTGGATGCGACGGTCCGGCGTCATTCTCGGTAAGTTCCCGATCTCGATTTTGGACAAATTCTTGCCAATTTGAGTTCTTTCGAATGGGGAATTTTTTTTAAGGGTTCGGGCAGGAGGGGATTTCCTTTATTTTGTGGTCAAATTCCTTCTCCCCTCTTGCCAATTTCATGCTAAAACTGAATTTTGCTTCGGTTTTGATCAATATTAATTAACCAGAATCATCAAATTGACCTCAAGCTTTAAATTGGTTAACTAAAAAATGATCAACTTGAATAGTGGGCTCTGTCCCGAAGTAATTTGGTAGGATAAACACATAAGCATGAAAAGTGGGCTTAAACCGAGACTAAAACATTTTCCCTAATCAATATTCAACATACTTAGGGCACTAAGATGATCAGAATCGCTCTGATACCAATGTTATAACTTATTCCTCATTAGGGAGGACAATAACTTAATCTAATCACCAACTAGTGCACCTAATAGACACTAACAGAGGGATTAGGGATTGCTTACAAGTTGCTGAAGAAGACGTGACTGCCTGCTTGATGCAGGCAGTACTAGAGGTTGTTGGAGTAGTGGATGACGAGCTGCAGGTCGAGGTAGTCGTCGCCGGAGCGCCGTGGTCGAGGGGAAACCCCATGGCCGCCGGCACTGCCCTTGGAGGTGGCCGGCGATGGTCTTGGCCTTCTGATCCATTCAGCACCCTTATCGGATCGGACGTTAGGAGTGGTGGGGTTAGTCCCGTACGTGTGTATGTCTCTCTCAAAGAGATCGCTTCCTACTCTATTTATTTGTGGCGCTGTGGGACTAGGGACCAAAACCGTTGGTTTTAGGTGCCCCGATCAGGCACTTAACGTTAGTTGGGAGGATGACTTTGTCCCCCTTGTTTTTCTCTCGTTTGTTGACGAGATCAATTCCAACACGCGACACTGGGGACCGTACCGGGCTTCGAGGAGGATGGAAAGAGGAAGCCAAGAGGGTTCCGTATCTAGCCGCGGAGGTGGCAGAGGTGGCTGGTAGAGAGAAATCATGCCGGGCGCGTGGTCACTGGCCGCCATGGACGCGAGAACAGCAGGATTTTCTTTCAAAGCGATGCGAATTTTTAATACTTTAGCTCTTTATGCCCTTCGGTAGTTTTGTAGCTTTTTTTTTTGCGAAACACAGTACAACGCAAGCGCTCATATACACGCGCACACACTCACCCCTATGAATGCACGCACGCACACCCTACCCCTATGAGCACCTCCGAGAGACTGAGCTTTGGTCACGAAGTTTGCAACTGCGTTGTGATATGTATGTGTCTTGTAAAAGGCACACAGAATTAATAATGGACAAACGGTGTGTGCCGATGGGCGAAACAGAGTATCTATCAATATATCAAAGCTGACCCGTTAAGGGCTCCCCTCGCCGCGGCCACGTCACCCCTTTTTCTGGGCCGTCCGATCGTCGGAACGGACGGCCCAGATTAAGCCACGCCTCCCACACTGTTCTAAGAACAGTGTCCGCACTTCTACAGTGCGCGATGCGTTCCGCACCGTCCAAACTTGATCGAACGGCTCGCACAGCTCCTTCGTGATGCTTTTCCAAAAACACCCCTCGCGAATCCAGCGTCTGCTCCGCGGTCCACAAAATTACGAAGCGAAGGACCTTTTTGCAAATGCTGAAAAGCGTAAGGACCTCAGCGCAAAACCATCGCCACTTCCCCCCTCCCTCCCCCTCGTGCGCGCGGCCGAGGTCGCCGCCGGCCGCCGACGCCTGGCGCCGTCGCTGCAGGACTCCCCGCTCCGATCCGAGGGCACGACGAGCTCCGCCGCCAAATCCTCCACCACCTCGCCACAGATCGCCCGCCGGGACGCCGCGCCGTCGCCGTCCACGCTGGCCTCCGCCGTGTTTGCACGCCGTCGCGGCCGCTCCGGCGGCCAACGCGTGGCGGCGCCACCGTCTACGGCCGGCCCGCGACCAGCCGCGTGCAGCGCGCCCACGCGCGTGTCCTGCCTCGCCGTCGCGCGCCTCCGGCGAGCTTCACGCCGCCGCGGCAGAAGCTCCGCCCGCCCGTGACGTCACGACGACATCACGGCAGGCCTGGGCGCGGGCCTGGGCTGGCCACATGGGCCGCTACGTGGGCCGGCCTGGCTGCGCTTCCCTTTTTTTCCCCTTCTGTTCTTTTTATTTTTTCCCCTTGCTTTTCTTTTTAGAAACTTTTTGCAAATTTTGAGATACAACTTCCATAATTTCCAAATCTGCACTACTTCAAAATGTGGACATTTCAAAATTTGAATTAAAAAATTGCCTACTTCAAACAATTTTACAAAAAAAGAATGTATTTCCCCATGACATTCTTTCTCTCTAAAAATATTCGATTACTTTTTAAGTTCCAAAATATATTTCAAATATACACAAGAACTAAAGACTTTCAATTTACTAATTACATCAATTCCACTCATACACACAAAATGCACAAACAAAATATATATATATATATATATTCGACAACTCACAAGTTACAATTTGCATAAAACAAAAAGTGTTAAAAAAACAATACTTTCCAATATATCCACCTGAAAAATATGAATAACATATCCGACCGATCAAAAGAACAAAAATTACTTGCTACTTCTGGCAAAAAACAAACATGTTTTCAAATTCCAAGAGAATTCAATATTAAAAAAAAACAAAACAAAAAATGCACTTCTTCTGGATATGTGAAGGTCAATTTTTTCACAAATGCTTGATTAAACGAACAATTGCAGAGATTAAAACTTCATATCCCCTAACTATGGATTGAATTTAAATTACACCTAATAAATTTACATACAATGTATTTCCTCTAATTATTGATCTAAAATGAGTATCTAATAGGAAAATGTAAAACAAAGTATAGCATTCTGAATAAGTTAATATTTAGAGAAATATAACTTCATACAATGTATTTCCCTCCAATTAATGAGTTAAATTAAGCATCTAATAAAAACATAAAAACATATTATACCGACTCCAATAAGTTAAAATTTAGATACAACATAACCAAACTCCCCCAAATTATGCAAATCGGTTTAATAAACACTTACATTGAACTATTGCACAAACATTCCATCCTAAAAAAAAAGGGGGGGAAATGATATGCCCAAAAAAAATTCCAAATTTAACGAATTTTAGGACTGTCCTCACAAAATTTACACCAAAATTGTCGAAATGTCAAATTCGGATATTTGGAACATTTAAATGCCTTCCGAATCTTTCTAACTAATCTCAGGATATCTACACACTTCAAAGATGTGGAAATTTCCCAAAATTCAATTCTACCGCTATAACACGGCAAACAAATTTGAATATTTCAGAATTTCACCTGCCTTCCAAATCTAACCATTTTACTAACGTGAAAAATAATATAAATCAAAAAAAAATTCCAACTTGACTAATTTTTGAATTTTAAACAATTTCCAGACACGAACTCTCCTTGCATTCGAACGATCCTCAAATCTACACAGTTTTTAAACGTCGACGATTTCAAATTTCAATTTAACCACACAGGTGCGGCGGTGCCGCCGCACCAAATTTACCTAGTAGTGCCAAAGCCCAAAGGTACCAGGAAGATAGGACAGCTAGCGGAGGAAACAGCGGAGGTGGTTCGTCTTCCACCGCCTTTTGTCTTCGGCAGAGATTTTATTTATTTTTTAATTTCCCGTTTCCGATTCTAGATTTCGACATTCTATCTCTTCCGCCCCGCAATTCCTCCAAATATCCTGTAACTACACACAGGGACGCTGTGTGTAGTTGCTTCAGAGGGTGGATTGTTCCTGATGGTTTCGTTCGCAAAAAAATGGAAAAAACAAACACCTACATGTAGGAGTAGGACCACGCTTAAATCAAACGTGCACCACCTGAATCAGAGAACTACGTACTGCGGAAAGCGAAGTCGTTATTCAACTTATAATTTTTTTTCAAAATGGGGTGAAGCCTCAGGCTCTGCATCAATTGATGCACACAAACTCTGCATCGTTATTTAACTGTTTCACGTTAGTCCAACACCCATGATGTTTATGATCTAGGTGTTGATCACATATTCACATATAGCTCCAAATCGTCCTCCAACTCTAGCCCCTGTACTCTAAAATGTATAGATTTAGCCGATCTATCTAGACTGGAAGCAGAAAGTGAAAAACATCAAAATCGATCAAAATAAATCCATAAGGAACTCAAACTTTAAACCTGTGTACTTGTCTTTTAGTTTTTTTTTTTATAAAGGGAGCTTTATTAATTAAACATTTAAGCATTACACCGGCCTCTGCATATATAGGATGCACACAGCCGTCACAAATCCAGAAGTCTCAAAATAAATAAAAGGCGAATTACATATCATGATGAGAAATTATAAAGACGTCTATGTTGATGGCTGGCCGATCCGAAAATTATGCTGCCATCCATGTTGGGATTAGAAGTCCCTCGCCGTATCCTCCAATCGTGTACACACATCCGTAAACAGGTCGCGATGCTCCACACGTTATAGCGGTGACAAGGAACGGAGCATACCCATGCACCGGTAGATAACCTGCATGAGAGACAAATTTTATCATTAAAAACCTTATTGTTTCTACAAAGCCAAAACGGCCATATAAACAGCAAGCGCTCCCACCCTAATAAGTCATTTAAACTTATGATCCACAGCATTAAGCCAATTGCAAAAAATATTTACAATGCTTCATGGTGGGTATAAGGTAGAACCTATATGGATGATTGACCATATAGAATCAACAAATTTGCACTCGAAGAATAAGTGTTTGATAGTCTCGTCCTTATGATAGAAGATACAGTTTTTACTTACATATCAATTGTGTTTCGCAAGCTTATCCTTAGTGAGAATTACCCCTCGACAAAGATACTACGTAATTTTTTGATTTTTGGTAGAATCTTCATCTTCCATTCTTTTGTTATCGTCTACTGTCGTCACATCCGGCTGAATTAGAGCTTTATACGTACACATAGAGTCCCTGTCTTTGGCTTGAAGTTTATATGATCGAATGTATAGCTGATCTCTCTTCCAACGTGTGTGTTCGAAATTTGGGAGGTGCTCCGTACGTGACCAACTGCCCGGAATAAAACTAGCCCGCACATATCTACTCCCTCCGTCCTCGTATAAGTGGACGTTTAGGTTTGAATTTTTTCCACAAAAGAGTGTACGTCTAGATTCCCAATGCACTTTGAAGTGGAAAAAAATGCTTCTCTCTCATCACACGGGAATCAAGGCCAATAATATCTAATGCATGGTATCCTCATTTTCTACATGCACTTAGCTCATTGGAGGTGGGTAATTAAGGAAGAGAGAAATGGTGATTTGCACATTTCCAATGCATTTTTTAATCCATTTCATAATTTGCCTTGAAATTTCTATATGTCCACTTATTTGAGGACGGAGTGAGTATTTATTTTTGAAAGAGCGACACCCCTCCGACTTTCATTAACAAAAATATGGTCTTTCGTCCGAATAGTTGCTGACGATGGCCTGATCCAAAGAAGACAAATAAGTATTGTTTTGGGTATCGCTCCCTGTCTATCGCTCTGTCCGGCAAGCGCGTGCAGCCTGCGGCGGTCTTTAGCACAAAACGACTAAACGTGATCAGAACATCTAAGCTAAGGGCATGTACAATGGTAGAGAAGGCGTGTCTTCTCTTAACCGTCCACGTCATTTAGAGAAGGCAAAATCATTACTTGTACAATGCGTTATCTCTTATTGCCATCCCTAACAATTAATGTGAATTAATTATATTTTAGTAGGAAATCGTAGTTCTAAGAGAAGACAAGTGGTACAATGGTGAAATTAGTCTTCTCTTATTTCGTAAGAGATCATCTCTTAGCTAAGAGAAGGCAAACTTCTCTTTCTTAATTCTCTCTCCGCCACATAGATAATTATCCTACGTGTCAACGCTAAGAGAAGGCTGGCATCACCCCATTGTACGTGCCCTAAGCTATTTTTTTTAGTCTGCCGGATGCCGTCTGACACGTGTACCAACCACACCCGTCGCCGCTCACTATAAAAGAAGGGAAAACGCTTATTCTAGGCCGACCTATCGCGCGCAGCGATAGGTCCCTCTCCGTGCCGTTCGATCGATTGCTTGTCTGCCTCGCGGTGACGCTTCGCGATCATCGGCTGACTTTTCGTCGCGTGCTGCTAGCTAGGTTCGGCGCGCAGCTAGCTCGTTTCGTTTTTACACTCTCACTCCTCTCCTTCCTCTATCTCACGTGGGTGGACCACAGCTGCTGCGAGTTGATTTTTTGGCTGCGAGTGCCATGCACACTTTTTACTAGACGGACGTGCTGTGAGATGCTAGGAAAGCATCTAGTCTAGGTTAAAAAAACAATACGGTGATTAACCACTTTTTTCATTTTTTTTTGTTGTAATTGTTTGTGATTGGTGATTTTTGTTGTAAACCAATCTGCAGGAGAATTTTTTTTGTTTAACCCTTTTATTATTGCTAGATTTTTTGTTGTAGTTGTTCATAATTTTTTGTTGAAATTGTTGGTGATTTTTGTTGCAAAATCAATCTATAGAAAAATTGTTGTTTAACCAATTTTTCATTATTAGGTTTGTTGTTGTAATTGTTTGTGATTTTTGTTGAAATAACTGGTGATTTTTGTTGTAAACCAATCTGCAGCAAACAATTATTGTTTAACCACTTTTATTATTGATAGATTTTTTGTTGTAATGGTTCATAATTTTTGTTGAATTTGTTAGTGATTTTTGTTGCAAACCAATTTATAGAAAAATTGTTGTTTAACCAATTTTTTCATTATTAGATTTTTTGTTGTAATTGTTTGTGATTTTTGTTAAAATTATTGGTGATTTTTGTTGCAAATCAATTTTGGAGAAAAAATACGGTTTAGCCACATTTTTTGTGACGTTACTTTTTCTAAATGTTGCGAAGATGGTTCAAATAGTATATATTTAATATATGTGGCGACATGTTTTGTTGCGATAGTCTGGATTTCTACTTCGGTAGACTTGCTACATATATTAAATATATACTGCAAATTTGTGTGTTTTCTTGGATTTTTTGTTGTGTTCACGTGCGTTTTTAAAAAATGCTACAACTAATTGTTTTGTTGTTGTCATAGTTTGTGTTTTTTGTTGAAATAACTTATATTTTTGTTGCAAATCAATCTGTAGCAAAAATTATTGTTTAATCACTTTTATTACTGCTAAGATTTTTGTTGTTGTAATTGTTTATAATTTTTGTTGAATTTGTTGACGATTTTTGTTGTAAATCAATATACGGAAAAATTGTTGTTTAACCATTTTTTTCAATATTTTATTTTTTGTTGTAATCATTTTTTATTTTTGTTGAAATTGTTGGTTATTTTTGTTGCAAAGCATTGTGCATCAAAAAATTGTTGTTCAACCATTTTTTTGTAGCTTTTTATTATATTCAAAATGTTGCAATAGTTTATTACAATACATTGTTTTCAAGATGTCCGTGACGATATTGAACGGCTAATGCTTACACTGATTTTGCTTCGATAGTCTTACATATTGTCGTTTGGACCTTATTTGCTACAATGATAATATATGCTTTTTATTTGTTGTAGAAGTACAAAATTCAGCAGTACCAAGGTCCAAGTAGTACTAGCGGCTACTGCTTTGAAGCTAGCACTGATCCGAGGCTGGCAGCCTTCCTCTGCATGCAAAGAGGCAGCAGCGGCAGTACAAGGCGGGTCCCGCTCCGCATGCACCCTGCACAATGTTTTAAAAGCCAATCTGACACGTCTGATGCGCGCAAGGATGGAAAGCGACTCGTCTTCACCGGGTTAATTTCTGACCGTATGATGCGCCGAATCGGACGGATTGGAAGGGGACCTACACTGCCCTTTTTTAGGGCGACCTACGCCTAGCGCGTCCCTAAAAGAAGAGGAGTACTCAAAGAAGGAGGCCAAGTACGGAGAAGGGCGTTTTGGTGCCCGGGCACAGATGCACCTGATATCTGGACGGGTCAGGTTGTGTTGAGATTGCTATTTTGCGCCTTGTCGGGACGTGGGCTCGCGTGGTAAAACGAGGAGAGCGCGGTAACTGCGGACGGACGGCGCCTTCTCCGGGGGCAGGACGCCTTTTTTCCTGTGCCCGCGGTCCAGATAATATCTGTGTTAGAGAAAAATCGTGTCTTCCCCCACCCCACCGCCCTGGTCGTGGAAGGACGATGGGCGCCGGCGCTGAGTCTGCGGAGACAGAAACACTCGAGAGGCGCGAGGAGGACGGGGCGAGTGCGGGCGATTCTTTGAAGATGGAGGTCGCGGCGGCCGCCGGGATGAAGATTCTTGATGGCCGACCACTGGCCTTCGATGGCATGGAGTTCCTGCTAGATCCAGTTGACAAGTGATCGATTTCTATGCGCCTCCGCGGTCGAAGACAATCGAATCTTGATAGTTAGTGCCTTTTTTTAAAATTCTGGGGATATTGTGTTCTCTCCGCAGGTTCCCGCGGGGGAGGCGGCGGGGGATACCGGCGACGGGATGGATCTGATCCAAGCACTGGCTCAGAGCGATCCGTCGCCCTCGCCCGCGCCGCTCGCCGGGCCTCCTCCTGGTCCACTCCGCCGCCGACGCACGCATCCGCGCCTCCATCCACAAACCTTATCTCTTAGAATCGATTCTTTCCGATGCGTCTCAATCCACATCCGTGCCTCCTCCTGACGATCTGGTCTCATCGGTCGCGTTGCCTCCACCGGTGAGGGCAGCTACAGCCACCGCCCCCGCAGATCCTCCGTGTTGAAGCCGTCTTCTCGGGGAACGAGCAGGGCCAGGTCGGGGACCCGCACCTCGTGCAGGATCTCGCACCGCGGCGACCTCCACGCCGCCGTTCCTCGACCAATGGTTCCTCCTTGCTCGCCCTCCGCTCCATTCCTGTCGCGCGCTCCACGTTCTGCTACTTACCCAGATTTTCCACCCGCCACCAGCAGGAAGGAAGCCCTTTCCTGCCTGGCTGCTCGCCGACGGGGGATCGACCTCCGCCGTGGATGTCCTCCACATCCTTCTACTTGGCCGCGGACTGCCTTCAGCACGAGGATGAACAAGCATACACGCGGAGGTAAAACACTCTCTCCGATCTGCTGCTCTGGCATGTACGGGATGGTCGTCTCTCTCTGCCCAAGTGCGCAGCATCTTCTAGCTCACTCACTCCGAGGAATGGGTTGACTAAGAATCCTGTTACAGTTTGCACGCCTCGGCCATCGGTAATTGATCAGACATGGTATTCCCATCTCATAAAAAACTGTTTGACTGAGCTGGTTGCAAGGCATTTCAAGGTAACCGATATAAGCACACTTTTATCTGAACAACAATCTATGTTACCGCAGTCAATATGAACCATCATATCTTGGCATGTTAGGTGAAAATTATCCATTACCTTGATGTTGCTAGCTGATATGCACGTCCATAATTCCAGGTTCCACTTATTGTACAAGTAAATGTCAGGCTGGTTTTGCTTGCAGCTGGAACAATTGTTGGACTTTGTGTTCTTGGATTTTTTCAGCAATGTGTTCATCTATTACAAGAATATGAGCTGCTAGAAAACCACTCAAGCCTTCCACAAACATAATTGCCACATCACTATACAGCCGTTTAGTCCAAAGTTGACATTCACTTATTGCAGGAAAAATTCAATACAGGCTCTAATACTTCTTGACAGTAATCATTCATTGAAGAACAGTTTATTGGTAAGGCAAATAAGAATACCTGGGCTCATAGATGCCGTACCACCTGCACCCTTAGCCTGCAAAGCAAGCAGCTTGCCTTGTACTTTCTATTGTCTTGTTTCCTGAGCATAGTGTCAGTTTCTTGCATACAAATGTGAAAAATATAAGGACCAAACTCGTGGTAATTGCTGCCAAAAATTAGGATCTGAGTCGTTGCAGAAGAAACAAACCCTGAGATAAAAAATAACTAAGAAGTATGAGTAAAGGTAGTTGCATCAGTCATTCAGTCGTTTAGTTTCTTCCACCCTTGTTCATTAATTCTTTCTTCAGTGTTAAAGTCATTTTATTTCCACTTTTGCACGCAGCTCAAATTTTTTTTTGGTTTGCTGAACTTCATAGGTGACATGTGCTTGCTCCACATACCATCTGCAATTGGTTGTACATACATATCCATGCCTCGGCAGAAATGTTCATAAGTGAGCAGTCAAAGTGGTGAGCAAGCTCTACACGGCGACACACTGCCAGATAAGCGGGAGAAGTGGAGCCGGGTGGTTTTCCAAGTGAAAATTATAGATGATAGTTTGGAGTTTGATTGCGAGTGTTGCTAGTTCCCACACATGGGCATGTTGTGTTGCCATTTGCTGAAGGTGCTGACTATGAATGACTAATTTCTGTTTTGTTTACATTCTGAATTGCCACGCTCTATGGTTCCCGATGCCTATTCTAGGTGATGGACTACCTGCACATGAAGGAGATACAGGCTCGGCACATTTTGAAGCAGTGGACACATACTACCTGAACATCTAGTGCAATACCAGAACTCCAGAAGAACCAGCTATGTAAAAGGACTTTCATTGTGCGCCTTGGTGGACTGTCGACTTGCTGATTAGCATGTCTGTTTGATGTAGTAATGCGATTGTGGCATGTATCAGTTTTAGTTCTTTGGTGCTGTTTTGTGCTTAGAATGTAGACTGTAACATTCAAGATTTGAGCAGAGTCTTCGTTATGTTTTCGAACAGTCCTTCGTTTCTCAATCCGAGAGGTGGCAAAGATAACAAACTTGGAGTGGATCGATTCAGAGTTGCTAGTAATTTGTTGTCTGATGTTTGGGTTCAGGAATGTTGAGTGGAACATAATAGGGGGGGCAGGTGCGCCGTGACGGGCATCCTCACGGCGAGGGACTTATCATCTGTTCCGCTGCTGGAGGACCACAGCCCATCATTTAATTCCTGCAGATACAGTGCCACACGGGAGAGATTTTACCATGGTAGAAATCTTCCGAACGTTGGCCTGTACACATATCCCTATGCCAGTGGAGGGACAGGATATCAGTAGCAGCTGAGCTCGGGCACCAAAGTGGTTTTCGCGCCAAGTACGAGCCTTCATTGACACTCGAGGAGATCGGCCGGCCGTGGGAACGAACTGGCTGGGGACGATCAGCTGGCCAAGGTGAATCTCTCCCTCGATCTCTCCTTTCTGCGCGTCTTTGTGGTTTGTGCTAGACAATGCTTCGGTAGCCATGGACCGTTACGTAGCGTGCCATAGTCTGTGAGTTGGGAATTTGAGGGCGTCAAGCGCTCGTGCGCGGCGGGGGCGTAGCTAGGCCGGTGTCGTCGCCGGCCGGGTATGCTTAGGCAGAGCTGCTAGCTGCCCCGCGCAGTGTCGGAGGCCATCTGCTGGCGCGCCAATGGGTTCACACGGCCACGGCCACCTGGTTCACGACCACCGCCACTGGGACAACGACGACGGCCACCTGGTTCATTGCCACGGCCACGGCCACCGTGATCACCGGGTTCATGAACGGCCACAACCTAGCCCCTTGCGCGGTGGGTCCGCTCTCGGCCGTGAGGGCCAACCGGGCAAGGAAGGACGAGACGGCCACGGCCAGTTGGCCGCGTTCGTCGGGGAGGACAAAGAGGTGGTCGACGCGTGCTCTGTGGCCGCTTCTGACTTGAGGAGGCCGAGTCGAGGTATACGAGCACGGGACTGGGTGCTGACGTGGTAGGCAAGAGCCCGGCCGGGGCTCCTAGAGGACGTCCGCCGACTTGGCCGCAAGCAACAGCGGCGCGCCATGCTACCGGCCACGTTTGGGGGATCAGCCAGCGCCGAGCGCCTCGGCAAGTACGTATCAGCGGCGCGCTTTGCTACGGGCCTCGTTTGGGGGATCAGCCGGCGACGCCGAGGCGCCTTGACGACACCGAGGAACTCGGCGAGTGACGAGCAGAGGGCAAGGACGGCGCATGCAGATAGCTTTTTTTTTTTTAATGCAGATAGCTTTTGACCAAGACTTGTTGGTTGGTTGTTCCTTTTTTTTACTAGGTAACATGCCCGTGCGTTGCAACGGGAGAGAAAAATCTATGTCGTGGAGACGTCCAAACCACTCAGTGCAATGCATATTTGGACCACTTCTTACCTCATTCAGTCATCCTTTTCAGTGCTTCCATTTTCAAGCATTTTTCTATGAATCTTTTAACTGAGTTACCATCTTAAGAAACTTGATATTGACACCAGCGATAATGCATAGTCTAAACGTGAAAAGGCAGATTCCTACTCTCTTTGTTCACAATTATGAGATGTTTTCGCCTTTTTGGATATATCTAGACGTGTTTGAGTGTGTAGGCTCACTCTCTCTTGTCCGTACATAGTTCACACTCAATTATCTAAAACATCTTACAATTATGAAGGGAGGTAGTACCATCAAAGTTTAGAAGGTTATTGCAAAGGATGGCCTTGAATTTACATGTGAAGGGCAAGGAGATTACTCTATCAGAGACATGGACCAGACTCGCAAGGGAACAAGAAATATACCAATAGCATTCCATTTTGAGGCTAACTGAATGCCACAGTGGGTCAATTAAGTTTCTTTCCTCATCACACATGTCAGCGTAACACATATAGACATATGTTTCATATCGTAAGAATTTGAAAATTTGGTCATATTGTTCCGTCCGGTGATGCTAGCATGCCGCTTGTGTCGCCATCTGCTAATTCGTTGTCACTCTTTCAATGCATGACTATGCGTGAACGTCAATTGTTGTCGGTGCACGATTGCCCGTTCTCCCCCTCCTCTTGGATATTTACAGCAAGTCCAGCGGTCTATGCAAATTTGACTCTCCAAAATTTCTTTTGGTTTCCAAAAACTTCAATCTCGTTTTCTCTTTGCATTGCAATGCACTCTTCAATATCACTCTTTATATCTGATTTACATATATATTTTATTGATGTCTTGTAACTACCAACCCTCTCTCTCAAACAATACAATAAAGTATCGATAAAACACAATAATCCAAATAAATAAAATACTATTAATTCATAGACTTGAACTTTATGATACTGAACTTGTCAGTTCTGTAAGATCATAAAAACTACATCAGTATAGTAGTACACTCGTTGATGTGTCTCCACTCTCAAATCTATCAGTATAGTAGTACACTCGTTGATGTGTCTCACTCTCAAATCTATCATTTTCTCTCTTCTCCGTGTTTCTCACACACGAGCTGGTAGCAAGCCTCAATGCATCAATCTCTCACACAACCATAGCAGACAGCCCTCTCAAGCTAACCTGATCTGCCTTTCTCCTCTGTCAATCTCTCTCATCCTATGACATACCAAAACGACAAATCAACCATCCCAACTATGCATCCACTAATTACAGGTCTTGATTGCAAGTAGTAGTATCATCCAAGTATATACGTGCGAGCAGACGCCGATCTGTTGCTGCTCTTTGCACACGGGTGCAAGGGAAGAAGCTGGCAGGTGGAGCTGTCTGTGCGGCCGGTCGCATGTGGAGCACCTACGGGAGACGGCCAGACGGGGGTTGTTGTGTGGCGCTGCTGGTGCGTTCTTGCGAGCATGGCAAGCTGAGGGCGGCAAGGTGATGGAAGTTGGAAGGTAGCAGCAGATGGGAGAGGAGAAGAGCATCCGAGAAGTAGAGGACGTGCGGGATGAGGGCGGCGGCTGGGGCAGAATCGGGAGAGGAAGGCAAGACGGGGAAGGAGAGGAGTAGCCGGGGCTGTAGCGGAGGAGCAGATCGATGGGGACGGCGCTGCGGCAGCGGACGCGTCAAGCGGGCGACAGGAACCATCGCCATGGCCGCCTTCCGGAGCTCGTGCGATTGCCCCAACTCACTGGGCAGGGAGGGAAGAAGCCAGGAGCGAGCTGCCGCGCCTGCCGGCGTTGAGCGAGGGACAGGACGGTCTCGTGTTTTTTTTCCTGTGCGGGTAATAACGAGACAAACGAAGCCTAGGGAGGAAGACGGACTGGGTCGATCGTATCACGAACAAATTCCAGCGCAGCCACGGAACATAAATTAGCGACGAAAACGTAAACACGGACGGACGAATACGTACTGAAAAAACGTACGAAAAACGGGAGGAAGAAACCTTCCTCCTTTTATTATTAGGTAAAGATTACGTGGCGTATCTCGAGCAGTTTTGTGATTCTTATTGGTTGTCGGAATCAGTTTATATTGTTGAATTGGCCCCGAGCCCCCGATACATGGGTGTGACCTGGAGTCGCGGTAGCTGTGGCGGGGACGGTGGGGGCTCGCGAGAGCAGAGTAGGGTGGGAGATAGATTAGGGATTGGGATGAGGAGAATTGAATTGTATTTTTGCACCCGCAAAAGTCACAGCGGCATTTTTCATAAGTTTATTTTCGGTAGTGGCATTTGTCGATTCCGAAAGTTTGCAGTTATTTCTTAATTGGGCCAAGAATATTCCTAGTTATTCTTTTGCAAAAAAAGGTACAAGGGGAGTCAGTCAGTTGAGAGAGGACTGGAATTTGTATGTTGTGCTACCTTAGCTCTGCACGACATCTAGATGAGATCGGTATCTTGCCGTTCTTTACTCTACTCGCAGTAAGAATAAGTTAAATTGTTTTGATATCAATCTTGAAAAAAAAATTGTTTTGACATGCGACAAACACCATATGCCGGTTCTAATCTGTTGGATACATTTGCAGAAAATGGCAGCCACTGCACGTCTAATACTGAGTGTCATGGTCAACCTTGCCACTCTTTCTCTTCGCATTACACAGATGTAAGTGTGAGATATGCTGATAAAGAAACAGGACCTGGGATCTTCTTTTCCAATAACCATAGTTATTGCCCAATCACCCATTTTGTGCACGACGAGCTTACAGTGGCTCCATGTATATCTTTCAGGTGCATCGATTCGACATCCAATGGTGTAGGCGAGTTAGTCTTTGACAATTTCTCGCTGCTAGACAATTCGGTCAGCTTTACCAAGCTGTTCTTCATCGCTGCGTATCATGCTGCCCACAGCGAGGGGTCTATGGTGTTTGCGTCCGTCTGTTTGTTTGGATCATGTCTAATCATTTTCACTATTATGATTCACCTGAATAGGAACTACAAAACTTGGGCAAGGATCCAGGTAAGATTCAATGAATGTTATCCTCTGTAGTTCTGTATAACGAAGAGTATTACTTACATGGTACTGGTACTACATACTAGTGTCAGTATGTAAGGTCTACGATGTTAACCCACGGCATTAATTAGTTATATTAATAAGTTACCAAAAAATGGTAACTTTAGCTGAACAGTCATGTAGTTGTGTCGTAATTTGATTCTATAACCGAGTTTGCGCCAATATTTGCAGAT
This sequence comes from Poa pratensis, assembly GCA_947311845.1. NCBI lineage: Eukaryota > Viridiplantae > Streptophyta > Magnoliopsida > Poales > Poaceae > Poa > Poa pratensis. The sequence continues at coordinate 6,772,259 of CAMZMU010000070.1, forward strand.
TGTCGGAATGGCGGCCGTCCTTGCGCTTGGAATCGGCTTGCTTCGCTATGGGATGCTAATCCCAATGGATCACGCTTGGCACACTGTTGCTGTTCCCTCCCTAATCTTTTCCCTTGTTTGGATTGAGGTTGTTCTACTCATACGCACCCAGGTACTAAGACAAGATTAAAGCAGAAAAGAAATATATACGTCGGCAATACGAGAGGCAGGAATTACTGAAATTTGTACATTAACTTGTGGTACAGATAAAGGAGGATGGAGGTAACCAACACTTTCTCGGCGATCTGCTCATGAAATTGGGCGAGACACCCATCAGCATCTACCGATGTGTCGATCTGATACAAAAACCCAGATATCCCCTGGAATGCACAGAAGATTCTACTTTTGGTGAGCCTCCATGGTTAGTTCCCATGTTCGATCACTGAAGAGCTGAACAAATATTAAATATACTACCCTGATCTGTGTTTATAGTTGGGGAGCGGCCCGCCAATGCTGATCGGAGCTTGCCAGATCGGCTGGCTCGTGTACAAGGCAGACATCATATCTAAGGTAGTCGAATGGCTTTACGTGTTCTGTATTTTCCTTGTTCGATCAGCCAAATTGATTGCAGCTATACTCTGTTTCGCAGGTGGGGAGTGGTTTCCCAGTTTTGATGAGAACTTGCCGGGTTCGCTGGACCGCGTACAGGACGGGCATCGCCGTTAAGTTGGTCGGGTGGCTCAGGAAGATCCCTCAAGTTTTTGCCGTGGAAGAAGACTTACAAGAGCAGGCTGCCGGAGCTGCCACGAAGACGAAGGGCAACGGAGCCGGTGGTGCGAGGGACAAGGTGGCAGCAAAAGAAGTAGTCATCAGCATAGGTGTGTGAAAGGATGGATTCGAGTCAACCGTAACATCTTATGACAAGGAAGATAGGTGCCATTAGAGTTTTCGGGGTTGCTTGATAGATGGGGGTTGTCGTCTCCGAGTTGTGGGGTTTCTTTGCGGTGTGTTGTTCGCGGTTGTTGTAGGTGGGCGGCTTTATCCTCCCTGTGATGTTGGTTGTCGTTGTTGTATGATTTTCGTCTGATTTCTTCCGCTAATAAATCGGGCACCTTCTTCTTAATTAATGGATAAGACAAAGCTTTTGCCTTCGTTTACAAAAAAATTATTAATACCATATGGATTCAGTTTTGGACATTTCGGTAATACTGTGACTCTGCTTCGGCGAATCATCCAGTGATTATGTTTAACGATGAGCGAACAATCTTGTGATGTATGTGCAGTAATACTCTTCATTCATATTAAAAAATACCATGTGATGAGTCTAATTTTTTTTACTGTGTGACGTATCAGTTGATGTAGTTAAAAAATAGTATGCGAAGATAGCACATCGCTCAGTCGACACAGGCTCCAGTGAGCTGGGTATTAAAATTTCAAAGTACTATTTTAGAGTTAAGAAATCATTTTTATACGTGGATAAATCACAATTTTTTTTTCATAAATCACATGTTGGTATATATATGTATCTGCACGGTTTCGCCGAAAAAGGTTTGTATATTTTAGCTACACAATAATGATACAATTGTGGCCGTAGAAAGGAAAAAGGAGACTTCTTATTATAACGTACCATTTGCTCGGACCCCTCCCCTCCTTTCCCCGTCTACAGTCAAAGCAGGATATTTTTGGGCCTCCCCGTGCGACCAAGCTCGCCGCCGGCGATCCGTGCGATTCCTCGCTCTCCGCGGCCGCTCCGGCGGCGGGAGGGTGGGGAATCGACGGATCCCGGTGTGTATATAGCCTAGGTATGTGTGGGGTGCTAGCAGGCGGCGCTGCGGAGGTGGCGGCGTGGTCGGAGTGGCTTTTGGCGGCGGCGGTCCCCTCCTCTGCTGTGGGTGCTCCGGTGGAGGCCCGTGGCGGATCCGTCGCCCTCGGCGTGCCTGCTGCTCTTCGAAGTCGCAGCGCGCGTCCTCCCGAGCCACCGTCCGTGACGGCGGTGGTGGCTCTTCGATGGGGGGTCCTTCCTCCTCCGCCGCGGCGGGTGGAGCTGCTTTTGGTCAAGATCTGTAGGAGTTTGCAGGTGAGGAGCTCGTCTGCGCCGGCGATCTCGGTGGGGATGGTGGAAGATGGGTGGCGTCCTCGTGCTTGTCTCCGGCGTGAGACGGCGAGGGCGTGCTGGCGGCTCGAAGCCGATGTCCGTTTTTCGTCAAGATGCTGGCGCCTGCGTCAGCTGGATTATGCGGCGACTCAACATGGTTGTTCGAGCTGGCGGCTACGGTGCGAGGTGAGCTCGCCTTCCTCTGCTCCGGCGGCGTGCTGGCGGTGCTGGAAGAAGGTGTGCTGCTTGGTGGCTCCGAGTTTGGCGTGCGTTGTGTGCGTCTCGTCTGTGTTCGTGCGTGTTTGTTCTTGATCTTGTTGATCTTGTACATGAACTCCTTTCAAAAAAAAAAAAAAAGGAGACTTCTTCTTCATCCTTGAATGCTGACTGAGAGAAGTAAACCACCCTACCCGTCGACTTCAGTTTCTTTCCTGTATCGACATTCGGCTTAAATTCCCCATATGGCTTAAGTGGCTGGCTGAACGCACGGTGAAGATCAATAGAAAATAGTTACATGCACACACAGGTCGAAAACGAAGAAAAGAAGGTGATCAAAACTTCCTCTTGCTACTATTGATCGATCCATTATAATAAGTGGCATGCGTGTGTTCAATGGCGGCAAGGAGACATAGGGTGATAGGGAGTAGATGAAGTAAAGAGAACAAATAGTGGGCATGCAGTCTGCTACGGAGGCCCCGGCAGGTGCCCATCTGGCCCATTTACGAAAAAGAGATCTTTTTCAGCACGGAATGCTATTCCTGGCCGTTCTAGCAATCTTGGACGCCGCCGAAGGTCTCAGCTAATCATGCATGCGGCGGCACTGAGCACGGGTCAAGCCGGCAATTCCGCCCATGGGCACGTCCGTCCACGGGCACCCGACCCTAATGGGCAGGGTATGGGTCGTTATGTTCGCCCATGGGTCTCGCCCGTGGGCGACCCGATTAGTCGTGATTAGGGTATAGGCAGACATGTGTACCCATAGGCGACCCGATGGGTAACCCGATTAGCTAACATGTGAGGTCTCATAGTAAGACATGATCAGAGCCATGTAATTTCCAGCCCAGCCCAACAGTCCAAATCCAACACGCACCGCACTAAGCCACTAACCCTAGGTGTGTGTGACCATGTGAGTCGACCATCCCAGTACCCAGTCTCTCCCCGTCCCCGCCGCAATCCCTCTCCCCTACTCTCTCTCTCTGCTCAGTGCTCACGCCTCACGGTGCTCTCCGCTCCCCTCCCTTTCTCGACAGCAAAACGGCGGCGCTGACCCGCCGCGCCGTTGCTCCACCGAGCCGCCGCTCCGTTGCGCCGCCACTCGTTGTCGTCCCCAACGTCCACGACGCCGCCGTCCCCAACTCACAACCGGCCTCGACGCCGCTGTCCCCAAGGGCCCCACGCCGCCGTCCCCGACTCCCTGTCGTCGCCCAAGGACCCCAAGCCGCCGCCTTCCTTCTTCGCCCCAAGCAGTAGCTTCTCCCCGCCGTCCTCGACGCCGCCGTCCCGTCGCGCTCTGCAGCTTCTCCCTGCCGTCCCCTACTACCTGCCGGCTGAAGGTGACACATAAAAATATGCCATTTTGGAGTGCTAGAATTGACATGACGAGCTGTTGTATGCAGACCCGACGGGTACGGGCATGGGCATGAAATCTGACCCATGGGTAGGGTCGCGGGCAGAGAAGTTTGCCCATTTGTTAAACGGGCATGAGTCTGAAAGAGGTCGACCCGACCAAACCCGACCCGATTGCCGGCCTTAAACACGGGCACGTGCCCAGGGCGGAGGCATGGTAAAATCGCCCCTGCCACTTGCATCTCTAGGACTTTAGCTCGATCGGGCCGTAGACCCTGGTGCACTGTGGTTTGCTGAACTGATTCGTGCATGCAGTTTCCTTACCAAATTTTTCGGCTGGCTCAACGTACGATATCTGTTTTTATTTACTTCACATTTTGGGCTTAGTAAAATTTAAACTTTGTCAAGTTTGACTAAGAATATAGTAAAAAATATCAACATCTATAATACTAAATGCATATAATATTAAAAAATATTTTATGATGGATTTAATACTATAGATTTTATATTGTATATGTTGATATGTTTTCTAAATATTTAATTAAACTTGGCAAAGTCTGAATTTTACTAAACCTATAACGAAAAGAAATGAAAACGGAGGGACTACAACTCACACTCCACGCACTCACGCACACAACACTACCATCCAGAGAGGCCTCTAAAAAAAATCTCGGCTGGCTGCCGGCTTCGACAATGCATCCAGAGCTAAGTTGCTTCCTGGCCATTTGCATAGACAGGCATGCAGAAGCTGATTTTGCTCGTTGCCATCAGTTTTCGGACAGCAGCAGCGCCAACGTCCTTGCTTTCCGCCTGTAAACGAAAACATCCTTGCTTTCCTTTTCGAGTATGGCGAAAATCATTTTCAGTATAGCATTTAGTAGCACATAATAATGCCAGCTTGCTGCGCGGTCAGCATATCGTGAGCTGTCTGTCATATACTGCCTCTGTTTTTTAATATAAGATGTTTTAGCTTTTGTCCACATTCACATGCATACAAATGTATGTAGACATATTTTATTTTATGTGTTCACTCATTTTAATTAGTGTGCATATAGACAACATGTGTATCATCTAAAATATCTTATATTAAAAAACGGAGGGAGTAGCATTTAATGGTATGCACATAATGAGTCGTTTTTGCAATGGAAAAGTTACTAAGGCGACAAAAAAATAAAATCGATGGCAGAACAGAGAATGAGCTGAGCTATGAGCTAGAAGAAGATAATGTTTCATAAAAATTCCAGTGTGTAAGTATATGGAATGGCAATTAAATTGCATTACAAGGGACGAGAACATAGGCAAGCATGAAGCGAGAGGAGACATGTTTATCGCGCGTGTAGAGAAGAATGCTCACCGAGCGTGTCTTGATGAAACATAATGTCACAAACTCAATAAATTAATTTGTTGTCCCATTGCACGTATATTTATCTAATATAAACACACATACACACATATATATAACGTGTTGGTAACTTAATACTGTGTGTGTGGCTGTCACGCTGCTCTTCTACACCACTTTTTTCGAATCCAATCCACACACAACTCCAACATATAGAAATACAGACACTCGACATTGAACAAGGTGTGTGCATGTCCGTACCCTTAGTCACTCAAGGTGGGGCAGTGCCGGTGCTGCAAGGGCGCAAAGAGGCACCCTCTTCCGTGACGTGATCCCCGGCGCCTCCTCCATACCAATCACCTCTGACGGCGGAACCGCCCAGTCGAACCGCGCAACAAGGTTTGCGAGCGTGAGCTCCACCAGAGTTGTCGTGAACCCGATGCCGGGGCACATCCTCCTACCGGTGCCGAAAGGTATGAGCTGGGGATGCTGCCTGCGGAAGTCCACCTCGCTGCCGACAAACCGCTCCGGCCAAAACTCACCGGCGCGATCCCACACCGCCGGATCCCTCCCGATGACCAGCGCGTTCACAATGACTCGGATCCCACAGGGGGCGTGGTAGCCGTGGACCCTCGCCTGCTGCATGGACTCCCGGGGGATGAGGAGAGGCCCCGGCGGGTGAAGCCGCATCGTCTCCTTGATGATGTCCCTGAGGTACTCCATCGCCGGGAGGTCCTGCTCGGTGACGACGAGTGATGAGTTGCCGGTCTTGGCGCAGTGGCGCCTGATTTCGTGTTGTACCTTCTGCATCACGGACTTGTTACGGAGCAGCTCGGCCATGACCCATTCGAGGACGATGATGGTCGAGTCCGTCCCTGCTCCGAACAGATCCTGCCAAATTTATCCAAGCGTATTAGTATGAGAGTGGAATACGCACGAGCATGTTTGGATGCGAGCGTGGTTTTGTTTTTTTAGCTGGCGAGCAATGGTTCTTAAGGGCAGCCACAGTGTGTGCCAAATGTGGTTGCCAAATAGCAAATTTGGCTATTGGCTGCAGCTCCCTACGTTGTGTAGTTGCCAAATATTGTTGCCAAAGCCAAATAAATGGGAGCCGGCGCAACTAGAAGAGCTGCTCCCAAAACTCACCAAAGAATAGAAAATGAAGAGAGAGAGAGAAAGATTCGGTGCATGCACATCTAGAGGATTGTGAACGAAACATTTTTCTACTCCAACTTGTGTCAGCAGTGGGCCTCACGCATGCACATTTGGCTTAGGCTACGTTGGAGAGAAACGCCAAATTTTACGCCGATGCCATTAAATCCTAGGTGGCCAATTTGGCAATTGACAACACTGTGGGTGCCCAAGACTTGTTTATGATGCGAGATAAAATGTCGTAGGACCCATTTTGATCGAATGGGACTAGAAAGAAAGGTACCAACTGCCCAGCAGGCCAGGACCGCTACATTAATCGTGACAACATGGCCTGACCGAGTGGGAGATCTCTGTCATGAAACTACTCCCTCCGTCCCTAGAAATATTTGTCACATATATGTCTAAATATAGATGTATTTTGACATGTTATAGTGTGTATATACATCTGACTTTAGAAAAATCTAAGTTAAGCATTTTCGGACGGAGGGAGTACATGATTTCGGTCCAAATGCACCAAATTCAGTAATATCCTAAAATAGGCGCGATTTAACATTTAATTAACTTTCAAAATATCGGTAGGCTATGTTCACAACACTTTAAAGATAAAATATCAATTTAGAAATACATGCATAACTATGTAATATATCATTAAAGTTTCACAAAATACACAAGGAAATCGCAAATGTAAATATAACTACGCATAGTGATATTAAATTTACCGAAAGTACATGAGAGAATAAACAACAGAAGCATGGGCATCTCCTAGTCAACCAATATTTGCATTTTTTTCTCCCAGTAAAAACGAATTCAAAATATTGATCCGACTAATACATACTTGATGATAGATCAGATTTCTTTGTGCTAACATCATATTTTAGGTTACACGAATATGCACTCACACACATCCCAAAACACATCACCATAGCCAATCAAGCAATCACACACTGCTAATACATCTTACCAAAACATGTTTTAATCTTCAATGAGTGCCCCTCGAATAAATCTACTCACAATGCTTTTTGGAATATTAGCAAGAGAGCTGCTAAATTAGGAGATTTTTTTTTAAATAATATCTTTTTAAATATGAATTTCGGACAGTAGCATGTGCGGGGACGAAATTTGAAAACTAGCGCGCCGTCGGCCCCGAGCGGGCCGAAACACAACTTTCGGTTGCGGCCGAGCCGAAAGTCTCCTGTCGGCGCGCTACGCGACGAGAGCTGCATGCGCTGCACGCGCGGCAGGCCGGGGCCCGCGTTTTTCGACCCGGAGCGAGCCGAAACCCGACTTTCGGCCTGGAGGAGGCCGAAACCTGGCAAAAAATTCTCTCGAGCGGCTGCCTGCATGATCATACAGTGATAAGCCTGTATACCTGACTAGACGTCGCAGTGCCAACAGCTGCAGGAGGCCAGTACTAGTAGCTGTAGCCGTCTGATCATGAAGGCACACACCGGGTAGGTTAGCTGTCAGCAAGTAGGCCTCCGGTACGGGGAGAGTATCACATAGTATATATCTTGTTCGACTTGTGGTACTAGTGTATTGCCTTGAGGTATGATGAGGGAACTGCTCCTAGTCCTGGCTCCATTGATTGCAGCGACGAGGACGCGCAAGTGTTTGCGTGGCTTATCTGCTAGGTTTCGGCCTCCTCTAGGCCGAAAGTCGGGTACAGGTTGTGTTTCGGCCCGCTCGGGGCCGACGGCGCGCTAGTTTTCAAATTTCGTCCCCGCGCATGCTACTGTCCGAAATTCATATTTAAAAAGATATTATTTAAAAAAAATCTCGCTAAATTAGATTGGGAAAACAAAAATAAAAATAAGAAGATAAAATATAATTTAGAATGGACAAGTTTCTTGTTTGATAAAGCCAAAAGAATGTTTATAAGTAAAAAAGTTCAAAAAAAAATGTAAACATGTAAAAGAAGTTAGAAGAAGAAAAATAAAATGATGTGAATGGACATAGAAATGGAAAAGTTAAAGGAGATATGAATATAAAAATATAATCATAAATTCTCCATTTTTTTAGAGGGGGAAACATAGATTACTTGACAGAATCACAACTCGATTCACCTGGATACGTAAAGCTAGATTCTTAACAGGAGAATTGTACGTGTGCTATCAACCCGAAGCGAAGGCACGGACCCTATATTACATAATACATTATCAGACTGTAACAAACAAATTGGATTATGGCCAAATAAATACTGCTAACTGTAGAAATAGGATGAAGTGTTACCGTTTTGCGGACATTTGCAATAATAAATAGTAGGAGTACTGACTAACTTGGCCACACTTTTTTCTAAGATATAATTTATTTTGTGAAGCAATCACCATATTTAGTCTTCTGTGGAAATCTGATGCTAGATAACGAGTATGTCCTCGTAATTTGGCCACAAACAAATGGAAATTCTAAATCGCGGACATGGTTTCCTTTTTCTTTTTGAAGTTTTAGTCACTTTGTCGTTTGGAAGTGTTTAACTCACTTTTTGTGTTAACTTTCAGCTAACTTAGTTAAGTTTTAGCCAATTGTGTGAAGTCTTAGTCGCTTCTATGAAATTTTAGTCGCATTTTTTATTTTGTAGTTTGGAATTTGTTGCAGTCAATATATTCCACTTTGTTTTAGTGCGATTGCAAACTTTTTGTGTGCACTTGCACTCTCACTTTATAGGTTAGTTTATGGTCGTCGCGGTTGCATTTTATTCTGTTTCTTTGACCTTTTATACGTGCAATTGTATTTTCATTTGTGCAATCCGCCTTTAACGAGAAGTGAGTAAAACTTTGGATATGCACATAAAAAGTGAGTAAAACTTTGAAAAATTTCACGTGTACTCTATACACTCCATAGACAAATTAAGCACACATGAGCCCCTCCCGTGGTTAACGAGATTCGGAACGTCAAGTTTCACCTCAAGTAATGCCTTGACGTTGTCCCTGCTCAAGCGCCACCCAGTCCCAGTACTCCAATCTCTCTGAAGCGACAGCAGCACATGCACGAACGCCTCGTCGTGCCGCTCTCCCGTGCCGGCGGCGCCCACGGCAACGACGATCTCCTCGAGGATCCGATCGATTTTCTCGAACGCCCTGCTCACCTTGGCGTTCGTCCCGTCCACGGCGGCCACCCAAGCCAGCCACGGGAAGTAGTCGCCGACGTGGAACGCCCCGAGCAACGCGTTGGCCTCCTCGAGCAGCGCGTCCACCTTGGCGCGCCACCCGGCACCGCCCGAGACGCGCACCCCGAGCACGATCCGCCCGTTCACGTCCTTGGCGAACCCGCCGAGGAGCTCGCTTAGCCGCACCACGCCGCCGCCGTGCCCTTGCACCCTCCGGACCAGCTCTGCCACCTCCTCCTCGCGCACGCCGCGGTAGGCGCGCACCCTGCGGGGGCTCAGGAGGTTGAGCACGGCGAGCTTGCGCACACTGCGCCAGTAGGCGCCGTGGGGCGCGAAGGCGATGTCCGTGCAGCCGTAGAGGAGCCGCGTCGGGATGGCGAGCGAGGGCCGGTTGGCGAAGGCGTGGTCCTGCAGCTGCAGCACCTCCCGCGCCGCGTCGGCGACGAGACGATGAGGGTGGGCACGCGGCCGAGGTGGAGCAACATGACGGGTCCGTGCGCCACGGCGAGCGCGTGCAGAGCGCGGTGCGGGAGCGCGTCGAGCTGGTGGAGGTTGCCGACGATCGGGAGGCGCGGAGGAGACGGCGGGAGCCGTTGTCGGTCGTCGGGATGTTTCTTGGCTCGGGGTCTTCGAGAAAGCAGCAGCAGTAAGCACGAGACAGTGAGGCTTAGCGTGGCTAGTGCTGGTAACGGACATGGCATGGTGGTTGTTTCCATCTGTGGCTCAATCGTACTGAAATGGTGCTAGTGCACTTGAATACTTGATGCATTTATAGGACAATTATGTGGGAACAATTAGTACGTCTACATTTACATTTTAGACTTGAGTGATATTGTCACATTCCTAATCAATTGTCGGTTGCCTAACATTATGCACTAGACAGTGAGGCTTAGCGTGGCTAGTAGTGGTAAGGAAATGGCATGGTGGTCGTTTCCATCTGTGGCTCAGTGGTACTGAAAATGGCGCTGGTGTGCTGGATGCATTTATAGGAAAATTATGTAAGAACGGTATGCCGACATTTCAAAATGCAGCGATAATTGTCGTATTCCTAATCAATTATCGGTAAAATGCCACCTACCACTGCAAAGTAAATCTTTAACATTCACCCCCTACCTACCCACTTCTTCCTGCATGAGAAATTTGAGGGGTAAGAATACTGGAGTTTTAACACTAATTTGTGGCACAGTGCCACAACAGATATAGAAGTATGTAGGCAGTAAAAAGTTGCTCTGCGGTCTGCTCATTATATTGGTCGACACACTTAACACCAGCTGCCGTTTTGTGGATTCTCCAGGAAAGACACATACCCCCTTGGATGCAGAGAAGGCAGAAGCTTCTAAACTTGGTAAGGTCATGCATGGTTATTTCCCTTGTTTCATCAATCAAGAACTCAAGAACGAATTCCCATCGGCCTGTCCGTGCTGATCGGTGCTGGTCAGATCGCCTGCAATGCATTCAAGGTGCTCATGAATACCCGCCGAGTTTTCGCGGGCAAGAAGTGCAGGCCGCCACAGCTGCCATGTGGCCATGTGAGGCAACAAAGGTCGTGATGCTGGGGGCAGGTGGAAGATGAAGGCGTTGATCTAGTTTCGGTGTCGCTGACCAGGCATCTGCATTTCCGTTGTTCGATAGAGCTGAATGATGTATTGCAAATTTGCAACTGTACTCTGTTTTGGCAGGTGGGAAACGGCCTGGCATCAAGTTTAAGGTCATCTAATAACGGTTCAAGAGAGCCTGTGGAGTTTCTGCCGTGGAAAAGAGCATGCTGGGGCCGCTGTAGCTGCTATGGAGGACAATAGAGGGGCTGATGCGGGGCAGCAGGTGGAAGATTAATACTTGCAGGTGGTGGTGGCATTGCCGGCTTAGCCTCTTAGGTGGATGGATGGATGGTCACAGCCATTTCACAAGGTTATTTTATGGATTATGTGTTGTACTAATTAACTGAATTCACGCTTGGTGCCATTTGACGCCTGTATCAGGCGGGGAATTCTATCTGGTGGGAACATTTTGTTTCAGCAATAAATTATGGCTGTGTATCTGGTGATCTGGATCCCTATACTGCTATGCTGCTCAGGACAAAGAGATGCAACGAAAATCCCACAGATTAATATTCTCTGTGTTAAGGTTTCTTGTGACTTATGAGAGTTCATACGAACATTGGACAACGGAATGGAAGGGCTTCAGACAGCGACGTGGAAGCAAACGCCGAAGAAGACGAACCCCACCAAGAATTCAGTCTCACGGGATTTGTATTGTCGGCCTGTTTGGCCCATAAGATCTTCGTGGCCCACTAAAAGAAACTACCGTGGTAAAGACTAAAAAGACAGTGGACACCCACCCGTCCATCAGTGTCGACGTGAGTGGCGTGTTCAGTTCCTGCTCGTCCTGCCTTCTTTCTAAATGTCTGTGACTTTCTCGTGGCAGTGTGAGTGAAATTTTCAAAAGGACATATCACCAAGGAACGTATATATTCCGCTAAAATAGGGAAATCCATATCAGCTCATAGTTCTAGATGCACCCGCTGCTTAAAAATATTTTTCTAAATGTAAAAAAAATCCATATAAAATTTTCGGATATACTAGATGTCATTTTATGTTACCACAAAAAGTTTTGCGAATCGAGAAATGTTTTGTGCTAACATAAAACGTCAAGGTGTATATCTGAAATTTTATTTGAATTTTTTTGACGTATTGAAAAGAAAATTAAAATATTTTACATAACAGTGCATCACCCGTGACCCAAAACGCCGTGTGCGCTAAAATAGCACAACATAAAACAGTAAAACACTGTCATAGATCATCAAGTGGCCGGCAGAAAATCACCGTATTGCACATACCAAGCAAAATATAAAATGCACTGGCAGAAAACAAAGAAACTGAAGAACGCCATCAGATCATTTCCTCTTACCAATCTACAATTTGATTCAGCTTCCATGACAGAGCAAGTCAGCAGTTCGTTTTATTCGAAGTTAACAAGAAAAAAGGGTAAGCCTACAACTCTGCTATATACCTAATCGCAACAGGAGAAACATGGCGTCAGGGGAGCATCTGAGCTCCTGCAAATTGTGTGGAAGCCCAGAGACACCCCTCCACCCCTCTGACAAGTGGAAGCCACGTGGGAGCAAAAAAAGAAGACAGGCAAAACTACTAATCATCAATTCTTTTGCAATGGCTACAAGCAACCTATCCAATCAGCCAAACCAGCATTCTTCTACTCATTTTCCCATGGCTCCTTCAGCTTTCATTGGGCATCAAAATATTTTGAGGTGGTTAATCTTCGTCGCAAACCGTCGTGGACAGGTTCAGAGCGTATGGAGGACTTGACGACATCGACAGCATCTTTGGATCCCATGCCATTCTCGGAGACCAATGTGACTGGCGAATCTTCGATTTGGAAACTGCTTGCATCAAGAGCTCCATCACCGCCGTTTTCTGCTCCAAAGAAGATATTTTTGGAGCCCAGAACTGCGTGCGCGTTGTCATCACGGTTACTGCTGCCATGCATATCAAGAGTTCCATTACTGACGCTTTCTTCACCAAAGATGGCATTTTTGGTACCCAGAACTGCGTGCCCGTTTTCACCACCATGACCACTCACATTATGGACGAAAGCTGTTTTGTGTTGGGGCACAATGCCAACAGTTGAGCAATCGGAACTCCACTTTCTTGTATCTGGTCTGGCAACGGTGCAGCACAAACATGTTCTTGCTCCTTGGACGTGTTACCAGTTTGCGGATCACCCCTGGCTGCTGACTCCCTGCAACGCTTTGTAAGGAATCCAGGAGACATGCCCATGCCACCTCTGCTGCTTTGAGATGAAGAACTGGTATCTGGTATGCTGTTGCCATTCACAGAGAATGATGATGGTTTGCCATTTCATTACTGTATGGCAACCCATCGTTGCCTTTGACTGCTTTCTCTCTAGAAAGCGGCCTTTCAAGGAAACCTCGTCGAAAGAATGACATGTCCCCTTTGCCATTACTTGTACTCTGATTTGTCTTTCTACTTGATGGTGATGTATGAGGCCTTGGATTAAAACCATGAAACGAAGGTACATCTCTCTTTGACGCATCCAAGGAGTAATTGCCGAATTCTGCATCACCATTCACATGAACTCCGTTGCTAGGATTGGCAAACATATCTCCATTACTGTGTACATTTCCATTCGCATAGGATGTCCGGCCACCTGAGGAGTTAGCAATAACTCCTTGCTCTGACCTGCTGAGATGTCCATTCCAATGACCATTTGTCTTTTGGGGGGAAACATCCATGTCGCGACCATTTTGACTCTCTTCCCTAAAGGGAGACTTCTTTCTTGAGGGTTTGTCAATGAAACCAAGAGAAAATAGTGGTTTTGCTTTCCCTGCCATACAACTCTCAGAGGTTGGGACTGAAGTTTTATTGGCTATCACTCCAACTGAATCACCTAAGACAGGTTGGTGTTGTACATTCTGTCTTTCAACTTCTCTTCCAGCTTCAGTATCAATATCCATGTAGTCAACTGAATCGATACATGGGACAGGTTCCTCATTCACAAGCAGAATTGCACAGGTCAGATCTCATGGTAGTACTGCCTTCTAACAGAGAACATGGGTCTCTAGTATCTTCTTTAAGGACATGCAATGCCGATGAAACTGGCTGATGTAGATTTTCGTTGATAATTAATTCTTTTCTCTCAATGTCCATACGCAAATCCAAGTCTGACACCTGGTCGAGGGTATCCATTCTGTGCACAGATTCATTGCTGGGTAGCTCTTCTGAAGGCTTAAAAAATGATTCACATTTTACTGGCACATCCTCTGGTATCAAATGATTTTCTCCATTTGAAGGAGGCACTTCAGATTGTTTCTCCTGTTTTATTGGTTCTTTGACTGCAAGAAGTGGTCCAGGACGAGCTGTTCTCCTGCATAGTCGTAAAGGGAAAAGGAAGGCTTGTCAGACTACATACCCAGAGTATTTTAGCATAGTCTCAAACAAGTAATACTGGTTAGATTTGTGAGACGAAGTGGATTAAATGGAGAAACAATTTAGCACAACAAATTTGTTAACATGGTAAAGTAAGAAATTAAGAGAAGTTCAGAACATTTTAGTGTGTCACTACCAGTCACAGACAAGTACTACTAGTTAAATCTATGAGAAAAGTGGAACAAACTGAGAAGTAATTCTATGAGAAAAAAATATTAGGTGATCAGGAAAGTTCTGTCCGACAGCTATCATCCTAAAATGGTGAAACAATGCGAGACAATAACAGAGCAATATGAAGAAAAGTATTGAGTAGTATTTCTTTTGAATATAAGTAAATATGATTTCCACCATCTGCTGGAGATGAAGAAAGTGGTCACATAATTCTCAGAATATAAGACATGCAAAGATAGCAAGAAAGTAGATATAATCCACTGAAGCAATGAAGTAGCAATAGACAATCAGACTTGGATTCTGGTAAGCATGTGGATTTTCCCCTACCAAAAGATATTGGTGCTATAGATGAGAGCACACATAACAATTACCTGCTATATAGAAGCATATAAGCACCTTGAGCAAGTACTTCCTCCTCATCGACAAACACAACCTACAAACGGAAGTAAGAAATTGATCAATTGCCACTGAGACAGAAATAGTTTGCATGGTCATAATACAGAAGCGAACATATACCTTGCAGTCATCAAGTTTAAGCCAATGACCTCGCGACTTTTTATGTAGCATATATAATGCCCAAAAAAAGAAGCATTCAGCATATCCAGATGAACAACGACAGCATATAGATTATACTGGTCAGTTCCATCAGTGGTACTCATGAATGGCGTTAGATCCAACTTCGTAGGGAATGTAACTTTCTTGTTCAGTTTTCCAAATCTACCACTCTGATAAGCACAAGAAAACATGTTATGCACGGCTTTCATGATACAACAGCATTAATTAGTTCAAACGCTGATGTCCTAACCTGGAATCTTTTGAGGGTAATAGTGAGTATATTTGGAGCTTGGTGAACTGTAAGATGCTTCCGTGCTTTGACATAGTCGCTGCATCTGCACAATAGCAACCAATAGGTTAGAAAAATGTCATCTTATTGAGATTTTGACTGTGATGATTCCAGATAGTTACCATATTCAGCTTTAAATCAACTCGTATAAAAAATTAAAAGTATATCAAGTTTAAGAGTTCCTGCCTATTTAGCATTTTAAAAGTAATGTCGCTATGTATTACGGAAGAGACTTCAACATATCGTTCATAAGAGCGAGCAGGTTTCAGCATATGCCCGAACTAAAATAACACACATGTAATATATGAAAATATGACCCTGTAAATTTGTTGTTAGATACTAGAAATTTAGAAGTGTACAGTCGATAAATGGGACTTACCCGTCACATCTGTACTTGTTGTCCCCATCAAGCCATTCCACCGCAGTGAACTGATCTAAGCACTCTTCCAAGGATTCAGCATCACCATGAATTTCAACTGTCAAGTCCATCATATTCTCATAGCGATTTGACACCACTCCACATGCAGTACACTGAACCTGCACGTGCCACTTAAGTTAGGCACCCTATGATGCATTTGATAAAATTGTAACATATGCATATTTAAAGACAGATCCAGTAATAATTGAGAACTGATTAGAAACAGAGCAAACAGACAGGAAGACACATTGATTGCAAATAGAAATATTGAATTAAATGTGGAAACAAAAGAGACCTGAGATTGTAGGCGACCACCAAATATGTGCTGAATAACAGTTGTCTCCTGAGTGCTAAGATCAACGACCTTCTCACCTCCAAATTCATCAAGACAAGCTGATTGCATTTTATCGATCGCAAACCTGTAAATACAACACATATCATACAGCATCCAAGATAATCCAAGAGAGAGCAAGCAAACCCACATGCAATCACAGAAAGTAATTCACCTCATGAATTCATGAGCATCTTCCTGTCTACCAATGCCAAGGTTGCCACCAATATTTGGCAAATGAGAAAGAATGTTCATGGGAGCAAATGGGTGTTCAGTATCAATTGCTCTTTGAATATGAGATTGCAGCTCACATAAGAAACACCAACTTTCACCTTTTATAGAACCTGAAATGTTGAGATGCAGAAAAACTGTTTAGCATAAGCCAGATGTTACTACATAATCATCATAAACCATCACTTACATTGCCTAGTATGGTCCTTTCCTAGAAGATAGGCCACAAGTGGCCTCGTGTATGATAGACACTGTAAAACCACATTGGCGAAGCAACTGCACAAAAGAAACAAGAACTACTTGATGAATATAAGTAAATGTGTTCAAAGCAAAGGTGGACCAAGAGATAGTACTATTCCAACATACCTGTTGCCACAATTCACAAGCCCTGGGCCCCACAAATTATCGTAATTGCGATCTTTCCAATCGTATAGCTTCAAAAACTCATCGTAAGGAAAGATAACCTGTGTACAGAACATGAGTGAAAAAATTGTTTCTACGGCCTTTATTTAAATTTCTGCATCAAGAGTATAATTGCACACCTTGTTTAATTTCCGATGCCCAGTCACTAACGAGATACGGCCAAAGACCGAAGACTTCTTACTGTTGGCCTCGACTCCAGAGGGTGACTTGTCAACAGTATCCAATAATTTCATTTGTTTGCACTTATTTTTGTGATCAGATTGCCAATGCTTTAACTGGCATTCTCCAGAACTAAATAAGAACATAAATGTAAGACATGCCCACAAAAATATAGCAGCATAATACAAGATACTAGTGTATACAGTATATGGAAACTCCAAGCATGTGAGTTGGGACAACTTTCAGTCAAATCGTCTGTTGTTCATGAGCCTACTTAACTGATGCAGATAATAACCAACACCCAGGCCACAGGGTATAGATGTAAATTGATGTATTAAAAACTTATAGCTTTCCTATGGGCGAAAAATTACGAAACATGACAAAATGACCACACATACATTCAACATGAACTCCATCTCTGTTACAATCAAACCAAGCATATGACCTTTTAAAAAACAAAACAAAATTGCAGTTCGTACAGTTCAATAAATGGGAATTGCCAGCATCTAAATAAGACCCTACCGTGCATCTGGGGAACTAACTAATAACTATCTCCTGCTATTAAGGCCCTAACACTTGCAAACACTACAGAACTGCCACGATTTCTCATCAAGAGCGCAACACATGTCTGCTCAATTGATGATACTCTACAGCTCCTCTTGAGGCCAGCAACAACCTTGTGGAGACAACAATTAGCACAAGTAAAGCACAAGAAGCCAGCAAGAAGACACACATCATCTGTTCTCTGCATATCCCCTGTAAGCAGCACCTTCTAATGAGAGCACCAAACTGCAGGATCACCACTCAATAACATCGCAAGACCAGAGATTTCCATCAACTAAGTTTGCCAACCCACGAACCAGTAAAATCACTCATCCTACACAGCAAATCACCCAAGCATGCAAGAAACAAGAGCAAAGTCACAATTCATACACAGTGGTAAAACAAACTTGTGGTTCGTACAGTTTGATGAATGCGAATTGACAGCATCCAAATAAGACCCCAGCATGCATCTTGGGAACTAACTAATAACTATCTCCTGGTACGAAGGCTCTAGCACTTGCCACAACCACAAAATTGCCACGATTTCTCCTCAAGAGCTCGTCCCCACGCCAGCAACCACATTCGGAGACAAAGAGCAAGAACTCTAACTTTCTGTCATGGACGTCGTCGTCAACAACCAATCAGAACAACTAAAGCACACACCATCTGTTCGCTGCATATCCCCTGTATGTAAGCACCCCTAACGAGAGCACCAAACCGCAGGATCACCGCTCAATAATTTCCTCACAAGAAGAGAGATTTCCATCAAGCACCTATGTCGACCCTCACGACCCACTAAAATCGCTCATCTTCAACAAGAAACTACCCAAGCATCCAAGAAACAAGAGCGAAATCAAAATTCACAGTCATGGACACTGGGCAAGGCCAATAACCGTGAAGTATCCCTGCACAATTGCACGCACTACCCACCGAATTACACAACAGGGTTGGCAAGATTTGGCAGGAACAGAGCAAGAATGCAGGATCACGCGCATCTTAACCTCAACTGCAGGATCATCACTCAATAACCTCGCAAGACCAGAGATTTCCATCAACTACGTTCGCCAACCCTCACGAACCAGTAAAATCACTCATCCTAAACAGCAAATTACCCAAGCATCCAAGAAACAACACCAAAGTCACAATTCACAGTCATGGACACGGGGGCAAGGCCAATAACCGTGAAGTATCCCTGCACAATTGCACGCACTACCCACCGAATTACACAACAGGGTTGGCAAGATTTGGCAGGAACAGAGCAAGAATGCAGGATCACGCGCATCTTAACCTCAACTGCAGGATCATCACTCAATAACCTCGCAAGACCAGAGATTTCCATCAACTACGTTCGCCAACCCTCACGAACCAGTAAAATCACTCATCCTAAACAGCAAATTACCCAAGCATCCAAGAAACAACACCAAAGTCACAATTCACAGTCATGGAAACGGGGGCAGGGCCAAGAACCGTGAAGGACCTTGGCACAATTGCCCGCACTACCGACCAAATTACACAGCATAGGCAACAAGATTTCGCAGGAACACAGCACCAATGGAAGATCACGCGCATCTTCGCTAGGCCTAGGTCGTACCAAGCAGCAACAGGGAAGGGGGGAGGGACGAAGAAGACAGAGGACGCACCAGTATCGCACCCGCTTGCACCGGGAGCACTTCTTGGTGCCGGCACCGCCGCAGTGGGCGCACGGCCCAGTTTCGCCGTCCAGCCCCGGCGACACGGGCTGCTGCATCCGATGCGGGGCCATCTGCTGGGTGTTCCCCTCCTGGGGCGGCATCGCGTTGTACTCGGGGTGGTGGTCGAGGAGGTGGTGATCGTCCTCGTATGCGGCGGCGAACCCCGCGGCGTCGACGAGGAAGTAGCGGGAGGCGGCGCGGCGCACGGCGACAGTGGCCGCGGCGAATAGCGCGAGGCCTACGAGCGCCGCCTGGATCACCGCGTAGAAATCGATGCCCCCGCCTAGTCCTGCGCCCGTGCCTCCGCCGCCGCCGAAGTCGCCCGGCGGCATCTAATATAGCCGCGCGGTGCTAGGGAGAGGGGCGGGAGCAGGCTAGGGTTGTGCGGCGCCCGGACAGCAGCGCCGGCACCGACCATCCGCGCCGAGCCGAACCCGACCCGGGCCCGGGTTGGACCGACCGACCGGGCGCGAGTCGGACCGACCGAGCCGGTCCGTGGGTCCCGGTCGCGAACCCCCCGCGGCCAAACTACTGCACTGCCGGAGCCGGAAGGGCAACCAGCTGCCGCGGCGGCGGCGCCGGCGGCGCGTGGTCTCGAGCTCGGGGAGCCCCCGGCCGCGGTCGCTGGCGTGTGGGGACGGTGTTGGCGGGGCCCGTGCGGCAGCGGGACGGGAGCGGGTCAGTCAACCCCAGATGACTCGCGCGAATGGTTGGGGAGACTGGCGTGTCGTCTCTGCTGCTGCTCGGCCTATGCGTCGACCATGCAGGGAGACGGAGATGCAGCAGCGGGTCGTCGCGCTGGTCGATGGTTTGTTTGTTGTTGGGGACACGGCTCTCCCTCTAGAATGGGAGATGCCAAGGGGCAGCAAAGGGTCTTCAAGGCACGGGATGGATGGATTTATGGGAATGTTCTCTTCTTGGGATGAGAATAATTGTAAAAGAATGGGGAATACTAGGCTTATTTTCTTACTCCGTATTATTATATGGTATTTTGGGTACTGTATCTTGTTTTGATTTGATACTACTTTCCTTTTTTTATGAAGGAACATGTAAAGGTAAGTAGTATTGTTTTTTGTATTTCCTATGAAAGCCTCTTGGGCAATCTTGACCTGGTTTGGTCACGTTGGCGCGACTGCTTGTCTAGGTCAAGCGGTGGCCGCGTCCATATCTAATATGAAACACATTCGATTTTGATGCCGTCCAGATTGAGGACGTCGTCGATGAGTTCACCTACAAGCTGGAGGAGGTCAAGCACGGAGGAGGGTTCGCCGCAAAGATGAAGAAGAGGCTCAAGCATATAACAGCTTGGTGCCGCCTGACGTCGAAGCTCCAAGAAATTGAAACCAAGTTGCAGGATGCCAAGCGGAGGAAGAAGGATTACACCGTCATTGCATGAACCAGCAGATCTGCTTCTGCTGCCAGATTGACGAAACAAGGTCAAGCTCTGCATTTCACCAGGGATGAGGACCTTGTGGGGATCGAGGAGAACAAGGACAGGTTGATAGGGTGACTTACTAGCGGCCGCGGTGGGGGTGATTGTCTGAAGCAGAGGAGCAACAAAGTCACAACGGTGTGGGGGATGCCTGGTGTTGGCAAAACCACTCTGATTGCTCATGTGTACAACACAGTGAAGGTGGATTTCGACGCTGAGGCGTGGGTAACCGTGTCCAAGAGTTACAGTATTGAAGACCTGCTGAAGAAGATCGCCACCGAGTTCGGCATTGCAGTCGAGGTTGGCAATGTTGAGATGAGAGGTCTAGTAGAGTCCATCCATAACTACCTTCGAGGTAAGAAGTACATCTTGGTCCTGGATGATGTTTGGACTGCGCGCTGTTGGTCAGAGATAAGGAATGTCTTCCCAACATCTGATTGTACTGGACGATTTGTTATCACATCAAGAAATCATGAGCTGTCATTGTTGGCAACTATGGAGTCTGCAATTCACTTGGAACCGCTACCAGAACATCACTCTTGGTTGTTATTCTGCCAAGGGGCTTTTTGGAATGATGATGTCAAAGAGTGCCCGTTGGAGTTGCACAATTTGGCTTCGAAGTTCATAGCAAAGTGTCAAGGTTTGCCTATTGCTCTTGCATGCATCGGCCGCCTACTCTCCTGCAAACCCCCAACTTCTGCCAAATGGGAGAGTGTGTTCAGTCGTTTGGACTCTCAGTTGGCGAAAGATGTGATCCCTGATGTTGATATGATTCTAAAGGTCAGTTTGGAGGACCTTCCATACGATTTGAAGAATTGTTTCTTGCACTGTGCATTATTCCCAGAAGATTATGTATTAAAGAGGAAGATGATAATGAGGCAGTGGATTGCTGCTGGATTTATCAGGGAAAAGGAAGATAATAGAACATTGGAGGAAGTGGCCGAGGGATACTTGGCTGAACTTGTGAACCGAAGCCTACTGCAGGTAGTGGAGAGGAATCATGCCGGGCGGCTGAAATCCTACCGGATGCATGATGTCATACGCATTCTTGCCCTCAATAAAGCCAAGGAAGTTTATAATGGCTCTGCTGCTGGGGCATTCCCCGTAGAGTGTGCACGTCGCATATCGGTCCAGGGGGAAAAACTTGAGGAACTGAGACGATCTGGTGCGACACATCTCCGTGCGCTCCATGTATTTGAATATAGCAATGTTGATTTGCTGAAGCCTATCCTAACATCTTCGAATTTGCTGTCGACATTGGATCTGCAAGGTTCTCGTGTCAAAATGTTGCCCGATGAGGTATTCGACTTGTTTAATCTGCGTTATTTGGGACTTAGAGATACCGATATTGAAATCCTACCTGAAGCTGTGGGGAGATTACAAAACTTGGAAGTCTTGGATGCTTCCGGCGCTAATCTGACGGATTTGCCAAACAGTGTTGTAAAACTTCTAAAGTTGAGATACCTGTATGCATATACTGTTCCTGGTGCATTAGAGGCACTAGAAATTTTCAGGGTAGGTGGAGTCAAGGTGCCTAATGGTATCCATCACTTGGCAGGACTGCATGCTCTTGAGTGTGTCAAAGCCACTTCAGAGTTTCTGCGCGAAGTTAGAGCTTTGACAGAGCTAAGAACATTTACTGTGTGCAATGTGAGAAGCGAACATTCTGCTGACTTGAGCAATGCTATCAATAAAATGAGCCATCTTGTTCAACTGGGAATTGCAGCTGCAGCTGAGAATGAGGTGCTGCGGTTCGAAGGGCTATATTTACCACCAAAGCTTTCTTGGTTTGGTTTAGCAGGGCGGCTAGAGAAAACATCGATGCGTCAGCTTCTATCTTCTTGGTCACACCTTAATAGCCTCACTTGCTTGACCCTGGCATTCTCCAATATTGATGAGGAGACCTTTTCCTGTCTGTGCGGGTTACATGGTCTACGCTCTCTTGGGCTAATGAAGGCTTTTGAAGGAAAGAGGTTGGATTTTTACGCAGGGTCATTTCCAAAACTTCGGTTTCTACACATATGGGGCGCTGCACAGCTCAACCAAGTTGGAATAGAGAATGACGCAATGCAAAACCTTGTCGTGCTATTGTTCACGTACTGTCCAGAGCTGAAGTTTCTTCCTGATGGTATCGAACATCTTAGGGCCCTTGAAAAATTACGTCTAGAGGACACATCAGAAGAGCTGATAGAGAAACTCCGGCGACAGAGAGATTCAGATGAATGCAATGAAGATATAATGAAGATTAGCCACATAAGGAATGTTACAGTTGTACTGACAGAGAAAGGACTTTCGGAAAGAATTAGGTGATCAATGCTGCTCCAAGGTTAGGTTCGCTGTTTCATCCTTCAGGTGCATATGTTATATAACTGCAGAACTTAATTAGCAATTGGTAGCTAGTAATGGCTGATGCGAATTTTATTGCGAGTTTTTGTCCTAAAGCTACCATGTTCATGTGTATCTTCTTTAGCTAAACTCAAATATGCAACCACGTAGCCCATGACTGTCAGGACCAATCATAGAAACAAGTGACTGATCATGCAGTTTCCATTTTCCTCGTATTAATCTATTTTGTTATATTTAGGATATGTGTGCTTTTCGCCACCCGTGTTGAAGTCCCAGTTAATGTTAAAGGAAAATGATGCATGTTTTTCTTACATATCCTAAATTAAGAGGTTGAGTCAACCGTGGTATTAACTAGGCATTGGCAAAGGTATGGCGATTCATTCAATTCCCTGACTGACTGACTTAGTTCACCATCATTCACTGAGCTCTGTCATCTTCTGATGGCGCTTCTTGATACCTTTTACGGATGTGAAAACACATGTTGCTCACTTGGGAGGAGACAAAGATGTTGGTGTGCTGACTGCCTGTCTTGAGGCTCTGATGTGGTCTTGCGCTTGTTACATCTTTGCTCATTGAAAATCTGGGATATTACCGTTAGACCGATGCAGAAGGTTAAGGGCATGTTTGGTTGGCATGCTGAGCTTGCAACACTTTGCCGCACCACATATTTAGGCGAGTTTGATTGAGTTAGCCCCCTAAGACACACTTTTGGCAAGATTAGTTTCCTGCAATCTAGGCCCCATTTTTCATTGACTCCAAAATGTGTGGCAAGATTACCTCATGTGTGGCGCCAATTTTGATCACCTGACTTAGGCATGTTTGGCAAAACAAAGTGTTGCAAATATTGGCAAACTTAGTTTAAAAACCAAACAGACCCAAGGTTGTTGTCTTGTCTTACGTGCATATATATCAGAGTTATGTTTAAGAACCTTGGCTTATACTGGCAGAATTAGTTAAAGCAACTGGTATCTAATAATGTGAGTTTATTACAAGTTTGCCAACTAAAGCTAACATGACCCTTTGCAAGTTCATTGTGTATCCTGACCTGGGCTAGAAATATAGACTCCATAGGACAGAACTGGTGGGTAGATCATATAACAAGTAGCCGACCACACAGTTTCCATTTAATATGTGGATGTTCCTTTGTTTAAAGTTTGTCCAAGGGAAAGGATATGTGCTTTCATGCAGCGTTTGCAAGCACTGGGAATTCATATTGCTTCTTGTAAGAGCCAGGCCCGCAGCTGATCTTCCTACATGTCGTCTTTGATCAAAGACATGAACCAACTCATACAGAGCAGTAATAAGGAGACGGATGAGCTTGCTCTGCAGTATCTGATGATGGTTGCACATTGGGTGGGTCAGGGCCAGGGGAGTGAATGGATCTCTGTATAGTGAGCGGTCAGTCAAAGGGGACTTTTGGCTCCCGAGCACCACTACTCCGTAGTTTGAAAAATTTGAAAATCTTACTTTTTTCTTTAAAAAATCTGATTTTTTTTACACAAATACATATGCATATTACGCACGTACGCAAGAAATTTCGTAGAAAAGTAACTTATATTTTGGGCTACACAAAAAAGAGAAAATTCTGACAGATTCAACATACTATTTTCATTTTTTACTGAGCCGAATTTTGTTATTTTTATGTAGCTCGGAAAATGATTTTTTTGCGCCCATAATCGGCATATACGTAGAGAGCATGCATATGTATCACATGGTATTTTTTTGGATTTTTTTAAACTCGTTTTATTTTTTTTCAAATTTTTAAAAACGCGGTTGCACTGGTGCTCGGGATCCAAAAGGGATTTTCGGCGGTAGTTTCAGTTGTCTAGCTATAGTTTCTTTGGCATGGTGAGCTTTGTTCCTGAGAGAAACATGGAGGCCATATGCTCCTGGCAACTCACTCAGTAAGTCTGAAATTGGGGACCTGAGCTGTAGCAGTGAATTTTCGGCGGTGCCCATATTACTTATCTAGATCAAAATTTGCAATATGCATGCATATTTTTGGTGGCGAATTTAATTTGCTGAAGTGTATGTTATCAAGCTTTTTTCTTCGAGAATACCTTATGTTATCAAGCTATTCATGTTATTTTCGAAAACTCTGTTTCCGTTTCGATCAAGGGTCAACCGGGAGAAGATTTCAACCAAAGCCTGGCATATGGACCAGTACAAAGCAGTGGACAACAGTAGCAGCTTCAGACTAAGGGTAAATGTGAGTCAGTCTCAGTCTCAGCGTATCACAGAACCAGATAAACACTGCTGGAGTTGGAGCAGTAGTGTTCATTTTCTCCAGAGATATCGATGTGAGCTTTTGCTGAAATTTCCACGCGGATGCGGTGCTGCTTGTCACACGCAAAGTGTCATTCGACAGGATTGGATTGCAGCAAGCATATGCAACCACATTCAAACACTGGAACACTGCAGGGGTTTCATTTAATCAGACGTGGCATTTCTCGATAATGACGAACTGTGACAGCTATCGATGGTCATCTAGGTCATAGTACATTAAAAGTTGCAGATTTGCAACACGTGAATAAGGGCAACTCCAACCCATTTGGTATGTTTTCTGTCTGAATCTTTCCGTCTTGCGAAAAAACACGGTCCAACGCGCCGACACATTTGGAAATTGGTCCGTTTTTCTATCCTTGTGGATCGGAAACGGCTCGTGTCCGCCCCGTGTCCTCCCCCAGCGCTCTCCTGGCCCGCCAGTCAGCCTCACTGAACGACCACCCGCCGGCCAACTACCACCTTAAATGCAGTGGTATTTAAGAGGTCTAAACCCTAAACCACAAACCATATCGTCGCTGCCACCATTCCTAGCCACAACCACAATACCTCCCACCACCTTTCTCGGCCAACGAGATGAATCCGCCGCGACCCCCACAACGCCGTGTAGACCAGGTCGAGCGAGCTCGCCTGAGCGCGCTCGGGCGTTACCACGGTAGCCTCTCGTCGTATGCCCACGCGCCCGGCGTGGAGGGGCATGCCGAGCTATTGGCCGCTGGCCCCGGTGTCGGATCCCGTGAGGAGGGCCTACGAGCAGGCGCGGTCCAACATCCCCGACCCGAGGAGGAGGCGTACGCCGTTGGGGTGGCGTGGGGCTCCGCGCCTCCTTTCGCTGGCTGGACAGAGGAGGTCACCGACAGCGGGTTGGAGGACGGCATCCACAACATCCACTGTTCCGAGGAGGCTGCGGTGCAGGCGGCGCACATGCAGCTGAACGCGCAGAGGGCGACCAACTTCATGGCGCAGGCCCACACAGTTGCGGTCGCAGCCGCCGACGTCGCTGCACCTCCTCCCGGCGCCGCCGCACCTTCTCCTGGCGATGGGGAGGACAACGACGACGAGTTCGACTGGAGCGTCAACGAGGAGGAGCAGGCGAGCAAGTGGAGGGTCGCGGCAACCTGAAGCAATATCCAACGAGCAACAATAATGCTTGGATTTACGGTCTCTCTACCATCAGACCCTCTTCATCCAAAACCATCTTAATGATATATGGACATCTTGTACGCGTACTAGTTGGCCGATATGCAGTGCACAAGGTGAAACGTGTGCACATCGCTGCTACTATATGGAATGAAGCCATCATCAATGACAATCCACCCTGTGTTTGATATGAAAATGGTCTAAAACTTGCCCGATGGGGAATGTGATAGATTGTGTTCTGCAACTGGAGAACCAGCGTGTTACTAGCTACCTCTTGGATTCAATGTCAGCGACACGGGCGACGGTACAAGCCGGCCCAACTAGCTCCACTTACAGGTTGTTAATTAAGTTTTGGCAGTGGCGATCCATTTTGACGCGCCGGACGTCAGTTCGATATTCCCGAAGCATATATTCTCCTTCATTTCCCCGCCTATCCTACGCGTTCAAATATCTCCACAACCGTAGCAGCAGCAAACACACGAGCTCGCCTCTGCTCAGTTCTTCTCCTCGTGCATTAGCTCATGGCGGCGCCGTTGAGGTTCACCGTGCGAAGGAAGGCGGCAGAGCTGTTGGCGCCGGCCGAACCGACGCCACGAGAGCTGAAGCGGCTCTCGGACATCGACGAACAAGACTGTCTGAGGTATCAAACCCCCAACATCCATTTCTACCGCCATGACACGTCCATGAGCAGTAGGGACCCTGCCAAGGTTGTCCGAGACGCTGTGGCCAGGGCACTCGTGCACTACTACCCGTTCGCCGGCCGGCTGACGGAGCTCCAGGAGGGCAAGATTGCCGTCGACTGCACCAGCGAGGGTGTTCTGTTCATCGAGGCTGACGCCGACGTCTGCCTGGAGCACTTCGGCGAAGCCCCGCAGCCGCCCTTCCCGGGCCTCGAGGAGCTCATATTCGATGTCCCTGGCTCGTCCCAGTTACTGGGCACCCCTCTTCTCCTCTTCCAGGTAAGCACCATTTCCATCAAACACGGCGTATGCAAGCGTGTTGGGTGCATGGGTGGCTCACCATGCATGGACTATGTGCGTGTAGGTGACACGGCTGTCGTGCGGAGGCTTCATCCTAGCGGTGCGGCTGAATCACATGATGGCGGACGCGCATGGGGTGATGCAGTTCCTGGCCGCTGTGGCGGAGCTGGCACGGGGCGCCGCGGTGCCGTCGGTGAGGCCCGTATGGGGCCGTGAGCTGCTGGAGGCGCGGAACCCGCCGCGTCCTTGCTTCGCGCACCGGGAGTATGACAAGGTACCAGCCGACATCAAGATGACCATCCAGCGGCTCGTTGACATCGAAGTCCGGCCTTTCTTCTTCGGAGCCGAGGAGGTCGCCGCCATCCGGTCCCACCTGGTGTCGAGCCCCGGGAAGCGCGCAACCACGTTCGAGGTCCTCATGGGTTCCCTATGGAAGTGCCGCACCATGGCGCTGGCCCCTGACGCCGACGAGGAGATGCAGCTGATCTGCGTCGTCAACGCCCGGGGCAAGGGCAAGCAGAACGCCATCCCGAGGAGCTACTACGGCAACGCCTTGGCATTTCCGATGGCCGTGTCATCCGCGGGCGACCTGTGAACGATGCCCCTGAACTACGCCGTGCGGCTCGTGAATGAGGCGAAGGGGATGGTGGACATGGAGTACATGCGGTCGGTGGCGGACCTGATGGTGCAGCGCGGGCGCCCGCACATCTCGGTGGCGCGGAACACCTACCTGGCGTCGGACGTGACGAAGGCCGGGTTCGACGAGCTGGACTTCGGGTGGGGCAGGCCCGTATATGGCGGTCCGGCGGACGTCGTTGGCATTGCTAGCTTCCTCATGTCGTTCAGGAACGCCGAGGGCAAGGATGGCACATTGGTTAGCATTTGCCTACCCGTCCCTGCCATGGACAAGTTCGTGCTGGAGATTGGCAAGCTGCTACGCCCCGCCATGGTCAAATCTGCGCTTTGAACCAGAAACCGTGCCCGTGCGCTGTCCTGTCGACCTTATCCTTCTGTTTCACTATCCGTAATTGTGATGTGTGCTTATTGGTTAGTGAAGTATAGTAGTATGTTACTAGTGCAATCTAATCAGGGCAGTGTTCATATGTGTGTGTTTTACGATATATTTATGTGTTTTGTGCATGTGTGATGGAGGACGTGATGCTAGGCATCTATCCATTTCTATGATGGAATGGTAGGTATTTTCGAAACTCTATGCGACATGAAGCGTATTTTAAAGATGAGGCGCTAACTTATAAACAAGTTCAAACCTGAAATCTTGAAGACATGAACCGTGCAAGTTAAAATTTTCATAAATATAGGTTGGTATTGTTCAGTAATGAAGTCGGTTTGTAGCAAACAAGTGATCACAGTCATGTCGCCTATTTGCATGGCTAGATTTTCATATTATATTAATAGAAAAATAGTGTTCATACGCACTCAGATTGAGTTTTTTAACTGTACCTTTATAATGAGTTTTTTAAAAATTTACGTATGGTCTTGCCAATATTGTCATGATGTATGTACTAACATTGTCTAGCTATATTTTTCATTATACATCACCTATTTGGTAGATAAAGTGTTCAACCAAATTTATAAAAACTTAAGGCCCAACGAGACACTAACAATTAATATACCTTAAATCAATCATTAAAAATGGCAATACGGTTCAAAGTGAATCATGCTCATTCTTTATTAATTATTATTATTATTGCTACTACTACTACTATATTATGATTCCACATGTCATTTGTGCAATCCATGTACTTGCCTTTGGTGACGGGCCTAATGGTGCAGCGTGGGCGCCCGCACTTCTTGGTGGTGTGCACGTACCTGCCGTCAAACGTGACAAAAGCCGGGTTCGGCAAGCTGGACTTCGGGTGGGGCAGGCCCGTATGCGGTCCGGCGAACGTCATTGGTATTGCCAGCTTCCTCATGTCGTTCAAGAAACACCAAGGGCAAGGATGGCATATTGGCTGCCATTTGCCTACTTGTCCTGCCATGGACAAGTTTGAGATTGGCAAGTTGTTGCGCCCTGCCATAATGAAATCCGCTCTTTGAATCAGCGCGCGTTGGCCTGTCGTCCTTGTCCGTCCATTTGCTATCTGGAATTGCGCCGCGTGGTTATTAGTTAGTGAAGTATAGTAGTCTATGCTCATGTGTGTTGTGCATGTGTCATAGAGGCCCCGATGTTACACATATATCTATTTCTACAATTTAGCAATAGGTAATTTCAAGACTATATGAGACATGAAGTGTCTTTTGAAGATGAGGGGAGATGGGCTAACTTACAAAATCTCAAACAAGAAATCTTGAAGACATGAAATGTGGAATTTAAATTTGCCAACAGCATAGGTTGATTTCAATCGATAATCAAGTTGGTTTGTAGCAAACGGGTGCGGTATTGATCACTCGTATCAGCGAGATTGAGTAGTGAGAAACTAGCACGTTCACCAGCGTATTTGGGAGGCGAAAATTTATATTATTAATATAAATTTGTGTTCATGCACTAAGATTTCGATTTTAACTTATACCTTATATTTTACATATGGTCTAACGTTGCTAATATTTTCATGTTGTATGCATTATCATTGTCTCTAGCTATATTTTATTATAGATCACCTATTTGGTAGACAAGGTGTTCAACCAAATTTTAGGAAAACATTACAACGATTTTTCTGAAAAATACAAAATTAAATACACAGGAAACTTTGTAATGCCTTTCTCACAATCATTATAATGCCTTTCTCACAACGATCCCCTTCCACGGATGCAACAGCCGCAGCAGGAGACACGAGAAAGCACACGTTGCTCATGATTCGCAGCACC
Organism: Poa pratensis; assembly: GCA_947311845.1. Classification (NCBI taxonomy): domain Eukaryota; kingdom Viridiplantae; phylum Streptophyta; class Magnoliopsida; order Poales; family Poaceae; genus Poa; species Poa pratensis. Next base: position 6,802,275 of record CAMZMU010000070.1, read on the forward strand.
ATCCACTTGCTGGAGAACCTCTCCAGCTTATTCTGCCGAATGTACATCTCCACTGGGAAGTAAACGGTGAGCGGCCACAACCCATGGTCTGATTCAGCGCGGCCTTGTCACAGCAGCATGGTGTCAGTGCTAACAGGAACAGCCGCTGAAGACTCTTATTCGAAAATGGGGGTGGCTGGAGTTTTAGGAAGCAAGAGCCCTAGAGCACTTGCCTGATCGCTTTGACCTTCCAGACACTTCAGACAAAATCGGAACTGAACCGCGCCAGGATCTTACTCTGCACTGCTTGTAGCTCACTGAACCGTGGTTATGCGGACAGAGTCAGTTGAGGCAAAGATGCAAGCTCAGACAGCGTGGGCGAAGTATCGCCGTACAACGGTACAAGGCCAAGTCTACGCCATCCAGAAGTAATCTCAGTTAACTTTCAAGTCACGCTGGACAAATTAGTACTGTGGCATAATTCTGCCAGCTTGAACAAACTTTCTAGGCAATATCTAGATGAAATTGTCAGGGAGGTAGTAACACATGAAATAGCTCAGATATCGCTGATTCTCCCAAGCATCAAACCTCATATGTTGAGCAGCAATTGTGCAATGTAACACAATTCTCATCAGATCAATCCTAGCAAGTGAAATCACACACAAATAATATAGGCGGTCCACAATTTCCATCATGAAAACCAGTATTTACCACAGAATGGTAGTCATTTGCATCATGGAAAATAGTACTACTAGCATCAACACTTTGGCTAAACATGTTTGCAGAGACAAGAACTAGGGCAGACCATAAAAAAACTAAAAGCAGTGCATGTCCATTCTGCGACAACAGAACACATTAAGAACTTCCGGAGCAATATGCTTCGCACAGGATATAAATAGGCACGTTAGACTAAGATCATGAAAGGGTCACCAAGAGAAAAATCGGATGCTCTTTTGAACCTCCGCCTGCCTCCTGCATCACTACATCTACTGACGATGATTGGGGAGCCTGCAGAGGCCCGTTTGATGGACAATAGAGGCACCGCTTTGGAACCCATGTCCTCAACTGAAGTGCAACTTGCATTGGAAAACACTATCCACACCGTCTTCAGCACCAACGCGCTCCCAAAGAAGAACTTGAGGAAAGCAAGCTCACTTCGATCCCCTCGGAAATCATGGAAAACCAGCCGGTTGATGCGCGAGCGGACGCATTCTATGGTACCAGACTCATTCCAGAACTTGAGGTTGAGCTTGCCATATGGTTGATCAGTTTCTCTGGACTGGAAATATTACTGTATCGATCAGTGCACATGAAGTTCAGCAGCTACTGATGGAATATGCAGCAACAGCCGCAATTCACAAGATGATGCTAATAGTGCTAGTAAATGAACGGCAAACAGGGTTTCACCATGATGTGGAGAGTCTCAACGTTAGGAAAGCATTTGAGGAGAGTGAGGATCATCTTGACTTGATTACGGACACCAAAACACACCTCCAAAGCCAGGATCCTCACGTTTGGTACCATGGTGCTTGGGCTCGCCTTTGTCCCAGCCTGCAACGGCAGTCTCAATGCACCCAATTAAGGGTCACACACACATATATATACAGTGATCATTTAGGCATGAATCGTATGATGTACAATTAATAGAGCAAATGGAAAAGATGGGGAATTAACCTTGATGAGTGTGTTGCCGACCTCTAGGACATGATTCCCTGCATCCAAGTATCCCAGCAAGTGCAGGTTGGGGGCATGGCCGATCTTGACCTTGGTGCAGGGCCCGTCGCGGGGTGCAACCTCCACAATAGATGAGTCGCTCAAGGCGTGGTGCGTCCACCACAGCGATTTCTTGAAAGGAGCAGCCGACGATCTTGACGCACCGGAGGCTTTGGCTGACAAGCCGGAGGGGAAGCTTGAAGATGTTCCCTCCGACACAGAGCGTCTCCAGCACGGGGCTCCGGTCGAGGATGAAGTCCAGATCCCTGCTGTCCATGCGGACGCTGTTGAAGCCGAGCTCACGGAGGTTCGGGAAGAAGCATGTGGCGCGCGGGACGCCGGCCGTGTTGGGGAACTTCCAGACGCCAAGGACGAGGCGGGTGAGGGTGGCCATGCCGAGGAAGGTGGCCGGGAGGAGGAGGTCCAGCGGCCAGGGGCGGTTGACGAGGACGAGCTCCTGGATGCCCTTGGCGGCGAGGGTGTGGAGCCAGCGCGTGAGCAGGCCTTGGAACTCCTCCATGTGGCTGCTGGTGAGGTGGACGCAGCGGAAGGGCCCCGGGTGCGCGTCGAGGACGCGGGAGACGGCGGAGGTGACGCGGGGCGAGTCGTCGCGCCCGATTGCGGTTCCGGCGGGGAGGATGTGGGAGTCGACGAGGACGAGCGGGGCGGAGCGCCAGACCCCGCGCCAGCGGCGGGAGAGCAAGGCGGTGCGCGCGGCGTCCTTGATGGGGAGCCGGGAGACGATGTTGCCGAGGAGCGCGTCGGGGAGGGTGCTGACGCGGTCGACGCCGTCGCGGGGGAGGAGGAGGAGGGAGGAGAGGCGAGCGTCGACGGAGGTAGGCGGGTCCAGGAGGGCGCATAGGGTGTGGGAGAGCAAGCTGGCGAAGAGCCCTTCGACCTCGTCAGGGTCGTGGCCTTGGCGCCGCAAAAGGTCCGCCGTCGCGGAGTCCATGGAAACCAGCGGCGCCCGGCTGTCCATGGCCGCCGTCGCCGGATGCGCCGGTGGGGACGAGGGTTTCCGACGGCGCCTGTGTAGTGGAGCAGCGACGGGCCTAGGTCGGGCCAAATGTTCAAACCCATTTTCTTGGCCCACTGATTTCTCTACGAAATACTCAAGCCATTCCTTTCAAATTAGGTTTTTGTTTTTTAGTTTTTTTGTCACGCCAACATCTTAGTCAAAACCAATGCATGTATTCGTATAAATCAATATTCTTTTATCTAAAGTTTTCTCACTGTTCCATGTAGGGTGACCAACATTTATTCTAGGGTCTTCATGACAAATAGTTTCCTATCTATTGTCTCTAAACATTTCTACAAGCCTCTTTTCTCTGCCACGAAAATTTTCTTTAGTATCTTCCATGCAACACATCTTGGTATTGTTTTTTGCTCATAAATATCTTGGATTTTCCTACGATTACATATTCTCAAAAGGATTTAAGGCTTAATATCATGAAAATATTGGCATATTTGTGATGATTGCAATAATCAAAGAAAGTATTTTTTAAGTATGTTTCCTAAGCCGCCGTACAATGTCGATCGATTGTGAACTGGCCTATCAATTTGTATAATGTATAAAGACATGACAATAGTGTGTATATACTATAATAGGAAACATTATGAATTCAAATGTGAAATAGAGGATGTGTTAGAATTGAGGCTTTTAAACATTAAACATGTGAGCACCATTAAGGCCATATTTGGAGTGAAATATTTGCTGAGAAAAAAATTAGAAGTTACTGATTTCTTGGCCCAGTGATTTCTCTACGAAATACATACTGAAGCCATTGCTTTCAAACTACTTACCGACCCAACAAATGTTGAGTGCTCACAACTAAAAGAAATACAACCACTAAAAAAAACTGAAAGAAATACTGATGTATATTCCGATTTCCGATACATGTGATTCAGAAAAAGTAAAACATGTTATAATTCAGATTAGAGGAAATACTACAAATAGGAGTCCATTTTATCCCTAAACTTGTCCGAAAGTTCACTTTACAACCCCCATCTCTCATTTGGTTCGGATTCCACCCCTAAACTCCAAAGCCGTTCGGAATTAACCCCTTCCACCGTTTTGATCGGTTTTGAACCAGCTTTTTGTCACGCCAACATATTAGTCAAAAGCAATACATGTATTCGTATAAATATTCTTATAATCTAAAGTTTTATCAAATTTTCTATGTAGGGTGACCAATATTTATTCTAGGGTCTTCATGACAAATGAATGCCAAGAGTGAGATGCATCAAGGGTTTCAGCATGATGTGGAGCGTCTCGACGTTGGGAAAGCATTTGAGGACAGTCAGGATCTTCTTGACATCATTACGGACACCAAAACGCACCTCCAAGGCCAGGATCATCACACTTGGTACCATGGTGCTTGGGCTCGCCTTTGTCGCAGCCGCAATCTCAATGCACCCAAATTAAGGGCCGCGCACACATATAAACTGATCATTTAGGAAAGATGTACAATGGAGCAAATGGAAGAGATGAGGAACCTTGATGAGGGTCTTGCCGACCTCTAGGACATGATCTCCTTCATCCAAGTACCCCAACAACAAGTGCAACTTTGGGGGCATGGCCGATCTTTGCTTGGTGCAGGGCCACCCTCCTGAATAAGGCGTGGGGCGTCCACCAGAGCGATTTCTTCAAAGCAGCACTCGATGATCTGTACGCACCGGAGACTCTGGCCGATAAGGTGGAGGGGAGTCTTGAACATATTCCGTCCAACACAGAGCGTCTCCAGCACGGGGATCCTGTCGAGGATGAAGTCCAAATCCCTGCTCTCCATGATAAACTAATGAACACGAGCTCTTGGAGGTTAGGGAAACAGGTGGCGCACGGGACGCCGGCCGTGTCGGGGAACTTCCACATGCCGAGGTAGAGGTGGGTGAGGGTGGTCATGCCCAAGAAGGTGGCACAGAGAATGAGGTCGGGCGGCAACGTACGGTTGAAGAGGATGAGTTCCTGGATGCCCTTGACATGGTCTGGAGCCAGCGCGTGAGCGGGTCTCCACCGAGGGCACTACCCGGCGCCTCACCGTGTTTTTTTCCTCTAGCCCTGATTAGAAACAGTGATTAGTAAAACTATGTATCTAATGTGAAATATTTCGGTAACGATCTAGTATAAGAGGATTCAGTTAGGTGCTTCTAATTTTCAAGGACCTTGCTCCATGGAGATTACTACTTGTGCAGTGTGGAATATATGGAAGGAAAGGAACGATTATATCTTCAAGGGACTAAATCCATCGTTTGCGAGGTGGAAGGGTAGAGCGCAACATAGTATTTACCTGCACAAATTCAAGAAAAATCGGCTATGCTTCAACTCTTATTGAAGGGATGAATAATACTTTTGCTCAATGATTTTAATGTTTTCTGTAACCCCCCAACCCCCTGATGTATTATTCTTAGGACTTTAGTCCCTGTATTGTCTTTTCTTTCTATTGTATATATAAAAGCTACGCCGTAGGGGCTTCCCCTACAATAATTAATGTTGCTAAAAAGGTAGTCCACCTCTGGACTATAGGTTTGTGGCAGTATCTTTATCATTTCTTTCCATGTGGCTTCCTTGTTTTGGAACCATACAACCTTCCCTACATGATTATGATTAAAAAATTGCAGGATTATGGTCATATTCGTGCATCCTTGCTGGTGGATCTTTGTTATGAGAGATGAATTTCATATGCAATTTTGTTCACTTTTATTGTTAGTGTATTTGTAGATGCATATTACTACCACATTCTTGTATGTTTGTTTTGATAAACCTAGTATGCTACGACATGTGGTATTCTTCATTTTTCGGTCCATGGCGGCGGCTTCGACAACGTTGTGGAGTTCTCCCACCTGGAGAGTCAAGGGTGATCTCCACACGCGCGCTCAACCACAACAACAAGTGTATGATTTCGCAAGTTAGTGACCAGCCCATCGCTTGTTACGAGTTGAGTCACCAATGTGCATATCCTTTTTTTTTTTTTGAGAATTCCTGGTATTTTACAGTACAGCTGTAGTATCTGAACTCAAGCACAACTCACACCACACACACTCAACACCACACGCACGCCACCTGTGCGATAGCTAGACCTAATCAGACTATACTAAACTTCTGAACCTCCGCGAGCCTAGACCTACTGGGAAACCCCTGCGGTGGTGGACACACCACACTACCTCTGAAAGAACCACGGTGGAACCGGCTCAGAAGCGCGAACACTGTTCGCATGAACAGTCCCGCGCTGGTGAGACATCCAGGAATTCGCTCCGCGGGAGTCGAACCCTGGACGGGCTGGTGATCCACTGCTCACACAACCACCACGCCATTGTGCTCTACTCTTTTTAAACTAATTGGCACTATACGAAAATAGAATTATCCTCCAATTTATTCCAGTAGTACGATCAAGCATGTAAACTTCAGGTGTCTCTTATTAATTTCACTTCCAGTAGTACGATCAAGCATGTAAACTTCAGGTGTCTCTTATTAATTTCACACTGTTGTGTCTGATAATGTGCCGCAAGAAACAATGCTACAATAGTTGAGCAGCTCTCGTTTCAAAAAGAAAATTTGAGTAGCCACAGCCCACACGCACGATGAAATGCACAAAATCCAGTCAAACATGAAAGTGCAAACTACCAATATCAACCTTAACGTAGGTTAATTGGTGAGTAGGGACCCGTACGTCCTCTTCCTCCTCCCATCCCCTGTCTGGAGCAGCTACATGTTGGTGGAGCGAAGTATGGTCGTGCCGCGGCCATGACTACCTTGTCTTCTTCAAGGTTAGACGACATTGCTTGCACGACCGACACTGGAGCATAATCCATGGCACCCAGGCCAGCAGCCGCCAACAGCGCCAGCCACGGGTCGAAATACACGAGAATGGAGACGACATGCGCGAGCTGCAGGCCTCCAAACAGCAGCGCGCCGGCGCACTGCATGCATGGAAAAAGGAAATATTACGATTAGGGTAATACAGATTAACTGATGTACAGCTACCTTTCTGCAGAAAACTACTCGTAGTGCGTTAACCAGCAGTATATTTCGAATGGAATGCGTAATTAATTAGCGCGAGATCTGTGAACGACGATGACGTACGCAACACGCGACGACGCTGTCAGACAACGGCTCCTCCGACTCTACGGCGCCGCCGCCTTTATGAAGGTCCACGTCGGAGCTGGGTCTCCTCGCGATGCCCGGTCGGACGTTTGGACTCGCTCCACTGTTTACCGTCACATGGCCGCGCTCCTCCACGCCCCTCACTTCCAACCCAATCTCGTCCACTCTGCTCCAGCCCTGTTCCTGCTCCTTTGCGGCCGTTCGTGCCGAGTCGCCGCCCCGCGTTCGCTACGAAGGGAGGAAGCTCGCGTCTCTCGCTGTCTAGGTTGCGCGATCTTCGACAGTGCCTTGTGAGGTCGCCTGATCGCGGGCGCCGTTCTGGCATTTCGTCGAACGCTCAGCGCGCACAGTGCGATCTGCGATGTTGTCGGGCCACAGGGATTTTGGCTTTTGGGTAGTACACTAGTACGTACAGGTGTTTACACCTTTGGCCGGACGGTTCTTCAAATTTGGACGCTTAAATGCTTTGGCCCCCTGCCATTTGTTCTCAAATCTTTGTTGCACAATGGCGAAGTAGTTGTTGTCCTAGGGAGTACCAAGTACAGTACTAATTTTTCCAGCGTGACTTAAAAGTTAAGAATAAATGCTCCCAATTCACTCACTCCTTCCCGTGTCTTCTTGTGTCTCTTGCTTCGCTTGTTGTCTCCGTGAAGGGGATCGCCAAGTTACTTAGGCACTATTATCCATTCGTGTCCAAGCTTTACAGAGGGACTAATGTCTTTTTGTAGAAAAGTTTGAGGACATGGTTTTCTGCCACGAACGTAGAAGCTCAAATAAAGAAGCTCATAGGTTAGCTCAGAGCTCTCTCCGTGATGGTATAGGTCGATACACTTGGCTGTTTATCTCCTCCTGGTGGAGTTTGTATCCCACACTCTTTGATTAACTAAGGGATATGACCACAAAAAAACTAAAAGAAATATTGCTTTATTCTGATTTCTAGTTAGTAGTATCTCCCTTCAAAATTATAATATGTTTTGGACATTTCAATGTGGACTGAACTGAAATGAGTGAACCGACACACTCAAACACATCTAGATACATGTGGTTCGGGAAAAATAAAAACATCTTATAACAGAGAAAATAATACATACAGAGGAGTCCGTATTGCCCCTAAACTAGTCTGAAAGTTCACTTTACAATCGTCATCGCTCATTTGGATCGGATTCCACCCCTATGCTCTAAAAGCTATTCGGAGTTACCCCTTCCACCATTTTGATCGGTTCTGAACCAGTTTTTTTTGTCACACCAACATCTTAGTCAAAACCAATACATGTATCCGTATAAATATCCTTATATCTATTTTTTCTTAAATCTTCCACGAAGGTTGTCCAATATTAGTTCTAGGGTCTTCATGACAAATATTTTCCTATCTTGCCTCTAAACATTTCTACAAGCTTCTTCTCTTTGCATGAAAAATTTATGTAGTATCTTCCATGCAAAACATCTTGGTATTGTTTGTTGCTCATAAATATCCCGGATACACATTCTCAAAAGACTCTAAGGCTCCAATTATCATGAAAGTATTAGCATATTTACATAATTAAACAACTACCAAAGAAATCCATTTAGAAGGCAAACATAAGGAAAACAATAATAAAGATATCTTCTTTGGTATCAGCATAAAACAAAACTTTTGTGATGATTGTAATAATTAATGAAGGATTTATTGAAGTATGATTCCTAAGTCAACTCAGATAGCCACCATACAATGTTAATGGATTATGAGCTAGTCTATCAATTGGTATAACGTACAACATCACATGACAATAGTCTGTAAATACTATAATAGAAACATTATGACCTCGGAATGTTAAATAGCGGATTTGTTAGAAATGAGACTTTAAAAAACATTAAAGACTTAACACCATTAAGGCCATATTTAGAGTGAAGGACTTGCCGACAAAATTTAGAGGTTATTTTCATGTTGGAAAAAACAATAAAACTACACACTAACCAGCGAAGTGACATTGCACCAGAGATATAAGAAGGTTGCCCAGCAAATACTATCAATGTCACATTGAGAAAAATTGTTAGGAATATTTGAGAAGTGAAAGTAATTACATGATATAATCTGTGCAGTGATCTCAATGGAAATGGAATCGTACACGAAAAATATTATCCCTTCATTGATTAGTGTGAGCATCAAAACAGCCTTTTCTTTGTGCAGAGACTGAAGAAGCAACTCATATGAACTTCAATGAAAAACAAGATGGAGACTTTAGAAGGATACATTGAGATAATTTTCTATTGTAAACAAAATATGCTAAAAGATTGGGCTAGATCCATAAACATACTACCACGTATAGTTCAACTATGAATTTTGTTCCTCTCAAAGATTGGGCCCATCCATTTTCTAAAAACTCAATTCATAATATTAGGTGCATGTTACATGAGGTTGATGAAGATACAAGAACAATAAATGCAAGACTTCAGTCACACTAAAATGGATGTAACAAAGCTAAATTATGGAATTCTGCATCCGAAGAAAGAATGCGGTTCATCTCATGGAGATCCCTTAAATGCACAAGTTTGTGATCTTTGAAAAACGACGGATAAAAATCCGTGCTACAGAACTCATATGTTATGATACAAAGGAAAATATATACTGCGGATAAACTAAGAGGAAATAAAAATTGCAAAAGAGCTTGTCCAATTATGCACATCAACTACCAATGCCTTACCAGGCTAGCACAATTCACAAATCAATATGTTCCACTTTGTGTCCTCCTTTGACTAGATCAATGAAACACTAGACACAATCGATACAACACACGGATAATTGATCCTACAAATGCAAGACTTCAACTAACATGTCGATAGCAAAAAGAGAAATAGGTTGGATGCCCAAAGACTTAATGATTTGTCCTATGTTCAATACAACTGGAAGAATGACGATATGTTCCAAGACCTTCGTAAGGAAGGTTCCAAAGGGACTAGGTTTGACACATTGGTCCTAGAAGACTTACAATGGAATGATGAATGGGTTGACCATAACGCCTAGCTGGTTTGTGAAGGGGCTAATATCACTTGGGGTCAAGTTGACGAAGCCGTTGGTTCATCTCAAGGTCCACCGCGCAACCTTAGAAGCCATGGGAGTGCAAGCCAACCTGCTATAACCTTGACATATTCTTGATCTCAAGTGGAAACTCAAGTTGGAGCAAATCAGGAGGTCAAGCTTGAAGATTATTCAAAAAGTGATATGATCAAGAGGGGAATAGAGGTGAAGGTGAAAATGAAGAGAGAGAGAGAGACAATGGAGAATTTGATGACGATCCTTATTACTACGATGATTGATGTAATGTGGGGCTGATGTGGCTTCTTTTTGGACATAAGACTTTGGGGTTGGTGTCGGGGGAATACCCAACCGGGTTGGCCCACAAGGCAAGGAGGAACCTGCAGGCCTATGACCGCTCAAGGCTGGGCCAACTCGAGGACTAGCGAGAAAATAACCTAATCAATCAATGGCAATAACAATACCAGAACAATAAAAATAACCTAAACATAACATATAAAGATAAAATGAACTAGAGAAACCCTATTTCATCGGCACGACGGTCGTCACTGTTCAAAATATCTTCCGATATTCCGATAAATCGGCCGATTTATCACTTCTCAGTGTCTGACCGATAAGATAAGTCGGCCAATTTATCACTTCTCAGTGTCACACGAAGATTTATACCTTCCACTCAGCGGGAGTTTGTCGTTGTCGTCCTTCGGTATGGCAGATTCCGCCATTAATGCATCATCTGCGGATCAAATACGTCACGCGCGACCGCCTCTTCCACACGCTCACTGAATCAGAATACTCCATCAAGAAAATTAAAACGAAAGAAAACAAGTCAGCAGCTAGCAAGCTGGGCCCACAATCCCACATCACAGGCCACAGAAACCAAACCGTCAGTTCATTTTAAAACGAGTAAAATGCATCCACCGTCCTCTAACTTGTCGGCCAGGTCTAAAACAGTCCTTAAACTTAGGAACTGCAATAATACGGTCCCTGATCTTGTTACATAGGTCCACATACGGTCCAAAACAGCACTGATCATGTATTTTGCTAACGTGTCCTCGTATCGGGCCCATCTGCAGCCCGTCTAAACTCACGTCGTCGTCTTCTGAGAGCAGCAAAGCTGCGTCTTCTCTTTTTCTTTTTTTGTTAGTGTCGCCGCCGTTCCGATTCCCGCCGCCGTTCCGATTCCCGCCGCCGTGCTCGCTTCTGTAGGCTAAGATGCGGAGAGAACCGCCAGTCTGACCCCTACCAATTCCTCACCCCACCTAACCTCTCCCTCTCTGGCGAGTTCCCGCACCGCGCGAGCCCACCCGAAGTCCCCGGCGTCCGTCGTGGCAACGCTGCTGCCGTCGTCCCGGAGAACGGCAGAGCACGACATCGCCTCCAATTTGTGAGGCCACTCATCTGCACGGGATCGATGCCATCGTCTCCCCTCCAAAAAAAACAAAAAAGATGCCATCGTCTCCAATTTGTTAGGCCACTCCTCCGCACGGGCTTCCCATGTCCTGCCTAACTGCAGTGGTTAGACCAGTCGCTCTGGCCACCTCGTACCGGCATGGCACGACCAAGTGAACCCAGCGCACATGCCCGGAGAAGGGAGGCGAGGTGACGAGCTGGCATTGGGCTCGTCGACTTCGGCCGTTTCCGCCATCGTCTTTACCGAGGGGCTCACCTACGCCAAGTGCTCCGCCACTCCGGCGCTCGGCTGGCCGCGTCCGCAGACATGTCCTGCAAGATGCACGGTGGCGTGATGCCGGCCTTCCTCAACATCAGCCATGGTAGTTACCCACCGTGCGGCTGCGGCTTCATTATCTGCCAGTAGTGCTACATGGACCGAGTCGTCTCCGCCGCCGGAAACTGCTCAGATTGCAACGAGGCGTACATCGTACTCTACTGGCAGAGACACCAACACGACTGTGTGGATGAAGACGGCAAGCCGACTGACTTCGATCACACCTGGTGTCTCTTCAAGGCCAAGGGCACCTTAAGAACGGGCACGGCGACGGCGGCGGCGCTTGGGACACCACCGGATTCGTCGGTGTAGAGGAGCCTCCCAACTTCGGCGACGGCTGCCGCAGCCCCTGGCATGGAAGACAAACTTCTTACAGGATCGATTTAGGGATTTTAACGAGCGGGGAACGACGCTATGTGCACGATACGGCGCCACATCAGCTAAATACGGCATGCTATTCAGTTTGGACCGTATGTGGACATATGGAACAAGATCAGGGACCATATTAGTGCAGTTTCTAAGTTTAGGGACCGTTTTAGACATGGCCAACAAGTTGGAGGACGGTGGCTGCATTTCACTCCTTTTAAAACTGTCCCTCCTCCTCCCGCCGTCGTCCGCCCCTCCGCCGTTTTTGTCACCCCCTCGTCGTCGTCCACCACCTCCGCCACCGGGAAGGGTGGTCAGGGAGGGCCCGAGTAAAATATCCATTCATCCCGCCCCTCGGAGGGCGTCACCAGTTGCGCGATCCTTCCCAGTTCTTTTCTTTCCAGCCACTCACATGGCCGCGCGATTCCTCGCGCCCGCTCGCGCCTCCGCCCATTCTATACCTTTTCCCGTCACATGGCCGCGCCCCTCCCCTCTCCTCCTCGCATTGACTCCCGACAGTTCCAAGTCTTCCAACCCAATCTCGTCCACTCTGCTCCAGCCCTGTTCCTGCTCCTTGCGGCCGTTCGTGCCAAGTCGCCGCCCCGCGTTCGTGAGGAAGCTCGCGTCTCTCGCTGTCTCTCTCAGGTCGGTTGCGCGATCTTTGACAGTGCCTTGTGAGGTAGCCTGAACGCTTAGCGCGCACAGTGCGATGTTGTCCGGCTACAGGGATTTTGGCTTTTGGGTAGTACGTACCGTTTTTTCAGCCTTGGTCGGATGCTTCTTGAGGTGGAGAATTTGATCCTAGAGTGCTCCGGCACTTTGAGCTCTCGTTGCGTTCATGGGACGGTCGAGGTGGATCCTACTGGGATCAGGTCCATGACGTGTGCTTCATGTACTTTCTTGATAGTTTTGCCTAATCCATTCTCTAGAGGTTTGACTTCATGAGGTTTATGTTTGACTCGATTCGTTACGAGCCACTCTGCCTGATCTTTCCGTGAGCTCAGGAGATTTGCATCTGTCATTATTTCATCAGAGTTGTAGAATCTTAGATTCAGTTCTGTACCTTGTCATTTTGTGGTTTCTGGAGTAACGTAGTAGAATCTTAGATTCAGTTATGTACCTTTTCACTGCCCTCCCTTGATCCGTAAATGCTCTCTGAGTGACGTCTTTGCGGAGAGCTTCATGCCTGCTTTTGTTGGGGAGAGCTGCTGATCCTCTCTCTGTCTGCAGGTTGTTCAACACAATAGTTCCACGACAACTTGTGCCATTCTCAGAGCACTGGGAACACTGAATTTTGAGTCGGAAATTAGCAGTGTGAGCTACAGTCGGCCGCAACAACTGTTGGGTGCACAATCCCTCCTGTTTGAGTGAGATTTCAACGTGACCAGGTAACAATTGTGCTGGTTATTAAGAAAGATGGAGGACGAATACCTGTCCCGGCCTGAGGATGAGGTCGCACCATCGACATGGCCAGAGAACATAGGGTATAAACACCAGAAGCATTTCAGAATGGAGAACCTTGGGAAGGACGACGATGCACTCAAGGATGTTGCATTTGATCAACAACCTGCTAGTGTGGATTACCACCGGCTTATGGAAATGGCAAATTCTGAGAAAGGTGCTTCTCACATGCAATATTTTGTGAAGCACTGGGAATATAAGCGAGCCAATACCGCCCGGCTTCTCAGTGAACAGGTTGCTATTCTCTCACAGGAGAGAAAAGAGATTGAAGAAAAGAAGCAACAAATCTTGGAGGAGCAGCGCTATCAGGATGAAGTGTACAAAGATGAATGGAAGCGTCCGAGCAAAACGACTGGTGACCTTTCCTGTAATCAAGAGCTTAAAATAGATGCAGAATACGGCAGTATTTTCTACTGGAAAGAGCGAGCGATGCAGCTTGAAAAATTACTTGAGGCAAGCCTGGAAAGGGAACGTGCGTTGGAGGCGAAGTTAACAGAAGATATTAAGAATCTTCAGTCACACACACCAGTGGAGGAATTCTCTGGAATGTTAAAACGAGCTGATTACTTCTTGCACTTGATTCTCCAAAGTGCTCCCATTGTATTTGCTCATCAGGTATGCTTCATCTATGTCGCTACCTGTTTCTACTTGCTATGTACATTCGATGATGTTTCAAAGAATGCATATGGTGGAGTATCAAGAAGGAACTTTAATGATAGGATATGTTAAATGATGCATATTCTCTTTCTTATTTACAGGATACTGACTTGCGGTACCGGTTCGTATTTAACCACTTCCCGACACTTGCTGACGAGGTAATTTAGTTCTGGTTGATATCTCCACCCTTCCTTTGTCGTCGTTCTTTCTGCTTCATATTGTGCACTACTCTCTTACATTTACTGTAAATTACAATTTTAGCTGAATCTCTATTTGTTTTTCAGGATGTTATTGGTAAAACCGACTACGAGATATCGCCAGGCGAGGGTATAGATGAGCTGAGTAATGTCAAGAGAGAGGTTATGGCCACGGGTATAGCGACTAAGAGAGAGTTTGTATTGAATACTCCATTATTTGGAGAAAAGACCTTTGTGACATACATTGAGCCAGTTTTTAGCAAATCTGGGGAAACAATTGGTGTGAATTATGTTGCAATGGACATAACAGACCAGGTGATTCGTCTGATTAATTGTTTCATATGTGCCTCTCAGATTCCTTTTGTTTCCGACTCTTAAGAATCCTATCCTATTATTTGTGTCCCTTGGCTTTGATGTTCAATAGTCCACTTTTTTCTTCAGTGTCAGCATCTTCGAAGGGATGAATAAGATTGCAGCTAGAAACCTATAACCACATAGTCAATCTCACTTCATCCATTTGCAACGCCTATTTTGAACTCTCTATGAAGTAGTCATTTCTTGTTGTTTTGTAGAAAATTGGCATTACTGACCCGTGGTCAACTTTCACATGTTATATCCCACAGCTCAGGATTTCAATATTGACATTGCATACTAAACTGCTCTTCGACGGTAGTTTCCACATGAAATGAGACACCTTGTACATTTGAAAAATTCATTAAGTTACATTTCCGCATGCCGTTCTACATAAGTTCCACCTTCTGAATTTCAACCCATCTACTTCTTTGCACTTTAGGTCAAAAGAAGAGAAAAAATGGCGGACATAAGGGTGAGAGAAGCTATCCAAAAAGCAAAGGAAACAGAACTTAGCAGATCTCTTCACATAACTGGTTTGCATCCTGTAGTCCGGCTATTTAGTCTAAGATAATCAGAATGGTACACTGAATACTTCTATTTATCTAATGTTGCAGAGGAAACAGTGCAAGCAAAACAAATGCTAGTCACCATGTCCCATGAGATCAGATCTCCTCTTTCAGAGGTTCTTAGCATGGCTGAAATTCTCGCAACTACCAAACAGGATAAAGATCAATATCAGGTTCTAGAAGTTATGTTATCTTCTGGAAATTTTGTGTTACAATTGATCAATGACATCCTTGATCTTTCCAAAGTGCAGTCAGGTATTTAAACTACATGTCGTTTAAGTGAAATCAGCAATTTTTTCATTTAAGTGGTTTCTATGAGTTCCGAGATGGAACACAGTAAAACATAGGCACACACTGTTGCGACTCAATGTACACATTAAGCACATTTCCCTTCCCACTGTGCTACATGTGCTGATTAAGTTGAGAATCACACGTTCTGAGTGAGGATAATTGTCAAGATTTGTTCTAGACAATTATTTAAAATTGCGCTGGCGCATTCCTATAGTTGGTATAATTAATATTATATTTCTCTTTTGTGTCTAAGACACTTGAAATCTGAAGAAAATTGTTTCTGCCTTCATTACTTCAGGAGCTATGAAACTAGAAGCTACAACGTTTATACCAAGGGAAGTAGTTAAATATGTACTCCAAACTGCTGCTGCAGCTCTCAAGAAGGAATTGACCCTTGAAGGATGCATAGGAGATGATGTTCCATTGGAGGTGTTGATAATTAACGATCTTTTGTTCCATTTTTTTAATCTATAATGTTAAGGTTATGAACATGTATGTGCAAATTGCGTTCAGTTGCCTTACATGAGAAAATGAGGTACCTGTTTATAAAATTTAAATATCTTCGGAGCAATCAATAGATTTGGCAATTTAAGTATTCAGCTGACTTAAAAATTATATCATTCATCTCAGCTATATGTTTTTTTGTAATGTCGTTATAGGTCGTCGGTGATGTGCTAATGTTTAGGCAAATTCTGACCACCATGATCAGGTAAGCTTTCATTTCATATAGTCCTAAGGCACACTAGCATTTAAAGAGGTTGGATAAAGTAAAGTAGAACACGCATGTGCTTGGATGTAATGCAAAATATTTATCTGATGATATTTGTATTTGGAACCATTCCAGAAATGCAGTGAAGTTTACACATGATGGGAAGGTTGGGATAAATATTCATCTTGTAGATAAACAGCAAGCGGGGTGTGAAATAGAAAACGGACAACTTCCTATGAGAGTCCATCCCGCATGCCCAGTTATTATTGCCACAGAAAATTCTGCTGCCTCTCCGAGAAACTGTGATAAAGATACTCTGCAGTGCTCCAACGGTGAAGATGCTTGTCTGAATGGCATTGTGTCGAACGAAAAATTAGGGAGTATCATGAGGGAGAACTTGTTTGGCTTCGCTGCGATGTATATGATACTGGGATCGGAATACCAGGTTTTTCCCATATTTATTGATTGTACCTCACGCTGATAATCTTATGCACGTCTCACTTGATAGGCAAACTAATACTATCTAAAATATGTATCTCCGGCTACCCTGATTCTTTCAACTTATGTTCACCTGCAGAGAAGTCCTTGCCGTTTTTGTTCAAGAGTTATATGCAAGCCAGCACTGATCATGCAAGAAAATATGGTGGGACAGGGCTTGGCCCTGCGATTTGCAAGCAGTTGGTATGCTTTTTTATATTCAGTTCTAGTTAATGATTCAGCCAATAGACATAATTAACATATTAGTTATGTACATATTAAATACAATACTTGGAAATACAACAATAGTCATTTCAATATTGGTGTAACTAAAGCAGGCCCATAGCAATTTATAAAACTGTGTAGCCATTTTACTGAGTTTCCGCCATGTTCAGGTGGAGATGATGGGTGGTACTCTAACCGTGGTTAGCAACGAGAATGAAGGATCAACATTTACATTCATGATACCTTGCAGAATTCCGTAAAAGAGGGGCACAATGACGATCCTGATGGTGCGCCCAATTCTCGTAATGATGTCACTATTAGTGATATAGAAGGTTCTTTCGTTTTCAAGCCGAAAGTACAACCTTCTAGTCCGTCTTCTGGAGTTCCAAGAATGGACAACACCATTTTGTGAATCAGGTTTTATTTAAAAGTTATTGACCTTCAAAATTATTATTTTCCCAGAAATTAATGCGAATAAAAAGACTTCTTGGGAAAGAATTATATTATATAAACTTTTCTTCATATATTTTTTAAACGGGCCGCAAATTGGCGGCATGCCATTCCATACAAAGTTCATGTAGTTTTCAACATCTACTAAGTACATTGCATAGATATTACTACGGTACGTGAAAATGAATTTTTTATTTTTATGAATATTATACCACTCAATTTCGAATTATTTTTGGTAAAAGTTTAGAATTTTTTAATCAATATAATGTAGCAAAAAATCAAAAAAGAAAAATCTTTCGACAGTAGACCTCCAATATGGTATACTTGATGTGAAAATTGTAAGCATCCCTTTTTGTATCTTGCCGTGGTACTTGCTTCACAATGTATCCATTTTTAACAATTTAGAAAATAGAAAACATTTTTTCCTAAAAATGGAAATTTTCTTTTGCACTTTGTTTAGCATGGTAATACCCACGGTTTAGCATGGAAATCTTCATTTTTGAAAATTGTTCAAATTCAAAATTTTATCATTTTCGAATTTTATTTGTTTTGAAAATTGTTCAAATTCAAAAATTGTTCATTTCAAAAAATTGTTAAAATTCGAAATTTGTTCGTTTTAAAAAATTGTTCAAATTAAAACAGCAAACGAAAAGTACAAGTAAAAAAAATTCACATGTTTAAATGGGCCGCACAGTTGAGCCCATTTTAGTGGGCACGGCAGGCGGTGCGAGCCTTCCGCGCCGCTTTAAGGCGATATATAGCATCTCAGGAGCTCCCGTCGCCGTGCTGGCTGGGCACACCAGGATCATGAGCAGCAAATCTTAAAAAAAAAAAGAGGATCATGAGCAGCACACAGAAAAATGACCGATAACCAATTTGCGGCAACCATGCGAGTGTTGTGCACACTCGATCCATCATCTTCGTCGACGACATGCGCAGCAACTGGAGTATTTTCCAGCGGCGCGTACGTACGGGCGTACGGTGACGACTGACGAGTCCACACGGCGGTGCCGGTGAGGTGCGACGGTAAGCGAGACAAACATAAAAATAAATAGGTTAATTTGATTTTGTGATTTCATTGGGTTGTTTTAGCAAAAAAAAAAAGGTCAAAGTATGCGGTCAACGGCCCAATCAGTGTGCCACTTCATGATTATGACCAGTTTACTCATCTCTGCCAAGTTGAGTGACTCGTGGGCAACATCTTACAACTTCAGTGACCAAAGTACTCATCTCGGCAAAATTCAGTGACCAACCATGCATATATCTCTATATACAAATCCGCAAATGTAACCTAACCCGGATGTAGTGCACTTTTTGCAGAAAGACAGTCAGCCAATTAGAAGATCGATATGTTTAATTTATATGTATGTAACTATAAAAGTAGCTAGATTAAATAATACTCAAGGGCAATGCTATGCTAGCCCCAGCATGTTGGCGTAAGGTACCACATGTCCTAGTTTATATATGATCAACGGCTGTGGTGCTAGTTGCAGGGATCAAGCTGGCAGCACGTTAGATTGCGGTTGCTTGCCTCTTATGTGAAGAGCGCTTTGTGGAAGCATTATCGTGTACGTAGTCGGCCTAAATTAAATACTCTGTTAAGAGGTAGAGTACTCATGTATATTAGGAACAACTGCTTATATGATGGTAGTACTTTGCAAGTGGAACACCTGTTTAATTGCACACTCCAACTTGCTGGGAAATGATCAACTTGCTGAGTAATTTACTCCGAACATGCTCAGATATAGATTTCCGTAGCTAATTACGTTCGCATCTCATGTAAACATAACATTTACTCTGAACTTTTGGGAGAAAACCAAGGTAATTTATAGATGTCCGGCATGTTATGACTTTTTTTGCCGGAACATATGTTGGGACATTAACACGATCACTTGCAAATATTTGTGAACATGTTAGACATGTTAAGTATTTGGTTTTGAAAAAAGATGCCTTATGTCTTGAGATTTAGCTCTGTCCTGAGCTTAGCTAGTTCAGTTGGCTAGGCTCACACATAGCCACTAGGTTGATATTATGTGCGTTTGATGTAGTATTAAATTACACAAGCCTGTGAAGATGCTAAGATGTTGAATTACGGTGTTAACCCAAAGTCAAAGATGGTAACTAGCGAGAATCTAAGAGAGGTCGGGGATAATGGTGACATGATTGGGTTGATCTATTTCCGGTAGTTACCGTAATTATGGTGTTCCTCGTGCTCTTTTTTTTTTTGCAAAAAGGACCCTGGCATTAAAAGAAACAACGAACCGTACAAAACACCTCAACAAAAACGAAAATTACAACGAGATTCTTGAGATGCCCTTCGTCTTCAACCTCCAGACCGTGTCGACGGCGCGCCGCCGCTGCCGCTCCTTCCTGAGCCGGCCTGACGTTGTTGGTTGCGGACGGGAAGTCGCCGAACGGGTCAAGAAGACCACATCCGTCCCGGTGCTGAAGAAGAAGGATGAACCGCCGATGAAGCTCCACGACGATCCGGAGATCGTCACCGCCAGAAGAAGCCCTTGAAAAACACACCACTCCCACAAGCTTCTCGACGTCGCCGCCGAGATGAGGCTGAAGCTGGGGAGACTTTATTGGAAGAGACGCCGCCGTCGCCATCTGAGCGCCGCCCCACCATACCTTAACCCTAAAATCAGGGGAACGGAGCCCTCCCGTCGACAGGGGCCGAGATCCACCACGGCTCCATGGCCTGAAGGCCACAAGAGTGAGGTAGAGCGGCGCCGCCGCCGACGGGAGGCAGCAGATCGCAAAACGCCCTAGCAGGCTTCACGTCCTGAAGGGGTACGTGAAAAGTATCGCTTTGCCAAGCCCCCGTGCTCTTTTTTAACACGTCTGAACCACTCCGTTCTAGGATAATGTACGCTACTTCCCGATCACGGGAACTGAGCTACTAGATTGTGTTGATCTATGGATTTTGATCACTCTAGGATAAATTTGTTACCAAATAAATTTATTCATTCACACCAGCAATCCAGCATGGCTCGTCTTGTGTTTCCCTAGTGGGTTTTTACTTTTCTATATATGGAAATCCCTTAATTATGTTGTGTACTCCCTTCATACCGGTTTACAGGATGTATTTGGCAAATCTCTTAGACCTAGGTGAATGGTGATTGGCCATGCAAAATCTATCTCCCCAATATTTCACCCAATTACCACTCTCATATTTAATGCCAGCATTGATTAGAGAAAGACCAAACCCAATCAGTTTGCTTATTATTCTTGGGAAAGGCCAAAACCCAACATTAACTGCTCTTAATTAATGCTAATTGTTGCTTATTCTTGATAAAACCTGGTTTTGGAATTGCATCCTATAAACCGGTATAGTGGGAGTACTTTATCTCCTCCCTTCCCATCGCCGACACATCAAGTCGAATAGTTACCACATCAGTTCAACTGTTCCGCTAAGAGCAAGTACAATAGTCCTAGTCAGCTGGCTATAACATGTGCCATTCAACAAAATTTTATGGGGAGTAGTGATAAGTGGAGAGAGAGGCTGGAGCAGGCGCTATGCATACAACCCGGCTATACATAGGAAACGAGGAGA
The DNA here is from genome assembly GCA_947311845.1 of Poa pratensis. Lineage (NCBI taxonomy): Eukaryota > Viridiplantae > Streptophyta > Magnoliopsida > Poales > Poaceae > Poa > Poa pratensis. Next base: position 6,823,119 of record CAMZMU010000070.1, read on the forward strand.
AAAAGCTTGCATGCAGCCCGTGTGCTGGCTTTTGGCCGGCGGTACACTCCATACACCAACCGTGTGTGTTTTCTTCCTTCCTCACATTGAATCATTTAATGTTTTAGCTAATCTAGTAGCCGATCTAGAGCCAATCTATTGTATGAGTGTACTTTTACAAGTGATTTAGATGACATGGCAGAAGTATACAGCCAGCAGCAGGCTCTTCTATTAGCCTTGCTCTAAGGCTACTGTTACTGCATGTCATCATTGACGGTGACATGCATGTCAGAGCTCACCGCGACCGGATTGGTTAAATCAATGCCTGGTCGAGGCCCAATGGTGCTACGTCGTCATGTAGATAGTGAAACGAAAGAAGGAGAATAAGAGCAAGTACAATAAGGTCCAGTCAGCAGGCTATAAAAATTTAAATATTATATTTATGCTTACATGGAGGAGAAAGAGTATGAGAGAGAGTGGAAGCGTGCTCTCATGCAAGAGCCAACTGTAACACGTGCTTCTAGACACTTTGTGAGAGTGGAAGGTGGGCCAACTATGAATAAAATAGTCCATATTTATAGCCAACTATTGTACTTATTGCCTATTAGGTTGGTTATAGATGACATGGCACCATCTTATAGTCAACAGCCGGCTATACTATTGTACTTGCTCTAAGGGTAACTGCGGAGGCACATAAGATATGGGCAGCGACAACCCGATAGTAGGGATGGCATAAATCATTATATGTACACACTATAACACCGTAAGCGTTAAAATGGCAAGCCACGTGCTTAAATGCCTTTGATGAGATTATGAGGGTTTTAAATGCCATCAACAATAATCACGTTGTAAAAAAGTGCATCCACGGCATTTATGATAGCTTGGAGGATAGCTAACTGAAGCGCGGTCTGATTAGCTAGGGACATTCAGATCTTGCGCCTTGATGGATTAAAAGCATTTTCTTGCCTTGTATCGCGGCACATAAACTAATCACAACCAAGTCTGGAAAATCATTTGCTCTATTTCATTTAAGTCAATTTTCCATATACTCCCTCCATCCCAAAATAATTGTCTTAGATTTGTCAAAAAGTGGATGTATCTAGACATGAAACAGATATAGATACATTCACTTTTGGACAATTTTGAGATACTTATTTTGGGACGGAGGGAGTATTAAGATAATCTTATTTCACTAGTGGTCCTATAGGTGCTCCAAGGACCCATAGTGGGCCGAACGGGTAGTGTTTGGTTGTTGTACTTGTACACACATGTGACCGTAGAAACGAAATGGACCAACGAAAGTCAACTGTGCAAATACCGTGTGTGATCATCAAGAAACACACACGGCTAAAAAGTCAACTGTGTGTGATCTTCTCGAAACACACACTTCATACTTAGTAGCCGCGTGGGATGTTGTAGGATCGTACACGCTTTGTTTGCAAAAGAAAAAAGAGTTACAGCCTCCCCTGTTGCAGGATTACTGCCGCGTGTGCGTTCATTCATCTCATCGCCTACCCTGCGTAGTGCGGATAATCATGAACATATGTCATGGAATAATCTTGAACATATGCGATGCTCTGATCTGTAGGGTGGATAAAATGCTGTTACGATGACAGCAACAGTTACAGTAATAACGGCCGCATTACTGATTAGTCGTTGTGTATTAACTAATGTTGTTAGCACGTGCGGATCAAGACGAGAGGGAGCACCGTCGACTTGGGCGCGAGATCGATCAGCTGGCACGAACAGATGCAACGAACCGCATGTGTGCGTGCGTTGAGTACAGAGCAGCGTCGCTCGATCTGCCTGCAAAAAGTCGATAGGATTAAACAAACTCATCGTCTCAGGGTATACTACTCCTCCAACTTCAGCTATCGATCCATGGACTTGTTTTCTCTTTTGTTTTTTTCTTGGCTCATGGCATCTACGCTAGATCTCTCTACAGTATGTGCGTTAACGGCAGAACTACTATCCGCAGTTTTTCTTCTATAAGTGTTTTCCTAGTTTTTAACTTCAAAATGGGCTTATTAGATAGCCGCGAGAGTTACATCGGTCAAAAGAGTTTATTTTTACGGGAGCCCCCAAGGTCTGAAAACTGCATTAATGTTCATCTGTGTGATTACAAAAGACATAAGGACCCCAAAGAAAACAGAATTTACATAATAGTCCTCCAATTTTACACACTTGGCCCCCAAAAGAAAATAAGATCACAATCAGGTCCTTCACCGAGCTCCCGAACACGGCCACCCATGCCACAACCGGGCACTACGCCACTTGGGGTGGAGCAAGCGGTGATTGTCACGTCGAAATTGATGAAAGGCCTCCCATATGGCTGGACATCTAAGAGGTTGCAGGAGAGATAGCACCATGCAACCGGCGGTGCCATAGCTTGGAGGGGCTGCCATTCGGCCTTAGAAATCAGTGGCAGGCAAGCCCATGGCCGACAGAAGGCAATTGAGGGTCTGAGGCGCTCCTGAAGACATCAATAGTTTCCACACTTCCCTGCTCGCCAGATCTACAAGTCACATATAGACCGATGCCCCTTTTCTTCTCCATCACCTCGATGGCCTGAAGAAAGGGGAACAACAAATGCATGAAATCGATTTGAGGAGAAAACACACTTATTGAGTATATCTCGCTGGATCTGCCCTCCATCTCTGACGTCCACCATGGAGCTCTTGTGGATAGAGACGTCGGTGACCATCTAGCGTTGCTCGAGAGCACAAAGACGCATATTCCCCGCAACATAGCATGAGACGCAATAAAAGCAAGTAGCAAACCAACCCTAATTCTATTTCTACTATGGACAAAAGGGGTCGGAATAGTTAGGGATTGTGCTGTAATTTCTACGTTTGTTGGGATCTCTGTTGTAACCCGTACCCTCACCGCAGTTAATTAACGCCAGCTTCCACGCCCTCCAGGGTCTTTCCTGTTCAAAAAATAAATAGATAAAATCCAAACACTTATTGGTTCTCGCGGGGTGATACTACAGAAGCTGTCTGCAACACCCTGCCCAAAACATGATGGTTAATTTGGGTCTGAAAGAAACCAAGTGATATTGCTCTAAGCAATTCCAACTTCTTAACAGAAATCTATTACTCTGACCGATAGATCATTAGCCCGAAAAGTTATGGTGTCAGGGATCTAGTGCCGTGAGATCGATCGATGATGCAGTTACCGGCACAACACCACATATATATCATTGCCCCATTAATTAGCATCTAGTTTACTCCACCACACAACACATTGCAATCTTAATTAATCTCGTTAGCACGTGCCGGTCCTTAATCGGCGCCAGATCAGCTGGCGCACGTACAACGAACCGCAGTGTGCGTGCGTTGAGTGAGGAAGAATACTCGTACGTGATTGGAAGACGCTGCTTGCAAGAACAATCTAAATACTCCTACTTGCATGTCAGGCAGCCAAGGACTTTTTTTGCCATCTCTTTTATTTTTGATTTAAGGACGTTTTTCTCTCTCTTGGTTGTATTCAGAATTTCAGAGGTTACCAACTTGCTTTCGGCTCATGGCATCTATGGTAGATCGTCCCTCTTTCTCCCTAAAGTCCAACCATGCATCTATGGTGGTCCTAATAACATGCAAAACTATGTAGCCTTGGTGTGCAACACTCTTTGTGTTATACATGACAATATCCGTTTAGGAGGTTGGTTTTGCGAAATTCATAGCGACCGATTTTTCCACCACACAGTTCTGACTTAGCAAATTTTAGGGTGAAAAGTGGTCGAAATTCGACTACTAACCAAATATGCTCTTGCATCTTAAAAGGAATCACCCTAGGACAAGGCATATTTATAATAAAAATAGAAAATATAAATACGTGCAATAGAATGCAACTCGCTATTACTAGATATATCTGATTCAACGACAATTAATATGGATCAGAGGGATTATTATTTTCGGTACAAATGTTTTTGACTATCACAACACTAGGTAAGCAAGTACTACTAGCAGCAAGCCAGCAATTGAATCTAAAATAAAATACTCCTAATAAAAAATTAAAACGAAAAACAAGTCAGCAGCTAGCAAGCTGACCCCACACCGCACATGGCCCACATGACAGGCCACACAAACCAAACCGTCATTTCATTTTATAAAACTGTCCCTCCCTCTCCTCCGGCGTTTTTTTTTACCCCTCTCGTCGTCGTCCACCACCTCCCGCCACCGGGAAGGGCGGCGACCGGATCGGCCGGCCGGGGAGGGGCCGGGTAAAATATCCCGCGGAGGGCGTCGCCAGTTGCGCGATCCTCCCTTTTCTTTTCTCCCTGACATGGCCGCGCGATTCCTCGCGCCCCCTCGCGCCTCCGCCAATTTTATACTATTTCCCGGCACATGGCCGCGCCCCTCCCTGCTCCGCTCGCTGCCGTTAGATCCTCCGCAAACTCCACCGCCCACACCTCCCCTGCTCCTCCTCGTCGCATTGACCCCCCACAATTCCCACCCAATCTCGTTGTCTCTACTCCAGGCCCGTTCCTGCTCCTCCTGGCCGAACCGAGCCGAGCCGAGCCGCCGCGCTTCCAGAAGGGAGGAAGCTCGCCTCTCTCGCTGTCTCAGGTACCGTAGGTTGCGCGATCTTTGACTGTGTTTCGCGAGTTCTCCTAATCCTGATCGCGGCCGCCGTTCCGGCATTTCGTCGAACGCTTAGCGTGTGTGCTGCGGTATTGTCGGACAGTGTTGATTTTTGTCTTTGGGGTGTACTGTTGTATTTCCCACTTGATCGGTTGGTTCTTGAGGTGGAGGATTTGATCCTGGAGTGCTCCGGCGCTGTGAGCTCTCGTTGGCATTCCGTCGAACGGGCTGCGTTGAAGGGATCGCGGAGGTGGATCCTGCTGGGACCATGTTCTTTCTTGTTTTTTTTTGCGTGTGCCATTCTCTACATGTTTGACTTCGTAAGGTTTATGTTGGTTCGATTCGTTGCGAGCCACCCGGGCCTGATCAATCAGAGAGCTCAGCTCAATCGGATGCTGTAGTTCGAGAGATTTGCATCTGTCATCTTTTCATCAAAGTTGTGGTCCATTTTGTGGTTCCTGGAGTCACGTAGAATCATAGATTCAGTCCTGTACCTTTTCCACTGCCCTCCCTTGATCCAAAAATGCCCTCTGAGCTGCCTTCAAGAAAGGGATGGTGACGTCTTTAAGGAATGGAATTTCGTTAAAAGGAGAGCTGCCATATATGCTTTTGTTGCCACTGTGATAAGCGTTTACCTGGATACCTTGAAAGCTGAAACACTTTTGGCATTTTCACTGTAGAATCTGACTTTAATATGCATGCTCTGTTGATTGATCAAATTTTGCTCTTAGGTCAAACTTTTGTTTCTTCAGCCCATTCAAATTAGTGCGCAATTCAGTTGATCATCTATTGCCATATGGAAACTACCTCATGATGAGATTTCTTTTTTCATTTATTACCAAGTTGCAAACATGATGTTTATGCAGAAAAGAAGTAGCTGCTGATCCTCTCTCTATCTACAGGTTGGTCAACATAAGAGTTAATCAGATCACGGGGAACATTGAAATTTGAAGTACAAATTAGCTCCCGTAAGCTACAGTCGCAAGCAACAACTGTTGGCTGCACAATTCCTCATGTCTGAGTGAGATTTCAATGTGACCAGGTAACAATAGTGCTGGTTATCAAGAAAGATGGGGGACGAATACCAGTCCGACCCTGAGGATGAGGTCGCACCATCGATGCGGCCTGAGTACTTAGCGGATAAACACCAGAAGCAGTTCAGAATGGAGAGCCTTGGGAAGGACCACGATGCACTCAAGGATGTTGCATTTAATCAACAACCTGCTCGTGTGGATTACGACCGGCTTATGGAAATGGCAAATTCCGAGAAAGGCACTTCTCACATGCAATACTTTATGAAGCACTGGGAATATAAGCGAGCCAATACTGCTCGGCTTCTCAGCGAACAGGTTGGTATTCTCTCTCAGGAGAGAAAAGAGATTGAAGAAAAGAAGCAGCAAATTTTGGAGGAGCAGCGCTTTCAGGATGAAAATTATTATGCTGCGAAGCGGCAAGTACCAATACTGGATGAAGTCTACAAAGATGAATGGAAGCGTCCGAGCAAAAAGACTGATGACCTTTCCTGTAATCAAGAGTTAACATAGATGCAGAGTACGGCAGTATTTTCTACTGGAAAGAGCGAGCGATGCAGCTAGAAAAATTACTTGAGGCAAGCCTGGAAAGGGAGCGTGCGTTGGAGGCCAAGTTAGCGGAAGATATTAAGAATCTTCAGTCACATACACCAGCGGAGGAATTCTCTGGAATGTTAAAACGAGCTGATTACTTCTTGCACCTTATTCTCCAAAGTGCTCCTATTGTATTTGCTCATCAGGTATGCTTCATCTATGTCGCAACCTGTTTCTACTTCATGTGCACATTAGACGATGTTTAAAAGAAAGGCGCATGGTGGAGCATCAAGAAGAAACTTTAATGATAGGATATGGTAGATGATGCATATTCTCTTTCTTATTTACAGGATACTGACTTGCGGTACCGGTTCACATTCAACCATTTCCCGACACTTGCCGACGAGGTAATTTAATTCTCATTGATACCTCCACCCTCCCTTTGTCGTCGTTCTTTTGTGCTTCATACTGTGCGCTGCTATTTTATTCTGTAAATTTCAAATTTGGCTGAATCTCAATTTGTTTTTCAGGATGTTATCGGCAAAACCGATTACGAGATATTGGCAGGCGAGGGTATAGATGAGATGAATAATGTGAAGAGAGAGGTTATGGCCACGGGTATAGCGACTAAGAGAGAGTTTGTATTTGATACTCCATTATTTGGAGCAAAGACCTTTGTGACATACATTGAACCAGTTTTCAGCAAGTCTGGGGAGACAATTGGTGTGAATTATGTTGCAATGGACGTAACAGACCAGGTGATTCGTCTGATTTACTTGTTTCATATGTGCCTCTCCGATTCCTTTTGTTTCCAACTCATAAGAATCTTCAGTAGTCCACTTTTTGAGTGAAAGCATCTTCGAAGGGATGAATAAGATTGCAGCTAGAAACTTAGAACTACATAGTCAATCTCACTTCATCCATTTGCAATGCCTATTTTGAACTCTCTATGAAGTAGTCATTTCTTGTTGTTTTGTAGCAAATTGGTATTATTGACCGGTGATCAACTTTCACATGTTATATCCCACAGCTAGACTCAAGATTTCAATTTTGATATTGCATATAACCTTCTCGCAATATTCTGTATATAACCTTCTCGCAATTATTGCGTAAACTACTCTTCGACGATAGTTTCCACATGAAATGAGACACCTTGTACATTTGAAAAGTTCGTTAAATTACATTTCTGCATGCCGTTCTATATAAGTTCCACCTTCTGAATTTCAACCCATCTACTTCTTTGCACTTTAGGTCAAAAGAAGAGAGAAAATGGCGGACATAAGGGTGAGAGAAGCTATCCGAAAAGCCAAGGAAACAGAACTTAGCAGATCTCTTCACATAACTGGTTTGCATCCTGTAGTGCGGCTATTTAGTCTAACATAATCAGAATGGTACACTGAATACTTCCATTTATCTAACGTTGCAGAGGAAACAATGCAAGCAAAACAAATGCTAGTCACCATGTCCCATGAGATCAAATCTCCTCTTTCAGAGGTTCTTAGCATGGCTGAAATTCTTGCAACTACCAAACAGGATAAAGAGCAACATCAGTTGCTAGAGGTTATGTTATCTTCTGGAAATCTTGTGTTACAATTGATCAATGACATCCTCGATCTTTCCAAAGTGGAGTCAGGTATTTAAACTACATTTCATTTAAGTGAAACCATCAATTTATTTTCATTTAAGTGATTTCTAGGAGTTCCGAGATGGAACACAGAAAAACATAGCCACACACTGTTGCGACTCAATGTACAAGCACATTTCCCTTCCCACTGTGCTACATGTGCTAATTAAGTTGAGAATCACACGTTCTGAGTGAGGATAGTTGTCAAGATTTGTTCTAGACAATTATTTAAAATTGCGCTGGCGCATTCCCATAGTTGCTATAATTAATATTTATATTTCTCTTTTGTCTAAGACACTTGAAATCTGAACTAAATTGTTTCTGCCTTCATTACTTCAGGAGCTATGAAACTAGAAGCTACAACGTTCATACCAAGGGAAGTAGTTAAATATGTACTCCAAACTGCTGTTGCAGCTCTCAAGAAGGAATTGACCCTTGAAGGATTCATAGGAGATGATGTTCCATTGGAGGTGTTGATAATTAACGATCTTTCGTTCCATCTTTTTATCTATAATGTTAAGGTTATGAACTCATGTATGTGCAAATTGCGTTCAGTTGCCTTAAATAAGAAAATGAAGTACCTGTTTATAAAATTTAAATATCTTCGGAGCAATCAATATCTTTGGCAATTTAAGTATTCAGGTGACTTAAAAATTATATCATTCATCTCAGCTATATTTTTTTTTCTAATGTCGTTATAGGTCGTCGGTGATGTGCTAATGTTTAGGCAAATTCTGACCACCTTGATCAGGTAAGCTTCCATTTCATATAGTGCTAAGGCACACTAGCATTTAAAGAGGTTGGATAAAGTAAAATAGAAAACGCATGTGCTTGGATGTAATGCAAAATATTTATCTGATGATATTTGGTATTTGGAACCATTCCAGAAATGCAGTGAAGTTTACACATGATGGGAAGGTTGGGATAAATCTTCATCTTGTAGATAAACAGCAAGCGGGATGTGAAATAGAAAACGGACAACTTCCTTTGAGAGTCCATCCCGCATGCCCAGTTACTATTGCCACAGAAAATTCTGCTGCCTCTCCAAGAAACTGCGATAAAGATAATCTGCAGTGCTCCAACAGTGAAGATGCTTGTCCGAATGGCATTGCATCGAACGAAAATTTTAGGGAGTATCATGCGGGAGAACTTGTTTGGCTTCGCTGCGATGTATATGATACTGGGATCGGAATACCAGGTTTTTCCCGATATTAATTGATTGCACCTCACGCTGATAATCTTATGCACATCTTTCTTGATAGGGAAACTAATAATATCTGAAATATGTATCTCCGGCTACCCTGATTCTTTCAACTTATGTTCACCTGCAGAGAAGTCCTTGCCGTTTTTGTTCAAGAGTTATATGCAAGCCAGCACTGATCATGCAAGAAAATATGGTGGGACAGGGCTTGCCCCTGCGATTTGCAAGCAGTTGGTATGCTTTTTTATATTCAGTTCTAGTTAATGATTCATCCAAAAGACACAATTAACATATTAGTTATGCATATATTAAATACTAATACTTGGAAATACAACAATAGTTATTTTGAATATTAGCTGTAACTAAAGCAGGCCCATAGTAATTTATAAAACTGTGTAGCTATTTTACTGAGTTTCCGCAATGATTCAGGTGGAGATGATGGGTGGTACTCTAACCGTGGTTAGCAACGAGAATGAAGGATCAACATTTACATTCATGATACCTTGCAAAATTCCCGTAAAAGAGGGGCACAATGACGATCCTGATGATGCGCCCAATTCTTGTAATGATGTCACTATTAGTGATATAGAGGGTTCTTTCGTTTTCAAGCCGAAAGTACGACCTTCTTGTTCGTCTTCTGGAGTTCCAATAATGGACAACACCATTTTGTGAATTAGGTTTTTCTTAAAGTTATTGAACTTCAAATTTATTATTTTTTCCAGAAATTAATACGCATAAAAAGACTTCTTGGGAAAGAATTGTATTATTTAAACTTTTTTTCATATTCTTTTTTAAACGGGCCACAAATTGGCGGCATGCCATTCCATATCGCAGGCATCACTTAATCTTCTTATTGATCATATTATATCTATGATCTTGATGCCAAAAGCTCAATGCATACAAAGTTCATGGAGTGACAGGAAGCTGCACAAGAACGACACACAAGTGTATGGTCGTCTGAAGGTGAAGATCGATCATCTTCGTCCACGACATGCGCAGCAACTGGAGTATTTCCAGTGGTGACGACTGACGAATCCACAGTGAGGCGCGACGGTGGCTTGGAAGCAGCGCGACGGCGGCCAGCGGATTATTGCTAATGCGCGCTCGATCTAGGGGGTTAATATAACCAATGGATCTCGTTCACAAGCTAGGTTACTTAAACCGGACCTTGATTAATAACCAGGCAGCTCTGCATCCTGCTTAAGCATTGCAGGGAGCAGCTGTCGTGACACGCAGACAAAGCCTCTCTGTGCCTGTCGCCGTGCCAGCCGCATACGCCGGTGTCTCGATCTGTCGCACTGTTGTCCCGGTTTGCTAATCTGTTCCCGTGATTAAACATTACTGCTCTACTTCGTTAACCAGAAAGATACAACCAGTGGCAGTGCTCTAGTCTGATTTACTCACAATAGAAGTAACACCTTGCTTTGATTCTACTCACATTGTTTGCAGCTTGCAGGTACATCGAATGTGATTTAGCTTGAATCAGCATCGTCGTTCCCTCCATATTATTGCATTGTTACTCAACCGTGTGCATTGTACGCCGCACCGATAATGTCTAGGCGCGCACGACGCACCTGTGGTGCTGCGTATTTTGTGCTTGGGGACGATGATGATTGAGCTTGATTTTTCTAAGACTAAGCCAGGTTGGTCAGATAAGCTAGACTAATCCATTATTTCCCCTGTGGCACGGCCTTGGGAGTACACACCTACTAGCTTCTTTCGGCCCATTGCTTTACACTCCAATTATTATCTGTCCAGCCAAAAGCTGGAAATGTATAATTGGTCTTACATATAAAGGATGTAGTTTAAATGCACATACTATACCATAGAACTACAAAACCAGTCAATATCGTGCTTGCAAGGGGTGGGTTCAGCTTGCCGGAATGCCGGGGCCTAAGGCTTCCAACTGTTGCTGACCAAATTGACTGATTTTGTAAATGTATATTGATGCACGCAATTAATAACTCGCCAAAACTACAACTTCCGGTATGGATGAAAAGAAAGACCTGCTTATTTGCTTGCTATAAGCTAAGCCCCAAAGCAAATAATGCTGACAAAAGAAATGTGCGTCCCACCACGACATCAGTTTGATAAAACACGATGAACCGACATTTAGAAAATGGAAATGTGCTGTGTAATGTTTATTCACGTTGTCCACTTCTTCCATGGACCAAAAATATTACTCACATTTTCATGTGAGAAACATTAAAGTTCTGAGCAGAATTCGGTTTTGAGCTACGCAAAAATGACAAAAGTTGGAAATTTGAAACTATACATTGTTCACTATACACAGATATGTATATTTGTCATTTTTTGTGTATCTTGAAACGTAAAGTATTTCGCACTGAGATTTTACATGCTTGTAGAATATATCATTGAGAACATGCATGATTTGTTTCAATAAAAATATTAAATGTTTCAAATATTTTTTAATTTTTTAAAAATATTGAGATCACTGGAGCTCGGGAGCACAAATCTCCACTTGCAATTTAAATGCATATATGCCATAGAACTACTAACTCACCAAATCTCCTACAAGTTTAAGGTTTGATTTGGACTTTTTCCTTTTATTTCTCTGCCACCTCGGCTGGTCAAAGTTTGACTGGTGCCTCGTCTTCGCCACATCAGATCATACATGAACCTTGTTCCGCAAACTCGATGGGCCGGCCCACCCAGTCTCCCACCGTCTTCACGAAACTTCTTCCCATTTCCTTTCCTTTCCTCCTCCCCTCGCCTCCGCCCCGCACCAACGCTACGGCCTAGAACCACGCGCCGGCCATAGAGGGCGGCGAACTGAAGGACGTGCTGGCCTATCTCGGCGACAAAGAGGGTTCGTCATCACGGAGCAAGAGCTCCTGGAGGAGCAACTGCGCCTCTCCACCACCTTCCAGCCCCACAGGTCTCGCTCACAAGGTAGGCCCCGCCACCCTGCAGGATCCTTCGTATGTACGCGGTTTGATGCGGTGTAGGATTAGGGAGTCGTTTTGAAGCCTCATGGAGTGCTCACCATGAGCTTTCCATTTCGTGCCTATCCATGGGCTCATCCCAGGGAGAGAACGGTGGCGTGGTGTGTTGGATGTGGAGGGACTGCGACTGGGTGGTGTGCGTGTAGGCACTAGGCAGTAAATGGAAGCGGATGACCTGGGGCACCAGCTATTACTTCATGCTATCCATAGCCTAACGAAGGTGTTTGACAGAATGCTTAGTAGCGTCGTTGAACAGGACTTCGAAATTTTGATTTATAAGGATAAGGTATATATATTGAAATAGTTCAGGCTGATAGGAGACTGGAACCATACTATTTATTATTTAGAGTGTACTTATTTATATTAAACATTTTTACATATCATTATATTGTCACTAAATTCTATAAAGTTTTACATATCGTTATCATTTTTGTGAATAGAGACTTTGTCTAAATATAAACAATACCTAGAAAAAGATCACCTCCCTCCATTGAATAATTTCTGCTAATTAACATACTAAAATGTATTTATATATTTTTGTATTTTTGTATGTAGAAATATCTCGATATAGACTTCTATTATGGACGAGTCGACAAAATATTTTTTAAACGGTTCATAATACAATTATGTTGTCAAGATTTAATAAGTAGAAAATTCTAGTGGCCACAAGGTGTTTTTCACAAGTTGATTATATGAGGTTTTGCCTTCAACTTTCATTTCCTTTCTTGAATAACATATCACAACTCAAACAGGGAGAGGCGTAACACAAATCGTTTCTCTCCCTCTCCTCATGCTCTCGAAACCGCAACAAGGAAGCCGACTAGAGTCACACCTCTCCACTAGCAAGCTCATGGGTTCACCCTCCCTCCGATGGCCTCTCTGGCGACGAGGGGGAGAGAACCACTAGTGGCTTAATTTCAACATGAAGATAGGTTAGCACTATAAGATTTTGTGAACGGACGATGTACCCAGTTTCGGACCCTCGCTTTAGAGGTAAAAACCTACTTCCTTCATGGTTGTATTTGACTAGGAGATCGATGCATAATTGTTCATAAGTTATGGGGGATCATTATTACTTGCCCTCTAGGGTGCTCCATACCGCGGCGTTATAAACAAGACTGGCTTAGTGTTAACGATGTCTTGTTTTCTAAGTGTATACGGTCTTCTATATGGGTTCCTTCTGTACCCGACCTTGTCTCGAGCTGGCCCATCTTGCTCTATGCGAACCCATCAGAGGATGCGGCTGCAAGTAGGACACGTGCCAACATGGACTTGTGGGTCGTCTTTATCTAGTGGGCCTATCCGGTTGGATCATGAGCAGCACACACAAAATTTACCGTTAACAAATCTACTGAAGTGAGAACAGGTCGTCGACCTGGTGGTTAGCGTTGCGAGTGCGCACGCTGCCCACCCGAGTTCAAGCCTTAGGCTCGGTGGGTGCTCATGGGGAGTCTCCTATAAAAAATACCATCGGGTGCTAGTGGCTGGGATGGTCTCTTTTTTTATCTACTGAAGTGCACAGAGACCACTCATGGACGTGGTAGCTGGTCGGGTTCCTTTTCCGTACGTCAACAACCGTTAACGAATCGGTAAATAGGCGGCAACCATGCGAGTGTTGCGCACACACTCGATCGATCTTCTTCGTCGATGACATGAGCGCCGGTGAGGTGCGGCCCTTGCACACGATGGCTTGAAGTAATATTTACCGATAACCAATCTACTAAAGTGCACTACCTAGGTCGTCGGCCTCCGTACGTGATATGTCAACAACCGTTAACGAATCGGTAAACACGCGGGCAGGCGGCAACCATGCGAACTTAAAAAGAAAATCCTAGGCTTAGCATCCTTGCAGCGCACCATTGCCAGGCAAAGGTCCAGAGTGCTATGGCTTCGTGAAGGAGATGCAAACACATCCTTCTTTCATGCGCATGCAAGAAAGCGGAGAAGGCAGAACCACATGTTTAAACTGAGAAAGGGAAACATAGAGGCTACTGACCAAGCAGGCATGGAGAGCATTGCAACAGAGTTTTTTGAGGACCTGCTTGGAACTCCTAGGCATAGGGAGGAGGGGATTAACCTAGATGCACTTCAACTGCCACGACTCAACTTAGATGATCTAGAAGCGGAGTTCTCAGAAGAAGAAATTTGGAATGTCATCAAAAACCTCCCAGCGGACAAAGCACCAGGCCCGGATGGGTTCACGGCCATATTTTTTCAGCACTGTTGGACAACAATCAAGTCAGATTTCATGGCTGCAATCACTCATCTCACAAGACATGATGGAAGAAGCTTCCACTGGTTAAATCAGGCCTACATCACTCTGCTGCCAAAAAAGGAGATTGCATTGGACATCGCTGACTACAGGCCAATTAGCCTGGTTCATGGTTTTGGAAAAATCTTCTCGAAGACCCTAGCCACCAGAGTAGCACCGCGTCTTAGTCAGCTCATTTCGGTCAATCAAAGCGCCTTTGTCAAAGGGAGATCAATCCAAGATAACTTCATGTTGGTGAACCAATCAGCAAAAACCCTGCACAAAAAGAAGATCCCAACTCTGTTCCTCAAACTGGACATAGCCAGGGCGTTTGATTCCGTCTCATGGCCTTTCCTGCTGGATGTGCTTAGGAAAAGAGGCTTTGGAAACAGGTTTATATCCTGGGTTGCTCTATCATTATCATCTGCCAACACAAGGGTTTTAGTTAATGGAAGCCCAGGGGAGAAAATTTGGCATGCCCGTGGCCTAAGACAAGGCGATCCAGCCTCCCCAATTTGGTTCATCCTAGTAATGGACGTGCTGCATTCAGTCTGTCTCAAAGCAGAGGAAAGAGGTATCTTCAGTGATCTGCAGAGATGGGGCATACGACATCGGCTGTCGCTGTTTGTGGATGATGCAGCAATGTTCATCACACCTGTACGACATGAACTCACAGCCACAAGAGCAGTCCTGGACCTTTTCGGCAATGCCTCTGGACTAGTGTGCAACCTTGCCAAATGCGCAATAGCTCCAATTGCCTGCGAGGAGATCGATCTACAAATGGTCACCCAGCCTTTCCCCTGGCAGATCACAAGCTTTCCTTGTCAATTACCTAGGACTGCCAGCCTCACTAACCAAACTAAAGAAGGAGGATTTCCAATTGCTGCTAGAGAAAATACTGAACAGACTGGCGACTTGTAAAACACACATGCTTACACCTAGCGGTCGATTACTGCTCATCAAGTCTGTGTTATCAGCAATGGCAGTCTACCACATGTTATCTCTCGACCTGCCGCAGTGGGTGATCAAAAAGATCAATAAGATCTGCAGATGTTTCTTTTGGCATGGCTCAGCTGAAGCAAATGGAGGCAGCAGCAGAGTAGCCTGGAATCAAGTCTGCATGCCTACAAAGTTTGGGGGTCTCGGTGTTCATAATATCAGATTCTTGAATGATGCCCTGCGTATGCGTTGGCGGTGGTTTGAGCGCGTTGGTGAACTCCGGGCTTGGACTGGTCTGAAATTCAAGCTTTCGCCGGAAGCGGAGAGCCTTTTCCAAGCGGCACTATGCTGCTCACTGGGAAAAGGAGACAAAACTCTCTTCTGGTCAGACAGATGGCTCAATAGATGCAGCCCCAGCGACCTTGCACCTGATCTTGTCAAATTCGCTACAGCAAGAGGTGCCAAGAGGAGAACAGTGGCAGAGGCTTTGCTTAATGGGAGATGGGTACAAGATATCCGCGGGAACCTATCACTTGCTGCGATCGTTCAGTTCATGAATCTTTGGTGTACCATTCTTGAATGCAACCCATTAACTGATGAAGAAGATAGTTTCAGTTGGAGGCTGACAACAACTGGAGTTTACACTGCAGCTTCAGCATATCGTGCAAGATTTCATGGCCTAATAGAAGCTGATTACGCAACAACACTCTGGAGAAGCAGAGCACCTTTGAAGGAGAAAATTTTCTGTTGGTTAGTGATGCGAAATAGGTGCTGGACAGCGGATCGTCTCACCAAAAGAGGCCTGCAAGGACCGGCAGTCTGTACCCTCTGCCATCAAGAACCTGAAACTCTTGACCACCTCATGACAGGTTGCTCATTCACGAAAACTCTCTGGTTCAGACTTTGCCAAAAATTACATCACCGAGATATTACACCAAACGGGCAGTCATCTGTGAAAGATTGGTGGCTTACCATACTCACGCAACTCAAGGGGAAACAACAAAAGAAAACTGCAGCAATTCTGATTGCCGGCTTGAGAAGAATCTGGTTAGAAAGAAACCAGAGAGTTTTTGAAAATAAGGAGACAAATTTGGACAGCTTAGTAAGAAGGGTGTGTGAGGAGCACGCACTGTGGGAGGAAGCAAGGAAAAGAGCAGATAGACGGGAGGAGTAGTCCGTAGACGGGAGAGAGAGAGCGGACGGCTGAGCCGTATGTAGTCATCACTGTAAAACTTCTATTCCATTCTTAATGTGAAGACCACAACAATCGTTGTGTGTCCTTGAAAAAAATCTTCGTCGACGACACGCGGACATGGTGACGACTGACGAGTCCACACGGCCGGTGCCGGTGAGGTGCGACGGTGGCTGTGGCTCGGAAGCAGCGCGACGGCGGCTACGTGCCCCGAGGCCAACGGACTATTGCTAATGCGCGCTTGATCTAGGGGTTTAACCAATGGATCCCGTTCACAAGCTAGGTTACTTAAACCGCACCTTGATTAATAACCAGGAGCTCTGCATCCTGCTTAAGCATTGCAGGGAGCAGCTGGCGTGACACGCAGACAAAGCCTCTCTGTGCCTGTCGCCGTGCCAGCCAGAGTCAACCGCACACGCCGGTGTCGACCTGTCGCACTGTCTAAACATTACATCTCTACTTCGTTAACAAAAAAAAAAAGTGGCAGTGCTAATGCTGCTAGTCTGATTTAGCCATGAAGTAACATCTTCTTTTTTTTGAAAAGGGAATATATTAATATCAAACGTATATCAATTACACCCAGCCTCTGCAACAACATAACGTCAAGATAGACATTAAGGATGCACACACCACACAGCCAAAAGAAAAGAAAATAAATAAAAAATCCCGCCGAGATGATCAATGAAGTAACAGGAACTACCACCACCAATGGCCACACATGACTGCAAAATGGTTCTCCAAAAACGACGCCTTCAGGAAGGAAACAGTGCACAAACACCGTCGTCGTCTGATCATAAGATCATCGGTTTTCGCCACGAAGAAAATCCGAATAAACTCCAAACAATGCCTTCAACAAGGAAACGAATATAGATTCGCCATTGCCAAGCACAACCAGTGAAGGTCAGACCTAGGGTTTACACCCCGAAAATCGAGACTTGGTGTGTCCAATGAACACCACCAATAACAAAGTCCCCCTTGCTGCCACCCCGCTTGCCGAGCCTGCTGCAAAACACCGATCATCCGGTTTACAGTCTTCACCAAATCAAAAACCTTGCCTCCATCATCACTTCAAATCTCGAACTCGACATGAGCCATCGAGATCCATTGGTCTTCTGGGCGCAACCATCTTGATATTTCCCAAAACTATCTACACCAGGGTAGTCGCAGCTAACACCTTGCTTTGATTCTACTTACTCACATTGTTTGCAGGTACATCGAATGTGATTTAAGCTTTAATCAGCATCGTCGTTCCCTCCATTATTGCATTGTTACTCAACCGTGTGCATCGTACACCGCACCCATGATGTGTAGGCACGCACGACGCAGCTGTGGTGCTGCGTATTTTGTGCTTGGGGAGGATGATGATTGAGCTGGATTTTTCTAAGACTAAGCCAGGTTGGTCAGATAAGCTAGACTAATCCATTATTTCCCCTGTGGCACGGCCTTGGGATGTACACAGCTAGCTTCTTTCGGCCCATCGCTTTGCTATCCAATTATCGTTCCATCCAAAAGCTGGAAATTTTATTTGTAGTACTACTACATATAAAATGGGACGAAAGCCTGTTTCAAGTACTACATATTAAATTCAATTTTATAGTTAAAAAATAGTTAGTCTTACATATAAAGGATGTAGTTTAATTGCACATATATGCCATAGAACTACTAACTGTCAATATCGTGCTCGCAACGCGTATTTGCTTTGAGGCTTAGCTTAGCTAGTGTATTAGTCAGTATTATTTACTTCAGGCTTCCAACTGTTGCTGACCAAATTGACTGAGTTTTTAAATGTATAATGATGCACACAAGTAATAACTCGCTAACACTACAACTTCTGGCACGGATGAAAAGAAAGACCTGCTTAATTAGATATTTGCTAGCTATAAACTAAGCCCCAAAGCAAATAATGCTGACAAAACAAATGTGCGTCCCACGACATCAGTTTGATAAAACACGATGAACCGACATTTAGAAAATGGAAATGTGTTTTTTAATGTTTATTCACGTTGTCCACTTCTTCCGTGGACCCAAAATATTACTCAACGTGATAAACATTAAAACAAAAAATATTTCGTGTTGAGATTTTACACGTTTGTAGGATATATCATTGAGAGCATGCATGATTTGTTTCAATTTTTAAATATTCTTTATTAGTTTTTTGAAAATATTGAGATCATTGGAGGGCGCACCAAATCTCCACTCGTAATTTAAACGCATATATGCCATAGAACTACTAACTGACAATATCGTGCTTGCAACATGTGTGTTCAGCTTGCCAGGCCAATTGTTGCTGACCAAATTGGCGTGTTTGAAAATGTATGATAAGCCGATTATTAACTCCCCAAAACTACAACTTATAGTACGGATGAAAAAAGAAAGTCCTACTGTATTAATTATTCACTAGCTAAGCTAAGCCTCAAAGCAAATAATACTGACAAAAGAAATGTGCACCCCACGACATCAGTTTGATAAAACACGACAAACCGACATTTACAAAATGGAAATGTGTTGTGTAATGTTTTATTCACGTTGTCCACTTCTTCCATGGACCCAAAATATTACTCACATTTTCACGTGACAAACATCGAAGTTCTGAGCAAGGAATCAAAACAAGGCATATTAATTACAACCACTGTGTTTAGTGCAATTCGAGTCAATTTAGCCGGTGGAAATTGCAACTACATTAGTTTGACAAGCTCATCGTAAAGGCTACCAGGATTTTACGGTTGGTTAAAATGATTAGCTAAAGGCTTGATCATGAATTACTTGGTGTTGTTGTTATTTCTAGTTTGTTTTTATATTTGGTCACTTGGAGGGGAAATGTTTAGATTAAAGGTACATTCATAATTAATGTAGTTGATCTATAAATCTCCAATTGCACCACTAGCAAAATAAGTAAATAGTTCCCAATATATAAATCTCCAGTTGCACGGGAACTGAGACAAATACTATTGTTTTTTCCCACTTGAACTTCTCCTCTGCTTGGTCCACTCTGCTAGCTAAGAGCCGCGTATGGAGAAGCCAAGCATGGGCAGGGGCGTTAGGCAACCACGTTGCACGTTCTAAGATGCCAAGCTCTAGTTACTTCGTCCATTAAGTGCTCACGATAGCTTAATTAACAGCACAATTAAGTACGAGCTAACCTATTCTACGCATATAACTGCACATGGGAGCTTCATTGTTGCTTTTTTTTTTTTTTGAAAGGAGCTCGTGTACAAGATCAAGAACACAACGCACAAGCACGCACGAACAGCAGGAAGATCCACCCCACGCACGGCAAACACAGAACCACCACGCACACCACGCACCCGAGCAAACGCCTCGACCAACCTTGTTGAAAAGCTGCAGGAACCATCTGCCGCAAGCAGCAGAATCTGAGCGATGAAAGAGCATCAGCACCGAGCCGCCGCCAGAGCGCCGTCGCCGTCTCACGCCGGAGACGAGACCGAAGGCGCCATCCGTCTTCCGCGAAGCCCACCGCGTCCACCGACGAAGGAGAAGAACTCACCTGCAGACTCCTACAGATCTTGACCAAAAGCTGCTCCACCCGCCGCGGCGGAGGAGGAAGGACCCCCCAGCAAGGAGCCACCACCGCCGTCACGGACGGTGGCTCGGGAGGACGCGATCTGCAGCTCCGGAGAGCAGCAGACGCGCAAAGGGCGACGGATCCGCCACGGGCCTCCACCGGAGAGCCCACAGCAGAGGAGGGGACCGCCGCCGCCAAAAGCCACTCCGGCCACGCCGCCACCTCCGCAGCGCCGCCGGCTAGCACCCCACACACACCTAGGCTATATACACACCGGGATCCGTCGATTCCCCGTCCTCCCGCCGCCGGAGCGGCCGCGGAGAGCGAGGAATCGGCCGGATCGCCGGCGGAGAGCTTGGTCGCACGGGGAAGGCCCAAAAATCACCCTCGTTTCACTGTAGACGGGGAAGGAGGGGAGGGGTCGAGCAAATGGTAACAACCTTCATTGTTGCTTTTTTTGTACAGTTAATTACAAGTAGCTGTTTGGATCTATGAAAGTACAAGTATATGCTTAGTTATCTCTTTAATTCAGTTGATTAAACCTTACTGTATAATTTGTGTGGTCTCTATAAATTGGGCCGCCCCATTCTTCTCTTGTGTGAGTTGACTTTGTTTGCAGAGGAAGAAATTTGCAACCGAGTATGTGTCACATGATCTGTGGTGCGGTCGACTATGTCCTCCCACAGAGTTTTGGAAAAAGTATGACATACCTAAAGCTAAAAATGACATATATGCACTACACCACAAAAATTGAAATCCAAATTTGAATAACAAAAATGGCAAACCAAGGGTGTGGGTGGTAGCTAATCCATATTGGATTGTAAATTCAGTCAATTATCACCAGATCATTAGATTTTTCTTATATAGTTCCACAAGCAAATCACATATTCGGTGACAAAGTAAAGCCTAAAACCCTCCTTAGTAATATGTGAATTTGATGATATTTAACTTATCTGTTGGATTAACATTAGAACCCAACTTTCGTAGTTGCTTTATACTAAGGTCAATATGTGCCAAAGTAAAGCCAAAAACCCTCCTAGTGGCTTTATAATATTTCCAAACATGGCCCCCTTGGAGATTATATGAAGAGCCATTTGTCAAATGATTGTGAGACCATTATGGTGCATATGGCCTTGTGGGCATATTTTCTAGTGCACCAACAATTAGAAAATGATTTAATATCAGTTAGAGTGCAATGCTAACATGCTGAGCTTTGTTTTGGTTGATTTTTCTTTCTTTCTTCCGGAATCAACTTGTACATCGTCTCTTATAGTACTTAGTGGTCTAAACCAAAGTGATAGTGGCATGAGAGTAACAGTGAAAAACTAAATAAAGCCATGCATGGTGTTCTCTCATAGGAGATAGGACTCAGCCTACTTGTCTTACGTATTTGTAGGAATGGCAAATATAGCTGTTGGATGCATTAAAATATAGCTGTTTAGCTCCTTGATTACAAATGTACCACTATATATATACAAATCCCCAAATATAACCTAACCCGGCTGTAGTGCACTTTTGAATTTTTGAAGAAGGACAGTCAGCCAATTAGAAGGTCGATATGTTTAATTTGTACGTATGTAAATATAAAAGTAGCTAGATTAAATAATACTCAAGGGCAATGCTATGCTAGCCCCAGCATGTTGGCATAAGTACCACATGTCCTAGTTTATATATGATCAACGGCTGTAGTGCTAGTTGCAGGGATCAAGCTGGCAGCACACGTTAGATTGCGGTTGCTTGGCTCTTATGTGAAGAGCTCTTTGTGGAGGCATTATTGTGTAGTCTGCCTAAATGAAATACTCTGTTAAGAGGTAGAGTACAGTTGCTTATATGATGGTAGTACTTTGCAAGTGGAACACCTGTTTAATTGCACACTCCAACTTGCTGGGAAATAGACATACTCCACCTCTTAATAGAGTAATTTACTCCGAACATGCTCGGATGTAGATTTCCGTAGCTAATTACATTCACATCTCATGTAGTAAACAGAACATTTACTCTGAACTTTTGAGTGAAAACCAAGGTAATTTATAGATGTCCGGCATGTTATGACTTTTTTTGCCGGAACATATGTTGGGACATTAACACGATCACTTGCAAATATTTGTGAACATATATGACATGTTAAGTATTTTGTTTTGAAAAAAGATGCCTTATGTCTTGAGATTTAGCTCTGTCCTGAGCTTAGCTAGTTCAGTTGGCTAGGCTCACACATATCCACTAGGTTGATATTATGTGCATTTGATTTAGTAAATTACACAAGCTAGCCTGTTAAGATGCTAAGATATTGAATTACGGTGTTAACCCAAAGTCAAAGATGGTAACTAGCGAGAATCTATCAGAGGTCGGGGATAATGGTGACATGATTGGGTTGATCTATTTCCGGTAGTTACCATAATTACTGTGTTCCCCGCGCTCTTTTTTAACACTTCTGAACCACTCCGTTCTAGGATAATGTACGCTATTTCCCGATAACGGGGAACAAATAAGCTAGTACTAGATTGTGTTGATCTATGGATTTTGATCACTCTAGGATAAATTCGTTATCAAATAAATTTATTCGAACGGGTAGTGTTTGGTTGTGCCACACACCTGTAACCGTGGGAACGAGCTGGACCAACCATAAAAAGTCAACCGTGTAAGTACCGTGTGTGATCATCAAGAAACACACACGGCTAAAAAGTCAACTCCGTATAGCTGTTGGATGCATTACATTATACTAGCTGTTTAGCTCCTTGATTACAAATGTACCACTATATATATATACAAATCCCCAAATATAACCTAACCCGGCTGTAGTGCACTTTTTGCAGATTAGAAGATCGATATGTTTAATTTATACGTATGTAACTATAAAAGTAGCTAGATTAAATAATACTCAAGGGCAATGCTATGCTAGCCCCAGCATGTTGGCGTAAGGTACCACATGTCCTAGTTTATATATTATCAACGGCTGTGGTGCTAGTTGCAGGGATCAAGCTGGCAACACGTTAGATTGCGGTTGCTTGGCTCTTATGTGAAGAGCTCTTTGTTGAGGCATTATTGTGTACTCGGCCTAAATTAAATACTCTGTTAATAGGTAGAGTACTCATGATATTAGGAACAGCTGCTTATATGATGGTAGTACTTTGCAAGTGGACCATCTGTTTAATTGCACACTCCATCTTGCTGGGAAATGGACATACTCCACCTCTTAAGACTACCTATAGTGGAAGTAACATAGTTAGTAACTTCAATGTCACGTAGCCAAAAAAGATGATGTGGCAAGTAATTAATTAGAAGAGAGGAGGTTGGAGTAACATAGCTAGTTACCGTAACATCACATATACCAATGCAATGTGAGTCTACAACCTAATTAATGAAGATTTGCATGACACCACACTTATGTTACTACCCACTATAGAGGTAGTAACATAAAGTAGTAACATGCACATGTTACTACTTTATGTTACTCCCCGCTATGAGTAGTCTTAATAGAGTAATTTACTCCGAACATGCTCGGATGTAGATTTCCGTAGCTAATTACGTTCGCATCTCATGTACTCCCTCCGTTCCAAATTACTTGACTTGGGTTTGTCCAAATACGGATGTATCTATACTTGTTTAGTGTCTAGATACATCCGTATTTGAACAAACTCAAGACAACTAATTTGGAACGGAGGGAGTAGTTCATTTACTCTGAACTTTTGGGTGAAAACCAAGGTAATTTATAGATGTCTGGCATGTTATGACTTTTTTGGCCGGAACATATGTTGGGACATTAACACAATTACTTGCAAATATTTGTGAACATGTATGACATGTTTAGTATTTTGTTTTTGAAAAAAGATGCCTTATGTCTTGAGATTTAGCTCTGTCCTGAGCCTAGCTAGCCAGTTGGCTAGGCTCACACCTAGCCACTACGTTGATATTATGTGCATTTGATGTAGTTAATTACACAAGCCTGGGAAGTTGCTAAGATATTGAATTACGGTGTTAACCCAAAGTCAAAGATGGTAACTAGCGAGAATCTATCAGAGGTCGGGGATAATGGTGACATGATTGGGTTGATCTATTTCCAGTAGTTACCATAATTACTATGTTCCCCGCGCTCTTTTTTAACACGTCTGAACCACTCCGGCCGTTCTAGGATAATGTACGCTACTTCCCGATCACGGGGAACAGAGCTACTAGATTGTGTTGATCTATGGATTTTGATCACTCTAGGTCTAGGATAAATTCGTTATCAAATAAATTTATTCGAACGGGTAGTGTTTGGTTGTGGTACACACCTGTAACAAATGGGAACGAGCTGGTCCAACGATAAAAAGTCGACTGTATAAGTACCGTGTGTGATCATCAAGAAACACACACGGCTAAAAAGTCAACTCCGTGTGATCTTCTCGAAACACACACTTCATACTGAGTAGCCGCGTGGGATGTTGTAGGATCGTACACCCTTTGTTCACAAAAAAAAAGTGTGACGGTCTCCTTGTCGCAGGATTACTGCCGTGTGTGCGAACATTCATCTCATCGCCTACCCTGCGTAGTGCGGATAATCATGAACATATGTGATCGATCTTTAGGGTCGATAAAATGTTGTTAAGATGACAGCACCACCAGACGAGCCTGCAGAGTGAGAGGGATCTATGGTCGACAACGGCACTTATCTGTTGGTGCTTGTGGAGACACCGCAATGATGTTGTGTTTGACGGGGCGCAGCCCTCGGTCACAATGTTGATCTCCCGCATACCTAGTGAGGCGGAAAATTGGTGTATCCTTGAAGAAGATGACATCACCGGTTACAGTAATAACGGCCGCATTAGTGATTAGTCGTTGTGTATTAACTAATGTTGTTAGCACGTGCGAATCAAGACGAGAGGGAGCACCGTCGACTTGGGCGCGAGATCAGCTGGCACGAACAGATGCAACGAACCGCATGTGTGCGTGCGTTGAGTAGGGAAGAGTACAGAGCAGCGTCGCTCGATCTGCCTGCAAAAAGTCGATAGGATTAAACAAACTCATCGTCTCAGTGTATACTACTCCTCCAACTTCAGCTATCCATCCATGGACTTGTTTTCTCTTTGTTTTATTTTTTTCTTGGCTCATGGCATCTAGGCTAGATCTCTCTACAGTATATATGTGCATTAACGGTAAAACTACTACGCTGTTTTTCTTCTATAAGTGTTTTCCTAGTTTTAAACTTCAAATGGGCTTTATTAGATAGCCGTGAGAGTTACATCCGTCAAAAGAGTTTGTTTTTCTTCCTCTAAAAAGTGGAGCCCCCAAGGTCCGGAAACTGCATTAACGTTCATCTGTGTGATTACAAAAGTGGACCAGCAGTATAGTAACCAGCAGGGGCCTTGGCCCCCCCTGAGATTTGATATTTCCGCATAGATCCCTGCTTCTATATGCTACAGGCTACGTTTTTTCTTTTCTGGCCCCCTTATATTTATATTTTCTGCTCAGCCCCCCTGATGATTTTTTTTCTGGC
This sequence comes from Poa pratensis, assembly GCA_947311845.1. Lineage (NCBI taxonomy): Eukaryota > Viridiplantae > Streptophyta > Magnoliopsida > Poales > Poaceae > Poa > Poa pratensis. The sequence goes on from CAMZMU010000070.1 coordinate 6,848,418, forward strand.
TCCGCCCCTGATAGGCCTCCCATATGGCTGGACATCTGGGAGGTTGCAGGAGAGATAGCACCGTGCAACCGCTGGTGCCATAGCTTGGAGGGCCGCCATTCGGCCTTAGTAATCAGTGGGAGGCAAGCCCATGGCCGGCAGAAGGCAACTAAGGCGCTCCTGAAGATGTTAATAGTCTCCACACTTCCCTGCTCGCCAGATCTACATATCGCATACAGACCGATGCCCCTTTTCTTCTCCATCACCTCGACGGCCTGAAGAAAGGGGAACACCAACTGCATCAAATCGATTTGAGGAGCAAACACGCTTATTGAAGAGTATCGCGTTGATCTACCCTCCAACTCGGACCTCCACCATAGAGCTCCTTCGGATAGATACATCGGTGACCATCTAATGTTGCACGAGAGCACAAAGATGCCTAATCCCCACAACATAGCGCCATATGCGATAAACGCAAGCAAGAACCAAACCCTAGACCTAATCCTATTTCAAATTTTCTACTATGGACAAAAAGGGCTGGAATAGTTACGAATTGTGCTGTAATTTCTAGGTTTGTTGGGTCCCTTCTGTAATTGGTACCCTCACACCAGTTAATTAGCGCAGCTTCCACGTCCTACTGCGTCTTTCCCGTTCAAAGAAATAAATAAAATCCAAACACTTATTGGTTTTCACAGGGTGACACTATAGGAGCCGTCTGCAACACCCTGCCCAAAACATGATGGTTAATTTCGGTCTGAAAGAAACAAAATGATATTGTTCTAAGCAATTCCAACTTCTTAACAGAAATCTATTACTCTGACCGATAGATCATTAGCCCGAAAAGTTATGGTGTCAGGGATCTAGTGCCGTGAGATCTATCGATGATGCAGTTTTTTTTTAGATAAAGGGCTTTTATTACTTAAAAGGTTTAAGCATTACACCCGGCCTCTGCATAACTAAGATGCACACAGCCACCAGTTCAGCATCACTCAAGTCGGAAAGCAAAAGATAAAAAGGCGAATTACATATCAAAATGAGAAATTGTAGATCCGCCTAAGAGCTGGTAGGTCTATCCGGAGTCTATGTTGCCACCCATGCCGGGAAAATAACTCCCTGGCCGCAGCCTCCAGTCTCGACGCCACCTCCAAAAATAAGTCTCGTGCTCCACACGCTGCAGGGATGACCATGCTCGTAGCGTCGCTGTGCACCGGTAAATAACCTGCATAAGAGAAGCATTTTTATCATTAAAAACCTTGTCATTTCTACATAGCCATAGCGACCAAATAACAGCAATCGCTCCCACCCTACTGAATAGTTTGAACCTAGATCCACTCCATTTAACCAGTTGCCAAAAATGTTAGCAACAGAACTAGGTGGATGTAAGGTAGAACCTATCTGGATGGCTGACCATATAGACCTAGCGAACTCGCACTGAAAGAATAAGTGCGTAATGGTCTCGTCATGTTGACAGAAAACACACTTTTTACTTCCGTGCCAATTGCGTTTGGCAAGGTTATCTTTGGTGAGATTACTCCTCGACGTAAATACCACGCAAACACTTTAGTTTTTAGTGGTATCTTCATCTTCCAAAGTTTGTTATTATAGAACTATCGACTGGAATTTCGGGTAGAATAAGCGCTCTATACATAGAATCAACCGAGAATTTGCCGTTCTTCGTGAGATTCCATTGAAACTTATCTGGACCTTCCGACAATTGGATTGAATCCAATCGATGAGCAAAGCATTCCAAGATGCTTGTCTTGTTCCAAGTAAACTTCTTCTGAACGAAACATTTGGTGGGAAGAACCCAACACCTTCGCGATCGTGTCACTTTTGTTTCGAACAATAGAATATAGAGCCGGATATTGTTCTTTGAGGGTAGATTGGCCAGCCAAATATCCTCCCAGAAACGAATTTCCGATCCATCCCTAATTGAGAAAGATCCATGTGGAAAAAAGAACTTCTTTGTAGCCATGAGGCCCCCAGAAGTGTGAATCACCAGGTTTCCAAAGAACCTGGGAAACAGCTTGATCTCCACATATTTTCTCCTAAGGAGGGTTTGCCAAACTCCATCTTCAGAAAGAAGTTTAAATAGCCATTTACCTAGCAGCGCTCTGTTCTTGACCTCAAGGTCATGAACTCCGAGCCCTCCTTGGTCTTTAGGGCAGCAAACCACACTCCATTTAGTCAGTCGATATTTTTTCTTCTCACATCCCCTTGCCAAAAGAATCTAGATCGGAAATAATCCAATCGTTTTAAGACCCCTTTAGGCAGTTGGAAGAATGAAATCATATACAGTACCATGTTTGTTAGTACCGAGTTTATGAGAACCAATCTTCCACCCAGGGATAGGAGTTTGCCTTTCCAGCTATTTAAACGTAATTGAAGCCTTTCCTCCACCCTTTTCCATTCAGCATTTGTAAGTCTCCGATAGTGAATCGGAATGCCCAAATAGTTGATAGGAAATTGTCCTTGCTCACAGCCAAAAAGCTCAGCATACAAGGCGGCGTTCTCTTGGGCCTCGCCAAAGCAAAACAATTCACTTTTATGGAAGTTTATCTTAAGACCCGAAAGTTGCTCGAAAGCTGACAAAATCAACTTAAGGTTACGAGCTTTTTCGATATCATGCTCCATAAAAAGAATTGTATCGTCGGCATATTGAAGAATCGATAATCCACCATCGACAAGATGGGGAATCACTCCTTCAATTTGACCCTCAGTTTTAGCGCGTTCAATCAAGATAGCCAACATATCCGCCACTATATTAAATAGTATTGGCGAAAGCGGTCACCCTGTCGAGGCCTTTTTTCGTTTGGAAGTATTTGCCAGTGTCATCATTGACCTTAATGGCTACACTTCCTCCGGAAACAAAGGAATTAATTAACGCGCGCCACTCGAAGAAAAACCTTTCATTCTGAGGGTCTGCTGGATGAAAGACCACTTAACTTTATCATAAGCTTTCTCAAAATCAATTTTAAGAATTACCCCGTTCAACTTTTTCCTATGTAGTTCATGGACCGTTTCATGTAGGACCGCGACTCCATCAAGGATGTTGCGACCTTTCATAAAAGCCGTCTGAGACGGACGAACCACATGATCTGCCACAGTGTTCAGTCGAATCGTCGCCACTTTGGTGAATATTTTAAAACTAACGTTAAGAGGCATATAGGTCTAAACTGTTGGATCCTTTCTGCCTCGTTAACCTTAGGTAACAAAATTATTTCACCAAAATTGAGACGAAACAACTCTAATTGTCCTTGTGAAGACAGGCGAACAATTGGAGCAAATCGGCCTTGATAACATCCCAAAAGTTCTGATAAAACTCAGCCGGGAAGCCATCAGGACCAGGAGCCGTATTATGTTTCATTTGGAAAACCGCCATTCTCACTTCCTCCTCTGAATAGGGTTTAGTAAGAAGGCTATTTTCCTCTTCTGAAACCTGGGGTATGTCCGCTGTTCGGGACTCGTCCAAGAGAAATTTCCTTCCTCTGGAGCACCGAACAGACCTTTATAATATTTGTAATGTACGTCTTTAGCTGTTCATGGCCCTCAATCGTTCCTCATCCTGGACCAGAGAATGAATACGCTTTTTCCTGTGTCTGCCATTGGCAATACTATGGAAATAGCGAGTATTCGAGTCTCCTTCTAGAATGAATTGGGCCTTGGAACGTTGATACCATTTTAGCTCCTCCTCGCGCAGTAGTTTCGCTATCTGTGCATTAGATTGGCTCTTTAGCTCAATTTCTTGCGCGGATAGTAACCGAACTTCTGCTAATGCTTCTAGAGCATCGATTATCGAGGAGAGTCGCACTTTTTCTTTTTTAAGTAAACCGGTGGTATGACGAGCCCAACCAACGAGGTGAGTACGTAAAGCACGTATCTTGTTATTCCACCGCTGGATAGGCGTATCACCCGCAACCGGTAATTCCCATATTCTTTTAACCATCTCATGGAATCCCTCGCGGTGTAACCAACCAAGCTCAAACTTGAACCGTGGTTTACACTGCAATCTAGGCACTCCGTGGTCAATAGAATGGGAGCATGGTCCGACAAACTCTCAATACGTTCTAGAGCCCGTACCGACACCAACGGAACCTATCTTCCCATTCAGAGTCCATCAGTACACGGTCTAGTTTCTCGTATGTGGGTTCAGGTAGGGAATTAGCCCAAGTGAACTGTCTCCCACCATCGTTATCTCCTTAGGTTCAAGCTGTCAATGACTGCGTTAAACAAAAGAGGCCAACGGTTGTCGAACCGACCCTTACTTTTCTCGAATGGAAACCTTAGCAAATTGAAATCCCCACCAATGAGCAAAGGGTACGGGTTATCTTTTGCCAAGTTTACCATATCACAAGAAAAGAGGTCTTAGCCACTTCCTGAGCAGGCCCATACACGGCGACAAGACTCCAAATGAAGTTATCGGATTTATTACGGATGTGCATTTTGATATGAAAATCGCCATCCGTAACCTCCAATACTTCCATGGTATCAGTCTTGACGCCTAGTAAAATGCCTCCGGAGCGGCCATGAGGAGGCCGCGAGTACCACTCAAACTCTAAACCGCCCGAAACACGGTTCAAGAGAGATTGTGAAACTCACGTCTACCAGTCTCAGAAATTGCTAAGAAATCCAAATTATGGTCCCGAATACAATCAGCGAAATGCAAGTGTTTAGCCAGGTCACCAAAACCTCTGCTATTTGCGAACATGCCATTCATCGGGAAACCGTGGGGGATTTGGATAACTTGGACCGTTTCCGGGACTTGTTGGCTGATGATTTAGATTTCCGACCGGACGCTTTTAGTTCATATAATGAACTCAAGCCGTCGTCATCCAAACCACCATCCAACACTTCACCAATTAGATGAGAAATAAGCTGACCATCTGATGTGGCAATCGCTTCATCCTCATCATCATAGGTGGAAGACAACCCAGTCGAGACTTTAGGAATAACCGTGAGACGGTCAAATTCCATATGTCTCAAGACATTAGTTGAAACATGAACTTGAGATTGACTATTACCAAGCGAAAGACCTACACTACTCAACTTCGAATGAATTGAATGCGGTGAAAAAGAAAGAAAAGATTTCGAATTCGAATCCATACCAGAATAATCCAAGTTACGCGCCGCCTTGCGACGCATGGCCCTCGTCATGGAATCCTCGTCGGTGACGGAAGCACCATCCCCATCCACCCCGAACCTGTCGCTGCGGCGGGCCGGAGGGGTGGATGGCGTGACGATGCGATTCACCCCACGCGTAGCTCTCGGCGTAGTGATGACATGGGGCGGCATGGGCGAAGAAGCATCCACCCCAGCCATCACCACCGAACCGAGCTGAGCCTCGCAAGGCGAGTGGGCCTGTGTCGGAGTCGAGGCCGCACTCGTCAAGGCAGAGATATGGGTCAGTCCATCCACGGGAGGCTGCGGCGAAGTAAAAGCCTCCCTGGAGACCAACCCCTCGCTGTCCGATGCCGTGGGCTCACCCGCTGCAAGCGCCCCAAGCTCGTAGACCGGAGGAGGCGAGGTCAAAGTCGCAGCCCCCTCCTGCCCCAGCTCGGCGGCAGCCGGATAGCCTGCACGTCCACCGCACGCAGCGCCTCCACTTAGCCCAGCTGCACGCGAGCTGAGCTCCAGCCCACCGGCCAAGGCCCAGCCTCAGCCACTGCAGCTCCCGGCCCAGCGTCGGCCACTGTAGCACCCGGACCAGGGGGGTGCATCCCAAGAGAGCCATCGACACCATTCCCAGCAGCGATGAACGCCGGCACAGACTCCGACGAGGTACGCAGCAGTCCCGGAGAGGTACGACGAATCCTCTCCACAATCTCCCGACCTCTCGGGGTACTTGGACATGCGTTGTACGGGGTGATAGCCATCACAGAACCAACATTAGCACCGGGCGTAGCGGATTTGTTAGCACTCGATGACTCGGACTGTGTACTACCATCAACATCCATATTGTTGGCGAGAGACCCATCGGTGTTGGACTGACCCAAAGGACCCTCCATACCATGCCCATTACCCTCCTCATCATCGGTGTCGTCGCTCTTGCGACGCCAGAAGAAGGGCACAAAGTTAGGATCCGGGACGAAATCCGCAGGCTCACGACTGAAATAAAACCCGTACTCCTTGAGCCTCACCACACACGAAGCCCCAACATACGGGCCATCATCAGCAGAGCGCTTTTCCAGCACCTTCGCGTCCAACATGCCCACTAGAATGCGAACAATACCACGGCTCCGGTAGGTGACAAGATCCACATCAAGAGTCGTCCCAATGAGAGTACCCACCGCCCAAAAGCCAAGAAAGTGCCTCAACGCGTAAGGTACGCCCTGAACATGAACCCAGACCTTCTCAAGCACTCTAAGGGGAACAACATCATCATTGGACTTCCACACAGAAATAGTGGCCTGAGAATTATAGGACGGAATATTCAACTGAATCCCGTCAACCCTGTGGAGAACCTCGGTCGATGGAAAACCGATGAGAAAAGCATCATCGCCATCGGGCAATGCCTCCCACGTCCACTGTGCCGAGAAGCACATCCTGGAGATCAGACTCTCAATAGCAGCCGCGGGCACCGGGTCACCCACAATCGAGATCCGTGCAGTGGGCGAGCTCGAAGGGATCAGGTGAGGCTTGTAGACACTGTCAGGAAACTGCACAAACATCGTCTCCGGAACGCCAGTGCCCGTGGTGAAACAAGTAGGCTTGGGTAACCGCAAAGTCGGACACCTGATAGTGGGATGAGCTGCATTATCACAAACTAAACAATAGTGCTTTATCGGGCATGCTTTGGAGGAATGGGAGTCCGCTGAACACTTGAAACACTTACTGCCTTTCTTTGCCTTACCCTTACCCCCTGTCAAAGCCTCTGTCTGCTCCAAATTAGCAGTCGCTGCTACCAAACCAGAGTCCACACCGACGGTGTTCGCACTCACACCCGGGATGGGAGGAGGCGCCACCAGCGACTGACCCTGCACGGCCCCACCCAGCTGAGGAGCAGCCGACGACTGGGCAAACTGGTGCTGCAACAAGGACTGCTGGAAAGTACCCTGCGGCATCATCGGCGACCCCATCAACGACTGCGCCCCGGACATCTGCTGCTGAGGCTGAACAGGCTTGTTCTTCTTACGCTTAGGACGCGGAGCACCCTGTCCTGCTGCCGCCGGGGGCTGCTGGACTTGCTGCTGAAACACCGGGTACCCCGGATTGATGAACGGAGGCGTCAACACGGGAGGTTGGAATTGCGCATGCTGCTGCACCGACGGCACGCACGCCGGCGGCCCGTACTGCATCGACGGCCGCTGCAGGGGCATGTACGTCGGAGGCGCCGCACTCGGCCCAGCCGCGGTCCCTCCGAAGAAGAAGCTTGCAGGGAGCGGCTGCCCCATGCCGGCGCTGGCGTTGGACACGGCCGTGGGGGGCGGAGGCCGGGGCTGAGCGGCAGCCGCTTGCAGAGGACGAGGCTGCGTGGCCGCCGGCTGATGTGGGCGAGGCGCACCTGCCCTGCTGCCCTGCCCCTGATGAGGCCGCGGCGGCGGAACTCCCGACATCACCGGCGACGCGGAGGCAGACGCGACCGCGGCGAACGATCGTCTTCCCCGGGACGCAGAAGTTGAAGCAGGGCGAACTCCGGGGATCGGCGTGACCTGGCTCGGAGACGACGCGGACGGGCGGGAGGTCGAAGGCGCGACGGCTGAGAGGAGCGGCGGCGCTGAAGATGTGGAAAACCGGATAGGAGGCGGCGGACGATCTCGAGCCCAGAAACAGCCGAACGAACGGCGCAGATGAGCCCAGGGGTCTGGACGTCCGAGATCGACCGCGCCGGTGGGCCCGCTCTGCATGCGATTTTGAACGATCGCATCCGCGCTCTGGGGCGGAGATGTCGGCTCGCCCGTCGCGGGTTCCGCCGCCACGACCGCCGGCGCCGCCACCTGCGTTGTGCTTGAAGAAGACCTCGCCTGCATAGCCCTGTCGATGAAGACTCCGATCACCGGCGGCGGTGAAACACGTCTTGGCGGCAGCGGCCCTCGCCATGCGCCCAACCTCGGCGGCGGCCGCGGAATCCGCACCCAGGCCTTGGGAGACGGCGGGCAAAAGCGACGCGACGCCATCGGCTCCACCATCCGCGATCCCCTGCGCACAGACACCACGTTAGGAAGCTCACCTTGGGTTGCCGTCGCTCCAGACTCCCAAGTGCGGCTCGCCGGCGTCGGGAACCCGGCGGCCTCCCAGAACTCCTGGACCAGCTCCGTTCCGGAACGGGGAGTACTAGCATGCTCCGGCTGTTCCACGCGAGGCGCCACGACCTCCTCCAGGGACGCCATAGCAACTTGAACGGCGACGTGATCGTCGTCCATGCCGGAGGGAGCAGCCGCCAGATCGCCGAGGCACGAAAACCGGGAGCCCGAGTACCCCGCCTCCCATGCCGGCGGCGCGAGCGTCTTCCGCCGTCGGCCCCCAGTCGCGATCACCGGAGAGAGAGGCGCGGGATCAGCCCAGAAGCGGCCGGTGAGGGGCGCCGCGGCCGCTCCGCCCAGATCGCCCGGATCGCCCCGCACGTTGCCACTCATCCAGATGCCAGTATTTTGGAGGACGATCGATGATGCAGTTACCGGCACAACACCACATATATATCATTGCCCCATTAATTAGCATCTAGTTTACTCCACCACACAACACATTGCAATCTTAATTAATCTCGTTAGCACGTGCCGGTCCTTAATCGGCGCCAGATCAGCTGGCGCACGTACAACGAACCGCAGTGTGCGTGCGTTGAGTGAGGAAGAATACTCGTACGTGATTGGAAGACGCTGCTTGCAAGAACAATCTAAATACTCCTACTTGCATGTCAGGCAGCCAAGGACTTTTTTTGCCATCTCTTTTATTTTTGATTTAAGGACGTTTTTCTCTCTCTTGGTTGTATTCAGAATTTCAGAGGTTACCAACTTGCTTTCGGCTCATGGCATCTATGGTAGATCGTCCCTCTTTCTCCCTAAAGTCCAACCATGCATCTATGGTGGTCCTAATAACATGCAAAACTATGTAGCCTTGGTGTGCAACACTCTTTGTGTTATGCATGACAATATCCGTTTAGGAGGTTGGTTTTGCGAAATTCATAGCGACCGATTTTTCCACCACACAGTTCTGACTTGGCAAATTTTAGGGTGAAAAGTGGTCGAAATTCGACTACTAACCAAATATGCTCCTGCATCTTAAAAGGAATCACCCTAGGACAAGGCATATTTATAATAAAAATAGAAAATATAAATACGTGCAATAGAATGCAACTCGCTATTACTAGATATATCTGATTCAACGACAATTAATATGGATCAGAGGGATTATTATTTTCGGTACAAATGTTTTTGACTATCACAACACTAGGTAAGCAAGTACTACTAGCAGCAAGCCAGCAATTGAATCTAAAATAAAATACTCCCTAATAAAAAATTAAAACGAAAAACAAGTCAGCAGCTAGCAAGCTGACCCCACACCGCACATGGCCCACATGACAGGCCACACAAACCAAACCGTCATTTCATTTTATAAAACTGTCCCTCCCTCTCCTCCGGCGTTTTTTTTTACCCCCCTCGTCGTCGTCCACCACCTCCCGCCACCGGGAAGGGCGGCGACCGGATCGGCCGGCCGGGGAGGGGCCGGGTATAATATCCCGCGGAGGGCGTCGCCAGTTGCGCGATCCTCCCTTTTCTTTTCTCCCTGACATGGCCGCGCGATTCCTCGCGCCCCCTCGCGCCTCCGCCAATTTTATACTATTTCCCGGCACATGGCCGCGCCCCTCCCTGCTCCGCTCGCTGCCATTAGATCCTCCGCAAACTCCACCGCCCACACCTCCCCTGCTCCTCCTCGTCGCATTGACCCCCCACAATTCCCACCCAATCTCGTTGTCTCTGCTCCAGGCCCGTTCCTGCTCCTCCTGGCCGAACCGAGCCGAGCCGAGCCGCCGCGCTTCCAGAAGGGAGGAAGCTCGCCTCTCTCGCTGTCTCAGGTACCGTAGGTTGCGCGATCTTTGACTGTGTTTCGCGAGTTCTCCTGAATCCTGATCGCGGCCGCCGTTCCGGCATTTCGTCGAACGCTTAGCGTGTGTGCTGCGGTGTTGTCGGACAGTGTTGATTTTTGTCTTTGGGGTGTACTGTTGTATTTCCCACTTGATCGGTTGGTTCTTGAGGTGGAGGATTTGATCCTGGAGTGCTCCGGCGCTGTGAGCTCTCGTTGGCATTCCGTCGAACGGGCTGCGTTCAAGGGATCGCGGAGGTGGATCCTGCTGGGACCATGTTCTTTCTTGTTTTTTTTTTGCGTGTGCCATTCTCTACATGTTTGACTTCGTAAGGTTTATGTTGGTTCGATTCGTTGCGAGCCACCCGGGCCTGATCAATCAGAGAGCTCAGCTCAATCGGATGCTGTAGTTCGAGAGATTTGCATCTGTCATCTTTTCATCAGAGTTGTGGTCCATTTTGTGGTTCCTGGAGTCACGTAGAATCATAGATTCAGTCCTGTACCTTTTCCACTGCCCTCCCTTGATCCAAAAATGCCCTCTGAGCTGCCTTCAAGAAAGGGATGGTGACGTCTTTAAGGAATGGAATTTCGTTAAAAGGAGAGCTGCCATATATGCTTTTGTTGCCACTGTGATAAGCGTTTACCTGGATACCTTGAAAGCTGAAACACTTTTGGCATTTTCACTGTAGAATCTGACTTTAATATGCATGCTCTGTTGATTGATCAAATTTTGCTCTTAGGTCAAACTTTTGTTTCTTCAGCCCATTCAAATTAGTGCACAATTCAGTTGATCATCTATTGCCATATGGAAACTACCTCATGATGAGATTTCTTTTTTCATTTATTACCAAGTTGCAAACATGATGTTTATGCAGAAAAGAAGTAGCTGCTGATCCTCTCTCTATCTACAGGTTGGCCGACATAAGAGTTAATCAGATCACGGGGAACATTGAAATTTGAAGTACAAATTAGCTCCAGTAAGCTACAGTCGCAAGCAACAACTGTTGGCTGCACAATTCCTCATGTCTGAGTGAGATTTCAATGTGACCAGGTAACAATAGTGCTGGTTATCAAGAAAGATGGGGGACGAATACCAGTCCGACCCTGAGGATGAGGTCGCACCATCGATGCGGCCTGAGTACTTAGCGGATAAACACCAGAAGCAGTTCAGAATGGAGAGCCTTGGGAAGGACCACGATGCACTCAAGGATGTTGCATTTAATCAACAACCTGCTCGTGTGGATTACGACCGGCTTATGGAAATGGCAAATTCCGAGAAAGGCACTTCTCACATGCAATACTTTATGAAGCACTGGGAATATAAGCGAGCCAATACTGCTCGGCTTCTCAGCGAACAGGTTGGTATTCTCTCTCAGGAGAGAAAAGAGATTGAAGAAAAGAAGCCGCAAATTTTGGAGGAGCAACGCTTTCAGGATGAAAATTATTATGCTGCGAAGCGGCAAGTACCAATACTGGATGAAGTCTACAAAGATGAATGGAAGCGTCCGAGCAAAAAGACTGATGACCTTTCCTGTAATCAAGAGCTTAACATAGATGCAGAGTACGGCAGTATTTTCTACTGGAAAGAGCGAGCGATGCAGCTAGAAAAATTACTTGAGGCAAGCCTGGAAAGGGAGCGTGCGTTGGAGGCCAAGTTAGCGGAAGATATTAAGAATCTTCAGTCACATACAACAGCGGAGGAATTCTCTGGAATGTTAAAACGAGCTGATTACTTCTTGCACCTTATTCTCCAAAGTGCTCCTATTGTATTTGCTCATCAGGTATGCTTCATCTATGTCGCAACCTGTTTCTACTTCATGTGCATATTAGACGTCGTTTAAAAGAAGGCGCATGGTGGAGCATCAAGAAGAAACTTTAATGATAGGATATGGTAGATGATGCATATTCTCTTTCTTATTTACAGGATACTGACTTGCGGTACCGGTTCACATTCAACCATTTCCCGACACTTGCCGACGAGGTAATTTAATTCTCGTTGATACCTCCACCCTCCCTTTGTTGTCGTTCTTTTGTGCTTCATACTGTGCGCTGCTATTTTATTCTGTAAATTTCAAATTTGGCTGAATCTCAATTTGTTTTTCAGGATGTTATCGGCAAAACCGATTACGAGATATTGGCAGGCGAGGGTATAGATGAGATGAATAATGTGAAGAGAGAGGTTATGGCCACGGGTATAGCGACTAAGAGAGAGTTTGTATTTGATACTCCATTATTTGGAGCAAAGACCTTTGTGACATACATTGAACCAGTTTTCAGCAAGTCTGGGGAGACAATTGGTGTGAATTATGTTGCAATGGACGTAACAGACCAGGTGATTCGTCTGATTTACTTGTTTCATATGTGCCTCTCCGATTCCTTTTGTTTCCAACTCATAAGAATCTTCAGTAGTCCACTTTTTCAGTGAAAGCATCTTCGAAGGGATGAATAAGATTGCAGCTAGAAACTTAGAACTACATAGTCAATCTCACTTCATCCATTTGCAATGCCTATTTTGACTACATAGTCAATCTCACTTCATCCATTTGCAATGCCTATTTTGAACTCTCTATGAAGTAGTCATTTCTTGTTGTTTTGTAGCAAATTGGTATTATTGACCGGTGATCAACTTTCACATGTTATATCCCACAGCTAGACTCAAGATTTCAATTTTGATATTGCATATAACCTTCTCGCAATATTCTGTATATAACCTTCTCGCAATTATTGCGTAAACTACTCTTCGACGATAGTTTCCACATGAAATGAGACACCTTGTACATTTGAAAAGTTCGTTAAATTACATTTCCGCATGCCGTTCTATATAAGTTCCACCTTCTGAATTTCAACCCATCTACTTCTTTGCACTTTAGGTCAAAAGAAGAGAGAAAATGGCGGACATAAGGGTGAGAGAAGCTATCCGAAAAGCCAAGGAAACAGAACTTAGCAGATCTCTTCACATAACTGGTTTGCATCCTGTAGTGCGGCTATTTTCATTTAAGTGATTTCTAGGGGTTCCGAGATGGAACACAGAAAAACATAGCCACACACTGTTGCGACTCAATGTACAAGCACATTTCCCTTCCCACTGTGCTACATGTGCTAATTAAGTTGAGAATCACACGTTCTGAGTGAGGATAGTTGTCAAGATTTGTTCTAGACAATTATTTAAAATTGCGCTGGCGCATTCCCATAGTTGCTATAATTAATATTTATATTTCTCTTTTGTCCAAGACACTTGAAATCTGAACTAAATTGTTTCTGCCTTCATTACTTCAGGAGCTATGAAACTAGAAGCTACAACGTTCATACCAAGGGAAGTAGTTAAATATGTACTCCAAACTGCTGTTGCAGCTCTCAAGAAGGAATTGACCCTTGAAGGATTCATAGGAGATGATGTTCCATTGGAGGTGTTGATAATTAACGATCTTTCGTTCCATCTTTTTATCTATAATGTTAAGGTTATGAACTCATGTATGTGCAAATTGCGTTCAGTTGCCTTAAATAAGAAAATGAAGTACCTGTTTATAAAATTTAAATATCTTCGGAGCAATCAATATCTTTGGCAATTTAAGTATTCAGGTGACTTAAAAATTATATCATTCATCTCAGCTATATTTTTTTTTCTAATGTCGTTATAGGTCGTCGGTGATGTGCTAATGTTTAGGCAAATTCTGACCACCTTGATCAGGTAAGCTTCCATTTCATATAGTGCTAAGGCACACTAGCATTTAAAGAGGTTGGATAAAGTAAAATAGAAAACGCATGTGCTTGGATGTAATGCAAAATATTTATCTGATGATATTTGGTATTTGGAACCATTCCAGAAATGCAGTGAAGTTTACACATGATGGGAAGGTTGGGATAAATCTTCATCTTGTAGATAAACAGCAAGCGGGATGTGAAATAGAAAACGGACAACTTCCTTTGAGAGTCCATCCCGCATGCCCAGTTACTATTGCCACAGAAAATTCTGCTGCCTCTCCAAGAAACTGCGATAAAGATAATCTGCAGTGCTCCAACAGTGAAGATGCTTGTCCGAATGGCATTGCATCGAACGAAAATTTTAGGGAGTATCATGCGGGAGAACTTGTTTGGCTTCGCTGCGATGTATATGATACTGGGATCGGAATACCAGGTTTTTCCCGATATTAATTGATTGCACCTCACGCTGATAATCTTATGCACATCTTTCTTGATAGGGAAACTAATAATATCTGAAATATGTATCTCCGGCTACCCTGATTCTTTCAACTTATGTTCACCTGCAGAGAAGTCCTTGCCGTTTTTGTTCAAGAGTTATATGCAAGCCAGCACTGATCATGCAAGAAAATATGGTGGGACAGGGCTTGCCCCTGCGATTTGCAAGCAGTTGGTATGCTTTTTTATATTCAGTTCTAGTTAATGATTCATCCAAAAGACACAATTAACATATTAGTTATGCATATATTAAATACTAATACTTGGAAATACAACAATAGTTATTTTGAATATTAGCTGTAACTAAAGCAGGCCCATAGTAATTTATAAAACTGTGTAGCTATTTTACTGAGTTTCCGCAATGATTCAGGTGGAGATGATGGGTGGTACTCTAACCGCGGTTAGCAACGACAATGAAGGATCAACATTTACATTCATTATACCTTGCAAAATTCCCGTAAAAGAGGGGCACAATGACGATACTGATGATGCTCCCAATTCTCGTAATGATGTCACTATTAGTGATATAGAGGGTTCTTTCGTTTTCAAGCCGAAAGTACAACCTTCTTGTTCGTCTTCTGGAGTTCCAATAATGGACAACACCATTTTGTGAATTAGGTTTTTCTTAAAGTTATTGAACTTCAAATTTATTATTTTTTCCAGAAATTAATACGCATAAAAAGACTTCTTGGGAAAGAATTGTATTATTAAACTTTTTTTCATATTCTTTATTTAAACGGGCCACAAATTGGCGGCATGCCATTCCATATCGCAGGCATCACTTAATCTTCTTATTGATCATATAATATCTATGATCTTGATGCCAAAAGCTCAATGCATTCAAAGTTCATGGAGTGACAGGAAGCTGCACAAGAACGTCACACAAGTGTATGGTCGTCTGAAGGTGAAGATCGATCATCTTCGTCCACGACATGCGCAGCAACTGGAGTATTTCCAGTACGTGGTGACGACTGACGAGTCCACACGGCCGGTGCCGGTGAGGTGCGACGGTGGCTCGGAAGCAGCGCGACGGCGGCTACGCGCCCCGAGGCCAACGGATTACTTAAACCACACCTTGATTAACCAGGCAGCTCTGCATCCTGCTTAAGAGCATCTCTAGCAGAACCCGCAAAAGGGGCAAACCCGCATAATAACCGCCCGATGCGGATTGAAAACCGCAAAAAGGTGGAGAACAGAATCCGCAAATTTGCCCAACCCGTAAAAGATTTTGCAGGCCCCCGTGAATCCGCGCCTCCGAACCGAGAAAGCTAGGTTTCCTCCCCCGACCCGCAGCCGGAACCTCATCCTCTAGTGTCGTTGGCGCGAGGGAACCTTCAGCGCGCCCGTCCCCGCCGCCGCTGCAACCTCTTTCTCTTCCCCCACTCCGGCCACCGCGCGCCCTGCCCCGGACCGGCCATGAGCACCGCCGACCCGTCCCTGGTGACCATCCGCGTCGGGGACGCGCTATCGTCAGATCCAGCGGGCCGCGGAGAGCTCGGAGCCGCCGCCGCCGCCACCGACACCGCTGCTGCTCCATTGGCGGCGCCGAAGCGGAGAAGATTGGGCACCGCAGGCGCGGCCCAAGTTCTGCTTGCCGCGGCTGCCGCGGGCACTCCCGCCGCCGCGAAGCCGAAGAGGCTGGCGGGGAGGAAAATCAGGGCCAGCGCCGCCGCCGCTGCCGCTGCTGCATCCACCGCGCCCGTCCCCGGCGCCGGGACCGAAAGGTATGAACTTTCGAACTCAAAATTGAGCTATGTTCACCGCGCCCGTCCCCCGGCGAGCTGAATTCGTTCATCTTGCAGCACGCAAGCGTTCATGGACATGCTTGGGTCGGTAGACATCGACTCGCCTCCGCTCGGCAACTACAGCTACAACGAGTTCGACGGTGGCGTCGATGGTGGCACGGGAGAAAACGACAACGAGGTCGAGGAGGTGGACGGGGCCGGCCTGAGTCGGAGAGGTTCGAACTACACCATTTTGGAGGACCAATGCTTGATCCGTGCTTGGGAGAGTATCTCTCTCGATGCAACGGCCGGCGTTGATCAAACCAGAGACCGGTATTGGCAAAGGGTGGAGGACAAATTCTTCCAACTCATGCCACGCAATGGCCGAACGGTGCCCCGGACCTATCGATCACTACAAAGCCGTTGGGAAACTATCAAGACTACATGTGGTCGATGGAGTGGATGCTTGCAACAAGTGATCAATGCGCCTCCGAGTGGTACCGTGGAGGGTGATTGGGTGAGTTTATTCACCATTGTTCATGTAGTGTTCTCACTACTTATTCACCATTGTTCACCATTTGTTCATCATTGTAGGACCGCATTGCGAGAGAAAGGTACTTGGATATGCCCGCATCCAAGAAGAAGCCATTTGTCCTTGATCATTGTTGGAAACTTCTCCAACATAGTGAGAAGTGGAAGTTGAGGGATCAAGAGCCAAAAAAGGGAGAAATTCATGTTGAGGATGACTCCGATGATGAACAAGGTGGGAGGAACAAGAACAAGCCCGAAGGCAACAAGAAAGCCAAGGAAAGAGTGGCAAAGCAACTTGAGGCAACAAGCTTGAGAGAGAAGCTCGATGAAATGGTGAAATCTAATGAGACCATGGTGGCCAAGACATTGGAGGCAAAGCACCAATTGGCCGAGAGGAAAGCTCAAGAGAAGAAAGAAAAGTGCGAGGTGCTTCGTGAAGAAGGGAAGCGGAAGATCGAGATTGAGGCCAAAAGAGCCTCGGTGGAGGAGAACAAGTCCGTGGCCAAGCTCTTGGCCGAAGAGAACAAGATCATGATGATGAACCGAAGTGACATGGACGAAGTCACTTTGGAGTGGCATGATATCGCAAGGAAAGAGATATTGCATCGAAGGAAACAAGCGATGCTAAAAGCTAGCGGTGGTGGTGGAGGTCTCGGCGGTGGTGGAGGTGTTGGTGGTGGTGCTGCCGGCAATGGTGGAGGTGGTGAGCCGAAGAGCACGGTGTAGGGCCTTTCGACGATGCGGATGGTGTTTTGGAGGCATTTTTTGGTCACACGGATGGAAAACTAGTTAATGGCCGTCTTTAGATTCAAGAAACTACTTAATTTGCTATATTAATGTCGAATTTGTAAGCAATTTGACATTTTATGATATTCATGCCTATCTTGCTGTTTTGCATATGCAGTTTCAGAACGCCGCGCGGCGGAGCAGAACCCGCAAAGCAGATCCGCAAAACAGAATCTGTTTTGCGGATCTGCTTTGCGGGTTCTGCTCCGCCGCGCGGCGTTCTGAGCAAAAAACCGCGAGTTACGCGAACTGCAAAACTGTTTTGCGGGTTCGCGTTTTACGGGTTCTACTAGAGATGCTCTAAGCATTGCAGGGAGCAGCTGTCGTGACACGCAGACAAAGCCTCTCTGTGCCTGAGAAAGACAACCAGCGGCAGTGCTACTGCTGCTAGTCTGATTCAGCCACAATCGAAGTAACACCTTGCTTTGATTCTACTCACATTGCTTGCAGCTTGCAGGTACATCGAATGTGATTTAGCTTTGATTAGCATCGTCATCCCCTCCATTATTTGCTTTGTTACTCAACCGTGTGCATCGTACGCCGCACCGGTGTGTAGGCACGCACGACGCAGCTGTGGTGCTGCGTATTTTTTGTGCTTGGGGACGATGATGATTGAGCTGGATTTTTCTAAGACTAAGCCAGGTTGTTCAGATAAGCTAGACTAATCCATTATTTCCCCTGTGGCACGGCCTTGGGATGTACACAGACACAGCTAGCTTCTTTCGGCCCATCGCTTTGCTATCCAATTATATTATCTGTCCATCCAAAAGCTGGAAATGTATAATTGGTCTTACATATAAAGGATGTAGTTTAAATGCACAAGTACTATACCATAGGACTACAAACTGTCAATATCGTGCTTGCAACGAGCTTGCCAGGGGCTAAGGTTTCCAACTGTTGCTGACCATTTGACCAAATTGACTGAGTTTGTAAATGTATAATGATGCACACACAATTTAACAACTCGCCAAAACTACAACTTCCGGTATGGATGAAAAGAAAGACCTGCTGAATTAGTTCTTTGCTAGCTATAATCTAAGCCCCAAAGCAAATAATGCTGACAAAAGAAATGTGCGTCCCACGACATCGGTTTGATAAAACAAGATGAACCGACATTTAGAAAATGGAAATGTGTTGTGTGTAATGTTTATTCACGTTCTCCATTTCTTCCATGACCCAAAATATTACTTACAATTTCACGTGAGAAACATTAAAGTTCTGATCAGAATTACGCAAAAATGATAAAAGTTGGACATTTGAAACTATACACTGTTCACTATACTCAGATATGTACATTTGTCATTTTTGTGTAGCTCAAAAACGTAAAGTATTTCACATTGAGAATTTACACGCTTGTAAGATATATCATTGAGAACATGCATGATTTGTTTCAAAAAATTAAAACTTTTAAATATATATTTTTTTAGTTTTTTTAAAATATTGAGATCACTGGAGCTCGGGAGCACCAAATCTCCACTCGTAGTTTAAATGCATATATGCCTTATAGAACTACTAACTGACAATATCGTGCTTGCAACATGTGTGTTCAGCTTGCCGGGTCAATTGTTGCTGGCCAAATTGAGAAAATGTATAATAAGCCAATTAATAACTCCCCAAAACTACAACTTCTAGTACGGATGAAAAAAGAAAGTCCTACTGTATTAATTATTCACTAGCTAAGCTAAGCCTCAAAGCAAATAATACTGACAAAAGAAATGTGCGCCCCACGACATCAGTTTGATAAAACACGACAAACCGACATTTAAAAAATTGGAAATGTAATGTGTAATGTTTTATTAACGTTGTCCACTTCTTCCATAGACCCAAAATATTACTCACATTTTCACGTGAGAAACATTGAAGTTCTGAGTGAGGAATCAAACAAGGCATATAAATTACAACCATTGTGTTTAGTGCAATTCGAGTCAATTTAGCCGGTGGAAATTTTAACTACATTAGTTTGACAAGCTCATCGTAAAGGCTACCAGGATTTACAGTTGGTTAAAATGATTAGCTAAAGGCTTGGTCATGAATTACTTGGTGTTATTGTTATTTCTAGTTTGTTTTTATATTTGGTCACTTGGAGGGGAAATGTCTAGATTAAAGGTACATTCATAATTAATGTAGTCCATCTATAAATCCCCAATTGCACCACTAGCAAAATAAGTAAATAGTTCTCAATATATAAATCTCCAATTGCACGGGAACTGACACAAATACTATTGTTTTTTCCCACTTGAACTTCTCCTCTGCTTGGTCCACTCTGCTAGCTAAGAGCCGCGTATGGAGAAGCCAAGCATGGGCAGGGGCGTTAGGCAACCACCTTGCACGTTCTAAGATGCCAAGCTAGTTACTTCGTCCATTAAGTGCTCACGATAGCTTAATTAACAGCACAATTAAGTACGAGCTAACCTATTCTATGCTTATAACTGCACATGGGAGCTTCATTGTTGCTTTTATTGTACAGTTAATTACAAGTAGCTGTTTGGATCTATGAAAGTACACGTATATGCTTAGTTATCTCTTTAATTCAGTTGATTAAACCTTTACAGTATAATTTGTGTGGTCTCTATAAATTGGGCGGCCCCATTCTTCTCTTGTGTGAGTTGACTTTGTTTGCGGAGGAAGAAATTTGCAACCGAGTATGTGTCACATGATCTGTGGTGCGGTCGACTATGTCCTCCCACAGAGTTTTGGAAAAAGTATGACATACCTAAAGCTAAAAATGACATATATGCACTACACCACAAAAATTGAAATCCAAATTATCCATATTGGATTGTAAATTCAGTCAATTATCACCACATCATGAGATTTTTCTTATATAGTTCCACAAGCAAATCACATATTCGGTGACAAAGTAAAGCCTAAAACCCTCCTTAGTGATATGTGAATTTGATTATATTTAACTTATCTGTTGGATTAACATTAGAACCCAACTTTCGTAGTTGCTTTATACTAAGGTCAATATGTGCCAAAGTAAAGCCTAAAACCCTCCTAGTGGCTTTATAATATTTCCAAACATGGCCCCCTTGGAGATTATATGAAGAACCATTTGTCAAATGATTGTGAGACCATTATGGTGCATATGGCCTTGTGGGCATATTTTCTAGTTCACCAACAATTAGAAAATTATTGAATATCAGTTAGAGTGCAATGCTAACATGCTGGGCTTTGTTTTGGTTGATTTTTTCCTTTCTTTCCTCCGGAATCAACTTGTAAAGCGAAGTATCATGCATGGTGTTCTCTCATAGGACTCGGCCTACTTGTCCTACATATTTGTAGGAATGGCAAATATAGCTGTTGGATGCATTACAATACAGCTGTTTAGCTCCTTGATTACAAACGTACCACTATATATATACAAATCCCCAAATATAACCTAACCCGGCTGTAGTGCACTTTTTGCAGAAGGACAGTCAGCCAATTAGAAGGTCGATATGTTTAATTTATACGCCTGTAACTATAAAAGTAGCTAGATTAAATAATACTCAAGGGCAATGCTATGCTAGCCCCAGCATGTTGGCATAAGTACCACATGTCCTAGTTTATATATGATCAACGGCTGTAGTCTCTGGCGGAGCCAGGATTGTCCTACGCCCCGGGCCATTTCCTCTAAAACTTGATGTGGAAGGAGATTACTACCTTGATTACAACAAAAATTGTGGAAGAACTACACTAAATATTTTGCCACGCCCCAGGCCAAGGCCCCTGTTGCCTGGGGCCTGTCTCCGCCACTAGCTGTAGTGCTAGTTGCAGGGATCAAGCTGGCAGCACGTTAGATTGCGGTTGCTTGGCTCTTATGTGAAGAGCTCTTTGTGGAGGCATTATTGTGTAGTCTGCCTAAATGAAATACTCTGTTAAGAGGTAGAGTACTCATGTATATTAGGAACAGCTGCTTATATGATGGTAGTACTTTGCAAGTGGAACACCTGTTTAATTGCACACTCCAACTTGCTGGGAAATGGACATACTCCACCTCTTAATAGAGTAATTTACTCCAAACATGCTCGGATGTAGAAGCTAATTACGTTCGCATCTCATGTAAACAGAACATTTACTCTGAACTTTTGGGTGTAAACCAAGGTAATTTATAGATGTCCGGCGTGTTATGACTTTTTTTGCCGGAACATATGTTGGGACTTTAACACGATCACTTGCAAATATTTGTGAACATGTATGACATGTTAAGTATTTTGTTTTGAAAAAAGATGCCTAATGTCTTGAGATTTAGCTTTTTCCTGAGCCTAGCTAGTTCAGTTGGCTAGGCTCACACCTAGTCACTATCCCACTAGGTTGATATTATGTGCATTTGATGTAGGAGTAGTAAATTACACGAGCCTGTGAAGATACTAAGATATTGAAAGATGGTAACTAGCGAGAATCTATCAGAGGTCGGGGATAATGGTGACATGATTGGGTTGATCTATTTCCGGTAGTTACCATAATTAGGTGTTCCCTGCGCTATTTTTTAACACGTCTGAACCACTGCGTTCTAGGATAATATGTACGCTACCTCCCGATCACGGGGAACAGAGCTACTAGATTGTGTTGATCTATGGATTTTGATCACTTTAGGATAAATTCGTTATCAAATATAAATTTACTCGTTCACGCCAGCAATCCAGCATGCCTCGTCTTGTGTTTCCCTGGTGGATTTTAACATTGGGGAGAAGAGTGTTAGAATCTATGGTTCGAAGTGGAGAGGGAAGTGTGACAGACATGGGGGAATAGGGTAGTGGAACTCTATGGGTCTCAGGTCACGATGCAAGTGGACAGTCCGCCGGCCCATCCGCTTCATCCGCTACGTCCGCTAATGATAAATTGTACGATTAGCGGCGCCCGTGTCAGCAACTTGCACTTTCCGCTCTGCCTGGCGGACTACACGGAACAGCCGCGTCCGCTATGCAGCTACGGAGTACGTTTTAACAGCAGATGCATTTCACAGCTAGCTCTGCTTGGGTGAGCAAACTAAGCACTTGGTACAAAATTTCTAATTAACAATTATACACAAATAAAATTTGAACATCGATCCATTACTAGAGTTAAGAACAACCAGAGAGGATTTTAAAAAAATAAGAGGAAATCTAAACTGAAAGCCACATAGGGCGATGGGGATGCGGACGGAGTGAACCTGATGGAGACACTGAGCCAGGGCGGCGAGGACGAGACTCCTCTGCAGTTTAAGCTCAACGGCGTCGCCACCATCATCGGCACCTCTGCTGGTGCGGCACCTCTCGGCGTGCGAGACAATGGGCTCAGCCTGCTGCATCTGCACCGACAAGACCGGCACGCTCACCACTAACCACATGGTGGTCGAGAAGGTCTGGGCGGCCGGCGAATGGCTTTGAGGAGCTCACGTCGTCAGCGCTCTCGGAAAGGTTGGCGAAACTGCTGCTAGAGGGCTTCTTCCAGTGCTCCGGCTCCGAGGTCGCGTCGCCGAACGCCGGAGGCCGCCCACGCGCGTTCCTCAAGGGCGCGTCGGAGGTCGTCCTGCACAAGTGCAGCAACGTGGTCAATGACCAGTGGACTGGCACAACACCATCTTGCCCCACACGGAGAAGGACTATGAGAAGCAGGTGGCCAGCTTCATCGACAGGTTCGCGTGCGAGGCGCTTCGCGCGCTCTGCCTGACGTACCAGGACTTGAGCGGCGAGGGCGAGATCCCCGGAGACGGGGAGGACGTCGAGCCCTATCTGGCGCTGCTGTATAATGGTAGACGCGCGCGGCTTGACGGGGACGGCGGAGGAGCCGGCCGGCGGCCGAGCGGCCGGGACTGGCGGCGATCTATGGTGTTGCGTTCGCGAGACGGACACGGACCATAGCCGGACAAGTGTACGTTTTCCGTCAGGTCCGCCAAAATTCTGCGGCCGATCCGCCTGTCCGTTTTGGGATTTGGAGCGGCGCGGATCCAACGGACAAGCGGACGCCGTCTCTGCCTGCATCCTGAGTCTCAGGTGCTCAAAGGGTCCATAGAGGGCCTAACGGGTACAGTACGTAGGTACACACCTGTGACCGTGGGAACGAGCTAGACCAACGATAAAAAGTCAGCTGTGTAAATACCGTGTGTGATCATCAAGGAACACACACAGCTAAAAAGTCAACTGTGTGTGGTCTTCTTGAAACGCACACAATTCATACTAAGGAGCCGCGGATGTTGTAGGATCGTAGACGCTTTGATTGAAAAAAAAAGTGCGATCATTCATCTCATCGCCTACCCTGCGTAGTAACTGGTTCGACAAATCATGTGTGATGGAATAATCTTGAACATATGTGATGGTCTATACTCTGATGTGTAGGGCGGATAAACTGTTTTTTTCTTTTCGAAATAGAGGTTGTACCCCCAAACCTCTGCATCGAAGGATAAACTGTTGTTACGATGACAGCACCTCAGTTACAGTAATAACGGCCGCATTAGTTGTAGTGCATTAATTAATGTTGTTAGCACGTGCAAATCAAGCTGAGAGCACCGTCGACTTCGGCGGAAGATCAGCTGGCAAGTACAAGATGCAACGAACCGCATGTGTGCAGTGGCGGATCCAGGGGGGGGCGAGCAGGGGCCAGACCCCCCCCATCGGTCGGCCCCCCTCAACAATACGTAGCAGGGACTATGTCTAATCCTGATTAATCCCCGGCCATTAGCACTCATAGATTTAATTTCTAGGTCCTTACGCGCTGCAAAGCCCAACCCAGAGACAACTAGCCCACAGGCCACGGGATCGATCTGCACTTCTCAACATGTTAACCCACAGCGGCACAGCCCAATCGATCCATCAACACAGGATATTAACGCTACATTAATTCCGCGACGGTTCCGTCCGCCATTCGCCTCCATCCTCAATCCATCAAAGTCGCCGCATACGGCTTCCTCCACCGTCAGACCAGTCCAGGATGGCGTCAGGAACTGCCTTGATCGGAGAATGTGCTGTTGCTGCGCGCCGGTACGAATCAGCAATCAGCCGGTTGGCCGATCGCCAACTCTCGGTCTCTCCTGCCTCACCAAACGGCTTATGCGTCAGTCCAATCTGAGCTTTAAGGTATAACACATGCTAGATGTATTAGTTTTGCAGTTAGATTATATAAAGTACTAGTTAGAATATTTAGTTAGATCAAGTGAAGATTATATTATTATTTGTACTAAAACTAGATCTCAGATCGTACATACTAGTAGTAAGCGGCTGCTTCAGGCTTCAGCCTCTAAATCTGTGTCTCTGGCCGAAATTGTTATTCAGTTGTATATATTAGAGGAAAGAAAATAGTAATAAATTTCAATACCGATAAGAAAATTTACTTGTTAGATAGGCCGGCTTGAATCTACATTCAAATTAGTAGAAAAATATGGCTTTCTTTGACTACAAAACACGTACGATTACAGTTTGATATTGTTGATATGTGTTAGACGATGTTGTACACATTGTCTTCTTCGCCCCCCCTATGGTCAAATCCTGGATCCGCCCCTGCATGTGTGCGTGCGTTGAGTAGGGAAGAGTACAGAGCAGCGTCGCTCTGCCTGCAAAAAAATCTATAGGATTAAACAAGCTCATCGTCTCAGTCCCAGTGTATACTACTCCCTCCGTCCAAAAATAAGTGTCTCAAGTTTGATCAAAAGTGACATGAAACACTTTTGATCAAACTTGAGACACTTATTTTTTGACGGAGGGAGTACTACTTGTCAGCGATCCATGGACTTGTTTTCTCTCGTGTTGTATTCGGCTCATGGCATCTAGGCTAGATCTCTCTGTAAAGTACGTGCATTAACAGGAAAACCACTACACCATTTTTCCTCTATTGATATCAGTGTTTTCCTTGTGGAAACTGCATTAACTTTCATCGGTGAGATTTTTAGCAAAAAAAAACTTTCATCGGTGAGATTAAAAAATACAAAAGGACCCCAAAAAAAGTTGAATTTACATATAGTCCTCTAGTTTTACACACATGACCCCAAAACAGAAAATATCACATTCAGGTCCTTCTCCACCGAGCTCCCGAACACAGCCAAAGATGCCACTTCCGGGGACTACGCCATCCGGGATGGAGCAAGCGGTGATCGCCGCGTCGAAGCAAATGAAGGGTCTCCTATATGACTCCGCAGTCGGGGGAGCGAGAGAGAGAGAGAGAGAGAGAGAGAGAGAGAGAGAGAGAGAGAGAGAGAGAGCACCATGAAACAATCGGTGACATAGCTTGGAGGGCCCTCTTCGATAACATACACTAGTTGCCGCTACAAAGACACACCATATGAATATTCCACTACCACTATAGTTGCACCATTCAATTAATAAACAGAAAAATACGCATCCATATTTAGCTTAACAAAATCAGAAGGCGGTCTAATCTAGCCATCTCATCGTAGCTTGCGATTCTTCACATGTGTGTTTCTTATGTTTGGGACAATAGTGGTGATTGCAAAGGATGAGTGTTTTACTCCTTCTTTCGCGAGAAAACCTGAGAAGCGCTAGGCGTTCATGTTCAATTCATTAAGGGTGTGTTCGGTTCTGGAATTCAGTGGAACGGAATGGAACCGTTCCGCACCCACACCCCATTCTTGTGTTCGGTTTGTAGATGGAATGGAACGAGGTGGTTCCCCGAGAGGGAATATTCCTCTAATATGCGGAACGCACCTGTCCGGCCGATTCGGCCGGACGAGGTGGAACGGCTCTCTGTCTCCCTCTAATTTAATCAAGTTTAGCTATAATTAATCAAGTTTAGCAATAATTAATCAAGATTAGGAATAATTAATCAAGATTAGTAGGAATAATTAATCAAGATTAGGAATAATTAATCAAGTTTAGCAATAATTAATTGAGTTTAGAATAATTCCATTCTCACTCCATTCCATTCTCATCCCATTCCAAAACCGAACACAAGAATGAAACGGTTCCGTGACAATTTTTTGTCCAAACCGAACACAGGAATGGAACGGTTACAGGACAGTGGAATGGAATGGAATTCCATTCCATTCCTTCACATTCCGAAACCGAACACACCCTAAAGGTAGATCACAAAACCGATCCAGTTCCCACGAATAATAGGGAAGGAAATTTATAAAGAAAGTCGTCATTGTTATTTACTTTCAATGCCTCACTTCTTCTAGAATCTCGACAACAGGAAAGGTGTTCTTGCGATTCATTATTGACCTTATGAATTGGTCTAGAGAACCTTACACAAGCTGAAAGGTTTTTAATGAGAACCCCGTGAAATCCTATTACCTAATTACCTTCTTTGTTACACTACATGAGCTGTGTGCAACACCCTGCCCAAAACATGATGGTTAATTTCTGGCTGCAAGAGAAACAAAGTGATATCGTGTCCTAAGCAATTCCAACTTCTTAACAGAAATCCATTACTCTGACCACTAGATCATTAGCCCGAAAAGTTATGGTGTCAGGAATCTAGTGCTGTGAGATCGATCGATGATGCAGTTACCGGCACAACACCACATATATATCATTGCCCCATTAATTAGCATCTTGTTTACTCCACCACACAACACATTGCAATCTTAATTAATCTCGTTAGCACGTGGCGTGTCCTTAATCTGGCGCACGTACAATGAACCGCAGTGTGCGTGCGTTGAGTGAGGGAGAATGCACGTACGTGATTGGACAACGCTGCCTGCAAGAACAATCTAAATACTCCTACTTGCATGCCAGGCAGCGAATGACTTTTTTTTCATCTCTTTTATTCTCGATTTGAGGACGTTTTTCTCTCTCTTGGTTGTATTGAGAGGGTACCAACTTGCTTTCGGCTCATGGCATCTATGGTAGATCGTCCCTCTTTCGGCTCATGGCTCATAGAATTTGCCATCTATGGTGGTCCTAATAACATGCAAAACTATGTAGCCTTGGTGTGCAACACTCTTTGTGTCATGCATGACAATATCCGTTTAGGAGGTTGGTTTTGCGAAATTCATAGCGACCGGTTTTTCCACCACACAGTTCTGACTTAGAAAATTTTAGTGTGAAAAGTGGTCGAAATTCGACTAGTAACCAAATATGCTCCTGCATCTTAAAAGGAATCACCCTAGGACAAGGCATATTTATAATAAAAATAGAAAATATAAATACGTGCAATAGAATGCAACTCGCTATTACTAGATATATCTGATTCAGCGACAATTAATATGGATAAGAGGGATTATTATTTTCGGTACAAATGTTTTTGACTATCACAACACTAGGCAAGCAAGTACTACTAGCAGCAAGCCAGCAAATGAATCTAAAATAAAATACCCCTAATAAAAAATTAAAACGAAAAAACAAGTCAGCTGCTAGCAAGCTGACCCCACACCGCACATGGCCCACATGACAGGCCACACAAACCAAACCGTCATTTCATCATTTTAAAACTCTCCCTCCCTCTCCTCCGGCGCTTTTTTTTACCCCCGTCCTCGTCGTCGTCCACCACCGGGACGGGCAGGCGGCGACCGGATCGGCCGGCCGGCCGGGGTAAAATATCCGTCCATCCCGCCCCGCGGAGGGCGTCGCCAGTTGCGCGATCCTTCCCTTTTCTTTTCTCCCTCACATGGCCGCGCGATTCCTCGCGCCCCCTCGCGCCTCCGCCAATTTTATACTATTTCCCGGCACATGGCCGCGCCCCTCCCTGCTCCGCTCGCTGCCATTAGATCCTCCGCAAACTCCACCGCCCACACTTCCCCTTCTCCTCCTCGTCGCATTGACCTCCCCAGTTCCAACTCAATCTCGTCCTCTCTGCTCCAGGCCCGTTCCTGCTCCTCCTGGCCGAGCCGAGCGAGCCGCCGCGCTTCCGGAAGGGAGTAAGCTCGCCTCTCTCGCTGTCTCAGGTAGGTTGCGCGATCTTTGACTGTGTTTTGCGAGTTCTCCTGAATCCTGATCGCGGCCGCCGTTCCGGCATTTCGTCGAACGCTTAGCGTGCGTGCTGCGGTGTTGTCGGACAGTGTGGATTTTTGTCTTTGGGGTGTACTGTTGTATTTCCCACTTGATCGGTTGGTTCTTGAGGTGGAGGATTTGATCCTGGAGTGCTCCGGCGCTGTGAGCTCTCGTTGGCATTCCGTCGAACGGGCTGCGTTCATGGGATCGCGGAGGTGGATCCTGCTGGGACCATGTTCTTTCTTGTTTTTTTTTGCGTGTGCCATTCTCTACATGTTTGACTTCGTGAGGTTTATGTTGGTTTGATTCGTTGCGAGCCACCCGGGCCTGATCAATCAGAAAGCTCAGGTCAATCGGATGCTGTAGTTTGAGAGATTTGCATCTGTCATCTTTTCATCAGAGTTGTGGTCCATTTTGTGGTTCCTGGAGTCACGTAGAATCATAGATTCAGTCCTGTACCTTTTCCACTGCCCTCCCTTGATCCAAAAATGCCCTCTGAGCTGCCTTGAAGAAAGGGAAGGTGCCGTCTTTAAGGAGTGGAATTTCGTTAAAAGGAGAGCTGCCATGTATGCTTTTGTTGCCACTGTGATAAGCGTTTACCTGGATACCTTGAAAGCTGAAACACTTTTGGCATTTTCACTGTAGAATCTGATTTTAATATGCATGCTCTGTTGATTGATCAAATTTTGCTCTTAGGTCAAACTTTTGTTTCTTCAGCCCATTCAAATTAGTGCACAATTCAGTTGATCATCTATTGCCATATGGAAACTACCTCATGATGAGATTTCTTTTTCATTTATTACCAAGTTGCAAACATGATGTTCATGCAGAAAAGAAGTAGCTGCTGATCCTCTCTCTATCTACAGGTTGGTCGACATAAGAGTTAATCAGATCACGGGGAACATTGAAATTTGAAGTACAAATTAGCTCCCGTAAGCTACAGTCCGCAAGCAACAACTGTTGGCTGCACAATTCCTCATGTCTGAGTGAGATTTCAATGTGACCAGGTAACAATAGTGCTAGTTATCAAGAAAGATGGGGGACGAATACCAGTCCGACCCTGAGGATGAAGTCGCACCATCGATGTGGCCTGAGTACTTAGCGGATAAACACCAGAAGCAGTTCAGAATGGAGAGCCTTGGGAAGGACCACGATGCACTCAAGGATGTTGCATTTAATCAACAACCTGCTCGTGTGGATTACGACCGGCTTATGGAAATGGCAAATTCCGAGAAAGGCACTTCTCACATGCAATACTTTGTGAAGCACTGGGAATATAAGCGAGCCAATACTGCTCGGCTTCTCAGCGAACAGGTTGGTATTCTCTCTCAGGAGAGAAAAGAGATTGAAGAAAAGAAGCAGCAAATTTTGGAGGAGCAGCGCTTTCAGGATGAAAATTATTATGCTGCGAAGCGGCAAGTACCAATAATGGATGAAGTCTACAAAGATGAATGGAAGCGTCCGAGCAAAAAGACTGATGACCTTTCCTGTAATCAAGAGCTTAACATAGATGCAGAGTACGGCAGTATTTTCTACTGGAAAGAGCGAGCGATGCAGCTAGAAAAATTACTTGAGGCAAGCCTGGAAAGGGAGCGTGCGTTGGAGGCCAAGTTAGCGGAAGATATTAAGAATCTTCAGTCACATACACCAGCGGAGGAATTCTCTGGAATGTTAAAACGAGCTGATTACTTCTTGCACCTTATTCTCCAAAGTGCTCCTATTGTATTTGCTCATCAGGTATGCTTCATCTATGCCCATAGCTGTTACTAGTTGCTATGTCCATTATGCGATGTTCCAAAGAAGGCACATGGTGGATCACCAAACATGAACTTTAATGATTGGATTTGTAAATGATGCATATTCTCTTATTTTCAGGATACTGACTTACGGTACCGGTTCATTTTCAACCATTTCCCGACACCTGCCGACGAGGTAATTTAATTCTCGTTGATACCTTCACCTTGCTTTGTCGTCTTTTTTCTGCTTCATATTGTGCACTGCTATTTTGTCTTGTAAATTTCAATTTTTGGCTG
The DNA here is from genome assembly GCA_947311845.1 of Poa pratensis. Lineage (NCBI taxonomy): Eukaryota > Viridiplantae > Streptophyta > Magnoliopsida > Poales > Poaceae > Poa > Poa pratensis. The sequence continues at coordinate 6,878,529 of CAMZMU010000070.1, forward strand.
AATCTCAATTTGTTTTTCAGGATGTTATCGGTAAAACCGACTACGAGATATTGGCAGGCGAGGGTATAGATGAGCTGAGTAATGCCAAGAGAGAGGTTATGGCCACGGGTATAGCGACTAAGAGAGAGTTTGTATTTGATACTCCATTATTTGGAGCAAAGACCTTTGTGACATACATTGAACCAGTTTTCAGCAAGTCTGGGGAGACAATTGGTGTGAATTATGTTGCAATGGACATAACAGACCAGGTGCATATGTGCTTCTCCGATTCCTTTTGTTTCCAACTCTTAAGAATCCTATCCTATTATTTGTGTCCCTTGGCTCTGATGTTCAGTAGTCCACTTTTTTCTTCAGTGAAAGCATCTTCGAAGGGATGAATAAGATTGCAGCTAGAAACCTAGAACTACATAGTCAATCTCACTTCATCCATTTGCAATGCCTATTTTGACTACATAGTCAATCTCACTTCATCCATTTGCAATGCCTATTTTGAACTCTCTATGAAGTAGTCATTTCTTGTTGTTTTGTAGCAAATTGACATTATTGACCGGTGATCATCTTTCACATGTTATATCCCACAGCTAGACTCAGGATTTCAATATTGACATTGCATATAACCTTCTCGCAATATTCTGTATATAACGTTCTCGCAATTATTGCGTAAACTACTCTTCGACGATAGTTTCCACATGAAATGAGACACCTTGTACATTTGAAAAGTTCATTAAATTACATTTCCGCATGCCGTTCTACATAAGTTCCACCTTCTGAATTTCAGCCCATCTACTTCTTTGCACTTTAGGTCAAAAGAAGAGAGAAAATGGCGGACATAAGGGTGAGAGAAGCTATCCAAAAAGCCAAGGAAACAGAACTTAGCAGATCTCTTCACATAACTGGTTTGCATCCTGTAGTGCGGCTATTTAGTCTAACATAATCAGAATGGTACACTAAATACTTCCCTTTATCTAACGTTGCAGAGGAAACAATGCAAGCAAAACAAATGCTAGTCACCATGTCCCATGAGATCAGATCTCCTCTTTCAGAGGTTCTTAGCATGGCTGAAATTCTCGCAACTACCAAACAGGATAAAGAGCAACATCAGGTGCTAGAGGTTATGTTATCTTCTGGAAATCTTGTGTTACAATTGATCAATGACATCCTCGATCTTTCCAAAGTGGAGTCAGGTATTTAAACTACATTTCATTTAAGTGAAACCATCAATTTATTTTCATTTAAGTGGTTTCTAGGAGTTCCGAGATGGAACACAGTAAAACATAGCCACACACTGTTGCGACTCAATGTACGCATTAAGCACATTTCCCTTCCCACTGTGCTACATGTGCTAATTAAGTTGAGAATCACAAGTTGTGAGTGAGGATAGTTGTCAAGATTTGTTCTAGACAATTATTTAAAATTGTGCTGGCGCATTCTCATAGTTGCCATAATTAATATTATATTTCTCTTGTGTCTAAGACACTTGAAATCTGAAGTAAATTGTTTCTGCCTTCATTACTTCAGGAGCTATGAAACTAGAAGCTACAACGTTTATACCAAGGGAAGTAGTTAAATATGTACTCCAAACTGCTGCTGCAGCTCTCAAGAAGGAATTGACCCTTGAAGGATTCATAGGAGATGATGTTCCATTGGAGGTGTTGATAATTAACGATCTTTCCATCTTTTTATCTATAATGTTAAGGTTATGAACTCATGTATGTGCAAATTGCGTTCAGTTGCCTTAAATAAGAAAATGAAGTACCTGTTTATAAAATTTAAATATCTTCGGAGCAATCAATATCTTTGGCAATTTAAGTATTCAGCTGACTTAAAAATTATATCATTCATCTCAGCTATATATTTTTTTCTAATGTCGTTATAGGTCGTCGGTGATGTGCTAATGTTTAGGCAAATTCTGACCACCTTGATCAGGTAAGCTTCCATTTCATATAGTGCTAAGGCACACTAGCATTTAAATAGGTTGGATAATGTAAAATAGAACACGCATGTGCTTGGATGTAATGCAAAATATTTATCTGATGATATTTGGTATTTGGAACCATTCCAGAAATGCAGTGAAGTTTACACATGATGGGAAGGTTGGGATAAATCTTCATCTTGTAGATAAACAGCAAGCGGGATGTGAAATAGAAAACGGACAACTTCCTATGAGAGTCCATCCCGCATGCCCAGTTACTATTGCCACAGAAAATTCTGCTGCCTCTCCAAGAAACTGCGATAAAGATAATCTGCGGTGCTCCAACGGTGAAGATGCTTGTCTGAATGGCATTGCATGGAACGAAAATTTTAGGGAGTATCATGAGGGAGAACTTGTTTGGCTTCGCTGCGATGTATATGATACTGGGATCGGAATACCAGGTTTTTCCCTATATTAATTGATTGCACCTCACGCTGATAATCTTATGCACATCTCTCTTGATAGGGAAACTAATAATATCTGAAATATGTATCTCCGGCTACCCTGATTCTTTCAACTTATGTTCACCTGCAGAGAAGTCCTTGCCGTTTTTGTTCAAGAGTTATATGCAAGCCAGCACTGATCATGCAAGAAAATATGGTGGGACAGGGCTTGCCCCTGCAATTTGCAAGCAGTTGGTATGCTTTTTTATATTCAGTTCTAGTTAATAATTCATCCAAAAGACATAATTAACATATTAATTATGCATATATTAAATACTAATACTTGGAAATACAACAATAGTTATTTCAATATTAGCTGTAACTAAAGCAGGCCCATAGTAATTTATAAAACTGTGTAGCCATTTTACTGAGTTTCCGCAATGGTTCAGGTGGAGATGATGGGTGGTACTCTAACCGTGGTTAGCAACGAGAATGAAGGATCAACATTTACATTCATGATACCTTGCAAACTTCCCGTAAAAGAGGGGCACAATGACGATACTGATGATGCGCCCAATTCTCGTAATGATGTCACTATTAGTGATATAGAGGGTTCTTTCGTTTTCAAGCCGAAAGTACAACCTTCTTGTTCGTCTTCTGGAGTTCCAATAATGGACAACACCATTTTGTGAATTAGGTTTTTCTTAAAGTTATTGAACTTCAAATTTATTATTTTTTCCAGAAATTAATACGCATAAAAAGACTTCTTGGGAAAGAATTGTATTATTTAAACTTTTTTTCATATTCTTTTTCAAAACGGGCCACAAATTGGCGGCATGCCATTCCATATCGCAGGCATCACTTAATCTTCTTATTGATCATATTATATCTCTGCATCCTGCATCCTGCTTAAGCATTGCAGGGAGCAGCTGTCGTGACACGCAGACAAAGCCTCTCTGTGTCTGCCGCATACGCCGGTGTGTGTCTCGACCTGTCGCACTGTGGCACGCACGACGCAGCTGTGGTGCTGCGTATTTTGTGCTTGGGGACGATGATGATTGCAGCTGGGTTTTTCCAAGACTAAGCCAGGTTGTGCAGATAAGCTAGACTAATCCATTATTTCCCCTGTGGCACGGCCTGGGATGTACACAGCTAGCTTCTTTCGGCCCATCGCTTTGCTATCCAATTATCGTTCCATCCAAAAGCTGGAAATGTATTAGTAGTAGTACTACATATAAAATAGGACGAAAGCCTGTTTCAAGTATACTACATATTAAATTCAATTTTATAAAAATAGTTAGTCTTACATATAAAGGATGTAGTTTAATTGCACATATATGCCATAGAACTACTAACTGTCAATATCGTGCTCGCAACGCGTGGGTTCAGCTTGCCCAACCGTTGCTTCCAACTGTTGGTGACCAAATTGACTGATTTTGTAAATATATAATGATGCACACAATTAATAACTCGCCACCTACAACTTCTGGTTTAGATGAAAAGAAAGACCTGCTTAATTAGTTATTTGCTAGCTATAAGCTAAGCCCCAAAGCAAATAATGCTGACCAAACAAATGTGCGTCCCACGACATCAGTTTGATAAAACACGATGAACCGACATTTAGAAAATGGAAATGTGTTGTGTAATGTTTATTCACGTTGTCCACTTCTTCCATGGATCCAAAATATTACTCAACGTGAGAAACATTAAAGTTCTTAGCAGAATTCGGTTTTGAGCTACGCAAAAATGACAAAAGTTGGAAATTTCAAACTAACGTTATTCACAATACTCAAATATGTACCTTTGTCATTTTTATGTAGCTTAAAACGTAAAGTATTTCGTATTGAGATTTTACACACTTCTAGGATATATCATTGAAGAACATGCATGATATGTTTCGTTTTTTTTAAAACTTATATATATATTTTTAGTTTTCTTAAAATATTGAGATCACTGGATCTCGGGAGCACCAAATCTCCACTCATAGTTTAAATGCATATATGCCATAGAACTACTAACTGACACTATCGTGCTTGCAACATGTGTTTTTAGCTTGCCAGGCCAATTGTTGCTGGCCAGATTGGCGAGTTTGAAAATGTATAATAATGCCAATTAATAACTCCCCAAATCTACAATTTTTAGTACAGATGAAAAAAAAGGAAAGTCGTACTGTATTAATTATTCGCTAGCTAAGCTAAGACTCAAAGCAAATAATACTGACAAAAGAAATGTGCGCCCCACGACATCAGATTGATAAAACACGACATTTAGAAAATGGAAATGTGTTGTGTAATGTTTTATTCACGTTGTCCACTTCTTCGATGGATCCAAAATATTACTCACATTTTCACGTGAGAACATCAAAGTTCTGAACGAGGAATCAAAACAAGGCATATTAATTACAACCATTGTGTTTAGTGCAATTCGAGTCAATTTAGCCGGTGGAAATTTTAACTACATTAGTTTGGCAAGCTCATCGTAAAGGCTACCAGGATTTACAGTTGGTTAAAATGATTAGCTAAAGGCTTGGTCATGAATTACTTGGTGTTATTGTTATTTCTAGTTTGTTTTTATATTTGGTCACTTGGAGGTGAAATGTCTAGATTAAAGGTACATTCATAATTAATGTAGTCCATCTATAAATCTCCAATTGCACCACTAGCAAAATAAGTAAATAGTTCTCAATATATAAATCTCCAATTGCACGGGAACTGAGACAAATACTATTGTTTTTTCCCACTTGAACTTCTCCTCTGCTTGGTCCACTCTGCTAGCTAAGAGCCGCGTATGGAGAAGCCAAGCATGGGCAGGGGCGTTAGGCAACCACCTTGCACGTTCTAAGATGCCAAGCTCTCGTTACTTCGTCCATTAAGTGCTCACGATAGCTTAATTAACAGCACAATTAAGTACGAGCTAACCTATTCTATGCATATAACTGCACATGAGAGCTTGATTTTTGCTTTTCTTGTACAGTTAATTACAAGTACTAGCTGTTTGGATCTTTGAAAGTACACGTATATGCTTAGTTATCTCTTTAATTCAGTTGATTAAACCTTACAGTATAATTTGTGTGGTCTCCATAAATTGGGCGGCCCCATTCTTCTCTTGTGTGAGTTGACTTTGTTTGCGGAGGAAGAAATTTGCAACCGAGTATGTGTCACATGATCTGTGGTGCGGTCGACTAAGTCACTCCCACAGAATTTTGGAAAAAGTATGACATACCTAAAGCTAAAAATGACATATATGCATTACACCACAAAAATTGAAATCCAAATTTGAATATCAAAAATGGCAAACCAAGGGTGTGGGTAGTAGCTAATCCATATTGGATTGTAAATTCAGTCAATTATCACCACATCACTAGATTTTTCTTATATAGTTCCACAAGCAAATCACATATTCGGTGACAAAGTAAAGCCTAAAACCCTCCTTAGTGATATGTGAATTTGATGATATTTAACTTATCTGTTGGAGTAACATTAGAACCCAACTTTCGTAGTTGCTTTATACTAAGGTCAACATATGCGAAAGTAAATCCTAAAACCCTCCTAGTTGCTTTATAATATTTCCAAACATGGCCCCCTTGGAGATTATATGAAGAGCCATTTGTCAAATGATTGTGAGACCATTATGGTGCATATGGCCTTGTGGGCATATTTTCTAGTGCACCAACAATTAGAAAATGATTTAATATCAGTTAGAGTGCAATGCTAACATGCTGAGCTTTGTTTTGATTGATTTTTTCTTTCCTCCGGAATCAACTTGTACATCGTCTCCTATAGTACATAGTGGTCTAAAGCAAAGTGATAGTGGCATGAGAGTAACAGTGAAAAACTAAATAAAAGTCATGCATGGTGTTCTCTCATATGACTCAGCCTACTTGTCCTACGTATTTGTAGGAATGGCAAATATAGCTGTTGGATGCATTACATTATAGCTGTTTAGCTCCTTGATTACAAATGTACCACTATATATATATACAAATCCCCAAATATAACCTAACCCGGCTGTAGTGCACTTTTTGCAGATTAGAAGATCGATATGTTTAATTTATACGTATGTAACTATAAAAGTAGCTAGATTAAATAATACTCAAGGGCAATGCTATGCTAGCCCCAGCATGTTGGCGTAAGGTACCACATGTCCTAGTTTATATATTATCAACGGCTGTGGTGCTAGTTGCAGGGATCAAGCTGGCAACACGTTAGATTGCGGTTGCTTGGCTCTTATGTGAAGAGCTCTTTGTTGAGGCATTATTGTGTACTCGGCCTAAATTAAATACTCTGTTAATAGGTAGAGTACTCATGATATTAGGAACAGCTGCTTATATGATGGTAGTACTTTGCAAGTGGACCATCTGTTTAATTGCACACTCCATCTTGCTGGGAAATGGACATACTCCACCTCTTAAGACTACCTATAGTGGAAGTAACATAGTTAGTAACTTCAATGTCACGTAGCCAAAAAAGATGATGTGGCAAGTAATTAATTAGAAGAGAGGAGGTTGGAGTAACATAGCTAGTTACCGTAACATCACATATACCAATGCAATGTGAGTCTACAACCTAATTAATGAAGATTTGCATGACACCACACTTATGTTACTACCCACTATAGAGGTAGTAACATAAAGTAGTAACATCATGCACATGTTACTACTTTATGTTACTCCCCGCTATGAGTAGTCTTAATAGAGTAATTTACTCCGAACATGCTCGGATGTAGATTTCCGTAGCTAATTACGTTCGCATCTCATGTACTCCCTCCGTTCCAAATTACTTGACTTGGGTTTGTCCAAATACGGATGTATCTATACTTGTTTAGTGTCTAGATACATCCGTATTTGAACAAACTCAAGACAACTAATTTGGAACGGAGGGAGTAGTTCATTTACTCTGAACTTTTGGGTGAAAACCAAGGTAATTTATAGATGTCTGGCATGTTATGACTTTTTTGGCCGGAACATATGTTGGGACATTAACACAATTACTTGCAAATATTTGTGAACATGTATGACATGTTTAGTATTTTGTTTTTGAAAAAAGATGCCTTATGTCTTGAGATTTAGCTCTGTCCTGAGCCTAGCTAGCCAGTTGGCTAGGCTCACACCTAGCCACTACGTTGATATTATGTGCATTTGATGTAGTTAATTACACAAGCCTGGGAAGTTGCTAAGATATTGAATTACGGTGTTAACCCAAAGTCAAAGATGGTAACTAGCGAGAATCTATCAGAGGTCGGGGATAATGGTGACATGATTGGGTTGATCTATTTCCAGTAGTTACCATAATTACTATGTTCCCCGCGCTCTTTTTTAACACGTCTGAACCACTCCGGCCGTTCTAGGATAATGTACGCTACTTCCCGATCACGGGGAACAGAGCTACTAGATTGTGTTGATCTATGGATTTTGATCACTCTAGGTCTAGGATAAATTCGTTATCAAATAAATTTATTCGAACGGGTAGTGTTTGGTTGTGGTACACACCTGTAACAAATGGGAACGAGCTGGTCCAACGATAAAAAGTCGACTGTATAAGTACCGTGTGTGATCATCAAGAAACACACACGGCTAAAAAGTCAACTCCGTGTGATCTTCTCGAAACACACACTTCATACTGAGTAGCCGCGTGGGATGTTGTAGGATCGTACACCCTTTGTTCACAAAAAAAAAGTGTGACGGTCTCCTTGTCGCAGGATTACTGCCGTGTGTGCGAACATTCATCTCATCGCCTACCCTGCGTAGTGCGGATAATCATGAACATATGTGATCGATCTTTAGGGTCGATAAAATGTTGTTAAGATGACAGCACCACCAGACGAGCCTGCAGAGTGAGAGGGATCTATGGTCGACAACGGCACTTATCTGTTGGTGCTTGTGGAGACACCGCAATGATGTTGTGTTTGACGGGGCGCAGCCCTCGGTCACAATGTTGATCTCCCGCATACCTAGTGAGGCGGAAAATTGGTGTATCCTTGAAGAAGATGACATCACCGGTTACAGTAATAACGGCCGCATTAGTGATTAGTCGTTGTGTATTAACTAATGTTGTTAGCACGTGCGAATCAAGACGAGAGGGAGCACCGTCGACTTGGGCGCGAGATCGATCAGCTGGCACGAACAGATGCAACGAACCGCATGTGTGCGTGCGTTGAGTAGGGAAGAGTACAGATCAGCGTCGCTCGATCTGCCTGCAAAAAGTCGATAGGATTAAACAAACTCATCGTCTCAGTGTATACTACTAGCTCCTCCAACTTCAGCTATCCGTCGACTTGTTTTCTCTTTGGTTTTTTTTTTTTTTTTTGGCTCATGGCATCTAGGCTAGATCTCTCTACAGTATGTGCATTAACGGTAAAACTACTACGCTGTTTTTCCTCTATAAAGTGTTTTCCTAGTTTTAAACTTCAAATGGGCTTTATTAGATAGCCGTGAGAGTTACATCGGTCAAAATAGTTTATTTTTAGTGGAGCCCCCAAGGTCCGAAAACTGCATTAATGTTCCTCTTGTGATTACAAAAGACATAAGGACCCCAAAGAAAACAGAATTTACATAATAGTCCTCCGATTTTACACACTTGCCCCCAAAAATAAAATAAGATCACAATAAGGTCCTTGACTGAGCTCCCGAACACAGCCACCCACGCCACCACCGGGCACTACGCCACTTGGGGTGGAGCAAGCGGTGATTGTCACGTCGAAATTGATGAAAGGCCTCCCATATGACTCGACATCTGAGAGGTATAGCACCATGCAAACGCCGCCGGTGCCATAGCTTGGAGGGGCCGCCATTCGGCCTTAGAAATCAGTGGCAGGCAAGCCCATGGCTGGCAGAAGCCAATTGAGGGTCTGAGGCGCTCCTGAAGACATCAATAGTTTCCACACTTCCCCACTCGCCAGATCTACGTGTCACATACGGACCGAGGCCCCTTTTCTTCTTCATCACCTCGATGGTATGAAGAAAGGGGAACAACAATTGCATCAAATCGATTTGAGGAGAAAACACACTTATTGAGTATATCTCGCTGGATCTGCCCTCCAACTCTGACGTCCACCATGGAGCTCTTGTGGATAGAGACGTCGGTGACCATCTAGGCTCGAGAGCACAAAGATAACTATTCCCCGCAACATAGCATGAGACGCGATAAACGCAAGCAGCAACCAAACCCTAGAGCTAATCCTATTTCTATTATGGACAAAAGGGGTCGGAATAGTTAGGATTGTGCTGTAATTTCTAGGTTTGTTGTGGTCTCTATTGTAACTTGTACCCTCACCGCAGTTAATTAACGCCAGCTTCCACGCCCTCCAAGGTCTTTCATGTTCAAAAAAATAGATAAAATCCACCGTGTTTCGCAAAAAAAAGATAAAATCCAAACACTTATTGGTTCTCACGGGGTGATATTACAGAAGCTGTCTGCAACACCCTGCCCAAAACATGATGGTTAATTTCAGGCTACAAGAGAAACAAAGTGATATTGTTCTAAGTGAATTCCAACTTCTTAACAAAAATCTATTACTCTGACCAATAGATCATTAGCCCGAAAAGTTATGGTGTCAGGGATCTAGTGCTATGAGATCGATCGATCGTTGCAGTTGCCGGCACAACACCAGATATATATCATTGCCCCATTAATTAGCATCTACTCCCTCCGTTCGGATTTAATTGACACACATTTTGTTACACACGGATGTATCTAGACATTAAACAAATATAGATACAACCATATTTAGACAAAACCAAGTCAATTAATTTGGAACGGAGGGAGTAGTTTACTCCACCACACAACACATTGCAATCTTAATTAATCCCGTTACCACGTGCCGGTCCTTAATCGGCGTCAGATCAGCTGGCGCACGTACAACGAACCGCCGTGTGCGTGCGTTGAGTGAGGAAGAATACTCGTACGTGATTGGAAGACGCTGCCTGGAAGAACAATCTAAATACTCCTACTTGCAGTTGCATGTCAAGCAGCGAAGGACTCTTTTTTTCATCTCTTTTATTTTTTTGATTTTTTTGTAGAAATGGAGGGCGAGACCCCAGCCTCTGCATCGAAAAGATGCATATGGCTTTCTTTATTAATTTGACAAAGATGATTTTTTTCATCTATTTTATTTTTTGATTCAACAAAGAAATGACAAAGATGATACATCAAAAAACCCGAAGCTCTCCACACAACACCTACAAAAAAAGGGTGAAGATCATGTCAACAGAGCCTTGTGCCCTGAGAACAATGAAATTCCTCCACCTGATAGGAACCGGGAACTATCACATACCCCGAGACGCCCTCTAGGCGAAGCGAGAGTGCTCATCCGGTTTAGCAAGCTCTTAGCGAGCACCTCATGTACACGCTATCTGTCACCGCCGCCGAACCACCGAGCAATCTTCATGGTTAAGATCCGCATTGTCTTCACCAATCCTACCGACGACGCCAGACAGCGCCCCCGCCCTGCGCGAGTCCATCATCTCACGTCTGACACCAGAATTAGCTGCGCCACCCCCGCCAAAACTCGCTATCATCTTCGCGGAAGATGCAAACCGCTCCACCTTAGAGCCCTTCCAGCCAGCATCAGCTCCAAAAACTACACCCCCATGGGGGAAAACGACATTTGCACGCCGCCATCGTTCGATCCAGGAAGCCCGGATCTAGGGTTTCCCCCGGAGCTGCCCGAACGAGGAGACGAGAAACGTATCGACTGCAACAAAGATGCTCCTAGACGATGCCTCCATGGAGGGTATGACGCTGAGAGCGCCACCATCGACTGATCCGAGGATCTGGGGTTTCCCCCGGAGATTACTTTGCTCGAGACTGACGCCGTCCCGCAAGCCCAGCACCGCCATGGCCTCCGCGACCAGCGAGGGCACTGACGATGAGGCCGAGGGAGACGACCTGCCCCGCAAGGGAGGCGCGCCGCCACCACCGAAACCAAGGCCGCCGCCCTGGGTACCGACCTCCGCCGCAGAACGGCCAGAGGGCTGCCTTCCGCCGCGCAGCAGCCACCTCCACGCGCCGCCCCGCGCGAGAGAGCTGCCCCGCCGAGGTGCTAGGCCAACACCGCGCCCATACGCAAGCGCTAGGGGCGGAGGAGTCTCCACTGCCGCCGGCGACGACCAGGCTTTGCCTGGCCGCGCCCCTTGGCGTCGGCGAGGGAGGATGAGGGGGAGGGTTGGTTGAATTTTATTTTTTGATTTGAGGACGTTTTTCTCTCTCTTGGTTGTATTGAGAGGGTACCAACTAGCTTTCGGCTCATGGCATCTATGGTAGATGGTCCGTAAAGTCCAACCATCTATGGTGGTCCTAATAACATGCAAAACTATGTAGCCTTGGTGTGCAACACTCTTTTTGTTATGCATGACAATGTCTGTTTAGGAGGTTGGTTTTGCAAAAAAAAAAAAAAAAGCAAATTCATAGCAACCAATTAATTTTTCGACCACACATTTCTGACTTAAAATTTTTTAGGGTAAAAACAGGTCGGAATTTGACTAGGAACCAAACATGCTTCTGCGTCTTAAAATGGAATCCCCTAAGACAAGGAATATTTATAATAAAAAGGGAAATTATAAATACGTGCAATAGAATGCTGCTCACTAGTCTTAGATATATCCGATTCAACGACAATTAATATGGATCAGAGGGAGTATTATTTTCAGTAAAAATGTTTTTGACTACCACAACTCTAGGCAAGCAAGTACTAGCAGCAAGCTAGCGATTCAATTTAATTTTTTCTGACAATCGGCCAGATATTCTGTCGCTGACGTTGGCCATGATAGTGGAGCTGTCAGTCCGATTTGTCGGCACCATGAGGTACGCCATGGCATATTTAGCTGCGATTACCGTGTTGCTGACAATGATAGGGAATTTAAAGATAGTTGTGTCGGATGACCAGTGGATCTCGATGGCTCATGTCGAGTTTGAGATTACAATGATTATGGAGTCGAGTTTGGATGTGGTGAAGACTGTGAATGAATGATTGGTGTTTTGGTGTAGTCTTGGCAAGTGTGGGCATCAACACAGGAGGACTTCTTCTTGGTGGTGCTCCTTGGGCACAAAGTTTCGACTTCCCGGGTGAAAATCATAGGTATGAAATTTACTGGTTGTACCTGGAAATGGTCGATCGTTATTCGTCTTCTTGTTGAAGGCATTATTTGGAGTTTAATCGGACTTTTTTCGGGGTGAAAACCAATGATCCATGATCAGAGCGACGACGGTGTTTGTGCACGGGTCCCTTCTTGGAGGCGTCGTTGTTGGAGGATCTTTTTTTCGGTCTGGGTGTGGTCTCTGATAGTGGTAGTTCCTGCTGCTTCGCTATCTGTTCGGCGATTTTTTGTTTTGTTTGTGTGCATCCTTAACATCTCGACTGTTATGTTGTTGTATAGGCTGAGTGTAACAATATCTGCTTAATATTAATATATTCCCTTTATAAAAAATTGTTTTAAAATCAAAACCTAAAAAAATAAAACGAAAAAACAAGTCAGCAACAAGCAAGCTGGCCCACATGACAGTCCACACAAACCAAACCGTCATTTCATTTTAAAACTCTCCCTCCGTTTTTTTTACCCTCGTCGTCGTCCTTCCACCACCTCTGCCACCGGGAAGGCCGGGCGGCGACCGGATCGGCTGGCCGGACGGGGAGGGGCCGAGTAAAATATCCGTCCGCCCCGCCCCGCGGAGGGCGTCGCCAGTTGCGCGATCCTTCCCTTTTCTTTTCTCCCCTCACTCACATGGCCGCGCGATTCCTCGCGCCCCTCGCGCCTCCGCCAATTTTATACTATTTCCCGGCACATGGCCGCGCCCCTCCCTGCTCCGCGAGCTGCCATTAGATCCTCCGCAAACTCCACCGCCCACACCTCCCCTGCTCCTCCACCTCGCATTGACCCCCACTTCCAACTCAATCTCGTCGTCTCTGCTCCAGGCCCGTCCCTGCTCCCTGTCCGTGCCAAGTCGCCGCCCGGCGTTCGGAAGGGAGGGAGATCATCTCTCCCTGTCTCAGGTAGGCTTCGCGATCTTTGGCCGTGTTTTGTGTGGTCTCCTGATCGCGAGCGCCGTTCCGGCATTTCGTCGAACGCCTGGCGGTTTTGTCGGGATGTAGGGATTTTGGCTTTTGGGTGGTGCGTGCTGTCTGTGTTTCCCGCCTGATCGGCTGGTTCTTGAGGTGGGTGGAGGATTTGATCCTGGAGTGCTCCGGCGTTGTGACATCTCGTTGGCATTCCATCGAACGGGCTGCGTTCATGGGATGGCGGAGATGGATCCTACTGGGACCATGTTCATGATGTGTGCTTCACCTATGCTGTTGTTTTGCGTGTGCCATTCTCTAAATGTTTGACTTCGTGAGCTTTATGTTGGTCCGATTCCGGGCCTGATCAATCAGAGAGCTCAGTTCAATTGGATGCTGTAGTTCGAGAGATTTGCACCTGTCATCTTCTCATCAGAGTTGTGTTCCATTTTGTGGTTCCTGGAGTCACGTAGAGTTGTAGATTCAGTTCTGTACCATTTCCACTGCCTTCCCTTGATCCGAAAATGCCCTCTGAGCTGCCTTCAAGAAAGGGAAGGTGACGTCTCTTAAGGAATGGAATTTCGTTAAAAGGAGAGCTGCCATGTCTGCTTTTGTTGCCACTGTGATAAGCGTTTACCTGGATACCTTGAAAGCTGAAACCCTTTTGGCCTTTTTACAATTTCACTGTAGAATCTGACTTTAATATTTGATTGATCAAATTTTGCTCTCAGGTCAAACTTTTGTTTCTTCAACCCATTCAAATTAGTGCACAATTCAGTTGATCATCTATTGCCATATGGAAACTACCTCATGATGAGATTTCTTTTTTCATTTATTACCAAGTTGCAAACATGATGTTTATGCAGAAAAGTAGTAGCTGCTGATCCTCTCTCTATCTACAGGTTGCTCGACATAAGAGTTAATCAGATCACGGGGAACATTGAAATTTGAAGTACAAATTAGCTCCCGTAAGCTACAGTCCGCAAGCAACAACTGTTGGCTGCACAATTCCTCATGTTGAGTGAGATTTCAATGTGACCAGGTAACAATAGTGCTGGTTATCAAGAAAGATGGGGGACGAATACCAGTCCGACCCTGAGGATGAGGTCGCACAATCGATGTGGCCTGAGAACTTAGCGGATAAAACCCAGAAGCAGTTCAGAATGGAGAGCCTTGGGAAGGACCACGATGCACTCAAGGATGTTGCATTTAATCAACAACCTGCTCGTGTGGATTACGACCGGCTTATGGAAATGGCAAATTCTGAGAAAGGCACTTCTCACATGCAATACTTTGTGAAGCACTGGGAATATAAGCGAGCCAATACTGCTCTGCTTCTCAGCGAACAGGTTGGTATTCTCTCCCAGGAGAGAAAAGAGATTGAAGAAAAGAAGCAGCAAATTTTGGAGGAGCAGCGCTTTCAGGATGAAAATTATTATGCGGCGAAGCGGCAAGTACCAATACTGGATGAAGTCTACAAAGATGAATGGAAGCGTCCGAGCAAAAAGACTGATGACCTTTCCTGTAATCAAGAGCTTAAAATAGATGCAGAGTACGGCAGTATTTTCTACTGGAAAGAGCGAGCGATGCAGCTAGAAAAATTACTTGAGGCAAGCCTGGAAAGGGAGCGTGCGTTGGAGGCCAAGTTAGCGGAAGATATTAAGAATCTTCAGTCACATACACCAGCGGAGGAATTCTCTGGAATGTTAAAACGAGCTGATTACTTCTTGCACCTTATTCTCCAAAGTGCTCCTATTGTATTTGCTCATCAGGTATGCTTCATCTATGTCGCTACCTGTTTCTACTTCATGTGTACATTAGACGACGTTTAAAAGAAGGCGCATGGTGGAGCATCAAGAAGAAACTTTAATGATAGGATATGGTAGATGATGCATATTCTCTTTCTTATTTACAGGATACTGACTTGCGGTACCGGTTCATATTTAACCACTTCCCGACACTTGCTGATGAGGTAATTAATTCTCGTTGATACCTCCACCCTCCCTTTGTCGTCGTTCTTTTGTGCTTCATACTGTGCGCTGCTATTTTATTCTGTAAATTTCAAATTTGGCTGAATCTCAATTTGTTTTTCAGGATGTTATCGGCAAAACCGATTACGAGATATTGGCAGGCGAGGGTATAGATGAGATGAATAATGTGAAGAGAGAGGTTATGGCCTCGGGTATAGCGACTAAGAGAGAGTTTGTATTTGATACTCCATTATTTGGAGCAAAGACCTTTGTGACATACATTGAACCAGTTTTCAGCAAGTCTGGGGAGACAATTGGTGTGAATTATGTTGCAATGGACGTAACAGACCAGGTGATTTGTTCAATTTACTTCTTTCATATTCCAATTCCTTTTCTTTCTGAATCTTAAAACCCTATCCTGTTATTTATTTCCCTTGGCTCTGATTTGCAACTCTACACTTTTTACTTCGTTGTCACTATCCTTGTTGTTGGTCTCCAAGAGAGGCATAAGATTGTAGCTAAAAGCATAGAACTTCATACTATCCATTGGCAGTGTCCATTTCCAACTCTCTATGAAGTAATCACTTCTTGTTGTCTTGTAGCAAATTGGCATTAGTGACCAGTGGTCAACTCACATGTTACATCCCACGGCTGGACTCATGATTTCAGTTTTGACATTGCACATTAAAATGATATTCTGCATTATGACCTTCTTGCAATGATTGCTTAAATTGTTCTTTGAGGGTAGTTTCCACATGAAAAGGGACGCCCTTTTCATTTGAAAAGTTCATTACTACATTTTTGTTTGATGTTCTACATTTGTTCCACCCTTCTGAACTGCAACCTATCTACTTATTTGCACTTTAGTTCAAAAGAAGAGAGAAAATGGCGGACATAAGGGTGAGAGAAGCTATCCAAAAAGCCAAGGAAACAGAACTTAGCAGATCTCTTCACATAACTGGTTTGCATCCTGTAGTCCAATTATTTAGTCTAATATAATCTGATGTATTTTAAATCACAGTCGTACACTGAATACTTACATTTATCTAACGTTGCAGAGGAAACAATGCGAGCAAAACAAATGCTAGCCACCATGTCCCATGAGATCAGATCTCCTCTTTCAGGGGTTCTTAGCATCGCTGAAATTCTTGCGGCTACCAAACTGGATAAAGAGCAATATCAGTTGCTTGAAGTTATGTTATCTTCTGGAGATCTTGTATTGCAATTGATCAATGACATCCTTGATCTTTCCAAAGTGGAGTCAGGTATTTAAACTAAACGTTATTTAAGTCATATTGGCAATTTATCTTCTTTTAAGTCGTTTCTAGGAGTTCCGGATGGAACACAGTAATACACGCTATAGGTACTTAATGTACACATTAAGTATACCCCCATATTCCCACTGTGTTACATGTGGTAGTTGACATTTTATGAGTGAGAATAGTTATCAAGATTTGTTCCAAAAATTACTTAAAAGTTGAAAAGTTCAGTCCCATCTGTTGGTATATTATTTTTATATTTCTCTTATCATCTTATGTGTCAAAGACACTTGAAATCTGAAGTAGATTGTTTCTGCCTTCATTACTTCAGGAGCTATGAAACTAGAGGCCACAACATTTAGACCAAGGGAAGTAGTTAAACATGTACTCCAAACTGCTGCTGCATCTCTGAAGAAGGAATTGATTCTTGAAGGGTGCATAGGAGATGATGTTCCACTAGAGGTATCGTAATTAACGATCTTTCCCCCCATGGTTTTTGTCTATAATGTTAAGGTTATGTACTCAACTACTCATGTATCTGCAAATTGGATTCAATTGCCTTGCAGAAGAAAATGAAGTACCTGTTTATGAAATTTGAGTAATTTCGGAGCAAGCGAAATCTTTGGCAATTTAATGGTTCATCTGATTACTTATATCATTCATCTAAGCTATATTTTTCAATGTTGTTATAGGTCACTGGTGATGTGCTAAGGATTAGACAAATTCTGACGAACTTGATCAGGTAAGCTTCCATTTCATGTATTCCTTAGGTATATTAGCCTTTAAAGAGTTTGGATAAAGTTAATGAAGCACACATGTGCTTGGATGTAATGCAAAATATGTGCCTGATGATATTTGGTATTTGCAACCATTGCAGCAATGCAGTGAAGTTTACACATGATGGGAAGGTTGGGATAAATATTCATCTTGTAGATAAGCAGCAAGCAGGATGCAAAATAGAGAACGGACAACTTCCCATGAGAGCCCGCCCTGAATGCCCAAATACTACTGCCGCAGAAAATTCTGCTGCCTCTCCAAGAAACTGTGACACAGATACTCCGTGTTGCTCCAATCGTGAAGATGCCTGTCAGAATGGCATTTCATCAAATGCAAATTTTAGGGAGTATCATGAAGGAGAGGTTGTTTGGCTTCGCTGCGATGTATATGATACTGGGATCGGAATACCAGGTATTTTTTCTCAATATTTATTGATTGTACTCCATGCTGATCATCTTCTGCATATCTCACTTGATAGGGAACCTGTAATTTCTGGAATATGTTCTATTTTACCTGATTCTTTCAACTTATGTTCACCTGCAGAGAAGTCCTTGCCGTTTCTGTTCAAGAGATATATGCAAGCCAGTACTGATCATGCAAGAAAATATGGGGGGACAGGGCTTGGCCTTGCAATTTGCAAGCAATTGGTACGTTTTTTCCAGTTCCCAATGATTCATCTAAAAGACATAATTAAGATATTAGTTGTGCATGTATTAAATACTAATACCTGGAAGTACAACAATAATTATTTTAACATTAGCTCTAAATGAGTAGATCCGCAGTAATTTACAAAAGTGTGTAACTATTCTATTGATTATTTGTAACGATTTAGGTGGAGTTGATGGGTGGTACTCTAACTGTGGTTAGCACCGAGGATGAAGGATCAACATTTACGTTCATGATACCTTGCAAAATTCATGTAAAAGAGGAACACAGTGATGATCCTGATGATGCGGCCAGTTCTCGTAATGATTTCACTATCAGTGATATAGAAGGTTCTTTCGTTTTCAAGCCAAAAATACGACCTTCTATTCTGTCTTCCGGAGTTCCAATGATGAACAACACCAAGTTGTTTGGCAGCAACATTATGTCCTATGATCGTACTAACATATTAGAGGATCATAACCTGCTTTCAAATGGTTTCGCGGCGTTGAAAGAGAATTCTGGAAAGTGTGCCCCTGCTGCTAGCCAATGTCCAAGTGCTAGGAGCATAGATGAAGAACAAGATGATGGTTCAATGGTCTTTGAACTGAATAGTCAAGCTGAACGGATTTCCAGTTCCCAAGGCGACACGGTATCAGTTTCAGGGGCTGGCATTCAGGAGGGAAGTAGACCATGCAAAGATCTTGAAGAAAAATCACTTAACAAGAAATCAAAATGTTCTTTAAGTAGCAGTCAGGCAAAGATCCTCCTTGTCGAAGATAACAAAGTCAATATAATGGTGGCAAAATCAATGCTGGCGCCGCTGGGCTATGAAATAGACATTGTAAATAATGGAGTGGAAGCAATCCGTGCAGTACAGAAGCGCCAATATGATCTTATCCTGATGGTACGACAAACAATATTCTCATTTTTCTAAAGTTATATGCTTAGCATTAATTTTGGTTCCTCGTGTTCTCTTCATAAGTTCATTCATATGTACTCCCTCCGTTCCAAATTAATTGACTTCCATTTGTCCACATGTGGATGTATCTATACGTGTAACATGTCTAGATACATCCATGTGTGGACAAATGAAAGTCAATTAATTTGGAACGGAGGGAGTAACTGTCAGTTCATTCTCAATTGCCTCACCTGAAGATCTTCTAAGAAGTAAGCAAAAAGCTTAACCTGTTAGGTAATGGGATACACAGCAATCTGAACTTGATAAACAGTTAAGTGTATGCCAATCATCGATTGACTTGGCTCATAGATTGACTTCAAATATGTCCGAGTTTCATGTGTTATTTCTTGCTGTCAAGTATCAACAATAATTAGTTATTCTCTCTTCTCACTACTTCTATCTCTCAAGTCAGCATGAACCAGTAAAGTCGTTTTTTTGTTGTTGTCGTTGCCGGTTACCTTTGTACTTGATAAGTGATTTAAATTATGCTAGCGCCTTATGTTGTGATATCATTATTGCTATATCAGGACAACCCTATGAAACCAAGTGAAAACCTGTATAATATATTAACCTTTCTTCCGGTCTTCTGCTGAAAATGGTAATGGTATCTTCTTGACAGGATGTTCACATGCCAGAAATGGATGGCCTTCAAGCCACTAGATTGATCCGTTCCTTTGAAGATACTGGCTATTGGCACGTTTCTGTAAATCCTGAAGACAATCAGATGATAGCTAACTCAGCTATTTCATTTGATTGTGCACAAGAAAAGAAAGGCAAGAGAGTTCCTATAATTGCGGTAAGCTTTCTCTTACAAGAACACAAATTCATGTTAGATAGTTTCTCTGCATCAGCTTTGTTTCCATGTTACTTCATGAGTTTTCTGTTCTCTTGATCACACATTCAATGCAAATAAAATTTCTGAATGTTCATGTTTAGTGAAGAAAAATATGCCCGTGTGTCTAATATTTTCAAATAGATAGCACTTTTTTGGAACTCAGAATGGCTGATCATGGACTATTGGAGATGTGTTTCAAATAGTGCACAAATGTGTATGTAACGAATATGCTTCGTTATGATGTTGACCCACCGAAACAAGTGCTGTTGAACTGTCGATCAATTTATTATTATTTCAGTTATTGTGGGAAATTCTAGCATTTTAGAGCGAATGTAGCTCCTTTGAACCTTATTTTCACAATATCGCAATTTACTTAAACTTTGGAAGAACACTATGTGAGAACAACATTAAGTTCAACTCTACTGATGAACAGTGGAAGTTTTTTTTTTCTCTGCTCCGACATATTTAAGTATGTTTATGCTAAGGATGTGGAAACTTTTCAGTATCTTTCTTGCCATGAGACTTCAGTTTCTTTCTGGTATGGTTTAAATGTCAATGCATGGGATTACCTTGTGGTTTGTGAAGCATAGATAATAGGGTTTATGGACTATTACATCAAGTCAAATTTTTCTGGGATGCTGTATAACCCCAAGAATTTCATTGCAGATGACAGCAAATTCATTTTCAGAGAGCGCTGATGAGTGCCTTGCTGCAGGCATGGATTCTTACATATCTAAGCCAATGAACTTCCAAAAAGCAAAAGAGTGCTTGCAGCGGTATTTGTTGTCTCAGTAACTAACCCATTGTTGTAAAGTAGAAAGGTAAAGTTTAGCTTAGGAAAGTTTTGTGAAATTTTATCAGTCTTTTCTTGTAAATGTAATTCCCTCGATGCATCAAAAAGGCAATAGATATAGTGTGTCTTCTGAAATCTCAACCACTTCCCCTTACTATTGCGAGACAGAAACAGAGCTCTTTGTGGAGAGCTGGGCTAACCTAGCCCCATCAGTAAAAGATGACCTAGCTTACTCAACACTTTAGGGACCCATTTTTTGTATAAGACATGAACTGATATTGTGTCACCTGTATATAATTCTAATGGAGGTTTTATGACAATGTGAGGTAGGATTAAAACCGTCTTCTTTTCTCTCGTGAAACGTGTACAGGTATATGCATATGAATATGTATTGCTCAAATATCTGTCGATTAAAGCTGCATCTTTCTGATGTGGAACTATGCTGGCATAAACTGGTAAATAGCCTTGTTTTGACGGTATTATTTCTTTCTATAGATGATTGATTTATGCTCTGTCTTAGTGAATGCTGCGGATACTGTGATCATGACCTTTTATGCAATGACTTTGATACCATATTTGTTGGCAAAGGGAAATCACTATAAGTTCTTAGCGAGATTTGTGTTGCACATTCTTCGGATCATGCTATATGCAAAGGTTTGATACCGGTTGACATCTAGTCATGGGCCCAACTGCAATCATGACTGCATTTTCTTCTAGAGTTTTGTCATTAAGAAGAAACATCCAGAGATTCCTATAGCTCGAATGCCCGTGTAAAATCTAAGTTGGTGCATTGCACAGAAATATCGGACAAGGATCCCCCTAAGGATAAGATGGGCTTAACGATCTTTCCGAGATCATTATGTTGGATTAAAGCGGCAATCACCTAAACAAACCACTCTGCTTTCCTGATGGGGACCTGCACTAAGCCCAGTGTTACCTATTCCCTTTCCTGTTGGTGACAAAACAGATTTGCATCAAATCTTGTTCTACTTCTCCTCTTCATGCTCCAGCATGAAGCATCAATTGTTAATTAATTACAGAATCAATTTTTCTTCATGGCAGATGATGATCCCAGAGCTGCTGCATAATAAAGATTTGGTCCTGATTATAGAATCGTTTATTCCTGTCTTCTGCAAGTGCTAGTGTCACTAGCAGCAGTGAAAGGGCAACACTGAAAGGGACCTAACAAGTGCCATGGACAAAGCCCTCCTTTCTTCAGGTTAGGGCAAAAGGTTTCTCTTCCAACAGTGCTGGTGCAGAGCAGTTGTGCACAGGGGCTGCGTCGAGCTAGGGCTGATGCACCACGGGAACAAGCTTGTGGGCAAGAGCGCGGTCGCTGTCGCGCATTGTTCTCTCGACCCCGGTTCGTCATCTCGACAGCGATGGATCACGAGAAAAGAGCTACAGATCAGCAGCCATTTCTCTACCGCCGGCGAGCTTTGGGTGCATGGTGGTGCAATCATCCTCAGGTACCAAAAGGGGTGCACAAGTTGGTGATGGCATATTGGTGAGTGGATTGCATCCGGCTAATTTCTTGTTGCTCTCCCTGATAAGCAAGCAGCCCTTCTGCAACATGTGCTGCTGCTGCTGCCACTCATGAACATCCATGCATCTGAACTCCTGCCTATTCCGGATAACGTTTTATTTTACTAGCCCAAAAACAAGCAGCTGAAACCTGTGCAGCTTCAGAAACCTGGATTGATCTTTATTCAGGCAGGCTGGCCTGGGTATCTTCACAGGCATCATGTGCTCATATTCATCATGATCAACAACTCACCGGAATTTTCAACAGGCGGTGCATCTTCTGACCTTTCACTTTGCATCTGCTGCTACAGTCTCGAAACACCTGGGCACTGTGGGGAAGCATCAGCTTATTCCTGCATCCCAGCAGCACAGAGAATCACTCTGCAGCCCACACGGCACAGGGGGTGACCGAGGTGAGCTTGTTGCCTGGACGCAAATGGCGACCGGTCGATCGTCGACGCCCTCCAGTGCCGCCCCGATACGTCTCCTCGTCGTCGTCGTGGCAGTGGAGAACGAATGCGTGGCTGTAAATGTTCTCGAAAATTACGATGTTGCCATCGAAAGACAGTGTGTCTGGATACTTGCGCGGGGTGTCAATTTGCTTATTCTGAAGACACGCTAGCAGGGACAGTGACGAGACAGTGGATTCAGTTCAGCGAGAATGGTGTTCGACGGGCGCTGTGGCACACGGAGGTTCATGTAGTAGGATTCCCCCAGGTATTCTTAGCCACAACTGGGCCAGGCATGTTGGGTTTACTGCTGCACGACGACCCCTGGAGTTTCCTGTGCTGGAGTCGGCACACTGCTCTCTCGATTGGACAGTGATGCTGTCCCATGGTATCTCGCTTGTCAACAGACAGACAAGCTGCCTTTCTCCTTTTCTTTTTCCCTTTTTTGATTCTTTTTTTGTTTGCAGAAGGGATTTTTCTCCATACAATGTAATAGGATATGCTAATTGGGATGCATACATTCTATTTCCTCGAATATATCTTTCGGAACAGGTTAACAAGCACTCTGGTGCAAGGATAGAAATTTAGTCTAGCGAGGCGTTGTGCAAAGTTGGGAAATGTTTTGTCCCTTGGACTTTATTAATGCTCAAACGCTCGTCTCGATATGGCTGTTTTTTATTTTGTTTTATGAAACCTAGCAGAATAATCATGTTTTTTAAGAAATATATGAAAAGTTGACGCACATGTAATTATTAGGAAGTAATTTACCGTTCCAACGCCATGTGTGAAAAATCACAAGATTTCCGCAGAGTAAGCTACGCAACATGTATTCTACCTTTTGGAGTGTCGAGTGAATCACACTTAGGGCCTGTTTGATTCAAATGAATTACATAGGATTTTTGGAGGATTCAATCCTATAGAAAATTTTCCTTACTTGATTGTTTGATTTGTTGGATTGAATCCTATAGGAACTTTTCCTAAGGAATCTTTTGTACTACTTCCTATAAGAATTCTAACATCCAAACCAAACTCTGGTTACAATTCCTTTGATGGAATCAAACAAATTTTGGTACAAACCAAATTCTATAGGATTGAAGTGTGCATGACATGGCAATACTATGTTTTTCATATTTCTACATATTTCCTATCATACGAATCAAACAGGCCCTTACATCCCACATCTAGTTCCTTTGAATATTTATAGTTCAAATTTTGAGAAGAAGAATTAAACTAAAACGGTTCAAATGATCTGGAAGTGAGATATATTTAGTATATTATATATATAGATAAATGGGATTCCACATGAATTCCTAATAGTTTTTTCTATCGCGGTAAGTCATTACTTGATTTTTGCATAGGTCACATTTTTTTAAAAAGATGTATACTAGGGAAAGTTTCTACGTGGTACCTTCTCCATAATTAAAAAAAAATGATTTTTTGGTCCGCCCAACACGGAGTCGACTGAAAACTAGGTTAGTTCTCAATCGACCGACGTCACCGCTGCCTCTCCCTCAGGTCTTCTTGTTTATCTCCAGCGAGCGCCGCTCCTCTCCACCTTTCGGTGAGCCACGCCTCCCCCACAACCATCGCCAGCTGAACCG
The DNA here is from genome assembly GCA_947311845.1 of Poa pratensis. Taxonomy (NCBI): domain Eukaryota; kingdom Viridiplantae; phylum Streptophyta; class Magnoliopsida; order Poales; family Poaceae; genus Poa; species Poa pratensis. The sequence continues at coordinate 6,902,684 of CAMZMU010000070.1, forward strand.
CCGTCCACCCCCCTCCCCCCGCGTCCGGCGCGCTGTCGCGTTGCCTCGATCGCCGCCCTGCCACGAGCTCCTCATCCCTCGGTATGCCGCCACCCCGACCATCCCCATTGCTAAGTTTCTTCCTTGCTGGAGTGGCCCGCCGCGGCCACATCGGCCCTGCCTCCGGCTCGGTCCAGGCTCGGCGTCGCCCCCGACTCCGACGAGGTGGGTGGCCGACGTTCTTAGTCTCCGTCCATGTATTTCTGTCCAGGTCGGGTGTGTGAGGAAGGAGAGAGGAGAGGAAGAGAATATGCAGTGTGGGACCCCACTGCACGAATCTTGGAACAACAAACCGATGGTGATGGAGTTGACTGAGCTCTAGCTGAGAATTAGCAAAACCGAATGATTTTGCCAAGTTTTCGAAAGGGAGATCAAATTTCTCAATTGCACGACCCTCTTCCTTGCAATGACAAGGATTATTGCAATTGTTTATGCTCTTCTTCTTCTTACGGAAATGGCAGTAGAACACCGTTCCGTTCATCTCGCTCACGTCGCTGTAGCCGCGTGGGTGGATTAACTGGAGGCAAACAAAGTTAGGGGAGTGGAGCGTGAGTATGATCTCACCCCGCCGTTATTCTGTTATATCTATACGCCGCCGTTGCTACGTGACGACGGCAAACCCGTTTCCGTGAGCGGTCGAACCGCTTCCCCTTTTTCGCCACACAACGAACCGCCTCCTTCTTTTCGCGGGAATGGCCTAACGGCCTGAGCTTTCCTATCGCCGGCCGGCGCACGCGTACGTAGACGCGAGTCACGTGACGGCTGCCATTTGAGTTAACGGACTCTGACCAGTGGGCCCGGCTCAGCTTCCGGCCGTCGGCTAGCACAGCTCTCGATCGACTTGGCGGGATCGATCGCCTTGGCACGGCAGCAGGGATGATGTACATGCAAACGGCGCATGCCATATCAATAGATTTAGCAAAGATTGTAAATGTTGAAAATTTCTTGTATATTTTGGTGAAACTTAGCAAGCTTTAACCCTTGACTAAAGTTATAGGCCTTGCTTTATGAAACGGAGGTAGTATATTTAACTGCGCATGTATGCTTAATTACTAGAGTATGCCCAAAACTGCAAATTCAAATCCCTGCGAGATAGATTATTCCGTAAATCTTACGCAAAAAATAATGTTCAAAACCACTGAGATACCACTGTTCATGGTAGGAAAATTTCCTTTTCTTTAATATCTTTATGTGCAGGCTGAATATGAAATTCCGTGACACGATCTACTATTTTTTATTCTTCTAAAAATGATGAATTTTACTGTGCTATAATGGTATGGGAGCACAGTGGCAACGGTTAGATGGCACCATGATACCAACTTTAAGAAACTAAAGTAAGTGATTATGAAAAAAAAATCTAGATTTTCAACACGAGCATAAAATCAAACCTGCTATTTTTTTCCGAAATGGGGAGCATAGCCTCAACCTCTGAAGCAATCGATGCACACATCCATTTTATGCTAACATGTATCAAAATTTCACATCGAGGTTCAATCTACACTTTGATAAAAGAATAAGAAAAAAATACTTACAAAGAAATCAAACATGAAAATTAATTTGTCTCTTTTTGTTCCGATCCTCTTGACTTGGAAGTTCCTACGATGCATGTTCTTGCCTCTTGTAGTGGAAATGACTTCACTGTGAAAATACATGAAAACGTACAATTGTCTTGTTCGTTGTATTGACCTGACCTTTGTGGGGAGTAAAATTTGGAGGGCAAGAAGACTAATGACTTGGAGCACAAGAAGATGTTATCTGTAAATCCTAGTTTATCTTGAAGTCCTACATGTATTCTAACATTCACACAGCTTGAAGTTGAATGTTTTGTGTCTTATATGTAAGCATGTTTTACTGTACCTTTTTACAGCTTCATAAGTATGGCTCATATTTCTCTTCGCAAGAGAGATCTAGTCACAGGAATCCCAAGGGCAAAAGGTTTCTCTTCCAACAGTGCTGGTGCAGAGCAGTTGTGCACAAGGGCTGCGTCGAGCTAGGGCTGATGCACCGCGGGAACAAGCTTGTGGGCTACGGCGCGGTCGCTGTCGCGCATTGTTCTCTCGACCCCGGTTCGTCATCTTGACAGCGATGGATCACGAGAAAATCAGCAGCCATTTCTCTACCGGCCGGCGAGCTTCGGGTGCATGGTGGTGCAATCATCCTCAGGTACCAAAAGGGGGCACAAGTTGGTGATGGCATATTGGTGAGTGGATTGCATCCGGCTAATTTCTTGTTGCTCTGCCTCATAAGCAAGCAGCCCTTCTGCAACATGTGCTGCCGCCACTCATGAACATCCATGCATCTGAGTTCCTGCCTATTCCGGATAACGTTTTATTTTACTAGCCCAAAAACAAGCAGCTGAAACCTGTGCAGCTTCAGAAACCTGGATTGATCTTTATTCAGGCAGGCTGGCCTGGGTATCTTCACAGGCATCATGTGCTCATATTCATCATGATCAACAACTCACCGGGAAGCTCACCGGAATTTTCAACAGGCGGTGCATCTTCTGACCTTTCGCTTTGCATCTGCTGCTACAGTCTCGAAACACCTGGGCACTGTGGGGAAGCATCAGCTTATTCCTGCATCCCAGTAGCACACAGAATCACTCTGCAGCCCACACGGCACAGGGGCTGACCGAGGTCAGCTTCTTGCCTGGACGCAAATGGCGACCGGTCGATCGTCGACGCCTTCCAGTGCCGCCCCGATACGTCGTCCTCGTCGTCGTCGTGGCAGTGGAGGACGAATGCGTGGCTGTAAATGTGCTCGAAAATTACGATGTTGCCATCCAAAGACAGTGTGGCTGGATAGTTGCGCGGGGTGTCAATTTGCTTATTCTGAAGACACGCTAGCAGGGACAGTGACGAGACAGTGGATTCAGTTCAGCGAGAATGGTGTTCGACGGGCGCTGTGTCACACGGAGGTTCATGTAGTACTAGAGTATGCCCAAAACTAGAGTGAGCCCTAGGCGCCATGTACGCCAGGCTGGTGCCTCCAAGATTGCTACTTCTCAAGACTGGTCAAGTCCTTCGCTCCGCTTGCCGATTTCTTCTAGGCGCTCTAGAGTGTTGGGTACGTCGGCTAGCTAGGTAGTCGAGATGAAGTGGTCGCTCTTTGGTGGTGGCCGGTGTTGGTAGAGACGCGGCCTCGGTGCTCCCGATGAGCAGGGCGTGCCCTTTTGCATTAGTTGTAGCGTGTGTGGTAGCTAATCTTTTGATTAGCGGTATCAGCCGTGAGGCGTTGTAGCCATTCTTTGGCGTTTCCTCTTTAAGCTTAACTAGCATGGTGGCCCTCGCAAATGCGAGGGCATTTTTTTTAATATGTTGAAGGCCCAAAGGAATTAAATAGTGTTTTCATTGATATCACATTATGTACTTAGAACTAATACGGCTCTACTAACACAAATTTAAATATGACACATGAAAATACATAGTATCTTCAAACAACATTATTTCTAGCTAGGCCAAGAATTATTATGTTATTTCTATAAACACCCATATATATTATTTGTGTCGTATTATACATAACTGTATTTTCTATATGATCTTAGATTAGTAGGCGAGGTCAATGTCGGTATTATATATATAGATACAAAAGTTTTACTATTTTGGTTGAAATAACAATAAAAATGTCTGTATTTTCTATAAGACTTTATTACATTGAAAGTTTCGCAAAAATGAAACTGTGTTTTACGGATATCACATTATGTGAGAAGAAATAGCACGTCTCTAACACAAACAAAAATGATATAGTAAATATCACATGTGTCGGCAATATCTTTAATTCTGAGGCACATATTATTGTGATTTGGGGGTATACTCAATATTCACCATTCATATGATCTTTTATGTTTCAAAATGTTAATTAGAAATGCACATATCTTAGAAACATAATGTGTGGTTGTATGGCCAGAATGGAGCTTGTATCTCTAATCACCACATGTCAACAACCTCTATACTAATGAACATATGACAACTGAGAGATTCATTAGGATTCCATGTCAGCCTATATTAGCCCGATCATATCTGCCTCTTAGCTCCTCATCATTCCGTTTGTCACTTTTTATGGGCAACCATCACATTTTCCATGATCGCTTCCACATATTATTTGATCCCTTTTTTGTGCATGCCTCTATTTTCCTTATTATTATTTTTAAATATTTTCTCTTGGTAATATATTAGTGGTGATACTTGTGAATATATATTAATTAGGGTCTACGAATTGTTTATTATCCAACAAATCGACAATAGCAAGACTGCCGTTTTATAGGAATTTATGTTATCTCTCTATTTTTAAAGTTGTACTATGATTTCTTCATGCAATAATTTGAGACTAACCTGATTATTTCTGGTATTAGCTATTTTATCAATTTGATGTGCCCATATGGTTTAGATTCTTAGAGTTAACAAAATACACAATCGGGAACCATGTTTTTATAACTAAACGGAAATGTGTGAAGATTGTGTGCTTCATTATGAGGGTGTGAAACTTTTACACTTTTAGTATCATCACAATAAGATGTGCAACCTTCAAAAGAATGTTTGTTCATGAGTTGATCTTAAAACCATTCATAAACTCTTCTATGTTTTAAACTCGAAATTAGGGAAGTAGATGTTTTAGAGAACTAACGTGTGGTTGGATAGGTAGAAGGGTGCATGTGTTTCTAATCACATCATATCAACACCCTAATTTTTTAACCTAAAAGTCTCATTAAGGGAGATTATCTTTTAAATGGAAGATGGTGTTCTTATTGGAAGATTAGTGGTTGGTTATCGAGTGTTGAAACTTCCCGACGTTGGTCTTCAGTGTAGCTTGTTTGATTGTCTGCCGGGATGGACTAATCCTTGGAAATAATGCTTTCACTAATTTGATTTTCATTTTTTTGTATTTTTATACATATAAATTAGAAGTGTAATTTTTTTTGGAGAACTAATGTGTGGTTAGATGGGTAGGAAGGTGCTTGTCCCAACCCACCAGTAATGAAACATATGTTTTTGCATCATGTGTGTCTCGCTAAAGCAGATTACATTTAGAACGGCAAACGACATTGTCCTCGATAGTGGTGACTTTGCTAATATTGAATATCCACAACTCATCATATGTCTGTAAGAGCAAAAATTAGGCTAGTTTATGTGGTTTAGTGTGAGTGCCAAAGTTTATATTGACTATTTATTTTTCATGCAGTACTCCACATGTTCCTACCTGTCACATAAGTGATTAACCTATTTTGGAAACTCTTGGTCCAAGCTGGTTTTCCTTGTTTGGCAACTTTTGGTCCGATGAGTTGGTAACACAGATGAATAAGAGCTTAAAGGGGAAGTGAGCTATAATAAGTTATTTTCTTTTAATTTGGAAGCTATTTTTTAAAAATCACACCAAAGGCATCTTTCTCGTATTTTACAATTCGCCCAAAAATTAAATCTGACTAAATGGGGATGTAAAAAAAAACACGCACGTAACATGTAGGAGTAGGTATGTTGCTTGCATGCATACTAATAAGTTAATTGTTCGTGGCATGCGTGACTTCTTTTTTTTTGAGAACACAGTACAACACAGACGCTCACAAATACGCACATACACTCACCCCTATGAACGCACGCACGCACACCCTACCCCTATGAGCACCTCTGAAGGACTGAGCCGGCAGATCTTGAGGTTGACGAAGTCACCACAGGCGCCTCGCTGTTGACGGGCACGTCACCTACCACTGAAAGAATAGCGCCGGATAATCCTGTAATAAATCCAGGTAAATGCAAACGCCCATGCCAAGTCTAGGACTTGAACCTGGGTGGGCTGGTTCCACCACAGGGAACCCAACCATCAGAGCCAAGCTCCGTTTGCTGGCATGCGTGACTTCATATAAGCACTATTGTACAAAGGAAAAAAAACTCATGACGTGCAACGTTTTGTGCAGCCACGTTCTGTGCAAAAAATTAAACTGTACAAAGAAAAAAAAACTGCTGATGTCATCCATGACATCGTCATGTGAAACGTTTTGTGCAGCCACGTTCTGTGAAAAGAAGGACTTTTCTAACGTGTTGGATAGGTACGTAATCTAGATATAAAATTAAATCGTAGCCGTAGATTATAGATCTAACTGTTAATATAATCTAGATGATGTGGCTTAACGTGGGGGCTCTATTAGACATACTCATTTTGCTTTTAGTATATAATAGATAGATACAAAGACGTACAGATGTCCTGCGGGTTCTCGAAAAAAAGAGTATGCCCAAAACTGCAAATTCAAATCCCTGCTGAGACACAAGAAAAAAGGGAGATAGATTATTCGGTAAATCTTACGCAAAAATAAGGTTCAAAACCACTGAGATACCGTTGTTCATGGTAGGAAAATTTTCTTTTATTTAATATCTTTATGTGCAGGCTGGATACGAAATTCCGTAACATGATCTACTATTTTTTATTCTTCTAAAGATGATGAATTTTACTGTGCTCTGATGGTATGGGAGCACAGTGGCAACGGTTAGATGGCACCATGATACCAACTTTAAAATACTAAAGTAAGTGATTATGAAAAACAATCTAGATTTTCAACACCAGCATAAAATCAAACCTGCTATGTTTTTTTTTAAATGAGGAGCATAGCCTCAACCTATGAAGCAATCTATGCACACATCCATTTTATGCTGATATGTATCAAAATTTCACATCGAGGTTCAATCTACACTTTTATAAAAGAATAAGAAAAAATATACTTACAAAGAAATCAAACATGAAAATTAATTTGTCTCGTTTTGTTCCGATCCTCTTGACTTGGAAGTTCCTACGTTGCATGTTCTTGCCTCTAGTAGTGGAAATGACTTCACCGTGAAAATACATGAAAAAGTACAATTGTCTTGTTCGTTATACTGACCTGACCTTCGTGGGGAGTATATATAGAGTACAAAATTTGGAGGGCAAGAAGACTAATGACTTGGAGCACAAGAAGATGTTATCTATAAATCATAGTTTATCTTGAAGTCGTACATGTATTCTAACATTCACACAGCTTGAAGTTGAATGTTTTGTGTCTTATATGTAAGCATGTTTTACTGTACCTTTTTACGGCTTCATAAGTATGGCTCATATTTGTCTTCGCAAGAGAGATCTAGTCACATGAATTGGAAGATCAATTAATATTAGTATGTGTGTTAATTCATTGATAATAAACTCTTGTTGCGCTCCTCTTTCAAATAATTCTCACTGTTTTTTTCTGAACTATTGCCATCCGGCCTTTATTTCATCGATGACAACCTGTCTGATTGAAAAATTCTCACTGTTCGATATGTACTATTTGATATTTTTTCAAGCAATATATGTGTATGAAGAAAATAACCGAGGAGGCCATTTTGGTGCCCGGGTGCACATGCACCCGTTTTTTTCGAATTTTTTTGAAAATTCAAAACATGTCGAAAAATTCCGACAAAAATCATGCACGTACCTGAGCATGTCACGCACCATCGTGTCAAATTTGGCGACGAATCGACATCGCGGCTGCCCTGTGCAAAAATGACAAATCTCATATCTGAAAATTCAAAATTTTGGATCTATTTCCTGTCAGAATTTTGTCATTTTTGCACAGGGCGGCCGCGATGTCGTTTCGTCGCCAAATTTGACACGATGGTGCGTGACATGCGCAGGTACGTGCATGATTTTTTTCGGAATTTTTCGACATGTTTTGAATTTTCAAAAAAAATTCGAAAAAAACGGGTGCATGTGCACCCGGGCACACGTTTGAGTTTCTGGAAAATAACCCATGAACTTGGGGAAAGATAGGATTGAGGATCAGCAATGTATATATAACAGTATGGACATAGCTGGCTAGCTATAGTCTTAGTGCAACAGGTGTATATACTTCCAGAGAAATGTACCCAACGGACCAACTTCCAATATGTACCCAACTCAGATATGTACCCAACGGACCAACTTCCAATAGGCAGCTCATGATTGGGAACTTTTCTTTATCACTGGCGACACATTAATAAATGACCAACAGTTTCTGTTCTAGACAACAAAATAAAGGAAATGGTTTTTTGGCAACATCCTATTGGCCAGGACCGGTGTGTGATCAGCTTTACCGGACACCAGTTTTCGACCCAAACGCGGCCCAACTTTGGGGCGGCTTTGGGGCGGGACGGACAGGCTCTCGGTCCGCCTCTTTGTCCTCCCTGTCCGCGTCGGGCCCAAGGTCCAGCCACAAAATTCCCTCCCAAACCCTCGTTCGCCCATTCCCTCCCCAGCCGCCCCCAGCCGACCTCGCCGCCGCCGCCCCCAGCCGCCCTCGCCGCCCCAGCCGTTCATGGAGGACGGGCTGTCCAAATCCACGGCCGCTACCAAGAGCAAAGGAAATTGCCGCCCTACCGGATTGAGAGTGATCGCAATGAGGGCTCACTCACAAAGAGGTGGCAACACATCTCGGCCGAGTGTTGCAAATTCCAAGCGTCCTACGAGCATGTGAAGAACCGGCCGGTGAGCGGCTACGGGGTTGAGGACAAGATGAATCAAGCTTTGGAGTATTTCAAGGTGGCCTTCAAGACCAAGTTCACCTTGGGCCATTGTTGGGACATGATCAAGGGTTGTCCAAAATGGCTAGAGAGCTACAACGCCATGAAGAAAGGGGGCCTTGAAGGCTCGAAGAAGAGAGCCAACGATGACCCCAATGATGATGTGAATCCCGGCCAAAGCTCGGGTGGCCGGGCTGTGCGGCCGAGAGGACACAAGTCCTCGGCGCAAGACGTGAAGCGTGAGGCGGCACAAGCACAATTGGAGGAGACCCTGAAGACGTTGATCGCCGGCAAGGAGGAGTCCACCGCCGCTAGGTACGTGGAGAAACGCAAGGACAAGGAGGAAGCCATGGCAAGGTATGTGGAGATGACAAGGAAGAAGCTCGAGATCGAGCAAGAGAAGATCAAGGCCGAGGAGACCCGGCTCATGCTCGAGGCCAAGGCAGAGGAGAATCGCGTGAGTCTTGCGTTGCTCGGCGAAGATAACCGGATCATGATGGCCGACTTGACCATCATGGACCCGGAGCAAAGGGCATGGATTCTCAAGAGGCAAAAGATGATCCGTGAGCGCGAGGACATGTGATGTCCTATTTATTTCTATTTATTATGTGTTGAACTATTTAAATTTTGAAGAATTTGTATTTTGAACTATTTGGATTTCGAACTATTTGGATTGAGGCCAATTTGAGTCATTTGAATGTTCCAATATTTTTTGTTGGCCCATTTTGCGCCAGGCCGTTGGGGGCACCCCCACCCCAAACAGACAAAGGCTCAAAATGTGTCCGCTGTCCGCCCCCAAACGGACCAAAACGGACACATTGGGGTGTCCGTTTGCTCCACCCCGTTGGAGGTGCCCTTAAGTGCAACTCCAATTGGCGGATTCATAATGGACACTAAACTTGTCCGCTGCCCGTTTGGGTTGGTCAGACGGAGAGACGTCCGTGCCTTATTCGTTATTTTTTCTGCCCATGGCACCCAACGCGACGACCCATTTGGTCAGTCTCATCTGCATTTTTGGCCATTCTACATAATTTAACTAATGAAATATTTCACACGATTAAACAAATAAGACGATGAATTTAAATAACGTAGTTTACCACAAAATAAATTTAAACAATGTTCACACTAGAAAAAATTGGAAAAAAAGGAATTTGCCGGTTTTCTACATGGGTCCACACATGCTTAACCAAATCATTTTGAAATTTAATGTAAGTTGCCCCATCACTATTGTGTAATGAAATTGGATGAACTGTTGAACGTTGCCGGTCCACCCTTGGGTTCAATCAACTCATCTGCATGAAGTCTCATCCTCGGTCATAGATACTGGCATCATGCTCATCCTCTACGGTCATGTTGTGCATAATCATGCAACCACTCGTCACCTCATATAGTCTCAACGATCCATATTCTAGTAGGGTGCCGAATAATAGCTCAACAAGATTGACGTGGGTTGGCCCGACTTTCACAGATTGACGTCGAAAAACACGAGGGAAAGCGAGGGTTTGCGGGATAACAGACGGGGAAAACACAAATAAAATGGGGATAACTGGTAAAACCTACCCAACTCGATTACCCGGCAACAATCTCCGAACGATAAGGCTTCCGGTTCTGATGAATCAAACAAATCTTACCCTTGTTGAAACCAATTTATCCGGACGACTTATCCACCGATCCAATAAAACCTTGAAAGGAAGATTGGATAGCCTTACTGGAATCACGTATGAAAGAGTGGGCACTACAAGAGGTTCATCATCACCGGTGGAGGTTTTGGGGTTCCACTCACGGGGCCGGAAGAGAAGCAAAGCTCTATCTCTAGTCTAATTTCAGTCTAGTCTAGATCTGAGATCTATGGGACCTATTTATAGTCCAAGCCTCGAAATGGTAAGTGATAGGAGGGATACAAGGGCTTCACCCTGAACTACACATAGGCCGGGCGGTAGTACCGGCGAGCGGTAGTGCCGCTCGGCACGACGGTAGGACCACTTTAGCCTGCAGTACCGGTAAAGGTACCGCTACAAGTACCGCTAATCACGACCGACGATCATTTCCGGCGGAAGCTTCGGTGGTAGTACCGTTCCCTCGAGATCGGTGGCAGTACCAGCCAGGTACCGACGGCGGTGCCGCTAAATACGACCCAAGAGTCATTTCATGCGGTAGTTTGGGCGGTCGTGTCGCTGCTTGGAGCTCGGCGGTAGTACCACTCAGGGCGGCGGTGGTACCGCCTCCTAGAGCATATCGATGTCTCGATGTCTTTAGGAATGTAGGGGTGCGGCGAGACATCGGGTCCGTCCAAACAATCCACACTATGGCTGGACTGATGTAGTCAATGAGCCATGCATTGGAATCGTCAATCAAGTGCACTGGCGAGAGTCGCCGCTCTAGGACATCTTGGCTATGCGAGAGAGACTGAAAAGGTGTCTACGATAAAGGTGATGGGCATCCTTTTTTCGAAGCGGCGGTGGTTAAAATTCGGAGGAAATTCAACCACATTCAATCGTCTAAGGCGGTTCTGATTCTCAACATGCTTGCCATAATGTTAACCGTCCTCCAATGATGTTTTGTTTCCTTTCATATATCTTCATATTGCACACAGGTTTCTGTGAAAAGTGCATGCGCTACCTTAGAGGGTCACATCACAAATATAATCGTACTAGAAGGACACCCCGCGCGTTGCAGCGGGTATCTCTTAATAAATTTATTAAAACAAATGAAACCTGATGCAAGATTTAGTTAGTCATGACAGTCAAGAGGCTAAAAAATTTAGACATCGAATGTATGTGTGGTTTATAATTTAAAGATTGTTATGGTTTAGAGGTGTCAACGGGTTAAAGAAACGGATGTTGTGTGGCTTGCATGAATAGGGCATGCACATTGCCGCATATTTTTTTTAGAAACTTTTTGAGTGAATACATTTAGAAGAGCCTAATAATAGCTATATGATTTTCATCGATGAAAATAATTGGCGAAAAGTTCACGGGCGAAACTAATTCTAGTGTTCAACTTGCACATGATTTACTTGTGTAAATACATACAGACATGGTGTGGTCTTATTATTCGAACATAAAAAAATGATGTGGACAATTTTTGCGGTTAAAAAAATATGATGTGGATGCTTGCATGTAGAGAGGAAATAATTAATAAATGTTAGTGGTACGACATGGACAATTGATTGGCTAAAAGAGCAAGTGACGTGGATAGCTTGCATGTGGAGATAGAAAAATATTAATTGCGCTTAATGGGGTTATGTTTTATAAGAAGTATAGATATCCGTTGTCGATGTGGCCGACATATCAACAACAACTATTCATTGTTTAACTTTGCCGACGTGGATCTCATTCTCATCGCGCCACCTTGTCTAGCATGTGTGCTCAACACCATGCAAATATTCTTACATGTAGCCATTTTACCTGTTGTTACCTACGGGGATGTTCTTAGTGTCAGTTTTTACTAATTGATACCATGCTAAGCGACAAGAATTGGGAGCAGTCTCACAAATTTGGAAAAGGTTGGTAAAATCTGCGTGGTTTTCTCCGAAACGAAGTTAATAGTTTGCCTCATCTCAATAATTAAGACATGAGAATATTCCGTTAATTAATGAAACCGTGAGAAAACCATCACAAACATTTTTGTCGACCAACACGACATGCTCGATCACACGCAACCAATATTGCTACGAACACAAGATTCACACACACACCACCAAAACGAGAGTCGTGATTGGGTTGCCCACTAGTATCCTCCTCATAACTCCCCCTCAAAACAACGACTCTGACTTCACCATAGATCGGACACTGAACGTGTAGATCGACTTGCAATTCCGATTCTATAGGCGAGCTCTAAATAGAAGATATGTAAGACTCGCGCCGACGAAGATTTTCACGACCGGACCGCCAGGTCATCGTCGCCGCTCGAATGGCACACCATCAATTCCGACTTCACAGTAGGGAAGTAGAAAACCCATTAAACACGCCGGAACAAGAATCCGACTACCAAAATCTTGTCGCGGTCAAACCATCCCTTAAAAGTTAGGATCGTTTAACTTCGGGCCATCTCAAAGTGTTAGGACCAAAACGTGACAAAGTTTACAGCCAAAGCGGTATTGACCTTTGCTAGCTGGATCGATGGACACTCACATGTCAACTCAAGTTGATGTTTTTGCTTGGGGAAAGTCAAAGTCGGCAATGATCTCAACGCCAACCCGAACGGAGTGCGACACGGACGGTGCGACACATAACCACCCAATTAGCGTCCGTAACATGTGATCGATCGAGCCAGCGTGCACACACATGCACGATATGCTAAAGCAAAGGCTCGTGATCGAGTTCCTTCCCACCACTTGAGAAACCAAAAACTAAACCGATCGATGCCAATAAAGCCAATTTGATCAGCGCCAATTGGATCTCGCAAGAGTGGAAAATCATCGATCGATCATGCACCATGCATGGCAAAGTTAAAGAGAGGAAGGTGATGCGGTGCCACACACTTGAGAATTTGATCGAGGTGCCGTAGACGCATTGGTAAACCCTATAAACTAACCATATATACTCCATCAGGGATAGATACTTGACGTTTTGGCTACGTACGTACTAATGGCACAAGAAACTAATTGATGCTCGAGTAGCCCACTACTCCTATATAAAATACTTGGCGCACTGATTTTTGAAGTTTCTCCCGTTGGAATATTAGGCAATTTACATATGAGATTAATTACCGAAACCACCATCACATATGCACTAGCAGATGTAACCACATACGACAAACTAGACATATTTATCAGATATGTATATGGACCGAATACTAGTGCAACCAGAGAGAGGAGTAGCACATACGTGTTGACCGGAAGGTCTCCACCACAGCTCCGTTGTTGATGCATGTCGGCCATGGCGGTGATGATGACGCAGACGAATTGTGCCGACTTAGGTGTTGGACCCGACGCAGCTGGAGTCGGACGAATGCGAGCAGTCGCGCCGAGAAGCTCCCCAAATAGCTTATCGGCCGTCTCCCGGTGAAGGATCTCAACGGACGGGGTTTCGGAGGCCCGCTCTCCTGGACGGTTGTGCACGCGGTCGCCGGGATGGAGAAGCTTGTAAGCAGCACAAAAAAAAAGGTAATGCGCAGTGGAGAGACAAGAAGAGTGTGGACTCACTAGTGTTCTGGATCCGTCCGTCGTCTTCTGTATAGGCAGAGAACGCAGACGCCGCACGGTAGAAGAAACAGTGCATGTGTCAAGCATGTACATGCCTGTTGACAATTTCTCCACATTTTTTGAAAGAACGCTATTATTTGGTCAATTTAAAATCTGGGATAAAATATTAATGCTTGCTTAACTCGGTCAAGCGGCCAAAACCGATGTGAAGGTGTGACACCACGCTCACTCAATGATAGGTGGGCCCTTGGTCATAATTGTAGTTAATTAGCTAACCATTGTGATTATGGGCTTTATATTACTCATTAACAAGTCTAGCTTGTTTGAAATCTCGTAGATTTTTTTGTTACACCGCCATTTTAAGGATTGTTTTGATGCAACTTATAATTATGTAGCCGCAACCATAATATTTCCTTTGAGGAATACCTATCGTGAAACATTTCACATATTATTGGATTAGTTTGTAGCCATACGTCCATCAAAGTTTGAAAGTCCTAATACGCCTTTTATATCTGATATAAAGTGTATTTTATCTAGGTGGTTAGCTTGACTCGTGTCATGTATTTATTGTACATTGCATATGATTGACTCAAACAATACATCATGATGTTAAGTGGGATATGTGACATTAGGATCAGGAGTGGACACAATTCATCCGAATCATTGTCTTGGTCATCATCATCGATATTAATTGCCTATCCCTATAATTTCTTCTAGCAACAATATATACATACTAGCCTTCCGTGTATATGTATGCATCAATGATGGTTCACATGAGTACAATAGCGTGGATACGTGTATGGGTGCAAAGAGGGAGCTGCCTCTTGAAGATCTCAATACATTTTTATTGGGACGGTGTAATGTTGTGTTGGCATGCATATAGAAGCTCATATATCATATATGCTTAGCTAACCTCAAACTTTTTCAAACGATGAAACTATATCTGCAGTCATGATGGACCTTTTGAAAAACCCGAACACAAGGGGTTGTATGTGTGTGACCCGTGTTGTTTTAATCTGGATTGTCCACCGTGACGCGCTGGAAAACATACATTGGGACCTGGGGTTTGTTTGAAAAATCGAGACATTGCCACTCATTTTCACACGACCAATCATGCACATTGTGTAACAGAAAGGACCTACCTTAGCTAGCTCAGGACCATCATTCTTAATTTTGGCGTGGATAAGCTCACACGAAGCTAGAGGAACAACACCGTACCAATTTTCTAGTATTTGCATATGCACATAGTTATCCTTTTCCATGAGGCCAAAAGGCACTTTCTGATTAGTTGAGGCACTATGTGTTAAGGTCACATACTTAATTAGAGATGGATACTCCCCAACAAAAAGTGGCTTATGAGGGAATATATGTTTTGATTAAAAGCAAGCTTAAAGGAGCACTGCACTAACATGTAGAGTGATTAATCTAGTTATTACTTCGATATAATCTGCGGACTAGTACCATATCTATTGGCTATATGTTGGGCCCTCTCCGGAATCCGGCCGGACACTCATAATCTGTCACGCTAAGCTAGCTAGCTAATTAAAGCTTGCAGACGTAATCCACATTCATTCATTTGTTGCTGGTAAAGCTCCACTAAGTGATTGATTAAGCCAGCTAACTGATGCTTACGGATAAGACCACGGCTCGTTAATTATATAAGAGTAATTATCAGCTAACTTTTGCCGCATGCATATTGCAGAGTAACTTTGCATACTGATTAAAATGGCATGTGTGTTAATTGATCCTACAAATGTTCTATAGATATCCATCCCCTCTCTTGATCTTATGCTTGCAATAGGACTTGGTTTTGCCTATCTAAAAAGTAAAGGGAATTCCTACACATATTGCGGTTCAATTCGCATGCGTTCGACAACGATGCTATATCATGTGTAGTGATCTAGCTAATTAATTAACCTTCCATCGTTAATAAAGCTGCCTCTTCACGGTACTCGAATGCTTAGGGTTAATATGATAGTACTCCCTCCGTTCACCTTTACTTTGCGTCCTAGCTTTTTCTAAATTTTCCCTTTTACCTTGCGTTGTGTAGTTGATTCCCGAGTATGCCCCCACGTTAGTCTTCTCAAGCATTAAAGTTTTTCCACAAATCCATCGCAAAAGAGGTGAGGCCACGAGCAGCCACTAGTGCATGCATGGAATTCACTGCGGCTGTGCATGCGTGGAATTAATGGCAGCGTGAGGACCTGGGACTCTACCGGGGGCAGATTTGTCCATCCAGACACTAAATTAACCCATCGAAGGCCTGCCTTGGTATCCATTCTTTGCCCAGGACGCAAAGTAAAACTAAACGGAGGGAGTACTAACACTACCACCATCATCAGGACACATCTCCAATGCTCTCCTTTATTGCTACTACTAACATATCTCTTTCTTTGCATTAATTAAGTGGAAAGAAGAAGGTCGATGTGTACGTCCGCGCTAAGCCATATCATTAACTTGCTATTTTTTTCTGGTTTGGAATCTCCCGATAATAAGTGCACGAAACAATAATGCTTGTAGAGACCTAGATGATCTCTTGCTCCCGTGTATCCGCGTCTAGAACTATCCATACACACAACACAATCAGTTAACTTTCTTAACCCACTAAAAAACTTGCTATAAATATAGCAGCACGCCACAATTTAGGCATCTTGTTAGATTTGTATAAAAACCTACCTGCAAGGGGCGTGATTAAGCAGGTTCGGATTAACTATTGTTAAGTCCATGGAATTTATTCACTAGCTCACGTGGTGGAATCAAGGCCCAACCCATGGCCAAACGATCCACAACACCGAACCATAGGAAACTTCGGAAGTTCTACTAAAGTTGTAGTAGTGACTAGTGCATTCATGATTGGTCCACACAATACTCCATCTTGTCTAGCTATACTTGAACGGTTGAACCCCACATAACATGACTGGTTATTTGATTAACTTTATTTATTCTAATTATCATTTTCCTAATTTTACAATAGATCTTAGTTGGCTGAAATTGCGTAGTACTCGTTTCAAACTTAGAGCGTCAAAAGCGCACAACCATAGCAAAATTTAATGCGATTTCTAGGCGGTATGCTATATAGATACGATGACAATGGTCGGATATTGATCCGAATGCATGCCTGCAATTTAATCAATTTACGTGTAACTAATGAATAGACAACCCCCCTTGATTAATGGGCGGTAACGAGTCATCGACGTACGTCATCGTCCCTGATCATCCGAAGCGGTTTTAAGTGTGTGATATTTTTGCCTCTAGAACTAAATCGTTTCCTCGTATTCAGGAAAACACTTTTCACGATTATAGGGAGGAAGTGTGTGAATGCATGTTCTTATATTTACTTTTGCTTTATGATCGAGCAATGTAGATCATCTTCGAGTTCTCTGTCATCAAAACACATAAGCCCACGAGTAAATTGAAAAAAAATAGTTCCTCGCTCTCAAGGATGTTTGCCAAACTACTCGTACCCCTGTTACAAAATAGATGTCATTTGAAATTGGACGATGTGACAATTTGAAATGAAGTGTCTCTTTGCGAATGATACCCCAAGGGAGTGGTACCTCATTTTATTTTATTTTTGCTCTTCAAGGGAGTGGTATCTAGTAGCAGATAGGAACACAGTTCAGAGCTGTTAAAGTATGTAATAGGAATACGTATACGAGTATGGTATAGTATACCACCTCGTATACGTATAGCTTGTAAACCACGATAGGGGTTGTTCCTATCTCCTATAACATGCAACCCGAGACCCTCGTCTAGGGCAACTCGGTTCCGCTACGTAACTTTGAGATGGTATCAGAGCCTTGCTCTAAAACCTAGCCGCCGCCGCCGCTGGAAGCTTCTCCTGCCGCCGCCGCCGCCATACACCCTTCCCACGATCTTTGATCGGAAAGCAAACACACCACAAGCCCCTCACGATCCTTTGATCGGAAAACAAACACACCACAAGCTCCTCACGATCCCTTCGATCGGAAAAAGCTCCACGATCCCCGTGATCGGAAACCTATAAAACCCTAAACCACGATCTCTCCTTGATCGGAAACCCACCCCTCCTTCGGCATCAATGGCGTCGTCATCCTCGTCTGCGTCCCTGACCGCCGCCCTGGGGAACCCTCCCTCTCAGAAGCTGACAAGGTCGAACTACTTGTTCTGGAAGACCTTGGCCTACCCCGCGCTTCGAGGAGCTCAGGTGCTCAATCTCCTTGATGGCACCGAAGCTGCCCCGGCTCAGTTCCTGGAGGTTGATACAGAGGGGAAGAAAAGCAAGGTCCCAAACCCGGCCTATGATGCTTGGGTGCTTCGGGACTCCACGGTGATGACATGGATCCTCAACTCCTTCTCACCGGAAATCCTCGCTCATGTCGTTGGCGTCGATACGACGTCCGGCGTATGGGCCGTGATAACAAAGATGTTCAGCGCTGGATCACGCGCCAAGATCAACCAACTTCGAGGCGCCCTCAATGGCACGAAGAAAAACGACCTCACCGCAGCTGCCTTCTTCGCCACGATGAAGGGCTTCGCTTCTGAGCTTGCCGCCATTGGCAAGCCCGTGGAGGAGGACGAGATGGTGGGCTACATCGTCAACGGCCTCGACGCAAGCTACAATGATGTGGTGGCAGCCACCAATGGTAACAACTCTGTTGGTCTTGATGATCTATATGCTCAGATTTGTGCGCACGACATGCGCCAGGATATGCTTGCTGCCACAGGTCAAGACGCCGCCTTCACCTCGTCCGCTAATGCTGCTAGCCGCTATGGACGCGACAGTCACCCTCGCGGCGATGACCCACGTTCCGGTGACCGTAGACGTTCTGTTGATCACTATGACAGAGATGCCGATCGCCGTGGTGACCGTGGTGACCGTGACCGCTGGCGTGGTGATCACTATGACAGAGATGCTGGGCGCCGTGATGATGCTGGTCGCTGGGATGATCGTCGTCGCTATGACGACCGACGTGATGCTGGTCGACGTGATCGCCGTGATAACAGAGGACGCCGTCGTGGACATGGCCGCGCCCCCACCCCCTATGTCAATGTCACCTGCCAAATATGCAAGATACATGGTCACCCTGCTTCTGACTGCTGGTGGCGCTCAAGGATGACTCGCGTTCTGATTCTGATGATGATGTTGTCCGTGATAACAAAGGTAATGGAAAAGGTAATGGCAAAGGTGCCAATGTTGCTAATGTCGCATCCTATGGAGTTGATACAAACTGGTACCCGATAGTGGCGCTACAGATCATATCACGGGTGAACTCCACAAGCTGACAACCTACGACAAGTACAAGGGCCGTGATCATGTGCACACGGCTGATGGCAATGGTATGTCTATAAGTCATATTGGTCACTCTATGTTGCATACTCCCCATAGTAATTTACATCTCAAAAATATCCTGCATGTTCCTAGTGCATCAAAGAATCTTGTTTCTGTTCATAAGCTTACACTTGATAACAATGTCTTTATTGAATTCCATCCATCTTTCTTTTTGATTAAGGATCAGGCAACACGAAGCGTCCTGTTTAAAGGGCCATGTCATGGTGGTCTCTACCCGCTAGTGCCTTATTCTACCGGGTCTTCCAAGCAAGCTTTCGTCACAATAAAGCCATCGTCTTCTACATGGCATCGCCGCTTAGGACATCCCTCTTCGTTTGTGGTGCAACAAGTTCTTAGGAAAAATGAGATTTCTTTTACTCCTGAAATAAATCCCTACGTTTGTGATTCCTGTCAGTTAGCTAAGAGTCATCAGCTACCATACCCTGTATCCACTAGTGTATCTACTGTTCCTTTGGAACAAGTGTTCTCTGATGTATGGGGTCCTGCACCTGCTTCTGTAGGAAAACATTTATATTATGTAAGCTTCATTGATGACTACAGTAAATTTACATGGATTTATTTGCTTAAGAACCGTTCTGATGTTTATCAAGTTTTTCTCAACTTTCAAGCCTTTGTTGAGCGCAAATTTGATAGAAAAATTATCACCATGCAAACTGATTGGGGAGGCGAGTATGAGAAACTAAATGGCTTCTTTCAAAAAATTGGGATCACTCACCATGTTTCCTGCCCCCATGCACATCAACAGAACGGTTCTGCTGAACGTAAACACCGTCATATTGTTGAGGTTGGCCTTGCCTTGCTTGCACATGCATCTATGCCATTAAAATTTTGGGATGAAGCTTTTCTCACAGCCACTTTTCTTATCAATTTACTTCCTAGCAAAGTAATTGATTTTGACACTCCTGTAGAGCGTCTCCTTCATACCAAACCCAATTATGATTCTCTACGTATTTTTGGCTGTGCTTGTTGGCCCAACCTCCGTCCATACAATAAACGAAAGCTTGCATATCGCTCCATACGGTGTGTGTTCCTTGGGTACAGTCCTCGCCACAAAGGTGTTAAATGTCTAGATGTCTCCACTGGACGTGTCTATGTCTCTCGTGATGTTGTCTTTGATGAAAATGTGTTTCCTTTTGCTGATCTCCATCCTAATGCTGGTAGACGTCTCCGCAATGATATTCTTCTTTTACCAACACATTCATCATCTATTGCTAATGGGGATATACAACATGATGATCATATGCCTGTACCTATTGTACCCATTGTTGCTAACCATGCTCAGGACAATACTGAAGATGAGCAAGAAAACTCAGCTGAAAATTCAAATTCGAGTGAAAACAGTGAAGAAAATGAAGAGAATGAAGAAGAGACAGATTCTGCACTACATGACGAAACTGGCGCTGATTCTGAGCAAGAATCAGCCTCGGATCATGGACCACCCGATCCCGAGGCAGATGCTTCTCCTCCTGATTCGCCTGCGCCGACAGCATCAGCATCGCCCACCGCGAGCCAGCAGATCCGCCACGTCGCCCTCGACAGCGGACTTCCTCGCCGCACATGCATGCCCCGACAGCCTCCGCGTCGGCATCCCTGCGCGCCACTCGACGACCGCCACGTCGCCCTCGACAGCGGACCTTCCCCGCGTCGCATGCACGGTCGCCCTCGCCATCATCACACCATGCATGGGACCCCGCTGCAATCATCAGCTGATGATGAGAGCAGGCCACATGATGGCGACTCTGGATCTTCTGCTCCAAGTCCCCTGCTGCCTCAGCTGCGCCTCTGCTAGGACCCGGCTGCAAAAAGGCATCAAAAATCCAAAAGAGTTCAAAGATGGAACAGTTAGGTATGGTAAACAACCAAAAATTTATACTGATAAAAGTATTCGGTTTAGTATGCTTGCTTCTACAGGTGAGCCCAATTCCCTGTCTGAAGCTCTTGAGGATCCAAAATGGCGCAAAGCAATGGGGGAAGAATATGATGCATTGCTCCAAAACAAAACGTGGCATTTAGTGCCTCCTAGTGCAAACAGAAATTTAATTGACTGCAAATGGGTATACCGTATCAAGAAAAATGCAGATGGTACAATTGACAGGTATAAAGCTCGCTTGGTTGCTAAAGGTTTTAAACAAAGGTATGGCATTGACTATGAAGATACTTTTAGTCCTGTTGTCAAAGCAGCCACTATCAGAACAGTGCTGTCTGTAGCAGTCTCTAGAGGATGGAAATTGCAACAACTTGATGTGAAAAATGCATTCTTACATGGTCTCTTAGAAGAGGAAGTATACATGAAACAACCACCGGGGTTTGAAGATCCTGATGCTCCTCATCATATATGCAGGCTTGATAAAGCTCTCTATGGGTTAAAGCAGGCTCCTCGAGCATGGTACTCTAGACTTAGCTCTAAGTTATGTGCTCTTGGTTTTGTTCCTTCTAAAGCAGACACTTCCTTGTTTCTTTATCAAAAGTCTGATGTCACCATATTCATGCTGATTTATGTTGATGACATAATTGTTACAAGTTCCTCAGATCATGCCATTCCTGCTCTGCTCAAGGACCTCAATGAAAACTTTGCCATTAAGGATCTTGGAGAGCTGCATTTCTTCTTGGGGATGGAGGTAAAGAAAACACAAAATGGAGTTTTATTGACACAGGAAAAATATGCCTCAGAATTGCTTGAAAAGGCGAATATGCATGATTGCAAACCAGAAAGTACACCCTTGTCTTCGACTGATCATCTCTCTCTCAGTCAAGGAGATCCTCTCGGTCCTGAAGACATTACAAGTTATCGTAGTGTTGTTGGTGCACTACAATATCTCACTCTCACACGGCCAGACTTGTCCTATTCTGTTAATAAGGTTTGTCAGTATTTACATGCTCCTACAACTGTTCATTGGGCATCTGTTAAAAGAATTCTGAGATATGTTAAAGGTACAATCAAGCTTGGTATCACATTTCAGTCATCTTCATCCACACTGTTAAGTGCATTTTCAGATGCAGATTGGGCTGGCTGCCCTGATGACAGACGATCTACTGGAGGTTTTGCAGTATTTGTTGGACCAAATCTGGTTTCTTGGAGTGCCAGGAAACAAGCTACAGTCTCACGTTCTAGTACAGAAGCTGAATACAAAGCTCTAGCAAATGCCACAGCAGAAATAATATGGGTGGAAGCTCTTCTTCATGAACTTGGAATTAAATTAAAAGAGAGGCCATGCTTATGGTGTGATAACATTGGTGCAACATATCTGTCAGCAAATCCAGTATTTCATGCTCGTACAAAGCACATTGAGATAGACTTTCATTTTGTCAGAGAACGTGTGGCAAATAAACTCCTGGATATCAAATTCATCTCCAGCAGAGATCAAGTTGCAGATGGTTTCACCAAGGCCCTTCCAGTTAGAAATCTTCATGAATTTATTCGTAATCTAAATCTTTCCAAGTTTAGATTAAGGGAGGGTGTTAAAGTATGTAATAGGAATACGTATACGAGTATGGTATAGTATACCACCTCGTATACGTATAGCTTGTAAACCACGATAGGGGTTGTTCCTATCTCCTATAACATGCAACCCGAGACCCTCGTCTAGGGCAACTCGGTTCTGCAACCCGAGACCCTCGTCTAGGGCAACTCGGTTCCGCTACGTAACTTTGAGAAGAGCCCCAAACAAAAATTTCCCCATTGGTCTTTTGATATTCCTTGGCATCACACATAGACAACCCTAATGTTTTGTGCAAGTATTTCTCCCCGGCCTCTCCTATAAGTACCATCCCATTTCCCTCTCAGCATCCCACACACCATCGCCAAGACAAAGCACAACCACAACCAAAAAAAACAGCAAGCACAACATCAGAATTCACAAGCCAGCCCGATCAGGTGCAACTCCTCTGCTACACCAACACACCATGAGGCCCGGACCAGAGTTCGTCACCACGATCCACGCCGCGGTCGCGCCGACGGTGGCGCCGGTGCACGGGCTGATCAACGGGACGGCGGCGGCTCACTCGCCGTGGCAGTCTCCCGTGCCGTACCTCTTCGGCGGGCTGGCGGCGATGCTGGGCCTCATCGCCTTCGCGCTGCTCATCCTCGCCTGCTCCTACTGGAAGCTCTCCGGGTACCTGGACGCCGCCTCCGAAGGCGGCCGGGACGGCCAGGCCGGCGACGCCGCGGGTGGGGAGAAGGGCTCGGCGTCCGGCGCGGCCAGACCGGTGGCGGATTTCATGGAGCACGTGGTGGTGATCATGGCCGGCGACGAGCGCCCCACCTTCCTCGCCAAGCCGGCCACCAGCCGCGCCGCCGTCGAGGTCGAGCTCGCAGCCACCGTGCCAGCAACGAGCGGGAACGGCGGCGACAAAAAGGTGGATGAGTGCGAGATGAGCTCAACACAGCTCGGAGCCGACGCCGCCGATGACGCGGCGACCCAGAGGCGTGACCACCATGACGCGGGGATCCGGAGCCTGGAGGACAACCACCACCACCACCATGACGATGAGAGCAGCAGCAGCAGCACGACGGCGCTGCAAGAAAGCTCGCAATAACTGCCGCCTTTAGTTGGTTCCAGCTTTTCCCTCTTTTGGGCGGAGCCATCTGCTTTTTCCTCCTCCTTTGCTGCTGGTGCTGCTGCTAGATTTAGGCTGGAAGCGTGTAAATTCTTGGCGTGATTGGTTTGGGTGAAAATTAATGGAGACAATACTTATGTGCGAGACTTCAGAGTCTTGCCAACCCAAAGTCTCTTTGCATCCCCGAATGTTGGATGGTACTCTGCTTCCGTTACACTTCTCTGAAGAAACGAACAACGCCATTATCCGCTATCTTTCCTTCAGTAACTCGCAACAACTTTCAGTTGGATACAAGAAAATGAACATATGGAAATCGAATGACTTCACACTTTCTTGTGTTATTTTAATTGCAGCCGTACTGCAGCTTGCCTGCCTCGAACTAGCAGTGCCACAGGCTTAAGCAACACTGTGGTGATGACACCACATCTGTCGGCCAAGCACTCACTGCACACGACAGTTGCTTGTGTGCAAGCAATGCTGATGCGAGAAACAGCACTAGCACTTGCTATTATCATTAGTTAACAGAATTCCTTTTCTGGGTGGATTAGTTAGCAGAACCCTCTTTCAGTGTGCAATGGAAACGATATAGCCGAATTTCTTTTCCGGGTGGATTGGTTAGCAGAACCTTCTTTCAGTGTGCAATGGAAACGGTTTAGCTGAGAAATATCTGCTCTGGTTTGCACTTGCACACACCTCACAGCTTGGTGTGAGCTTGGTACAACAAGAAGATTTTGGTTGCTTGCTCACAGTCACAAGTACATTTCACACTCTTGTGTCTGCCGATCTGGATTGCCAAATAATGCAATGCCACGCGTCGGCCAGGTGGGAACAGAGCCAGGTAACAGCTCGCCAGGGTCTACACTCTGCAGGACGAGACATGGTGATGGTCTCTGGTCCATGCAGACCAAAGTGGGTCATGAGGGTCTCACGCACGACCCAGGCTCAATGGTCCAGACGAATTTTGGACAAGATGCCACCGCCAAGATCAGTGTTTTTTACCGCCCAGTTCTTCCTGCCGGCAGATAAAGTGATAACCCTATTATGACATTATGTGATTTCCTCTGACCTGAGTTACTTTGACACTGACATTGGTTCTATCAGTGAAACATAAGACTTGAGAATTTGAGAGAGGTCCATAGTTCCATTCCCAGGATGCTGGCTACTTGGAATTTTGGCAAAGGCATATATGACACTGTCCATACGTTGTACTATTGCCAGTTTCGCACCTGGGAAGAACGTGGACGGCCGGCTGGATGATCCTAGGAAGAACGTGGCCGCCTTCGTCCCCAGTGCCGACGGATTCCGGCTTATTCCGACGAGCTAGAGCTAGGTAAGAACATAGTATTCCCTCTCGGAGGGGGAATGGAATTGCCGTTTCGCCCGGGATCCGGATTCGGGTTCCCACATTCTCGCATCTAGTGCCATGCCGTGCTGTCCGAGATGCTAGCTAGCTAGTGGAAGGGCGGGCACCTGAAGGGCCTTTCCCTGCTCGGAGGATCCCTGGAATGGATTGGATGCTTAGCTTGCAGGGGAGTGATGAGTGAGAGTGAGTGCATATGCCGCTTCGTCCCCAACTTGCGGTGCCGGATTTGGTTCCGTGGAAAAGGGGAGACTTGGATCGATCCCAGACCATATATAGCCGGGTCGTCATCTTTGCTTGCAGAGGTTTGCAGGTTTTATGGTGAACCTTCTGTGTGTGTATTAGATATTTGGATTGGATAAATGCGAGTCTAAGCCTGGCGACACGTGTGGCGAAGCCAGGGACGAAAGCTAGAAAAAGATACCTATTGGGTCAGCTCTATATTCTCTATTTTGTGCTCGAGTCATTCTCTACATCCGTTTCAAAGTATAATAGTACAAGTTTTGGTTGGTGAAATCCACTTTGCCACCCGGATGTCTATGCACCACGTATTTAAAAAACACATTTTGAAATATCAAAAAAATACGAAATAAAACTTTGAGTATACATCAAATTCTATGTGTTCACAAAATCGTTTCGCGAGAAAATCGAGAATTTTTTGGGTCCTGTATAAAAAGACAAAAAAAAGTCTCGTGAAAAGCATTATTTTAGCACCAAGTTTAGTCTTTTTTACACATGTCACAAAACAATATCGGTTTTTGGTGAAACGACTTAATGAACACATAGGATGTTAAAATCTGTGTGCGAACATTTTTACATCTTTTTTTACATTCCAAAATGGGTTTAAATTGCAATTTAAATACCGAGTGCAGCTGAGATATATGCGCCCAACAGCCAAAACGCCTCCATCGGTTGGTTGGCGATTTTGGGGCAAAGAAAGTACTAATCAACGAAGAATTCCATCGGGTCAACTGACCTAATGCAACTAAGACAACTCTTGTTGCCAATCAACCATTTCTCCCCCTTTCCCCCCTTCGCCGCCATCGAAGGACACTGCCAGGATAAGGCCACATGGCGAGTGGAGGTGGTGATGCCTCTTGGTCCTCTCCTGTCATGGTATCGACTCTTTGTGGAGATCTTTGAGTGTGAGAGCAGTATGAAAGCCGAGGCACTAGCCTGGGACGACAAGTGATGATCGAGTCTGGTTAGCTTAGGCATGGCACGTGTGGATTTTGGTCAGTCATCTCGAACGTGAGATTAGCAAGTTGGTGACAAGATGTAGCGGAGTCGAACTGTACCGCTTATCTATCCCCATATGGCATGTGTGGCCTCGAAAATAGGGGGTAAACTGCACGACGGTCGGGCCAGTCTCAGGCTCTAGTTTTCTACCTGAAGCCTATAGAAAAATCCCAAAATACAGTAGATCCAGAACTCTACTGGGAATATCTTAATAGCATGGAAAATTCCCTAGAGTCTAATAGGGACCATGCAAGGTCAATTAGAGCTTAAACCCGTGAAGCCCGCGTGCACCATACCCTCCTTGGAGGCGTAGATCTTCTTCACACATCAAACTTAGGAATCCCATAGGTCGGCATTCTTAGGCGTCATCAGGTTCCTAGAGACGTTGCCGTGTGGAAGAGGGTACGCTAGCGGGTAGCAATGTGATTGATATAGTGGTGAAGGCTTCAAGTCATTACATCGAGCACATCACATAGTGCTATTGGGGTTGTGGATTTCTCGCATAGACTTCCTACGCAAGAATTCATGATTTTCATGTACTTTCGAACTCCATATACTCTATAAAAAGAAAATCCTATTCTATTATAGTTCGGTGTAGCTTAGAATGTGGAGGACGTGAGATCTCTCTTCAGTGGTTTAAAGAAAAACCACACACCAAGTGTTTATTGTCTTACTTTTCGGTGTATATTTTTATTTTTCGTGAGTATGAAAGAGGTGTTGAATGAAAAAATCATAAATTTTATTTTTTCGCTTCTTAATGCCAAAATTTTAAAACAAAGAAACAAAATTATATTATCATAATTACAGTGCTAGAACATAAATGAACAGGCAAGGCCGCGGGCCAGCCCACTTAATATTCTTTTTTGTAGTATTGCCCCTTAATAGTCGTGACAGAGGGCAGCAGCAGGAAGGCCAAGCCCGTTGTTGCGCCCAGCCAGTAATTGACCAGCAACAACTAGGCCTGTCTGGGCCCAGTACTGAACACTGGACTCGTGTTGGGCCTGCGTGGCTGGAAAGCACCCCTGGCGAGGTGCGGTCCATCTCATAGGGAACGGCCGGGTGACTTATTCAAATGTTTTTTTGGCGCCCCTGCTCCTCTGCAATTGGCGGGCGCTCGCTGCGCTGCTACGCGCGCAGGTCGTCGCCCAATGCCACTCTTCCACATGGAGATGAACTACCAGGTCAGCCCCAGAGCTGACGTTCCCCGCCGCATAAAGATTTCCGACCCGCCGGCCGGCAAATCCAGCACGTACGATAAGTACCTCCACACACCTGCCTCGTATCTCCGCACACTCCAACTTCGTTCACTCCGAAGAACCGCCACACACACACACACACAGACAGGCCGGCGGCCGGCGTCGATTACCATGGGTGCTGGGAGCTCCTGCTGCGGCGGGTCGGAGAAAGTGGAACCGGGCTTCCCGAGCGCGTCCTCCGCGGTGGAGGTGGAGGTGCTCGCCCGCGTCCGCCACCGCAACCTCCTCGGCCTCCGCGGCTACTGCGCGTCCGGCACCGAGCACCGCATGATCGTCTACGACTACATGCCCAACCTCTCCCTCCTCTCCCACCTCCACGGCCAGTTCGCCGCCGGCGCCGAGCACGCGCTGGACTGGCGTAGGCGCGTGGGAGTGGCGGTCGGGGCCGCCGAGGCGCTCGTGCACCTCCACCACGAGGCGTCCCCCGGGATCATCCACCGGGATATCAAGGCCAGCAACGTCCTACTCGACTCCGACTTCGCGCCCCTCGTCGCCGACTTCGGCTTCGCCAAGCTCGTCCCCGACGGCGTGTCGCACATGACCACCCGGGTCAAGGGAACCCTGGGCTACCTCGCGCCGGAGTACGCCATGTGGGGCAAGGTCTCCGGGGCCTGCGACGTGTACAGCTTCGGGATCCTGCTCGTGGAGCTCGTGTCTGGCAGGAAGCCCATCGAGCGGCTGCCGTCGGGGGCCAAGCGCACCATCACCGAGTGGGCCGAGCCGCTCATCGCACGCGGCCGGCTCGGTGACCTCGTCGACCCGCGCCTCCGAGGAAACTACGACGCGGCCGAGCTGGCGCGCATGCTCGAGGCCGCCGCGCTCTGCGTGCAGGGGGAGCCCGAGCGGCGGCCGGACATGCGCTCCGTCGTGCGCATTCTCCGCGGAGAGACTGCGGCCGCCGCCGATGGCGCAGCGGCGGCAGGTAAGGGGAATGGCGGCGTGCAGGCACAACCGGCGGTGAGGCTGCAGAGCGTCAAGTACGCGGACCACCTCATGGAGAACGAGAGCAGCGTGTACTCCGGCGACGAGGACGACGAAGAGAACGATCGGCGCACGGAAAGCTCAGAGGTGGAGGAGTACTCGCTGATGGACGACCAGAGCAGCATGAACTTCGGGGTGTTCGGTGCCATGCCGGTGGTGCCAGTGCAGACCATGCGCGACCCCTACGTCAGGAGGTTTGGAGGGAACGGCGTCAAGATCTGATCGATCATCGATCGTGCATGTATTCTAGTGTGTGACAGTGGCACTTATATATTACATTTATTTCTTGGATGTAAACATGTGTACTTTAAGTAATTTGGAGAGTTGGGATCCAGATATCCAATGTGCTTTATGGAACTTGGAATTAAGTTCGTGAATCTTCGATGGGTGGTCTTGCTCGCTTGTTGATCTAAACTTTTTGGAGTAAATTCCAAACTTCTGAACTACCGGCTGATGCCATTTGTAGATGTGATGCATGCATATATTCAGTCTAGACGCGGAAACCACAAATAGGTTCAGCCTCATGGAGCCCTTTAATTTGAAATGTTTGAAACATCATTTTTTTAGTTATAAAAAATCTTAAAATATCCTGGATGTAGACAATGTTCTACCAACGTGTGAAATTTTAAATAAAAAATATTTCATATTTTGGCTACATAAAAATAACAAAATCTGACAAATTTGAATGAGTAAAGTTTTTGCACAGTTCACTATTTTCAAATGTCAAACTACGTATCGGGGATGTAACCCCGGGTACCCCAAAGTTATTGGTTTTATTGAGTTAGTAGAAGAGACAGCAAAAAGATAAGAACAATTAAAGGAAAAGATAGAAAAGAACCAGCCTGGGCCGATTTTGATACTGCCCAGGCCGGCATACCCAAAGTTGGGCCGAGATTCACTTACCTCGGGTGGGCCGAGACTGCTCCAGCCTCGGGCAGGCCGAGCTCTCCTCTCCTCGGGCGGCCGCTCCAGCCTCGGGCGGGCCGAGTCATGCTCCAGCGCTCACGGGCCTCGGCTGGGCCGAGTTTGCTTCCCCCAGGCTGGACCGGAGTCAGCACACCTCGGGTGGGCCGAGACTGCTCCAGCCTCGGGCAGGCCGAGCTCTCCTCTCCTCGGGCGGCCGCTCCAGCCTCGGGCGGGCCGAGTCATGCTCCAGCGCTCACGGGCCTCGGCTGGGCCGAGTTTGCTTCCCCCAGGCTAGACCGGAGTCAGCACATCTCGGGCGGGCCGGGACTCCTCTAGCCTCGGCGGCCCGACGCGTCTTCTCTTCGGCTGGGCCGAGGCCTCGCGCCCTCACCTCGGCAGCCCGAGATGTCTTCACCTCGGTTGGGGCCAAGACATCCTTACCTCGGCTGGGCTCCTCGCCTCGAACGGGATAGGCCTCTTCTCTTCGGCCGAGGTCTTCAACTCTCGGCTGGGCCGAGGTCTTCAACTCGGCTGGGCTCCAACTCGGCTGAACCAAGGACTCCACACCTCGGCTGCAGCCATGGGCCGGGATATCTCCATACCTCGGCTGCTCCATGGGTCAAGATATCTACATACCTCGGCATCAACCACTAGGAGCGCTGCCCATACGTCGGCTACTGCCTCTTCTCCAACACTCTACATCAACACTTCCGCCAACTCCAGAAGAAAAGAAGAAGACTAGAAGATCCCGAAGACAAGCACTAGAAGACAAGACCAAGGACAAGGCCAAGGACACGGAAAAGACAGGCCATGCCTATCTAGGACATGACCAATCGTGGCTACAGTGCACGATACAGGACAACACTATGACGCATGCGCAGTGTGACGAGACCCCAGTGGTCACCTCAGCTACAGTGTGTTGTACCGTGTGTGGGCCGCACCTTGTCCCCTGGGCTTCCTATATAAGGAGCACCAGGGGGATTTCTCTCCGTAGCCCCGCACGGGCTCATTTAGGACCCGGTGGGCTCATTTCCTCCCCTTGCTCCCTGTGAGCTTTCTCCTCTGCCTTAGACATTGGAGCAACACGTTCCATGGATTTAGTCCAGCCATACTAGGCATACAGCTCAAGAAACATTTGTACAGATCATATACAGAGGGAAAAATACACCAAATAGGCTAGATGCTGCAATAGGGGTGTTATCTCTCACGAGAGCCCCGAAGCAGGGTAAATCCTTGTGTTCATTTGTTTGTCTGTGTGAGCAGTTCTGCTCGCTATCCCTCCCCGAATCCTCTAGCGTCCATCGGCCCCAAACTTAAGCCTACCCCTAGGCATCTGTTGTTCCACACGACGACAGTTGGCACCCACCGTGGGGCTGGTAGTGGCGCTTGCTGGATCAAATTCGGACGGGACCTTCTTCATCAACTCGGGGACTCGACATCACCAGTATTCCCCGCACTCTAGCTTGCCGCTGTAAGCAGTGGCTGGCGCAGCCTCCACCAACGGTCATCATCAATAGATCCCGGGTAATTGCCCTTCGATTGCTCGGGTCATGTCGATTCTACCGATCCAATCTGCACCAACAATGCTCCGTGAGTATTTTCCTTGGTATCACGCACAGTTGGTTAATCTCAAAAATAGCTCGGGGACTGCCCCTTCCTATCCTGCTTAGTTGTTTTCCCCGGGAGCGAGATGTCTTGACCCGGGGACTGGCCGGACAGTCAGTTTTACAGTTTCTCCTAGATAAGAAAAATAACTCGGGGACTCGGTTGAGACCGAGTCTGTGTCTACATGCATAGTTTTGCTACTAGGAGTAATCTCTGTCGCATGCTATAATTAGTTCCGCCTGTTAGTGGATTCGCTGTTTAAATTGTATACTCGTTAAAATTATGCTTGAACTAACATTGAAAGGTGGTATCGATTTTACCGAGAAAATATTCATCACCAAGGTCGTGGTTATATCGGTTATCTCGGATTCATCTGATATTCATTATGGCTTCAGAGCATACCGCGAGTAATCCTTGTGTCGACTTGCCGAATTATAAATGGCATGTCGTCCCGAGTTGTCGCTTGTGTCGGCAGATCATAGTATCATGGCACCATATCCCCAGATCGCCGTTTGTCTCGGTTTGCCAGAATATCACGGCATCATCCCATATCTCAGATCACCGTTTATTTCGGTTTGCCAAAATAGCACGGCATTTATCTCATATCATCAAAGCATCTCATAATTGCTATCTTTATCAGCTTAACTAGTTATCATGGTTCTTCAGTTATCCCAGTTGGCCAGAGTATCATAGCATCGCTATCCCGGTTCAGTGAGTCGAAGAGTATCCCGACTCACTGAGCATAATGTGTTGAGAGATATCTCAAACCGGCATAAGGCAAATGCCCATGATGGCAAAATGTCAGTTCAGCCAATAACGGCTATATGTTGGTTCAGCTAAGGCTTCCAGCATATCTTTACGGTAAGAACCGGCATAAGGCAAGTGCCCATGATGGCAAAATGCCAGTTCGGCCAATAACGGCTATATGTTGGATCAGCTAAGGCTGCCAACATATCTTTTTGGTAAACGCCCAGAGTGGCTAAAAACCGATATATGAGCTATGCCCAAGCGGGCAATATGTCAATCCAGCTCAGGCTGTTGACATCCGACTTCGGTAAACGCCCAAGGTGGCTAAAAACCGACATATGATGAAGCCCATGCAGGCTGTATGTCGGTCCAGCTAATGCTGGTGACATGCGACTTTGGTAATGCCCAAGATAGCTAAGAACCGACATATGATGGTGCCCATGTAGGCAGGATATTGTTTACGTGGATATTTTAATATTGCTATTTGATTTTGAAAGTCTGTGCGCGACTCTGCGAGTCCCCCACAGCCTCGGGGACTAATGTCGGGGATGTAACCCCGGGTACCCCAAAGTTATTGGTTTTATTGAGTTAGTAGAAGAGACAGCAAAAAGATAAGAACAAATTAAGGAAAAGATAGAAAAGAACCAGCCTGGGCCGATTTTGATACTGCCCAGGCCGGCATACCCAAAGTTGGGCCGAGATTCACTTACCTCGGGTGGGCCGAGACTGCTCCAGCCTCGGGCAGGCCGAGCTCTCCTCTCCTCGGGCGGCCGCTCCAGCCTCGGGCGGGCCGAGTCATGCTCCAGCGCTCACGGGCCTCGGCTGGGCCGAGTTTGCTTCCCCAGGCTGGACCGGAGTCAGCACACCTCAGGTGGGCCGAGACTGCTCCAGCCTCGGGCAGGCCGAGCTCTCCTCTCCTCGGGCGGCCGCTCCAGCCTCGGGCGGGGCGAGTCATGCTCCAGCACTCACGGGCCTCGGCTGGGCCGAGTTTGCTTCCCCCAGGCTAGACCGGAGTCAGCACATCTCGGGCGGGCCGGGACTCCTCCAGCCTCGGCGGCCCGACGCGTCTTCTCTTCGGCTGGGCCGAGGCCTCGCGCCCTCACCTCGGCAGCCCGAGATGTCTTCACCTCGGCTGGGGCCAAGACATCCTTACCTCGGCTGGGCTCCTCGCCTCGGACGGGATAGGCCTCTTCTCTTCGGCCGAGGTCTTCAACTCTCGGCTGGGCCGAGGTCTTCAACTCGGCTGGGCTCCAACTCGGCTGAACCAAGGACTCCACACCTCGGCTGCAGCCATGGGCCGGGATATCTCCATACCTCGGCTGCTCCATGGGTCAAGATATCTACATACCTCGGTATCAACCACCAGGAGCGCTGCCCATACGTCGGCTACTGCCTCTTCTCCAACACTCTACATCAACACTTATGCCAACTCCAGAAGATAAGAAGAAGACTAGAAGATCCCGAAGACAAGCACTAGAAGACAAGACCAAGGACAAGGCCAAGGACACGGACAAGACAGGCCATGCCTATCTAGGACATGACCAATCGTGGCTACAGTGCACGGTACAGGACAGCACCATGACGCATGCGCAGTGTGACGAGACCCCAGTGGTCACCTCAGCTACAGTGTGTTGTACCGTGTGTGGGCCGCACCTTGTCCCCTGGGCTTCCTATATAAGGAGCACCAGGGGGATTTCTCTCCGCAGCCCCGCACGGGCTCATTTAGGCCCCGGTGGGCTCATTTCCTCCCCTTACTCCCTGTGAGCTTTCTCCTCTGCCTTAGACATTGGAGCAACACATTCCATTGATTTAGTCCAGCCATACTAGGCATACAGCTCAAGGAACATGTGTACAGATCATATACAGAGGAAAAAATACACCAAATAGGCTAGATGCTGCAGTAGGGGTGTTATCTCTCACGAGAGCCCTGAAGCAGGGTAAATCCTTGTGTTCATTTGTTTGTCTGTGTGAGCAGTTCTGCTCGCTATCCCTCCCCGAATCCTCTAGCGTCCATCGGCCCCAAACTTAAGCCTACCCCTAGGCATCTGTTGTTCCACACGACGACAGTTGGCGCCCACCGTGGGGCTGGTAGTGGCGCTTGCTGGATCAAATTCGGACGGGACCTTCTTCATCAACTCGGGGACTCGACATCACCAGTATCCCCCGCACTCTAGCTTGCCGCTGTAAGCAGTGGCTGGCGCAGCCTCCACCAACGGTCATCATCAACAGATCCCGGGTAATTGCCCTTCGATTGCTCGGGTCATGTCGATTCTACCGATCCAATCTGCACCAACAATGCTCCGTGAGTATTTTACTTGGTATCACGCACAGTTGGTTAATCTCAAAAATAGCTCGGGGACTGCCCCTTCCTATCCTGCTTAGTTGTTTTCCCCGGGAGCGAGATGTCTTGACCCGGGGACTGGCCGGACAGTCAGTTTTACAGTTTCTCCTAGATAAGAAAAATAACTCGGGGACTCGGTTGAGACCGAGTCTGTGTCTACATGCATAGTTTTGCTACTAGGAGTAATCTCTGTCGCATGCTATAATTAGTTCCGCCTGTTAGTGGATTCGCTGTTTAAATTGTATACTCGTTAAAATTATGCTTGAACTAACATTGAAAGGTGGTATCGATTTTACCGAGAAAATATTCATCCCCAAGGTCGTGGTTATATCGGTTATCTCGGATTCATTTGATATTCATTATGGCTTCAGAGCATACCGCGGGTAATCCTTGTGTCGACTTGCCGAATTATAAATGGCATGTCGTCCCGAGTTGTCGCTTGTGTCGGCAGATCATAGTATCATGGCACCATATCCCCAGATCGTCGTTTGTCTCGGTTTGCCAGAATATCACGGCATCATCCCATATCTCAGATCACCGTTTATTTCGGTTTGCCAAAATAGCACGGCATTTATCTCATATCATCAAAGCATCTCATAATTGCTATCTTTATCAGCTTAACCAGTTATCATGGTTCTTCAGTTATCCCAGTTGGCCAGAGTATCATAGCATCGCTATCCCGGTTCAGTGAGTCGAAGAGTATCCCGACTCACTGAGCATAATGTGTTGAGAGATATCTCAAACCGGCATAAGGCAAATGCCCATGATGGCAAAATGCCAGTTCAGCCAATAACGGCTATATGTTGGTTCAGCTAAGGCTTCCAGCATATCTTTACGGTAAGAACCGGCATAAGGCAAGTGCCCATGATGGCAAAATGCCAGTTCGGCCAATAACGGCTATATGTTGGATCAGCTAATGCTGCCAACATATCTTTTCGGTAAACGCCCAGAGTGGCTAAAAACCGATATATGAGGTAAGCCCAAGCGGGCAATATGTCAATCCAGCTCAGGCTGTTGACATCCGACTTCGGTAAACGCCCAAGGTGGCTAAAAACCGACATATGATGAAGCCCATGCAGGCTGTATGTCGGTCCAGCTAATGCTGGCGACATGTGACTTCGGTAATGCCCAAGATGGCTAAGAACCGACATATGATGGTGCCCATGTAGGCAGGATATTGTTTACATGGATATTTTAATATTGCTATTTGATTTTGAAAGTCTGTGCGCGAATCTGCGAGTCCCCCACAGCCTCGGGGACTAATGTCGGGGATGTAACCCCGGGTACCCCAAAGTTATTAGTTTTATTGAGTTAGTAGAAGAGACAGCAAAAAGATAAGAACAAATAAAGGAAAAGATAGAAAAGAACCAGCCTGGGCCGATTTTGATACTGCCCAGGCCGGCATACCCAAAGTTGGGCCGAGATTCACTTACCTCGGGTGGGCCGAGACTGCTCCAGCCTCGGGCAGGCCGAGCTCTCCTCTCCTCGGGCGGCCGCTCCAGCCTCGGGCGGGCCGAGTCATGCTCCAGCGCTCACGGGCCTCGGCTGGGCCAAGTTTGCTTTCCCCAGGCTGGACCGGAGTCAGCACACCTCGGGTGCGCCGAGACTGGTCCAGCCTCGGGCAGGCCGAGCTCTCCCCTCCTCGGGCGGCCGCTCCAGCCTCGGGCGGGCCGAGTCATGCTCCAGCGCTCCCGGGCCTCGGCTGGGCCGAGTTTGCTTCCCCCAGGTTGGGCCGAGTTTGCCTCGCCCAGGCTGGACCGGAGTCTGCACATCTCGGGCGGGCCGGGACTCCTCCAGCCTCGGCGGCCCGACGCGTCTTCTCTTCGGCTGGGCCGAGGCCTCGCGCCCTCACCTCGGCAGCCCGAGATGTCTTCACCTCGGTTGGGGCCAAGACATCCTTACCTCGGCTGGGCTCCTCGCCTCGGACGGGATAGGCCTCTTCTCTTCGGCCGAGGTCTTCAACTCTCGGCTGGGCCGAGGTCTTCAACTCGGCTGGGCTCCAACTCGGCTGAACCAAGGACTCCACACCTCGGCTGCAGCCATGGGCCGGGATATCTCCATACCTCGGCTGCTCCATGGGTCAAGATATCTACATACCTCGGCATCAACCACCAGGAGCGCTGCCCATACGTCGGCTACTGCCTCTTCTCCAACACTCTACATCAACACTTACGCCAACTCCAGAAGATAAGAAGAAGACTAGAAGATCCCGAAGACAAGCACTAGAAGACAAGACCAAGGACAAGGCCAAGGACACGGACAAGACATGCCATGCCTATCTAGGACATGACCAATCGTGGCTACAGTACACGGTACAGGACAGCACCATGACGCATGCGCAGTGTGACGAGACCCCAGTGGTCACCTCAGTTACAGTGTGTTGTATCGTGTGTGGGCCGCACCTTGTCCCCTGGGCTTCCTATATAAGGAGCACCAGGGGGATTGCTCTCCGCAGCCCCGCACGGGCTCATTTAGGCCCCGGTGGGCTCATTTCCTCCCCTTGCTCCCTGTGAGCTTTCTCCTCTGCCTTAGACATTGGAGCAACACGTTCCAAGGATTTAGTCCAGCCATACTAGGCCTACAGCTCAAGAAGCATTTGTACAGATCATATACAGAGGGAAAAATACACCAAATAGGCTAGATCCTGCAGTAGGGGTGTTATCTCTCACGAGAGACCCAAAGCAGGGTAAATCCTTGTGTTCATTTGTTTGTCTGTGTGAGCAGTTCTGCTCGCTATCCCTCCCCGAATCCTCTAGCGTCCATCGGCCCCAAACTTAAGCCTACCCCTAGGCATCCGTTGTTCCACATGACGACACTACGTCATCTTCGTGCAGGAAAAAATATAAGATCTTGCAGGAGAGTAGCTTCATGGATTTTTGCACGTTAGTAAAATAAACCTTCAGGGTTTTTTTTTCCATATTTTTTCGAAAATTCACAATATTTTTATTTTATTTTTTCAAAATAAATAGCTCCATGAAGCTCGGCCTCTATTTGTCCATTCTCGTCTGGACATTCTTATTCACAAGCAACTCCATTAAACTGTTATTTTCTTAATCTGAAAAAGAAAGAAAAACTACCATGTTCACATAGCGATGTTGCATGTGCTTCTAAAAACCATCCTTTTCATATACACCGTTGTCAAACTGCTAGCTAAAAATATTATTTTGTTTAAGCTAATGCTAGATCGAAATATCTACTGACTGTTGTCTCTTGCTCGTCAAGAAGTGGAATTATTAATGGATGGTTGGGTTGAAAACGTTGGTGCATGGATTGTGACTTTTGAAACGTTATTGCCTCGAGTTGCTCGCGCATTTCGGTTCTACCATTTGGCAGTAAGGCGGATGGCAAATCATATACAGCTGCAGTCCGAGACAGTTAGTTGCTTGTTCTCTTTCTTCAAATAAAACAGTTGTGCGGCATTCGGATCTTCATGGCTGTAGAACTGCATCAGGGAGCTACTATAACTTGAGATGTTTTGAATGTTGAGGTAGTACAGCGAGATACACAACCCCACCAGGTTCTAGCCCGCAATAAACTTCAAGAATAGTTTTAACCGACGGATATGCTGCAAAATATAAACAGACCTTCTCAATTGGAGGCTGAAAAACCAGCTGTTGACCAACCGGTGGTCCATGCAAGATTCACTATGGGCAATCTTGGAAAAGAATCTTCTGTAGAACATTTAGAGATTACGACACACTTTACCTCATTGCCAACCAGCAACCACAACAAGCACAAGAGGCAAGATTTCAGCAAATCAGAGATATCACAGTTTCTCCCCCTTCAGTAATCAAAAAATCGCTAATAAACAATAGTTCCAAACTGCACGAAACTTGGTAAACAAGCAGATATACGTGTTCTTAACGTATTTACCAAGTTTGAGCTCAACCGGACACGTTTGCCCGCCTAAAATGTTCCTCTAATGAAGACTGCTTTTTTTTTCTGAAACTGTAGCAGTCACAAACTAACAACCACTTTCAGATATAATGCTCCACTGACCCAAATCTCAAACCGGTTAACGAGATTGAACTACTCAAATAAGCAAACGGACCAAGTATAGAGAAAACCCAAACACGGTTGATCCTCCAAAATGGAACACCAACCAAATAATTATAAGGATAAGTACAATTTAATCAATACCCAATTGTAATTTGTTCACCCAGTACTTGCCATATTTTTTGAGGAGATGCCTTTATTTAACCTATCGTCGCCACTCCATATTTTATTATCATAGCTATTGTTTTCATCTTCTTTTACATATTATGTACATGCTAGTACATTCATTTACTTGCGTGTATTTATCAAGTCCTATCACACCATACATTTAATCATTGTCACTAGCAGGACACGAAACTTGACAACCTTCATGAAACATTGGGAATAGTTTGGTTTGTGGTTGTGTGCAGGTGTTTGTTAACTTGGTTGAAGTCTTACTAGTTTCTACTAGTTAATATTAAATCTTGATTCTCAACCGAGTGAAATACTTACTAATGGGCTAATCATTCCTTCCACTTACAGCTTGTTTGGCAATCTAAGGGAAAGGGAGTTAAATGCCAATTCCCTTTACCCATCTGAATTACCAGGCCTCCCCAGTTAAGTGATTTGAGGGTGTTTAATCCGTGAACCCTTGGCTATTCCCTCTTTAACTCCCATTACCCCAAAACAATCAATGGATTAAAACTCTCTACACTCAAAACCACATTCCCTACCCCCAACTCCCTCCAATCAAACATGTTGTTCGGGGTACCCAACGAACTTCTCAGGAAGTAGGAGATATCTACATGTTTATATATATAGTACGGGTCAGGTTAGGCGTGGGGAGTAATCCCACTTCCGACTCGGTAACATCCCACGATCGAGAAAATCCATAAACGAATGAGTAATTAATGTGTCCGTTGATAACTTAAAATTAAACACATTTAATTTTCCTGAACGCTCCGACTCGGCATATTTACGAAACAGATGCGCCCACGAATCTTGACAATGCAGGCAACGGGGGAGGAACGAACATGGATGGACCTCTCCTCTTCTCTCACCCACCATAGTGAGTGACAGAAAAACCTCCTACATAAGGAAGTCCAACTCCAACTCAATTATCAATGTGAAACAAAAAAATTAGTCTAACTCTTATCGTTCCTGAATGGAAACACATTTGCCTTTGGTATTTCCTCTACAAATTGTTGAATTAACTCACATATGGCCAAGCCCAAATAAATAATTACAACGGATTGACCCGTTCAACGTTACCCTCCTATCATATATAATGCTAGTTTCACAAGCTAGACAAATTGCATGGATAACCCGTGAGTGATTTTTGTTAAATTTGATCAAAACTCATCAACAAAAAATAGAACACATTAAAGAAAGAGGTATATTGTTTCGATTTGGGACAATTAAATAACAAAACACATTAAAAAAAGTTTGCAAGTGTTCATAGAGGTTAACTATTTTGACCGAAAACATATATTTTAATTACTAATACTTTTTTTCCATGCTTATTACTATTTAACATATGGACCAATCTTTTGGTATATGCCTAGGTTGGCGTGTTCATGCAATACATGTTAAATTAAGGAGCACAATTGCTTTTGAGTTATGTTAGGTGTAAAGTTTTTCAATGGACATCCACATCAACGCGAGAGTATAAGCTAGTTTTTTAAAAGTACCGAATTAACACACACTGATATTTAGAATTATAAAGTCAAATAATAAATCCGACTAAACTTTTTGTGCATCCGGACAAATTTTGTAAAATTTCATTATTATTTTAGAAGTACATGTTACTGGTTTGAAATAGTAGCAATTAGGTTTCTGACATATGGACGTGCACAAACTATCTTTTAATTAAAATGAAGAATTAATTTGACCTCAGATCTAGCGACATATCATCCTAGAGAACTATATTCCAACAAGTTCACATCAACATTTTAGGTTAAACAAAAACATTTAGATCATAAATGAACATTTTAAAAAGCAAGAAAATTAGCAAAACAATAAGCCAAGTCATGCCATGAAGAGTGTTACTGGATTATTCATTGAGGATTAAGTCACTTACGTAAATACTTTTAGCCATTAGACATAGACCATATATTAATATTTGCTAGCCAATCCTCAGATTTAAAAGAGTGACGACACCTTAAAAAATCTAGGGAACTCGTACTATAATATATCAAGTACAACACCTAAATTTTGATCTCGAATAATGATGTCATCCATGGTAGGAACTTGATGTTTAAAATACCAATCCACTGGCATATTGTGGGTTGACGTTTTTCTGGCACAGTGTAATGTTTTCAAATACATACTACCTTAAGACCTATTTATACTGAGTATTTTTACTTTTTACGACTTACTATATTCCTGAATCTAACTAGTTTTGATAGAATTGTTGTCATAACTCATACTTTTCTTCAACAACTAACAACATTCAAACATAACTCTATTTCGAATATACAAATTTATTCACGGATATGCAATTCAAATGTCTATCATTACAAATACACTAGTAATAAGTTATAAGTCTATTTTTTGATAAGTAACGTTACTTTGAATTTTAGGTTGGGCCATTTTGTTGAAATAAGTGATAGCTAAATCTAAGCAGCGCACAAAGGATGAATAAATTCACATTCATATGCATATTAAGCATTGACACCCAGATGTACTATAATATGTTTATATATGATTTTCTCTATTTTAGTATATGTAAATAGTGTGAGAAAGGGTTTTACAGTGTATGACTCTAGCAAATATATCTCGATGAAGGTTTCTAGAGTACGATTGTGAGCTTAGTAATAGAAAAAACAGAAATTTCTAGAGCGTTGTCAACAAATTGTTTCTGAAAATTCTCTCTTCTCACGCTCGTTTGATGTAATTGCTTGCTTCTTCAATTTTTAATGGTCAAATCTTCCTCTCTTGTCCTTTAGGGTGGTTAGCGAATGTGTAGTTTGTCCATGGTCGTCGCATAAATATAAAGTTGATAACCTTTATAAGAATTCATAAACCTGCATAAGGTGGCATCTATAACATTCTTTTCTTGGTTCATTTTATATACGACCGCCACGATAGTCACTCTAAACTACATAGCCAAACCAAAAATTTTTTGGTTTTGGACCA
Source organism: Poa pratensis (assembly GCA_947311845.1). Taxonomy (NCBI): domain Eukaryota; kingdom Viridiplantae; phylum Streptophyta; class Magnoliopsida; order Poales; family Poaceae; genus Poa; species Poa pratensis. The sequence continues at coordinate 6,943,801 of CAMZMU010000070.1, forward strand.
CCTGAAATGAACCCTGTTTTTCAAGAATTGTGGATTTTAATTACATACCTCTTTGAAAGTACTGTATATAGTAATTCAAGCTATTATGTTACATATATGTGTACATTTATATCAGCAAGGAAACACATAGGTCGGCCGTCACGACGATCTTGAGTCTGAGCAGGCCTACCGATGCATGGGACGTGCGCCACACCGCTGGGGAGGCTGCGTCATGTAGTCTCAAGCTGACGCCGACGACTGCAGGGAGGCATCGTTGTCGCCGACCGCCTGCACGATCTTGACGCGGCGATGACGGTCTTGTCGCCCTGGTAGAGGAACCAGATGGAGAGGTCAGAGGTGGCCACTGTCCCTCACGATCGTCTTCTCCACTTTGACGGACAGGTTCTTATCCCTATATACTCTGTACATGCTCCTCTCCTGAAATCCATGTCCATTGGGCGGACAGTCAGTAGAGAGGTTTGCTGCGCGCTGAGCCGTTGGCGGCGTTACGCGTCATGGCCTCTTTGGAGGCACCGCTTAAGCTTCGGTCCTCCTTGCTTCTTCGTGTCTGCTTTGATGCCCAAGACTGTGCATTTATGTAGTTGGACTGTTGGAGAGATGAATTGGCCGCTAGGTAGCTCCTGTCAGGCTGTCACCTTCACTCGTCATGGGCTTAGAGCATCTAGTAGTTCCCTCAAAACGCGCAAACTCTCAAATTCCGGCGAGTTTACGGGTTATGGGGCTTTTTTGGGCCAGAGCAACGCCTGCAAATTTGGGCCAGCCCGCAAACGTTTTGAGGGGGCCCGTGAATCTCCACCGCTAGCCCCTATTTATCTGGATTGCGACCGCATTTGCAGGTCGCAACCCTCTTTTCCCCACCACCTCTGGCGAGCGATTCCTCTCCCCCTCCGCCGTCTCCGACGAGCTATTCCCTCTCCCCTTCCACAGATCCGGCGACGCCGAGCCCCCATGGCGCCGAAGAGGGAACCAGAGCCGCTCCCCGGCGACGACAAGTTCGGCGGAGACTACTCCGACGCGAACCGGGCGTTGGTCGTCCGCGGCGACGCCGCACGGAAGCGGTGCGCCCACAAGTGGACGCACAAGAAGGAGCCGGTGCCGGAGTCGCTCCTCGTCCACGAGGTCGAGGAGTTTGACTGGCTCCGGTGGCAGCGGGAGATGGTCCGCTGCCGCCGCGAGCAGCGCCTCCGCGGGCGCCAGCAACTCCTCCGCGGCGCCAGCAGCTCCTCCGCCGGAGGACTACGACCCCGCGCACTTCGGCACCTCCCTCGGGCCGGAGGATTTCATCCCCGATGAGCAGCTCGAGCGCACGCTGGCGGCGACGATGCTACGGTCCCAGCACGAGGCGGCGGAGCGCGCCGCCCAGGTCAAGCGCGACGAGGAGATCGACGACATCCTCTTGCAGCAGAGCCTCGTCCTCAGCTGCCTGCCACCCGTCATCGACCTCGTCTCCGACGAGGAGTGAAGCTCCTCCGCCGCTGCGTCGCTGCCGCGCCCGTGGCTCCAGTGAGCCAAATTTTGCCATCTAGGGTTAGGTCGGCGGCGAGCTCTAGATAGTTTAGGTGTTTATAGTTTAGTATTTTGTGTATGTAGCGAAGAACATCGAAATGATGAACTCTGTTTGTTCCCGCCAAATCGAAATGATAAATTTGCAGGTTGGTTTGAGGACTCTGTTCTGCGCCGCACGTTTTGTTGAGCAAAATCACGAAAAACTCAAACCGTAAAAAGTTTTGAGGTTCCGCGTTTTAAGGGACCTAGAGATGCTCTTAGTAGTCCTACTCGTCCGCAGGGCCGATGCTTGGTCCAGAGTGACTGAGTGAGAGGATCGGGTCCTCTCAAACAGCAACCATGTTGGGCTGGTGGTGCAGTACGACGCTGAGGTTTTTTTTTTTTTTTTGCTTAAAATGGCCTAATCTCAATTCTGGTCTCTCCGCAAAACTATTTTCAAATCTGTCCCCTGAGGTCGGCTCCAGATAAGATGGAACCGATCTTGTACATGTTTGACTCCATTATATATGGCGCCGACCCCCTGCTTCAAATCTTTTAAGTCATTAGGAAAATTATGAGACTTTCTGGATGGCGCTGAACTAAACAAGTTCGGCTCCATCCTATTTGACGCCGACCTCGAGAGGCCAAATTTAAAAATAGTTTTGATAAGAGGCCACACATGCATTTAGTTGCTCAAAAGGGCCAGATTTATCAAAAAATATGACGATGAGCGATGCATGTGGCAAGTTTTCTTTTGTCCCCTCAGCGTTTCCGTGCGATGTGTTTTTTTTAACCTACAAACTTGCTAATATTATGGTGCAAGCTGAATTGGATATCAAATCGCACACATTTTTTGTTGTGGTAAGTTTTTACATTATTTTTGTCCTTGCTCTCCTGTATTTTTTAGCGAAGTGTAGTTCGTTAGGTTATTGAACCTGGCCAATAGTTATTGGTAGGTACATGAATATACAATTGATATGCAGGAAGTGCTCAATTACGAGATAATTACCCCTTTCCTCATAAAGTAATTTGTGTACCTCATCTTACTTATATTTTATTTCCTGATATTCATCAATTGTTCCTAGCAAGTTCTCGAGTAGATGGTGAGTTGTTGGTTCTCTTATTTTTCTGCTCAACTTTTCTCACGACCACTCTATCGAGTTTCAGCAGTCTCAAGTTGCATGCATGCTTTGTTCATGGTCATCGCATGACCAAAAAAAATTTAACATGAAGAATAGTTCGAAACCAATGTAAGGTTAAATCTTATAAGACATGACCAACATGGTAGTCTGTCTAAACTACGCCAAACTTGAATATGAAATGGTTTGAAATTAGCAATTGTTTGGGCAGGGCTGACTGTGGGATCTCGTAGCTAGGCCCTAGGGAGAGCTCGATCCGTGGGCCCACTGAGAAAGAAAGTCAATTCCATACATGAAAGGATAAAATTATTATAAAGCCATAATAGATTAAGGATGTAGTCCATAAAGACTGAAATATTCCATGTCGTTTTCACAAAGCCAGAAATATGTGGCAGTTCAAAATTAGAAATTTAAGGAGCGGGACGAAAGTGTGGTGTGCTCATGCTGTGAGTCAGCCCAGTTTAAATATAAATAACAATTGCTGGCTGAATACGATCAACTGGACATTTGCTCTGAATCTGTTTGTCTTTTTCCTGTTTCTAAGAATAAAATGAAAACAATTGCTTCTGAATGAACAGAGATCTGGAAGAGTGAGGAAATCAAGCAAAATTGTGGAGGGGATAGGAATACCTCCTATTTTCATGCCATTGGAGGCGGTGGCAACGACGACAACCGCATCGTCGGCGGCCACTACCGTAGTTGAAGAGAGGGCGACGACAGATCCCTCCAAGGGGGAAAAGTGGATCCCTTCTTTGATCAGCGAAGTGGATCTGCAACTGATGGATGAAGAAGGACTGATGTCTATCAATGGAGGTCCTCGGAAGGCGAGACAACTCTATCTCCACAGCCCCGTGAACGGGTAATACTCGCTTCACACATCCACTACGGCTCTTACCTTTCCGCCTTCTGACTATTTCATGCAAGGTGCCCCGCTGCAGCGTGTAGTGGAAGGTAGCTAGCTGAATACGCTGCAGTGGGTCTGCCTGCCGTCCGATCCAGTCTGGACGAAGAAAACAAGGCAGCACTCAGACCTTCAGCGGCGGACGATCGGCAAGATGGAGACGGCGTGGATGGAAGGTGCCCCGCTGCAGCGTGGAGTGGAAGGTAGCTAGCTGAATACGCTGCAGCGGGTCTGCCTGCCGTCGAAGTCCATGGCGATGACCAGCTCGGCCGTGGAATCCCACACGACGATCTCGGCGGTGTGTTGCGAGCGCAACAGCGTTATCCCCGCGAAGCGAAGTAGCCGATGACTGATTGAACATAAGGATGAAAATAACTGTTTGCCTGGTCAAAGTTGTTTGCTGCTCGACAATGGGATAATCTAGATTGTTGACGGACAATTAAACGGTTTAGATTTAATTTATGTCAACAAGTTTGATCGTTTAATATTAGTATAAATACATATGATTTTAAAATTTATTTTAATAGAAGTAGCACCGGAGTTCCGCGTGCCAGAAATATCTACTCGAAATCTGACATTGTCCAAGTCGGAAACGATTTACGTTTTCAGATCAGCCTCACAAGTGACGAGAGGAGAACAAACAAGTTCCTTCTCTCAAAATTTCTCAAAATCCTAAGTACGTACTGTAGAAAACAAATCGAGAGCGGAGATGGAAGGGAAGAGAGCGCCGGCGGCGGCCGCAGCGGCCATCTCGGCCGTGCTCGACAACGACGACCTCCTCGACGAGATCCTCCTCCGCGTCTCCTTCCCCACCAGCCTCGTCCGCGCCGCCCTCGTCTGCCGGCGCTGGCTCCGCCTCGCCTCCGCGCCCGCCTTCCTCCGCCGCTTCCGTGACCTCCACCCACCCAACCTCCTCGGCTTCTACGTCGTCACTGAAGTCACCTACCCCCCAAGGTTCGTGCCATTGCCTCAGCCCCCCGAGCTCGCCGCCGTAGTCTCCCGCGCTAGCTTCGATTTGGACTCCTTGGGCAGCGACAACCTCGACGTCGATTGCTGCAACGGCCTCCTCCTGCTCAACACCATCCACAGGTACCCCGACCGCCCCGTACACACAACAAGGGTGCGGTGTCCCCTGTACCCCGCGAGGGACACGACCACCCTCCCACCAGTTCCCAACACCAGCATCATCCATGACGACGACGGTATCACATACTACGAGCGTGAGATAATCCCCAAAGGCGACGGCGGCGATGGCATGTCCTACTTCTGTTTGGCCTTAGGTTCTAAAGAGCAGAAGACGGTCATGGATGTGTATGTGCTACATGACAATCTCTGGGCCATCCACTCTTCTGCTGTAACTGAGATCCCCAAAATTGAACCGCTCTTGTCAAGCACGTTGATTGGTAACGGCAAGATCTATAATTTGGCCTTCGTGGACAGCATCCGTAAGTTGATCTTGCTAGATCTTGTGTCCTCGTCTTTGTCAGCAGTGAACTTACCTGAAGAGATGGAGCCCTTGAGCTACGAGCTGTCACTCACGGATGATAATTCTGGTCTTCATCTGATCCATGTAAATGGATCCCAGCTTCGCATCTGGCTCCACAAGATGGATGCTAATGGAGTATCAAACTGGTTCCTTGAGGGTACCGTTTGTTTGCGTGAGATATGTGCTAATTGTATGATACCAACTTGCGTCTTCAAGGACGTGGTCGGGGTCAATTCTGAGTTTGTTTTCCTGGAGATGGATGCTGCCCTCTACCTGTTTGATATCAAGCGCAAGGTGGCAAACAACGTTTACGAGTTTACGGCACAGGATAATTCTTTGTCCACTGTGGTTCCTTTTATGATGCTCTGGCCTCCTAAATTCCCTGTGATCGATCATGGAAATATGTGATCCAAAATTATGACCATGTAATTAAGGTTTTGCCTTCTATTAATCTGTCTAGTACCGTGATCTAGTTTCCAGTAACCATTATGCAAGTATTTTATCTCGTTTCTGATGTTTATCATGTGCATATGCTTATGTCTGATTCAAATTCTTTGTTTAAAGCATGACAATCTGTTTGTTGTTCTCTTACATGGCTTTTTGTGCTAATACTGGTAGCAATGTTAACTAAGATACTTGGGTAATTAGTGTTCATTCCACATCTCAATATTTTATTTTTGTTACCAGTTATCTTTCAGATTTACATTTAATAAATTTATATCTTTTATGCTCTACACCTCTATATAAAAAACTAAGAGCTTTACACTCTTGATTCTTCAGAGTCCGATAGTGTCCTTCTTGAGACACGAGGTGGTTTATCCTCCTTGAGTTTTACATACCACATCCGAAATTTTCCTTTCTTTATACTTGGTGGGAATAGAATCGGCAATTAGAAGATTCCATGCGTGCTTCTAAAAAATTTGGGCAATTCTAAGTAGGTTGCAAAACAATGTGATGTAACCAAAGTGATAAATAAAGACAAAACAATCCGGAATTTTCATGTATGCTTCAAAAAAAATATTCGGGCAATTCTAAGTTCCTCAGAAATACCACTGAAAGTTTTTTGATGTTGCAAAGCTCCGCTTGCCTTTTGAAGCTATACGCAATGGCAAGCTAAGTTCCCCTATATTTTATCAGGTTACCGAAAAATTGTATCAAGTACTGTAACCAGCCGAGGTAGCAAAGAATGCCAAAATACCAAACCCACGATGTCCAGTACTAGCCAGTTTGACACATGGTTGTAAGGTGTTAATGACTTACCATGTCGAATTAAGCAGCTGTTAGCCTTTACATTCTTGCTTTTGCATGATGTTTCTGCAAGACCAATGCAGCTCTTATATGTATGCCGATTTCTGCTGTGTAGTAGATGTGCGTATTTGACCGGTGCTCAGTACATTTTTGGAGATCTACTGTGCTTGACTAATTATCATTTATAGTATTAGCCGTTCCAGATTTGATGGCACATTTTTGCCCTTGGAGGTGCAGACTATGTTAAGTAGGTTGGGCTGCAGTTCTCCCCTTCTATGTATGTGCTATCTCGGAAGCTATGTGTGCTCTGCATAATGAGGTAGGAGAAGTCATGTATTCCCTGCTTTTGTCTCTGTAAGGTGGAAACTGGAGCACTGAACGATGCATCTCGTATACTTTTGTAATGGTAGTAAGTAACAGGCTTACCATGGTGTGCCGTTATCCCTGGTACATTTGAACGCGAGATCTGATAGGTTGTTTGCCCATCTCTTGGATTCTTGGCTCTGCTGTGCTAATAGTGACGACGGTAAAACCTCTGTCCCCTGCTGTCGTACGCGTGATTTAGGCTTGTGCAGAATCTACAAGAGATGGTGCTTGTTGATCTTTTTCAGCTGGTATTTTGGCGGATGGAAGATAACGACGCAATGATCGCGTTCTAATCCAAGACGATGTCAGTTTGAATGATGTTCTGCTTATTTCTCATCCATGTATGTTCGTATGTACTAGTTTCCTTAATAGCTAGAATTTTTTTTTTCTTATTAACTGTTACCAAAGTGTAAGTTTGGTATCGAAGTATTGAAAGCAGTCGTTCACGACTTGGTGAAACTAAGAAACATGAACCAAATTGTTACAAACAAAAATATGCTTTTTAGAACGAATATTTACCAATTCATGAAAAATAAAAATAAAACTAACTTTGGGAATCATGCACATTTCAATAAATTTGCTAAAAAAATATGAGAACCTTGTGATTATTTACTTGATTTCTTATCAATATTGAAATGTTAATATCATTTATGTTTGGTCCTTTTATCGCAGCTGATGATGTCACAAAGGTTTCAAAGATGCGACTCCCTAGTGTGTGTGAAAAAATAAACTGTGGAACAATCCTACAAAAAAACTAGGGGAAACAATTCAGGAAACCAATTTGAAATATCATGAAAATTCACCAATAATTTATGTAGCATTAGTGAAGAAAGTGTTTCAATCACCAACAAATTTTGCCACCACACTAGTATTTTCAAAAAATATCGGTAACATGACTTTATTTTGAAGCATCACTGGTATCTGGCACCTACAAATACTTTCCTACTACTCGAATTAACTTACATATATGATGTTATTATGCCTCGAGAGTCGTCAATTTGCGTTGAGACCCATGCATGCTAAACTTCATTTTCTTAACCCCGGCGTAAGCTGTATTTTGTACACGTATAAACAGATTATTATCAACGACGAACATTTCTAAACAAGTTCTATAAAAATAGAGCGAGAATTAGGTTCTTAGTCGATGGAGACAATATTATAATTTCTTTGCACCAAATGAACAAATTAGTACTACACCTTATTAAAAATATATATTGAACAAATTTGACAAACAATTCCAATTTGTCAAATTTAACTAAGAATTCTTGTTGACATGGATGCTTATATTTCTTCTAACAGAAGCCTGAATAGAGCCTGGACAAGTAAACAAAGTGTAACTCAAACCCTAAGTAACCCGCTCTTGGCCCAAATCGAATTAGTTTGTCCAAATCACCAAACCATGGAAGGGCTCGGGGCGCCGCAATCGCCGCTAACGGCCAACTCAGCCGCGCAAACCTGGGGTTTTAACTCTGATGGGTTGGGGATAAACCACCCACCTAGCGATACGGCCACGAGCAGGTTCTCGTCACTTTGCCCTTCAAGTTTTATCGATGTGACAATAAAAGTATGTTGATATTATATCTCGACTAAAATTTGCATGCCCAACTTATACTAATTGAATTTAACGAAAACAAGTACTAAGAGATGGCCTTCTTTGTACGGTGAAGGAAAGTGTTTCTCTCGAGTGCTAGAAGGTCTTTATCTTGTTTTGCAACAAAAAAATCTAGCTTCACTCTTGATCTATCTCACTTACCTGTACTCCGAGAGCAAATACAACACTTTTTGTACTATGACACGGTAACCATTCTTGATCTATGTAAACAATTTTCTTTTTGTAAAACCGAGTGAGAATTAGTTCTTAGCCGGGTGAGACAACACTATAGTACAGTATTTGTACACGAGATTTTTTTGTCAATATGATCAAGTTTGTAAGATCGGATCAAACGCTCATTTTATTAATGAAATCGTGTTTCCTGCAAGTAAATTTTGATCCATTATCGTCCTGTAAAAAGAAGTCCGTATTAGCTTCCTGGGCAAGATCAATCTCAATTCAGATCACCCAAACATGGAAGGACTCGGTGCGCCGCACACGCCGCCGCCGGCCGCAGCAGCCATCTCAGCCGTGCTCGACGACGACGATCTCCTCTGCGAGATCCTCCTCCGCCTCGCCTTCCCCACCAGCCTCGTCTGTGCTGCCCTCGTGTGCAAGCGCTGGCTTCACCTCGCCTCCGCCCCCGTGTTCCTCCGCCGATTCCGCGACCTCCACCCACCTCACTTCCTCGGCTTCTACGTCACCACCACCGTAAGAACCGACACCCCAAGGTTCGTGCCGCTGCCTCACCCCCCTGAGCTCGCCGCCGTCGTCCGCCGCGGCAGATTCGATTTGGACTCGTGGGGCTGCTGGAGCATCGAAGTTGATTGCACCTGCACGAACGGCCTCCTCCTCCTCTCCTATGCGTGCAGCCATGTCAACAAAACCGTAAGGATTTTGCACTGCCCCCTGTATCCTGCTAGTGTTAGGAACACGGCCGTCCTCCCGCCAGTCCCGGACACCACCATCCATGACGGCTTCCCAATCACATACGACGTCGACGAGTCTGAGATCCTCTACAATGGCGTTGCCGATGACCTGTCCTACTTCTACTTTGCATTTGTGTCGAATAAGAAGCAAACAATCGTCGATGTGTATATTTTACAAGGCGATAACTGGGCTATCCATTCTTCGACTGTAAGTGATATCCCTGAAATTGATCGGCTAGGCCCTACTTTCATTGGTGGCGATAACAAGATCTATACTGTGGCCCGTGTGAGCTGGAAGACTAGTAAGCTGTTCTTGCTAGATCTTATGTCCTCGTCTTTGTCGCTTGTTAACCTCCCGAAGAGGTGAACATTTCCAGCGTGTCGGTGTTACTTGCGGAGGATTCTGTGGTTAATCTGACCCTTGTAAAGGACTTTCGGATTCGAATCTGGCTCCATAAGATGGATAAGACTGGCGTCGCTGACTGGTTCCTCATGAATACTATTTGCTTGCGCGAAATATGTGCTAATTATATGATACCGAGTCACGTGTTCGAGGTTGAGGAGGAATTTATTTTCTTATGTGAGGTTGGGGAAAATTCTGAGTTTATTTTATTCGAGAAGGATGGTGTCATCTACATGTTCGATCTTAAACGCAAGTCAGCAAAGAAGGTTTATGAGGCACCAGAGGATGAACGCGTGTACAGTGTGAGCACCTTTATGATGGTTTGGCCTCCGAAATTCCCTCCGATCATGGAAGGATGCGACCCAAAAGAATGACCCAGCTAAGGTTTGCCTCTTTTAGATGTTTCTAGCTCTATGGTCTAGTTTCCTACGTGCATTATGCCAATGTCTTATCTGGTATACGATGTTTACCATGTGTTGATTGCAAGTATTTAATAACAGGGCAATTCATAAGTTGTGGAAAATGCACTTGCTGTTTTGTACATTGTGTTTTAATTGAATAGTGATGGCAACATTAACTTCGATATTAGGATACAATTTCCTCTTGGTAGTAGATTTTTTTAAGATGTTGTCTTTAAGATTTATTTAAGTTACGTACTAACACCAACCTGAGCTTTAGGTTTTATAATTCTTTAGGCACCGACACTTTCCTTCTTGAATCACAAGGCTGCTTATGTGTGTTAAAGTATTGTTAACGTCAGGATACAGTGTGATGCCAAACATTGTCTTTGTTTGAACACTGTGGACCTGTATAATTTTTAAAGAGGAAGATCCATATTTCCGATAGTTTGTAGCACATCTTAATTTTCTTGTTCATACTTGGTGGAAATAGCTTATTAGAAGGGTGGAAATACCGAGCTTTTATAATTAAAGACAAAGCAGTTGAGAATTATGTTTATATGCTTCTTGAATATTCTAAAAGTCAAAAGTTTTGCAGAATACCACCAAAAGCTGTTTGCTGGAAATAGATTATTAGAAGAGTGGAAATACCAAGATTTTAAGTCAAGACAAAGCAGTTGAAAACTCTGTTTATATGCTGCAGGAATAGCACTGAAAGCTGTTTGCTTCTGCGAATATCTTTCTAGTCTCTTGAAGCTATTACAATGCCAAGCTAATTTTCCCTATATTTTTTATCAGGTACCTAAAACAGTGACATCAAGTGCCTTAACTGATCTAAGCGGCTGAAAATGCAGATGTCAGGCTGCCATAGTAGCAAGCCCACAACGTCCAACAGTAGTAATTTGCCATGTGGCTGTAAGGTGATATTAGCAATTACCACGTTTACTTGGGCAGTTGTTAGCCTTAACATGCTTGCTTTTGTATGCACTGAGATGTGTCCTGATTTCTGCAATGAACTAGCTAGATGTGCACATTATACCAGTGCTGCACCAATGCTCCCAAGCTAGTTGTTGGTCTAAATTTTCAGTTCCTGGTTGATACTTGGCACTACATATTTAAGGTTCATATGGTTTCTGGGTTGTGTGGAAATTTACTTTTTAATGACGCTGGCAATGAAACTCAATCCCAAGTCATGATCTGTGTTGCCTTGTTATCAGTTTTCAGGTACACTCTAATTTCCGTGCCCTTTGGAGGTGCACGATGATCTTGTGTAGTTGTATTTCTTTTTCTTGCGTATCATCCCTGGAGGATGAAGGTAAGTTGTCTAGGCTTCTGATTTCCATATATGCCTCGGAAGGCTTTGGAGGTGTGATTTTGATAGCGAATTGGTATGAACTCATTTGAGGCATCTCGGAAGGTGTATACTTTTAAATGTTTATTAAAGGCTCGATTGACTGTCCTGGTATGGTCAGTATATCTGATACATGTGAACCTGAGTAAAAAGGCAACATGAGTAGCCTCTTATAACGTTGGTCGAGTATTTCTTGTGTTCTAGGATACACAGGGTATACCACGCCGTTTGTTTTTCTGTTTAAACCAAAGCAACCATCTAATAGTGCAGGTGCAGAGATGAACTCGAAACAACGGTGAGCAGGTGCAGGTGACTTGCTCATCCTATTCCTCTTTTGCTAAGTGATGTAACTGTGATTTCTAATGAATAAGAAGTATAATCTTGTAAAAAAAAGAGGAAGTCGGAAAGAAGTCCGCATACATTTCACAAAGTTGGCGCAAGATGCATCGACGGTACTGAAGAAACGTTGGATCAGAAGTCTAAACATTTCAGACTTGTCGCCAGCTGAGCAACTCCATTTGCAGTTCACAGAGTAAGGAAGCCTCGACACACCTGCAGTCAAACTTCTAAACAATTTGACTACCGATATTGACTTAATTTTCCTATTTTGTACTTCTAAATAAAGTCCATGGATCGGGTCTGAATCAGCGTCCCAAATTCATATTATTCCTATCATCGTGATTTAAAAACACTGTCAAAAGATGTGAAAACAATTCTGGTCAGGGTCAGTTCTAGAACCCAGTTGACTCTTAGGGAACTAGAGAAAGAGATTTTTTTTTGAATGGTCAACTAGAGAAGAGATAGTCCTTGTCAACCGGCAGATTTCATCACTTGGTACCTGCTCAATTTTGTTGCTTGGAATGAGTGGCGAATTTACCGTGCCTCAGAGCTCCGTGCCGCCTGCATGCGTGATCACCGGAGAGCTGCTACGGTGGCCAAAGTCGCTGGAACGGCCAGGAATCCTGACCGGCGCTGAAATAGATGAGTTTTTTCATAGATGGGCTCAGATGGCATTTCCCTGGGATCTGACCGGGTCAGCCTATTTTTCCTGGGCCTTAGTAGCAGGCCACAGGCCCATTACCTAGCTAGCCTACCTGCTTCAGGCCACGTACGAGTTCCCGTCCATCGATCGTCCCACACTACTAGAAACAGCAAAACGAGCTAATATATAAGCCTCCAGCCCCCCGATGGTCTTTGTATTCCAGTTCAAATTTTAGTTCAATATAAAGTGGTGTGAACTCTCAAAAAAAAAGTTCTCGTCCATCGGTCGATCGCAGCGTCCGTTCCGCTGTTCGACCGTGAATAAGCGAGTCCGACCAGGCGCACCACGTACATCTATAAAAGACTGCGTTCGAAACATCAGTTCAGTGGTGCTTGAACCGTTAAAATTTTTGAGAGTTGGTTCGTTGTAGACCAAATGAAATATTTTGTTTGTTGTGTGCCCCGGCTTAGACAAATCCCTAGCTTCGCTATATGTCCATTCCACATTTCCACTTGAAAGTCATGTTTGCGCCGAAAATCTGAGCAAGATCTATAGCTTTACAAAAACTCATTTAATCGCCCAAGATAAGGATTTTTTTTAGGGTGATCGCCCAAGATAAGTCGTCTGGAAAGCCGCGTCGTACATGATGACGACATATTGTGGTTGTTGTGTGTATATTGTTTTTCTAGTTAATTCTTACGAATATGCAAATAAAATTATTGGAAATAAAATATCAAATACTCCCTCACTTAATGCTTACAAAAAGCTTGTTTTTTAAGAATTATTTTTCTAAATATATGGTTTACATGGCAAGAAGTTGGTATCACTAGTCGTTTGAAAAGTACAAATTGATGATTGTAATATTTTATCATATAAACCATTTATCAATTGAATAATTCTTGGTCGAAGATTTCTCGTAATGAAGCGTATTACCTTAACACTCGTACATCAATCCTACACACAATAATGAGGGAGTACTATAGATATCTGCATATTGGCAATATACCTTGTGGGCGGTATTGTATAGACCGAACGCAGTAGGAAGTTCATAAATTGAATAGCGCTCCTATTACTAACTTGGAACATATCAAATGAAAATAGAATAAATATTGAAATTTGCAGATTTCTCAATAGACATGGGGAAATGATGGCTACTCAATATCCTTCCTACTATCGTTCATTTTGTGGAAACACCCCGAGACACATATTCTCTTTTACTTCGGTCTTCATCCCTTTCTCCATGTCTCTGTACCATGTCTAGCTATTAGCCCCTCCTTTCCATACCATGGCTATTCTGCCCCTACCGCTCTAGTGCTTGCAAAGTGTTAGGGAATGTATGAGTACGTGCTAGAATTAAATGATGTTTATATTTAATTTTGAACCCACCAATTCAACGAGTTCATGCCATATCTATAACAGTTGTGTCTGAATTATGCACAATTTCTAGATAATGAACCAACAACCAACAAGGTTTTTTCAATACCAGAACCACACTTGAAGGAGGGGTTTATTGCAAGCTAGTGGTTAGGCCGTGTTTTATGAAAAGTGACATTTGAAACATGTAAGAGGTGGGAACAAGAACAGAACCGTTGGTAGAACATGTGATTTCATAACATGGTACATTTTCATCTTATATGCCCTTGTTACTAATTAACCATTTTGCCTTTCTTTATATATGCTTCCATCCTTGCACCTCTCTCCACGCCAATATGCCTTGGTACATATGTAGAGTGTGCATTTCCTGTCAAGAAAATAGGCATCTATCTCATATGCAGATTGCAAAACATTTATACAGGTGAATATAAATCATGTATATATTTAATTTATTCTCGTAAATATTTTCTTCAGAGAATATGACACTCCATCGTTTTTATGATTTTTTATCCGTGTAAATTGTTTTCACTCATCCAACAAAGACTCTAGGGCCTACAATTTGTTCTTGCGAAAAGATTGTGCGGAGCATGGGGGCATGCCCCCCCCCCCCCCCCCCCCTCTTCTTTGTCGAGTGAAAACTTGTGAGGACTGGCAATAGAAATCAATCATATTAGCAAGTACATCAATAGAATCACCAAGCGACGGCCGTGATGGTTGTACATGTTTTCTCATGTAGATCTAAGCATTGTCGCCGAAGAAACTTTCATATGCATTTTTCACAATCCAGTAGTCACCATGGGTGTTGCAACCATCGCGTACTGCAAGATGGGTGTGGTCTAGAGTTGTACCACAGGGACCATCAAAGCCGTCTGTTCTACGCAGGGCCAGTATCCAAGGTTAGAATTTTTTTAAGTTGGTCAGAAACTTTCATATTGCAACCATCGCATTTTTTTTGAGTTGCTCAGTATCCAAGGTTACAAATCCATCAGAGTAGGGCCAGCCAATATTTGCATGTTTGTATAAATGAGGAAAAACGCATAGGCCAATAGTTAAGGTCCACGCAGTAGAAAAGATAAAATATCTTTGTGTCTTTTGTGTCTTTTGTGTTCTAATGCGGAGTGTGTTACCCAAGAGAGAAATGGCGAGCGTTATTTCTCCGTCAATGGGGGTGTATCCTCATGTGATAAACCTCGGCCTCTAACCAAATGGTTGACATTGCAACCTTTATGTCCTCACGACCTCAACATTCTCCCAACCCTGTGGAAAGTACGAGGCTAAACTAACAACCATCACCTATGCAAGAGAGGATGCTACACACACCGGTGAGGATTCATAGAATTCACAGTAGAATGAAGGCCAATGTGCAGGAGGACACGTAAGCCATGTTTCAGCACCACCACTGAACACATGAGGACGAATAAAAGAAAGCCCCAACATCTTAATTATGTAATGCAAACCCTTGCTACGACAATCATGATTGTGATTGTTCAAGTGAAGAATGCGATAGCGGAAGGACGGGGATATAAAATGACATAGTGGAGGTGGAGTCACAGGGAGAGAAGGGGGCTGAAGATGAACTATATATTTTATCGGTGAGGCAGAAACATACGCACATAAGAGCATCTCCAACCACGGCCCCGAAACCCTCCCTAAACGTCCGGGCGGACAGCCCGGATGTGGTTTGGGCTGAAAACGGGAACCCAGCCGTGGCCCCCATAGAGTACACAAACGTCCGGGGCGGTCCGGCTCCCCCCCAAAGCCAGCCCATATGTGGGAAGAGTTTGGGTGGCCCGGACGCGTCCGCCACGTCGGCTCTGGCAAGCCGGATCCACCAAATTTGAAACCAAATTTGGGCACCGGCGACTTTCATTTATCCCGTCGCAGGTGCCGCCGACGCAGGACTACGAGGTGGTGGAGGACTCTCCGCCACTCCAGCGGACGCGTACTTCTTCCGGCCTCACTGACAGCCACAACGCCCACAACCTGTTCGACGGAAGTCAAGTGACCTCGGCCTAGATGGATCCGGCTCCGGTGGAACCGCCCCTTGAAGAAGAAGAGATTACTTCTCATTCTTGTATCGGACAACTTGTTAAACTTTGTTAATTTCATTTGAATTTGGACAACTATGTTTTGTAATTTGGATCCGGTATGTATCGGATCGACGTTGCATAGCTTGCATGAGTTTGAGGACAAGCTTTTGGGGTATGTGGTTGTAGGAACCTAGTTTTGGGGGTCGTCCGGTCACTGTCCGCGGACGCGTCCGCGGACAGTTTGGAGGGCGATTTTGGGGGCTCCGGTTGGAGATGCTCACTAGATAAAACATAACCAACAGCTAAGCCGAGACCAAATGTACTACTCTACCCGTAGCAACTCACAGATATTTAGCTACGCGGAATACATGAGGATTGGACTCACCAGCTGTCAAACTTGTAAACAAATGACTACTGATACCCCGATTTGATTTTTTTTGTTCGAACTTTAAAACTATCAGCATCCGAAACATAACTTTTTTGAACCGGAAATTTATGATGCCTCAAGCGAAACACTATTCCAAAAGAGTAGACCGTGCCAATGCAACTAGCCAAATTCCATCACCTAGGACATGCTCAATTTCGTGCTTGGGGACTTAATTGCACGTCACATCCCACTTTGTAATAAGCACTTGCGCGCCGAAAATCCAAGCAAGATCTGTCTATACAGCGTAGCAAAACCTCATTTGATTGCCCAAGATAACAAGTCGTCTCCAAAGCTGTGAGAGTGATCTGTCGACGATAACAATAGGGTGTCTCTAATGCTCAATCGAATGAGAACTAGCTTAGTTCTCATTCGCATGACGTCATCAATCTCAGTTGCAAATCAAGTTGCAACTCATAATTAGCACGAATCACGAAGCAAATCGAACGGTGTGGAGCAGTTGCAAGTCCACTTGCAACTCAGGCGAATGAGAACTAACTTAATTCTCAATCGCATGACGTCATTAGATCCCAGTTGCAAGTTGACTTGCAACTAGTGCACGAATCACGAAGCAAATCAAGTGGTCCAAATCAGTTGCAACTCCACTTGCAACTGATGACGTCATGCGATTGAGAACTAAGCTAATTCTCATGCGATTGAGAACTAGCAAAACCGATAACAATAATGGGATCTCGCATCATGGCAAGCAAACCCCAAAATCTACCAGATCACGTGAAGAAAGCTTGACACCACGGGCATGTGGGCCCACCTCCAAGATGTTGGCGGATAAACCAATCATCTGCCGAGCTGGTGCTGGGTCCCGCCCCGGATCCCGTGCGCGCTGAAACAGAGTGGCCTGGTTTTTTACGTACAGCTCGTGCGCGGTGCCACATGGAGCTGGCCGTAGAAGATCCGCTGGGTTAACGAGATGACGGCATCCAGTTCGTCATTCATCACTGCGTGGAATTGACAGTTCTGCCCTCCGGGGCGTGGCGAGTCGACGCGTCCACGTCGGGATTAAATTAGCGTCAACATTCTCCGGCCGGATTAGTGACATTGACGCTTTGCGCTGGTGCACCGTTACCGACCGAGTCGTTTCGAAACTTCTGGACGAAATTACCAAATGGGGCCCAACAATCATGCCATGGGAAAGGAGAGCTTTGGAGGTCGGCGGGTGCCGACGACGGCGGCGCCTTTGGCGTCGTTCCCTCTCCTGTTTGCGTCGTTGTGGTGGTTCCATCCTGACCGACGTGAGCGGTCCTGTGGTATCCGGGTGAAAACCCAAGCTCCTCCGGAGCGGGCGGCGACGACGGACGCGTCGTGACCTTTTTGGAGGCGTCGTCTTGGAGACCCAGGCCATCACGGTGTGGTTGGTTCGTGGCAGTTGGCGGGTGAGTTCTAGGTGGCCGGGGGACGTGGATGTCGGGGCGGCGGCCCCGGACGGTGGTGGACGCCGAGGTAGCGGCCTCGGGCTCCCATGACGCGACGGTTCCATGAGGCAGGGCCGTGACTTTGAGTGGGTCTGGATGGCGACTCGGATGAAGACTGCGTGGGCGGAGAGTTCGTCGATCTGACTGGATCGCTTCCGGGTTATGCAAAGGTTGATCTGGTTGCTACGTCGGGGCGGCGGCCCCGGAGAAGGTGGTGTGTGTTTGTAGTGTTTGGTCGACTTGTGTCGTGTGGGCGGCGGGTCACCCACTTGTGCGGTTTTTTGCCCTGTTTTCCTTATAAACAGGCATTTTGTATGGTTTTTGGGCCTGGTTTTCCTTATAAACTGGGTCAATTCTTTTCTATCTATTCGAGGGTGGTACGACCACGTTATCCTCAAAAAGGAGAGCTTTGTCCATTTCCAAAAGCAATTGTTTCCGAGAAGAGCTTTCTAAGCAAAACCTCTTTGATCCACAAGATTCGAAAATGTAAAAAATGAAAGCATATCAGAAATAGGTTATAATGAAAATACATGTACAAAAATCTTTTCTGTGAACGGTTTAGTCTCTACTTTTGATTTTGATTTGCGAAACACCAGCTTATGCGCATAGGCGTTTTGCTCTCTCCGATTTGTCTTTTGGATGATGCACTCGTTGATAAGAAGCCGGCGTTTGCCCCATACTTCTTTGTTGGACTCATGCCCTGATTATTTTCAATTGATATTGTATTGATGACTAGTTTGATTGGTGAAACGCTAACCGCCACAACTCTGGTGCTTCTGCTTGACTGCAAGAGTCAATGGCACACACTCTTGTTCGCCACACCTTCAACCGTAACCATGTACAAGCCTCTTGTTCATTTCGTTACCTCCTCTCGGCATCAATTGATAGAAAGGACATCATCGGAAGATGGCGGATAGCCTGTGGGCATCGCTCTGATGCAGAGGACGCGGATCCCCATTTAAAACAAAACAGAAGATGGTGAGTCATTCCATGCTAGCGGGGTAAGCAATGAGGATGACACAACTTGGCGCTATAAATAGGAAATGGCAACCAAAATTACGCACCGGTAGTAATTTTTCATTGAATTCTGGTTTTGAATTTTCTACCAACAAATGCTACATCTTTTTTTGTATTCGACAACTGAAGTAAGAAAGTTCCTCGGGTGCTAGCTCGTGTGGTACTATTGTTCTGCAAACAAACAAACTCGACCAAGTGATGATAAGGTCTGGCAGCGTGCGTACAATGCAATCCTCCTCAAAGCGTGTAGAATGCAACCCTGATAAAATGTTTTCCACAACAGGTGCCAAGCCATTTTCCTAGCACTCGCTTTCTGCTTTGGATAGGCTCGTGCTACTGGAGGGCATTTTGGGCATGGCTCGCCAGCGAGGCCTGTTTTAGGTGGCAGAGAGAGCTGGCCGTAAGTTGACATGCATCGCATCACCGGCTAATTAAGGTGATCGAGGTAGCTAATCTCGTAACGGCGTCAAGGCCATAAAGCTAATCTTTGTCTCTTTCCAGCTTTTAGAAATTATTGAGGCTGTAGCTAGCTGGGTGACACCAGCAGAGCTGCTGCTTTCAGAAAAAACTTTTGTTATGGGCACTGAAGATACACTTGTCTTGTCCTCCACTCCTCCCTAGTATATGATATATTTTGACTTGACAGAACGGTATATGTTAGGATGATGATATTTTAGCATCCAGTGGCTGGGGCCTGGGGATGTTTTCTTTGTTCCAAAAGTTTCGCAGAGCGAGCTATTTTAGTATTGGGAACATGCATGCACGATTGCACGTTTATGGAGATCCTACCTGCTGGTGGTATTTGTTTTTGCAGGTACCTAGTGTTAATTCAAAGGTGCACTCAGGAACAGAACCCAAAAGGCAAAATGGTTTAGGTGAAACTTCAATTTTTTATTGAGATTTCGAAGAAATATATGCATGTTACTTAAGGCTTTCGAGTTTTCATGAGAAGAATTATATTTTGCGTTGCTTGTGATAAACAAGTTTAATGCTTAATATTTTCTTTAGGTAGAAATATTTTCTTCTTTGCAAAAATACACAAGGTTATAAAACCATCGAATCGGCTGGGTGCATCCATCTTTTGCATGATTTCTTATGTTTTCTGGTACTATGTTGTTGAATTTATATATGCAGATTGCACCTGTCACCTACACCTAGCTAACGCTCTTGTCCTTGACTGCTATGACTTAGAACAAAATTACAAAGCCAAAAATAGATCATATATAGATCATAAGTATCATCTTAGTTATGGGAATTCTGTTTTTTCTAATAAGCATGACTGATATGATCGGTTGTGCATGTTGTTGTGGTCGAGGATAATTTTGTCCGCAAACCAAACTCGCATGAGATGGAGAATCACAATACATAATGCATTTAAGTCCGCAAGCATGGTCAAGCACATTGAAGTAATTACTCACCTGAATTTCAAGTTTCAAAGAAACCATAGTTTTTGCAATATGAGCAACTGTTGAATTGCCACGTTAGTTTGGAAGCAAGTTAGTTTATGTGCCGAGTACAACATAGACACAAACACGCAATCGCATGACACACACTCTCTCACAGGTTTCTAGTGAATGCTACAATCATGGAATTTCAGTAGCGATGAATTCACCATAGATATGTTGATTTCAACGATATGTCGTCACACACTGAAAAAGTCCACATTATAAAGTCATACAAGGCATCAAACTCGGTGTTTGATTTTATGTTAGTTTATTGCGTGAATACGATATAATAATCCAATAGACACACTAAACATAAGGTTGCCTCACCAAGTTAGTTTCTTCTATGATTGTGATGATAACTTCCATCAAGACAATCCTTCTAGACAAAACTCCTATTATCATATTTGCTACACATGTATGTTTTGGAACCATTTATCAAGATATTCAATAGAAAGAAACACATATAAACATACTAATAGATTACATCGAAGTGTCCCAAATTGATTTGTAGACAAATTTGTATGCCATTTTCTATGATTTGCTAGGGTTAAAAAATGTTTCAACAATATATCCAGGATTAAAATTTTAAACTATTATTATTTCTTTAACAAAATAGATTTCTATTAAAATTATTGTTTGTAATGAACATATTTAACTTGTCTAACACTTAACTTTGAGTTTTGATAATACACACATAAACATGGTGTTAATGTTATTACATAGAAGAAAAAAAATACTAGTTAAGCTTACAAGATAAAGGTTCTACAAGAACTAGTTAAGCTGCATAAAAATAATTAATTATAAAAGTAAAAAAAATTGGTATAAATAATGTATGCCTTAGCTAAGACGAGAGGCAAGATCTGGTTTTTTCCATGGGATATCAAGACACAAACTGAGACACAGAAAATGATTATTAAGTAAACAACATTAGCCAAAAACACAGAAGGAGAGAGAACATATCAACCATGAACCCAAGGGAGCTCCGCTTTGAACTAGTTATAATTATTTAAAGCTAGTTTTCATCGCTTTTGCATGCCAGGTTTCCAGATGTGGATCAATGTGAAGATATCATTTGATACTTGCTCCAAGATTTTTATGTTCCTCTTGATTTTATTGTTTTGTTCGTGACTTAAGTAAATGAGTCTCCATATGTTGAATCAAATAAGGAACAGTCACACTTTATTGTTGGAATATGCATCATCCTAAACTTTCATAAAGTCCAAATATAGAAGCTTCACCCAATGAAAGCTCTTATTTTTTTCCTAATTTTGACACTAAGTATGAAATCGTTTCTATGTACTAAGCGGTAGATAATTTTAGTCAAAATAAACTTTCATCACATTACGTACTACCATCACAACAATGCATTGCAGAAAGAGGTGGTCAACTGTTTTTACATCCACACAACTAACACTCACGTACTGGAGTCTGGAGCTCTATCATCTCATTATTAAGTATTTTTTGCCAAATATGGCCTTTTGGTGAAACTAATATCAAATCTGGCCTCTCTCCAAAACTATTTCCAAATCTGAGCCCTGAGGTCGGCTCCAACGAGGATGGCGCCGACCTTGTACATGTCGGCTCCATCCTCATTGGCGCGGACCCCCTGTTTTAAAAAATCTAAATCCTTAGGAAAATTATGTGACTTTCTGGATGGCGTCGAACTGAACAAGTTCGGCTACATCCTCATTGGCGCCGACCTCAAGAAGCCAGATTTGAAAATAGTTTTGAGAAGAGGCCATATATGTGTTTAGTTGTTCAAAAGAGCCAGATTTGTCAAAAAATACCATTATTAATGGGTTATCTTCTAACACTATGCATGCTAACAAACTTTCATAGTTGAAGGTGATTACGAATAGAATGATGGCCCCGTTGATGGGGCCAAACTTCAAGTCTTCAACATGGTTTGAATATTTTTTGTCTTTCCGCACATTATCATGCATTTATCCATTTAAGCATGTGTCTTTTCTAATGTCCCAAAATTAAATTTGCATTAAATTTTGGTTGTACATAGTACCCACGACAGACTAGCGTGTTGCCGGATACGGGCTAAACTTCATGTAGGTAGGAGTACCTAGAATGGAGTAAGCTGACTGGATCGGAATTTTCTTGTACCATATCCTTTATCATTTTTTTCTCCGATATATAATGGCTAATTTCAAATTCGAATGTGTCGATACATCGGACCATTCGAGTTAAGAAAGTAGAGACATTATTTAGACTACAACCCCAAACATTCACAAGTGTTATAAATATAAGTTGAATAACTTAACCATAACTCTATCAGCGGTAGAATGCAGAGGAAGACATTCTCGCCAAATGAACTCCATAACTCTTTGTTGCTAGGTCAGTTTGGCCTTGACCATTTTTGGTCGAAAATCGGATATAGTCCAATTTTAAACATTTACAATCGTAGTTAATTTTTTGGATAATCTATATCAACATGCTATCTGATACATATCCTACACCTTATCTGCAAGCCATTTCGGAATTCACCACGGGTTTACGCAAAGAGACGACGGCGATCTCGACGTTAATCCCCCGAGCATCCAATCCCAGTAATCCAGCATCACCGGGAGGATATGATCGGATTTGTAATCCTGTATCGGTTGGCTCCCCCGGAAAGCCAACTGATCCAGCTAGCCCAGCGGGGAAATGAACCTGACGCCGATATCTCCCTGTCCATCACATGCACCAAATCCCACTACTGTATCACACTGCCTGATTACGCTTGGCTCCCAGTCCACCACGTGCACCGTCTCCGCCCGCGTCGCCGTCGACGTCCCCCACCCACTATTACATCTACCTCCGACCATCACCGCTAGCTAGCACCTTCAATCAACCTTCCCTCCACTTCCACCATCGCTAGCTCCCGCGACAAGCAAGCGCAAACTTCTTTGAGTCGCCATTGCGTGTCCAAGATAGGAGGAGGTGATACGATGATGGAGCTGCGCAAGTACTGGGGCGTCGGCAGCCGGCGGTGCGGGGCCTGCGAGGCGTCCCCGGCCGCTGTGCACTGCCGCACCTGCGCCGGGTATCTGTGCACGGGGTGCGACGCGCGCCCGGGGCACGCAAGGGCGGGGCACGAGCGCGTGTGGATGTGCGAGGTCTGCGAGGTGAACCCGGCTGCCGTGACCTGCAAGGCGGACGCGGCCGTTCTCTGCGCCGCCTGCGACGCCGACATCCACGAAGCCAACCCGCTGGCGCAGCGCCACGTGCGCGTGCCCGTCGCGCCCATCGGGTCGCCCGAGGCGGCCGCGGTGGCAGCCGAGGCCATGAACATGTTCGCCGCTCGTACGGAGGAGGACGCGCACCACGGCGCAGCACGGCAGGAGCAGCACGGGGCGCTGAACCTTAACGTTGAGGCAAGCAAGGAGGGCGCGAAGCAGATGGACTACCTCTTCTCGGACCTCGTTGTTGACCCATACCTCGGCCTCGACTACGCGCGCTTACCCCACGCCGACCGCGTCGTCCCTAGTGCCGCCGGCGCGGTTCCCGCTGTCGAGCTGGACTTCGCGTGCGGGCTCGGCGCCAACGCCAAGCCGCCTCCGTCCTACAGCTCCTACACGGACACCAACTCCCTTGCGCACAGCGTCAGTTCCCTTCCCACGCAGCTCTGCCTTGACATGAACCTCATGCATGCTCCCATAGAAAAACTTGCTGACCAGACATGTATCTATTTCCAGGGCTCTTCGTCGGAGGTCGGCGTGGTGCCGGAGGCCAGCTTCGTCGGCGGTGGCGCAGGGACCTTCGACCTTGACTTCACTCGGCCCAAACCACAAACCTACATGCCCGCGTACACCGCGGCGCCACCTCATCCGAGCCACGGCGTGACCATGCATCAGGCGCCGCCGGTGGACAACACGGGTTACTTGACGGTTCCGGAACGGGCGGTGGCGGTGACGGGGGAGGACCGGGAGATGAGGTTGATGCGGTACCGGGAGAAGAGGAAGAACCGGCGGTTCGAGAAGACCATCCGGTACGCGTCCAGGAAGGCTTACGCTGAATCGCGGCCGCGGGTCAAGGGCCGCTTCGCCAAGCGCTCCGACGACGCTGACGCCGAGGCGGAGGCCGCCGTGCCTTCCTCGTACTTGCTCGACTTCGGCTACGGCGTCGTGCCGTCCTTCTAATCGGCCGGCGCCGCGCGCCCTGTACTTGTACCGTTGAATTGTTGTACAGTAGGGGATCGAGATCAATCGACTAGTTCCCGTGTACGTACTTTTCCTTGAGCTAGCTCGATCGTGCTAGTGATGTAGTAAAATGTAAGAGTACTATGCATTGATTATAAATAAATCTAGAAAAAATTGAGACATCCTTTTATGAATGGAGGGAATAGTATCTTTTAGTTTTGAACCCTGAAAATTAGTATAGCCACCGGCCCACCACATGTGGATCATCAACCATAAAAAATACTCGGTCCGATTCAAAATAAGTGTAGTAGTTTTAAATCAACTTCTCATGCTTCTGGAAGGCCAGGGCCCAACCTGAATGCAAATTATTTATTTCGCTTTGGCTGCGAGAGAGAATCCTTTACATATGATCAGCTTCAAGCCAGAGGTTTAGACCATGGAGACACTTGGGGCGTGTTTGGTTTCTTGCACCATTTGTAGTCATTTTTGCATCATTTGCATATGTGTCTTCTCGAAATAGGCTTTCGCTCCGCTTTATAAATAAAGCAACAACCACCATACAACCATCGATACAAACGCAACACCACACAAGCTGGAGCAGCAGCACACACTCCCAAAGACAAGAAAAGAGCAAGAAAAAACGGAGACAAAGGCGGATCGACTAAACTACGGTTACTCGCGACCGCTGCGCTCCTCCGAAGAAGTACCACCACGCTCCTAGCGACGAACCGTCGAGTACCAAGTAGCACCTTAAAGAAGGAGAGCCGCTGCTGCCCAGACCAACGCACTGTTCCTAGGGTTTCCCCCGGCACCAAGGGAAGCAGACGGAGTATAGCCACGACACTCTTCAGGAAGGGAAGATGCCACCCACAGGCGGCACCGTGTCGGTGCCGGAGACCCGACAAGGATTTCTCCCGTAAAAAACTCTGTCTGCAATCCCAAACGACACGTAGCACAGGAGCCCACGAGAACAAAGCCTCGCCACCACCAGACACACCGCCCGCCAGCAAGCGCCACCACGGATACAAAGTCACCACCGTCGTCTCACCGAAGCTAGCTTCACGAGGTCTGCAATACGGAGTCGAGGAGTAACTTGAGCTGGGGTCAGCAGTACTGCGGCCACGCAGGAGGGAACTACCTCCACCGCCAGGGGCGGTAGTCGACCGGACGCGACTGCAAAGCACACCAGTCCCCTTCAGGTCCGGCCGGACCCAGCGGGTCCGTAAAGCCCCCTCGGGGCACACCAGTCCTAATGGGGTCCGGCCGGTCCCAGAATGGGCCCGAGAAGCCCGCCGTCACGCTGCAACAGGCCGGCCGCAGTTGCTGATGAACCCCTACTCGATCTACACCCCTACCATCTGCAGAGCAAGCAGCGCGTCGGACAGGTTGGCCCGCCCCAACCCAGATCGGGCCCGAAGGGCCCAGATCTGGGCCGAGGGGCACCACCGTCGCTACCACGCAGCAGCTCGCCGCCCTGCTGTGCTGCGCTGTCCGCAGCACCACACAGGCGCCGCCGTGTCGCCACCCACCGGCCGGAGCCGACCTGCAGCCGCCCAGAGTGCACTGATACGTCTCAAACGTATCTATAATTTTTTATGTTCCATACTTGTTTTATACCAATTGCTACATGTTTTGCATCTACTTTATATCACTTTTATACATTTTTTGGGACTAACCTATTAACAAGATGCTGAAGTGCCAGTTCCTGTTTTCTGCTGTTTTTGTATTCCAGAAAAGCTAGTCTAGAAATATTCTCGGAATTGGACGAAACTACACGGGAGTCCCTATTTTACCAGAACTCACCTGACGGAGCGAAGGAGCAGCAGAGGAGGGCCACCAGGGCCCCACACGCCAGGAGGGCGCGGTTCCCCTCTCTGCCGTGCCCTGGGGTGGTGTGGGCCCCTCGGGGTCCGCAGTCGCCGCCCTTTCGCCTACTTATTCCCCCCGACGCGAAAACCCTAAGTACCTGAGCAAATATCCACGAAAAGTTCCAGAGACGCCGCCGTCGTCAACCCTTGCTCGGGAGGGTTCTGAACCTCTTCCCGTGTAACAGCCCAACGTTGAGAACCTGAAAATCTGTATAAATTTTCCACTTTTGCTTCATTGCATCATAGCATCCTTGTTATATTGCTAAACAACACACAAATGGGTGTGCAACCCTGAAACACCAAATGCCAACTCTGTTTCAACAACATCTCCAAACAAGGTGGCACCCAAAGTTGCAAAACAAAAATGCTATGACATCTCATATTTGTCAAGGAAGCTCCAAGAGTTCCAAAAGTAATATTTTGCAATTGCGATATATTTCCAAAGAAGCAATATTTGGATTTAGCAAAATGCCCTATTTTTAACTCTATGGACAAAGTGGTACCAAACTATTTTATTTCAACATGCCAATTTTTGTGGTGACTTTACATGTTGTTGGGAGGCTACCCAAATTTTTGCAGATTTTTCTAAAATTGTTTAGTGCCCTAATTAAATCCGGGAATTGCTACTGGTTTTAAATTTAAAAGGAGTAAGGACCTATCTGTGGTGAACTCAAAACTTCCAGGGGCCTATTTGCAAAATCCCCTTTCTTCATCCTGTAGCGACCGGGAGCTCTGCTCCCGCCGAACCAGCGCCGCACCGCCGTGCGCCTCGCCCCTGGGCCCTCTCCTCTCTGCCTCCACTGCAAGGAGAGCATCCCCGGGCCCCCTCTACTCCCCACCCCCACTTGCCTCGCTCCTCTTTTCTTCCTCTCCCGAGCTCCGGAGCTGCGCCATGGCAGCCGACCTCACCGTGTTCGCCGCCGTCACCTGAGCGCCCAAGGAGCAGATCGACGACCACCCCCAGCTTCGCCGTGGTCCACTCCACCTCCCTGCCAAAGGAATCGACCGGGGAGGCTGTGCATTGACCGTGCCGCCCGCTTCCTCGCCGACCACCGCCGCAGCTCCACCGCCGAATTTCGTCGCCGTCGACCTCACCCCGCCGTCCCCGACCTCCCCACTGTTCTCCTGGTGAGCACCCAGTGCCGAGGCACCCCTTCCCTTTTCCCCTTGCTTCCACCTCGCCGGAGCCGCTCGCCACCGTCGCCGTTTTCCGTCGCCGTTCCTCTTCTCGCGAGACCGGCTGTAGAACCGGCCAAACCGGGCTGCGTGCCGTTTCCCTCGGGCCCCAGGCCGGCCTTTGGAACGGCCCAGCCGGGCTGGGAGCCGGCAGGCTCTGTCACCTGCCCGGCCTCACAACCGGCCCAAACCGGGCGGGCTGCCGGTTGCCTCTGCTAGCAGGCCGGCCTGCCAGCCGGCCCAACCGGGCTGGAGGCCGGTTCCACTGTTTTTTCTTCCTGCTGTCGTTTTCTATTTCTCCCTCGTAGCGTGTGTTCCCCGCTACTCTCTCCCGCACTTACGGACATCGATCCTCGATGATTCCTCCATTTTTCATCGCTCTCTCGCGAAGGCGAGTAATTAAAATATTATTCGTCGGAATTAAAATATTTAAAAGTAATTAATTAAAAGAGGAATTTATAAAATTCATAACTTCTTCTCTGGACCTCAGAAAATTGTGTTTCTTATACCAAAATGTTCAGAAAAAGGCGAGCTACCCAAAATCATCATCATCATGCATACTTGCCACAATTAAATTGATTGCACCTCTAGTTGTAGTAAAATCATTAAGTTAAATATGGGGTTGCTTCCAAATAATTGCCTAATTATTTGGCTCTCCATTTAATTTTGCTAGATGAACTAAATGATGCTACCTTGCATAAACTTGTCATGTCATCATGTGATTGTGCATTGCATGGTACACATGTGTGGTGATTGATTTGTTTTCCCGTGTGTGCTTCGTTAGATCAAGCAGACGGGGTTCCACCTCAATACCCCGCCGAGCAGTACTACCAGCACCCGGAGCAAGGCAAGCGTAATCCCCCCTCTGAGCATATCTTATCCTATTTTCCGCAATTATTTTCTCCACTAGAATATTGCATGCGGTTCTAAATGTCTTTTGCCTGGATTAGAGTATCCTACTAGTTGCATTAGAATCCTGTTGCCAATACCTGTTCTACCTTCCTATTACCATAGGTTTGTATTGTTGGCCATGGAATACTTACTATGCTATGCAAGTGCTTAGCCATGCTTAGTGAAATGCCTAGTTGTACTAGGGATGGTGAATGCTGGAAACAGGTGTTAACTTGTGACAGTGATGTTGATGGTGGAGAATTGTGGAGATGGATAATAAAATGCTAAGAAGGTGGGGATGAGAGGCCACTGTGGTTGTGGTGTTTTGTCTCGTTCTCGCCGCCTAGGTGCGAGTTCTTTACCTCTTGAACCAAGACTGAGCGTGCAACCATGCGTGAGGCCTATGCATTTGCAGGAACCCTCATAGACTAAATAACTCGGGCGGGGCTAGCCAGGGTCCTCTAGTTTGAACTTCCATTTGCGCGTGCGTGATGATGGTGGTTGAACTGAGATGAGGATGGTTGTGTTAGGAAAATGAGTGGCCACGGGACAGGGGGTTGGAGGAGACACCAAACCTGTTCCGTCCTCACTGATGATCCTGGAAAGTCCTTAACGAGGGAGAAGTCGACACCGCTCCCACCCAGCCGGCTTTCCAAGGAAGAGAGCTAATGATCAGGTAATGGGCCGGACGGTACGCGTGGCAAACATTTGTACACCCCTGCAGGGTTAAATCTTTTCGAAAAGCCGTGTCCGCGGTTATGGACGACTTGGGAAGTGAAGGTAAGATCATAGAATAACTTTAACGGAATGATTAAAAACTGGGTACTAGAGGTACCACTCACAATGCAAGGTGAGCTTCCTCGAGGGTGATTCGGGGAGGTGCCTTTGATGAACAGGTACATGGTTGATGTTGAGAAAGGTGATGAAAGAAAGAGTACTTCTTACCTCTTTTGAAAATACTCTGAATAGTCGATGCCTTTGAGTTATGTTTTCATAAATAAAATCAGCTTTATGCAAAACAACCATATAACTTGAAAGCCTCATCGAGCATATATTAGCTCTTAATCTTGCGAGTTCGTCGAACTCAACGTCGTTTGTTTTGTTTCAGAGGAGGACTTCACCGACCTCGAAGGTGGGTTCTTTGTGGACGTCGACGAGTAGTCTGGGGTTCCCAGGTGGCAGCTTGGGACATCCTGGAACAGCTGGCGTTGTGATGTTTATTGTAGGCCTCTTAGGCCATATTGGATCTTGTTGTTTAGAACAACCTAATTCGCTTCCGCTTGATGTAATGTTGGGTCTGTGACCTCTGGTTGTCATTTGCTATCTTTCTCTATTATAAGAGTTGAACTATATGATTTGTG
This sequence comes from Poa pratensis, assembly GCA_947311845.1. Classification (NCBI taxonomy): domain Eukaryota; kingdom Viridiplantae; phylum Streptophyta; class Magnoliopsida; order Poales; family Poaceae; genus Poa; species Poa pratensis. Next base: position 6,973,226 of record CAMZMU010000070.1, read on the forward strand.
TCGTAGAGTCTGTGATGTGCCAGTTGTTCCACAAGTCTTGATCTCTCTATTATACATTGAGGGTTGTGCCTGTGTTAAGGCATCAATCGGGGTGTTGTGTTGCCGATGATCCATTCCGAGCAACGCCTGCCAAAGGTTTTGGCCGGGGATTGGTAAACCCGTAACCTCCGGTTGTATCGCTTAACCGGTGACACACAGCATCACTGTATAACAGTCGGGTCAGGGCGCCACAAGTTGGTATCAGAGCAGTACTGCCTGTAGGAAACCCTTCTACTGGTCGATGTTGAGTCTAGTGTTTGTGAAAATATTTTTAACCTAAAAATGAGTTGTGAAAACCATCTTAGGATTCTTTTTACTCCTTATCTGGTTACCCTCTAATCTCGGAGCAATCTTACCTCGATTTGAGTTTAAAGGTTTTACTCCTCGTTACTTCAAAATGATTAGAAACGGGGTGGGTTCGACCTTTAGTGTTATGTGTCACGTTGCTCCCGCTGCGTTGCAATCCCAAATCAACTCAGATGTTTCTACCAATCAATCTTTTGATCCTTTCTTTGGGTTTTAACCCACGGACTTGAACATAAGGTCCCGGATTGTGCCAACTAGAGTGTGTTAAGTTGTGATTTCTTAACTCTCACTAGTAGCACATGATGCTGATCTTTGACCCAAGTTCTATCTTGTTGTTCCTTTCTTTAAGTATTATCGTCCCTAGTCTGTGTACTTGTGTAGACGCTAATGCTATTGTTCGACCATTCGGAGAAAGATACTAACCGTGTCATTGTCAAATCTCCAGAATGGCTCGAGGAGGCCGTGGAGGCCGTGGTGGTCGCGGTAACCACAATGATGATGAGGATGATCTGCCGCCACCACCCTCGATGGCTGAGGTCTTGATGGCCATTGAGGAGAACCGTGGGCGCAATGAGCGCTTGCTTGAGCAGTTGGTGCAGCAGAATGCACGGAGGAACGAGTGCAACACTCTCACCGAGTTCCTGCGTTCCCAGCCACCCACCTTTGCTGATGCTAAGGAGCCACTGGAAGCTGATGATTGGCTTCGTGCTTTGGAGCGCAAGTTCTCCGCGCTTCATGTCCCATTGGCGGAGCAAGTCAACTTTGCCACCTATCTCTTGGTTGGTGCTGCTGGCTGTTGGTGGGAAAGCCATGTGGCTTTGTTTCCAGCCAACCATGTCTTCACCTGGGCTGATTTCGCACTGCCTTCCGTGCGGAGTACATTCCCCAGCCGATCATGGACTTGAAGAGGAGGGAGTTCCTGGATTTGCAACAGGGACGGATGGACCTCCGCACTTATGGTCGTGAGTTCAACCATCTTCTCGTTACGCCCCAAGGGACGTGACCAATGATGCTGACAAGCAAGAGCTGTTCCGCAAGGGTCTGAATCCGCAGCTCCGCTATGAGTTGTTGCCCTTCAGGTTCCAGACCTATCAGGAGCTGTTCAACCAGGCTTTCACTCTTGAGCAAGGAAGAAAGGAACTTGAAGCTTCCAAGAGGCCCGCACATGGGGACCACCAGAGTTCCTCGGGTTCTGAGAGCAAGAAGCGCAGGGTGTTTGTCCCTACAGCGCCGTACCTCGTGCTCCCTTCATGCCGAGGCACAGGATATAGGCCACCTCCTCCGCGCCCACTACTTCGACACTTGGGATAGGCGGAAGTGGGTACCGTCCTATGCTACCTGCTCCACCTGGACTCACTTGCTACACCTGTGGCCAGGCTGGCCACTACTCCAGGGAGTGCCCCCAGAAGGCACCTCTCGCGATAACTCCTGCACGAGCCCCTGCCACTCCAACTGGCAAGGCTGGACCTATGGTGCGTGGTCGCCTGAACCACATCTCTGCTGAAGAAGCTGAAGAGGACCCCGGCGTTCTCATGGGTGAGTTACGAATCAACGGCAATACAGCTACAGTTTTGTTTGACTCTGGAGCATCGCATTCATTCATATCCATAGCGTTTGCAAAAGACACAAAATACCGTTCGAGAAAATGAGCCGTCCTTGGTGATCGCTACTCCTGGTTCCAAATGGCAAACCGATGGGGTTACTCCTGAGGTCCAGATTAATATAGGTTCCTTGTCTTTCCTTATGCCTTGGTAGCTCTGAAGTCCAAAGGCATTGATGTCATACTGGGCATGAACTGGCTAACCAAATACCAGGCTAATCTCGACTGTGCCGCCAAGACCATTACTGTGACCGCTCCTTCCGGTGACATTGTGAAGTATTGGCCTGCAACATCAATACCTCCGTCCGCCATCGTACCCAAGTCACCTGAGATCCTCTTTGCTTTATGGAAGGCGAATCCCCTCCTGAAATCCAGGACATACACGTGGTGTGTGACTTCCCGGATGTGTTCCCGGAAGAGTTGCCTGGCATGCCTCCTGACCGAAGTGTGGAGTTTGTCATAGAGCTACTTCCCGGTACCGCTCCAATTTCAAGAAGCCCTACCGTATGCCGGTGGAAGAGTTGGCTCTGTTGAAAGAGCAAATTGATCAGCTGTTAGCTAAGGAGTTCATCCAGCCTAGCAGTTCACCATGGGGTTGTCCGGTACTCTTTGTCAAGAAGAGGGATTCTACCGTGCCTCGTCTAGTCTCTGACTATCGACCGTTGAATGCGGTGACAATCAAGAACAAGTATCCTATTCCTCGCATCAATGATCTGTTGGATCAGTTAGCTGGTGCAACGGTATTCTCCAAGATGGATCTGAGGTCAGGCTACCATCAGATAAAAATCAGAAAGGAGGATATTCCAAAGACGGCATTTGTTACTCGTTATGGCTCATATGAGTATACCGTCATGTCCTTTGGTCTCACAAATGCCCAGCTACTTTCATGAGGCTCATGAACTCCATCTTCATGGATTATCTTGATAAGTTTGTCGTCATTTACATTGATGACATCTCATCTATTCCAAAACCAATGAAGAGCATGAGGAACATCTTCGTTTGGTTCTGACAAGACTTCGAGAACACCGCCTCTATGCCAAGTTCTCCAAGTGTGAGTTTTGGTTGGATAATCTCATCTTCCTTGGTCATGTGATATCCGCTGATGGTGTGGCTGTCATTCCTGACAAGATTCAGTCCATTCTGGATTGGAAAACTCCAATGTCAGTCAAGGACATTCGAAGCTTTCTCGGATTGGCGGGTTACTACCGCCGATTCATCGAAGGTTTCTCCAAATAGCCAAGGCCCTGACTGACCTTCTCAAGAAGGATAAAAAGTTTGTATGGTCGGCCGAAGCTGAAGAGAGCTTCCAAACACTGAAAGCCAAGCTCACGTCCGCTCCTGTGCTTGTCCTGCCGGACACAAGCAAGGATTTCGTCGTCTTCTGTGACGCCTCTCTACAAGGCTTGGGTTGTGTATTGATGCAAGATGGCCATGTGGTGGCATATGCTTCTCGCCAATTAAGCCGCATGAGCACAATACCCAACTCATGATCTAGAGCTTGCCGCGGTGGTCTATGCTTTGAAGCAATGGAGACCATACCTGTTTGGTAACCGTTGCGAGATCTTCTCGGATCACAAGAGTCTGAAGTACCTCTTCACCCAGCCGGATTTAAATCTCAGGCAAAGGCGTTGGTTGGAGTTAATCACGGACTACAATGTGAGTCTGAACTATCAACCCGGCAAAGCAAACGTCGTGGCTGACGCGCTAAGTCGGAAGTCCTATTGCAACAATCTGATGATTGAGAGGCCCAACCTGCCCTCTATGAAGAGTTTGCCCGTTTGAACCTGGAAATTGTTCCCTCCGGCTACCTTGCAAATCTGGAGATCAAATCTACTCTTGTGGACCAGATTAAGGATGCTCAGAAGCGTGACAAGGGTATTCTGAAAATCAAGGAGAACATTGCTAGCGGGAAGGCCAAATGTTTTCTGTCAATGAATCTGGAGTTGTTTATTTTGGTGACCGCTTGGTAGTGCCAAAGAAACGAAAATTGAGGGAGTTGATCCTCCAAGAAGCTCATGAATCTCCTCTCTCTATTCATCCCGGTAGTACCAAAATGTACCAAGACCTTCGACCACAATTCTGGTGGACTCGTATGAAACGAGAAATTGCCAAGTATGTTGCTGAATGCGACACTGTCGACGGGTAAAGGCTGAACATCAAAGGCCTGCCGGCACTCTTCACCCTATTGCTATTCCCGAGTGGAAATGGGATGAAATTGGTATGGACTTCATTACTGGTCTGCCGAAGTCTCCAAAGGGACATGATGCCATTTGGGTCATCATTGATCGACTATCAAAAGTGGCTCACTTCCTCCCGTTCGTGTGACATTACAGCTGCCAAGTTGGCAGACCTGTATACCTCTCGTATCGTCGTCCTTCACGGCGTTCCCAAGAAGATAATTTCTGATCGTGGAAGCCTATTCACCTCCAAGTTTTGGACTAGTTTCCAAAATGCCATGGGAACCCGTCTTAACTTCAGCACCGCTTTCCATCCCCAAACTGATGGTCAGACCGAGAGAGTGAACCAAGTTTTGGAAGACATGCTTAGGGCATGTGTAATCTCTTTCGGTAAGGATTGGGAAAAGTATCTCCCTTTCGCGGAGTTCTCCTACAACAATAGCTATCAAGCTAGTCTGGGCATGGCTCCATTTGAGGTTCTCTATGGAAGAAAATGCCGCACTCCTCTAAATTGGTCTGAGACCGGAGAGAGGGCACTCTTTGGTCCAGATATCCTCAATGAAGCTGAGGAGAAGGTTAGAATCATACGATAAAATCTGAAGATTGCTCAGTCTAGGCAGAAGAGCTATTATGACAAGCATCATCAAGAGGTACACTATGAAATTGGTGATAAAGCGTATCTCCGCGTCTCTCCCCTCCGTGGCGTTCGCCGCTTCGGAATCAAAGGAAAATTGGCGCCCGCTATGTTGGCCCCTTCACCGTTCTGGCCAAGCGAGGAGATCTTTCTTATAAGTTGGAGTTACCGGTCATCTTTCCCAATGTGCATGATGTGTTCCATGTATCTCAACTTCGCCGGTGTTTCAAAGATCCTATCCATGGGGTCAATCATGAGAGTTGGATCTCCAGGAGGATCTCACTTATCGCGAACATCCTATCCGTGTCCTGGATGAAGCCGAAAGGAAGACCCGCAACAAGACCACCAAGTTCCTCAAAATCCAGTGGTCTCACCACTCTGAAGAAGAAGCAACTTGGGAACGAGAGTCTAGTCTTCGTGAGGAGTATCCCGACTTCTTTTCGCAATCTTAGAATCTCGGGACGAGATTCCTGTAAGGAGGGTAGAATTGTAACAGCCCAACGTTGAGAACCTGAAAATCTGTATAAATTTTCCACTTTTGCTTCATTGCATCATAGCATCCTTGTTATATTGCTAAACAACACACAAATGGGTGTGCAACCCTGAAACACCAAATGCCAACTCTGTTTCAACAACATCTCCAAACAAGGTGGCACCCAAAGTTGCAAAACAAAAATGCTATGACATCTCATATTTGTCAAGGAAGCTCCAAGAGTTCCAAAAGTAATATTTTGCAATTGCGATATATTTCCAAAGAAGCAATATTTGGATTTAGCAAAATGCCCTATTTTTAACTCTATGGACAAAGTGGTACCAAACTATTTTATTTCAACATGCCAATTTTTGTGGTGACTTTACATGTTGTTGGGAGGCTACCCAAATTTTTGCAGATTTTTCTAAAATTGTTTAGTGCCCTAATTAAATCCGGGAATTGCTACTGGTTTTAAATTTAAAAGGAGTAAGGACCTATCTGTGGTGAACTCAAAACTTCCAGGGGCCTATTTGCAAAATCCCCTTTCTTCATCCTGTAGCGACCGGGAGCTCTGCTCCCGCCGAACCAGCGCCGCACCGCCGTGCGCCTCGCCCCTGGGCCCTCTCCTCTCTGCCTCCACTGCAAGGAGAGCATCCCCGGGCCCCCTCTACTCCCCACCCCCACTTGCCTCGCTCCTCTTTTCTTCCTCTCCCGAGCTCCGGAGCTGCGCCATGGCAGCCGACCTCACCGTGTTCGCCGCCGTCACCTGAGCGCCCAAGGAGCAGATCGACGACCACCCCCAGCTTCGACGTGGTCCACTCCACCTCCCTGCCAAAGGAATCGACCGGGGAGGCTGTGCATTGACCGTGTCGCCCGCTTCCTCGCCGACCACCGCCGCAGCTCCGCCGCCGAATTTCGTCGCCGTCGACCTCACCCCGCCGTACCCGACCTCCCCACTGTTCTCCTGGTGAGCACCCAGTGCCGAGGCACCCCCTTCCCTTTTCCCCTTGCTTCCACCTCGCCGGAGCCGCTCGCCACCGTCGCCGTTTTCCGTCGCCGTTCCTCTTCTCGCGAGACCGGCTGTAGAACCGGCCAAACCGGGCTGCGTGCCGTTTCCCTCGGGCTCCAGGCCGGCCTTTGGAACGGCCCCGCCGGGCTGGGAGCCGGCAGGCTCTGTCACCTGCCCGGCCTCACAACCGGCCCAAACCGGGCGGGCTGCCGGTTGCCTCTGCTAGCAGGCCGGCCTGCCAGCCGGCCCAACCGGGCTGGAGGCCGGTTCCACTGTTTTTTCTTCCTGCTGTCGTTTTCTATTTCTCCCTCGTAGCGTGTGTTCCCCGCTACTCTCTCCCGCACTTACGGACATCGATCCTCGATGATTCCTCCATGTTTCATCGCTCTCTCGCGAAGGCGAGTAATTAAAATATTATTCGTCGGAATTAAAATATTTAAAAGTAATTAATTAAAAGAGGAATTTATAAAATTCATAACTTCTTCTCTGGACCTCAGAAAATTGTGTTTCTTATACCAAAATGTTCAGAAAAAGGCGAGCTACCCAAAATCATCATCATCATGCATACTTGCCACAATTAAATTGATTGCACCTCTAGTTGTAGTAAAATCATTAAGTTAAATATGGGGTTGCTTCCAAATAATTGCCTAATTATTTGGCTCTCCATTTAATTTTGCTAGATGAACTAAATGATGCTACCTTGCATAAACTTGTCATGTCATCATGTGATTGTGCATTGCATGGTACACATGTGTGGTGATTGATTTGTTTTCCCGTGTGTGCTTCGTTAGATCAAGCAGACGGGGTTCCACCTCAATACCCCGCCGAGCAGTACTACCAGCACCCGGAGCAAGGCAAGCGTAATCCCCCCCTCTGAGCATATCTTATCCTATTTTCCGCAATTATTTTCTCCACTAGAATATTGCATGCGGTTCTAAATGTCTTTTGCCTGGATTAGAGTATCCTACTAGTTGCATTAGAATCCTGTTGCCAATACCTGTTCTACCTTCCTATTACCATAGGTTTGTATTGTTGGCCATGGAATACTTACTATGCTATGCAAGTGCTTAGCCATGCTTAGTGAAATGCCTAGTTGTACTAGGGATGGTGAATGCTGGAAACAAGTGTTAACTTGTGACAGTGATGTTGATGGTGGAGAATTGTGGAGATGGATAATAAAATGCTAAGAAGGTGGGGATGAGAGGCCACTGTGGTTGTGGTGTTTTGTCTCGTTCTCGCCGCCTAGGTGCGAGTTCTTTACCTCTTGAACCATGACTGAGCGTGCAACCATGCGTGAGGCCTATGCATTTGCAGGAACCCTCATAGACTAAATAACTCGGGCGGGGCTAGCCAGGGTCCTCTAGTTTGAACTTCCATTTGCGCGTGCGTGATGATGGTGGGTTGAACTGAGATGAGGATGGTTGTGTTAGGAAAATGAGTGGCCACGGACAGGGGGTTGGAGGAGACACCAAACCTGTTCCGTCCTCACTGATGATCCTGGAAAGTCCTTAACGAGGGAGAAGTCGACACCGCTCCCACCCAGCCGGCTTTCCAAGGAAGAGAGCTAATGATCAGGTAATAGGCCGGACGGTACGCGTGGCAAACATTTGTACACCCCTGCAGGGTTAAATCTTTTCGAAAAGCCGTGTCCGCGGTTATGGACGACTTGGGAAGTGAAGGTAAGATCATAGAATAACTTTAACGGAATGATTAAAAACTGGGTACTAGAGGTACCACTCACAACTGCAAGGTGAGCTTCCTCGAGGGTGATTCGGGGAGGTGCCTTTGATGAACAGGTACATTGGTTGATGTTGAGAAAGGTGATGAAAGAAAAGAGTACTTCTTACCTCTTTTGAAAATACTCTGAATAGTCGATGCCTTTGAGTTATGTTTTCATAAATAAAGTCAGCTTTATGCAAAACAACCATATAACCTTGGAAGCCTCATCGAGCATATATTAGCTCTTAATCTTGCAAGTTCGTCGAACTCAACGTCGTTTGTTTTGTTTCAGAGGAGGACTTCACCGACCTCGAAGGTGGGTTCTTTGTGGACGTCGACGAGTAGTCTGGGTTCCCAGGTGGCAGCTTGGGACATCCTGGAACAGCTGGCGTTGTGGTGTTTATTTGTAGGCCTCTTAGGCCATATGCTGGATCTTGTTGTTTAGAACAACCTAATTCGCTTCCGCTTGATGTAATGTTGGGTCAGTGACCTCTGGTTGTCTTTTGCTATCTTTCTCTATTATAAGAGTTGAACTATATGATTTGTGTCGTAGAGTCGTGATGTGCCAGTTGTTCCACAAGTCTTGATCTCTCTATTATACATTGAGGGTTGTGCCTGTGTTAAGGCATCAATCGGGTGTTGTGTTGCCGATGATCCATTCCGAGCAACACCTGCCAAAGGTTTTGGCCGGGGATTGGTAAACCCGTAACCTCCGGTTGTATCGCTTAACCGGTGACACACAGCATCACTGTATAACAGTCGGGTCAGGGCGCCACATCCCGGCACCCTGCCGGAGAGGGGAATCGTCACCGGAGGCTTCTACATCGCCATGCCTGCCTCCGGAGTGATGCGTGAGTAGTTCATCCTTGGACTACGGGTCCATAGCAGTAGCTAGATGGTTGTCTCTCCACTTTGTGCCATCATGTTTAGATCTTGTGAGCTGCCCTACATGATCAAGATCATATTATTGTAATGCTACATGTTGTGTTTGCTGGGATCCGATGAATATTGAATATTATGTCAAGTTGATTATCAATCTATCTTATATGTTATTTAAGATCTTGCATGCTTTCCGTTACTCGTAGATGCTTTGGCCAAGTAGATGCTTGTAACTCCAAGAGAGAGTATTTATGCTAGATAGTGGGTTCATGTCTCCGTTTAACCTGGGACAGTGACAGAAAGTTCTAAGGTTGTGGATGTGCTGTTGCCACTAGGGATAACCTAACGATGCTATGTCCACGGCATATGTGTTTGTTTACATTACGCACTTTACTTAATGCAATTATCCGTTGCTTGCAACTTAATACCAACGGGGAACTCGGATGACAACCCGGCGGTGGATTATTAGTCATAGATGCTGTTGGATAACGTCTATGTATTATGTCGTAATGCCCAATTAAATATCATAGTAGTCAACATGTCATGTATATGCATTGTCATGCGCTCACTATTCGTCAATTGCCCAGCTGTAATTTGTTCACCCAACATGTTAGTTATCTTTTATGGAGAGACACCACTAGTGAACTGTGGACCCCGGTCCATTCTTTTACACTGATTAAACAACCACAAACTGCAAACTGTTCCTTTTTCATTCTCTGCAATTTAATACTCATTTTCCACACCATACGTTTAATCCTTTGTTTTCAGCAAGCCAGTGAGATTGACAACCTCACTGTTTCGTTGGGGCAAAGTAGTTTGATTGTGTTGTGTGCAGATTCCACGTCAACAGTCCAGACTCCCATCAACTATTTTTCTGGCGCCGTTGACAACCTTCTGAAGAGTTGCTGCTCCTACTGGTTCGATAACCTTGGTTTCTTTCTGAGGGAAAACTTGCTGCTGACTACATCATACCTTCCTCTTGGGGTCTCCCAACGAACGTGTGTTTCACGTCATCAAGCTATTTTTCTGGCGCCGTTGCCGGGGAGACAGCAGTCTTCTGCAAGGGGAGTTTCACGCTTCCAATCTCTTTACTTTGTTTTTGTCTTGCTTAGTTTATTTTATTTTATCTTGTTTGCTTTCAATTATCAAAAACACAAAAAAATTAGTTTCTTGCATCTAGTTTATTTCGGTTTGTTATTATGTCTAGTTATTTATTTGCTATCAATGTCTTCTCTGTTTGAAACAAAATCTTATTGGCTAAGTGGGTTCGCGGAGGAACAACATAATTACTATAAGGAATACCGCTTGTCTCAAAAAGGGAAATATTTATGGGAACAAATAAGTAGATTGAATTATTTTGCTAAAAACTTGTGCTCTACTTATGATGAATCCTACTGCTTTAATGAATCTTTATGTTGTAGAAGGCATAAACACCTCCCTTTCCAATGTGATTATAATGATAATGAAACTTTGGCTGCTTATGCTAAAGGAAATTATGACTTTGGTAATCTTGAGCGAATTGAAGAATTTTTTGTTTTTAAGGGTGCCTATGAAATTGCTGGTTATATTCAAAATGATGATGCTCCTTGTAGAACTGAGAATTATGCTATACTTGGTTATTGCCTTGAATATTATAATGATAATCCTTATATCACTGAATTTCTTGAGAAAATTTATTCTCCAGAACAACTTGCTACCTTTCAGGAACCTGTGGGAGAAGAAACTGCTAAAACTGAAAGCTCATTGGATGAAAAAGAGGAAGAGAGTGATGAACAAAAGGAGGATCTACCTTCTAATGATAGTAACTCTTTAACTCTTACATTATATGATTGCCCTCCACGCCTATCTAAGGAGGAAGAGTGCTATACTGTTGAATGTCATGATTCTATTGAAATATCTCTTTTTGATAAATTTGAAAAAACATCCTCCTTGACTCAAGTAAAGGAAATTGCAGAAAGTAAAAATGTGCTCCCTAATGTTATATATGATAATGCTCTTGATGATGGTCCTATATTGCCTAATGATATTAATTATACTATATTGTCAAAAGTGGGTTTAATAACCCACTGTTTTTGAGCTTAATAAAAATTATGTGTTTGTAGATCATGAAAAGCATGCTTTATGTGATAGTTATATTTGAGTTTGTTCATGATGCTACTGAAAGTTATTATGAGAGAGGAAAATATGGTTGTAAAAGTTTTCAAGTTACTAAAACACCTCTCTTTATGTTGAAAGTTTTGAAGCTATATTTGTTTCATCTTTCTATGCTAGTTGCTTTATGCTTCAATAATTTATTTTGTTACAAGATTCCTTTGCATAGGAAGTGGGTTAGACTTAAATGTGTTTGATATTTGCCTCTTGATGCTCTCTTTTGTTTTTCAACTCTTATTCTTATGAGAGCATCATTAAAATCTTCTAGCCTAGCTAAAAGGCATTAAAGAAAGCGCTTTTGGGAGGCAACCCATTATCTTTTATTTTCAGTATTAGTCAAGGAGTTTGTTTACTTCTGTAGCAACTCCTTTGTATCTTTATTTTCTCGCATTGTTGTGCCAAGAGTAGCCTCTAATGATAAGATGATGCTTAATTTTGATTGCTGCGCAGAAACAGATTTTTGCTGTTCACTGTACGAAATTCCTAAAATCACCAGATTGTTAAAAATCTGAAATTTTTGTGCGTAATCTTTATGAATGTCTGAAACTTTCATTAGTTCAGAGTTTCTCGATCTGAGCGTCGTAAGTGCCTCGAAAAAATTCGTCTTTGCGGACTGTTCTGTTTTAGACAGATTATGCCTTTTTATTTTTGCATTCTCTCTTTTACTAGTGTTGAGTGAAATTCTTTTTTGGGTGGAAGAGCTTCACATAACATCAGTGGCTGTAGCTAATGTTTAAAGTAACAAATCATATTGCGTCTTTATAGAACATGTGAATTTTTGATTATGCACTAACCCTCTAATGAGATCTACTTTGAGTTTGGTGTGACGGAAGTTTTCAAGGGTCAAGAGAGAAGGATGATATAATAGGATCAAGAAGAGTGAAGAGCTTAAGCTTGGGGAGGCTCCCATGGATCTCCCCAGCATATTTCAAGAAGACTCAAGCGTCTAAGCTTGGGGATGCCCAAGGCATCCCCTTCTTCATCGTCAAAATTATCAGGTCATCTCTAGTGAAACTATATTTTAATTCTTTCACATCATATGTGCTTTTCTTGGAGCGTCTGTGTGCTTTTTATTTTCAGTATTGCACTTTTATTTTCAATAAAGCTTGACTGGACCCTAGCATTCTTGATTGGGAGAGAGACACGCTCCGCTTTTTCATGAGAATACTCCTATTCTTCACTTATATTTGTTGAGTATTCATATCTAGCGCTGTTCAGCTTTTAGCTCTTGTTTTCATGTATCTCTTGTCAGAGCTATTAGCTTTCTTTTGTAGAAAGTACTCTCTTGCTTCACTTATATTTGTTTGGAGAGTTGATGAAATAAATTGATTGGTGTTTGGTTGGTTCAGAAAATGTTGCATGTGGTAATTGGTATAAGGAAAAACTTGCTTAATCTTGTAGATCACTAAAATGGATAACTTGATGCTTGTCAATTGTTTTGAGTTAACAAGTAGATCATGATTAAATTGTGCATCACATGAGTTAAGCCTATTAGTGAAGAACTACCGTAAAGCTTGTTGAAAATTTGGTTTGCATCGGTGGTACCTCTAAGGTCTAGATATTTTCTAATAACAGGGTTTGGTTAACAAGGAAGACGGTATGAAGTCTTATAACGTTTGCAATATGTTTGTCATATAAAACTTGGTGTACGGGTTGATATTCTTGTTTGCTTACATAACCTTGCTAGCCTAAACTCTGTACTGAGAGGGAATGCTTCTCGTGCATCCAAATCCTTGAGCCAAAATCCATGCCATTTGTGTCCACCATAACTACCTATATGTGGTATTTCCTTGCCACTCCAAGTAAATTTTTCATGTGCTACCTTTAAATTATTCAAAATGTTATTATTCCCTTTTTGTGTCAATGTTTACTAGCTCATGAGGAATTAGTGTGGTTATTCTTTATTCTATTTGTCGAGTGGACTTTTACACCTGGACTAGTGGCATATACATCCGCTTATCCAATAACTTGCAAAAAGAGCTGGCAACGGGGTGCCCAGTCCCAATTAATTACAACTTTAACCAATTAATTCTCTTCACACTTTTGCCCTGATTCATCAGTAAGCAATGACAAACAGTGAAATACCTGAATGTGTGTAAACCAAAGAGAAAGAGGGATGATCTGCCTTGCTGGTAGAAATAACGTCCTTCATGGGAGCCGCTCTTAAAAGTCCGTTCGACAGGTAGAATACTGTTCTCACCCGCTACCATTCGTTGACAATTAACAAACACCTCTCAAAAATAGATACTCCTCCATGGTATGTGATTGATGGAAGGCACCCGAGGATTCGGTTAGCCATGGCTTGTGTTAGCAAGGTTGGGAGGAGTATCAAATATTTTATGCAATCTCTATATGCTTTCAAAAACCTAAAAGCTCTAGCACATGATTTAATCCCTGCTTCCCTCTGCGAAGGGCCTTTCTTTTACTTTTATGTTGAGTCAGTTTTCCTATTCTTTCTGTCTTCCACAAGCAAACACTAGTGTCAACTTTGTTACAACATGCGTTATATGCAATGTATTGGACTTGTTATACTACTTTGTGTTGACAATATCCATGAGATAAATATGTTGAAAGTTGAAGCAAATGCTGAAACTAAATTCTTCCTTTGTGTTGATTAAATACCTTTTATTAGAAACTATTGCTTTATGAGTTAACACTTATGCAAAACTGTTTGATGCTTGTCTCGAAAGTACTATTCATGAAAACGTTTAGCTTGTGTGATTCATTGTTTACTCATTATCTATTTGTAGCAAATTATAGACCATTGACTTGGATCACTTCATTCATTTACATGTGCCTTGCAATATTATATGATCAAGATTATGATAGTAGCATGTCACCTCAAAAATTATTTGTTTTTATCGTTTACCTACTCGAGGACGAGTAGGAACTAAGCTTGGGGATGCTGATACGTCTCAAACGTATCTATAATTTTTGATGTTCCATGCTTGTTTTATACCAATTGCTACATGTTTTGCATCTACTTTATATCACTTTTATACATTTTTTGGGACTAACCTATTAACAAGATGCCGAAGTGCCAGTTCCTGTTTTCTGCTGTTTTTGTATTCCAGAAAAGCTAGTCTGGAAATATTCTCGGAATTGGACGAAACTACACGGGGTCCCTATTTTTCCAGAACACCTGACGGAGCGAAGGAGCAGCAGAGGAGGGCCACCAGGGCCCACACGCCAGGGCGCGGCCCCCCTCTGCCGCGCCCTGGGGTGGTGTGGGCCCCTCGGGGGTCCGCAGCCGCCGCCCTTTCGCCTACTTATTCCCCCCGACGCGAAAACCCTAAGTACCTGAGCAAATATCCACGAAAAGTTCCAGAGACGCCGCCGTCGTCAACCCTAGCTCGGGAGGGTTCAGAACCTCTTCCCGGCACCCTGCCGGAGAGGGGAATCGTCACCGGAGGCTTCTACATCGCCATGCCTGCCTCCGGAGTGATGCGTGAGTAGTTCATCCTTGGACTACGGGTCCATAGCAGTAGCTAGATGGTTGTCTCTCCACTTTGTGCCATCATGTTTAGATCTTGTGAGCTGCCCTACATGATCAAGATCATATTATTGTAATGCTACATGTTGTGTTTGCTGGGATCCGATGAATATTGAATATTATGTCAAGTTGATTATCAATCTATCTTATATGTTATTTAAGATCTTGCATGCTTTCCGTTACTCGTAGATGCTTTGGCCAAGTAGATGCTTGTAACTCCAAGAGAGAGTATTTATGCTAGATAGTGGGTTCATGTCTCCGTTTAACCTGGGACAGTGACAGAAAGTTCTAAGGTTGTGGATGTGCTGTTGCCACTAGGGATAACCTAACGATGCTATGTCCACGGGCATATGTGTTTGTTTACATTACGCACTTTACTTAATGCAATTATCCGTTGCTTGCAACTTAATACCAACGGGGACTCGGATGACAACCCGGCGGTGGATTATTAGTCATAGATGCTGTTGGATAACGATCTATGTATTATGTCGTAATGCCCAATTAAATATCATAGTAGTCAACATGTCATGTATATGCATTGTCATGCGCTCACTATTCGTCAATTGCCCAGCTGTAATTTGTTCACCCAACATGTTAGTTATCTTTTATGGAGAGACACCACTAGTGAACTGTGGACCCCGGTCCATTCTTTTACACTGATTAAACAACCACAAACTGCAAACTGTTCCTTTTTCATTCTCTGCAATTTAATACTCATTTTCCACACCATACGTTTAATCCTTTGTTTTCAGCAAGCCAGTGAGATTGACAACCTCACTGTTTCGTTGGGGCAAAGTAGTTTGATTGTGTTGTGTGCAGATTCCACGTCAACAGTCCAGACTCCCTCACAACTATTTTTCTGGCGCCGTTGACAACCTTCTGAAGAGTTGCTGCTCCTACTGGTTCGATAACCTTGGTTTCTTTCTGAGGGAAAACTTGCTGCTGACTACATCATACCTTCCTCTTGGGGTCTCCCAACGAACGTGTGTTTCACATCATCATGCACCGCCGCCGGAGAACCGTCGCCCCGCGAGATGTCCTCCCCGCAGCGGGTAGAGAAGCTCCGCCGCCGCCGGCACCGCCCGAGCCGTGCTCGGCGGCTCGCGCCGACGGCGGCGGCAGAGGAGAGGCGAGAGGGAGCTTCCGGGAAGGAGAGGGTCGAGGCCGCGCCCTTTGGTGGTCATCTTTGTTTCATGTATTCTCACCTTTTTTCTCCGGGATGACCACTTCTACCGCCGGTGATGAGCAGGACGGTCATATGACGCAGTGGCGGTGCTCCAGCGAGGTTTGCAGTGGAGGTTATGAACGCACGTATAGTAGCCTCGACAACAACAACGACGGAGTTCACAACTACGAGCTACTACGGCTGAGCGAACACAATGACAAGGTTAAAAGAACACGTATACCCAACACAGTAATTGCTGCTGCGACATAGTGGTTCACGGCGGCGACAGAGGTTGAGAACACAAGGTACACTAGCTGTAGTCTAAACACGTACATGGACTCAGTACAATATCTACTCGTATATGATCGCCGAAATGGAAAAATTACAACACAAAAGTTGCGCCAAACATCGAGATGAACCTGATTGTAAAAGGACATTTCAAGCGGTCAAACGGACAACCGATTGCGACGAATTTGAAAAAATTCGTCTAAAAAAGTTCCAAACATTGGTTCAAATTGAGAAATCACAGTTGATGAAACTCGAAACCGAGCACTGGCCTCCTCCGCTCCCCGCCGGCTTCAAAACGGTGCCCGGCGCGCCTCTCCACGCAACACCCTAGCCACCATGCCAGGCAGCCGCAAGCCACGACCGGAGCAGAGCGCTTAGGATTTTGTTCGCCGCCAGCAGATGGGCACGGATTGTCGTGCTCGGCGCTAGCGCGCCAACGCTGCCACGAACGCCGCCATGACCCCTGAGCGCCGCCACGAGCACCTCGAGTAGCAACGCCTCCTCAATGAGGAGCAGATGATGGGGAAGGCGTTTGCCCGCGAGATGCAGCGCGAGGAGGAGGAGTGGAACGTGGCCCAGGAGCTCCGCCGCGCAGAGCAGCGTGAGGCGGACCTCTTCGTGCCGCGCCGCCGCCCCGAGCAGGGCAGTTCGTCCCGAGCACCACCAGCGGCATACCCTCTGCGGTCGTGCGGTTTACTTGCAGGGGCGGCCAGCTCTTCCCGCGTGGTGCTGCCTCTGACGACACTATCGGAGTCGGAGATGGAGGACTACCGCCGGCACAACATACTGGTGCCAGACGGATTTCTGCTACCACGGGGTGGGTGCTGAATGTCGTCAGGGTGCCAGTGGCTCCGCCGCTAAGCGGCAGGGCCCGCCTCGAGTACATCATGCGGCAGTGGAGGGAACTACTGTGGGAGCAGCGCGTGGACCTCTTGTACTCCATTTCGTCGTTGCACTAACCTCTACAAGTACATCTAGGTAAAATTTGTAAATGAGAGAGAGGAGAAAAATGGAAGATAATGACTAATTAATGGGCAACGTTATAACAAATTATATGACAGCATGATAGTGCTGGCTCTTGGTAATAAGGTGGTTTTATATAGCCGGCTGCTGGCTATATCACTAGAGTTGCTCTTATGAAAACTTACTCTTCCAATCTACCATGGAAATTTCAATTGTCGATCATATTTCAACTACTATGAATTCTTCTTCGCTCAAAAATTCACGTGAGTATAATTACTTCAATGTGCTAGGACCATGCATGCACACTTAAATGCATTACATAACGATTCTCCCTCTCTCAGTTTGATTTCCAGATTGAATTAGCATTGGCCTAGCTCGGCCAAAACATCATGCACAATCGATCATATCGGTCAGGCTTATTACTAAAAATGGAATTGCCATAACTAAGATGAAAATGATACTTATGGCTGATGCGGCTACTAGTTTTTGTTCTAAGACGTAGCAGTCAAAGCCAAGAGTATTACCTAGGTAGGCGAGAGAGGCGATCTGCATATAAAATATAAAACATAGTTACACACACAAAAATCATGTTGAAAAGGGATGTTCACGCTCGATTATTTTATAAGCTTGTTTATATTTTCATAAGAAGAACACGTTTCTACACATTGAGAAAATCTTAAGCTCTAAACATGTTTCTCAAATGCGACGCAAAAAAAAGGTTCTTCTCATGAAAAAGTTTAAAGCCTTGAATATTTACATGTGTATTTTTCTTTGAAATCTTGAGAAAATGATGTTTTCACCCAAATCACTTGCTTTCGAGTTGTGTTACCGTGTGCACCTTTCGGTTCTCGCATGAAAATACCACTAGGTAGTCTCTCTATCGCTATCTCAGTCGTTAATTTACCTACTAAAATATCACCAATTTATACCCAGAATCCCAACCTAACAACTTCATTTCGTCCAATATATACGTACCCGTTTCCAATACTAAAATAGCAGGAGTAGTTAGGTTTGGAGAACTTTCTGGACCAAAGAAAACATCTCCCCAACAACTAGATGCATGTTATATTACTCCTTATAGCTTCCTCCAAACACAGACGGTTGTTGTGTCAAGTCAAAATATATCATAAATTAGGGAGGACAATTGTATCTTCAGTGCCCATAACAAAAGTTTTTCTGAAAGCAACTGCTGTGCTGGTGTCACCCAGCTAGCTATAGCCTCTATGATTCCTAAAGCTGGAAAGAGACAAAGATTAGCTTTATGGCCTTGACGCGGGCGTTAGGAGATTAATTAGCTACCTCGATCACCTTAATTAGCCAGTGATGCGATGCATGTCAACGTATATCCAGTTTTCTCTACCACCTAAAATAGCTCTCGCTGGCGAGAAATGCCCAAAAGGCCCTCTGGTAGCACGAGCCTATCCAACTAGAAAGCGACTGCAATGAAAATGGCTTGGTACCTGTTGTGGAAAACGTTTTATCCTACACGTTTTCAGAGAAGGGATTCCATTGTACACACGCTCATACTCGCTCCGTTTTAAAATATTTAATGTGGATTTGTCTAAATTCGGACGTATCCAAGTATTTTGAACCGTAGGGAGTAGACCTTACCATAACTTGGTCAACCTTTATTTGGTAGAACAATAGTTTATTCCTCGCCTCCGCCGCGCCGCAGCTTCACGTCGAGTATTGCTTCCGGCGAGGTCCAGACTCACCGTCGCCGTCTCCACCGCGGCCAACCGCGGCACCACCGGCTCCGGCGAGGTGGATGGTCACCGGCCTCTGCTCTCCATCATCGGCTGTCTCCAGATGGGGAAGGGAGCAAGAAGATCGCGTGGAGAGACTTGTCAGGGAGGGAAAGAATCGTGGCCGAACCGCCGTCGCACGCGTCGTGCACGTCGTACGAGCCTTCGCACGCGCGTAACGAAGTGTTTCCGCTTTCTTACTAAACTTCTCGATTGTGGCAACAAAACGTAGCATTAGTTGGTCGAAAATTCAAAACTAAAATTCAACGTGAATTTACTACTGATGCTATCATTTTTGTTTGCCATGTTCCTATTGATTACGCCAACTTGTGTCGTCAGCATTGGTAGCCTCATTGTCATGGCATGATCAACCATCAATCTTTCGACGATGTTCGATCTATCAATTCATGCTGGAAGGAGGTCGTGAAATGAATATGAGGTTTGTGCGTGGTTGGTGTGGGAGGTGTTGCAAAAAAAAAAATCGGTTGACTCGGGTAAACCATTTAAATCAATTGTATGATTGAGCACCTATTATGGATTCACCGATTCGTACGCATGGAGAAGCACCAAAGTAGTGGTGATTCGCACTTTGTCGATCGGACGAGTCGATGCTGTAGCAATTGAGGATTGAGGAAGCAAAGTATCAAGCGAACACCGCATCTTAACTACAAGTGTAACATCCCAAAGACAAAGTAGAGAGGGGAGAACGCCTAATTAAGCTTCAAGCTCATGACTCTTAACAATAATCTTACATAAGCTGGTCTTTTGCAAATCCAAATCAGAAATGGGGAGCAAACCATCGATCGTCATCGTAGGAAGATAAAGGAAACCGTGCTATTGTCTGCGGAAAATATTTCGTGCATGCATGTCATCGTATCATATTTCTGTTCATTTCTTTCATTTTCGAATCTTGTGAATCAAAGAGGTTTTTCTTACAAAAGCTCTTCTCGGAAACAATTCCTTTTGGAAATGGACAAAGCTCTCCCTTCGCATGGCATGGTTGATGGGCCCCATTTGGTAATTTCACCCAGAAGTCTCGGGCGACTCGGTCGGTAACGGTGCACCAGCGCAAAGCGTCAATGTCACTAATCCGGCCGGAGAATGTTGACGCTTATTAATCCCGACGTGGACGCGACGACTCGCCACTGCCCGGGGGCAGAAGTGTCAATTCCATATAGTGATGAATGACGAACTTGATGCCGTCATTTGGGTAATCCGGCGGATCTTCTACGGCCAGCTCCATGTGGCAGAGTGTACGAGCTGAACGAATTTGAGCGAAGCAGAAATGGGCTACTTTGTTTCAGTACGCACGGCATCCAGCACCAGCCCGGCAGATGATTGGTTTATCCGCCAACATCTTGGAGAGGGCCCACCTGGGCTTTCACCACGTGATCTGGGAGATTTTGGGGTTTGCTTGCGAGATCCCATTATTGTTATCGACAGATCACTCTCACGGCTTTCCAGACTGACTTATCTTGGGCAATGAGGTTTTGCTACGCTGTATCGATCTTGCTTGGATTTCGGCGCACAAGTGCTTGACAAAGTGGAACGTAACGTGCAAAGTCCCAGGCACAAAATTAAGCACTTCCCAGGTGATGAAATTTGGCCTGTAGGCACAAGAGCGGTCATATGAAACCCGAGCTACACATTGCTCTTATTCTGAAGAAAAATAAAATCGTATTTTGGAGTTCTAGAAAAATCTGAAAACAATTTTGAATGTAGATAATGTTGTCTAGCTTCTACCAACGTGTAAAATCTCACATAGAAATATCTTGTATTTTGATCTATACAAAAATGACAAAATCTGAGTCTGAAAATAGTGAAAAATGCCAAATTTGAACTCTCCAAAATCCGCCAGATTTTTGTTATTCTTGTGTAACCCTGAATATGATTATTTTAAGTTGAGATTTTGCAAATTGGTAGAATGCACCATTGTCTATATCCAGGATTTTTCATATTTTTAAAACTTTGAAATATGATTTTGTGAATTTTACAAAATAAAGGACTATATGGAGCTCGGACTCCGATGCACTTTCCATAGTTGGCACAATACATTCTTCTGGAGTGGTATTTTGCTAGAACCGTCACAAAATCTGAAAACAATTTTGAATGTAGATAATGTTGTCTAGCTTCTACCAACGTGTAAAATCTCACATAGAAATATCTTGTATTTTGATCTATACAAAAATGACAAAATCTGAGTCTGAAAATAGTGAATAATGCCAAATTTGAACTCTCCAAAATCCGCCAGATTTTGTTATTTTTGTGTAACCCTGAATACGATTATTTTGAGTTGAGATTTTGCAAATTGGTAGAATGCATCATTGTCTATATCCAGGATTTTTCATATTTTTTAAAACTTTTAAATATGATTTTGCGAATTTTACAAAATAAAGGGCTATATGGAGCTCGGACTCCGATGCACTTTCCACAGTTGGCACAATACATTCTTCTGGAGTGGTATTTTGCTAGAACCGTCACAAAATTTCAGGTTCAAACAATTTATGTTTCTGACGCTAATATAGACATGTTCGATACATATGAAAAAAAAAAACTAAGTAGGTATCGGTTGTCAAATTGGTTAGAAGTGTCCAATACTCATTTATTATGCGCTAGCTAAATACCTGTGTGTTGCTAAGGATGAACTATTACATTTGTATTTTTTTTTGCGAAAAACTATTACATTTGTATTAACATTGTTTTGTCTCATCTTAATTGTTGGTCACACTTATCTAATTTATGTGCCCATGTTTCTACCTCACCCATAAGAATACACAATTCATTTTTCATTTTTCCGTATCTCCACATGTGACTCCACCACCAGCGCATAATTTATCTGTTCCTCTCCTGGTCCTTCTGTTATCGTGTTCTTCACTTGGACAATCACAATCCTGGTTGTCGTAGCAACGGGTTGCATTATGTAATTAAGATGTTGGGGCTTTTATTTTTTTGTCCTCGTGTGTTCAATGACGGTGTTGAAACATGTTGCACGTTGGACAATGCCTTTCATTCTATTGTGAATTCTATGAATCATTACCATTGTGTGTAACATCCTCTCTTGCATAGGTGATGATGGTTGTTAGTGCCTACTCGTACTTTCCACATGGGTTGGGAGAATGTTGAGGAGAAAAGGTTGCAGTGTCAACAGTTTGGTTAGACGTCGAGGTTTATCTTGTCAGAATGAGTGGAATAAGAGAAGATGTTGTTGGAGCTAAATCCTAGCACACCCCATTCACGGGATAAATATTGCTCATCATTTCTCTCTTGGGTATAGAAAAAGATACAAACACATCACACATTTTATCTTTTCTTCTCGTGGACCTTAACTATTGGCCTATGTGGTGTTCCTCTTTTATACAAACACATGCAAATACTGACTGGCCCTATACTGATGGATTACGAATCCATTAACCTTGGCAACCAACTCACAAAAGTTCAAATACCATAGCAGCGACGTCTTTGATGGTCCCTGTGGTACAACTCTAGACCACACCCTTCTTGTGGTACGCGACACCCATGGTGACTACAGGATAGCAAAAAAACTCTTATGAAAGTGGCTTAGGCGACAGTGCTTAGATCTGCATGAGAGAAAATGTACAAGCATCAGGGGCCGTCGCTTGGCGATTCTACTAATGTACTCGCTAATCAGATTGATTTGTATTGACATCCTGGCAAGTGTTCACTCGACAAATAAGGGGAGGGGGGGGGGGGGGGGGGGGGCATGCCCCCCATGCTCCGCACAATCAATCTGCCAGAACAAAATGTCTGCCCTAGAGTGTTTGTTGGATGAGTGAACACAATTTACATGGATAGAAAAATAATAAAATATGATAAAATCATATTCTCTCAAGAAAATGTTATACGAGAATAAATTAAATATACATGATTTATATTCACTAGTATAAATATTTTGCAATCTGCATATTAGCTAGATGTCTATTTTCTTGACAGGAAATGAAAGCTCGATCTATGTGCCAAGGCATACTTGCACGGAGAGCGGTACAAGGGTGGAAGCATATGTAAAATGAATACAAGGTGGTTAATTAGTAACAGGGACATATACTTGAAAACAGTACCATCTTATGTAAATCTGCAATTTTCCAACATCCACAATTGCATGTGCTGCCAACGGTTCTGATATCGTCGCAACCTATTACATTTCTCAAATGGTCACTTTTAATAAAACAGGGTCCTGACCACTAGATTTCGATAAACCCTTTCTTCAAGTGTTTCACGTCATGACCACCCTCCGTTCTTCGTGTACAATAAAAGCACATAAAGTTTTTGATATTATGGTTGAGACGATGATATCAGTTGGTATAATAGGTGGGCACATGATATGCTATATCATATACATGCCCTGTTGTGCCCTCAATGTTGTTCAAGTCGACAACGCAATGGTTTGTCCATTGTGCTTTGTTCCTTGGCATCCATGTGGTTCTGGTGTTGGAAGAACCTGAATTTTGATGGTTGTTGGTCGATTGTCTATAAATTGTGCATAAGTCATACACAGCAGTTACAAATATGGCATGAACTTGTTGAATTGGTAGGTTCAAAATTGAAAATATACATCATTTAATTCTAGCACGTACGCAGACATTCCCTAACACTTTGCAAGCACTAGAGCGGTTGGGGCGGCATATCCATGGTATGGAGAGGAGGGACTAACAGACATGATGCATAGAAGGGGATGTGGTCTTGAATTTGTTTGTGCATGACATGGAGAAGGGGATGAAGACCGAACTAGAAGTGATTATATGTCTCAGGGTGTTTCTACAAAATGAACGATGGCGGGAACGATATTGAGTAGCCGTCATTTTCCTAGTTCTATTGAGAAAATTTGCAGATTTCAATATTTATTCTATTTTCATTTGATATGTTCCAAGTTAATGATAGGAGTGCTATTTAATTTCTGAACTTCCTACCGCCTTTGGTCTATACAATCCCGCCCACAAGGTATATTGCCAATATGCATGTGTATCTATCTATAGTAATCCCTCATTCTTGTGTGTATGATGAGAGTGTTAAGCTAATAGGCTTCGTTAAGAGAAAACTTTGACCAATAATTATTCAATTGATAAGTTGTTTATGTGATAAAATGTTACAATTATCAATTAGTACTTATGAAACGACTGGTGATACCAACTTCTTGTCATGTAATCATCGTGATGTGTTTTAACAAGCCCTAAGAGGCCATACATACGGAAGTGGAGGGAGTATTGATTAGTTGCTTCCAATAATTTTATTTGAAAAAGATTTGTAAGCAGTAAGTAAAAAACTATAAACACATCACAACCACAATAAGTTAGTGATCATGTCCAGCGCGGCAGTCCAGACGACTTATCTTGGGGGTCACCCTAAAAAAACTTATCTTGGACGATCAAATGAGGTTTTGTTAGGCTGTATAGATATTGCTTGGATTTTCGACGCAAACATTGGGACGTGCCACTCTCCAAGCAATAAAATTGAGCAGGTCCCAAGTGTGCCAGTTGACAACTGGGTTCTACTCCTAGGTCAGCATACAGTTGGGTTCTAGAACAGACTCCTGAGTCCTGACCATAACTGTTTTGTTTTTTTACAGTGTTTTTAAATCACGATGATAGGATAAACACGAAATTGGGACGCTGATTCAGACATGATCCATGGATATTATTTTTAGGAGTTCCAAATAAGAAAATAAAGTCAATATTGGTAGTCAATTGTTTAGAATTTTGACTGCACGTGTGTCGAGGCTTCAATCTGTGAACTGCATATGGAGTTGCGCAGCTGGAGACAAGTCTCAAATGTTTAGCCAATGATGTCCAGCTCAGGCCCGATACCATGACGCCTCGTAAAGCTTCATCTGAAAGGAACCAGTTCAGAATCTCTCCACCTCAAACTAGCTAGCTTCAGGCGCCGTTACAACACAAAGTTGTTCCCACGCCCAGCCCCCAACAGAAAACAGCACAAGTTGTTTCCGTTTCTTGAAGCGTGGATTGACTTCTGATCCAACATTTCTTCAGTACGGTCGATGCATCTTGCGCCAACTTTGCGAAATGTATGCGAACTTCTTTCAGACTTCCTGGTGGCACTGGGCAAGGATATGTTGCAGAGTCGGCACACCAGGATGAGCAAGTCACCTGCACCTGCACCTGCAACTGCTCACCGTTGTTTTCGAGTTCATCTTTGCACCTGCACACTAGATGGTTGCTTTGGTTTAAACAGAAAAACAAATGGCGTGGTATACCCTGCGACATCCTAGAACACAAGAAATACTTGACCAACATTAAGAGGTTACTCGGGTTCACATGTATCAGATATACTCACCATACCAGGACAGTCAATCGAACCTTTGATAAACATTTAAAGAATAAAGAAGATCTACCAACAGTATGCCATGCACCTTCCGAGATGCCTCAAATGAGTTCATATCAATTCGCTATCAAAATCGCACCTCCAAAGCCTTCCGAGGCATATAGGGAAATCAGAAGCCTAAATAACTTATCTTCATCCCACAGGGATGATACACAAGAAAAGAAATACAACTACACAAGATCATCGTGCACCTCCAAAGGGCACTAAAATTAAGCGTATCTGAAAACTGATAACATAGCAACACAGATCATGACTTGGGATTGAGTTTCATTGCCAGCGTCATTAAAAAAGTAAATTTCCACACAACCCAGAAACCATATGAACCATTAAATATGTAGTACCAAGTATCAACCAGGAATTGAGAATTTAGACCAACAACTAGCTTGGGAGCATTGGTGCAGCACTGGTATGTGCACATCTGGCTAGTTCATTGCAGAAATCAGGAAAAGTGTCAGTGCATACAAAAGCAAGCATGTTAAGGCTAACTACTGCCTAAGTTAACGTGGTAATGCTAATTTTCCTTACAGCCACACATGGCAAACTACTACTGTTGGACGCTGTGGGTTTGCTACTATGGCAGCATGACATCTGCATTTTCAGCCGCTTAGATCAGTCAGGCACTTGATGCCACTGTTTTAGGTACCTGATAAAAAATATAGGTAAAAATTAGCTTGGCATTGTATAGTTTCAAGAGACAAGAAATATATTTGCAAAGAAACAGCTTTCAGTGCTATTCCTGCAGCATATAATCAGAGTTTTCAACTGCTTTGTCTTAACTTAAAATCTTGGTATTTCCACTCTTCTAATAATCTATTTCCAGCAAACAGCTTGCGGTGGTATTTCTGCAGAACTTTTGACTTAAAGAATATTCAAGAAACATATAAACATAATTCTCAACTGATTTGTCCTTACTAATAAAAGCTCGGTATTTCCACCAAGTATGAACAAGAAAACTAAGATGTGCTACGAACTATCGGAAACATGGATCTTCCTCTTTAAAAATTATACAGGTAAAAAAAACTATAAAAACTATACAGGTCCACAGTGTTTAAACAAAGACAATGTTTTGCATCACTGTATAGTGTATCCTGACGTAAACAATACTTTAACACACATAAGCAGCCTTGTGATACAAGAAGGAAAGTATCGGTGCCTAAAGAATCACGAACCTAAAGCTCAGGTTGGTGTTAGTACGTATAAATCTTAAAGACAACATCTTAAAAATAAAGAAAATATCTACTACGAAGAGGAAATTATATCCTAATATCGAATTTAATGTTGCCATCACTGTTCAATCAAAACACAATGTGCAAAACAGAAAGTGCATTCCACAACTTATGAATTGCCCTGGTATTAATAACTTGCAATCAAAAGATAAGGTACACATCTCGTAAACGAGATAAAACATTGGCATAATGCACATAGGAAACTAGACCATAAAGCTAGAAACATCTAAAAGAGGCAAACCTTAGCTCTGGGTCATTCTTTTGGGTCGCATCCTTCCATGATCGCGGGAATTTCGGAGGCCAAACCATCATAAAGGTGCTGACACTATACACGAGTTCATCCTCTGGTGCCTCATAAACCTTCTTTGCTGACTTCCGTTTAAGATCAAACATGTAGATGACACCATTCTTCTCCAATAAAACAAACTCAAAATTTTCCCCTACCGCACATAAGAAAATGAATTCCTCCTCAACCTCAAACACGTGACTCGGTATCATATTATTAGCACATATCTTGCGCAAGCAAATAGTATTCACGAGGAACCAGTCGGCGATGCCAGTCTTATCCATCCTATGGAGCCAGATTCGAATCTGGAAGTCTTTACATGGGTCAGATGAACCACAGAATCCTCCGCAAGCGACACATCCACGCTCGAGGTGTTTACCTCTTCTGGGAGGTTAACTAGCGACAGAGACGAGGACATAAGATCTAGCAAGAACAACTTAGTAGTCTCCTGGCTCACACAGGCCACACTATAGATCTTGTTGTCGCCACCAATGAAAGTAGAGCCTTGCATATCAATTTCAGGGATATCACTTACAGTCGAAGAATATATAGTCCAGGTATCTTCTTGTAACACATACACGTCGACGACTGTTTGCTGTTCATTGGACGCAATTCCAAAATAGAAGTATGTCAGGTCGTGGCCGACACCATCGTAGAGGATTTCAGAATCGACGAGGTCGTATGTGATTGTGGCGCCGTCGTGGATGTTGGCGTCCGGGACTGGCGGGAGGACGGCCATGTTCCTAGCAGGGTACAGGGGCAGTGCAAAATCCTTACGGTTTGGTTGACATGTCTGCACCTATAGCAGAGGAGGAGGAGGCCGTTGGTGCAGGTGCAGTCAGCCTCGATGCTCCAGCAGCTCCACGAGTCAAGATCGAAGCTAGCGCGGCGGACGACGGCGGCGAGCTCAGGGGGCTGAGGCAGCGGGACGAACCTTGGGGTGTCGGCTCTTTCGGTGGTGACGTAGAAGCCGAGGAAATGAGGTGGGTGGAGGCCGCGGAAGCGGCGGAGGAAGGCGGGGGCAGAGACGAGGTGGAGCCAGTGCTTACAGACGAGGGCGGCGCGGACGAGGCTGGTGGGGAAGGCGACGTGGAGGAGGTCGTCATCGTAATTCGATTGCGACGTGGAGTGGGCCGGCCCGTTCCGAATTTTTTCTTTGTTTAACTTTTTTCTTTGTGTTTTTTCTATTTTCCTTTTCTATATCTTTTCATTTATATTCTATTTTAGAAAATGTTTCAGAATTTATAAAAAGGTTCAGACTTTGAGAAACGTTCATATTTTGATATTTGTTCAGATTTCAAAAAAAAATCCATATTTTGTAAAATCATTCTAATTAAAAATTGTTCAAATTTGAAATTTGTTCAATTTAAAAAATGTTCATATTTTGAAAATTGTTCTGATTTAAAAAATTCTCAGATTTTTAAAAATTGTTCGAACTCAAAAAGTGTTCAATTTTGAAAAATGTTTAAGTTTAAGAAATTCAGATTTTTAAAAACGATTAGTTTTGAAATTTGTTTAGATTTCAAAATGTTCAGATAAAACAGATTTTGATAGCGCTAAGGAAGAAAACGAACTGTTTAAAAATAATTAGATTTGAAATTTGTTCAGATTCCTGCCACTAACCACTAATGTGCAAATTACTTTGCAATTTACATTGTTATTTATTTTCTTATAGTTAAGAAAGCTATTCTGGTGCAAATGAATCATTTATGAAGGAATAATCCGGTTGGGGAGTTGCCAAAAATCCAAAAGATCCAAATATGGCAAAACTGAACATAATAAGTAGCGATACGGTCGGAGGCGACCAAATCTGGCGAAACTAGGCATAATGAGTAGCGATACGGTTGGAGGCGACCGTACTTCTGACCGTACTGGTGTTGGCCGGGTCAGCACCGTCAAACCGAGCAATTTCCGTGAAGTGCCTTGAGACGAAATCGTTTGTTACTTTTCCTAAGCACCAGGCCAATGGTGCGCCTTGATCTGAAGGAATAGCTTGATGCATCTTGTGCCAACTTTGTGAAATGTATTCATGGCTTCTTTCTTTTTTTTCGACTTTGATGGCGGCACCGGGAAGGAATATGTTACAGAGTCAGCACACCGGGATGAGCAAGTTACCTGCACCTGCGCAACATTGTTTCTGTGTTCATCTCTGCACCTGAACTGCTTGATTTGCTATGGTTTTTTAATGAAAAACAAAGGATGTGTTTTCCGCTGTATTTCCTAGAACAAGAAATACTCGACCAACGTTAAGAGGCTAGTCATGTTAGTATCCAAGAAGTATCTCCAGTGAGCAACATTGCCGATGAAAAAGGGCCAAGACGTATCTGCTGAGCAACATTGCTTAAATATAAGGGCAGATGGTTCTTTTTACTCAAACAATCCATCAAAACTCAATTTCATATGGCCTTCATACACCTTTGGAGAGAGCTCAGATGAGTTCTTCATTAATTCATAGGGTAGATCACCCTTAAGCCTTCCGAGACATCTAGTGAAATACAGAAGCCGAAGCAAGTTACCCTTATCCTATAGTGATAGCTCATAAAAGGACAACCCAAGATCATCCTGCATCTCCAAGGGGAATTTTTTTTTACACTGTACCTGACAACAGATCAGGGAGCAACATGGATCATGAGTTCATGACTTAGAGTGGAGAATCATTGGCAGCGTCATCAACCAATCAAATTTGCACAAAACCGAATCTGGAGTGGCATATATCATCAGGAGTGGGAATTCAGACCAGCACACTAGAGCTTGAGAATACTGCTAGCATGTGCACATCAAGCACATTGCAGAAATATGTACATATATGAGTGCATACAAACACAACCGTGTAAAAAGCTTAACATCTGCGTAGATCAACATGCTAATGTATTAATATTACATCCATATGACAAACTGATAGTGTTGGACATTAGCCCCACATCTGCATTTTTCTGCCGCTATGTTAAGGCACTTGATACCATTGTTTCAGGCACCTGAAAATAGTACAGGGAAAATTAGCATAAAACTGGATAAGTGGATAGCTTCAAGAGCAAATATTTTGCAAAAGCAAGTAATTTTCAGTCGTATTTCCGCATAACTTTTGAGTGCCAGCATATTCAAGAATCATAGAAGATAATTTAACAGTGGATTTTCCTATACTTCAAAGCTTGGTAATTCCCCTTTTCTAATAATCTATTCCAATAAGCATGAACAAAAAAGTTTAAGATGTGCTATGATCGGTTTAAAACATGGATCTCCCTCTTTGGATTATACAAGTCCACAGTGTTGAATTAAAAACAATGTTTGGGATCTTATTGTTTTCTGACATACATAACAATACATTAACCACCCTTGAAACAAGGCACATACGCAGCCTTGTGACTCAAGAATCAAAGTATTGGTGTCTAAGCCTGTCAGGAATCAAGAACCTATCGGGTTGGTATTAGTATGTCGACAACAGAAATTGCTTAAAACTAAATCTCAATGAAAAACAGCTAACCAAAGGAAAATATTTAATATTGAAGGAAACTAATGAAAAGTGCAGATACTAGCAAGTGCACTCCAGAGCAAATGAATAGTTGCAAAAAGAAATAAGCCTATGCACAGAAACTCCTAAAAAGATAAGATATTAGCATAAAGCACAGTGCAAGCTAGACCATAGTGCTAGAAAGATGTACAGGAGGCAAACCTTCCATGATCGCAGGGAATTTTGGAGGCCAACCCATCATAAAGGTGCTGACACTATAGACATGTTCATCCTCTTATGCCTCATAAACCTTCTTTGCTGACTTGTGTTTAAGATCAAACATGTAGATGACCTCATCCTTCTCCAATAAAACAAACTCAGAATTTTCCCCAACTGCACATAAGAAAATAAATTCCTCGTCATCCTCAAGCACGTTACTTGGTATCATATTATTAGTACATATGTCGCACAAACAAATGGTATTGATGAGCAACCAGTCAGCGACGCCAGTCTTATCTATCTTGTGGAGCCAGATACGAATCTGAAGGTCCTTTACATGGATCATATGAACCCCGGAATCCTCCGCAAGCGACGGCGACACACCCAGGATGTTCACCTCTTCCGGAAAGTTTACTAGGGATAGAGATGACATAAGATCTAGCAAGAACAGCTTACTAGTCTCCCTGCTCACACGGGCCACACTATAGATCTTGTTGTCACCACCAATGAAAGTAGAGCCTAGCAGATCAACTTCAGGGATATCACTCACAGTTGAAGAATAAATAGCCCAGGTATCGTCTTGTAACACATACACATCGACGACTGTTTGCTCCCTATTCGACACAATTGCAAAATAGAAGTAGGATAGGTCATCGCCGACGCCATTGTAGAGGATCTCAGAATCGTCGACGTCGTATGTGAAGCCGTCATGGATGCTGGTGTCCGGGACAGGCGGGAGGACGGCCATGTTCCTAGCAGGGTACAGGGGGCCATCCTTACGGTTTTGCTAGCCTAGCTGTGCACCTGGGAGATGAGGAGGAGGCCGTTCATGCAGTCGACGTCGAGACTCCAGTGGCCCAACGAGTCTAAATGAAGCTACCGCGGTGGACGACGGCGGCCAGCTCAGGGGGCTGCGGCAGCGGCACGAATCGCGGGGCGAGTGTGGACCTGGTGGTGACGTAGAAGCCGAAGAGGTGAGGCGGGTGGAGGCCGCGGAAGTGGCGGAGGATGGCGGGGCGGAGACGAGGCAGAGCCAGCGCTTGCACACGAGGGCGGCGCGGACGAGGCTGGTGGGGAAGGCGAGGCGGAGGAGGATCTCGCAGAGCAGGTCGTCGTCGTCGAGCACGGCTGAGATGGCTGCTACTGCCGGCGGCGGCGATTGCCCTTCCATGTTTTCGTGATTTGAGATGCAGCACTGCTATGCGTACGATGCTTTTGCATCCGACCTTTGTCAACAAGGGACGAGGGATGGTATAACCTAATCAACAAGAATCGAACAAAGGAATTTCCTTTAAGATGGATCTCCCAAGATTTGGCACTGCTATGTTGATTTGGTTTCAACAAGGCACTGCTTTGTCAACAAGGGACGAGGGATGGCACTGCTATGTTGATTTGGTTTCAAGAGAAAAACTGGGCGTGTGTTATCCTCTGTGTTTTCTAACACGACATAGTCGGCCAACGTTAGAGGCTAGACATGTTCAATGTCCAAGAAGTATCGGCAGAAAACAGCGCTAGTTGTTTCCATTTCTCGAAGCATGGATCAAACTCTGATCCAGCGTCTCTTCGGTAAGGTCGATGCATCTTGTGCCAACTTTGTGAACTCCGACTTCCTGTTCCTGATGGCACCCGTTAGAGTACCGTAATGGCACGCAGCCGGACGCTACCCTTTTTGGAGATCACGTTGGATACCTATTCAACATACCAAAGTTTGTTAGCTGATCGAGTTGTAAACTTGTAATCGTGTTTTTCACGTAATCCATGTCAGCACATCTAGCTAGTTCATTGCAGCAATCAGCACACATGGCAGTGCATACAAAAGCAAGAATGTTAAGGCTAAAACGTGGTAATGGTAATATCACCTTACAGCCACATGACAAACTCCTACTGTCGGACACTGCGGGTTTGGTACTATGGCAACCTGACATCTGCATTTTCAGCCGCTTAGATCAGTTAAGGCACTTGATTCCATTGTTCTAACTACCTGATAAAAGATACAGGGAATATTAGCTTGGCACTCGATACTTTCAAGAGATAATACAAATATTTGCAAAATCAAACAGCTTTCAGTGGTATTTCTTCAGAACTTTTGACTGGAATATTCAAGAAGCATATAAACAGAGTTCTCAACTGCTTTTCTTTACTTAAAATCTTGGTATTTCCATTCTTCTAATAATCTATTTTCAGCAAAAAGTTGTCAGTGGTATTTCTGCAGAACTTTTGACTCTTGGACTATTCAGTGAAGCATATAAACAGAATTCTCAACTGTTTGTCTTTACTTAAAAGTTTGGTATTTTCCCTCTTCCAACAAACTATTCCCACTAAGCATAAACAAGAAAATTAAGATGTGCTACGAACTATCAGAAACATGTATCTCCCTCTTTATAAAAATACAGGTCCATAGTGTTAAAAAAAGACAATGTTTGGCATCACACCGTATCCTGACATACAAAATAATACTTTAACACACATAAGCAGCCTTGTGATAGTTACAAATTACTCCCGCGGTAATGGGTTCTGGGCCATATCTAACATATCAAAATAACAATACTTGTTTATCGAAGTTAGATTCAGCAGCACCGAAACGGCTCAGCAGTATTACGCCTGTCAATTTAGCATATAAAGTCCAAGGTGCACAGCAACGGAAATCAATCATTCAGTAACCCATTACAGAAATAAAAGCAGGTCATGCATGACCACAAGATCATGCAGCAGAACACCATAGATTCCAAGATACACCGAGGAAAACTTGAAATTGTTAGCACCATACTCATCATGCACATCCGAGGGCAAGGAAAAGCATCCACTGTACCCAGATCAGGGAGGAAAAGAACATATAGATCAATACTTGCACTTGACAATCATTGTCAGCGTCATCAAACAATCAAACTCATGACCGCATAAATCGTTAAATAACAGAGAATTTAAACCAGCACTTCAGAGCTAAAATTTACACATCAACAAAAACCAGCGCACTAGATTCAGAACTATAGTAGCATAGCTACATCTAGTACATTGCAGAGATCGTCACATACGTAAGAGCCATATTGGTCTTGCAGAAGCATCAACGCATACCCATGCAAGCATGTAAAGGCTAACAGATACATAAGACAAGATGCTAATACTGATGCCATCTTACACCATGTGTCTGGTAGTGTTGAGAATTGTGTGGGCTTGGCCCAATGGCAGCCGACATCTGTTCTGCTAACTCAGTCAATTAAGACAATTGATATTCTGCTGTTTCAGTTACATGATAAAACATAAGGAAATTAGCTTACGATTGTACAAAAAAAAATATTTGCAAAAGCAAACAGCTTTCAGTGCTATTCCTGCAGCATATAAACAGAGTTTTCAACTGCTTTGTCTTATCTTAAAATCTTGGTATTTCACTTTAAAATCTATTTCCAGCAAACAGCTTTCAGTGGTATTTCTGCAGAACTTTTGACTTTTAGAATATTCAAGAAGTATATAAAACATAATTCTCAAGTGCTTTGTCTTTAGTTATAAAAACTCGGTATTTCCACCCTTCTGGGGAACTATCGGAAACATGGATCTTCCTCTTTAAAAACTATGCAAGTCCACAGTGTTCAAACAAAGACAACTCACAATTTATCCTGACGTAAAAAATAATTTAACACACATAAGCAACCTTGTGATTCAAGAAGGGAAGTATCGGTGCCTAAAGAATCACGAACCTAAAGCTCAGGTTGGTGTTAGTACGTACCTTAAATAAATCTTAAAGACAACATCTTAAAAAAAATATCTACTACCAAGTGGAAATTGTATCCTAATATCGAAGTTAATGTTGCCATCACTATTCAATCAAAACACAATGTACAAACCAGCAAGTGCATTCCACAACTTATGAATTGACCTGGTATTAAAAACTTGCAATCAAGAGATAACCGTACACACATGGTAAACATCATATACGAGATAAGACATTGGCATAATGCACACAGGAAACTAGACCATAGAGCTCTATAAGAGGCAAACCTTAGCTGGGTCATTCTTTTGGGTCGCATCCTTCCATGATCGCAGGGAATTTCGGAGGCCAAACCATCATAAAGGTGCTGACACTGTAGACGTGTTCATCCTCTGGTGCCTCATAAACCTTCTTTGCTGACTTACGTTTAAGATCAAACATGTAGATGACACCATCCTTCTCCAGTAAAACAAACTCAAAATTTTCCCCAACCGCACATAAGAAAATAGATTCCCCCTCATCCTCGAACAGGCGACTTGGTATCATATCTCTAGTACATATGTCACGCAAACAAATGGTATTCATAACAAACCAGTCGGCGACGCCAGTCTTATCCATCCTATGGAGCCAGATTCGAATCCGAAAATCCTTTACATGGATCAGATGAACCCCAGAATCCTCCGCAGGCGACACATCCACGCTCGAGGTGTTTACCTCTTCTGGGAGGTTAACTAGCGACAGAGACGAGGACATAAGATCTAGCAAGAACAACTTAGTAGCGTTCAGGCTCACACGGGCCACACTATAGATCTTGTTGTCACCACCAATGAAAGTAGACTCTAGCAGATCAATTTCCGGGATATCACTTACAGTCGAAGAATATATAGTCCAGGTATCGTCATGTAACATATACACATCAACGACTGTTTGCTGCTTATTGGACACTGTTGCAAAATAGAAGTAGGACAGGTCATCGCCGACGCCATTGTAGAGGATCTCAGACTCGTCGACGTCGTATGTGATTGTGAAGCCGTCATGGATGCTGGTATCCGGGACTGGCGGGAGGACGGCCGTGTTCCTACCAGGGTACAGGGGGCAGTGCAAAATCCTACACGTTACGGTTTCGTTGACATGTCTGCACCTATAGGAGAGGAGGAGGAGGCCGTTCGTGCAGGTGCAATCGATGCTCCAACCGCCCCCACGAGTCCAGATCGAAGCTAGCGCGGCGGACGACGGCGGCGAGCTCAGGGGCTGAGGCAGCGGCACGAACCTGGTCGTCTGCGCGGACGAGACGTAGAAGCCGAGGAGGTGTGGCGGGTGGAGGTCGCGGAAGCGGCGGAGGAAGGCGGGCGCAGAGGCGAGGCAGAGCCAGCGCTTGCACACGAGGGAAGCGCGGACGAGGCTGGTGGGGAAGGCTAGGCGGAGGAGGATCACGCAGAGGAGGTCGTCGTCGTCGAGTACGGCTGAGATGGCCGGCGGCGGCGATTGCGGCGCCCCGAGCCCTTCCATGCTTCGTTGATTTGAGATGGATCTCCCGACACCCTAATTCGATTTGGGCCAAGAAAAAGGGAGAAGGGTTACTTACGCAAATCCTACACGTCGCCTGTTTCGAAGTTTTTTCTTTGTTTAACTTTTTTTCTTTGTGTTTTTTACTGTTTTTCTTTTCTATATAGTAACCGTGCACGTGCAACGCACGTCTAATGCATTTGAAATTTGGATCAACCTGTCTTTGAAGTTCTCCATCTCTTTCGTCAGGCATAACACCATGGTCTAGAAAACCTAAGAGAAACAATCTTGTAGATCATTTTTTATACATCAGTACATGGAGAACAGTAACATTTCAAACATCTTGTCACGTTACATCTGAAACTGATAAGATGCCAAATTTATTATGATCAAACTTTATGCTAATTAAACCAACAGTAATCATCTAGGTCTTCCACAAATAATGTTTCTTATAGTAAAAAAACCATAACCATCCTAGCTAGATAAAATCTCCCGTTCTATTTGCTCCGCATACCGATGCATTACTATATGAACAAATTCAGTGAAAGCTGCTCATGCATCAGGCAGCACAGTGCATATCTCACCATTTTGGTTCATCGATGCAGGGAGGAAGTTTCTAACCGACCACAATAGCTAGCTTACCAGCGTTAAAATCACAAATCAACAACATCCTTGAAGCTTGAACAATAGTGATGCAAGCTAAATTTGATCACGGAGGCATGCAATTGCACGTGATGCTTAGCAGGACATCATAATCCGATCCATGTTTAATTAGCCCTTGTGTTTTTTTCTGAAAAATCGTTCCGCATGGTTGATCTGGTCCCCTATCTTCCTGCTGTTTCAGCGCCGCCCGGTACCGCAATGCCCATAGCCCCCGTGCTTGGAAAATCTTGCGCTCGGCATGTACGTCAGCTCTTTCACCTCGCTCCCCACGGCGCCCGACCGAAATGTAAAAAGTGTAAATCGGCGAGTTAATTTGCAGAATTCAGAGCCGGAAAACGGAAGAAATCGAGGTAGATCAGAGCAGAACAGACCAAGTGGCGGTTTACCTTCGGGGAGCTTGCGGCGGCAACGCCCTGAAACTACGGCGGAAAACGGCGGTGCCTCCTGTTCTCCCTCAAAGATTCAGGGCGAGGAGCATCGTGGTCAATTCCTGCAGATGATAACTCGGGCGTTGGTGGCAGGGGATCCGTTCCCCGGTGAGCTTTCTTGGCGGCGCGACAGCGTTGACCTCCCCGCAGCGGCAGGAAGCAGAGACTCGATTTGCACGGAGGAGAGACAATTAGTCGGCTGAGGTTTGATCTCGGCGGCCGTTAACTCGATCGGTCGCCGGCCGCTGCACAACTGTTGGTGCGTCTCCACATGTGCAACCTATGCTGCTGCTTAGTGCCCCGGTGGGACTGGGAAATCAACCTGCGCATGTTGCTACAGATAGACGGAGGTGCTGTGGCAGGCGGCGCTCGCCAAGGCCGACGCCATGGCGACCCGCAGGCCGGCGCGTGCCGACCTGTATGAGCGCCCCGCCGAGCGCATCCTGCCGACGCCGTGGCAACCCGGTGCCGAGAGCTCATCCGCATCTTGTCCCCGTGCGCCGACGGTGACGGCAACCCCATCTCCGGCTTCCCGCGCACCCTCGCGCTGCTCTACAACACCGAGCTCGAGGACATCTTGTTCGCACGCACCGACGGCGACGGTGATAGGGCGCAGAAAGTTCGTCAGCGCTCGCGAAACGAACAGTTTATTTTAGCCGTGGCAATCCCTGTAATCTCTACTATATAATACGAGTAGTGTTTCTTCCTTCGTCCGTTCGGTGGTACGTCGCGAGCGTGGTACGTCGTGTGTCGTGCCTTTCCTCATACAAACCGGTATGTCAGCCCCGCTATCGTTAAACAACCGTAGTCCCGGTCGGAGACGAATCGATCTGTGCGTGTAAAAAGATGCCATGACAACACGGATCGGAGACGAATCGATCCCAGTCGGAGACGATCCAATCTCTGCATGACAAAAAAGGCCAAGCTGACCGATCCGGACCGGCTGCTCTTGGCGATCGCGGCTGGCGCCTGGCGGCGAGCTGATGCAGCTGGGAGACTGCTGAGGGGCGGGCGTCTCCTGCCTGCGGGCTGCGCTGGGTTGCACCGGCATCGTGGTGAGCACTGAGCTGCCGACAGCCCCTGCACTGCCGCGCGCGTAGCACGCAGGTGGGCTTCGACCTCAACGTACACTGTGACATTTTGATCCTTTCTTTTCTTCTGTATCGGGCAGAATTTTTGTTGCGTATTTGGTAGATTTTAGGTAGGCGGATCCATCGAACGCCCCTGGATTCGACCGGCCTGCTTGCAACACATAACTTTCAGGCCTGCACACTCCCTCTCTAACCCTGCTCATTTTGTATCTATGGTTGCTCATCTGCCACGTGTGCATTTTTTATGGCCAAATGAGAGGAATCGTAGATGCTTAGGAAAGAGTAGAAATCTGACATTCCATAGGATCTTCGAGGAGCTTTCTTTCTCAACGTGAAACAAAACATCTTTTTAACTGAAACTTTGCACAAATATATAGATTTTTTAACTAAAAAGTACCATTTTCAAAAAAAATGAAAATCGGGATCATTAGTGCCCAGGTCACCAAATCCACTCTGAGATTCGAAAAGACTGGGTTTTTTTAGTTGTTTGTACACTGGCAGTAAACAGAAATTTTGTTTCATCTTTTATTCCGTAGCAACGCACGGGCATTCATCTAGTTACAATAAAACTGAAAAGGTGTGTTGAGTTGTCAAACATTGGAGCAACGTGGACCGTTGGCCAAATATTGAATGACTCAGATTTAATGTATCAACACAAGTTTGCTCTTTTAATAGTAGTATAGAATCTTTTCATTTATTTTTTATTTTCTAAAATGTTTTAGATTTTAAAAAAATCAAAATTTGAGAAACTTTCATATTATGAAAATTGTTCCGATTTTGTAAAATTGTTCAAATTTGAAACTTGTTCAATTTAAAAACGTTCATATTTTAAAAATTGTTCAGATTTTAAAAACTTTTCAAACTCAAAAAAGTGTTCAAATTTGAAAATTATTTAATTAAAAAAAGATTTTGAAAACAATTAGTTTTGAAATTTGTTCAGATTTCAAAATGTTTGGATAAAAATAATAGAGTTTAACAGCGCTAAAGAAGAAAGCGAACTATGCTTTTTTTTGTTCAGCTGGCCCAAGAAGCAGTCGCTCGAGGCGACCGGGGCGAGACGTGTCGACTCACGGCGCTACATAGGAGCTCCTGGTTACTTAGGGTTTATGTTAATACTCTTTGCTTACTTGGCCGAAAATTCATTTTGGATCTCGAGCCACTACATGAAATATATCAACTTGTGACCTTCTGATAGTGATCCTGAAAATGTTGGTCGTAACCTATATTAGAGGGTCCAAACCTGAAAACAAAACGACAAAATTTGGTTAGAAAGGTCATACTTTCCTTACACGAATTTGGTCATAATGCAGATAGTCGTGGTCTACGAGCTACTTTGTGATGTGTTGAAATGACGGGCGGCCACATCAGCAGTTTCGCCTATGTGTCATGTCCATGCGTCAATTTCCGCCTATGTGTCATGTCTATTTGTCAATTTCGTCCTATGTGTCATGTCGTTGTCTTATTTTAAAACTACCACCGGCAAGTGGGACCCACACTTTGACTTGTTGATCATAAAATCCAACTACACCGCACATCCAATGACACGTGGGCCCACAAAACTGACACGCGGAGCCCATGATGCATCCGAAATATACTCATCTTTATCCATGTTTAAAACGTATTTTGTCATGAAAATGACAATATATCACTCTATACTCCACTAACCGTTAATGTGCAAATTACTTTGTGATTTATTTTCATAAAGTTAAGAAAGTTATTCTGGTGCAAATCAGTCATTTCTGAAGGAATAATCCGTATGGGGAGTTGCCAAAAATTAAGAAGATCCAAATCTAGCGAAACTAAACATTACGAGTAGCGATACGGTCGAAGGCGACCGTACTTCCGGCCATACTGATGTCGGTCGGATCGGCACCGTCAAACCGAGCAACTTCCGTGAAGTGTCTGGAGACGAATTCGTTTGTTACTTTTCCTAAGCACCAGGCTAATGGTGCGCTTTGACCTGAAGGAATAGCTTGATGCATCTTGTGCCAACTTCGTGAAATGTATTCATGGCTTCTTTCCGACTTTGATGGTGGCACTGGGAAGAAATATGTTACAGAGTCAGCACACCGGGATGAGCAAGTTACCTGCACCTGCGCACCGTTGTTTTTGTGTTCATCTCTGCACCTGAACTGCTAGATGATTTGCTTTGGTTTTTAATGAAAAACAGAGGATGTGTTTTCCGCTGTGTTTCCTAGAACAGGAAAAACTCGACCAACGTTAAGAGGTAGTCATGTTAGTGTCCAAGAAGTATCTGTAGTGACCAACATTGCCGATGAAAAAGGGCCAAGACGTATCTGATGAGCAACATTGCTTCAATGTAAGGGCAGATGGTTCTTTCTACTGAAACAATCCATTAAAACTCAATTTTACATGGCCTTCATACACCTTTGGAGAGAGCTCAGATGAGTTCTTCATTAATTCATAGGATAGATCCCCTTAAGCCTTCTGAGACATCTAGTGAAATACAGAAGCCGAAGCAAGTTACCCTTATCCTGTAGTGATAGCTCATAAAAGGACAACCCAAGATCATCCTGCATCTCCAAGGGATTTTTTTTTTACACTGTACCTGACAACAGATCAGGGAGCAACATGGATCATGAGTTCATGACTTAGAGTGGAGAATCATTGGCAGCGTCATCAACCAATCAAATTTGCACAAAACCGAATCTGGAGTGGCATCTATCATTACCTAGATATATAAAGGGAGCTGAAATCGCCGCGCTGAGAGCCCTCGGGCTACTGTAGCTTCCCCGAAAGCTACAGTGCAAACACATCCTCGCCGTTGATCGCGCAACCAACGGCCCGCACGGACGTTCCCCGTGGCATTTTTACACGTAGGTCCTCAACTTTTCCGCAAATAATCCCGAAGTCCACATGTCCACGCTGCAACGGACTTTTTCGCAAATACTAAAAACATTGGGGACCTATTTGCAAAACAGTCACACTTCCCTCCCGACCCCTTCTCTTTCCTGCGCGGTGCAGCAGCTCACCGCCGCCGCCGATGCGCGCCGCCGCCGCTACACTCCTCCGCGGACAAATCGAACCTTACCAGCATCTCCGCCGCCACTTACTCTCCACCCTCACCAATTATTGCTTGCCGGAGCGACGCACGAAGCTCGGGATCTTCATCGCCGTTCTCCACGGCCGCCCCCACAAATTCCCTCGCCGGCGGTGTCTCCGGCGACCTAATGGTCCGTATCTCCGCCCACCTTGCTCCCCTCGATGCCTGGCGCCGATCCGCGCGACTGCAAGCCCCCTGCACACGCGTAGCTGCGCGCGAGCTCGGCAACGCGAGCACGTTCGCCGCCGGCGACCATGATGACGTGACGTCATCGCTGATGTCACAAGGGCCCACATGTCAGAGTCTTCATCATTTTACAAAGACTAAAAAAAAAACACTGACTCATGGGACCCATCTATCAGCCATTTAACAATTACAATAGAATCTGAAATTTGTACAGTTCATAACTTTTAATTTGAAATTTGGAGTAATACAAAAAAAATATGAAAATTTGCATAAAAAAAATAAAAACAAATTACAACTATTACACTTCATGCATGATTTAAAAATAAAAAATAAATAAACTTTCAAAAAATGCAAGAAAATGCATAAAATTGTAAAATTCGTATCTTCTAAACCATAGTCCATAAAAATACAAATTATATTCCAAAATTTGTAGAAAAATGAACCCTTCACAACTAACACATTTCCATACATAACCAAACAACTTTAAATAATTTTAGTTAAAAAACCTAATGCAATCTTTTTTACATAAATTACACATTTCAAATATTTTCTAACAATTTCTTAAATTTATCCCACTTTTTTGAATTAAATAATTTTTGATCCTACATCTCCACACATGTATACATATTACGTTTTATTTTTTTTAAAACAACCACAGTTCAACTACTGTCACGACTGCACAAGATTATTTATTAAACCAAACAAACATACAACCAAAAAAAAAAACAGAAAGATTCATCTCAGTGGTCATGCTCCAAACAAAATGTTCGACCTTTCCAACATTCTCCCACTCAGACGCAAGCAAGCACGTTTATTGATAAATAAAACATACATTTCGTACCTAATGACAAAATTAATATTTTGATCTGCCGTCCAAAATTAATATTTTGATATGCCGTCTTTTTATCAACTTCTACACGCACGCTTAAATCAGCCAAAACTCCGTAAAGTACGCATCTTAATCAACAAAAACAACGATACATTACATACTTACATGACTTCATTTTAAATTCTAAAATTCCTCTTAAAGGGCGCGGCGTGTCGTCGCGCCGAATTCCACTAGTCAATATATCAAAGCCAACCCAATTAGCCCTCCCCACAGCTGCCCACATCGATGGTACTGTAGAAGTTCTACAGTACCCCGCGTGTACTGTAGCATTTTTTTGCGAATTTTTTTAGGTTTTAAAAAAAAAAATGTTGATGCACGTCGACGAGTATGTTCCATCCCCGTGATCAGTTTCGAGTTTGGTCGACTCTATCTCCTTAATTTTGGATCTAAATTCGCAAAAACATTTGACGAAATTTGTCAAATTCGTCGCACTCGGTCATCCGTTTGAATTTTCCTCTCACGAGTAGATGTATATCACCGTTCCAAACAAGTTCCATGTTTTAACCTTTTTATTTTGATGAATCGGTCCCCCGGAATAAAACATTTTTGCATAAGAGTCCCCGCGTACCGTCTTTTTGTACAAGAGTCCTCGGATTTCCAAAAGAAATTGTAAAACGGTCTCCCGGAATAAAACATTTTTGCATCAAAGTCGGTCGTCATAATAATTTCGACTATCAATATATCAAAGCCAACCCAGTTAGCCCTCCCCACAGCTGCCCACGTCGACGGTACTGTAGAGTGCTACAGTAAAGCACTTCTACCAGTGCCCGCGTGTACTGTAGCGTTTTTTTTTGCGATTTTTTTTTAGGTTTTTTTTAAAAAAAAATTTGTTGATGCACGTCGACGAGTATGTTCCATCCCCGTGATCAGTTTCGAGTTTGGTCGACTCTATCTACTTAATTTTGGATCTAAATTCGCAAAAACATTTGACGAAATTTGTCAAATTCGTCGCACTCGGTCATCCGTTTGAATTTTTTCCTCTCACGAGTAGATGTATATCACCGTTCCAAACAACTTCCATATTTTAACCTTTTTATTTTGATGAATCGGTCCCCCGGAATAAAACATTTTTGCATAAGAGTCCCCGCGTACCGTCTTTTTGTAGAAGAGTCCTCGGATTTCCAAAAATATTGTAAAACGGTCTCCCGGAATAAAAGATTTTTGCATCAAAGTCGGTCGTCATAATAATTTCGACTGTACTATCGAATAGTCCCTAAATCTATATTGTTCTCCGCCTTTAAACCTGCTGTCAACAAGTACCAGATGAGCTATTTCTATAATTAACCAATGAAGGGATTGCAGTACAGTTCGTCCACTATGAAAAACGTTGAATATAGCAAACAAAAATGTGACCCCATTTCATTCTGAAAATCATCCGAAACCATTTCTTGGATCGTAGTCTCTTTTTTTTCCCTTTAGCACTAAGCTTTGAGACCAGAAATGTGTTCTACAGAATACAAATTGAAATTTGTTCTATGTTATGTCCTATATGTATCGAATAACTCCATGAATTGTGTAATCGGACATACATGAATATTAGTCCAACCCACTAGCTAATCGCAACTATGCATGAATATATATATATCTGACCACCACTACTTAGCACTAAAACCATGTGTTCCATGTAAGCCCATCCGCCTCACCACACGCAAAGGCCGATCAGGAAGTCATCACTAACCAAATCGTCACCTTACGAGTGCTGAAGACGGACTTAATCATCATCCTCT
This sequence comes from Poa pratensis, assembly GCA_947311845.1. Taxonomy (NCBI): domain Eukaryota; kingdom Viridiplantae; phylum Streptophyta; class Magnoliopsida; order Poales; family Poaceae; genus Poa; species Poa pratensis. Next base: position 7,016,656 of record CAMZMU010000070.1, read on the forward strand.
CATCCAATGACGAGGATAGCCACTCAAGGTACCGACGCTTCAAAATATTTTCCATACAAAATTTGTTGTAGATTTTCCCAATAAATATTTTCCCCAGAAAATATTCAACAATACGAAAATAATGTTTTTCCAAGAATATATTCAACAATATTCAGAAAAGTTTCAAACATATTTCATGCATGTTTATCTGCTTTTCTTTTCCTGGACAGGTTTCTACACGGGCACGGCATAATATTGTTTTCTCACGAATATTCAACAATATTCAGAAAAGTATTCAACAATATTCACAAAAGTTTCAAATATATTTCATGCATGTTTATCTGCTTTTCTTTTCGCAACGACGCGGTCATCGCCGTTCCGACCGTTGGAGGGACTTATTTGCAATTATCGGACAATCCAGAGACCTTTTCGCAACGACGCGGTCATCGCCGTGATCAAAAGGGACTTATTTGCAATTACCGGACAATCTAGGGCTTTTCGCAACAACACGGTCATCGCCGTTGATGATGTCATCACGACATCACAGTGGACCCGGCCTGCCAGGATTTTTTCTTTCCGGAAACATTTACATAAAATATTAAATCCCTGACATGTGGGACCGGTTTATTTAAACAATTTCCAAAAAAAAAATGAAAAAATGTTCACAAATCAATATCTCTGAATATATCCATCGGGAAAATATGAATAATATATCAAAACGTTCATAAAAATACATGCTAACTACTTATGCTAAACAAACAAACAAATTTGTATATTTAAATTTGGTAAATATTTGGAGAAGATTCAAATATATTTTATCTAATTACAGTTAAATATTCATAACACAATACAAACATATTTGAACATTCCAACTTGCTAGATATTTGGATATTTTTTAAAATATGTCAAAAAATTCTCAAAAAAAAAAATGCTAGCTACTTATGGCAAGATACAAACATATTTGAACATTCCAATTTAGTCAATATTTGGATGCAATATAAATGAACTTTTCCTAATTGTGGAATCAAATAAAAAAATGTATTTCTACTAATTATGTATTTAAACTAAATATTAATGAAAAAATAGAAGCATAGTTGAACATTCCAATTTGCTAAAAATTTAGAGATACTCTAGAATATATCAACATGCTCCGAAAAATAAATACTACCTATTTATGGCAAAATACAAACATATTTGAACATTTCAATTTGATTAATATTTTTGCATAATCTAAATGAACTTCATCTAATTATAGATTTAAATTTAATAGATGCTCACATAATGCATTTTCTAAATATGGATTTAATTTAAAAATTTATGGAAACATACAAGCATTTTTGAACATTTCAATTTGCTAAATATTTGGAGTTAAATACCGTCATAAAATATCATCAGGAGTGGGAATTCAGACCAGCACACTAGAGCTTGAGAATACTGCTAGCATGTGCACATCAAGCACATGGCAGAAATATGTACATATATGAGTGCATACAAACACAACCGTGTAAAAAACTTAACATCTGCGTAGATCAACATGGTAATGTATTAATATTACATCCATATGACAAACTGCTAGTGTTGGACATTAGCCCCACATCTGCATTTTTCTGCCGCTATGTTAAGGCACTTGATACCATTGTTTCAGGCACCTGAAAATAGTACAGGGAAAATTAGCATAAAACTGGATAAGTGGATAGCTTCAAGAGCAAATATTTTGCAAAAGCAAGTAATTTTCAGTCGTATTTCCGCATAACTTTTGAGTGCCAGCATATTCAAGAATCATAGAAGATAATTTAACAGTGGATTTGCCTATACTTCAAAGCTTGGTAATTCCCCTTTTCTAATAATCTATTCCAATAAGCATGAACAAAAAAGTTTAAGATGTGCTATGATCGGTTTAAAACATGGATCTCCCTCTTTGGATTATACAAGTCCACAGTGTTGAATCAAAAACAATGTTTGGGATCTTATTGTTTTCTGACATACATAACAATACATTAACCACCCTTGAAACAAGGCACATACGCAGCCTTGTGACTCAAGAATCAAAGTATTGGTGTCTAAGCCTGTCAGGAATCAAGAACCTATCGGGTTGGTATTAGTATGTCGACAACAGACATTGCTTAAAACTAAATCTCAATGAAAAACAGCTAACCAAAGGAAAATATTTAATATTGAAGGAAACTAATGAAAAGTGCAGATACTAGCAAGTGTACTCCAGAACAAATGAAAAGTTGCAAAAGGAAATAAGCCTATGCACAGAAACTCCTAAAAAGATAAGATATTAGCATAAAGCACAGTGCAAGCTAGACCATAGTGCTAGAAAGATGTACAGGAGGCAAACCTTCCATGATCGCAGGGAATTTCGGAGGCCAAACCATCATAAAGGTGCTGACACTATTCACATGTTCACCCTCTGGTGCCTTATAAACCTTCTTTGCTGACTTGCGTTTAAGATCAAACATGTAGATGACATCATCCTTCTCCAATAAAACAAACTCAGAATTTTCCCCAACCGCACATAAGAAAATAAATTCCTCGTCATCCTCAAACACGCTACTTGGTATCATATTATTAGTACATATCTCGCGTAAACAAATGGTATTCACGAGGAACCAGTTGGTGACGCCAGTCTTATCCATCCTGTGGAGCCATATTCGAATCTGAAAGTCCTTTACATAGGTCAAATGAAGCCCAGAATCATCTGCAAGCGACACCAACATACTCAGGTAGTTCACCTCTTCCGGGAGGTTAACTAGCGACAGAGATGAGGACACAAGATCTAGCAAGAATAACTTCCAAATGTCGCTCACACATGCCACCGTATATATCTTGTTGTCACCAATCAAAATAGGCATTACTATATCAATTTCAGAGATCTCACTTACAGTCGAAGAATAGATAGCCCAGGTATCGTCTTGTAACATATACACATTGATGACTGACTCCTGCTTTTTCGACACTAGCGCCAAATAGAAGTATGTCAGGCCATCGCCGACGCCATCGAGGAGGATATGAGAATCGTCGACGTCGTATGTGAGGCCGTCATGGATGATGGTGTCCGGGACTGGCGGGAGGATGGCCGTGTACCTCGCAGGGTACAGCGGGCAGCGTATAGTCCTCACGAGGGGCTGGTTGCACACATAGGAGGTGAGGAGGAGGAGGCCATTCCAGCATTCAACGACGAGACTGTCGCAGCTCAAGGTGTCCAGATTAAAGCTACCGCGGCGTACGACGGTGGCGAGCTCAGGGGGCTTAGGCAGCGGCACAAAAAATCGTGGTCGTGCGCGCGGTGGCGACGTAGAAGCCGAGGAGGTGGGGCGGGTGGAGGCCGCGAAACCGGCGGAGGAAGGCGGGAGCGGAGACGAGGCGGAGCCAGCGCTTACAGACGAGGGACGCACAGACGAGGCTGGTGGCGAAGGCGAGGCGGAGGAGGATCTCGCAGAGCAGGTCGTCGTCGTCGAGCACGGCTGAGATGGCTGCTACTGCCGGCGGCGGCGATTGTCCTTCCATGTTTTGGTGATTTGAGATGCAGCACTGCTATGCGTACGATGCTTTTGCATCCGACCTTTGTCTGACGGATGGCATAACCTAATCAACAACAACCAGGAACGTCGGAATCCTATGTCGTACCAGAATCTAACAAAGAGCGTCGGATGCAAAGCAATTTCCTTTAAGATGGATCTCCCGAGCATACTATTTCGAATTTGGGCCCAAAAAAAGAGAGGGGCTAGGGTTTTGTGTTTACATTTTTAAACATTTTCATTATTTACTTTGCTCTAAGTGTATTCAGGCTTTCGTTATGTGTCTACGTCTTAGTAGACCTAGATTAAGTAATTTTCAGTCTATTTTACAAATTTAACATATAAAAGTAATTCATTGCGTTGTAATGATTGGCTAATCTTTTGTAAACATATTGTAGTAATAATTCAGTTGATTGAAACTCGATTTCAGAGAGCTTGTTCAGACAGATAGATAAAATAGAGACATATTCGGTTGCTGTTGTTTTCTAGTTCATCTTCGGACAGGACTAGGCGTCCCCCGGAGGATCTTTCCGTCCGATCCCCCGGGTCGCCAGCCCGACACGTGTCCTCTAAAAATAGGCTAATTCCGCTTTTGCTACAAAACTCCCGCTTTTGCTACAAATCGTCCCGCTTTTGCTGCATTGTAGCAAAAAACGGTTCGTACACAGAACATGAAAGGAAAAAATCTGGCCTCGCCGGAGACCTCACCGGATACCTCGCCGGACACGTGGTAGCAAAAAGTTTATGCTATTGTAGCAACAAAAAAGTTCGATTGTAGCAAAATCAACTTCGCCGGAGACATCGCCGGAGACTCTCGCCGGAGACATCGCCGGAGACCTCGCCGGAGATATAGTAGCAAATTTTTTGATCTATTGTAGCAAAACCAGATAACAATAATAGCAAAAATAAAGTTATATTGCAGCAACATCGTAAAAATTCTTGCGACAAGGTTCTCCGATTAGACTTATGATGCAAAACAGCAGAGCAAAATTGTAGCAAAAAAAGTTCTTGCAGTGCAAATTCACAAAACGTATGGTGCAAAAATTCAGACATGGACAAAACATGATAGCAAAAACATTACGCTATTTTAGCAAAACCACAAAACTAATGCAGCAAAAACAAAAATAAAAATTACAGTATCGTAGCAAAAAAATCCGGCCAGGTCCTCCAAGCACCGCTCACCACCGATTGTAGCACCAACGACCTTCGATGGTAGCACCGTGCACCACCTATGGTAGCAATGCCGCCGTGCTTCCATGAGAGCAACGCCGCCGTACCATTGGAGCATCCCCGTGCCTCTTCAATAGCAGCGCCGCATGCTCCATGTAGCAACGTCGCCCTGCTTGTCGTAGCTCCGGCAGCACCGCCAACTGCTGAAGGTAGCACGGGCGTTGGTCGCTGGTAGCAACAACGGACACCTACGGCAGTAGGGCCGCCTGCTCCATGTAGCAACATCGCCTGCTCGTCGTAGCTCCGGCAGCACCGCCACCGCCGAAGGTAGCACGGGCGGTAGTCTCTGGTAGCAAAGACGGACACCTACGGCAGCAGTGCCGACAGCTCCAGGTAGCAACGTCGCCTGCTCGTCGTAGCTCCGGCAGCACCGCCGCTGCCGAAGGTAGCAAGGGCGGTGGTCGCTGGTAGCAAGGACGGACACCTACGGTAGCAGCGCCGCCTGCTCCATGTAGCAACGTTGCCTACTTGTCGTAGCACCGGCAGCCGGCGCTAGTAGCACCGCCACCGCTGACGGTAGCATCGGCGGTAGCTACCGACGGATACCTACGGCAGCAGCGCGGCATGCTCCATGCCGCAAACCGCGACCATGCCGTCGTCGACGGTGACCGGAGGAGCGGAGGATGCATGGCGCGTAACGTGGGCAGCACCGCACGTACAGCTGCACTGCTCCCGGCGGGCAGCACCGGCGCACCGCGCGTCGACGCCGGCAGCAACGCCGCTCCAAGCGGGCAGCACCGCGCATGCGCGTCGGCGGCGTTCCCGGCCGGCAGCACCGCGCATCCACTCGGCAGCAACGCGCCTCCGAGCGACGGTCGGCGCGGAGGTCGGTGAGGCGCAGCGGCCGACGCGGGAGGTCGAGGCAGGGCAGCGCCGGCGTGGGAGGTCGGGACGGGGCGACGACCGGCGCGGGAGGGCGAGGCGAGGCGGTCCTGGTTGGAGTAGCAAGGCGCGGTGGTGGTGTCGTGGGGAATAACGAATCAAGTGGAGGAGAAGGATCGGGCTGGAGATAAGGTTGGACGTGTGGACCTGCCCGTCGCTGTCTTTCGGGACACGTGTTAGAAGCAGGAGGCGGGGGACGCGAGCGCGCGATCCCCCGGGTGACTACTATACTTTTCCTTCATCTTCGCACCTGCTAGATGGTTGCTTTGGTTTCAAGAGAAAAACTGAGCGTGTGTTATCCCCTGTGTTTTCTAACACAACAAGACATAGTGGGCCAACGTTAGAGGCAGGCCCGGCTCTAGGCCTAGGCAGGAGGTGCGACGGCCTAGGCCTAATCCAGAAGGGGGCCCAATATGAGTTGTTCCATACTTCGATGACTTTAGGGTCATATATATTAAGATACGCGTCATATATATTAGATATGGGGGCCCATGTCGTCAACTTCGCCCAGGGCCTCACAAAATATAGAGCCGGCCCTGGTTAGAGGCTAGACATGTTCAATGTCCAAGAAGTATCGGCAGAAAACAACATTAGTTCTTTCCATTTCTCGAAGCATGGATCAAACTCTGATCCAACATTTCTTCGGCAAGGTCGATGCATCTTGTGCCAACTTTGTGAAGTGTATTCGGACTTCTCTCTGACTTCCTGTCCACCGTGGCACCAGCAAGGATGAGCTGGTTACCTGAACCAGCTTGCCGTTGTTTTCAAGTTCATCTCTACATCTGAACTGCTAAATGGTGTGTTAACCCCTGTGTTTTGTAAAACACAAGACATAGTTGGCCAGCGTTTGAGGATAGACATGTTCAATGTCCAAGAAGTATCGGCAGTGAGCAACACCGCTGATGAGGAAGGGCAGGTGGTTCTAGTAGAGGTGTTATGTCCATGGCACAAGGTTTGTATTTTATTCAAATAATCCATCAAACCTCAAGTTCACATGTACCAGATATGCTCCCCATATTAGGACTGTCAATCGAGCATTTAAACATTCAAAAGTACAAGGAAATCTACACAAATATAGGTCAATTGCACCTTTTAAGGTAGCTCAAATGAGTTCATCATTAATTCATTATGCATATCACCCTTAAAACTTTCCAAGGCATATAGGGCAATACGGAAGCCTGAGCAGCTTACCCTCATCCTCCAGGGATAACTCAAAATATGCATAAAAAGACAACAACACAAAATCATCATGCACCTCCAAGGGCAAAAACAATTAAAATGTACCTGACAATAAATTTCCACACAACCCAGAAACCATATAAACTATTAAATTGTAGTGCCAAGTATCAACCAGGAATTGGTGTAACACTGGTAATGTGCACATCTAGCTAGTTCCTTGCAGAAATCAGAACACATCTCAGTGCATATAAAGGCAAGAGTGTTAAGGCTAACAGCTGCCTAAGTAAATGTGGTAATGCTAATACACCTTACAGGCACATGACAAACTGCTACTGTCGGACATTGAGGATTTTGTACTATATGGCAGCCTGACAACTGCATTTTCAGCCGCTTAGACCAGTTAAGGCACTTGACGCCATTGTTTTAGCTACCTGACAAAAGATGCAGGGACAATTAGCTTCAAGAGATAAGACAAATATTTGCAAAAGCAAACAGCTTTCAGTGGTATTTCATCAGAACTTTTGAGTGTAAGAATCTTCAAGAAGCATATAAACAGAGTTCTCAACTGCTTTGTCTTTACTTAAAATCTTGGTATTTCCATTCTTCTAATAATCTATTTTCGGCAAAAAGCTTTCAGTGGTATTCTGCAGAACTTTTTACTGTTAGGCTATCAAAAGAAACATATAAACAGAATTCTCAACTGTTTCTCTTTACTTAAAAGTTTGGTATTTCCACTCCTCTAACAATCTACTCCCACCAAGTATGAACAAGAAAATTAAGATGTGCTACGAACTATCAGATACATGGATCTCCCTCTTTATAATCTATACAGGTCCATAGTGTTAAAAAAGGACAATGTTTGGCATCACACTGTATCCTGACATACAAAACAATACTTTAACACACAGAAGCAACATTGTGATTCAAGAAGGAAAGTATCAGTGCCTAAAGAATCAAGAACCTAAAGCTGAAGTTGGTGTTAGTACTTAGTACGTAAACGATAGATAGTGCTTAAATTAAATCTCAAATACATATAAAAGCAGGCCCATGTGAACAGAAACTGATGTATCAGAGTTAATGTTGACACCACTTTTAGATCAAAACACAATGTACAAAACAGAAAGTGCATTCCCCAACTACTGAATTGTAAAGGAGATAAGACATTAGCATAACTCAAGTAGGAAACTAGCCCATAGTGCTAGAAATATTTACAAGAGGCAAACCATACCTGGGTCATTCTTTTGGGTCGCATCCTTCCATTACCACACAGGGAATTTAGGAGGCCAAACCATCATAAACGGAATGACATCATATAGATACTCATTCCCTCGTGGCTCATAAATCTTCTTTGCGTCCTTGCGTCTAAGATCAAACATGTAGACGACATCATCCTTCTCGAGTAAAACAAACTCATAGTTTTCCTCAACAGCACATATCCTAATAAAATGCTCCTGAACCTCGAACACTTGACTCGGTATCATATTATTAGCACATATGTCGCGCAAACAAATGGTGTTCACGAGGAACCAGTCGGCGACGCCAGTCCTGTGGAGCCAGGTTCGAATCTGGAAGTCCTTTACAAGGGTGAGATGAACCCCAGAATGATCAGCAAGCGACAGGTGCACACTCTGTAAGTCCACCTCGTCCGGGAGGTTAACTAGCGACATAGACGATGACACGAGATTTAGCATGAATAACTTCCTAGTGTCGCTCACAGTCAGGCAGACCACACTATGGATCTTGCCGTCACCGATCAAACAATCCCCAAGTAGTGAAATGTGGATTTCACATACAGCCGAAGAGTAGATGGCCCAGGTACCACGTTGTAACAACACATAAACATCAAAAACTGACTGCTCCTGATCTTTATGCCCTATTGCCAGACAGAAATAGGGCAGGCCATGGCCGCCGCTGTTGGGGAGGATCTCGTAATCGTCGTATGTGAAGCCGTCGTGGATGCAGGTTTCCGGGACTGGCGGGAGGATGGCCGTGTAGGTAGCAGGGTACAGGGGGCAGCGCAAGATCCTTACGGTTTGGTTGGGCTGGTTGCGCACATAGGAGAGGAGGAGGAGGCCATTCCAGCACCGAACGTCGAGACTCCCGCAGCCCATCAAGTCCAGATAGAAGCTGAAGCTGCCGCGGCGGACGACGTCGGCGAGCTCAGGGGGCTGAGGAATCGGCACGAACCGCGGGGTGGTGGTGGGCCTTGTGGCGACATAGAAGCCGAGGAGGCGGGGCGGGTGGAGGCCGCGGAAGCGGCGGAGGAAGGCGGGGGCGGAGGCGAGGCCGAGCCAGCGCTTGCAGACGAGGGCGGTGCGGACGAGGCTGGTGGGGAAGGCGACGCGGAGGAGGATCTCGCAGAGGAGGTCGTCGTCGTCGAGCACGGCTGAGATGGCCGCTGCGGCGGTCGGCGGCGGCGATTGCGGCGCACCGAGCCCTTCCATGTTTCGTTGATTTGAGATGGCTGTTTCCCCAGCAAACAAAATCGAATTGGGCCCAGGAGGGGTTAGGGTTTCATGTTTACTTTTTTCCGCTGGGCTTTACATAGTACTTTCCATTAAGGTAAGGGAATGATCATTTAAGTGGATTTTGCAAATCTGTTCATGTCGACAACAAAATTAGCCGTACTAGTAAATCTATTTTTCTTGTGCAAAGATATCCTACTATTCTCTCACGGTCTCACCCGACTGAGAATTAACTAATTGTTTCACAAAACTTGTTTACATAGATAAAAGCTAATGGCCAATGTGTCTAATATAAATATATAATATGTATAAAAATTACGTCTACTCTCGCATTTCTAAAAAAATGAAAATTTGTTCTGGTCTCAAAACAGATTGACGGTTCTTGGTGTCGATCGAGAACTATGAATTTCTCATGCAACTGGGAATGGGCAAAACCAAAACAAAAATCACACTTACCCCTCTTCTATTCTTAGGTCATCTCAGATATCACTTATGCTAAATTTTTCTTATTGAAGACACCAGACGTGTAAGATAACTAGAGTTTAAAAAAAGACAAGTTAGGTTATTGCTGACTAAAAAGAGTGAAACTGGAAAATAAAATTTTCTACAAAACTAGATATGAAACTTTAGCACGAAGAGAAACATATTTCTTCACCGTACGTACCGGAAGGCCATCTTTTGATAACTTGTTTTTGTTAAAAAAAATAACTAGTATAAGTTGGGCATGCAAACTTCAATTTACAAGATATAACACCAAGATCTAACCTATTTAATAACATATTTTATTGTCCCTATATATAACTGGAAGGGCTAAGTGAAGGTTGTCTTCCCAAATCGTTGTTCATGCCCTAAGCCAGCACGCTAGACAATTCATTTGCTTTGTTGATAAATAGAAAAAAAATGGACTTGTTAACTATTGATTGACGGGTTTCTAATTTCTGAACAACCAAAATATTCCTGCAAAATTGGCCCCTACTTTTTTCTTAAAGTGGAAGGCGGGGGCCAGGCTCGATGTGAATGGAAGGTGGAGACGACATGGAAACGTGGAAGGGATAACAGTAAGGTACTCATACTGGTGGTTCTAGAGGAGGGTTAGAGCCGCTTTAGAGCATCCACAATGTTGTAATGCTTGACGAGGCGCTTAAGAATAAAAATAAATATCAGGAAATAAATAGTAGGCCAACCGCTCGCCATCCCAAGGCATGGCGCTTGGTTGAGACGCTAACTAACCCCAATTAACACGCAGCAAGCAAAGAAAATCGAGTAGTGTCGGGCTACAAAATATGCGTCGGGTGCTCAAGATTTTGATCCTGGCTCCCGCTTAAAGCAGCGCATTGTGGAAGCTCTTAGAGTAATAACCTTATAAGGCTCCTGCTTAAAGCAGCGCATTGTGGATTTTGAGTACGGTGGAGACCACGAGAAAAACATGTGAGATAAATTAGGGCAGTGGGCAGTTATACGCGAGGGTCATCAAAACTGACTGGTGGACGATGGTAACCTACCGTCACCTGCCAACTAGGCAGTTCCACCTTCGGTCATGAATATCGATTTTGAGTATTGAAGTGCATACAAATCTGCATAGATTTATAGCACTCGTTGACAAATAGTTATATCTAGTTTGAGGTCCGAAATCCATAATAGTTTGCATAGATTCACAGCTCACTCTTCCCCACTAATTATAATTTTAATTATAAAGATGCCTCTATAATACATAGGACCAAAGAGTAGTTTATCATACAAATGCACTAACATTTCATCTACATATAGCATGAATACAAGTCCAAGGGTACATTTAACGGCATTAGAAATGGAAAATCCAAGTATATCAGGCACATGCTACTCATAAAATTGAGCAGGTCACAAGCAATAGTAGTTTCTAGTTGGTAGGAGCCGGAGGTCCATCCGTTCTCAAGTTCCTGAAACACGCATCCAATTTGGTGGGGTGCAAAAAAAATTCACAATATCTTTCGGTCATTACAAATCGCAATTATAGAAAAGTAGTATGTATATAAATCCAGCGGCAATGGGTTCTGGGCCATATCCAACATATAAAAAGAGTACAATTGTTGGTCGAAGTTTGAATACAGCATCAAATCTTAGAATGCTTGGACACCTTGCAAAAACTGAGAGACTCATGACAATCCAGCATTGGCTTCAAATCTTGCTTAGGCGTGTTAGACTCCTATATCGAGACTGCAGGATTGGCCATCAATCTGGTTAAACAACTACTCAGGCACCGCTTACCACATGGGAGGACTGAACTCCACGTGTCATACAACACAGCCCGAACCGCCATGGCATCACCTTCCGTCTGCCACGACTCCACCTAGGAACCCCTAGTAACCCTGACCACCGAGCGCATTGCATCGGACCTGGCAGCCACCGACAGTCTTGCAATGTTCAGGAAATATCTTAGCTGGCAACATTGCTGGCACAAGGTCTTTCACTCATTGAAACCATGAAATCTCATATTCCATAATACCAGAACCGCACGCTAGTGTTAGGCCTGTAAATTTAGCATATAGAAGTAACCCCGTTACAAAAACAAAAGCATGTCATGCATATTGATTCCAAGATACACCGGCGGAACAAGAAAGCCTAAGCAACTTACCGTAATCTCTTAGGGATAGCTGCTATAAAGAACACCACGGTACCACACAATAATCATCATGCAAATACAAGGGCAAAAAAACAAAAACAAAAAACCACAGTACTGGATACCAGATCAGGGAGCAGCACGTCTATTTTCGGGAGCATATAGATCAGTAGTTGGAATTGATGATCATTGTCAGCGTCATCAAACAATCAAACTCATGACCACATAAAACGTAAAATCCAATTTAGATTCAGAACTAAAATCTAACAACCACGTCAACTAAAACCAGCACACTAGATTCAGAACTCGAGTAGCATAACTTCATATAGTATATTGCAGAAATCATCAAGTACATAAGAGATGCACTGGTCTTGCAGAAGCATCAACGCATGCTGAAGTACATAAGGAAAAAGGCGAACAGATACATAAGACAAGATGCTAATACTGTTGGAACCTTACAGCCAGTGTTGACCATTGAGAGCCGGACCTCTGCATTTTCTGCAAACTCAATCTGCTGTTTCAGTTACCTGATAAGATAAAAGGAAAATTAGCTAACAATTGTATAGATCCAAGAGACAAGATAAGCCATTTGCAACTTTCAGTGATATCTGTCAGAACAATGGAGTACCAGAATTTTTTAGAAGCATATAAGAAAAATTCTTAACTCCTTTGTTTTAAGTTATAAGCTTGGTAATCCCACGTCTGATAAACTATTCCCACCAAAAATAAACAAAGAAAAATCAGCATGTGCTACAAACTGTTGAAAATATGTATCTCCTTCTATGTAGACTATGTAGATATATCGTTGTACAAATTGAAGATAATGTTTAGCATCCTACTGTATCCCGATGTACATACTGTAACCAGCAAGAATGTCGAGACAGACAAACAACCATGGTTTTTAAGGCGACGCTTTGGCGCCTTGACAGGAGGGGCGCTTTGGCGCCTAGGCACCTAAAGCGGCCGTTTTTGCAAAGCGGAGGGGGGGCGCCTTGACGCCTAGGCGTCGCCTAAGCGTCGCCTTAGGGACGCCTTAAAAACCATGCAAACAACCTTGTGCTTCAAGAAGGAAACTATTTCATTTTGAAGAATCAAGAATCTAAAGATTCAGTTATTCAAGTTCTTATGTCAAGGTGTTAGAACGCAAGATAGCAGCCAAGAAAAAGGTGATATCTAATATGGAAGGGAAACTAATTGTCCTAGAGTCTAAGTTAATCTTCCGACCAGTATTAATTCACTCAAAACATAACGTAAGAGCAAACACATTCCGCCACCGAAAGATTGTCCTGGTGTGCTGATTTAAACTACAATTTCTGATCTAAATAACCGTATGCACATGGTAAACATCATAAACGAGATAAAACTTACTGTAATGCACACTTGAAACTAGACAGGTCAACAAGAGGCACACCTTGTAGGGTCATTCTTTTGGATCGCATCCATCCTTCATCACAGGAAATTTAGGAGGCCAAACCATCATAAAGGGAGTGACACTTAACACGAGTGTATCCTCTTGTGTTATCTCGTAAACCTTCTTTGCGACCTTGTGTTTAATATCAAACTGGTAGAGGACACCATTCATCTCCAAGTAAATAAGCTCCGAATTGACCCCAACCGCAGCTATCTCAAAAATATGATCATCCACATCCTCGTACATGCAAGTCGGTATCATATGATTAGCACATATCTCACGCAAACAAATGGTATCCACAAGGGACCAGTTGGGGACACCATTGTTATCTCTCTTGTAGAGCCAGGTGCGAAGCTGAAAGCCCTTTACACGGGTCAGATAAACCCCGGAATCATCCGCGAGCGACAGCCGAGCATACAGAAGGTGTTCCACCTCTTCTGGAAAGTTAACTAGTGACAAAGATGAGGACGAAAGATCTAGCATGACTAGCTTATAAGTGTTGTTCACAAAGGCCGCATTATAAATCTTGTCGTCAGCAAGCAAACTAGGTAGCATCAGTTCAATTTTGGGGATTTCACTTACAACCGAAGAGTATATTCCCCAGAGCCCATCTCGTAACGCATACACATATATGACAGTCTGCTGTTGCTTCGCGAGTGTTGTCAAATAGAAGTAGGACGCGGCATTGCTGCCATCACCTTCGTTGTGAATAATCTCACCACGAACGTCATCATCGTGTAAGGAGCGCAGGGGATGGACACTGGTGTTCGGGACTGCTGGAAGGATGGATGTGTACCTCGCAGGGTGCAGGGGACAGCGCACTGTGCGTCTGGGGGACTCGGGGTACCTGCGGAGGGTGAGGAGGAGGAGGCCATTGCAGCAACGCACGGAGAGCTCGTGCCCCTCGTCCACAGTGGCCAAATCGAAGCTACCGCGGCGGACGACGGTTGCGAGCTCAGGGGGCTGAGGCAACGGCACGAACCGGTGGTGGTAGGTGCCCATAGTGGAGATGTAGAAGCCAAGGTGGCGGGGCGGGTGGAGGCGGCGGAAGCGGCGGAGGAAGGCGGGCACGCGCGCGTGGCTGAGCCAGCGCTTGCAGGCTAGGGCGGCGCGGACGAGGGTGGTGGGGAAGGCGACGCGGAGGAGGATCTCGATTAGGAGGTCGTCGTCGTCGAGCACGGCTGAGATGGACGCGGCGGCGGCGACGGCGGCAGCCGCCGATGGCGGCGCCCTATTGCCTCCAATTTCTGCCATTGGTTTTTTTAGGGGATTCTGCTCCCGGCGTATTCTAGGGTTTGAAATGGAGCGACCACAGGAACATAATTTGGGTTTGAAATAGGCGCCCATAGGAACATAATTTGTAGTAGTTCTTTTCTATAAAAAGATATTTCTTTCTCTCAACTATTATCAATGTTCTTCCAAAACAAAAAAGATTATCTGTGACTTTTTTCGATAGAAACCATTTGTTAAGTACCATCTCCGTTCCGTTGAATGACATGTATAAATTTAGTCAAAGTAAGATCTTACTAAGTTTGACCAAATATATAGAATAAAATATCAATATTTATAGTATTAGATAGATGCATTAGAAAAAATGTTTTACCGTGAATCTACTGATAACGTAAATGTTCATTTTTTGTCTATAACATTTGCTCAAATTTAGATGTCGTTGACCTCTATCTAAATTTATATGACTTATACATTTGAATGGAGGGAGTATGTGTCTTACAAGAGCGCCCCTTGATGGAAATAAAAATTGCAAACATGCCCAACGGGAATTCATCACAATGTCCATCCTGCACAAGTGAAAGAACATTTCCATCCCTAATTAGTTTTGATATTTGTTGACAACACAACAAGCGGTATAACAAGTGTGCTAAAAGATTTGCAGGTATATATCTTGTTTGCACTGGTGTTTGGACTTCCACTCTTGAAAGAATAAGCGCGAAGAAACAGGTTTATTGATGATTTTCTACTGAAGCCGGTAGTACCGGGTCAAGGTCGGTAGTACCGCCCGACTTCTACTCAAGGAGCCGAGCATGCTGGACTTGACATTGTACTGCCGCTAGTACTGGGATTTGGCCCGGCAGTATCGAGCTACCCAGCTCGGTACTTCCTCGCCAAGTACCAGGGCTAGTACCGCATAAAACCAGGGACTTATGATATCGCGCGTTTTTACTCGGAAGTAGCCCGGTACTCCCGGATGCAAAGTAGTACCGGGCCCTTCCA
Source organism: Poa pratensis (assembly GCA_947311845.1). NCBI lineage: Eukaryota > Viridiplantae > Streptophyta > Magnoliopsida > Poales > Poaceae > Poa > Poa pratensis. The sequence continues at coordinate 7,032,151 of CAMZMU010000070.1, forward strand.
GCCGGTACTACCGGGGTGGCCTGTGGTTAGTGGCTGCGCTTCACGACAGACCGGTACTACCGGGTTCGGTCTGGTACTACCGGACATGCACGGTTTTCTTCCCCAAACGGCCATTTTTTAGTAGGACTATATAAAGGAATCTTCTTCTCTGAAGAACATAAGCTCCAAGCATTCTCTCTCTCCTCCATTAATGAAAGCTTCAACCTCCTAGATCTCCTACTCCAACCACTCAAACATGCTCATATTTGGAGAATCGAAGGAGAAGACCAAGATCTACAGTCCTACCCAAGTGATTTACTTTTCCCCCTCATTCACTTGAGGGATTCGTGCCTAGGGTTTCCATTGGGAAAACCTAGGCCTTAGTTCCCACATGTTGTTGTGTTGGACAGATTGTGGTGATTTGGGAGCCTCCAATTCAGTTGTGGATGCGTACCCCAAGCTTGTTGTAAAGGCTTCGGTTTCCGCCTTGAAGGTTATCGATAGTGGAAGGTGAACCAATCCTTTGTGGTGCGGTTCATCGGAGAATAGGTTGAGCCCTTTGTGGCATTGATCAAGTCTGTTGTGGTGAAACTCACACCCCTCCAACATAGACGTACTTCCACTCAAAAGGAAGGAACTACGGGAATTACATCATGTGTCTTCACGTGCTTCACTTTGGTTCCTTTTTTCCTTTACGGTCTTTACTTGTATCTTGCTTAGTTGTGGTGGCTTGCTTGTCATATAGGTAAATTCACCTTAGTTGCATATCTAGAGAATTTACCTTTTGTTTCAAACCTAAATTGAAAAGGAATTAAAATTTGAAGCAGCACCTATTCACCCCCCCCCCCCCCCCCCCCCCCCCCCACTAGGTGCCCATACGATCCTTTCAACAGGTCGATGGCGTGCAATGAACCTAGCTATCCCGATGCCGCATGTGCTCCGCAATGCCAGAGTTAGGGATTCGTTGTAACTACGAACGAGTAGATGTAACAAGACACTGCTAGGAGATGGTACTAATGACGACCCAGAGCACAAAACATCAACCTATAGAAGAAGTCAAAGGTCGGACAAGTAGTCAATGTTGTAAGTGCCACATGAACTTATTAACAAGATCACCAGTATTACCACGATCCAAGATGGACTCATCCTCGTTTACGACTCTCATCCACAATCCAGAGACCAATGGATCGGATATGGGGGAAACCAACTCTCACGCGCCCGTAGAGACCACAACCATCACCACCATGATATGAATAGGGATGTTAGTTCATATTCCACCGCGCCATCGCCTCCACCACCTCAGCGAACAACACAAAGATATAAAACCTAACAAACTATACCAAGACTCAATGTGAGCACGAAGAACTATACCTCCCAGCACCGAAAACATATGTTCCAGGTAAGAGAGACCAATCGAATCAACCGGCAAGGATGGGAGTTGTATGGTGGCTATGGTTTCTTTTTTGAAGGAGGACATAGCCAATGGACGACCACCTCTCTCGAAAACACTTATGCAACCGAAATATTGGTGATTGAAATAATTTCTTCTGGACATTGAAATGTTTAAATCATTTATGTTTGGTCCTTTACACCACTCGATGACATGACAAAAGTTTCAAAAATGTGACTCCCTAGTCTATATGAAAAATTGGAAAACCGGAAAGGATGGTAAACTTTGAAACAATCATATAAAAAATTGGGGGGGGGAGGGAGAATCCAATAAAACTATTTGAAATATCATGAAAATTTTAGAACTTTTAGAAAATCATGAAATCTAGTAACACAATGTTTCACTTTTCTAAAAGTGTTGTAAATTTCTCGTATTTTTAGAAAATTTATTGAAATGTGCATGATTCCTAAAGTTTTTTTCATGAATTGGTAAATATTAAATTTTAAAAGTATATTTTTATTTGTGACCATTTGATTCTATATTTTCTTAGTTTCACCAAGTCATTGTCACGACTGATTTCAATAGGCCAACACTTAAGGGAAGGACTTCGAGACCAAACTTACACTTTGGTAACAGTTAGTAAGAAACAATTTTTTTCTTCTGACTATTTTTTTTGACGAACCTTTTCTTCTGACTATTACCTAATGAGGAAAGTAGGAAACTACTCCCTCCGTATCAAAATATAAGATGTTTGTGCATTGGGCCCAAATGCACCTAGACATGTTTTAGTGCACGCACTAAAACATAATTCTAACTGATATCGGCTAACTGCTATAAAACCTATAGTAGTACATAACAATATACATGAATGAGAAACAAGCAGAACATCATTCTAACTGATATCGTCTTGGATTAGAACGTGATCATTGCGTCATCATCTTCCATCCGCCAAAATACCAGCCGAAAAAGAAGATCAACAAGCACTATCTCTTGTAGATTTTGCACAAGACTAAATCACGCCTATGACAGCAGGATAGAGATTTCACCGTTGTCGCTTTTTTTTAAGGAAGGCAACAACACTGCTCCATTTCATTAAGAGGGAACCGGGACAAATGCCAGCGAAGTTGAAATAAGAAAGCAAAGCAAAAACTACAACAAGGAGGAAGAACAACTCTTGCATGTGGCCATAGGCAAAGCAAGAACTACAACAAGGAAGAAGAAAATTCTTCCACCGTGAAAAGCGGTCAGTTGGAACGGGATGTGCTGGAAGGTCTCGGCCGTGCGATGGAAAACAGAATCAACTTCTCGGGCATCCCATACAAAGTGTAGAATTTGCTATAAGGCATGTGCCAATGCAAGCTTCTTAGCACGATTTTATAGGTATTTTGCTTATGTGGCATAGTAGTTAATGAAGAGAGATGATTGGGTTGTATCTTAGCTAACATTTTACAACTCTTGCACGTGGCTGTAGATAAAAAATGTTACTACCCCAATCATATGCATGTATTAGCTCCAAATAATTAAATTTAGATACAACTCATAAGAAACAATGCATTGGCAATTTGGCATAGTTGTCTCTAAATTTTTGTTCCTCATATGATAACGTGCTAAGAGACTGATGTGTTGGCACTTGCCTAAGCATGCACAATCCTAGCCAGTTAATGAGACAATTAAATAAACAAGTCTGTTCAAATTTAAATAGTACTATGTCACTTATTCGTACAGATAAAAATGATAGAGTGATGGGTGTCGGTGACCATGTCAGACTGACAATATCTTTCCACAGACGCGCAATTTAGGCCAACCGGGATCAGCACGTGTTTCATGATACTCTATCAACCTCAACTCCCTTCGGACTAACATCACCTGAGTTAACTGCTGCAACAGTTTCAGCCACTGGTTTAGCCTCAGATGCTTTAGCCTCCTCGACCAATAATTTCAGGATGTGTTTTGTTTTTGGCTAAGGTGGAATGGAACGGAACCATTCCATTCCACCAGAATGGAACCGTTCCATTCTTGTGTTCGGTTTGGACAAAAAATTGTCATGGAACGGTTCCATTCTTGTGTTCTGTTTTGGAATGGGACGAAGATGGAATGGAATGGGTGAGAATGAAATTATTCCTAAACTTGATTAATTATTCTTAAGCTCGATTAATTATTTCTAAACTTGATTAATTATTACTAATCTTGATTAATTATTATTAATCTTGATTAAATTATACCTAAACTTGATTAATCGGGGAGGTTAGCGGAGCGTTCCACCTCGTTCCACCGATTTGGTGGAACCTGTGAATTCCGGATCTAGGGGAATATTCCCTCAAATGGAACCACCTAATTCCATTCCACCTCCAAAACCAAACACAAGAACCAGCTCCAGGTGCGGAACGGTTCCATTCCGTTCCACCTCATCCAAAAACAAAACACACCCTCAATATGTGTTTGCTGTTTCTCCTAATATAATGAGCAGACATCATATCTTTGTAGGCTCCCAAGCACTTATACTTATCCAGAAAAGTTGTATATTTATTGTAACATCCCAAATTCTTAATAAGAATAAACAAGACCCAAAATTTCAGAACCAACAAAAACTTTTGAATTATTTCACGAATGATTGTGCTTTCCTTTAAATTGTTCTGGTTGACCTTGTGTAACTTGGTGTTGTGATTGCTTGACTAGTAAATGTCAACCCAAGAAATCAACCTAAGCAAGAAAATATATTTACAACACTGGTGACCAGGTTATGACAAGAATATATTCCATATATCTTTCCCATTCTTATGTTGGCCAAAAGTTTATTTCAATAATGATTTGGTTCTAGCAACAAATAAAATGCCCTTTAATTTGAGACAGTAAAAGTATTTCCAAAATTTCATGTTTATAAAATATGGAGAACTATCTGTGATCTCCTATCCTTTCTTCAACCTTGACAATTCCAAATTCCTATCTTTATAACCCCCTATGTTTCAACTCCGTTTTAAAAGAAATACTAGTGGGAAATATATTACCTCACATATTTCTCTTTATCAAACCATTTTGAAAACTATTAAGTTATGAGTTGATTTACCCCTTAAACAACATCTTGTCATAATTGAGTGTGACCATTTTTACAAAAATAGCATTGTTAATTATGGAAAAAGTGGTGTGATTTGTTCTTGTGGTTTGAAGTGTGTGGTCTTGTTTGAGGTGTGGATATTGTTGTGTTTTGGTGCTGTTACGATTGCTGTGTTATTGTGTGTGATTTTCTTGTGAGGATAATTCCTCAGTGGTGTTATTACTAAATTAGGACACACTTGGCAACCAAATTTGGAGTGCGACTTGAAGAAGAGTAAACCCTCTAAAATTATGCACCCCAAGTTAAATTCCTAAAATTTGGGGAAATGATCTCAATAAAACTCCCTCTCTATCTATTTCTCTATTCTATGAAAACAATTATATTCTCTTTACCCAAAATTCTAGAGGAGGAGATGAAATGATAATCCTCTCCATTTCATATCACTCCCTCCTCAAGTAAACCTACTTGTCGATTTAAAACAAACCCCCCCCCCATTCTTTTATCAAAAAGGAAATGAAGGTCATGAGTTAAAAATGATCTTCATAACTAAAATCCCTCCCAAATTCTCTATTTTCTCCAAACCAATTTTTCCTCTATGAAAGGATAAATTATTTTGAAGCTACCTTATTTGTCAAGGAAGTTCTGAAAGTTCAACACAATATTTTATCACTGGTTTTAAAATATTAAAGAAGTATCAAAGTATTAATTTCCAAAAAAATGATTTATTTACCTCCTATGAACAAAAATGGAGCAAAACAATTTATTTTGTAAAACCAATTTTTGTGGAGCTTCCTCATATATATAGGAGGCTACATGAATTTTCTCTAATTTTTGTAAAATGTTTAAGCACCTCAATTAAATTCCGGAAACCCTACTGGTTTTGAAAAAGGAAATAAAAGAAAGAGACAAGGACCTATCTGTGAGTGGAAAAGCAAATCCAGGGGCCTCTTTGCAAGATCATAGTTGACCTCCTGTAGCAGCGACGCTGCCCGGCACGGCGCCGTGCTCCTCACGCCGGCGTTGCCGTGGTCGCCGCTCGCCGTGCACCCCCCCCCGCGAAGCCTGGCCTCTGACTGCTCTGCTCTCCCCCTTCACCTCATCTCTGCGTCCTGGACAGCCGTGGCACCTCCCGCACGCTGCCGTGCTCCACGTCGCCGTGTTCGCCTTGCTGCCGTGCTCCTCTCGTCGTCAATGCCGTGGCCCCCTCCCTCCTTGCTGCGGAGGAGACGATAAAAGCACGCCACGCCCTCCTCTGCTCCCTCACTGCTCGCTCATTTCCCTCACTCTCCCTCTCTCTCTAAGCTCTCCCCGAAGCCGAACCAAGGCCGAGCCGCCGTCGCACCTCGCCGTCACTGGAGAGCGTCCCTTCCGAATCCAAGCGCACCAGGAGGTTCACCGCGTCGTCTTCTTCCTCCCTGCCAAAGGAATCGAGCCGGGGCGCCGTCGTTGCGGAGATCGACGTCTTCTTCTCCACCTCCGGCCGCCAACCACCGAGCAAGCTCGCCGCCGTTCTGGCCCTCCTCTTCTGCAGATGTTTGATCCCACGCGTCGAGGGTGAGCGCTCCGTCCTCCTGGACACCTCCCTCTCCCTCCTCTCGCTCTAGATCGTTGTATAGCAGTAGCTCGCCGTAGCTCGCCGACGGCCGCCGCTTGTCGTCATCTTACTCGTCGCTCCGGCAACCATTAGCTGGCGGAGACACCGTAGTTAGGCTCGCCGTCTTTGTGCGCGTCTAAAGCTTCCAGTGGAGCTTCCTCGCGTGCATCGGATCGTCGGATCCGTGCGCGACGCCGCCGGTGGTCACCGCCGCCGCCCGCGCCGGTCAGTGCCCCTCCCCGTGGTCAAACTGGCCGTGGGCCTGCGCGCTGACCTGGACGTCTACGTGTCTGTGGACCCCAGCCGTCAGCCGCTTTGGCTAGCCCAGCTTCGGTGCAAAACGCTTCAGTGGTTTATTTGGAAAATAGAAACAATTAGCTAGATTCAAAATTAAACTTGTAAAATCCATAACCTTTCAATTACTTGTCCAAAAATTTCAAACAAGATGTCAGATTGTTCAGAAAAATAAAACCCGCCTTTTGGTATCACTCATACATCCAACAAAATTAGTTTAGATGCTGTTTTATTAAAATAACAAAAAGGGCAGCAAGAACATATTTTTGGGAAATTCATATCTTTAAAAATATTGATCCAAAAATTAAGTGTGAACTACCAAAATGTTCAGCACTTAATATACTTCATGTTTCACCTTGTTTCCAAACATGGTGAATTAGTTTTAGTGATGTTTAAAATGATATGCTAAAATGGCAGCACTAAATCAAATTTTGAAAATGCAATAACTTTGGTTTGGTAATTCAGAAAAAGGTGTTTAATATATCAAAATGCTCAGAAAATTAGGAGGTATCCAGTAACATCATTTCCCTGCATCTGTGAACACAATCACAGTGCTGCACTTTTTGGAAACTAAGGAAACCCTTAAGTTAAAAAGGGAAATTATAATTTTCCCATGTAGAAATAATCAGTTCTACGCCCCACTAAGACTTCCGGGTAACTTCACAACTGATTTAGTTTGGTGCTAGTGGTATGTTACTTGTTTTGTGTACCCTTGAGGTTTGGTTGCTCATTGATTGCTGTTCTATCCCCATGTGTGCGACGCTAGAGATAAACGTTACCGGAGTGGTCTCTGGAGAGGATTTATTGGAGGAGAATCGGAGTTTATTTCTTTAATCAGTGAGAAGAAGACCAAGGACATTATGCTGAAACCAGGCAAGCTACTTCACTGAGCTTGCATCTATATACATCTATTTTGATTTACCTGTTTTACTTATAAATAGCGTAAAGGACTTATGTGGTGTTTGCCACGAAAGCCATGCTTTTGAAAACCCTTTTCCAAAATACAAGTATAATTATTGAGACACCCGACATAGAGGTGTCAGTGGTTTACGAGGATTTCGAAGTGAATTTGTTTTACTCCAAATCCTTCTATGAAAATCTTTTGGTGGGATTACGAACCACCCAAGTTTTGGTTAAAAATATTTTGCTAAGAAAATTGGAAATGATTGTGAAAACCTTTTCAAAAGTTTATGAAAAACTATTTTGTCACTCTATGTAGAGATATCAGTTGTTTATATAAAACTATAGGATGGGAAAAACATTGTTTATTCAAAACTCCTTTGAAAATCCTTGGATGAATTATGGTATACCGGGATGTCGGTATGGAAGTGGAGAAGTGAAGTGTGGTGATGTTTATGAAAAATGCACATTGTGTCTTTGTACCATGACTACCAGCCGATAACCTGTGCGACCACATTTACCCACATATGGGCAAGGGCGTAGTCATATAATTTGCTCGTGTTAGTACTGGATGCCTCAATAACGAGGATAACCTCGTTCCATGAGGGGATGGTCTGAGGACCTACCCCCTGACCTGGGTCCTCTTAATTGAAGTCTACCGGAAGCCGGTATGAGCGTATCGGAGAAAGAGGATTGAAGGGCTCCCTTGGGTCCGCCGGACAGAACTACGAGTCCTCACACTTAGTTTCTGAGGATTTAAGTGTTGGTGGAAAGTGTCGTAGCGGTAGGGTCCTATACTAGCATGAGCAAAGGAGAGGCTATGGCCGGGAAACCGGATGGATGTGGGAAAAGCGTGCTACCTCTGCAGAGTGTAAAAACTATTCGAATAGCCGAGTCCTCGGATATGGACAGTTGGGAGGCTGTTCTAAGACCATGTGCAAGTTTTACAAAGTTTTGAGTGTTGAAAATAAAATGAAGTGGAGATTGTTTTATGCAACTATACCGAGGGGATGGTATGAGGTTGCTGGAAAAATAAGTAACCATGAAGGGGATATGATCAGAAAACAGGAAGGGTTTTGGAAATGTGGACAAGACGGTGGTTTTCGAGGAAAAAGGTTTTTAAAGAAATTTCCTATCTTCTAACCAAAGGTGTATTTTCGAGGAAAAAGGTTTAAAAAGACTTCTTACCTTTTTCAACAAGCATGGTGAGAAACGGGTTTGTTTCCCACCAAGATACTGAGAAACTACTTTTCAAAGATCTACTCTCCCCTTTTTTTTTCGATAAAGATTTAGAGAAGTTTTCTTTTCTAAAACTAAAGTTTTTTTTTTAAGATTATCAAAACTAGTGCATGCTCAAGTTGGGGGTAATTTGCGAGTACAATCAAATGTACTCATATTGGTTTCGTCCCTGGCTATCGTCTTAGCCAGATTGTAGAAGAAGAAGCAGTCCAAGAAGAAGGGTTCACGGACGTCTTTGCGAACTAGGGCGCTTCCCAGTCAGCTGCCTGTAGGGTGAAGGTGTATGACTTGGACTCCACGTTGTTGGGTGATTCCGCTGCAAGTACCGGTTGAAGCTAATGACTTCAATCACGTAAGTATATTTCTTCGGTATCTATGGATATCCTATGATGCCAATTCGAGTTATGTGCAACAACATACTGATCACGGGATTGTTGCAGGAAACATAACGAGTATCTCGGATAGCTAATCCGGGGTCCTCACATTTATGTCTATCTTTCACCAACCTTAATACCTCATCTTCTGAAATCCTCTGAAAGAGACATGATTTGGACGACATTTAAATCGGTGACAACTTCCAAAGAAATGTTCATCATGCAGCTGGGAAGACATTCACAAAGTAATGCGCACAAAATACCTCACAAGAATCGCCAATTTCGTCAGGGCACCATATCGCCTTCATAGCTGTTACAATTTTCAGCAAGGTCCAGTCCTCACAGTTGATGCCAGACACATGCTTGATGAGGTCACCTACAGCGCGCAAGGGTGTAGAATTTTTCTTCTCAACAGAATCACACCAAAACAGCTCGGAGGCCGTCTTAACAATTAGCTCAGTGACCTGGATACAAAGAGGATTACTTTACTTCATCACTAAAGCAAGGAGCTCTAAATGAACAACAGAGAAGCTATCACACAGTGCAACACCAAATGACAGAGAGCTGTAAAGCAAAAGACATGGCAACTAGATAACTCACCATCTCTGGTTTCACAACGCAAGCATAACGACTCAAGACAGTATGCAGTCCTTGACTGATTGGGAGGCGGTCTGCTTCAGTCAACTGTGATTTTTCTCTAGGCACCAAACTTCGCATGTGACTTTGTATGCCCCACATTAACTCCATCACAGCTGGACCATACAGGCAGGGTATGTTCTGAAACAAGTGGAAAAAAAACTCGCGATCAATGTTGTCCAAAAATACAGGCAAACCAGGAGCTTATACGCACCAATGTTTCTTCAATGATTTTCTTATATTCAGGCTTTCCAACGGCCACTTTCATCCAAGGAGAGTGCCACTTCATGATCATCTCACTAAGCATTTGGTTAACACCAGTATTTTGATTAATGGCGCTGGACTTGTCCTCAAAAGTTTGAAATTGTTTCAGCCAAACAAGCTGATGAATAAATAAATAAGGATGAGCATGTTCAGGGCAAAAAGAAACAATTAATCAAATACTATGCCATGCATCTCAATCAGAGAGAGGCCGATTATTTCAGTAGGTATATCTCAACCGTAAGGATGTGCCCATGTTTCAAGTCGTCGTTCATCGAATACTAGAGTAATTCACACTAAGTTTATAAACAAAGGTAATGCGATATATTTTGACAAGAGACCGCAGTAGTGCTATTCTTCAGTAGTAGCAGCACACGAAGTCTAAATCATCCTAGCTTGCAGTTACATTCAGATTCGCTGCATATATACCTGTACGTTCGGTTTCAGCGTAGAGACTACATGCTTTACAAACAGATATATGGGGAAGATTGGTGTTAGCCTCTTAATAATTCAACAAGTAATTAACGAACAGTGTATTTATAATTTATATATGTTCCTCCCTGAAAGCAAAATAAAATGAGAAATAAACATGCAATCATAAATGATTAAATTGGGCAAAATTTCTCGGATGAATTTGGTGCCAAACAACAACATAAGGAAATAGCAACCAGAAGAAGGGAACCGAAGGAAAGAAGGGGGCACGGTCACTAACCATGCGTGCAATGCGCTTCTTTGTGAACCTATCCCATAAAACCTGGAGGAGAACAAAGGATGGAACATAAACTTAGGTAAGTGGCACAGACGACAAAGATCGAGTAAGTAAACACGTACATCAGTAACCAAGGATGGAAGGAAGAACACATGCATATAGTACCTCCAGGACATCTGGGCCATCGATGAGCGACGCGCAGCAATGGAAAATCGCGAAGCCAGAGGGCGTCTCGAACAGCACGGATATCATATCATGTTCAGCCTCTGCGAACAAGTAGAGCAAACTTTTAAGCAAGAATGGATGATTGCCAAGAAAGAACGTATAGAATACAGATATCAAGCAAGCGTGAAGCCTGCAGCCCAAGGCCGTTGCCACCTCACTGGATTGGTTGACCATCGTACCAAAACCATGGACCCGTTTCACAAGCCATCTTTTATTTCGATCGGAGCTGAGCGGCGGCGCAACCCCGGCCGTCCATCGTTGCTCCTTCCTCGATCTCATCCCGTGCTTTTGTACGTCCACTGGCCGTGCTCTCGTCTACTCAGATGCCACCGCCTGGGCGGCGCACGCACCACCTGATCCTACGTACCGCTGGAAAGACCTCGAACCCTAGCCGCCTATCCCTGCCGAGTCTGTGAGTTTGAGGGACGAGGATGACTGGGGACGAGTGGCTCACCTTTAGAGACGAGTGGCTTCTTCGCCGGAGGAGAGAGCCCGCGTTGCCGCTTCATCGCCGGAGGAGGTTTGCGGCTGCGTGTCGGTTAGGTTTAGAGACGAATTATGTGCGGCAGGAATGCCAAACGCTGTCTTTCATAGTTTGATTGGACAGTAAAAAAACCTAAATTTAAATGTTTACACTTGTTTTGATTGACTAGAATCGATTATTAAAAAGTGGAAACACCAAAATGATGAATAAGACAAAACAGTTGTACGGGTGTAAAATAAAGGTTACATTTTTGTATCACTTTGGATGTAAAATGATATAAGAGACAAAAAATTGAAGTTAGAGAATCAACCTCGCTCCAAATTGCAAACCGGCTCAGTGAAATAACATTCCAAATCTCAAGTGTGGCATGGAGCCATGGACACCATCCAAATTGCAAGTAGCCACAACTCGTGACCTCCACCTCCGGAACCATGCGACGAGAGAAGGTATGTGCCAGCACGAACCCCGAATCAAACAACAACAATATAAACGATTATAGAAGGGATTTTGCTGCCAAACATGGTACCTAAAATTTGAAATTTAGGCAATGACTTGTGTGCCCTATTTCTATCCATTATGGTGACACATGTGCCCACGTTGGAGATTCTAACACACGCATCACATTACATTGTTGCATATGTATAGCTTTTTCCAACATTTACATGTTCTTCTTGCCTAAAGATCATCAAATGTCATTTTCCACCGGCGCGGATATCGTGGTAGGAAAGACGTGGTATGTTATTTGCCATGTTGATAACAAAATCTAGGGAGACCATGCTTCCACCGAGAGAAACGGTCAGCTGGAACGGGACGAGCGATGGAAAACATAATCAACGTCTCGAACATCCGATACAAAGTGTAAATATACTATAAGCACGATCCTAGCCAGCTAATGAGCCAATTAAACTGGTCTGCCCAAATTTTAATTAGTACTTTCACCTTTTCTTACAGGCAAACGATAGAGAGATAGGTGTCGGTGACCATGTCAGACAATAACTTTCCAAACATGTGTAATTTAGTCGGCATGTGTTTCGTGATACTCTATCAACCTCAACTCCCTTCGGACTAACATCAAATTAGTTAACTGCTGCAACAGTTTCAGCCACCTGTTTAGCTTCGGATGCTTTAGCCTCATCAGCCAGTAATTTCAATAGTTCTGTTCTGTTTGTCCTAACATCATGAGCAGACATCATATCTTTGCAGGCTCCCAAGCACTTATACTTATCCAAAAAATAATCATATTTATCTCTATGTTTCACCAACGTTGATACCTCGTCTTCTGAAATCCTCTGAAAGAGACATGATATGGACGACATTTAAATCGGTGACATGTTCCAAACAAATGTACACCATGCAGCTTGGAAGACATTCACAAAGTAATCACACAAATTACCTCACAAGAATCGCCAATTTCTTCAGGGTGCCATATCGCCTTCATAGCTGTTGCAATTTTCAGTAAGGTCCAATCCTCACAATTGATGCCAGACACATGTTTGATGAGGTGATCGCCTCGCTGGGTGTTGTTCATGATTCCTTAAAAATGTGAATCATGATAGGCTTGTAAATATTGTTGTTTCCCCTAGCGTCTTTTTAGGTTTGGTGGCCTGCTATGGCTGCTTCTAATCTGTAATCTGTAACATGTACTTCCTCTTACCGGCATTTGTCCCGGCCCATTCTTAATATAATGAACCAGTGCCGACTGGTTCCGTCAAAAAGACCTGCACCGCGCAAGGGTATAGAATTTTTCTTCTCAATAGTATCACACCAAAACAGCTCAGAAGCCGTCTCAACAATTAGCTCAGTGACCTGGATAAAAAGAGGATTGGTTCATCACTCAAGGTTGAATGAAAAGGATATTTTTTATACAGAAGTCATATACAGGACCTTGGTATATATATGAAAATGCAGAACTCTAAATTCACAGCAGAGAAGCTATCATACACTGTAACACCAAATGGCAGAGATCTATAAATCAAAAGGAATAGCAACTAGTTAACTCACCATCTCTGGTTTCACAACACAGTCATAACGACTCAAGACAGTATGCAGTCCTTGACTGATTGGGAGGCGGTCTGCTTCAGTCAATTGTGATTTTTCTCTAGGCACCAAACTTCTCATTTGATTTTGTATGCCCCACATTAACTCCATCACAGCTGGACCATGCACGCAGGGTATGTCCTGAAAGAGGTCAACGCAAAAAACTGGCGATAAAAGTTGCCAAAAAATATACGCAAACCAACAGCATGTACTCACCAATATTTCTTCAATGATTTTTTTTATATTCAGGCTTACCAACAGCCACTTTCATCCAAGGAGAGTGTCACTTCTTGATCATCTCACTAAGCATTCCGTTAATACCAGTATTTTGATTAATGGCGCTGGACTTGTCCTCAAAAGTTCGAAATTGTTTCAACCAAACAAGCTGATAAAGAAATAAACAAGGATGAGCAACAATTAATCAAATATCATGTCATGCATGTCAATCAGGAAAGGGGCCGATTATTGAGTAGGTATATCATGGCACCAAGGTTTAGCCTCTGCGAACAACAAGTAGATCAAACTTAAGCAAGCATGCATGATTACCGCCTGGGCCTCGATCGCACGCACTACCTAGCAATAGCAACTACAAAATACAAATATAGAGTTTTCTCGAACGTAGCAATTACAAATCGAACCGCCGAGTCAGTGAGATTGAGAGACGAGGATGACTGTGAACGAGTAGCTCACCTGTACACTTGGGCTTCTTCGCCGGAGGAGGAGGAGGAGCAAGCCCCCGTCGCCGCTTCATCGCAGGAGGAGGAGGAGGTTTGCGGCCGCGTGTCGGTTTGATGAAGTCGATTAGGTTTAGAGACGGATTATATGTGCGTCAGGAACCAAACGTTTAGAGATTCTCCTACTCGCGGGTGAGGCGGGCCTGCTCCTCAAGCAATGCCATGCGCGCTGCCTCCAGTTGTTTTGCTTTTGCAGCATCGTCGAACGTTGGCGTTGGTGATGACACTGCCGCCCAGGTTGGTGGCCTCCATGAGCCGTGTGAACGTTCTCCGGCATCCGATTCGTCCACAAAGACGGGCAAGAGGAGAACGGGGCTGTGGCCCACTGGTTAGGGGCGGTGCCGCTCAACCCGAGTTTGACCTCCGTCGGCAGCAGAATTTCGGAAGTTCTTACCAATGTTGATTTCTACTATATCAATGGTAGGCTTTCATTTTTCGTTTAAAAAAAAAACGGGCAAGAGAGAGTCCGTGTCGTTGGCGGTGCCGACGATAAAAATCACGTGCGAGAGCAAACCACTAGACATCGTCGACGACGAAGTTAAGCTTGCTGAAGCGGATGAACCGGTCGATTGCTGTCGTGTCCTGGATTGCGGAAAGGCCCGCCCGAAAGATGAATCCAATTGTCAGAGGCCCCATAGTGGGCGTCATCTGTCGTGGTACAGTCACGTCACTAGCTTAAAGAACGGTGTGGAGCTAGGAGACGATGGAATTCCAGAAACTGAGATTTACACATGATGGACACAGTTTCACCCCCTCAAGGTCGAGATAAAGATCTAATCGTGTTTGCCTGGTGTTAGGGTTTGTGTATAGCTCGATTGCACTCGCACATGTAATCTTACCTCTTCGAGGAATGTCCCTGCCGGCTAGCCGGCTAGGGTTTATAAGTGTTTCAAGCCAGCTTGGATCTAGAGTCTTAACAGGAGCCTCCTAACATCAGCTTATCGTGTGAGCAATGAGCCAACCGAACTACGGGCCTTTTTTTCATGTAGATGCCTGAAAGCAAACTCAAATGTGGTCTGCAGTCTATTAATAAATATGTCCTCATTACAGTTTTGCAGTCCAAAATATTTATGCAGAATTTTGCTGGGATTTAACATTCCACAAAGTATACAAGCTTACTGAATTGTGATAAATGTTGTGATGCGTCTATAAACAGGAGCGAAATCAGTTTCTTTTGTAAATAGCATTCCGAACATGGGAGCAAGAAACAGCTGAGAGAATTATCAAAGAGAGAACGGGACACTTAAACATGCATTACTAGCAAATTGACGGAAACATAAAATTTGATCAAATTACATCTTCTCAAACCCAATCATCTAGAAATGAAAATAATTAGCCTGAAACAAAACTGTCCGGAATTTTCATGTCTCGATTCCTCATTAGCAAGTCCATTCTGCATTGCCTCATTAGCACAAGTCCAAAAAACTAGTAGCACCGTTTGCTACTAGTCGGTTTCAGGCCCCTTTTCGTACACATTGCATAATAATAATGCCAGTGTTTAACCGGACATTTGTTGATAATAATGTCAAGATGTCGCCTTCAAGTTGCTTATCGATGAGTGCAAGAGAACTATGGCTCCCCTCTATTATCACCTTGAAACCCTGCCATAATCAGCAATTAAAAGAATGTCAAGGACTGACACTGAGAACAAAAAACAATCAGCAATTAAAATAATCTCCGATCTCTACGCAACAAGAGAACAAGTAAACTGTGAACAGAAAATAGTGAAGGTGCTTATTACTCATATTCTTAGCCAGTGGTAAAAAGGAAGTATGCAAGCATGACTAAGTTAACCAGAGAAGCAAATCTCATGCAACTATTCCTTGTTTCATATTAAGTAGTGATAGGTTGCATTTCTTGAAGAAAGACTTGTCATGAGCACATACTGTAGAGCATACATATTGACTTTTTTCTCGAACAAGAATGGAAATGTGTGTTCTTTTGTACTAGAGAAAGCACTGAAATAGTGTTACTTACAAATGAAAACCAAACAAAAAGAAGATAAACCAAAAACAAAAGCTAAGGCCCCGTTTGGAACACAGGATAGGAAAAACAGAGGAATATGTAAACCACAGGAATTGAGAATTTGAGATGTCATACCTCTGCAATCCTATGGGAATTCAAAACACAGGAATGAAAAGTAGTAACCATTTGGATTGCAGGATAGGAAAAATGTAGGAAAATATTTTCAGTTTGAAACGTTGTCTTTCTTCTTACTTGAGACCTACTCCCTCCGTTCCTAAATATAAGATGTTTTAGCCTTTTTCTACATTCACATGTATCCACATGTATCTAGACACATTTTAGTGTGTATGTTCACTCATTTTGCTCCGCATCTAGTCAACATGTGAGACACCTAAAACATCTTATATTTAGAAACGGAGGGAGTAGTTGTTGCTACACAAGAAATTGTGCTAATCACAGTGAAAAAGAATTTTTTAAAAGGGCAACCAAAAATACTAATCTCACTGAAAAATACACTGAAAAATCACGGTGGAGACAAGTAGGAAATGATCGATCACGAACGTGTTGAACACACTGTATAGTCATGTAACTAGCTGGTCCTATCTCTTAGGATAGACCTGGTTGCGTCTCATGCACTACGTGGGCCCCTGCGTGCATGCCAACTAGTTGAAGGCAGTGTGTTTCCTTGGTATTGGTCGGGCCTTTACGCGGGTCTTTTTGCCGCGCGAGCGAGGGAGTGGACGTGCCTCGACGCGTTGTTTCCGCAGGAAAATTTCCAATAGATTGGACCGCATGTTTCTTTTCCTGTGAAAGCTGAAGCGTAGGAATCTAACCCTAAGGAACTCGTTTTCCTATTCCTATGTTCCAAACGGCACAAAGGAAATATTTCCTGCAAAATTCCTATCCTGTGAGATTCCTACAAAGATCCTGTGTTCCAAACGGGCCCTAAAGCTAAAACTTCAAACAGCACAAAAGCTAAAAAAGAAAGCTATGATACGGAGCGGGGACAGCCAGGACATCAGGCCTCCTGGATACATATTAACATGGGATGACACAAACCTATCTTTAATATCTAGCTTTGTACACAAAATGTTTCCTCACCATGTGAAATCTATTTTCATGCACAAAATAATTCAATCCAGTGATTAAAAAACGAAACATCCGACAAGGCTAATTAATCTCAGTTAACAGATAAAGACCATTACACATTTTGTAAATGCATTTGAATATCATTTACTCCCTCTGATTCACAAAAAAGTGTCGGGAGTTGTACTAGCACGTCGTACGTAATCAGTTCATTTTCTGTGACGGTTATATCGGATCAGAGGGAGTAGCAGTTCTCTCCAAATCTGGATCTATTACATTTGCACTTTTTTGTTCCAGAAATTTAAGAGTAAACGTTTTAACCTCGGTAGGAGACTAAATGCTTAAATCATATGAAACCCCACGTCTTAACATTTTTGGCGATTGCTTTTATGCTTCTCTATCTACAACTCGTGTGTGGGTACAGGCATGCATAAAGGGTGAATTCGATCACAGATATAAATTGGATTCAGATTGTGTGTCTCTTGCACCCAAGGATTAAGTGTCGCTCGACAAGTCTAGATAAGTCGTGCGACTTGTCTACTTGTCGGTACTTGTGTTCCAACCAAAAACCTCGACTAGTCGCGACAAGTTGCGACAAGTCTAGATAAGTCGCGCGACTTGTCTACTTGTCGGTACCCAAGCGACAAGTTGCGACTCATCGACTCGTAATCCTTGCTTGCACCATCCAACATCCGGACTACTTGTATTTGACAAAGTAAGCAAAATAACGATGATTGTGCCAGATTTGAATTATCTATCATCCATCTCTGGATTATTTTTAGCTGATCTGTTGAACACACATAAAGCACCTCACACTTTCCCAATATATGCAATGAGAAAGGCCAACTGTGTTGAAAATTCAAACTAGACAACAATATTATGATTAGCTGTCAACATCCAAATCAAGGTCAATTTTTATTATTTTGTTGTGTAGTTTGGAAAACAAAATAATAAAAATTTGGATGTAATTACTGTAAAAAATCTTGAGTTTGGAAGTGCACTTGTCTGGTCTAGTGAGAAGCAGATTTGAAAAGCAACACAGAAACAAATGAGAAAAGGTGTGGTCGAAAAATAAGGTATACATAAAGTAGCATACGAAAATACTAAAGAAATTAAGAGGAAGTTGAAATAATACCTGACGTTTGCAAGACTGGGTGTTAACCATATGGGAGGCAACCAAGTCATCCAAAGTTCAGGATAAACCACACTAGAGCTTGTTTTGCTTTCCAGGTTGTAAACTCCTATCTTGCGAGGATCATCTTTCCCGTCAATTAAATCATCAGGATCATCATCGGTAAAATATATATGGTTTGGCAGCAATTCTGGATGATCCTTTACACTAAAGCAAGATGTTGTGTTCTTTCCAATAAACAGCGCATACTGACCTATCCCTGTCATCTTGATTCGCTTATGCTCCACAAAATCGACCTTGTATACTTCGATTTCAGATATATATCTTTCACCATCGGGTGCGTTATCATTGACTAACAGCAGCCTGTAGATTTGGAGCACGCCTCCCCATGGTGCCTGAAGAATGTAGCATCTCTGATTAATGTCAAGTATTTTTGGTAGAACCCTTTTTTGGATGACCGATGGTCCATTAAAATCGAACGAATTAATAGCGCCTTGACCAGTCATTGCATAAAACAACCCATCATGGTAAATACAATCCTCATAGGAAAAATCTGCTCTGAGCCAAGTCCAGTGATCATCTCCCACTTTTGCAAATGAGAGCTGCCAGTAGGGCTGGTGGATGAGCATGACAGTGCATCCACCTGTTGATGGATTGGATGAGAGAGTTGCCTTCAAATAGACCACATCGCCATACTCATCCAAAGAAAACGCGTATGGTGGCTCATCCTTCGGTCTCTTACTCTCTGCTCCATAGTAGTAAGACATCTCGTACTTGTGAAGAGCGTCATGATCATCCAGGATAGGTTTAACATGCTCCATTGCCGCGGCAAGAGGGAGCGCTACCTTGTCATGGGTGATGGGGTTGAGAAGCATCAGGTCGGACTTGTCATCCATGGCGACTAGCCAACCGTGCGACGAGCCGATCCAATTGCTGACGGGAGGGTCAGCGGGGAGGGGCATGGTGTAGGCCCTTCGTTCGGAGAGGCTGTATATTCCCAGGGCAGTCTGGCCACTGGCGTTGGTGCAATAGAGTAAACAGGGGGTCTGGTGGGCAGGGCAAGCACTGATGCGGCGGACCGAGGAGAAGGCCTTATTCCAGGATGTGCAGACGGCGGAAGATCGGAGTATGTCTTGGAACTCAAGCAGCTGGAGTACGCTGCAGAATATGTCGGCAGGTAGTTCGGACCAAGTTGGAGCTTCCATGGTGAGTGGACGAAATAGCAGGTCGAGAGGGCTGGAGCTGCCAATCAAAGAGGCCACGACTTAGCGATATGGGCAATAAGTATGGCAGCGCTCTACAGCTTAGAGACCCTTAACTATAGCAAGTACGCATTCAAAAAGTGTACAACGGCTAACAGGAAATGGTATATTCATGTTCAACAATGAAATCTACGCACATTCCACAGCAAAATAATTTGTTGTAGACAATCCAATATACAGATTACAAAATCTAAGCACATTCCACAATATTAAGCTATATTTGTACATAACAGTACAAAATTGCACCAATAAAACCAACTAACTGACTATCAGCTGTCATCATCTTTCTATTTGGAAAAGCTTTATTGTCTATAGTCAAAAGAAATACTTGAGCAATGCTAAAAATATATAGTATGCAAAGTGGGCAACACCAAAATTCAGAATAAAGAATTCATGCCCAAAATGAAATCATTATGGCCAGTGGCGATTCTAGAACAAAATGAGAGGGTGGGCTCAAATAACATATCGCTCAAATAAAAATGGCTTCGTTGTACACTAGCAACGCAATTCACCTAGGTTTTTGTCGCACAGCGGGTGACCGTTTTTTTCATTTACAAATCTACAGAAATAAGAGAGGTTGTAGATCAATTCATGATTTACACAATATAAACAAGTCAATTGTTTTAGTAGACGTATGGAGTCTACAATCTGCAACCCTATCAGTTTCATCGATTGTTTTTTTTCTTAGGGCAACTAGCGATCGATTGGTTCTTTATAGGGTAACTAGCGATTTTTTTTAGAGTCACTAGCGATGGATTAGTTTTTTTTTTGAGGGGAAATGCAGCTGCACGCTATTCCTCCTGGCCACTGGCCAGGGCCACTATTGGGCCAGTATTAACGTACATAAAGCCCAGGTAGGTAATCACTCAGAAAACTGTTCGATTTGCCTTCCTTTTTCTTCTTACTGCCTGAACCTAGGAACGGAAAGAAGCTCTCATCCGTGGGTAGATATCTGTAGCGTGTTTATTCGACATTCTTTGGGCAAAATTGGAGGGTAGGCTCGAGCCATACGAAGCCTACCTGGTAAAATCGCCCCTGATTATGGCTGCTCCTTCATCTCAAAATGGTCCAACTCGATAGGATCTGCAGCAAAATTATCTTAACGTTTGTACTTGGCTTATCTGAGTAAACTGTATAACTTTTTCTAGTAGATGAAGTTGTGCTTTTTAACAAAAACCAAGAAGATTTTTTTATTGTTCAAAAAATATAAAGGATTGTCATCACACTGTTACGAAACAAAGCATCCTACATGGAAACACTTTTCGGTCCGGCTGCCATAGAAACATTTGACAGCCAGCAGCAGTTCTGTAGAATGATACAATCAATAAATTATCAAATCTACGAACCAAATCTCAATATTGGATTACACAATTCTGTAGAATGTCCTTTGTCCTAGTTGAACATCACATTTTAGTGCAGCAGTTCACTCATTCAATACAAAGTCAGCTCAGCGGTAATATTTTTCCCCAAATGAACAGAGGTGTAAGAATGTACGAACTCAAGATCAAGCAAAACATCCGAGGTTGTACGCTGCTTACCGGTAAGTAGCAGCCGGCCGGCGTCTCCTCGGAGAGTCCCACTCCCTCCAGCAGTCGCTCCACTCGTCGCCGGCGTGGGGAACGGCGGACGCGCGACCCCCTGCGCTCCTCCGGCGACGGAGACGGCCGCCGGTGGTCGCCTCCGACCTCGAACTGATGAGCTCGGCGGTGGTCGCGTGGTAGCGCGACGAGATTTGAAGATAGGAGGAGAGAGACGCTATAATTTAACGGGAGGTCACGGCGGCGGAGGAAGCCGCACTCCGGCGCGGCGGCCGGCGTCAACAGCGGCGTCTCATTTTTTTTTTTTTAGGGTTAACAGCGGCGTCTCCTATACAATCGCGGACAGATATGGGCCCGAAGGGATTCGATAGCGGCCCATATTATACGTAGCGCCGGCTGAGATGCGGCCACTCAACGTACACCACCCCTCAAAAAAAAAAAAAAACTCAACGTACACCATCGCGTCCGAACTGGACTACTGTCACGGGACTGCTGTCACTTTCGTCTCTCTTCTCTCGAGTTCCCGGCGATTCACCATTCTTAACTTTTTTCATAATTCTAATTTCTGGCGAACCAAGGGGGCGTATCCATGATAAGCCTGAAGCACATTTGTAAACTTCAAAGTAGCCTCTCACAATGCAAATCAAAAGCAAATCGATCATAGTTAAACCAAACCATGCATCTTTGACTTATATAATACTGTAGTAACACAAAAACATGATAGCCGAATTATCACCACTTCTTAGAAGCCAACTATTCTCCTAACATAACTTATTCGCACAATTACTCCGATATATATATTTATGTGGACATATGATGAATATATAGTAGGGTATAGAGATTAATTCAGAGCTTATTCTGTTGCTCGGTAATGTAGGATGTTGCTGAATTCATAACTTAATTCAGACAGCAGGTAGCAGCTTGGGTGCGACGGGCGCCTTCTTGGCCTCCTCCTCCTCGCTCTGCTTCTTCTTCAGCACATTGTGCTCCAGGTGCTGCCTGAACGTGCGAGGCGTGAACCGCGGCTGCTCCTGGCCGTCTGCGAGAAGCTCGGGCAAGGGCTGCAGGAGCACTCGGTCAGGCGGCGGCTCGGCGAAGACGACCCAGGAGACGCGCGTGGCGTGGCGGTTGACGAGGCCGCGGTGGAGCACGCTGGTGTACCGCCCGTTGCGGAGGATCTCGAGCGCGTCGCCGACGTGCACCACCAGCGTGCCCGGTTCGTCGCGCGCCGTCACCCATCCATCGTGGCCGTCGCGTTTGACCTGCAGGCCGGGCACGCCGTTGGTGAGGATGAAGGAGAGCGCGCTGACGTCTGTGTGCGCCTCGACGCCGACAGCAAGGTCCGGCTGCGGGCACACCGGGTAGTAGTTGATCTTCAGCTTCAGTAAAAAGTCGAGGAGCTCTTCGTTATGTTCCTTGTCCTGGTCGTCTCCGGCAGTCTCGACTTGGCGGAGGCGGTGCTCGAGCGTGGGGGCGGGGACACCGAGGCCGAGGGAGAGGATGGCGAGGAGCCTGGAGGCGAGCCCGCTGACGAGCTCCCCGAACTGCCGCGTCACGGGAACGTACTCCGGCGGATGCGCCGGCCACCTTGCATGGTCCGTGGCGTGGTCGGGGTGGACGAGGTGGAACAGGTAGTCCTCCCACTCCCGATGCCCGCTCTCGTTCGCCGCCAACCTGCTGCCATACCCCTCGAGCCGCCCCGCCGCCGGGTCGTTCGCGTACGCCTCCTTGTCCTCGATCGGCATCCGGAAGAACCCCGTCCCAGCGGCACGGAGCGCGTCGAGGAGGTCCGGCGGGATACCGTGGCCGGCGACGTGCATGACGCCCCACTCGACGGCTGCGGCGCGGACGGCGTCGACGACGGCGAGGCTGGGCGCGGAGCGCGGGTCGGCGGGGTCGAAGGAGGCGACGTCGACGACGGGGATGAGCGGGGAGTCCGGGGCGCTGTTGGCCGCCTGGTCGTAGGCGTCGCCGAGGCCGTGTCGCTCCGACGGCGGGCGGACGTACTCCGCCGGGATGGCGGAGAGGCCGCTCATGCTCAGCGCCTCCACGCGCGACATCTTGGAAGGATTTGGGTCGAGTTCTCGATGAATGAATTGCTCTGTGTACGAGTTGAGATGGATGGAACCGAAGAATATATAGATGCCGGGCGAACTCCATGCATGCAGGTGATGATTTCGATCACGCGCAGGCGCAGCTGCGGGTTAGCTCCATCGACACATCACGCGCCAAGTGCTGCTTCATCTGCCCGCACGTGCTACCCCTTCCAACCTTACCACCAACAAACAGACACGTGTAATGTTTTGAGCCTAGGATGATGGCTGGGCTGGGCTGCCCCTATTAGATAACATGCTGGGCTGGACCTCACATTTCACCCTCTACTTGCTCTGTAGGGAACAAATATCAGATAGTAATGGATCAATTTTCTCCCAAAAAATTTATGGGTACCCTTGTAAGTTCTAAGTAAACCGCGCGCTAGCCTGTCGACCGACCGACAAAACGACAAAAATCGGTAGCTGCCCCCACCATCTGATCAAGATTCTCGTAGCCGTCCGATCCCGACACATTATCCACCCCGCAAACGGCCACTTTGCAATAAAATGGTATGTTGCAACGAAACAAATATCCATCTTCCTCCCCCGTGCGGGCTTTGGTGACCTAGGACGCCTCCGCGACATCATATACTTGCGGAGGGCTGCGAGATGCCGCATGTTGGAAACTAGCCGCCTCGATATAAGAAAAAAAAAGGGAGGAAGAAAGATGAAGAGAAAAGCAAATCTGGATACAATAAAAGGCCCAAGATAAGGCGTGTATATTGCTTGGCGGACCATCATGTCCAAAATTGTTGGTTCCTTGAAGCTGCAACGGCGATAACACATGATCCACCCCGCAACCAACCACTTTGCAACAAAACGGTATGCTGCGCCGTGTCGCATCCCGGGAACATGGGGTTCCCGTGAAGCCTCCTCACGTGGCCCGCAGAAGATCCCCTCCGCGATACGAGGACCTTAAGAAACCCCAGGAACGCCTTCCCGGGGTAGGTTTTGGATGGTGGTTAGGACGGATGTTCCCGGGAAAAGTGAAGGAGACAAGCCATGTGCAAGTCTGCAAAGTAGAGCTGTGTGGGTACTGTCATGGCTTGGCGTGTTTTGGCTCAACGACAAGGACGGAAGGGGTCCTTTTGGTAAATAAGCCCCTCGCTAAGGATAGAAAGGAGAGACCACTGTGGTATCCCCTTGAGATAAAAGGAGGACCAGGTCTAGAGAGAGAGGACATCTTGGAAAACAAGCTAGCTAGGTAGATCAGATTGAGAGAGGATCATCCTAGACTTAGCGAGAGAGTGCCCGGGAACATTTTCTTGTAGCCCGGATACGCATATCATCACCATATATCCAGACATGCAGGAATAGGGTGTTACGCTTACGAGCGGCCTGAACCTGGGTAAACTGCATGTGTGTTCTACTTTCCGCTTCTCCCACTCGCTCGCCAAGATCTACTTCACGCCCCTCACCGAATTTCTAAAAGGGGGTCTCGTGACCTCCGGTGTTCGTGACTTCGCACACGACACACCGAAACAAAGCCCGTCCTCCTACCCCCTGCGAGCTTTGGTGGCGTAGGACGCGCCACTGCCGACATTGCCACGAAGAAGAGATGGCACACTCCTCCGTGACATCCTATACTCGCAAAGGGCTGCGAGATGCCTCCTGTCCAGGAAACCAGCCTCCTGGATATAAGAAATGAAAGGGGGTGGGGGTGGGGGGGGGGGGGGGGGGGTGGGGAAGAAAGATGAGAGAAGCAAATATGGATACATAAAAGGCCCAACATAAAGTGTGCATATTTCTTGGTGGACCATCATGTCCAAGATCCATCGGTACCATAGGATGTTTCTACTGAACAGGTTGAAATTCAGGTGAAGCTATAGATATATTCTTTTTTTACTATTTCTTTATCTTTTTTGTCATACTTGAAGAATGCGACATTTTGTCGTACTATTTCCACAAAAATTAACTCTATTTCAGCATTTGTACAAGGCTTTTGCACTAAAAAGAGGATAATAGAAAAAACCTCGGTGATAAAGCAGGGTTGATTTGGGTTTCTCCCGCCAAAAAAATTAATTTTGGAAAAAGTTCGCACATTTATCACGACCCGTAGGTTCAGTTACTATTTAAAAAACAGTCATGTTTGGCTTTTAAGCCAAGTTCACAGCATGGGACAACAATCCCTCTTTCTTCTTACCACTGCTGGCGGTTGCACACTGGCAGCCTCGACAAAAATCTATCCGCCTAGGCCTCGGCTCGTCGTCAAGGTGGTTGTCGCGACAGCGTTGACATCCTTCTCCTCCACAACAGTGTCTCAATCATGTCCTTTGACCCACAAATTGTTGAATGTCAAGGAAAAGGTCATGTTTCTGATTTCTAAATATATATTTTGTTAGTACTGCTCAAGTATTGTATGCTCCTTCCTATAAGTTATTATTTTCCTTATATTATTATATGAATCCCTTCGAACAAGCACATGAAATGCAGGAGCATCTTAAGGCGAAAGTGAAAGAAAGGAATCCAAATAATAGCTGATGAAAATCACAAGTTGGGGTGCTTTGACGTCCGAGATTGAATGTAAACTGAAGTACCTTGAACTTAGAGAAAGGAAAATAGAGGCAATTATTGGTAAGGTGATGTGCTTATTCTCAAGTTATATCTTGTTTGAACTTAGTATATTTTTGAAATCGGAGTCATTAATTTTTGTGTCCGCATGTAAACTAGTATGTTCTATGATGGTATATTCCTTTCATTTTTGTTAGTTCTAGCAGAAGCAGAGTTGGCAGAAAGGCAGGGATTCTTCAGCAACCTCGTTGGCTGCTTGATAATAGTGATAGAATGATATTTGTTTCTCTGCGCCGAACAGTGGTAACCAAGGTCGTCGACTGACTATAGGTGACATGCTGTAACGTGTGTTCTGCCGAGAGGATCTGATGAAAATTGTTTCACATACTCATTTGATAGCATTTGTACAGTGCTTGGTGGTATTGTGTGTGAAAGAAAGTTGGAAGTTGCTGTGTAAATTTGTGTCATGATTTTTATTATGGCAGCAAAACATTAGTAGTACAGTATATACAGACAGTAGACATTATTACTGCATACAACAATCCAAACTTTTACATCGTACCAGCCTCCAGGAACCCCTTCACAACATACAGAGCGTCATACCAACCTCATTTGATGGCATGAACCTCGAATACAACAAATATGTGACTACTTCCAGTAAAATACACTTGAACATCGATTCATACATGAAAATCCTTGTGGTACAATGAACTTGAACATCAACTGATACACGGTAAATCTCCGGAGCATACCTGAGAGCAACCAAGATCATTACTTGATATATGTAACTGATGGTGCCATTAAAACTTTATGTTCCACCGCCTTGTCAAGGAAAAAAAAAATACATCAACTGCACTGGAGATTCAGTCAGATAGCTCTAACAAAAGCTACCCTATTACAAGACCACAAAGGGTCTGGCAGCCAAAAGCTACCAAAAATAGCATTCCAACACCGGTTCTTTCACTGCCAATGCTTCAATCATCAAGCCCCGCTAATCCTCAAGTTACTAGCACTCCTGTGATCCAAACTCGCGGAGATCCTGAGTCTTGTCGCAGTTAAGCCCCCAGCCTTCATCATGCCCTGTAAAAATTCAGGTTGCAAATCCGCCCAGGAACAATTGCCAGAAGAAAATCTTTGTTTTCACACGAAGTTTAGACTTCCAAATAAACATTAAAATAGAGCCTGCGATATTTTGGTAGCAGTGTACAGATTTGACAGAGAACTCCCCCTTGTTAAATCATTTCCACACTGGCATCCTCTTCATCAGCAAAAACATTATTATACAAAAAATAATTCCCACCTCAGCCCACTGGGAAACCACATTACCACTTAGCAGTTAGCACATTGTCATATAGATATAGATCAGGGTATAAGGATGGAAAATTTTGCAACTCGTGGTCTAGTTGTTCAAGCTGCAGCTTCCCAAGGACAACGAATTAGGCATTATATCAGATTCATACAAGTAGTGGAAAAAGGTAGCATGATTCTTCACAAGATAGTGGTAGATGGTCACAGGGCCAACGTAGATGGTCGAACGCCTCAAGTAGGCAGATGACAGTCCTTCAATTTGCACAAAGACTCCTTAGTCCTAAAGCTTTCAATTTCATATCATGATGCTGATTATGGCAGTACAAAACATGAACAGTACTGTATATGCATACCAGGAACATCTTTGCAAAAAGTTACAAACACAAAACATCAATACCAACCTCAGTCTTGCATGAAACTTAAATACATACAAATCTCTGATAAGTTCCAGTACATAACATTTGAACATCGATCGACACGTGATAAATCTCCAGATCTGGTGATCTCAGCTTCTACCCATTTGACCTCTCAAGGAAGACCAGGTAACAACCACTTGCACATAGACCCGGTCAGATACGGAGTCGCAGAGCGAGTGCCACGAATCTCTCCACTTCCTCTTGAACAAGAAGGTGCAGAAGACCACCCACAGACCCATCACAGATCCAGAACCCATTGCAAGGAAAAATGAAACCATGTCGTCGCCTTCTTCTCCATTGCTGTCTCCTGGAACTGGCTCGAGCTGTGAACAGTTCTGCGAGAGTGGAGGACCGCAGAGGCCCGGGTTGCCAATATAAATAGATGCCTGATCTTCAAGTGTTTGCAGTTGATCTCCAGATGGTATCTTTCCGCTCAGATTGTTGTAGGACAGGTTCAAGCGACTCAATGATGTGAGAGCCGATAAACTTGAAGGGATTTCACCGGACAACTCATTGTGTGATAGGTCAAGTGACTCCACTTGCATTAAGCCGTCAATATTCTCAAATATTTTCCCGGTGAAGTTGTTCCATGATAAGTTCAGGTTCTTCAATTCAACAAGAGCGCTGATCTCTGCAGGGATTTCTCCGGTAAGACTGTTACAGGATAAATCAAGATTCACCATGTATATGATTTCTCCTGTATATAATCTCTCTTGACTTTTCGTGAGTACAGTGAGATTCGCAGTATAATCAAAAACTTCATTGCCACCATACCATTCTCCAGAAGTGAATGCAGACTGAAGATCATTAGCGTTGTCTCTTGTTTGCGCCATGCTTGTCCAATTAACAATAGATCTCGGTATATTCCCTGATATGTTGTTGTAGGCAAGGTCCAAGTATTGAAGATTAACAAGCTTTGTAAGCTTGGCTGGAATGTGACCATAAAACATATTGGATCTCAGTCGCAAGAATGACAAAGACGACAGCTTATCCCCTATCCATGCCGGTAAAGCCCCAGAGAATTGGTTATGTCCGAGATCAAGAAAGATGAGTCGTGGGCATTTTCGGAGAAGTGATGGAAATTCACCAGAAAGGTTGTTGTCTCTTAAGCTTAGATTAACGAGACTCAGACCTGTGGTGTTTGTGCTGGATTCATGAACTAGGCAATCGGTAATTGACCCATTGAGAATATTTTCTGACAGATCTAACAACCATAACGACTTCAACTTGCACACCGAAGATGGAATGGCGCCGGAGATCATGTTGTTATACAGAACAAGTGTTCTAAGCCGTGGGGCCCCAAAGTCCAGTGGTAGTGGTCCAACTACATTGTTCCGGCTGAGATCCAGGTTAGTTAGATTGATGGGAAGCTTAGGTATTGGACCACCAAGCTGGTTAGAACTCAAATCCATTGCTTTTGCTCTCATAAATTCCATTGTTGGTGGGAGGACTCCTGTAATCTGATTATGTCGGATATTGAGATATTCAACCGAGGAAACAGTCATCCAAAACCAATCCGGTACTATGTCATTGATGCTTGTGTTTGATATATCAAGACTCCTTACATCTGTTTGCCATCTAAGCCACGTTGGAAATTTAGGCCCTAGTTGGCATGACCCAAGGTTAATCCATATTAGACTGAAGGGAGGAACCCAAGTTGGACTCACTATGATGGTTATGGAGTTGTGTGACAATCCCAATTCCTCTAATGTATCTAGACGTGATAAATGACCTTCATGCATGACCCCATCCAGGTTGTTGGAGTTCAGGTACAACGTCATTAGCATTGTGAGTTCTCCTATCCACAGTGGCACATGACCAGTAAGTTTGTTATAAGCGAGATCCAGAAAGCTCAGGTTGCTTAAGGGCTCTACTAGTGTAGTTGGCAGGCTTCCGGTCAGATTGCTGTTTGACAGAATCAACTGTTGTAGTTTATTTAGTGAACAAGTGGGTAGTCGACGGAATAATTCTGTTACACTCCCATGGATATTGTTCCCGGAAGAAGATAATCTCTCCAAATCACATAAGTTCTTCATACTGGAAGGTATCATACCCACAAGGCTATTACCAGATAAATCAAGCTCCACAATGGAGGTCATATTACCTATCTCATCCGGAAACAAGCCATAGAAACCATTCTCCGAGATATATAGATACTTGAGACTTGTTAAATCCCAAAACCAGTTGGACGTGATACGCTTATGGAACTCGTTGCCATGAAGGTCTAGTGTTTCAAGAGATGTCAGATTTGAGAGCCGAAGAGAATCAGGGCTACTTCTAATCTGGCAAAAGGGAAGACGAAGAACTTCTAGAGTTGGAAGCATGTTCACCACCGGAAGCCAGTGAACAATTGTACTGAGGTTGACGGAGGTCATATCCAGGTGCTCAAGGGAAGTTAACCGTGACAACCACGTGATATCCGTGGAATATATGCCAACATGGAAACTCTTGTATGAGTAGGCCTCAAGATTTAAGTATCTTAAGTTGGAGAGATTACCTAGCTGCGGTGGTATCCTTCCAATGAACTGTGACCATGATAGGTCGAGATATCTCAACTTATGAAGAGAACCCATGAACTCTGGTATCTGTATCTTATCGAATCTGTTGCAGCTGAGGTCGAGATACTGTAGATGTTGCAAACCAAGCAACGAGGAGCTTATGTTGCCTGCTAGCATTGGCATGCTCGAATCATTGCTAATGCAGCCAGTGCCTCCGAGATCAAGACTAACAACATGGCCGGTTCTGTTGCTGCAGTAGACGCCCTTCCATCGGCAGCAATCATCACCCTTCCATGATAAAAGGAGGTTGGCAGGGTCTGACAGACCTGCCCTGAAGGAGAGAAGGGAAGACCTCTCCCCGGCAGTACAGCTGGTGATCGTATCGCTTTGATGGGCAGATGTCTCCTCTGTGGTGCTCTTGAATTGAGTGAACAAGAGCAAGGCTATGGTTATTTGTATGCAGGAGAGTTGAAGCGTGCCCATGGATGCTTTTGCCATGCATATGTGTTCTTCTTTTTGTCGGAGTTGGGTAATATAATCGTCCTAGTCTATTGGTATCATGGTATGCATGATACATATGTAATCCAACTCTTGATATTCTGACTGTTGACTTTTTGTGATGTTTACTGCTAAAAGTGACGTTGGAGGCAAAATTTCTTCTGATCGATTGTCATTTATATACAATGTACATGATTTGCGTTACGTGTGAACTTGAACACCAGTGATTTTTGCGATGTTTATCTATTTGATGAAGTCTCCTCTCTTGTTCGTTTCTTAGCATTTGAGGCAGCAAAGACTTTCGGGCTTTGAATTTAAAGCGACCGAAGACTGGAGCATGGATTGACAATAGTGTGAAGCTGTGTGCAGTAATTCGTCAACTACTTGAGGGCCCAAGAACTGTCCAAGGGTCTCTATCTAGATTACAGTTGTGCATATTGATTTGGTCTATCTCTTGATTACAGTATTGTATTATGATTTTGGCTAGAAATTCTCCGTGTCAAGAAAATATCTCACAGATGTGGATAATGAACCTGTTCAGAATAAACAAAATATGTAGTTATTTACAACGGTTTTGGTTACTACTTACCAGTAATCCTAAATGTAGATATCCTACCATGTGTATGTACAGTGCTCATGTGTGTGCTTGTAGAATAAATGATGAAATCCATTGTAAGAGATGAGATATCCCCATCCCAGCTAGGTCTAGAGATTGTTCTTTTCTTGATTACAGTAATGTATAATGATTAGGCTAGAAATTCTCCGTGTGAAGAAATATCTCACACATGTGGATCATGAACCCGTTCGAAAAAAAAGCAAAATATGTATAGATATTCTAGCATGTGCAGGGTATGCGTAGTGCTCATGTGTGCTTGCAGAATAAAGGATGAAATCCATTGTAAGAGATCCCCATCCCAGCTAGATTCCCCATAAATCTGTGAGTGCAAGGAATGAATGAATGAAGGAACGAAGGAAGGAGGGAGGGAGGGACCTTTCGATCTCGAGGCCGGGTGGCGCCGGTGCCGAGGACGGAGGCGCCGTCGAGCCGCGGGCTGTCGAGGTGGCGACCCGCTGGAAGGACTCTCTCACGACTCCTACGGCAGGCGACCCCGCCCCCAATCCGGCCACCACAGCGCCTCCTCCTCCTCCTCCTCCTCGGCCCCGTCGCCTGCCGACGTGCCCGCCGCCGCGTCTCCTCCGCCTCCCTTATCCTGCCGCGGCGCGACGCTGGTTGTAATGGGCCAGCCCAGTACCGCACACACGCGTAGCGTTGGATGTTGTTTGGGGATCAGTCCCGCCACAGACACAGCGTTCAGTAACCAGCCCATACCACTCACACCCAAAACCCGGGCGTTGAGTGGAGGAAGGCTGTCCTTATAAGCCAGTGCTTGGCCTCCTCAACTAGCGAGGTGGGACTAAAGCATGTCACGCATCCAGCTTCTCGGGCGTGACACTGGTGCAGGTCGCGGCCATGTCGGCGTGAGCAGAGAAGGACTCTGGAGGATTTCCCCTTTTCAGTTAGCTCTAAAATCGTACTAGTGTTGTGATCTCTCTCTCTCTCCCAATAAAGTTCATACTGACGAGCATTAATTTGCTTACAGAAAAAAGGGCTAATTTTGACTGACAGATTTCAAAGTATAAATCCTTCGACTTTTCAAAGTCTAAAATAGCACCAAGGGATCAGAAGACCGATGATCATCGCCAGCCACCGGCAGGATAGTGTCGGCGCCCAACAACATCCATTTTTCATCTTCCACGACTACGGCTATGGCCTAACCCCTAATTAGTGGCCTCCACTGATTCATGTCAGTGTTTATTCTTCACATTAAAGAGGTGTTTCACTGACGAGATGAAGACAAACAAGCACAATATGCAAATTGAGGATCTGACAGAAAAAAATACACCAATGAACAATTACGCCCATGTTTTCCACCACAACTAAACAGTTCAAGTCTATGGTGGAGATCCGCCGAGGTTAGCAACAACGACGATCGGGCTTCGCACGATGTGCTTATTTGACACCCAGCTCAAGCTCCCCTCCTGCACGAAGTGTCCATGTTCTTCCATACCGCGGCTACTCACTGACACGTCGAAGGTCTTCTTCTGTCCGACCTTGGAAAACGCGAGCGTCTCTGGGGAGACGCGCACCGTCAGCGACCTCGGCGCGTCTACCTTTGCCGTGTACGTCGACTCTGCCGGCCCGACGTTCGTCACCGTCCGTGTCACCGTGAACAGCGTCGCTTTCATCGGCACGGTTATGGTCGGATAGTTCAGCTGCGCCTCGGGGATCTTCGGCAGATTCTTGCAGGCCATGCTCGTGTTGCGCACAATGACCGACAGTGCATGGTCACCGAGGAGCGCGCAGATGTAGCCGGCGTAATCCGCGCTGCCGAGGTCGAACACCAGACCGGGGTCGTTGGCTCGCGTCGGGTTCATGTGGCCTGCGCCAGTTGCATATGCGCCGGCTCTCCGGTGCTGCTCATCCATGATCGGGCCACCGGTGTTGTCGAGGGCGTCCGACGTCGTCATGATAGCCGACTTGATGGCAGCCGGCGACCAGTCGGGATGTGAACTCCTGATAAGGGCCGCGACACCACTGACGTGTGGCGTTGCCATCGAAGTGCCGGATTGGATGTCAAAAGGCCCGTGCCCGTGTTTCAGATTCTGCGGCCATGCGGCGAGGATGTTCAGCCCCGGCGCGAGTATATCCGGCTTGAGCACGCCAGGGGAGGTGGAGCTTGGACCCCGGAAAGAGAACCACGCGACGACCGGGGCTGGACGGACACCGAGCAATGTGTTGTTGTAGGTGAGAGTGGCCATGGAGCCGCTTGCGGAGTCCGCGTATGCTCTGAGGACGTCGCCATCGGCTGCACTCACCTGCACCACGCTAGAGTTGTACACTCCAAGAAACATGCTGTAACCGCTGGTTTTGTCGTTCGTCAGCACAACGCCGGCAGCCCCGGCTCTCATGGCATGTTGGATGTTGGAGTTTTGAATGCTATAATTCTTTGTAACCTCGCAAACCACGATTTTTCCGGTGACAACATGATCATCCTCGTACTTGCAGTAGCGCCCTTCATCGGAGTAGAGCAGAGGATAGGCCTTTGAGTCATATTTTGCCACTTGATTAAGCGCTTCTCCATCAATGCACTTGCCATTGCCGAAATGCACGCCTGCTCCGAAGCTCCGGTCCACTGAGCCGGCGGCCACCGTGAGCAACCATGGCGCATCGTTCTCAACCGTGCCCATCTTGGGGCCGCTATTGCCAGCACAACATACCACGACGATGCCCTTGGATACGGCACTGAATGCACCGATTGCGATGGGGTTCGCATCGAAGCGGTCGCTCCCAACTCCTTCAATGGAGAGTGAGAGCACGTCGACCCCATCCTTGATGGCCGCGTCTAGGCCGGCTAGCACAACGGACTCATCACAACAACTGGCAGCATCGCCCACCTTGTACATGGCGATGTGCGCATGGGGAGCAGTTCCGGCAACGGTGCCTGCGCGCACATTGTACGCCGAAGCGCCGGTAACGAAGTTCCCAGCGGCCGTCGACGAGGTGTGTGTTCCATGGCCAAAATCATCACCAGAGTCACCTCCAACGAGCGACCTAGCGCCAATGAGTTTGTTTTTGCAACGAGCCGCCCTGCACGAGCCTTTCCACCTCGCCGGGGGAGGAGGGACACCACGATCGTCGAACGAAGGGTGTGTTGCATCGATGCCAGAGTCGAGAAACCCGATGATGACTCCTCTCCCGTAGCTAGCATCACTCCAGAGCCCAGTGCCATTCCTTAGGCCGAGAAACTCTGGCGTGTGCGTGGTCATGAGGTGCATTCTCCGGTCCAGGAAGGCGCCCACGAACCCGGATTTCTTGGCCACCATGTCAAGCTCAGAGTGTAGATCTTGCAGAGAGGGTGGTGAGCAAGAGAATTTGCAGTAGTAAAGGACTGATAAGCGACGCCATTGATGAAGCCTAACACACCCTATACCATCGATGACGACGACTGCGGAATAGTGCTCATCGCCGGTGTTTTTATACTAAACACTTACCATATGAATTTCACGCTGTACTTAGTGTATATCTATTTTTTTTTGGTATGTTGTACTCTTGCAAATCTGTAATATCTGATAAGATTTGCGTTATGAGGCCAGGCATATCTCAAATCAATGACATCGACCCAACAGATAAACATGGATAATTAATTTGCTGAGTCATCAGATCTGACAATTAATACTCGAAATATTTTCATTTATGCATACGGTGCATTAATATCATTTATCAGTACAATTATCAAGGCAATAAACATCGATTTTCATTAAGCTTGCTTTCATATCCCCTGCAAGCTTATTTTCGAACAGCATATTGTCAAGGGACAGCCATTGTTGTACGTTCCGGGCTAGGAGAAAATAGCAAATTAAGTTATTATACACAGAGCTATAGAGAGTTACTGTAACACAATGTAAAAAATTCTTCAAGTCGTAGTGTTAAATACATATCACTCATATCCATCCTCTTACATCTATGTGTAATCACTGATCGTAAATGAGCTGATTTATTTTTCAGTAACTATAAAATAAGTTCAATCCAAAAAATATATAAGATAAAACAAAAGCTGAATCAAACATGAAGTAGTGGTATCCAGTTTATTCCTGTCGACCATCGCCTCCTTCCTGTTTTCGCATTCCTGTTGGGCGCACCAGGTTGCAAGATCAGCTAAGCAGTTTTAGAACAGTAGTGGTATCCAGAGCCTCAAGAGAAGTTACAAGCCAGAAATTGTTAAGTTTTCTTGGCCGAGATTTGAATCCAAAAATTCTAAATAGCATTGCTAAGAAGGAATAAGACGAGTCTGCAACAACTGTAGGAGCATTCCAAGTACGGAGGTAGGCCAAGGAGTAGACATCACATTTTGGGCATAGTACCAAAGTTTTAAATAGCACGCTATAGCGTCTACACTACGCCGCTAAGTGCACTAGCGCGCTAAAAGGTAGCAAAACCCTTAAATAGCGCGCTATAGCACCGATTTAGCGACGCTATAGCTTTTTCCGCAGGTTGCCGCTAAATGAGTTAGACCACTATTTAAAGCTTTGCATATTACTTCAGATTTATCGACAAGTGGCTCATACAAATAGACTGAAATAACTGATATTATAGCAAAAATCTCTATGCCATCATATCAGGAGATGTTATAATAGGAACCCTTGCCTATTTCTTCTAAAGTTTGAGAAAGACAAAGTCCTGAACTGGTGGTCCCTCCCGAATAACCTTGACAGCTTACTACGGGCTCCTCATCACCCAAATGGCCATTATGGCCTGCTTTCCTGAAGCGACCCTTCCGACGATGACAATACCACATTTTAATTCATCTTCCCCAGAATTGTACACGGTCTGTTTGACAGGTTGAAACGAAACCGTTTTTGAACTCCCATAAATACATACTATTTGAAAGCAAGCATGTAAAGGCCAAGAGCAGTATAAGTCGACATGGTAACACCTTACAGCCATGTGTCAAAGTGGTTCTTATGGACATTTGGATTTCGCACTTAGGCAGACCCACCTCTGCATCTTCAGCTAGCTCGCAATTGTTCCAGCAACCTGATAAAATATAGGGAAAATTAGCTTACCATTGCATAGGTTCAAGGGCAAGAAAACATTTTGAAACAGCAAACAACTTTCAGTGATATCTCAGCAGAACTTGGCAGTGCAAGAATCTTCGAGAAGCGTATAAGAAAATTTCCCAACTGTTTTGTCCTTATTTATAAATTTGGTGCCAACTCTTCAATTAACCTATTTACCATCCAACCAATAAACAGAGAAAATCTAGGATGTGCTATGGAATGTTATAAACATCCATCTCCTTTGTGGACTAAACAAGTACACATGTGTTCAAATCAAGAACATGTTTGGCATTTCTAATATTCATAATTCTAACTAAACCACCCTGAAACTCAAGTAGGATAAACCACATTGTGTTTTAGGAAGGAAAATATGGTACTCTAAAGAATAAATAATTTAAAGCTCCAGTTATCGGGTGGCAGCCAAGTTGCATAGAGGTGATAGAACGTGCAGAGACAAAATTCCTAATATGAAAATCTGTAACACAGCAGCTAACAAAAGAAAGTACAGTATATTATATGGAATCGAAATTGATTGTCATAGTATCCAAGTTAAGCTTGCAACCACTAAACGGCAAGCGCAAACCACTACTAAAGGTTTGTCCTAGTATACTGATTTGAAAAGAAAAAGAATCAGAAATAACTGCATGCACATGGTAAATATCATAAATGAGATAAAATATTAGCACAATTAAGATTGGCTAACCACAGTATTACATGGATCAACAGGAAGCAAACCTGGCAGGGATGTCATTCTTTTGGATCACACCCTTCCTTCATCACAGGGAATTTAGGAGGCCAGACCATCATGAAGGGTATGACTCTATGTAAGTATCTATCCTCTTGTGTCACCTCAAAAACCTTCTTTGCTGTCTTGCGCTTAATATCAAAAAAGTAAAAGACATCATTCATCTCCAAGAAAAAGAACCCAGAAATGATCCTAACCGCAGTTACCATAAGACCAGAATCCTCAAAAATACTAGTTGGTAGCATGTGATTAGCACATATCTCATGCAAACAAACGGTATTTACAAGTGACCAGCAGTTGGCGTGAAGGCCATTGTTGTTCTCCGCGATGAGGAGCCAGACGCGAAGCTGGGATCCTTTTACATGGATGAGATGGACCTTCGAATCATTTGCAAGGGATAGGTCGATGTGCAATAGCTTCATCTCTTCTTCTGGGAGGTTAACTAGAGACAAGCATGACGACGAGAGATCAAGCGAGAGTAACTTAAAAGCACCGCTCTCACGGACCAGGTTGTAGATCTTGTCGTCATCAAAAATCAAACTATTAGGCAGTGCCACCATAAGTTGAAAGAATTCACATACAACCGAAGAGTAGATAGCCCAGTTATCTTCTTGTAACACGTACACATCGAAAACCGACTGCTGCCCTTTACACCCAATTTCCATGTAGAAGTAGGAGGACAGGCCATCGCGGCCGCCGCCATTGGGGAGGATCTCACAAGTGTGGTATGTGAAGCCCTCATGGATATGGATGCTGGTCTCCGGGGTGGTGGTAGGATGGATAGATATCTCGCAGGGTACAGTGGGCAGCGCACCCTTCTCGTGTAGCTGGTGCGCCAACCATGGTACTCCCAAAGGGTGATGAGGACAAGGCCATTCCAGCATTCAACGTCGAGCCTGGCGCTGTCCATGGTGTCCAAATCGAAGCTAGCGCGGTGGATAACAGCGGCGAGCTCAGGGGGCTGAGGCATCGGCACGAACCGCGTGTTCTTGTGTGTGGTGACGTAGAATCCGAGGAGGCTGGGCGGGTGGAGGTCGCGGAAGTGGCGGAGGAAGGCGGGAGCGGAGGCGAGGCGCAGCCAGCGCCTGCAGACGAAGGCGGCGCGCACGAGGCTGGTGGGGAAGGCGAGGCGGAGGAGGATCTCGCCGAGGAGATCGTCGTTGTCGAGCACGGTCGAGATAGCCGCCGCCGCCGCCACCTCTCCTTGCATCTGGGTTTGGGGATATTGAGAAATTGAGTCGAGAATAGGAGGGCTGGGCCTGGAGTTTGTTTTACATTTATTTATTTGTTCAGTTTTTTATGTTTATTTATTAGCACAAAGTCTGTTCATCCCATCTTTGGTTCAAAGGGTTTCAAAGAAGCTGTATAGGGTTTCAACCCGTATGAATTTTTCGTATGAATTCATTTGGTTAAAAAGAAAAAATCCTCCAAAATTCCTTTGTATTATTTTCCTACGCCATAATCCTATAGGATTTCTAGCAAGAGGCGAGGCCTCTTGGAAAAATTACTATGTTTGTATGACAACTATGAAAGTGTTGTGGAATTAGCAACTAACTTCTCAAGGGGCCAAAGGCCACTACTTATACATGTGTGATGAACAGTAAACATGAACAGTAAACCTATACACATCTAACACCCCCCTCAAACTCATGGTGGTTCAACAACACTGAGTTTGGAGAGAAAGAACCCATGCTGCGCTCGAGTCTGTGCCTTCGTGAAGAAATCCGCCAGCTGTAACTCAGAGGGCACATAGTGAAGAGCAAGAAGCTGGTCCTGCACAGCAGCACGCACAAAGGAGGCATCTACACCGATGTGCTT
The DNA here is from genome assembly GCA_947311845.1 of Poa pratensis. Taxonomy (NCBI): domain Eukaryota; kingdom Viridiplantae; phylum Streptophyta; class Magnoliopsida; order Poales; family Poaceae; genus Poa; species Poa pratensis. The sequence goes on from CAMZMU010000070.1 coordinate 7,070,548, forward strand.
GGTGAGCTCATGCTTCACTGGGTCACGCGCAATGCTGATAGCACCTGTACTGTCTGACAAGAGAGGAGTCGGTGCAGCAGCAGAAACACCAAAATCCTCTAGTAACCATCGCAACCAGGTCACCTCAGCCGTCAACATAGCCATCGCTCGCAACTCAGCCTCTGCACTAGAGCGGGAAACTGCAGTCTGTTTCTTCGTCTTCCAGGCAATGAGAGATCCTCCAAGAAAAACACAATAGGCAGACAGCGAGCGCGATCAGAAGGATCACTAGCCCACGTAGCATCAGAGTAGGCCTGGAGCTGGAGAGAGCTGGAGCGAGGAAAGAAAAGGCGACGAGAGATCGTGCCACGAAGATATCGTAGAACACGGAGAAGGTGACTATAGTGGACAGAGCTGGGAGCTGAAACGAACTGACTCAGAATGTGGACAGGATATGAAATATCTGGACGAGTGACAGCTAGATAGACAAGACTCCCAACAAGATGGCGATAGCGAGTGGGGTCTGTGAGGGGATCACCATCAGTAGCACGAAGCTGAATATTGAGCTCCATAGGAGTCTCAGCAGTGCGGTCATCACCAAGAGCAGCGCGAGCAAGAAGATCCTGAATATATTTTTCTTGGGAGATGAAGAAGCCATCAGAAGTCGAAGAAACCTCAATCCCGAGAAAATAGCGAAGTGGACCAAGATCAGACATCAGGAACTGCTCACGAAGGCGGGCCTTGACAAAGGCAATATACTCAGAGTCGTCGCCAGTAATGATCATGTCATCAACATATAAGAGGAGGAGCGTCCGACCACGAGGTGAGGTGTGGACAAACAACGCGGGGTCATGGTCGCTAGGCGAGAAACCAGCGGCAGTCACCACAGAGGCGAAACGCTCAAACCAGGCGCGAGGGGCTTGCTTAAGGCCATAGAGAGAGCGCCGAAGACGGCAGACCATACCATCAGGAACAGAGTACCCCGGTGGTGGCTGCATATAAACCTCCTCACGCAACTCTCCATTGAGAAAGGCGTTCTGGACATCAAGCTGAGACACAGACCAATTACGAACAGAAGCCACAGCGAGAAGAGTGCGGACAGTGGTCATGTGGGCTACGGGAGCGAACGTCTCATCATAATCGCGTCCCTGCTCCTGCTGAAAGCCACGAGCCACAAGACGAGCTTTGTAACGCTCAAGAGAACCATCGGAGCGAGTCTTGATCTTATAGACCCACTTGCATGTGATGGGACGAACACCAGGTGGAGGGGAAACCAGATCCCACGTGCCAGTGCGCTCAAGGGCAGCAATCTCCTCAGCCATCGCAAGCTGCCATTCAGCTGAGCCATGGCATCACGGTAGGAAGTGGGCTCAGCAACAGCAGAGAGACTGTACTGGGAAGGAGAATAGCGATCAGGAGACCGTAATGAGGTCCGAGAACGAAGGTTATGAACCGGTGTACACGGGGAAGGTGGCGCGCCGGAAGTAGAAGGCATGTCAGAGGGATCATCGTCAACACGCGGCCGACGAGTGTAGTGGAGAGGAAAGGGAGAGAGGGTAGGATGCACTGGAGAGGGAGGTGGCGAGGGAGGAGAAGAGGATGGTGTCGGCGGTGTATCGGGAACAGTGGGACTCGGCGGAGGTGGAGGTGGAGGAGGAACATGAGGCACGGAGGGAGATATGTCGGGAAGTATAAGGAAGGAGATATCCTCAACCGAAAAGGTCGAGGCAGTAGGACGCGGATAGTACGAACGAGACTCATCAAAAGTCACATCACGGGAAATACGTAGCCGACGACTAACAGGATCCCAACATCGATAGCCCTTGTGCTCATCACTGTAGCCAAGAAAAACACACTCCACCGACTGAGCGGTCAATTTGGTGCGTTCGCGGGGAGCAAGGAGAACATAGCACACGCACCCAAACATGCGAAGAGCGGAGTAGTCAGGAGAACGACCAGAGAGACGCTCCATAGGAATACCACCCTGCAAAGCAGCCGAAGGCTGGATATTGATGAGATAGGTGGATGCGGAGACAGCCTCAGCCCAAAAGTGGGGTGGAAGAGAGGCGGCGATCATCATCGCACGAGCCGTCTCAAGAAGGTGGCGATGCTTGCGCTCAGCAACGCCATTCTGAGCGTGAGCACCAGGACAAGAGAACTGGGCGAGAGTACCCTGTTCGGCAAGAAAACCACGCAACATCTGGGAGATATACTCACCAGCCGAGTCAGCACGAAAGACACGAATGGGCGTGGAAAACTGGGTGTGTACCATGGCAGCAAATCGCTTGTATATAGGGAGAACCTCGCTGCGAGATTTCATAAAATAGAGCCAAGTGTAGCGAGAGAAGTCATCAATAAATAGAACATAGTAGCGATGACCACCTTTCGAATCGAAGGGAGCAGGACCCCATACATCAGAATGAACTAAGTCGAAAGGACGCTGAGAGACTGACTCACTCGTAGGATAAGGTAATTGAGTCTGTTTGCCAAGTCTACAACCATTACAATGTAAAGATACATCGCCAGAGACAGACCCTAAGACACCTTGATGCACTAGCGAGGACAAGCGAGAGCCACATATATGACCAAGTCGATGATGCCACTGTTGGAAGGACGCAGAGGAGGAGGCAGCAAGAGCATGCGAGCTGGCGGGTGTGGTGGCAGCGGAAGGAACACAAAGCCAGTCAACCTCCCAAAGGCCCTGAGCCTCACGGCGCCGAGGGCCAGCTCCAACTAGAACCTGGGTGCGACGATCCTGAACAGAGCAAGAGTCGGTATCAAGAATGACACGACAGCCAGAATCAGTAAGTTGAGCAGCGGAAAAGAGATTCATGGTAAGACGGGGAACATGAGAAACACTAGGAACAGAGAAGGACGGAGTAGAGAGAGTGCCACGACTAGCAACAGGAAGAGGTGTGCCATCGGCAGTGAGAACATTGAGAGGAGAATCAAGAGGTCGAAGAGAGGACAGAGCGGAAGAATCAGAAGACATGTGAAAGGAAGCTCCAGAATCCAGAACCCACGGAGACGTACCTGACTGTGTAGGCGGTGGTGGCGGAGCAGCAGTAGTGGAAGCAGTCAGCGAGGCAACGGTGCCCGTCGAGGAAGAGCCTGATGAAGCCAGTATACGCTTGAGCCGCACAATATCCTGGTCAGTGAGTGACGGAGTCGCTGAGGGCACACGAGCCACAGGAGAGGAGCGACTCAGGTCGCGCTGCTTCTTGAAGCAATCTGACTCTGGGTGACCGGGCTTCTTACAATAGCCACAGAAGATGCGAGGCCGGCCCGCTCCTGAAGAAGGGCGCCCGCCTGAATAAGGAGGACGCCCGCCCACCCCCCCTGAAGGAGTGGGTAGCAGCGGTGGAGCAGACGACCAAGGCTCGGGCAGCTAGCACAGTGGGAACCGCAAGCAAACCAGCAGAACGGAGGCGTGTCTCCTCAGCACGAACCTCTGCAAGCACCTCTGATATAGTAACACGACCACGGGCAAGCAAATGAGCACGCCGAGGCTCAAACTCAGGGCGGAGACGAGACAAGAACTCATGGACACGCTGAAACTCCAAGTCTGACCTCACTGTCTGACAGCAGCGACAAGTACCACAAACAACAGTCCTCAGAGAGTCAAGCTGACGCCAGATGGCAGAGCACTGTGTGTAGAACTCATCAACAGTAGAGTCTCCCTGCTGAAGATCATGCTCCTGACGCACGACAGACAGGTAAGAGCATCACCAGAGGCTGATAGCGCTGACAAAGATAAGTCCACATCGCAGCAGCGTGCCCAATCCATAAACTCAGAAGCAAACTGGGGCAGGACACTAGCAGTGAGGACAGCAGCAGCACGCGCATCATCATTGCACCACTGAGTGTAAACAGACAGAGCATCCCGATAAATGGAGAGGACTCCGAGTAATCTGATACCTGCTGATCATAGGCTTCAACTGCAAGATCATCGGCATCCTTCGCGGCAGCCCGATCAGCCTCAGAGGCATCAGCAGCAAGAACAGGGGGCACCGGTGGAGTAGGAGCCACAGGAGCAACGGGGCACGGCGGACAAGAGACCTCGCCAGAGAGAACACCCCAAAGCAGGAGGCCGCGCATGTGGATACGCATAAAGCCCACAAATCGGCGTAATTAGTGCCATCAAATATCACAGAGCACCGAGGAACTGCAACATAGCCCGAAGAGGACATCGCGGTTTTTTTTTTTTTCGCGGTTTTTTTTTTGTTTGAAAGTCAACAGGAGAGAGAATCTAGATCTCAGCCCACCACAGCCCGATGCTCACGCTAGATCGTGCTTGAACCCAATACGAACGAGAGGCCTGAGAGACACGAAGCTCACCAGATCGAGAGCTAGGCTCGAGGATGAGATGACGGAGGCCGGAACGGAGACAGCCGGGACGGCGGCGGCCGGCCACGCGGACGGCCGGGCGGACGCGGATCCGGCGACGACCGGTCGAAGGCGGCGACGACCTGGCCGACGACGCGGCCGGGTGAGCAGGCCGGGGCGGCCTGGGAAGCAGGCCGACGAGGTGGCCGAAGCAGCAGGCCGACGAGGCGGCCGGGTCAGCAGGCCGGGGCGGCGGCAGAAGCAGGCCGGGGCGGCGGCAGAAGCAGGCCGACGAGCTCGATTTCGAGTGGAAGAAGAGAGGGCAGCGGCCGGCCAGAGCTAGCGACGTCAACGGCGACGGTGGAGCACTGAGTTGCTGCGTGCGGGAGGTGAGCCGAACCTCAGCTCTGATACCATGTTGTGGAATTAGCAACTAACTTCTCAGGGGGCCAAAGGCCACTACTTATACATGTGTGATGAACAGTAAACATGAACAGTAAACCTATACACATCTAACAGAAAGCACTCGATGCTCATTGAAAAATCATGTGTTTTTCCTGCGGTGCAACCAAATAACACATGCTACTGATTTATGTGTTTTTTATTCCTGTATGATTTTAAGTGCCATGACCATGATATCCTATTCCTGGAATATTTCTATTTCTGAATTTTTCAGTCATGTGAACCAAAGAGGCCCTAAATTTCAAAGAACCACGACTTAAGGAGGTCTAATAACAACTTCTTTGCATAAAACCACAACTTTATCGTTCAGTTGTTCAAACGAAAAATTTATTGTTCGGGACTTTTTAACCACTTATCTTCGACTTGGACTTTTATACCTAGAGGTGCACGAGAGGCTTACTCTATCCGGATCAACCATAGGTCGCCGCTGCCCACAATCGGTCGCCTACTCTACTGGTGGAATTGTTAAAAAAAAAACTCGGGACGAGAGATGTGTCAAGACACGAGGGGCGAAGCGAGAAAACCTCATGGTCCAGTTCTACCTCAAAGATCTTCAGGAACCTGATGGTAATTTTCTTCCGTGTTTGGGGGCCTTCTTTGCATTTTGTGCCATTATTCTCTCATTTTCTCAAGTTTTTACTGTGTGTTTGTGATTTGTAACTGGTTTAGATTCGTTATGTGATAATGGACACGCGGTGATTTCTCAAAAAAAAAAAAAACGTCGCCGCCACAACTGACGGAAAATTTGGGTTATGTATGAGTCATTAAAGTTGAAACTGTGGAAGGGTGGGGGATTTCGTTATAAGTTCACCTGAAGTTTTTATAAATTTGCTCAGAAAAATATATGCACATTCAAATATATTGTTAATTTTACTTGAAACAATACTTACATAGAAATCGATAGTAAAATTTCAAGTTAAGACTTTTGGTGCCCGGAATGCGATGTGCCATGAGTAGGAGTAAGTTTGAGGCTCATATTACATAAAATTTAGTATTGATCTCGTCCCACAATTATTTTGGATTAAAGCACAACACACTCTTCGCCACTGGATAGAATGTGATGTGCCATGAGTAGGAGTTAGGCATGTGTTTGGTTCTCGTCACACTTCTGAGTTACCATACTTCATTATAAATATGGCCCCTGAGTCATAGAATGAAGTGCTCTCTGTCGAAAACTCGGAAGGAACCGGACCTCGTGCCTCCCGTGTCGCCTCCCCGAGCGAGGCGACCGGGCGGCCCCTGCTCTCTGCCCCGGTCAGAGTCGGCCTTCTCCTCCTCCCTCTCGCTGCCGCCGCCGGCGGGCGCTGCCCGCGCGGTGCTGTGCGGGGCCGGCGGCGGCGGCTCTCGGTTCTACCCGCGGCGCAGGAGCTCGGCTCGGGAGGCGGCTCTCTGGCGGTGGTGCTGGTCGGCCGGCGGCGCTCCGGGCAGGAAGGATGGCGACGGGGTGATGGCGCTGCTCCCTGGTGGCGGTGGTGGCTGCTGAGGGGCTCGGCCGGCGGCGCCCTACCGGCCCAGATCTGGGCCCTTTGGGCCCGATCTGGGTTTGGGCGGGCTGGTTCAGGCTCTGATGTGCCGCCTCCGGTTGGACTGAGAGGCAACTCGGAATGGGGATGGCGGCTACGGCGCCGTGTCTGCTGTAGCGCGGCGGCAGCAGAGTGGCCCGGTGTGCTCCCGCTGCTGCGTCCGGTCTGCTACTGCCTTCGGCGGTGGAGGTTGGTCCCACCCACGCGGCTATGGTACTGCCGTCCCATATCTGCGGTTGTTTCTCCTCAATCCGGCCGGCCTCGCAGCGTTTGCCATGGTGAGACGTCGACGAGGACTCCAAGACCGTGGTGGCGCATGTAGGTGGGCGGCGAGCTTGGTGGAGCCAACGGTGTGTCCAGGGTCAGTGTACCGAGAGAAATCTTAGGATTAGTCCGGGCAACAGCGTCGTCGTCGTCGCTTTCCTTCTTGAAGGTGTTGCTTGGTACACGGCCATTCGGAGGCTTAGGGTGTGCTGGGAATTCTCCGGTGGGCGCAACGGTTGCGGGGTGTTCGTCGCTTTCGTCGATCTGGCGCTGTTGGCTTTAGTTTCTTTTCTTTTTCTCTTGTTTTTCTCTTGGGCTGTATTGTGTTGTTTGCCCCAGCAGTGATCTCATGGTTGTATGATGTGGTTGCTATATTAATATAGCGGGGCGTAAGCCTATTTCGTGGTCATAGAATGAATTTTTCTTAAACTTTCGCTACGCTTTGTGGCGCCAAATTTAAAAAACCACACTTTTGTGGCTGCCAAACTTGCCTAAGGTGAAGTGTGGCCGCATAAAAAAAATGTTCAACAGATGCCTTGTCAATACTCATATTTTGGCGACTATACATAAAGTATTTTGTTGGCAAATACAAAAGCTTACCAGATCAGCTAAATAGAAGAATAATGGTCTCGGGTTCAGCGTCCAGACAAATTTGAGAACAGGAAAAATATTAGCGACTGTTTTCAAGGTATAATTTCAAACAGCACAGCTACAAGGAATCAAACGAGTTAGCAGCAATTTTAAGGCATTCAACACAGAAGCAGGACAGTGTAAATCTAAGAAAAGATATCACGCTTCAGGCATAGCGATATATCTACGAGTGGCTTGTCCAGATAAATTGGAAACTGTTATTCTACACAAAAACGGGACAAGATTGCAAAAAATCTCTCATGCCAAATATAGCAGATGTGATATAGAAAAGAAATCTACCTACTTGCTCTAAAGCTTAAGAAAGACAAACTCCTGAACTGATGCTGTCTCCCCAATCAACTTGAGAGCTTCCTTGTCAGGTTCCTCGTCGATCCCAATGGCCATTATAGCCTGCTTTCCTGGAGCAATCCTTCCAACGCTCATAAAATTCACATTTAAATTCATCTTCCCAGAATGGAACCCACCTTGCCGATGATGATGCCCGGCTGGTCGACTTGGCGGCACAATATTAGGTTGCCCTAGAGACTGACGTCCACACTGAAAGGCCCGACGAGCGTGAGATGCGGTGTGCCATCCTTAACCTTCCCCTCCACCCTGATGTCCCCCTCGTCAGATAATGCTCCGGCAAACTTGGACTCTACATTGGCAAGTTGGACCTGGATAGAGTATATAGGGACCTATGGAGAACCATCAAGGAGAATCCTACATTGGCAAGTTGGACCTGGATAGAGTATATAGGGACCTATGGAGAACCATCAAGGAGAATCCTCTCCTCGATTATGCAAAGCCCTCTTTGCTTGGCAACATAGTCCGCATTCACAATGTTAACAAATGCACTTGAAATGGGTTCGACGATGCCTTTGGTAATCATAGCACGGAGAATCCTTGTGTCCAAGTCATCTGGGTCTCTAGCTGATGAATAAACAATCTTTACTCCCTTAATTCCACTTCCACCAGCCACAAGTTGCACGGCAAGACGGCCCAACTTCTCAGCAAGGACGACATATGGGGATAACTCGGATAAAACCTGTTGAAACAAATGAACTATTAAAACACAAGCAGATTGTGCTTTATATGTTGTAAACATAAGATCATGTCCTTGACAACAGAATTACCTCGGGAAGGACCATTAGAATATTAACTGCAGTAGCAGCCAATTCACCTTTCAGTGCACCGATAACAGCCTCTGCAATTTCAATGGCTACGCCTTCCTGTAGACGAACAGGGTGCAGAGTTAGGAGGATAAGATAGTAAGATGATATACAAAGAACGTTACAAAACAAACAGCAAACCTGTGCTTGTGTTGTGCTAGCTCCAAGGTGCGGCGTCACAGTGACATTTTCATGGTGTACTAATTTACTATCTTTTGGTGGTGGCTCTTCAAAAAACACATCAAGTGCTGCCTGACTCACATGGCAAAGCAGTCAGGAAAAAGGCTAGAGGAATTGTTTTGGAGCAAAATATAAGAAATGTGTACCTTTTATACTAAAATAACACTGTAAACTGTAGAGAGAATAATGGTCCATAAAGTATATGAGATATGACAACTGTTCGACAGAAATATGCACTCTGCCAACATTTGGATGAATGGCCATGTCAAAAAAGACTACCTGTGCAACAGTTCCGTTATCGAGTGCTCTCACCAATGCTTCTTCATCAGCTACTCCACCCCTAGCAACATTGATAATACTCACTCCTTTTGTCATTTTTGCAAAAGTATCGTCATCAAATAATTTTGTGGTTGACGGTGTGAGAGGTATATGTAGTGATATGAAGTCTGCACTAGAGATGGCCTCATCAAACGATACAAGATCCACACCGATAGCCCGGGCTCTATCAACAGGAGCATAAGGGTCATGAGCAAGGACATCCATGCCAAGTCCTTTCGCACGTCGAGCTACTTCTGAGCCAACCATGAGCAATGACATCCATGCCAAGTCCTTATGGCATTGTTATTATTTTCTTGGCCGAGATTTGAAGCCAAAAATTCTAAATAGCATTGCTAAGAAGGAATCAGACGAGTCTGCAGCAACTGTAGGAGCATTGCATACAGAAGTAGGACAGTAGGCAAGGAGTAGACATCACATTTTGGGCATAGTTCTTGAGATATATCTACAAGTGGCTCGTCGAGATAGACTGAAATAACTGATAGTATTACAGCAAAAAAATCTATATGCCATCATATCAGGAGATGCTATATAGGAAACTTCAAAAGCTTGAGAAAGACAAAATCCTGAACTGGTGGTGCCTCCCTAATCAACTTGACAGCTTCCTTGGGGCTCCTCAGTCGTCATCATTCCCAAAGGGTTATTATGGCCTGCTTTCCTGGAGCGATCCTTGCGACGCTCACAATTTCACATTTTAATTCATCTTCCCCAGAATTCTACACAACACGGTTTGATGCGTTGAAACTGAACTGTTTTGAACTCCCATAAATACATACTATCTAAAAGCAAGCATGTAAAGACTAACAGCTGCATAAGTCGACATGGTAACACCTTACAACCATGTGTCGAAGTGGTAGTCATGGACATTGTGGGTTTGGCACTACGGCAGACCCACCTCTGCATCTTCGGCTAGCTCAATTGGTTATGGCACTTGATACAATTGTTCTAGCCATCGGATAAAATATAGGGAAAATTAGCTTACCATTGCATAGCTTCAAGATGCAAGAAAACAGCAAAGAACTTTCAGTGATATTTCTACAGAACCTTGCGGTGCAAGAATTTTCAAGAAGCATATTAGAAAATTTCATTTGTTTTGTCCTTGTCTATAACTTTGGTGTTTCAACTCTTCCATTAATCCATTTATATTCCCACCAAGCATAAACAAAAAAAATCTAGGATGAGCTATGAACTGTTGAAAACATACATCTCCTTTGTAGACCATGCAGGTACATAGGTTTTCAAATCGAGAACTATATAATACTAATTCAGCAACCCTAAAACTCAGGAAGGATAAATCAACTTGTGTCTCATAAAGGAAACTAAATCAAGAATCTAAAGCTCGAGTTATGGGTGGCAGACAATTTTCTACGTAGAGACGATAGAAAAATGTAGAGACGGAATTTCATAAAATGTGAATATGTGCTCTCATGTGAAGTTCAGGCACGGTCTATTCGGTTACCAGAAACTTTTAAAATTCACTATCCAATTTTTTATCGGTTTCGGTCATCTGTTTTTCTGCCACCCCTAGTCGTGGGGTCAAACAATGAATTTGAGTCTTGTGTTAATCAATAAGGTATTAAGGTTGAAGACGTGGTTTCTAGAAAATAGGAGGTGTGCTAAGTTGTTATAAGTTGTCTTGAAGGTTTGGTTCTTTGAAATTTAATCCAACAGAAAGTCCTCTCACCCATACAGAAAATGTAAGTCAATTTTTAATTTGGCAATTCAAACGTTCTTGAACTAAACAATTTATATGAAAAAATTACCAGCCTAAGAAACATGAAAAAGGACGGGCAAAACTTGTCGCAATAGAGTTTGGTTTTTTGAAAGAAAGAAAAATGTGTGGTAAGTTGTTACGAGTTCCCTGAAGTTCCAGTTGTTTGAAATTTATTCCAAAAATGTGTCTTCTCGCAAATGTAGGTCAAATTCTAGTTTGGAACTCAAACATTCTTAAGCTAAACAAGTGGTATGAAAAGATTACAACACTAAGTAACATGGAAAAATAATGGCTTGATAATTACATGAAATTCGACAATGGTAGATCAGCTACAAGACATACGTACTTTTGATCTTAGTGTTGTTTGAAAGAAAATAATTCTTACCCATTAAACAATAGTCAAGATTTCACATTTAGGGATGTTGGTGCCCAAAACTCCGTACATTCGCTCTGAGGGGTAAATTTGAAGTTCACATTGCATCAACGTTTGCATAGAATTCATCTCAAAATTATTTTGAATTAATCCACAAACATGCCCTTTGCCACTGATTATAATTTGGTTGATAAGCATGTGGCTATTACAGGAGCAGTTTTAAGTGACAAGTATACAGAAATGCATTTGGTGGTATCAGAAATGCAAAATATGCTGTGTAACTATTTATACTGTTCGGCACAACAGAACATCCAAGTAATTTCAGAATAGTGTTCTCTGGTTCAAAGGCCAGAGAGATTTAAAGTCAAAGGTTATTTTCTGGCGACTGTTTCAAAGGCAGCAATTAAAATAGTACATCTAAAAGCAAATCAAACGACTTGGCGGCAATTTTAGAGCAAAGGACAGTACGTCTAAGAACAACAGATATTGAGTTTTGCGCAAAGTTCTTTAGATATATCTACGAGTGGTTAAAGATTGTTATTCTGCACAAAAACTAGACAAGCTTGCAAAAAATCTCTGCTGCCAATATAACTGATGGCGGTATCAGCAATGCGAAATATGCCGTGTAAGTATACATAGTGTAAGACACAACAGAACAGCTACTGTTCAGTGACGAAACAGGCCGTAGCCCCGCTTTATAAATAAAGCCACAACGGCCGAACCGATACAAAGTGATGAGGGGAACCTTTTACAAAGCATATCAAAGATTAGAAAGAGAAAAAGGATCGCCGAACTTGCCACCGAAGGCACCAGAACGAGCCCAGAGGATACCGGGCTCCACGACGACACCCCCAAGAGGGTAACGACGTGGCTCGTCGCCGTCGTCGAGACTGACGGTCTAGGGTTTTCACCCGGAGCCCTAGTACGGCAAAGGAAACCACAACAGTGCCCCCAGGAGGGTAACCATACCCGCAGGCATGGCCGCCATTGGCATCAAAATGTTGAGCTTTCGCCTGGAAACCTTCGCACCAACGCCGGTAAAGGACTGCTCGCTGCTCCCGAGTTCGGCCTCCATAACACGATATGGGAGTTGTCTTTGCCGAAGCGCCGCCAACCCCAAAACCCCCGTCGTCCGCTCCTCGCCATCCACACGGCCAAAGAGACACACCATCACCACCGCCATGTCGCTCGCCGTAGAGACGCCCGCGCAGTCTTCCAGGGCCGCCGCCCCGGCGTCCCTGAACTCGACCTCCGTGAGTGATCAGTGCACCGAGTCCAACATCTCGGACGAGGTAGGTCGCCGACAGATCCAAGCCTTTGTGAATGGCATGACGCGCCGCAGCCAGTGGGAGTTGATCAGCCGTCCTCCACCGCCCAAGGCGGTCGCCGACCGGACGCAGCAGCTGGGCCTGTCAGGCCCAGATCAAGCCCAAATCTGGTCCAGATCAAGTCCAGATCCGGTCCAGCTTGGCCCCAGATCAGGCCCAACTAGCCTTGCCGCCGCGCTGCAGCGCCATGGCCGCCGCCGTCACCATTCACCGGCAGATCCTTGGCCGTCTCTACTGTCTCCTCCTCCATCAGAACCCTGCCACCATGACTCGTCGAAGCCAAGCTCGCCCATAGCCGCGACGAAGTCGAATCTAGGCAGAACCCACCTCCAACCACCGCCGCCGCCACGCGACGGCTAGCACCCACGTCGCCACACCACGCATGCGTCGTCGCCGCCGCATCACGCCTGCGGAGCCGTCCCAGCGCGCGCCGCCACGCACCAGGCCCGCATCGGCCCGAGCTGCCCCGCGCCGCCAGGAACCGAGCGAGGGGGAGAGAGTCCCGCCGCCGCCGGCGTCGCATGAGCTTCTCCCGGCGAACGCGCGCTGGCGGCGGCGGGGAGGAGAGGAGGAAGGAGGCGGTCGGAGGCCGGCGGCGGCGCTAGGGTTCCCGGACGCACGAGGGTGCGTCGTGGGAACGGGAGGTTTTTTTTCTTTCTTCGTTCTCTGTTCAGTGGCCAGAGAGATTTAAAGACAGTTTTTTTGGCGACAGTTTTTTAGGACACAAATTCAAATAGCACAGCTAAAAGGAAATCAAACGAGTTAGCGGCAATATTAGAGCATTCAACAGCGAGACAGTCTAAGAACAGATATTGAGTATTGCGCAAAGTTTATTTAGATATATCTACGAGTGGCTGAAGATTGTTATGCTGCACCAAAAGTGAACTCCTACGCGTACCCACGACAGCAATATTTTAAAGACCAACATCTGTATAAGTCCACATAATAACCTTACAACCATGTGTCAAAGTGGTGGTCATGGACATTGTAGGCTTGGCACTACGGCAGACCCGTGTCTGCATCTTCAGCTAGATCAATTGGTTGTGGCACTTGATACAATTGTTCCAGCCACCTGATAAAATATAGGGAAAATATATTAGCTTACCACTGCATAGCTTCAAGAGGCTACAAAATATTTTGAAACAGTAAACAACTTTCGTGATATTTCAGCAGAACTTGGCACTGCAAGAATCTTCGAGAAGCATATAAGAAAATTTCTAAACTATTTTTTTGCTTATTTAAAAATTTGGTGCCAATTCTTCCAATAACCTATTTCTATTACCATCCTGCCAAGCATAAACAGAAAATCTAGCATGTGCTGTGATAGTTAAAAACATGCATCTCCTTTGTAGACTATACAAGTACACATGTGTTTTCAAACAAGTGCATTCACATGGTAAATATCGTAAATGAGATAATAATATATTAGCATAATGAAGATTAGAAAACCACAGTACTAGACGGATCAACAAGAGGCAAACCTTCCCAAGGGACGTCATTCTATTGGATCACACCCTTCCTTCATCACAGGGAATTTAGGAGGCCAAACCATCATAAATGGTCTGACTTGCTATAAGTGTCTATCCTCTTTTGTTGCCTCAAAAACCTTTTTTGCCGTCTTGCGCTTAATATCAAAGAGGTAGAGGACCTCATCCTTAAGCAAGAAAAACAACCCAGAATTGGTCCCAACTGCATATACCAGAAGATCGGAAGCACCCACATCCTCGAAAATGGTAGTGGGTATCATATGATTAGCACATGTCTCGTGCAAGCAAATGGTACTCACAGGTAACCAACTCTTGTTGTCCACGGTGTAGAGCCAGGTGCGAAGCTGAGAATCTTTTACATGGATCAAATGGACCTCAGAATCATTTTCACGCGACAGGTCGGTCCGCGGCGACTCCACCTCTTCTGGGAGTTTGACTAGCGACAAGCGTGACGATGATAGATCTAGCGAGAACAGCTTCACAGTGCAGCTCACACGAGCGAGATTATAGATCCTGTTATCAGCAATGAAACTACCAGGCAGTAGCAGTTCAGTTATAGGGATCTTGGTTACAACCGAAGTGTGGATGGCCCAGATACCTTCTTGTAACAGATAGACATCCAAAAATGACCGCTGCTTTTTACTCCGTACTGCCAGATAGAAGTAGGACAGGCCATCGCCGCGCTCACTGGGGAGGATCTCGTAACTGCAGTATGTGTACCTGTCATGGATCTTTGGGGTTGGCGGGAAGGAGGTTATAGATCTCGCAGGATACAAGGGGCAGCACACACTTCTCGTGTATGCATGTGTCGCGCCGCCCATCGCGGTACCACTCAGAGGTGATGAGGAGGAGGCCGTTCCAGCAATAATCCACATCGAGCATGTCGCAGCACATGGTATCTAAATTGAAGCTACCGCGCCGGACGACGGCAGCAAGCTCGGGTGGCTGAGGCATCGGCACGAACCGCGGGGGTTCTTGTGCGTGGTGACGTAGAATCCGAGGAGGCTGGGCGGGTGGAGATCGCGAAGTGGCGGAGGAAGGCCGGCGCGGAGGCGAGGCGGAGCCAGCGCTTCCAGACGAGGGCGGCGCGGACGAGGCTGGTCGGGAAGGCGAGGCGGAGGAGGATCTCGCCGAGGAGATCGTCGTCGTCGAGCACGGCCGAGATGGCCGCCGCCGCCGCCTCTACTTGCATCTGCGCTCTCGATGGGATTTTGAGATATTGAGTCAAGAATAGGAGGGCTGGGCGCTGGGTTTGTTTTACGTTTATTTCTTTTATTTATTTAGATCTTTATTAGGTTTACTTGGACAAAATCTGTTCATATTACATCAAATTTTGTATAGATTTCGTCTCACAGTTATTTTGGAATAAAGCACAACACACCCTTCGCCACTGGATAGAATTTGATTGTCAACACCTAACCTTGGGGAGTTAGGAATGTGTTTGATTCTTGTCACAATTCTGAGTTAGTACCACACTTTAAAAAAAAAAACGAGACCCAAGGGCACTAGCACGCAGGGCTTACTTTTATAGAAGAAAGGAGCTACAAGCAGCGCCCGAGCCGAGACTCGAACCCGGGTCGCTGGGCAGCCAACACCGGCTAGTTAGTACCACACTTCATTATTGATATGGCCACTCGGTCATAGAATAAATTTTGCTCCAACTTTTGCTACACTCGTGGCGACAAATTTTAGAAACCACGTTTTGTGGCTGCCACACTTGCCTAAGGTGAAGTGTGGTTGGAACCAAACAACCCAGAAAAATATTGTTCAACAGATGCTTTGCCAATACACATATTTTGGCGACTATACATATTGTATTTTGTTGCCAAATACAAAAGCTTACCAGATCAGCTAAATAGAAGACTAGAGGCCTCCAGTTCAGCGTCCAGACAAATTTGAAGACAGAGAAATAAATAGGCGACTGTTTTCAAGGCAGAAATTCAAATAGCACAGCTACAAGGAAACAAACGAGTTAGCAGCAATTTTTAGGGCATTCAACAGAGAAGCAGGACGGTAAATCTAAGAACTGACATTGCGCTTCGGGCATAGCGATATGTCTACGGGTGGCTTGTCCAGATAGATTGAAAATTGTTATTCTACACAAAAAAACTGGACAAGGTTGCAAAAAAATCTCTCATAATATAGCAGATGCTATATAGAAAAGAAATATACCTACTTGCTCTAAAGCTTAAGAAAGACAAACTCCTGTACTGATGGCGTCTCCCCGATCAACTTGAGAGCTTCCTTCTCAGGCTCCTCGTCGATCCCAATGGCCATTATGGCCTGCTTTCCTGGAGCGATCCGGCCAACGCTCATAAAGTTCACATTCAAATTCATCTTCCCCAGAATTGAACCCACCTTTCCGATGATGCCTGGCTGGTCGACTTGGCGGCAGAGTATTAGGTTGCCCTCAAGACTGACGTCCACACTGAAAGGCCCGACGAGCGTGAGATGCGGCGTGCCATCCTTAACCTTCCCCTCCACTCTGATGTCGCCCTCGTCGGATAACGCGCCAGCAAACTTGGACTCTACATTGGATAGCTGGACCTGGATAGAGTATATAGGGATCTCTGGAGAACCATCAATGAGAATCCTCTCCTCGATTATGTGAAGCCCTCTTTGCTTGGCGACATAGTCAGCATTCACAATGTTAACAAATGCACTTGAAATGGGCTCAACGATGCCTTTGGTTATCATAGCACGGAGGATCCTTGTGTCCAAGTCATCTGGGTCTCTAGCTGAAGAATAGACGATCTTGACTCCCTTAATCCCACTTCCACCAGCCACAAGTTGCACGGCAAGACGGCCCAGCTTCTCAGCAAGGACGACATATGGGGATAACTCGGATAGAACCTGTAGAAACAGATGAACTGTGTTTAAACACAAGCAGATTGTGCTTTGTGCTGTAAACATAAAATCTATTAGTCTTCGGCAACGGAAGTACCTCGGGTAGGACCATTGGGGCATTAACAGCAGTAGCGGCCAATTCACCTTTCAGTGCACCGATAACAGCCTCTGCAATTTCAATGGCTACGCCTTCCTGTAGACGAACAGCAAGCAGAGTTAAGAGGATAAGCTAGTAAGATGAGGTACAAAGAACTTGCAAAACAAACAGCAAACCTGTGCTTCTGTTGTGCTAGCTCCAAGATGCGGCGTCACAGTTACATTTTCATGGTGTACTAACTTGCTGTCTTTTGGTGGTGGCTCTTCAAAAAATACATCAAGTGCTGCCTGACTCACATGACAAAGCAGTCAGGAAAAAGGCTAGAGGATAGTTTTTGGAACAAAAATAAGAAATGTGTACTGTTTATGCTAAAATAACACACTGTAAGGAGAATAATGGTCTAAAAAGTATACGAGATATGACAGCTGTTCGACAGAAATATGCACTGCCAACATTTGGATGAATGGCCATGACAAAAAAGACTACCTGTGCAACAGTTCCGTTATCGAGTGCTCTCAGCAACGCTTCTTCATCAACTACTCCACCCCTTGCAACATTGATAATCCTTACTCCTTTTGTCATTTTTGCAAAAGTATCGTCATCAAATAATTTTGTGGTTGACGGTGTGAGAGGCATATGCAGTGATATGAAGTCTGCGGTAGAGATGGCCTCATCAAACGAGACAAGATCTACACCGATAGCCTGGGCTCTATCAACAGGAGCATAAGGGTCATGAGCAATGACATCCATTCCAAGTCCTTTCGCACGCCGAGCTACTTCCGAGCCAACCTTACCAAAGCCCATAACCGCTAGCGTCTTCCCCACCAAGGAAACACCAACATATTTGCTACGCTGCCATTTCCCTGAATACGCACAAAGCAAATCACGACACAATATTAGTACATGCGCAGCACAATGAGTATCACCAATGCTCCTTAGCATTTCAAATCAGCGATAAATTTCAGAACCCAGCAATGGCTTCTTGCTCAGGATGCCACAAATTTATGCAGTTTAGCCTAGAATCTGAATGTACTGATGCAACATGACAGTGCCTGAAATCTAGCTATCAATGATACAGAAGGAGAAGAACGAAACTGTAACGATCATATATAGTTTCAACAGCGCAACAGCGAAAACTTACTTCCTTAATAGTTTCAATACAAGCCTCTGATCAACAATTACTCTTTTAATAGTGCGATTGTGTGATACGAAATCACTATCAGAACAAAGTACATTTGAAAACAAACGCAGTTACAAAAATTTCATGTCAAATAACATTGTATTCATTCAACAATTGAAGGCTTGTCTTAACAAAACAAAATACGCCTTACTTTTAAGAACTGATATTTTTAGGAACAGAGGGAGTATTAGGTGGGGCACCAGACAGGGTCAAATGTTGGCACATGACTGCTTCATATATTTGCTGCTGAGAATTAACTGCCCAGAACAGAACAGATTTCCATACTGAAAGTTTAGAAGCAGATAGCATGCAGACGTTGCACATCAAATTGGTCAACAATGTGCGTCGATCAGAAAACAATCATACTAGCATTTTGCGATCAACCCAGCAATGGGATCTTGCTCAAGATGCCACAAATTTAATTATGCAGTTTAGTCTAGTATTTGTACTGATGCAAACATGACATTTTGTGGTCAATTGTTGATAAAGTTTGAAATCCTGGAGCACCAGACAGTGTCAAGTGTTGGTAAAGTTTGAAAGAACATATATGTTCTGCTGAGAATGAACTGCTCAGTACAGAGCAGATTTCCATACTGAAAGTTCAGAAGCAGTTAGCATGCAGAGCATTTTGCGATCGACCAAACGAGTACATCCACCTTATCCGTTTATGCAGTGCAGAGCAGTAAACGTATGGCGTACCGGCCTTGAGCGATGCGTCGGCCTGTGCGACATTGCGCGCCATGGCAGCGAGGAGCGCGACGGCGTGCTCGGCGGCGGCGACGGTGTTGGCGGTGGGCGCGTTGACGACGAGGCACCCGGCCTCGGTGGCGGCCTGCAGGTCGACGTTGTCGATGCCCACGCCGGCGCGGCCCACGACGCGGAGCCGTCCCCGCGCCGCCTCGAAGACCTCCCGCGACACCCGCGTGGCGCTGCGCACCACCAGCGCGTCCACCAGCGACACCTTGGCGCGCAGCTCCTCCGCGGTGAGCTCGTACGCGCAGTCCACGTTCGCGAACGACCGCAGCAGCTCCAGCCCCGCCGCGCCCAGCTTCTCCGTCACCAGAACCGTCGGACGGCCCGCCGCCGAGGCCGCCGTCGCGAACACGGGGGCCCTGGTTTTGGCCCCCGCGGACGCCGGCGACGCGGCGAAACTTGCGCGGAGGCGGCCGCGGTGGTGGAGCGGGAAGGTCAGGGACGCCGCAGTTCCGGTGGGGTCGGGGGCCGCGGGCTGCGCGGCGAGGAGGTGGCGGAGCGGCGTCGCCAAGGCCATGGCGTGGCGCTGGTGAGTGCAGCCTGTCTGGTTGGACAACTGTGGAGTGGAATCGCAATCTGGCTCATTTGTTCGGCGGACGACGGGAGGCGCGTGATCAGCACTTCCTCCTCCTCTTATCTGTTGACTATTTCAGTGTCCAAGCAACATCTCGGTAACGATACAAGCACAAACACACGCAGATACAAACGCCCGTACACGACACCAGCACAACAGCAGCGACGCACACAGCTGAACCACCAGGACGCCTGCCGCTCCTTATCGGCGCCGACCGCCGGAGAAGAAGAAAGCAGGCCACCACTCACCGTGGAAGAGAGAAGACCTCCGCTCTTGACGAAGACCGCAGGATCCGCCCGCCGCACAGCGACGAGACCTAGAACGATGAACTCGCACGGCCAGGCCGCCCACTCCACCAGATCCAACGCCGACCGCCTCCATGTGACACCCCTCCCTGGCACATATTACCAGAGAGGCAGTCGTCCCGTGCGTCATCCCAAGATAACTGGCCGCACGTCACAACAGTGTAACATAATGGAAATCATTACACAATCAGGCACATCAGTGCTACAAATGGTTTACAAGGCCATCAAGGAATGACAAAATATCAATCCCAGCATGGCACGATACATAGTTTTAACTTGCAGCGGAAGACATATGAGAGGCTACGGCTTGGAGCGGCTCCACTCCACAGGTTCTGGCTGGGCTACTGATCCTAGCACGCTCTTGCTTCAAATCCTTCCTAAGGTGGAAGATGAATCCTCGACAAAACCTGGCCACAATCACAAGCCCCGTGAGTACATTAATATGCACTCAGCAAGAATCGCCACTCACTACAAACAATCCAACAATCATGCAGCAAGATATATATTGGAAATAAATTCCTACAACATGGCAAGTGTACTCTAGATACATGACATAAAAGTAGCATGGCATTGACAACCAAACATGTCATAAGCAAGCAACGGGGGTATCACCAGTACAGAGTCCAAGCCAAGTGGGGTTGGATCGTGTACCAACAATCATACAAGGGGCTTACCTGTGACGAGTAAACGGGTGTCCCAAGTAGGTACCAAATAATACACAACATCACCTGTGATCACTGCTAGGCCCACTGGCCTCATTATTTCACTCTGGGCACGCACGGTTGATGTGGGCTATGGCCTAACTATAGGCTCCCAACGCATCACACCGCCATCCCTAAATCATGGTAACCATCAACAGTTCACGACAATATTCCCTGCATCATCTTATTTGTTCATTTAGTGTAATCAGGTCGTTCATTAATTATTTCAAACAAATCTTAAGTTTAACCTCCGGACACGACGAGGACACACAGTGTGACCGACACTGAACTGTTGTTCCATAACCCAGGAACAAGGCTAGCTGCTAGATTGACACTCTCGAGAGGTTGCATATACCACCCATCTAAGTGCACCACACTGAGCCGGTACTTTAGGATTTCACCCCTAGGACGAACTCAGCAAGATACACTCACCTGACCGTTCACGCTACCAAGACATTCCCTGTATAGCTACCGACACAACTCTGTGTCTTATGACGAAGTGAATCCGGCACGCCCCCAACAGATGAGCGACGCCTAGCTCCGGAACCTTCACAAGACTAGCCCCGACCACAAAGGTAACCGACTAGACTTGCCAAAATGGTGGCATCAAAGGAGGCTCAATAGGATTACGTAGGTCAAGGCCCGCCCATGTGAGCGACAGTGGTAGTGCGTTCGATGTTCAGATTAGTGGCACTATGGACTGACCCTATCGATGTTTGGAGGGGTGTTTCATTTAATCAAGTTTCATTATTCACAAGTCCAAATAACAGAGGATTAGTCCAACACAACAACCACAATATCATAACATATCATCAACAACAAGTCATTAGCAACATAATGCTTGCACGTATAGATATCAACATAACAATAATAATAATACCCGGGTGATTGTGGCGGGAGACCCGGCCGGTGTCACTCGGGGGTTAGTGTTCACAGAATAATAGCATAATGTTTCAAACGGATGACGGTGGCGGAGACCCGGCCGGTGTCACCGTAAAAGAATGAACCAAAAAGCACTCATAAGAATGAGAGAGCATCCATTCCACTCGAGGGTTACCCCGACGTGGTGTCAGCAATCTCGGCAATAAGAACCAAATGGAAAGTCAGCTCCCAAGCGTCGCAGTCCGGGTGGTCTATGCCAACCATATTTGACGGAGGGACAAGGCAAATAACTCTTTTGTCAAATGCCCCCAACTCCAAGGATCATAAGACGATATTCGTCCGCTCCTCACCTCGGCGAAGAAGAAAGAAGCAAACAAAGCCCCGCAAGCGCGAGACGCACAGTTGTAATAATTCCCCCATTCCTTTGACTGAGGCGGTACCACCGGCCATTGTCTCGGGAATGTGAGTGATGCACAGATAAGCAGTTATAAAGCAATGCGACAATTAAAATGCAACATGATACAAGCAACAATAGAAGTAGACGGACATAACAATATTACAGTAGACAGACATAACACTCAGCATGGTATTAAGCAATCAAACAAACAAGCATTGCAGGAGGGCTCATAGCAAGGGTTAGCTTGCCTCCGAAGATCGACACCGTTTGGCTTGGAGGGTCACGGACACGTCACGGGTCAGGGTCTCGGGTTGCCGGTACCGCGGAATACCCTATGCATGCATACAAGGTGCTGAGCATACAAGTATTTTACAAAAATGTAAAACCTATACTACTGGACAGAGCTGCTCAAAACATGAATTTACAAATTTGAATCACCTCGATCGGAGTTACGGTTTGAGAGAAACGAGCGAACGAGCGATAGCTATCCGCTGCTCACTGGAAGAAAAAAAAAACAGATTGGGCTGAAACCGAGCTGGGCTGGGCCGGTCGCGTAATCCTCCGGGAATACGTCTTCGCTTCCGGGGAAACGTATCCACGGAACTGCGCCTCCACTTAACCTGACGGGAGGGGCCGGGACCCACCCGTCGGCCTCTCTCTTCTCCTTTCTTTTTTTCTTTTCTTTTCTTCTTTCCTTCTTCCTCCCGCTCTGTCTCGACGCCTGCATGCAGAGACGCCGCAGCGCGCCGGTGGTCGACGGCGCCGGCGACTGGCGGGCTGGGGGCTGACGCCGACGACGGCGGCCGGCTCGCGGGGCCACACCGCGCCCGCGGGAGGCGAAGATGGCTGCCGAGGGACCTCCAGCGCGTCACCGCCCGTACGCCAAGCTCGGCCCGTGGCCATGGCGGGCGCTCGGGTGGCGGACGGCGGCGACGGTGGGGTGGGCCAGGGACAGCGGCGAAGACGGGAACGGAACCAGGGGGCTACACCGCACTCAGCGGAGCTACTTCCTACGGCTGGGAGGTCGTGGTGCTCCCCGAACCCGAGCTCTAGGGCTTCGGCCATCGGAGCGTTGCAGAGCTCCGGTGAGCACGTTTTCCTCGATCTGCTCGAGACAGAGAGTCCTGGGGGGGAGAGGGTGAGCTCTGGGAGCGGCAGTGCATCCGTTGGAGGCTCGGGTGGCCTTTATAGCCAGGGGAGAGGAGAGGGGGTGGTGACCCGAGGTGGAGCTCAACCATGGTCACCGACAACCATGGTTACGAGTGGATGAGCTCGGGGGTGAGCTGGCTGAGCAGTGCTGCACGTTTTCTACTGGAGAAGGCGGTTAGCCACCGACCATGGCTTAGGCAACTAAGCTAGTTTAGCAAATTTTCAAAACT
Source organism: Poa pratensis (assembly GCA_947311845.1). Taxonomy (NCBI): domain Eukaryota; kingdom Viridiplantae; phylum Streptophyta; class Magnoliopsida; order Poales; family Poaceae; genus Poa; species Poa pratensis. Next base: position 7,093,437 of record CAMZMU010000070.1, read on the forward strand.
AGCCCCAAAGGTGCTCGACGAAATGCCCGCAAGAAACTTCCAAAATTAAATAAATTCAAAACCTTTGCCAACGGTTGTGTTTAGGTGTGCAAGGATGGTTTATGGAGTGGGCAAATTTTTGGAGACATATGGGTGGGATTTTGGGCTAGGTGTTCAAAACGTCCTACAACACGATCAATTTCGCGTTGCGGTTGGAAAGAGGTTCTGGGGGTCAAACGGATGGGCGAGTGATCATTTGAGTAACCAGGGGAGTAGGTGAGGTGGTTCTTGCAATCTCTCTGCATTAACAAGTGGTGGAGTGCTTGATTGACGTATCTCAATATTGGTCAAAAATAACCGGTGGTAGGTGTGATATGTCTCCCACATGGCTAAGGAAAACATGGGCCAAAGTGAGGTGGGTGTCGATGGTGAAGTGGCTGGTTCGAGCATGCTCTTGAGTTGGTTCCATCACGGCTCTTGGAGAAACTCAAAGGGGTTTGGCGAAGGGAGACATCCCTTTGATCATTTGGTGGAATCGGTGGTGGAATACTAGGGTTCGATGAACTCGGGATTTCGTCTTCGGGTTCAAAGGAGGGTTATCGATCGATGATTTTCGTAGTGGCAAAGTGGTTCAGCTGAACCTTTGGAATTACTTAAGCATGGAAATCCAAACGGCATCATTAAGCACCGAGGGAGCAAGCAAAAATTTTGAAACAGAGGGAAAAAGTTTTTCAGGTGTGAGGAAACACCACGAAAATTAGGGACGAATTTTTGGGGTGTTACAAACCTTCCCCCCTTAAAAAGAATCTCGTCCCGAGATTCGGAGACTTATAGAGATTCCCGGGGTTATACAAGATATTTCTTGCATGGTTTAATATACCCCTATATTTAAAACTTTTTCAAAACTTTTACTACCACGACTATAGTTGGAAGCGCATAGAAAGATCAACACTCAACGGGGTTTTTCCTAAAACTGGGTATTTCAAGGCTCGATAAATTTTAACGCACTTAATGCATTCTAGGGATGGCATGGTAGGGCTCATACAATCAAACAATCATAGGATCTACTCACATGCTTATGAATTTAAAATCTAAGGTTTTGCACAAACAGGGAAGATCAAGCAAGATCTACAACCAAATTATCAAATAATCTAACAAGATCAACTGGGATGAGTAAGAACTCAAAAACCTTTATAAACAAAAGGCAGGGATATGCTAATCATAACCTTCTCCTAAGGTTTTATTTTTGACAAGTTATACACACACGACAGGTGCCCCTTTCATGTGCGTACAACAAAATGTTTTATTTTTTTCCAAAGCTATACATACATGGCAGGTGCCCCTTTCATGTATATACCGGTTCGGAAAAAGAAACAGGGTTTGTTTTCAAACAACGATGTTCGCGCCACAAGTGGGATCACAAACACCAAAATTTTGTGGGATAGAGCCATTCCCAAAGTTTGTTTCTGCAAAGAAATTTTCCCGATAGAACTCCGGGATACGAGGAAAATAACACGTCTCGGGGTACCTCTTCACGTTGAAGTAGTCGCAGTGTCCTAGTTGGAGTAGAACTTGCATCGTCAATTTCGGGAGTTGTCCATCCGTGTACAACTCGTGTCTTGCAGCAAGATTAAATGGCAAAGATACAAGCATGGGTAGAAGAATTTCTACTTGTAGCAAAACATCATTTTATGAAATATTTCTGCATTCTATGGCCCAAAACAAAACGGCTGCAGCGTATGGCATAATCATTTCAACCATACCGTATAGGCAAGCACAAGCAAACATAGACAGAAAACACTCTACAAAAATCCTTCTGTGTTCCAGCGAGGAGGAGCACCCAACAAGCAATTAACGCTTGAGGTGGTGGATCTCGTGGAGGGCTCGGGCCCCTTTCTCTAACATGCGCCCAGACAAGGTTCATATGGGTGAGGAACCTTGGGGTACTTCATGTAGGAGTTTTTCAAACCTATGCGCGAGCCAACATTAAGTGAGCGGGACACCGTGGTTACAGTGTCTCATCAAATACTTCCACTTAATAGTTAAACTTGTGCAACACACACAAAATAATTTGCATACTACAAAATAATCCCATTCAAAGTTTGCATTAACTCACAGGTGGGTATATGCGTCTGGGTTCACATATACTGTCCCTGTTTTAAGTGATCTGTCGTTTCTTCAAAACCTTTAACTGAAGAAAAGGCATGACGTTCCATCATGTGTCAACCAAGTGGTCAACCAGGGGATAAGAACACCAAGTTTTATTTCGACTGATTCGACATCGACCAAGAAATAGACAACAAACTTGCATTACAAGCTAACCCAAGGAAAACAAACAACAAAACAAAAAAGCTCACGGCTTCTCACCTACCAACATACAAGCGTCACTCAGGCTAACCAAACAGGGGCTCTATTCCGCTTGACGGCCTCTGGGGGTCGGTGGAGCGGTGCCAAGATGAAGAGTGGTGTCCACATCTGCATCTTCCGGGGGTGGGGAATCACCGGCCTGTCTTCAAGGACAACACCTGGTTCTTGGGGTTGCTGCCGAACTCGGGCCATGGCTTCCTCAAGAACAGAAAGACCAACATAGGGTGCCATCTGTTCAGGTACCTGTAGTGCCCACTGAAGTTGATCTGGCACGGAGCCTTTGTGGGATGGACCAGGGTCTGGAATCTGGGGTTTTCCTTGCTGGGTTCGAGCTTGGTCCTGTGTGGCTGAGATTGGATTCCTCATGGAAGCATGCTGCAGGAGTGCAGGCCAAGACTTTGCCTGGCGACTCGGAGCTCGGCCATGAGTGAATGGTTCAGGCTTTCCATTGCAGCGAGGTAGGAGACCAAGTGCACTATAGCTGAATCGACTTCATTTTCGGTGTTGGCCCAGATTATCCGAGGACCAGACCGAGGCATAGCTGGGAGAAAGAAGTAGGCTCTACACCGCACAAATGCCGGCTCCATCCATCTGAGATGGGCAAGGCTTTCAAAGGCGGTTATCTGGAAAGCTAGCTCAAGTGTAGGCATTAACCTGGCCACTAAACCCATAGGGTTTCTTGTTGCGGTCGGGATGCGGCTTGATACTCACAACAGCCTGAAACTCATGCCCGGCAGGTGAGTCTTCGCTTCTGAACACCACATACTGAGGACGGGTCGATGCACCAAGAGCATCACGGACGACCTCCCAAAGAAGAAGGGGGAAGCCGGGGCAATGGTCGGCAGTGGTCTCCATATAGAAGGTGGGTGCCATCTAAACTAGTGCAAGCTTCAGGGCTATGGGTGAGGTAAGAACGCGGGATACCTTAGCGGAATCCTACATCAATAGAGTTGGATGCCAGGGGTAGCAGGCGAGAGTGGGTTATATGGCAACTAGGACTGGGGCTCATATCTACTGGGTAGTGTCATTTCTTCTCATGGAAGAAACGGCGAGCCTCACTCGGGGATTGGGACAAGTCCTACTGCACCATACTGTTGACCAACAATAGCCATGCCGGTTAGGCGGAGATGGGTCAAATCCATCGGGCTCCTTGTCGGAAAAGTAAGGTTGAGCTTTCCATGCTAGGGTAGTCTACAGCCAGCCTGGTGCTCTGATACCATGTCTGTGACACCCCTCCCTGGCATATATTACCAGAGAGGCAGTCGTCCCGTGCGCCATCCCAAGATAACTGGCCGCACGTCACAACCGTGTAACATAATGGAAATCATTACACAATCAGGCACATCAGTGCTACAAATGGTTTACAAGGCCATCAAGGAATGACAAAATATCAATCCCAGCATGCCACGATACAGAGTTTTAACTGGCAGCGGAAGACATATGAGAGGCTACGGCTTGGAGCGGCTCCACTCCACAGGTTCTGACTGGGCTACTGATCCTAGCACGCTCTTGCTTCAAATCCTTCCTAAGGTGGAAGATGAATCCTCGACAAAACCTGGCCACAATCACAAGGCCCGTGAGTACATTAATATGCACTCAGCAAGAATCGCCACTCACTACAAACAATCCAACAATCATGCAGCAAGATATATATTGGAAATAAATTCCTACAACATGGCAAGTGTACTCTAGATACATGACATAAAAGTAGCATGGCATTGACAACCAAACATGTCATAAGCAAGCAACGGGGGTATCACCAGTACAGAGTCCAAGCCAGGTGGGGTTGGATCGTGTACCAGCAATCATACAAGGGGCTTACCTGTGACGAGTAAACGGGTGTACCAAGTAGGTACCAAATAATACACAACATCACCTGTGATCACTGCTAGGCCCACTGGCCTCATCATTTCACTCTAGGCACGCACGGTTGATGTGGGCTATGGCCTAACTATAGGCTCCCCAACGCATCACACCGCCATCCCTAAATCATGGTAACCATCAACAGTTCACGACAATATTCCCTGCATCATCTTATTTGTTCATTTAGTGTAATCAGGTCGTTCATTAATTATTTCAAACAAATCTTAAGTTTAACCTCCAGACACGACGAGGACACACAGTGTGACCGACACTGAACTGTTGTTCCATAACCCAGGAACAAGGCTAGCTGCTAGATTGACACTCTCGAGAGGTTGCATATACCACCCATCTAAGTGCACCACACTGAGCCGGTACTTTAGGATTTCACCCCTAGGACGAACTCAGCAAGACACACTCACCTGACCGTTCACGCTACCAAGACACTCCCTGTATAGCTACCGACACAACTCTGTGTCTTATGACGAAGTGAATCCGGCACGCCCCAACAGATGAGCGACGCCTAGCTCCGGAACCTTCACAAGACTAGCCCCGACCACAAAGGTAACCGACTAGACTTGCCAAAATGGTGGCATCAAAGGAGGCTCAATAGGATTACGTAGGTCAAGGCCCGCCCATGTGAGCGACAGTGGTAGTGCGTTCGATGTTCAGATTAGTGGCACTATGGACTGACCCTATCGATGTTTGGAGGGGTGTTTCATTTAATCAAGTTTCATTATTCACAAGTCCAAATAACAGAGGATTAGTCCAACACAACAACCACAATATCATAACATATCATCAACAACAAGTCATTAGCAACATAATGCTTGCACGTATAGATATCAACATAACAATAATAATAATACCCGGGTGACTGTGGCGGGAGACCCGGCCGGTGTCACTCGGGGGTTAGTGTTCACAGAATAATAGCATAATGTTTCAAACGGATGACGGTGGCGGGAGACCCGGCCGGTGTCACCGTAAAAGAATGAACCGAAAAGCACTCATAAGAATGAGAGAGCGTCCATTCCACTCGAGGGTTACCCCGACGTGGTGTCAGCAATCTCGGCAATAAGAACCAAATGGAAAGTCAGCTCCCAAGCGTCGCAGTCCGGGTGGTCTATGCCAACCATATTTGACGGAGGGACAAGGCAAATAACTCTTTTGGCAAATGCCCCCAACTCCGAGGATCATAAGACGACATTCGTCCGCTCCTCACCTCGGCGAAGAAGAAAGAAGCAAACAAAGCCCCGCAAGCGCGAGACGCACAGTTTTAATAATTCCCCCATTCCTTTGACTGAGGCGGTACCACCGGCCATTGTCTCGGGAATGTGAGTGATGCACAGATAAGCAGTTATAAAGCAATGCGACAATTAAAATGCAACATGATACAAGCAACAATAGAAGTAGATGGACATAACAATATAACAGTAGACAGACATAACACTCAGCATGGTATTAAGCAATCAAACAAACAAGCATTGCAGGAGGGCTCATAGCAAGGGTTAGCTTGCCTCCGAAGATCGACACCGTTTGGCTTGGAGGGTCACGGACACGTCACGGGTCAGGGTCTCGGGTTGCCGGTACCGCGGAATACCCTATGCATGCATACAAGGTGCTGAGCATACAAGTATTTTACAAAAATGTAAAACCTATACTACTGGACAGAGCTGCTCAAAACATGAATTTACAAATTTGAATCACCTCGATAGGAGTTACGGTTTGAGAGAAACGAGCGAGCGAGCGATAGCTATCCGCTGCTCACTGGAAGAAAAAAACAGATTGGGCAGAAACCGAGCTGGGCTGGGCCGGTCGCGTAATCCTCCGGGAATACGTCTTCGCTTCCGGGGAAACGTATCCACGGAACTGCGCCTCCACTTAACCTTACGGGTGGGGCCGGGACCCACCCGTCGGCCTCTCTCTTCTCCTTTCTTTTTTTCTTTTCTTTTCTTCTTTCCTTCTTCCTCCCGCTCTGTCTCGACGCCTGCATGCAGAGACGCCGCAGCGCGCCGGTGGTCGACGGCGCCGGCGACTGGCGGGCTGGGGGCTGACGCCGACGACGGCGGCCGGCTCGCGGGGCCACACCGCGCCCGCGGGAGGCGAAGATGGCGGTCGAGGGACCTCCAGCGCGTCACCCGCCCGTACGCCAAGCTCGGCCCGTGGCCATGGCGGGCGCTCGGGTGGTGGACGGCGGCGACGGTGGGGTGGGCCAGGGACAGCGGCGAAGACGGGAACGGAACCAGGGGGCTACACCGCACTCAGCGGAGCTACTTCCTGTTGAAGGTGTAATTTGGCTGCTAGGTGTTGTATATGCCAAATTAGTTTTAATGATTGTGGTTAGATTATTACTTGACATATACATTTGAATTTGCTGTTTAGTTCAAATTGCAGCTTTGGTCGCATTTCACTACAGATGTTGCAGCGGCATATCAAGTGTAGCAAGCTATTTGGCCAAGACAAATGTATTGATTATTTTCAGAAAAAGAGACTACGGAGAACAAGTCTTGGACAGATTCAGAGATGGACTGAATTAAAATGCCGCTGCATAAGACAACTCCTACCAGGCTTCAGATGCCCGGGGCTAGGCTGAGACCGATGTCGATTGAAAAGGCTATCAAAGCACGTATGGAAAGAGTTTCTCAGTTTGTGTACGTATCAAGCCAGGACAAGGAGTCGTACTAGTATTAGCATGCATCAACATAATATTCTATACCTTATAGCATGCACGGGAGAACTTGCCTGTGGCAAGATGGTTAGTTGGGTGGTTGTACCCCTAGCCCACCAGAGTTCAAACCCCAGGTTTGACGCTGGTGTTTCTCATTTAAGGCGGAATATTCTTCAGTGGGAGGCGACGTTCCCGTCGACAGCGAGGCGCCCGTGGTGACTTCGTCAATCTCAAGACTCGACCCGCCGACTCAGTCTCTCGGAGGTGCTCATAGGGGTAGGGTGTGCGTGCGTGCGTTCATAGGGGTGAGTGTGTGCGCGTGTATATGAGCGCTTGCGTTGTACTGTGTTTCGCAAAAAAAAAAAAAAAAAAGCATGCACGGCCGGATCAATTAGAGATTAGGAATATTTTATTTGGCTTGCATGCCAAGGAAACGGATCCGTGCCTAAGCCATAGTCCAGGCGTACCTATATATAGGTATATACGGCCGATTGAAGCCCCCCAATTGATATTCAACAAACCACATATCTACTTTTCACGTACCTTTTTACATGTCTTTTTATTCATAGTTCTTCCCTGCCGAGCCCTAGCAGCCCTAGGGTTTGGTTGATCTTTGCCGTTTTGCGCAGAAAAGCGGTCGTCTCTCCTCCACGAAAGTGAGGGGATCTTTGTTGCTTTGCTCGGAAAGCATCCGTTCGTCGTCACGAAAGTATGACGGGTATCGTGGTGCTGCGCGGCAATTTTCCGTGGCAACACAATTGGCGACTCCGCTGGGGACGAAGAACAAGGACACACATGATAAACACCGACCTCAAGAACGGGATTGACGTCGGTGCGGACAACGCCATCGCCGTTACACTCGACGATCTGTCGGAAGATGATCGGCGCGAGCTTGAACGAGAGGTTGAAGAATATATGGCTGAACAGATGAAACTGATGTTGGCTGGATACCAGAAGACCAGGAACGGCGTCGTCAAAAAGGTAGCTACGCCGAGTCCTTCCGATTTACTCGGCGCTGAGGTAAAAAAGCCAACTGATGAAATTGCTAATCTTATTGATGTGTCCGTAGCTAGTAAGCATGATTCTGATATGTCAACTACGGCAAGCATAATTAGTCAATCAGCAGTTAATAGAGTTGAGAAATCGAAGGAGCAGCTTGAAATTAGTCTTGCTAGTCATGTTCGCTCAGTACTCTTGCCTAGTAGCGATGAAAATTCTGCTCAAAAGCTGATGCTTCCGGCCGAAAGCAGTAGGTTAATTAGTTTTACTAATCAAACTTCCAGCGCGTCGGCTAATGTTGTCCTGCCTCACGTTCCTTTACATGATTATCAAAGTGGCCGAAATTATGTAAGCAGTTCGGCTAATCTTGAAAATAGTCTAGCTCCTCATGTTCGCTCATTATTGCTCCAAAGCAACGATGCATATCATGAAAAAGGTCTGATGGCTCCGGATAGTAGCAAATTTAATAATGTTCCTACCTATACATATATATCCGATGCATCGGCTCATGTTGCCCAGCCTCAGGTCCCTTTAGATAACAATCAAGGTGGTTGGAATTTTGTGAGCAGTCTGGCTAATAATTATATGCCTAGCGTAGCTGCTCCTATTATCTCAACTTCGGTGCCACAAAAGTGTCACAACAGTAACCGAAGTGCAGCCTTTAATTCTAATTTGCGGCAAACTAGTTATCAGTCGGTAGCATACAATACAACATCTTTGCCGCCTGTCGGTATCGGGGTTCCGTGCAGGTCGGTACACGATTTCTATTCCAGTGGGTCTCCGTTGCAAACGTCACATGCTCAAATTTCTTTGCCGGAGATTCAACCGCATGCTTGTGTTTCATCTACACGACAAACCAATTCTCCACAGCCCAATGGTAGTTTTAAGGATCAGCTTGATAATATACTTAGAGAATTTGGTTTAGAACCTAAGGGTAGAACACATGCAAATCAAAAACGATACCCTGATTACTTTGACTCGACGCCATATCCTCCTGGTTTTAAAATTCCAGATTTTGTTAAGTTCACAGGGGAAGATGGTAGATCAACTTTTGAGCATGTAGGGCTATTTTTATCACAATGTAGTGAAGCTAGGACATCGTATGTTTATAGAGTTAAATTATTTCCGTTGTCATTGTCTGGTACTGCATTTAATTGGTTTACATCGCTTGCTCCCAATTCTCTTTCAACATGGGCACAATTGGAGCAAAAATTCCATGAGTATTTTTATCGAGGTGAAACTGAACTTCGGCTTTCAGATTTGACTATGGTTAGACAGAAATATAATGAGCATGTCGATGATTATATTAAGAGGTTTAGAGATGTCAAAAGCCGATGTTTTAGCTTGACCATAACCAAAAAAGATTTAGCCGATCTTGCCTTTTCGGGTTTGCTTGCTCATATTAGAGATAAATTAGAAGGGCAAGAATTTTTAGATATTAATCAAGTGTTGCAGAAGGCTTTGGTGCAAGAAAACCGGGCTAAGGAAATTAAACAACACAGCCGGTTTTATGATAAAGAGAAGGAGAACAAGGCGGTTAATCCTTTAGATTATGGTTGTGGTTCGGCTAGTGAAGATGACGTTGAAATATGTGTAGCCGAATGGGTTCAAACGCCAAAGTCAAATCATTTTGCATCTTCTGCTCTAAAGCACACACCTGCTAGAAAAGAGATAATTAAGTATACTTTCGATGTCAGCAAGTGTGATATAATTTTTGACATATTGCTGCAAGAAAAATTAATTAGAGTGAGAGAAGGTCATATTATTTCACCTCAAGGAGAATTGGGAAAAGGAGCTTACTGTAAGTTGCACAATTCGTTTTCTCACTCTACTAATGATTGTGATGTGTTTCGACGACAGGTGCAATCGGCCATTAATGACGGACGATTGGCATTTATAAAGAATACTAACATGAAACTCGATAGTGATTCTTCTCCTATCAATGTGATTGAGTTTGAGAGCAAGAAAGTTCTTATTCGGTCGGATCAAACCGAATCTACTAGAGGTAAAAATGTTGTCGTCGATGATAGTGCTGCACCGAGGATGATCAAACCAAAAAGTTCAGAAGTAGAGGTGAGGAAAGTTAACGGAAATAAAAGACCAGCTCCAAAACCAAAACCGACAGTTAGCATGTTGTTGGACAAATATACTTCACGCAAGACCAGCAATGTGTTTAATCGGTTTCGAAGTGTTAGGCATCCTAGGTCTCCTTATGAACCTGGTGGTTATGAGCTATGGAGAACAAATTCATATGATCAGCATCCGTACTATCCAATGAAGTCGGCTTATTGGTGCGGTGCACCTCCTATATATCCACAGTTTGGGCCGTGGGGTTTTAATCCTCGGGCGCCATGCCCTATAGGTCCAGCATGTTATTTTCAAGCACAATGGGATTCACCGAGGCCTATGTTCAGACCATACTCACATGAGAAAAGGGCTCGGTTCAATGAGAAATCTCAACCACGTGATGCAATTGTCATTCGAGCTAACCGATCACCGGGTCGCAATACAGATGGCAGGAAATATAATGGTGGCTGCAAGCTCACTTGGGTGTCGGTGAAGTGTGTTGGACCTCAGACTGTAAGAATTTCAGATGATTTAAATACTGCTCATGCTCTGAAACTTGGAGAAGGCCAATCAGCTACAAGTATTGATAATGGTACAGAGACAACGTACGCTGAGACTGTATGGAGTGGATCGGTGCACAAAAAAGCAAAGGATAAATGTTTCGGTAATACCGTTGCTGCATCTTCTACTACTACTAGTATGAAATTTGGTTCAGCTAGCACACGTACCAATTCAGTCTTGAGAAATGGTAGCCCAGGAGCATCAACGAGTTTGTCTCCAAATGGTTTTGGCACAGTAAACAGAGGTGGTCAGAAATTTAAGTGGATGCCGGTAAACCGTGAAAGCCATACAGAGCATATTGTCACAGGTGTTGAATCTGTACATAGCTGCACCAAAGATAATGCAGCAGGAGACATGAGCGTATATGCTACCTTGAAGCCTAATGTGCACACACGTTCAGAGAAGGCAGATGTACGTGCTAGTACTAGTGAGTCAGCTGATGCGTCTACTGATCGACATGCGAGAGGCAACATAATATTTGAGATCGGTAGTACATGTGATCAGCTGAGAGTTACTTCGGCCAAGGATAGAATATTTATCCCAAGAACAACAGCACGACGCTACAGGCCGAGAGACTCGGGGGCAGCAAAATTAAATCAGTTGCTCCAGGTACCAAACCAGGACCTCGTTGGTGCCCGACGGGACTTACACACACTCAGAAACGGCGTGTACAGCGACTGCGAGCTTTGGACATAAAGGAAGAAATAGCCAAAAAGAAGAGCGATGAATTGTTCAAACGAGAAAAACCTATATTGCCGAAGATGATATGGAGGGAGAAGCGCATTACGGGGAAGGAGAGTAGAGTCACAGATGACACAGTTGCTGATCCCGCAGATGACATAATTGATGATAAGGATTCAGGAAGCAACAAGGAAATATCTACTAATATGGATGTTAATATGGTGTTCGTATTGCCCGCTGAATTCCGTGCACCCGAACCTTGAAGAAAATTTGGCCGATATGTTACTTGAGCTATCGCCCCAAGAAAATTTGGCCGATGTGTTCTTTAGACATCGTCCTAAGTAATAATATCGTTGGTGAAGCGACGAAATCGTTCTGAGGTACATTTATATTGTTTTTGATATATATACAATTGTACCAAAAACAGGGGGGCATGTGTTGAAGGTGTAATTTGGCTGCTAGGTGTTGTATATGCCAAATTAGTTTTAATGATTGTGGTTAGATTATTACTTGACATATACATTTGAATTTGCTGTTTAGTTCAAATTGCAGCTTTGGTCGCATTTCACTACAGATGTTGCAGCGGCATATCAAGTGTAGCAAGCTATTTGGCCAAGACAAATGTATTGATTATTTTCAGAAAAAGAGACTACGGAGAACAAGTCTTGGACAGATTCAGAGATGGACTGAATTAAAATGCCGCTGCATAAGACAACTCCTACCAGGCTTCAGATGCCCGGGGCTAGGCTGAGACCGATGTCGATTGCAAAGGCTATCAAAGCACGTATGGAAAGAGTTTCTCAGTCTGTGTACGTATCAAGCCAGGACAAGGAGTCCTACTAGTATTAGCATGCATCAACATAATATTCTATACCTTATAGCATGCACGGCCAGATCAATTAGAGATTAGGAATATTTTATTTGGCTTGCATGCCAAGGAAACGGATCCGTGCCTAAGCCATAGTCCAGGCGTACCTATATATATAGGTATATACGGCCGATTGAAGCCCCCCAATCGATATTCAACAAACCACATATCTACTTTTCACGTACCTTTTTACATGTCTTTTTATTCATAGTTCTTCCCTGCCGAGCCCTAGCAGCCCTAGGGTTTGGTTGATCTTTGCCGTTTTGCGCAGAAAAGCGGTCGTCTCTCCTCCACGAAAGTGAGGGGATCTTTGTTGCTTTACTCGGAAAGCATCCGTTCGTCGTCACGAAAGTATGACGGGTATCGTGGTGCTGCGCGGCAATTTTCCGTGGCAACACTTCCTACGGCTGGGAGGTCGTGGTGCTCCCCGAACCCGAGCTCTAGGGCTTCGGCCATCGGAGCGTTGCAGAGCTCCGGTGAGCACGTTTTCCTCGATCTGCTCGAGACAGAGAGACCTGGGGGGGGGGAGGGGGGGGGGGGGAGAGGGTGAGCTCTGGGAGCGGCAGTGCATCCGTTGGAGGCTCGGGGTGGCCTTTATAGCCAGGGGAGAGGAGAGGGGGTGGTGACCCGAGGTGGAGCTCAACGATGGTCACCGACAACCATGGTTACGAGTGGATGAGCTCGGGGTGAGCTGGCTGAGCAGTGCTGCACGTTTTCTACTGGAGAAGGCGGTTAGCCACCGACCATGGCTTAGGCAACTAAGCTAGTTTAGCAAATTTTCAAAACTAGCCCCAAAGGTGCTCGACGAAATGCCCGCAAGAAACTTCCAAAATTAAATAAATTCAAAACCTTTGCCAACGGTTGTGTTTAGGTGTGCAAGGATGGTTTATGGAGTGGGCAAATTTTGGAGACATATGGGTGGGATTTTGGGCTAGGTGTTCAAAACGTCCTACAACACGATCAATATCGCGTTGCGGTTGGAAAGAGGTTCTGGGGGTCAAACGGATGGGCGAGTGATCATTTGAGTAACCAGGGGAGTAGGTGAGGTGGTTCTTGCAATCTCTCTGCATTAACAAGTGGTGGAGTGCTTAATTGACGTATCTCAATATTGGTCAAAAATAACCGGTGGTAGGTGTGATATGTCTCCCACATGGCTAAGGAAAACATGGGCCAAAGTGAGGTGGGTGTCGATGGTGAAGTGGCTGGTTCGAGCTTGCTCTTGAGTTGGTTCCATCACGGCTCTTGGAGAAACTCAAAGGGGTTTGGCGAAGGGAGACATCCCCTTTGATCATTTGGTGGAATCGGTGGTGGAATACTAGGGTTCGATGAACTCGGGATTTCGTCTTCGGGTTCAAAGGAGGGGTTATCGATCGATGATTTTGGTAGTGGCAAAGTGGTTCAGCTGAACCTTTGGAATTACTTAAGCATGGAAATCCAAACGGCATCATTAAGCACCGAGGGAGCATGCAAAAATTTTGAAACAGAGGGAAAAAGTTTTTCAGGTGTGAGGAAACACCACGAAAATTAGGGACGAATTTTTGGGGTGTTACACTCCACCAGGACGGCCCAGCCGCGCCAGATCCACCGCCATCCAACCACTAGCAACCCTGCACTGGAGACAAGCACAAGCGCCCCATAGAGCAGCTCCTGTACAAACACCCGGAGACTTCGTCGACGACGACGGAGCCCACGCCATCGAGGCGAGGAAGAAGACCCGGGACCAAAAGCCAAAGCTTGGCCGGCACCACCGCCACGCCGACCAAACCAAGCCAACGCAGCAACTCCACTGCCTCCCCAGCGACGCCGCCGAAACGGGGAAAGGAGGGGGAGAACGAAGCCCTATACACCAACGCCACCGCCACCGTCTTCGGAGACGCCATCTGGGCACGCACACCTAGAAACCCTAGGACCTATCTACACGCACGGACGGAGCCAAGGCTCCCCCCACCTCGCGGCGCCGAGACGGCGACCCGAGGCGGAGGGGAGCAGCAGATCCGCCGGCGAGACTCTGAAACTCCCGGTCGCCTCCTTTCCGCCTCCTAAACACTGTAGCGGGAACGGGAAAGGATGGTTGTATCTTATTTTCGGTCTTGTTGTCTCATTACTTAATTAAGTTAAGTTGCTCGATTAATTAGGGAAACCCCGTCTCAAACACACTCGTCGGCCATTATGGAATACGATTACATTGAGAGCACAAACATTTATTTTGCAGATTCTACAGTGTTCCATTTAGGTCAACTGTTATTTATCACATATATTTAGATGCACCTAAAGCATACGAACCATGCACTCTAAAATCCTCTACTAGCTTTGAAATTCTCCGATAATATTTAAGGAAATTAAAACAAACACGAACACATAGATATATCTGCAATTCATCTGGAACTTCATTCCTTTTTGTGTTTCCTAACTTCTATTCAATTTGGTTTAGCCAAACATTTAAGAGGCAATGTATGAAAAAATAAAACAACTCATATGCCGTAATCTGATTCATTTACATTTTGCATGGTCGACACTAAAATTATATAATAAGAAAATTTAACTAATATGTTCCTGCATCTTATGTTCATATTTTCCAAATATAGTAGTAAACTGTGATAATTAAAATTTATGTTGAGAAATAAGTTGTAATTATAAAAAAGTAAAAAAGTTTAGTATGCAATATTAGACGAGTGATAGGGATCAATATAGTGAATTAGTGATTCATATTTTTACCTATGCTTGCATATGGGTTGTAGCCTATTTCTGGTAATTCCTTTCAGAGCCCATTACGACCTCCTCTTTGGACTAAAGCTGACGCGCGATTCATGAAATCAATGCTTGTCCTCCCATGGCAAGCTCCTGCCATGGCTTGCCTGAGGATCTCCTAGGCCGCTCTTCGATGGCGACATCCACTCATATATGAACCACAAGAACCACGCCCCGAGCGCCTCCCAGCCCAGCCCGTGGACATAGTTACCTCATGGATTTTACTCGTGATTTTATTTGTAAAATAGTGACATTACTCGTGATTTTATTTGTAATATTTTTTTAAAATCATTCCAGATAAAACTCTTAACGCTAATTAGGTGCAATTTGTAACTATGTGTTCTTGATTTTTTTTAACTAACTACTCTAGCTTACGTTATTTAAATGTCAATTAGTTTTACCTTTTTTAGGAAGCGAATCTTGATTCCAACATTATAACTTTGTTTCCCATACAACCAAACAACTAAAAGAGGTTTGATTTTCAGTGCACAATTGGTCTTAAACATAATGGATTATGTGTCTGATAGCCCTCAATGGCGTAGGTTGAGACCCCAATAGCAGAGTGTGTAGTACGGGCAAGACTTTTTTCCCCACGAGGTGACTCGAGGGTTTATATCGAACTCTCGGGGAATCAGTAGTGGAAGCTTTACCTCCTTATCCTTCCCTTGGAAACCTGCAAACAAAGATAAATTGTTTTGTGCCCTCAACCTCACCAAGTGGTTGTCAAGCACAAGGTGTGAGAATGATAAAACAAAACAATAAATAAATATGCAAATAAAATATGCAAGGATGATGGAAACAATGATAAATGATATTTTTGGGTTTTATATGATGTATGCAAGATGCAAAAGTATTTTTGTATTTTCGGATTTAATTATGGCTGAAAATGAAAAGTGGATAAAGTTGTTGGAAAGGTGTTTCTTATGATTAAAAATGGACCGGGGTTCATGGTTTCACAAATGCACTCTCTCTTTAATGATGTGGTGGACAATGGAACACAAAAGTTAACATATGAGATTGCAACAAAGTTTCATGACAAGTTATAATCATATGGGCATCACGTCCTAACATAGAGATCTTTTGGTTATTAATCTCTCTTATACTCCACTAAGATGCGAACTAAATCATAACACCTTAGTATTAAGATAAATCAGAGCATAGCAATAAGTTTCATGACATGAAGTTAAAATAAGAACATGCTAGATCTAGTCATGGAGTAGTGGCATGGTCACACCCACATCTCCGGTAGCAAGGTATTTCTTTTTATCCCTAGTGAGGCAACAAAGTAAGGTAAAATACCCAAGTGGATCGCGGAACTTTCTCTCACGTTCACCGCACTAGCCACCCCCCGTTACTCCATCTAATGCACACGTTCCCCCTCACACGCTCTCATAAACATGCTTGATCAAAACAAGTAAACAAGAACGGGGTACATAATATGCATCTACTTTCATAACTGAAAAAACAATTGCAATCTCACACATATATTAACTCATAAAGATCCACCACAAAGGTATTACATAGATGACCGTAATCATGTTCGGCAGCTCATACGGTGCTAATTAGTGAAGCACAAGAGAGAGAGATACATAAGTTACTTCCACAAACCCATAGTCCAGGGTGGACTACTCCCTCTTCATCATGGAGTGATGGAGATGTCGTTGGAGAAGGTGGAGACCTCTCCGGCAGCGCCCCGCCGGAGTTTTCCCCCTCCAATCTGCAGCTCCTGATCTCTGTTTCGGTGTTTCTGTGTTTCTGCGGCGCTCCTCCGAAGAGCCTCGGGGACTATTTTTATAGTCGGTTTTAGGTCAAGACGAAGTCTGGAAGAAAGATCGACGGCAACGGAGCTCGAGGGCCCAGATGAGGGGTCCCACGCGGCCAGGTACTGTGGCCGCGTGGGCCCACTCCTTTTGGCCTCGGACCTCCGTTTGTTTGCTTCCTTCGCTCCCAGGTCTTCTTCCTTCCAAATATGATGCTCCAAAATTGCAAGTCATTTGGACGTCGTTTGGGTCCCTGAAACATCAAAATATAGAAAATAGGGTTTTCTGCCTGCGCAGGGTTAATTCCAGAAAAATAGGGAACTTGTGAATTATTCCCAAAATCATTATAAATCAATGATATAACCCTTATATGATGCAAATATGATGGAATATGAATAAAATAATGCAAAGTTCATGTATGCATTTTACATGCATCAGCATCCCCAAGCTTAACCCATGCTCGTCCTCGAGTATGAAGGTGATAAAACTAACATGGACTTTGCATTTCAATACTATCAATGGATATCAAAGATGATTACTATTGCTACATAGAGTCAAATGGTTCATTCTTAATAAGAGTAACAATATGCAAGATAGTTTATGAAGTGATATCAAATATTCAATGTAAGGATGTTCAATGATAATTCACAAAGTGTAACATAAATGAAAAAGTACTATGGACCACAAGTATGCATAATGATAAGTAAGAACATCCTATAATGGTCATAGAGTGTAATGGAAATCTGAATAAGGTGGACACTTTGGAAAGATATATTGAGTAGAGGTAAAGCATGAATAAGTTTCATCTAACTTCCAACTTTCTACTTAAGTTAATGATTGTAATGTGGTATCCTTGGTGTCAAGCTCTCATTGCCCCTATCATAGCATCTTGAATGATTAAGTTTAAAGTGAAAGCAAATATGAGTATGTGCTTGACAAAGTATGGTTGAAAGTCTCATGCCCCTTGAATACGAGTACCTACACCATGTGTTACTCAACTTGGGAAACAAAGCAAGTTCAATTAAATATCATTGTAAGTAAAATAGTATCATCAAGAGCGTCAACTGGGTACCTCTTGTCCCAGGATATGGAACAAGCCCATATCAAAATGACAAGACAAACAAACAAATGAACAATCTCAACACCCTTTTTATTTACCATTGGATAGCTTTTTATTGTAAGGTGTATCACAGAAGGTTCACCATAGCATGTAAGTAAATTTCCACCATGAATGATGCATGGCTTAGATTAGCGGCCCAGGCGTCTCTCTAACCATTATACAAACTCATTTAAACCTACTCATTTCCACATTTATTTCACCATGATAAGCATCCATAAACAAAAGTACATGACATCAACTAATATAATGAAGTGCAATGTTGAAAGCGTTCCATGTGACAGCACATTTCTGCTAACTCTCAACCAAAGACATTTGTCAAGCTCATAACATCATAATTTTAATCACAATGGGTCATGTTTATTAAGGCAATAAAAGTAAAGTGTGCATCAAGTTCGTGAGAGCTATATAACCAACTTTTCCCATAACAATCAACAACATAAGCATTTTAATTCAGAGGTATAATGATACAAAATAACATGGTAAACATACTCGGAATAGCATAAAGCTAATAGGTAGATATGGTGGACTCACTGGAAAAACTTTGGTTGAAGGTGTTGGAAACAAGTTTTTTACTTGTTGGAATTTTTGGGCTAGCAAGAGGGAGAAAGTTGACCATCTAAATGCATGCATGAGTGTCCATAGAACTAACTAATCATGTTAAACAAAGTAAAGTAACATTCAGCATCAAAACATGAATAAAAGATAGCTCTTGATAAAACACTTGCAAATTATTACTCATTAACAAGCTCATGAATCATGCAACTATATGTATCTTTTAAAATCAACTCAAACATCCCTTTTCCCAATCTTATAATGCATCCAACATATTTCAACCCATATTTCCAGTAGCTCTCTCATATATAAATGATAATGTGGTGGTCTCTCAAAATAAAAATCAAACAAACAAACAAAAAGACGCTCCAAGTTTATGCGATAAAGTGCATTGATCGAAAAACAGAAGTTAGACGTGTGCAAACCGAGAGTGTGTAGGTCCAGTGGGTTGTCTTCACATCCCCAAGCTTATGGTTTCACCATCCTTGATGCTCTTGGTGCATCTCCTCTAATCCCTGTGAAAAAACTTCAAAACACCGTTTCTCCATTTCTTTTCTGTGGGGTGACATTAGTAGTGATAAACAAATAGGTTTCTTGCTGCATATAATCCTTAGACAAAAATTTATATGAATGTCCAGTAAGTGTATTATGTTGTATGCCTACTCATAAACTCAATTGGATCAAAGATTCAAGTAAAAGTTCTAAGCATGCATCAAACAAAATGGGACAGAATCTGTCCAGAAAAACAGCAGTAGCAAAACGTATTTTTCTACCCTACTTAATTTGTCAAAAATTCTGAAAAATTCATGCATACAGAGGATGAAAAGTTGCTTCTACAGTTTAAATATCAGCTCATTCGGAGTTACAGAATAGGAATTAAAAATCAACCGTGCACAGATTCGTGCTGGAATAATATCTCCGAATGCTATAAGCAACTTTTTCAAACCAAAATGGTAAAACTTGGCACTTTATTAAAAATTCCAGAAACAAAACTATAAACAAAGTCTCTTGTTACAGCAAGAGGACACAAAGAAAATCAAAATAAAAACAACCGGGTTGCCTCCCGTAAAGCGCTTTCTTTATAGCCATATAGCTAGGCTTCTTACTTGATAGTTATAGTGGACGAAGCTCATGAGGGAGCTTGAACTTTGGTGTGTCCCTCTTCCTTGGGAAGTGTTCCATGCATTTCTTGTGTGGAAACTGAAACTTCACATTCCCTTCTTTTGAATCAATGATAGCACCTGTGGTACGAAGAAAAGGTCTTCCAAGAATAATTGGACTAGAGGTTTTATTCCCCATATCCATGATTAGAAAATCAACAGGCACAAATGTCATATGTAACTCTACCATAACATCACTTACTCTTCCTATAGCATGTTTAATGGAATCATCAGCAAGTGCAAGTTCAATAGAGCATTTTTCAAGATTCTTTAATTCAAGTACTTCATATAGTTCTTTAGATAAAAGAGACACTAGATCCTAGATCTAATATAGCATGGTGTGTCTCTTTTCCAATGGTTACAAGTACTTTGGGAATCCATACATCCCCAAGCTTAGGTGGTATCATAGCTTCTTGTTGTACCTAGCAATCTTTTCTTTTAAGACATGATTAGCAATATAAGAACCAAAACCAGCTTGGTTAGCATTAATAGAAGGATCACTTGCAAATTTTTGTAAGATAGATATTAATTCATGCAAGCTACAATTCTCTAAGTCAAGCAATGGTTCCTTGACTTCACTAAGCATTTTAACTTCTTCAACTTTCTTTCTCTATTATATAGGTTAAATATTTCATAACGGTCATCAAAGACATCTTCAGGTACTTGGCCTTTTCTAGACTTTCTTTAATTCTTACTTCCAAAAGTAGGCCATCAAGTAGGTAGAGGGTATTACTGCAGCAGTATTCATAAAAGAACCAGCACATTCATTATCCAAAAAGGTTTTAGAGGTGTCAGACAATCCTCTAAAAAATATATGCATGAGCATCCAATCTTTAAGACCATGTTCCATCCAAAAGCTATTCCTCTAAACCTTTCCCATGTTTTTACCAAAGGCTTCATCCTCTTCATGTTTAAAGGTGATAACTATCTGTCTAAGATTGTAAATTTTTTCAGTGGAACAAAATCTTTCAATGAAAGCAGCTTTTAAATTAAACCAGGTGCTAAAATTTCCAGGTGGCCATCTCAATATCCAATCTAAGGCTTTTCCACCTAGGGAGTAAGGAAAAAGCTTAAGTTCAACATTAGCATGGTTCATATTTAACATTTTGCACCTTTCTTTAAACTTCTTAAGATGAAGTATAGGATCTTCTTTTGGTTTCCCATAAAAACGGTATTCATAAATTGCTTTCATGATATTAGGATCTACCACACATTTATCAAAGGGATATTCATATCTTGAGGAAAATTCTTAACACTGAATGGCCAAAAGGTTCTCTTTTCCATTTTTCCAAGTTTTTATGTGTTTTTTAATTTTTTATGCAAAACTGAAAATAAAATATGCAACACAAAATGCAAGACAATAACAAAACAAAATAAAATGGTTTGCAAGTAAAGATGGATAAGATGGTGCTCACGTAGGTGCAACCTCCCCAAGCTTAGGTGTTTGCACAACTTGATGATGAAGTTGACTTGTTGTGAGATACCCTTGGATAAAACTTTCAGCAATGATTCCCCGGCAACGGCGCCAGAAAATAGTCTTGATAGCCCTCAATGGGTAGGTTGAGACCCCAATAGCAGAGTGTGTAGTACGGGCAAGACTTGTTTTCCCCACGAGGATGACTCAGGGTTTATATCGAACTCTCGGGGAATCAGTAGTGAAGCTTTACCTCCTTATCCTTCCCTTGGAAACCTGCAAACAAAGATAAATTGTTTTGTGCCCTCAACCTCACCAAGTGGTTGTCAAGCACAAGGTGTGAGAATGATAAAACAAAACAATAAATAAATATGCAATAAAAAATGCAAGGATGATGGAAACAATGATAAATGATATTTTTGGGTTTTATATGATGTATGCAAGATGCAAAAGTATTTTTGTATTTTCGGATTTAATTATGGCTGAAAATGAAAAGTGGATGAAAGTTGTTGGAAAGGTGTTTCTTATGATTAAAAATGGACCGGGGTTCATGGTTTCACAAATGCACTCTCTCTTTAATGATGTGGTGGACAATGGAACACAAAAGTTAACATATGAGATTGCAACAAAGTTTCATGACAAGTTATTAATCATATGGGCATCACGTCCTAACATAGAGATCTTTTGGTTATTAATCTCTCTTATACTCCACTAAGATGCGAACTAAATCATAACACCTTAGTATTAAGATAAATCAGAGCATAGCAATAAGTTTCATGACATGAAGTTGAAATAAGAACATGCTAGATCTAGTCATGGAGTAGTGGCATGGTCACACCCACATCTCCGGTAGCAAGGTATTTTTTTATCCCTAGTGAGGCAACAAAGTAAGGTAAAATACCCAAGTGGATCGCGGAACTTTCTCTCACGTTCACCGCACTAGCCACCCCCCGTTACTCCATCTAATGCACACGTTCCCCCTCACACGCTCTCATAAACATGCTTGATCAAAACAAGTAAACAAGAACGGGGTACATAATATGCATCTACTTTCATAACTGAAGTAAAACAATTGCAATCTCACACATATATTAACTCATAAAGATCCACCACAAAGGTATTACATAGATGACCGTAATCATGTTCGGCAGCTCATACGGTGCTAATTAGTGAAGCACAAGAGAGAGAGATACATAAGTTACTTCCACAAACCCATAGTCCAGGGTGGACTACTCCCTCTTCATCATGGAGTTGATGGAGATGTCGTTGGAGAAGGTGGAGACCTCTCCGGCAGCGCCCCGCCGGAGTTTTCCCCCTCCAATCTGCAGCTCCTGATCTCTGTTTCTGTGTTTCTGTGGCGCTCCTCTCTGAAGAGCCTCGGGGACCATTTTTATAGTCGGTTTTAGGTCAAGACGAAGCTTCTGGAAGAAAGATCGACGGCAACGGAGCGTCGAGGGCCAGATGAGGGGTCCCACATGGCCAGGTACTGTGGCCGCGTGGGCCCATCCTTTTGGTCCTCGGACCTCCGTTTGTTTGCTTCCTTCGCTCCCAGGTCTTCTTCCTTCCAAATATTGATGCTCCCAAAATTGCAAATCATTTGGACGTCGTTTGGGTCCCTGAAACATCAAAATATAGAAAATACGGTTTTCTGCCTGCGCAGGGTTAATTCCAGAAAAATAGGGGAACTTGTGAATTATTCCCAAAATCATTATAAATCAATGATATAACCCTTATATGATGCAAATATGATGGGAATATGAATAAAATAATGCAAAGTTCATGTATGCATTTTACATGCATTAGTGTCCATCAGATATGAGTGTGCTTCCATGATTAAGGAAATTTATTTAGATTGAACATAAATTCATGAATTATACATTTTGTTTCTGTAAAGTCTAACATAACAACAACAAAATCCACTAGAGAATTTCTTCCAACAAAAAAAAAATATTTTCATAAAAATCAAAATCTAATTTCACTAACACAATTGCACATGCTGCAGAAAATTTAAGATGTGCTTCCAAATAAATGAATATTAGCCCTTGTCGAATAGAGAATTTCCATCATAGAGAAGCACGCAGATCTACTTCAGATTTTCGTCACGGAGTCGGTCATCCCACAGTGTAAAAAAACTGAGGTCGAAACATAGTCTTAATCAATAGTATGTGCTAACAAGTATTGACGAAGAATCACTATGTCTAAGGTGCAATATGAAAACCTAAAATAGAAGGTGCAATATGAAAAACTAAAATAGAGCACATGTGTTAGGTATTAACTCCATCTGTCTACCAAATCACAAGGATCAGATGATTATGTGCTAACAAGTACTGAGTCTAAAACTTTTCTCTCCTCCCCTCTCCTCTCTCCCTCCCTCCCCTTCGCCTGAGAGCTGTGTTCGAGTTTCCGGCCCCTCTCCTCCTCCTCTCCGGCGGCTCTTCCGGCTGGAGTTGTGGGAGGAGAGGGTGCCCGGCCCCCCTGTACCTAGTAGTCTTAGGTTTTCTTTGCCCGTGGTGGCGTTTTGGCGTTATGCCGTTGAGAGCGGCTGCTCCGCTGATGTGTGGCGGTGTTCGGCGGCCTGGCTTCGCCCTCTACATCCGCTCGTGGTGGGAGCTGGTGGTGCTTGGGCGCGGCATCGAGGTCGTCATCGATCCGTTCTTCGTCAAGCCTCCAAGGTGGAGGATCTGCGGAGGTGAATCGGTGACTGCTCTCTTCAGTAAGTGCTTTTGGTTCCGATTGTTGTGGTTCTTGATCCTTTTCCTGGCTGGCCGCGGTGGCGAGGGGGAAAAGGGGACAGGAGCACGGCAGTTGGTTCTCTTCTCTGTCCTAGCTTCTCTGGCCGGCCGTGGCGGCGAGGGGAGGAGCTGGTGGAGCTTTTGCTGCTGGTGGTGGAGGTGCTCTTCTTTGTCTGTTCTGCTCCGGCCGGCCGTGGTGGCGTGGGAGCGGCGACTGGAGAAGACTGGGTGATGGTGCTGGATGTCCTGGGCGTCGTTGATTCGGCTGGAAGAGGGGCGGAGCTGGGGAGCTCGCGCCGTGGCTGTGCGCGTTGATCGCGTCTAGGCTTCGTCGCACGGCGGCGGACGACTTATGCAGCCATCTACAACACATGTGGCGGTGCTTCCTTCCCGGCGGACGGTGGTACGGTGATTCCGGCGGCGACTAGGAGCTTTGGGAGCGACTGAGGATCCGATTGTGATCTCGTTCGGTGGCTCGGGGTGTTCTGTGCACTTTCCTGGGTCTGTTTGTTTTTTCTGTTTTCGTTTTGGACCTTTCTGTAAAGTGTACTGAGCTTCCTTTATGAAAACCTAACATAGGACATATATGTGTTAGGTATTAACTCGATTTATCTAACAAATCATGAGGGAAGTGTGATGATTATTTATCCAACGAATTCACTTGATGTTCCTATATGTGGACGTATTATTTTTCTTTGAACCAAGTAATTTCTAATTGTAGCTTGCCAACATTCTCACATTGTATGGCATTAATAGCTTACATGCAACAAAGTACAAAACACAATATCATGAATTACGGCGGCATCAAAAAGGATTTCACTAGTTTCACAAGAGAAGTAAGCAGTAACCCTTCTGCGTGTCCATTGGAAGTGCCAAAAGACACCTAAACTTGAAGGCTATACGTTCTCAGCATGTCATCACGTGCCAAGTTAGGTATCTCCCAAAGCATCTTTGTGGGACCCCGGACTAGCTTTCCGAAATACCCTTGTGCCTACAACATCAGCGATCCCATGATCAGTGTGTCGCTGAGCACAATCAAACTTGTATCAAAAGAAACATCCATAAATACCGAATAAATACACTTACTTGCTTGAAGTGATAATCTTCAATAGGTACTTGCAGCGGAATCACCAAGCAACGTGGAGCCCAAGTCATTTTCCATAACCCTACAGGCAGCTGACTGGGAGACGGCCTAGTTCGCACAGACGTCGACGAACTCCTCATCTTTAGTAAACTCCTCCTCCTCGAAGTCTGGCTAAGACAATAGCCAGTGACGAAACCAATGTGAGTACATTTTGAATTGTACTTGCAAGACACCCCAAAATAAAGCTAATAAAATGCAGGTACGTATATGGGCAGTGGTAGGTAGGTTTTACGTAGGGTTCACTACCCTGATGGATGGAAGATTCATCATGGTTGCAAAGTCTATCTACATCTTTGTTGAAAAAGATACTTCAAAATAATATTGTTTTCTCTAGTAGATATCACATATCAACAAGGTTTTAGTAAAAGCATTTAAAGAAAAGATTCATCTTTGCAAAACTTCTTGGAGAAAACACTGTTAGGCTTATCATAACTCAAGTACCTCAAAGGTACATCATTTCCTTTCCTAGTACCTCCCAGGTACTACTTTGTTTTCCAACACTTTCCATCATCATCCTCCTTTTCGAAAACACTGACACAATACTAGCTACATGGCCTTTCAACTGTCCATGACCACGGACGCGGCTATTCGAATAGTTTTGACTCTGCAGAGTGTGTACACTTTCACCACAAGATTAGGTACATCCACCGTGAATCAACATCGGACTGTCCGAGACAGCATGCACACATCAGATGACCCGTCCTAACATCCACTATGTCCATGCTAGTATATGACTACCTCTGCGACTAGGTTTGTTCTCCCCGGCACTGAGTGAGTTGGCCGTATTGATCCGGTTACCCCCAACAACACACCGCCATGGCAGGAGACCCAACTGTTGCAACTGGGGGGGTAAACTTAATCCCCCTCTTGGTATGTCCCGTCTCACTCTCCTGGCGACATTTCGGTTCAAGGGACTCTAACTCTTATAGACAATTGAGGTAATAATCACATACTAACACAAACAAGTTTCAATTAAGCCCCGTGCCCATTTGGAGTAATGTGGTTGTACGGTAAGGTTGTCCAGCGAAGACTAGGTTATGTGTCGTTTTTGGAAAAAAAAAACACCTTTGAAAGCACTTCTCTTATGCAACCTCCCATGGACAAGGTCCCACCTTTTCAAGGGGGTTTTTCACAAAGCCTTTGTTTTTCCAAAAACAACATTTTAGAGTGTTCAACTAGGGACTTTGTAGGTGGCTAGTATAGGTGGTGGTATAAAGGATTTGGCTAGGGGTTTGGCACTATGCCAAATTAGGGCTTTATGTAGTATATATAATATATTATAATATAGTACTATAACCACATCAAAAATTGGTTTTACTTTTTGAAAAGCATTAAAGTAAAAACATGCATGATAGATAATGATAAGTATTATAAACAGCAAGCTTTTAGAATGGCTTGCCTGGTTCAGTAATATGTCCCTGGACTTCTCCTCTTAGACCAATAAAAATAAATTTCCATCCTTCTTCAATAAATCCTCTTCAATGGCCACTTTGATAGCGTTAAATTCTGGCATCACAAAAAGGAAAAAGAAGCAACACTCAATACACAAGACAAAGGCACAAATAATATACAAACAAGTAACAAACCACAAGAATAACACTAATCTATCAAGCAATCAAGTAAAACAAAATGTTTTCTCAAAACAAGGACACAGTAGACACACGATCCTAGTTAAACTAACATCTAGCCAAACATAAACTTAACTAGCAGCAAGCTTAGAGATAACTAAGAAAACTTTTATTAACAGAAACACTACCTAAACAACAAGCTAAGGACAAATTGTTTAATAAGGATACAACAACATAAACCAAAAACACAAGTTTAATTTAATTCAAGCACTTAACAACACTACCACAGGTTTAACTATATGCTAACAAGTAATTTACCAAACAAGCCAATCAAGCATGCCACCATCATAAGGGCATTAAACTAACATAAGTATAACACTATACACATGCTAAAAACATAGAGCACCAAGACATCCTCAATAAAAGGTCACTAACAAATATTTCCCTAAACAGAAAATACTTCAGACAAAATTAAGTCACCAAATATTCTCTGCAAGTCAAAACCTTTTTACAAGCTAGGGTATGATAAAGTGCAACACTAGGAACCTAGCAAAAATGGATTTGCTCCAAAAATCCTCTCACAAAAATCTATAAAATTCACCAAATTGATCTCTGGTGCTTTTAGTAAAAAGAATAGAACTTAAGTTATATGCTTCATTTACATGAAAGACTAACACATCTAGGTAGGTACCATATCAGGCTATCGATAAATTTTTAGTTTGCAATATTTGGATATATAAAACTCTGGATATTAATGATTTAGTGAAAAAGGAATTTTTTACAAGATTTAATCTAGACAACACTTAAAAATATATTTTTGCAAGTAACCAGTTCTCCACGTTTAAAAAAACACATAGGATCCCTACAAAATTTGAATCACTCCAATTGCATAAACATGGATTAAATGGTGGATTTAATCCTAAACAGATCTAAACTGAATTTCGAAAACAGAAAAAGATTTAACAGAAAAACACACAAACGGGCCAGATCTGGGGCTGGGCCAAGGCAACACTACTGGGCCAGCCCACTGCGCTGCCCGCGCTGGCGAAGAGGTAAGTCGTCGTTGGATCAAATCTGGAGGGCCAGGATTAGATCCCGAAGGTTCAAACGGAAACCGTTGATCTGGAGATGGACGGCTGTTGTTCATCTTCTTCTTAGGAACGCACGAGACAGAGCAGAGAACCTAGCAATGGTGGCCATGCTCGGATGGCTCACCTGGGCTGCTGCAAGGCGATGGAGAGGTTGGATTCGCGTGCGGAGAGCTCGTGAAAGGTGAGGGCCGCAGCAGATCTTGAGGACGGGCTCCCAGCTGACGGTGGCGTGGAGGTCATCCGCGACGGGCACGGCGTGGTCTCGGCCGCTCAGGCATTTCCTGGACAAAAAAAGGGTGCATGAGTAATAGCGGAGCAAGGGATCTCGACGGTTCAAAAATGGCAGAGGAAGAGGGACGGAGTCGCTCGCAATCTTCACGGCAAGGTGGCAGCCGAGAGGGAGAAAACCCTAGCTCCACCGAGCTAGAGCACGAGAGAGCTCGCTCTCATTTTCCTTGGCGACAGAGAGGTGGTGTGTGAGCAGAATGGGAAAGGTTTGGATATGGGAGGATGACCAGGAACTTAAAAGGGAGTGGATGCCGGTCCACGGTGCACGCCGTGCATGGACGCGTGAGAAGGGTGCACGAGCATGCGATTGGATGTGCCGGACGGTGGCTCGAACACTCCTCACGCGACGGTGGACGTTGGACACACGCGAGTGGCCCGGAGCCGTTGGCTCGGCCGGAGTCAAGGCAGGGTCGGGTCCTCACGCCAGCAAGTCACACAAGTCAAACCATTTAACAAGCCACAACAAACTAGCCAAATAACATCTCATCCAAAACAAAACACTCAAAGAGTTGGTGAGATGGTGATCAACCACCAACAAATAGTAATCAACAATTTCCAAAACTCTTAATATGATCAAGTGATATAGTGATCACACATAATCATGACAATATGATGCTAAGAGATGCTCAACTCATGACTTTATAGTTTTCAAAAGGTTTTGATATATAGAGAATATATGTGGTAATATACTTCCCACTTGCATTAGTTCCAAATGTTGGAGATATTCCCTAGAGGCAATTAATAAAGTGATTTTATTTGTCGTATCTCTATTGTTCATAATACGTTTTAATACCATGCTATAATTGTATTACGCGGAAACATTAATACATGTGTGGTATGAAAACAACCAGGTCCCTAGTAGCCTCTATTTAACTAGTTCGTTGGGTAACAGATGATCAAGGTTTTCTGATCATGGACAATGGCGTCGGTTAACAACGGAGTCATATCATTAGGTGAATGATTTGATGGACATACCCAAAATATAGAAACGTAGTGTTCATACCTTCGACCGTGAGATCATATCAAATCTCTGCTTCTGAAATATATGGCTAATCGCATCAAACGACATGACTTATATAGCGTGACAATAAAGGTGACACTTTCAGGTATCGGAAGGAAGCAGTAGAAGCGAGTGATCAAGAGCGGGAATTGCCAATCCGCATAGCAGGATAGATACTCTGGGCCCACTCGGTGAGATTACATCAATAAGCTTGCAAGCATGTGACTAGGTCACGGGGATGTAATATCGCAGACGAGTAAAGATAGATTTGTCGATGGCGAGGTCATGCTCGTTAATCGTGATACCGGAGAACGACGCTCGGACAATCTAAGTATCGCTAGGCAAGAGGATGAGACTGGACGTCTAAAGGTTCAAACGATAAAAGACATTCGTGGACGCACAGGGGCTATCATGGGTATCCAGATCCCGCTGTTAGTCATTGATCAGAGAGCATGTCTCCATCATGTCTAGAGTGATCCCTAACCATGGGGTAACACACTTAAGGGTGGGTGACGATTAGATTGGATTTAGAGAGAAAAGAAACCAGAAACTCCGGAAGTGTTCCGGAACTTGTCCGATATTGATCGGAGGCAGCGAAATATGTTTCAGAGCCCGGATGAATTAAATAATATGTATTTAATATTAATAAGTGTTATTTGTGATTAAATATATTTTTATTTAATTTATTTCGAATTTTTAAAGGCATTAAATCATAAATGGGCCTTAGAGGTCCATTAGGGAAAAATCCCAAAAAGGAAAAAGGAGAAAAAAAAAGGGAGGAGGGCCAGCCGCCCTAGGTGGGCCGAATGGGGCCCACCTAGGGGCCGGCGGCTCCCTTGTGGCCGGCGCATGGCCATGTGGGGTTTATTTCCACATGGCCTAGCCAAGGGAGATGGCCTCCCTCCTCCTCTTTTAAATAGGGGACCCCATGCCTTGGAAATTCACACCAATTCTCCCTCTTCTTCTCTTCTACCTTGAGCGTGGTTCCGTTTCTGGAGCTGCGTACGGGGAGGGAAGTCTCTCTACTATACGCACACCGCCGTGCTGCTAGATCCACTCTTCCACTTCCGCTGCTCTGCTGGATCTGGAGCCTGAAGGTCGTCATCCACACCGTACGTGTGTGGAACCGCGAGGCACCATTGTTTGGTGCTGGGAGCTGTCTTCTTCCACTACACGACCCTGAGGTCGGCGCCGTCGTCTACACCAACAACGTTTGTGCAGGAACGTAATCCCGCTTCCGGTCTACAAGGGTATGTATTCTGATCTCCTCCGTATTAGGATATCTGCATAGTATAGATCCTGGCTAGTTTATGGTTATCGTCGGTAGGATTTTTTTTTGTTTTTTTCTACGATCCCCAACACCAAAGGGTGTTGAAAATAGGAGTTTTAAAATAAGAGATGTTGAAACTTGCAAAATAACAAAGTTGAAAAAAGGCAGGAGATGTTATATAGACCTCCATAGTTTATAAACATGTAATTTTTGGAAATACTTTACTTTCTTAAATCCTAGGCATTTGGGTAGTTGATAAAATCAAAGCATCATTGAAAAAGGGTTTGGCCAAAATAAGATTGGAGAAGATATATGGCTTATTTTTTTTGTCATGACATGATCACCAAGATTAAAGATAATTTATCTAGGTTGGGTTCATAAGTTGATATTTTCAGTGGTTGGTTAACACAAACTACAAACCACACAAGGTCAAACAGAGCAATGACAAGGGAAACACAAACATTAGTGAGGCATTATAAAAAGTTTTTGTTGGCCCAAAATTTTGGGTCTCTTACAACCAGGTTTTTCTTAGTTCCAAAATTTAGGGTGTTACAATCTTCAACATCTCCACAGGTAAAACCCATACCCCCACCTCCGGCAAGCTCAGTTTAATTGGTATTCCTGCTTGTTTATGGCTCTTTGCCGTCGGATGATGGCTGCAAGAGGAGGCATCGAAGTACTAGGAGACCACGGATGTGACAAAATTAGGGGAGGATCAATATTTGCCGTCTTACTATAAGATGGAGCGCAACTCAATGAGCCTCGTGTTGAACTCCATCGACCGCATCTAAAGATCGCCCTCGACGTCCTCCATGTGGTTCTCGGTCTTTCGCACCATGAAGCAGAGCACGCCAGGGTCGTCTAGGCTCACGGTGGGGTAGGTCGACCTAACTCCATAGTGATATTTTGTAGATTCTACATTGTTCCATTTAGGTAAATTGTTATTTATCACATATATTTAGATGCACCTAAAGCATACAACCATGCACTATAAAATCCTCTACTAGCTTTAAAATTCTCTGATAATTCATCTAAGAATTCATTCTTTTTTGTGCCTATTTTCTATAGAATTTGGTTTAGCCAAAGATTTTAAGAGGCAATGTATGAATTAAAATAAAACAACTAATGTAGCTATATATACGCCTTAATTTAATTCGTTTCCATTTTGCATGGTCGACACTAAAATTATATATAAGAAAATTTAAGTAATATGTACCTGCATCTTATGTTTTTATTTTCCAAATATAGTAGTAAATTGTGATAATTAAAATTTATGTTGAGAAATAAGTTGTAATTATAAAGAAATAAAATAGTTTACTATAAAAAATTAGGCGAGTGATTGAGATCAATATAGTGATTCATATCTTTCCCTGGTTACACCATGTGAAGGATTTTATGAGATCCATGTGAAGACCCTGTAAAATACGATCATGAATATGAAAAATAGTGAAATTACCCATGATTTTATTTGTAATAAATACTTTTTAAGCTCATGCCAGATATAACTCATAATGCTAATTAGGTGCAATTTGTAACTTTGTGTTCTTGATTTTTTAACTAACTGCTCTAGCTTAAGTTATTAACAAGTCAATTAGTTTTACCTTTTTTAGGAAGCAAATCTTGACTCCAACGTTATAACTTTGCTTCCCATACAGCCAAACGACTAAAAGAGGTTTGATTTTCAGTGCACAATTGGTCTTAAACACAATGGAATATTATGTGTCCATCATCGGACATGAGTGTGCTTCCATGATTAAGGAAACTTGTTTAGATTTAACAGAAATTCATGAATTATACATTTTGTTTCTAAAAAGATAAACATAAGAACTAAAAAAATCCACTAGAGAATTTCTTCCAACAAAAAAGAATATTTTTCCATTAAATCAAACTATAATTTCTGTAACACAATTGCACATGCGGCAGAAAATTTAAGATGTGCTTCCAAATAAATGAATATTAGCTCTTGTCACATAGAGAATTTGCATCATAGAGATAGAGAAACGCTTCCTTTGTAATCCCATCTGGCGGATATACTCGCAAGCGTTCCATCTTGCTGGACAGGGATTCTTCCTCTCAGCACATTGCAACATGGATCAGCAAAGTGTTTTCCACTGCTTTGGTCTCTTCTTAGGGATGCAAGAGAAAGGATCAACGAGTGTTACCGTGGATTATGAGTTTGCTGCAAGGACAAGGCCATCAGGCGAGTTTGTCAGCAAGTACAAGGGCTACTACACCTCACCGGTGGAAATGCTGTTGGCTATCGGAATCTCTTTGCGATTCCCTGGCCGTCGTTTATGGCTGATGACAGCCTCTTCTAATCTTCTTCATCAATGGTGTACTACATCTAAGAGCAGAATTGACCATAAAGCAACCCTAGATAGTGCTTGACGCACTAATAACCTCATCTGTGTTGTTTCTCAAGCCTGAGTTCGTGCAATGATTGGCCTTAGTGTGGAAAATCTTGTATTGAGTCAAACATATTTTTACCGAGCACCAAAATAAACACTTTTGAAACGAGAAGCAGAATCCCTTGTTTATTACATAAAAACTTTTCATGCTATCCATCAACTTTGAACTGTGAAAACTGAAAAGTTTATGTTTGGATAGTGCAGTGTAAATGTAACAACCCTTGCAAAATTTCAAGATACCTTGTGGAAAATTTGGAATCTGGCACAATTTTGTCAAGATACAAGTTAGTCCACTTTAATCTAAAAATAGTAAAATAAATTATACATGCTACTCTTTTACGGCCTAGACGAGCGGTCAGCAAAAGTTGCTGTCCTCAACACATCTCATAAAGGCGCAGTGACTCGACAAGTACTATTTTGGCAGTGACGAAAGTAGGAGAGACGAGATATATTGTAGTTGTCATGGAGAAGCACGCAGATATACTTAAGTTTTTCGTCAAGGAGTCGGTCATCCCGGGTTCAACAAAAACTGAGGTCCAAGCATAGCCTTAATTAACATGTGCTAACAAGTATTGACGAAGAATCACTATGTCAAAGGTGCAATATGAAAACCTAAAATATAGCATGTGTTAGGTATTAACTCGATCTGCCTACAAATCACGAGGGTCTGATGACTATATATCCAACCAATTCAGTTGATATTCCTATATGTGGACGTATTATTTTTCTTTGAACCAAGTAATTTCTAATTGTAGCTTACCAACATTCTCATTGTATCGAATTAATAGTTTATCAGTAACAAACACACGATATCATGAATTCCGGTGGCACCAGAAATGGTTTTATCTAGTTTCCCATGAGCAGCAAGCAGTAACCCTTTCTCATGTTCATTGGAAGCGCCAGAAGACACCTAAATTTGAACTGACTCTCATCACACTTAAGAACGATATATGTTCTCAGCATGTCATCATGCGGCAAGTCGGGTATCTCCCGAAGCGTCGTCAACATCTCTCTAGGTAAAACCTTTACCCCCCACCTCCGGCAAGCTCAGTTTAATTGGTCTGGCTGCTTGTTTATGGTGCTTTGCTACCGGATGATGGCTGCGGGAGGAGGCATCGAAGTACTGGGAGAATGCGGAGGCGACAAAATCAGGGCAGGAGCAATAATTGCCGTCATAGTAAAAGATAGAGTGCAGCTCAATGAGGCTCATGTCGAACTTGATAAGCCATATCCCAAGGTTGCCACCGACGTTGTCTCATGTGGTACTCGTTTAAGCAGAGCACGTCGGGATCTTCCAGGCTCACGGTGGGGAACGCCGGCCTGGTGCGCGGGACGACGCCGTGGTAGCCGGGGAGGGACCAGAGCTCATCGCAATCGACAAAGCCAACCTTGTCCCACGACGTCGTCATGTCGTCGTCCATTCTCAGCGGCCACGTGGTTATGGTGAAGGCGTAGCGGGAGCAACTGCACTTGGTGGTGCCAGGGCAACCGCAGCAGCAGCGGCGGGAGATCTCTACAAACCTGACGATGCCGGCGCCAGTGGCGCATACGCTCCGGTAGGACGACCCGTTACGCCTATCTTCGTCGTAACTGTTGGGGTCGGTCTCCACGGGAAGAGACACGTAGCGCAGCTGGGGCGTCTCCTCCCACACGTCGGAGTAGATGATTCCGTGGAAGTAGTCGACCTAGAACAAAAACCGATCGCCGACGGGGATGACCTTATCGGTGCCCCAATAGGATACCTCGTGCCGCTTGCCCTCGTTGTGGATGACCGGCAGCCGCTTGAGATCCCACTCCCACTCGCCGGAACAGAGCAGGCAGAGCTCGGCCTCCACCGGCTCCGACTCCATTTGTTTCCTACCAAGGAAATCCAGCCTCGCCACCAGCATCACTACACCACGGTCTAGAATCGGAGGCACTAAGTAATGCCTCCAAAAGTCTAAAAAATGCCTCAATATGTTTTTTTGAGACGAAAAAAAAGCACTGCATTTACTAGTGTAGCTAAAAGTCTTTTGTGGCATTTTGCAATAATGCCTTAATAGGTGATCATTAGAGGCATTATTGAGTGCCTCTAATGCTATAGAATTTGAGGCACTTTTGATTTGTGCCTCTAATGCTATAACAATTGAGGCACTCAATAATGCCTCTAAAGCTATAGAATTTGAGGCACTTTTGATTTGTGCCTCAAATGCTATAACAATGGAGGCACTCAATAATGCCTCTAATGCTATAGAATTTGAGGCACTTTTGATTTGTGCCTCAAATGCTATAACAATGGAGGCACTCAATAATGCCTGTAATGCTATAGAATTTGAGGCACTTTTGATTTGTGCCTCAAATGCTATAGCAATGGAGGCACTCAATAATGCCTCTAATGCTATAGAATTTGAGGCACTTTTGATTTGTGCCTCAAATGCTATAGCAATAGAAGCACTCAATAATGCCTCTAATGCTATAGAATTTGAGGCACTTTTTATTTGTGCCTCAAATGCTATAGCAATAGAGAATTTGAGGCAAAAGTCAAATATAACAATATATTCAGGTATTTCATGCGGAATTCACATATTAGAACATAGGCAATCAGTTTTCTAAACCATTAAGATCCATTACAGCAATAAAAACCACCGGAAGCATATGACAGTAGCAATAAATGCTATAGCAATATAACCATTAATCCTCAAGTATGTACTTGAGACAATTACTGGAAGCATATGACAGTAACTATTTCAATGACAGTACGACATTAACTTACATCCATCAAGTACGTGACAATAACTGGAAACATATGACATTAAAATCTATCTAACCATTACAGTCTTCTTCGGTTTCTTTACTGAACCTTGTGATGCAGACGCAGGAGCAGCAGCACTTCTTTTCCCTGTCAAGTTCAGTTTCATGTTGGCAACAATACTTTTGACCACAATGTCAAGACATGATCCATCAGTCTTTGTTATCTGCATAAACAGATGGTGACTGAAAGGTTAATTGTCTGAAGAAAGAATGAAGAATCTGAAGGTACATTCAAATTTCCTTTGAGTGACTATGTGTTTCGGAATAACTTACAAAATTCCTTGGCCAAGGGACGCACTTGGCCTGTGCACTTCCCATCTTGGTCAGTCTACCCCTTGGTCTAGGCAACATTGTTGTTCTCTTGTGTACCACATTGATCATCACCTCCACATAGTCACTCAAAGGTTGCCCGTCCAACCCAATGGCATCTGGATCTGCTGTCTGAATAGTTCCTTGTGCTACCATGTCAAAGGAGTTAGGAGAAGCTAATCCCACTTCCATTCCTTTACTTAGGGGATATTGATGCTTCAAACCCTTGTTCTTCTTCATTATGCGTCTTATCTCTTCAATTGTTCCCACCTGCATTGAAGGCAGTAACCTTTTAGCAAATTTTCATAACAACTGACACAATGTACAACAGTTGATTTTACCTCTGCTGCTTTTGAACTGGATACTTTATCTGCACCAACAACTTTTGAACTCTGCTTGATGATTGCTTTCGTGGTTCAACCTTTCCAACCTTGAGATTTTTTAACACTTGATCCTGCAGTTAGTGAAATAACCTGTCAGTAAAGTTCAGGCAAATGACACAATGTACAACAGTCAAATTTTAGCAGTTGATTTTACCTCTGCTGCTTTTGAACTGGATGCTTTATCTGCACCAACAACTTTTGAATTCTGCTTGATGATTGCTTTCGTGGGTTCAACCTTTCCAACCTTGAGATTTTTTAACACTTGATCCCGCAGTTAGTGAAATAACCTGTCAGTAAAGTTCAGGCAAATGACACAATGTACAATAGTCAAATTTTAGCTGTTCATTTTACCTCTGATGCTTTTGAACTGGTTGTCTTTACTTCTGAACTTTGCTTCATAATATTTTTCATCTCCTCAACTTTTTCCAGCTTAACTTTTTTCAACAATTGTTCCTGCAGTTAAGATACTACCATGTCAGTACAGTTCATGTCTCCGTCAATGAATTTACGCATGGAACTATAACAGTTGGCGTACCTCTGTTGTTCTCGAACTGGTTGCCTTCTCTTTATGAGCTACTTCTACTTGTGAATCTTGCTTCCCATCATTTAGCTGTGTAAGGCTTTGAATTTTCTTTCTCTTCTTTGATTTGGATCTGCTCTCATCTATCATATGTTCAGTTTCTTCTAACTGTTGTTCCAAACTTGTTCCATTGTTGTTAGCTTCAGTTGATTTCTGATATCCATCATCTTCAGGTAGGTCTTGTGTGTTGTTTGCTCTTGGTGATATCTGATATCAATCATCTTCAGGCAGGTCTTGTGTGTTGTTTGCTCTTGGTGATATGTGATATCCATCATCTTCAGGCAGGTCTTGTGTGTTGTTTGCTCTTGGTGATATCTGATATCCATCATCTTCAGGTAGGTCTTGTGTGTGATACCGACCACCTTGTACAATATTCATCAACTTAGTGTACTTCAACTCCATTGCAATACTTCTGTCAATCCAATCTTGCTGAGTATGGGCTAGGCTCTCAACCATTCCCCTTAGTTCTCTATTTTCCATAGTGGAATCATGTAGAGCAGACATAGCCAATGCTAGTTTCTCACTAGAATTTTCACCTACAACAAGTCCTCCGCCATGCCTTAAAGACTTGCCTGCTTTAGGGAAGATTTTAGAGTACACATCACTTTCACTAGGTTCCTCTCCTTTCAAATGTGGGTTCTTATCATACTGTTTAATGATTTCTATCTGTTTTTGACAAAAATGAAAACAACTATTCATCATTCCAAAGAATTCAAATTTTTGCAGACTTTAAATTTTCGATGTACACATTATAGTTTACTTACTATATTTGCCTTTGCGAAATCATCAACTGCCTTTCCTTCCTGATTACTGTGTGTCACACAGTATCGTTCTCCTCTTGATATTCTTCTCCCAATTCTGATCTCCTGCAAATTAGTGCAAACATTGTAGAGTTGTTCTTAAGAAGACAAAATTGAGATCATTTATCAAAATAGTAGTTAAGTACCACTTGATCCTGCATAACCGCAAAGCTTCTTGAACCTGCCACATGCCTAGCATTTGGTTGACCATTTCTGGTAGCTTTGTTCCTGTCACTTATTTGCTGCATTATGGAAATCTTTTTTCAGTTAGTACACCTTTGCCTTTGCAGTTTTTCAGTTAGTATACCGAGCTAACTGCATTTACGTAAACGTTCACATACCTTTGCCTTTGAAGTTTTCCAGTACTTAACTAACCATGACCACTGTGCTGGTGGAATTCTTTTACTGCAACCATTTGAGATGTTTTTCTTTGTTGACAAATCTGCTTTATAATACTTTCTCTTCAAGACTGCTTTAAAATCTTTCCACTTCTTACTTGCTGATTTCAGGACCCAAAACGTATACGAATCATGAACATTGAAAAAACCCTGTATTTATGATTTTGCAATACAGTTAACTTCCTGCGGGAGTGTCAAGGAAAAGCACGCGCGTCAGCCAAGTTTCCAACGCACGCTTTCCGGCCGCACGGCAGCCGCGTGTCCGACGCGTGGCACTCGCGAGCGAGCCGGCCAGCGCGCTAGTCAGCTGATCGATCCGATCGATCGTATCCCACCCGCGCTAGCCAGCTAGCTTTTTCGTCCCTTTTTTTTCTCTTTTCGGGCATTGGAGATTTTGTGGGGTAAGATGGGTGGGGTCTACTTTGAACAATACAAAAGATATACTTTGTACAAGATAAAAAAAAGAGAAAAAGTTTTAATAAAGATCTTGAAGGGGATACATTCGTCGTTGTCCCTTGTATTTCGTCGATACATGTCTTGTCACGCGTGCAACGGGCTGCGCCCTAGCACGGCGCCTTCGGCGCGTCTACCATTCATAAAGTGCACCGGAAAATAGGCAGTGCACTGCCGCATTCGAAGCAGTACACCGCAATAAGAGAAGGCAGTGCACCCATCCACGACAGTGCAAATACCCCATCTGAGGCAGTGCATCACAAAAAAGAAGGCAGTGCACTGCCCACTGAGGCAGTGCATTGCCCGGTCCAAAGTGCACTGCCCATCTACGGCAGTGCACCTGAAAAAGATAAGGCAGTGCATTGTCCATTCGAGTCAATGCACAGTAAAAAAAAGACAGTGCACAACCCATCCGAGGCAGTGCACCGCAAAAGAGAAGACAGTGCACTGCATCCAGTAAAAAGAAAGGCAGTGCAATTTACACACTCCGGGCAGTGCCCAATCGAGGCAGTGCACCGCAAAGTGAGAAGGCAGTGCACCGCAAAAGGGAAGATATTGCACCGCACTACAGAAGATAGATAAGGCAGTGCAAATTACACACTCCGGGCAGTGCACAAAAAAAGTTCGTCGAAACATATCAACATGGGATCTAGTTTTGAAGATCTCGATACGAATAATCCATTCCTGAAAACGGATCGTGATTTCGAAACTCGGTTCGCAAGATATTTATTTTTTCGTCTTCATACCAAAAGAGAAAAAAGTAAAAAGACACCCGAGCTAGCACCCAGCGTTAGCGCGAACGAGCCACAAGCCCCTAGCCTACACGTGGTGAGCAGGGGACGCACGCGCGGGAGCGAGGCACGCTCAGAATGCGCCCACGTGGTGCTCGCGGACGCAACAGCAGGCGTGCGCCCCGGAAGCGCGCGCTTTTTTTAACAATTCTGACTTCCTGCCTTTATGTACTGACTTTAGAAATTTATGATATTACACAAAGATCAGGAATGTACCTTTACTGTGTTCCACAGTTTATTCTTTTCATGTTTGGGTACTTTAGTCCAGTTGCTTGCCGCAAGTAATATCTCTTTTCCTTTTACCAGAGTCCCAATGAAGTTAGTTAACAAGCTTGTTTTCAGCCCACAAGGCTGTCCATCTCGGTTAAATTCCAGTGTAATTTTGAAGTTGGGGTCATATTCCTTCCAGAATCTTTGAGACATGTTGGGCCTCTCCTTGTCGGCCCTTCTTCATCTGTCATCATGCGAAATTGATCAGAATATAAGTAAGAGAAAGGATTAGTTTGAGTCACAAATGTAGCACTACGTTTGCACTTCACCTTGTACATTTGCTTGTTGTATATCACCTTGTGCAGTCGTTTCATCATCATTTTCATCTACTGTTGTTGCATCACTGTCACACTCATACTCGCCTGCACTATCCTCCTCATCTTCCTCTATTTCTTCATATATTGTTGTATTCTGAAAGTTCAGATATAAATTCGTCAGCTTAAACATAGTATAGGAAGATCACAATAAACTAGAAAAAGTGTTTGCGGTCTTGTTGTCTTACTTCTGTCAGTGGCTTGTAAATGCCTTTCAATCTTGCTTCATCAATGAATCTCGAAAATGTAAGCTCATTCTCATTTTGATTTTCCTTAGATGGAATCCCTAGTAGTTCCAACTTCTCGTTTACCTCATTCTGCCTCCTGTCTTGGCTATCCAAATTGCCATGACCTGCAATAAAATAATAGAATGTGAGTCACATGCTTTTTATTTGTTCGTTACATTTTATAATTGCGCAGAAAGTAACTAAATATGACATACATTACGTAAACATCAACAAATTTAATTTTGAGGCTCCATGTCATAGAAATCTCTAATTGGTGGATGGACGACAGCATGCCAATCAACATCAATGGGATCTTGTAAGTAATAGACTTGCTTTGCTTGACTAGCAAGTATGAAAGGTTCAGACACCATTTCACTTTCTTTAATGACATAGTTGAAGTTGATTTCAGTTATTCCAGAAAACTCTACCCTTCCCAGGAGGTTTTACCCATTCACACTTGAATAGTACCACACTCCCTTGGTTTGCATAGTTCAATTCTACGATCTCAAGTACCCTGCCATAATACTGAACACCTCCCAGTACAGGATTCTTATCCTTTGCACTTGCATAACTAGAGGTCTCTGATGACACAGATACTCCATCACATTGTGTTGATTTTCCTTCAGCATGTGTTTTTGTATGGTAAGTGCATCCATTGATGCAGTAACTGTTGTATTTCCGCACCATCATGTATGGTTTCTGAGCTAACAGCACTACATCTTCAGGCACTACAATCCCTTTAGCAAGTTCAGACTGCACATGTTCAACAAACCATGTATGGAAATTTTTATGGTGGTCTTTTTCCAAATCTCTCCTACTCTTTCTTCTGTCTGCACTTAGGAATTTTTTGTGCTCTTCTGCATACTTTTTATTTCAGGATAGTTGAACAGGACATGCCTCTGAGCTTGGGTCCATGAGATATGGTCTAGCTCACCTACAGAAAAGCCAGACATAGGCCTCCCAATTATTCTCAAGTATCTGTCAGATGATGTACTGCAATTTGATCTATCATCATGTCTAGATGTTTTATTGAATTTGGTGGCGCAGTCATTTAGATATCTTGAACAGAATGACAAACACTCATCAAACACGTAGCCCTCTGCAATTGAACCTTCAGGATGGCTTCTTGTATGAACCCAGTTCTTTACTTTCCCAATAAATCTCTCAGGGGACCACATATTCCTGAACTGAGCTGGTCCAGCATGTAACACTTCAGTGGCAATATGAATAATGAGGTGCTCCATTATGTCGAAGAAAGAGGGAGGGAATATCTTCTCTAGGTCACACATGATTTCAGGGATTTCATCTTCCAGCTTCGCTATCTCAATAGGATCTATTATTTTTTAACAAACTTTCTTGAAGTAGTTGCTAAGCTTAATAAGTGGCAGACTCACACTTGCAGGCATAGTCTTACTAATAGCAAAAGGGAATATGTCCTGAAATATTATATGGCAATCATGTGTTTTTAACCCAACAAATTTCTTCTCATCCAACCTCACTTTGTTGAACAGGTATGAGGCATAACCATCTGGGAATTTGGCATGCTTGGCAACACTGCAGAACAGCCTCTTGTTATCTGGGTTCATGTAGTGAGGTGCCTGTGGCAACTCTGGATTCGATTGACTTTCATCAACATGTAGATGATTCCTAATCTTCAATCTCTTCAGATCTCTTCTTGCATTCACATTATCTTTTGACCTGGTATCTACTTGCAGGACGGTGTTGACAATGTTGTCGAACACATTTTTTTCAACGTGCATTGTATCCAAGTTATGTCTAACTTGCAGTTCTTCCCAATATACTAATTGGTAAAATACACTTCGTTTCTTGAATGTCGTTTCGACAGTGTGCACTTCCTCCTCTTGTTCAATCTCTTCACCCTCCTCTGTTCTATGCCTCTTCTTCTTCTCACTCTTC
Source organism: Poa pratensis (assembly GCA_947311845.1). Lineage (NCBI taxonomy): Eukaryota > Viridiplantae > Streptophyta > Magnoliopsida > Poales > Poaceae > Poa > Poa pratensis. Next base: position 7,134,974 of record CAMZMU010000070.1, read on the forward strand.
TTTGGCTTCTGAAGTTTCCCGTACACGCAAATAATGCCTTTTGTCATTTCTGATATGTCATGCCCTGTAGGTTGGACAGGAGGATCCCTAAACTCAGTTCTGCCATTAAATGACACAGAATCACTTCTGTAAGGATGATCTTCAGGTAGGAATCTTCTGTGACCTAAGTAGCAGGGTTTGTGGCCATACTTCAATCTTATGGAGCTGGTATTTGTTAGACAATGTGAGCAAGCAGCTATGCTCTCTCCACTAATGTTACCACGGCCCATCCAATCAGATATTGTCCATAAGAGCATAGCAAACACTTTAAACTTCTCCCCAACGTGAGAATCGAAGGTCCATAAACCATTGTGCCATAGGTCTTTGAGTTCATCTACCACCAGCTGTAAGTACACATCTATGTCTTTCCCTGGTGACTTCCTACCAGGAACAAGGACTGACAAGATAAAATTTGAATCCTTCATACACATCCAAGGAGGGAAATTGTATGGGATCAAAATTACTGGCCAGATGCTGTAGGAGAGATTCATATTTCTGAAAGGGTTGAAACCATCAGTAGCAAGCCCAAACCGAATGTTTCTGGGCTCATCCCTAAATGTAGTGTGGTTGGCATCAAAAAATTTCCATGCTGGGGAGTCGGCAGGATGCCTCATGAGTCCATCTCTTGTTCTACCATCATGGTGCCAGCTCATAAGTGGAGCTGTCTTGGAACACATGAACATCCTCCTAATTCTTTGCTTCAATGGAAAATGCCTAATAACCTTCTGCGCAACCCTGCTAATTCTTTTCCCACCAGCTACAGATTTCTCAGTCTTCCATCTAGATGTCTTGCAAACTGGGCAAACAGATGCATTCGAATATTCTCCTCTAAATATGACACAGTCATTGAAGCAGGCATCATAGCAGTCGTAACCTAATCCTACAGACTTGATATACTGTTTTGTTGCATGGAAATTCTTTGGAAGTGTATGACCATCAGGTAGAGTTTCCTTGAACAGTTGTAAAACTTCTTCAAAACAAACATTGGACATTCCCCTGATATTCTTTATGTTCATCAATTTGACTAGGAAATGAAGTTTACTGAATTTTGTGCATTCTGGATACAATGGTTGTCTACCATCATCAACTAATTTCCTAAATGATTCAGCATCGTCATCAATATCATCATCACAATCTGATCCTAATGCACTGTTGTTGTACATGGCACTGGTATCCATAATCAACTGCTCAATCTCATCACTAGCATCATGCACTGTAGGCTCATCACTACCATCATGCACTGCAGGCTCATCACTACCATCATGCACTGTAGGTGTTGAACCATGCATGGTTTCACCATGGAATATCCATGTGGTATATCCACGCATAAATCCATCACAGATTAGATGTTCATGAACCACATCTATATTGAACCAGTATCTATTTTTGCAATTTCTACAGGGGCATAGTATTAACTGTTTATTTTCAGAATTAGCAACAGCAAACTGTAAGAAAGCCCTAACACCATCAGAATATTGCTCAGAATGTCTTGCTGCACACAACCAAGTTTTATCCATTTCAGCAACACAACAGTATTTTGCACAAACAGAGCAGATTTAAAACAAAACAGACCCTGCATTTTTTATTGAACCAGCAGTATTGTAAGCACAAGTTCAGAACCTAAATGAAGCACAAGCACAAGTTCAGAACCTAAGTGAGTTACCAGATGATCTCTGTGGTAGCTGGACGCCCTGTGAAGTTGAAGCAGATGGATCCATGGGTGCTTTACGTCGAAGGAATGATGAGGACGGTTGCATAGTCCTCACGTCCGCTCCCAGGTCACCTCCTGATAGTATAATCATTGTCGCCTGCGTGTCAATTCATTGAAACAAACAGTAGCAGTTTCAGTCGTACTGTCAGTAGCAGGTCGCCGAGGCGACTAATTCAATGAATTGACACGGGATAAACTACAATCGTACATAGCACTAGAATCCATAGAACGATTGGTACAAATCGTGGCCTAGAATCGTACATAGCACTAGAATCATGCCCTAGCGACGGGATAAACTACAAATCGTGGCACGGGATCAAGTGAATGAGGGCTAACGTACCAGTAAAATTGGGCGGCGGTGCCGGAGATATACGAGAGGGAGCGAGGTAGCGGTCGTCGTCGGCGAGGTAGCGGCAGAGAGGGAGCGGTCATCGTAGTCCTCGTCCAGGTACCCGAGGTAGCGGCAGCGGCGTCAGCGATTGGGGTCGCCGAGGTAGCGGCTAGAGACGAGGTAGCGGCTAGAGACGAGGTAGCGGCTAGAGAGGGAGCGGTCGTCGTCCTCGGCCAGGTACCAGCGTCGTGATACCTGGTCGCCGGCGGCGGAGTCGCCGGAGAGAGTAGCGGCGGCGGGGGCGGTAGCGGCGGCGGAGTCGCCAGAGAGAGAGGAGAGAGATGAGAATTTTCGAAATGAAATGCGTCGATCGCACGGCAGGGGTTTTTCGAAAACAATACAGAGGTGGAAGGACTATTTTGTGTAACATAAACTTTAGATGGACTATGTTGTAAAATAGCCATTGTAACATAAACTTTAGATGATCTAAGCCGTCGGATGGAAGTGAAACGTCATCCTGGCCGTCCTTCTTGGATCAATCCACTCAAGGATCTTCTGCGGCTGCTGCGGTTGTGGCTAGATGATGAACAAGTAATATCCTGACACATTATATGTTTAGTTTTCGAGTTAGGGTTCCTCATCCTCTCCGGCGCCGGCGTTCTTCATCCTCTCCGGCAAACGGGTGGCGACGGCGTTCTTCCACCTCTCCGGCGAATGGCGAACGGCCCCGGCGTTCTTCCTCCTCTTCGGCGAACGGGTGGCACGGCGAACGGGAGGCACCGGCGTTCTTCCACATCTTCGGCGAACGGCGAACCAAGGTAACTTGGGATCACTCGCTCCTATTGCCCTACTCCCAGTAGATCTTGACTTAGAGTAGCATTGGATCACTATAGAGCGCCCTCATCTGTAGCAAACGAATTGCTAGTTCTGAATTCAGCCTTCATTAGCCTGAAACAAGACTGAATTGCTAGTTCTGTTAGGTTTCTTCTTTCAGAGTAGAATATTAGCTCATGATTTAAATTCTTTCAGAGTCATGGGAAGCAATGAAAATGATGTTGACGGCATGAGCTTGAATGCTAGCTCTGATGATGACGATTACTACCTCCCAGCGAAGAGAAATACAATTCGAGGTACTTTGTTGATGAAGTACTTGGCCACTGTTCTGTATACTAGGTTAGTAGTTGCCTATCTGCTACTTGTGCACCACGATTTAATTAGGTCACTTGTTGGATAATTTTATGCAGGTCCAGGTTACAAAGGGCATGAGCAATTTGACTCTTGCTGCATCTTTGGAAATGATGTGGAGATGCATTGGAGTCAGACGATGCAGCTCAAGAACTATGCTGAAGAGTTCCCCAACCCACCTATTAAACCATATGTATGTAAGATTGAAGAGAGATTCATTGTTCCTGAGAATGGTAAAATGGTTAGTACTTCAGTCTAGTATTGGTGTACATTCACTCTCTTATTGATGTGGTAGATGTATTTCAGTTTACTCATATTGCAAATTAATTTGATGAGGACTTGTTTTTTCCTTGTTACTTTCAGGAGTTTTCATCAGATTTTACCTCAGTGTTCCTGTTGCAGTTCCTGAAATCACCAATCTGGAAGACTCCAGTTATAGGTGTCATAGTAAACAGTAGCGATAGCAAGTTGGATAGGTACTGCAAGCTGACTCTTGGTACTAGAGGAAAAGCAGCCATTGATTTTGGCTGGCCAAAATCAGTGAAAGGTTTCAAAATGGAAGAAGGTACAATTTGGATTTTCAAGTTCATAGATGAAAGAACTGTTGCAAAGGAAAATAGGAATACGTTTGCATGGCTTAGACTGGTGCTCACTAAGCTGGTTCGCCAAGGTTAGCACCATTCCAAATCTAAGTCATTGATTTTTTGTTTACCTGCAAACTTTGTACACAAAACAGTGCAGTAATTGATTTTTTGTTAACCTGTTTCTTTTACATGTTGTAGACAGCAAGAATTTCAATTATGTGACCTTAAGTGATGAAGAAAACATGAGTACAAGTGATGAACAATTGGTAGCTATTAGTGATGAAGAAGAAGATAGCTATCTCGAGCCTGAGGATGAGTATTTCGAACAGGAAGACTACTATCTCGAGCCTAAAGATAGCTATATTGAGCCTGAGGACGACTACTTTGAAGATGATGATGATGTTGTGAGTGAAATGCAGAAGATCACTATTAGAGGTACATTGAGTGCATGTTTCAATTTAGCTTTTCAAATCCTCATTTTGAGCTTCAAGCATATGTTGAGTGCTACATTGTTCATGTAGGTCGCGGATACCAAGGAAATGAAACATTTGATATGTTTTGCATTTTCGGGAATGAAGTGGAATTGAGCTTCCAACAGGTGGGTCAGCTGTGTAAGTATGTGCAGGACTTACCAATGCCACCCATCAAACTCTATGTGAGCAAATTATTAAAATCACAGACCAAAGGCAAGGACTGTAAGATGGTATGTACTACTTTGATGGTTTTTGTACATTCTGTTATACAAATGTGTACAAATTATTAGAATTATTAATGTACTGTCAGTGATACTATGGACATGTTTTTGCAGGACTTCTCAGCAGAGTTTACCAGTCAATATCTAATGCCATTACTCAAAGCACCAAACAGCCCCGACCCTCTTTCACGTGTGGTTGTGCAGAAGGTAGAAGCAACAGATGTCAAAATTAGGTACCGCAGGATGAAGCTTGAAAGTGGAAAGGCCGTAATAAACGCTGGTTGGATAGCAGTTGTACATGCTTTCAAGTTGAAGGAAGGAGACATATGCATCTTTAGCTTCCAGGACGAGAGGGGTATAGCAATTAGAGATCCAGATCCATTTGGAATAAAAACAAGGCTTCTTGTACTGAAGCTTGAGGAGTGAGTCCTGTGATCAATGATTACATCTGCTTGTTTCTGTATACCCTAACCATTATTCGGTTTGACAGTTTTATAATTTACACTCCAGGGACAGTACTGCTATTAACAACACAAACAATGAAGATGAAGATGATATGCACAAGATAACCATTCGAGGTAAGTGCTTCCATGTCCTGCTTGCTGTTAGGTGATGCAATGCTTGGTTGGTTATCTAGTACTAAATTATCAAACGTGAGTCACCTGATAGTGTTTTTGTGCTTCAGTGCTCGATGTTGCTAGCTTATTTTCAGGGTTGCTTCATTACCAGTTTCTTACAATGTTATGTGTTTCTAGTTTCCTTACAATGTTCCATTTCGCAAGATATATGGATGCCACTTCTAGTTACGGAAGTAAAATAGAAAACTCAGTAGTCTAGATGGATGTCACTTTTAATTAATATTCAATGGTATGCTGGTAACTAATAGCGAAATTAAACCATATAGGACCTGGCCTACTAGGAGATGATTCATTCGACAAGGAATGCGTGTTCGGAAACAAAGTAGAGATGAACTACAGTCAGGCAAAGCAGCTTAGGAGATTGGTAGAGGTAATACCAAGACCTACAATAAAGAAGTACGTGTGCCAGATTATGAAAACAAACGTTCTTCCTGATTGTAAGATGGTAAGTTTTTTTGTAATATACTTCATCAGATTGCTACCACTTGAACACAGCTAGTACATTAATGTTGACTTGGTTCAGATGTGTTCTAGTACATCACTGACTTGATGTGTTTGGATTTTTCCAGGAATTTACAGCTGAATTTACCTGCTACTACTTGACTAAGATCCTTAGGTCACCGTACAACAGTTTGCCGCATGTCAGTGTAGTTGTCAACTGCACCGAAAGCATAGATAACTGTTACTGCAGAATTAAGATTTGTGAATTGGGAAAGGCATCCATCGTAGGTGGACGGAAGAAAGCTGTGGAAACTTTCTTGCTGCAAGAGGGTGAAGTTTGCATGTTCAGTTTCAGGATGAGAGGGTCTACTCAAAGAAAGGGAGAGATAGTCTAGCTTGGCTAAGGATGGTAATAACAAATTTGTATGTCGAGTCCTTTGTGTAATAAGTAGCCTCAATGGTATTGTAATAAGTAACAGAGTTGTATGTGCAGTACTACTGAATCTTTGTGACCTGCTTAAATGTTATGGATATTATTAATTGTTGAATGTGTCTGCATATTGTAGCTTGTTATGACTGTGGGAAACATAGACTATTCTGCCTTCAATGTTCTGGACTACATAGTCCAGAACTCTGGCACATAGTCTACATTTTTGGTCGGTTTGTTTTCTGAAATTTTAAGCATTGTAACTTTAGTTGTAAAAAAAATCAAGTTACTGCTCCCTGAATTTTTCTGCATTGTTTCGTCAGTTGTAAATATATTCAAAAGCTTGCCAGTTTGTAAAAAAAATCAAGTTACTGCTCCCTGAATTTTTCTGCATTGTTTCTTCAGTTGTAAAAAAATTCAGAAGCTTATCAGTTTAAAAAAAAAATCAAGTTACTGGTCCCTGAATTTTTCAGCATTGTTTCTTCAGATTTAAAAAATTTCAGAAGCTTGAGAGTTTGTAAAAAAAATCAAGTTACCAGATTTATTGCTAGATAGTAAGCATGCTTTGCTGCAATGGTATTCTTTACTAGAATATGGATCAGTTACTATGGTGGATGATGAAAATATGGATCTTCATGCCCTGATAAGATTTGAACTCCAGTACAATATATATTTAAGTTTTATTGCTAGATAGTAAGCATGCTTTGCTGCAATGGTATTCTTTACTAGAATACTTATTGTTATTGATTACTAACAGTTCTAAATATTCTCTGGTGTGGCAGTATGTGCCTGCAAAAACAGTGAAGGGATACAACTGCCCTATGCAAGGGGAATCACTCTTATGGATTGATGGGATGGATGTACCAGAATGTGCTAAAGATTTTTAGTTAAGTTTGGGTGGATGCTTCTATGAGAAAAGTAGTTTTGGTCAAATTAAAACTATGATTTTGGACCCTTTGGATCCTTTGGTAAAAATGAAGGATTTTGGATCCTTCAATTTTTTTGTCATTTTGGATCCTTTGATCTTGCACTCAAAAACTTCAATATTTGAATAATATAGTTTTAGGACAACTATAGAAAAAAAGGATCTAGGGACAGTTTTAGGAAAACCCTGCATTAGTTTTGAACAATCAAATTTATTAAAAATACTTTATAAAAAGTTACATCAATTTTTACTTAAACAAATTTTGTAAATCACAGCGGTATTAAACTAGGGTGTTTATTGAAAAAATATTGCAGGTGGAGGAATACCATTTTAATATAAATAAAGTTCAAGGAGTAAGATGCAAAATGGGATACGATATAAGCTGCCACCGTACACATCACCGAGACACTTGACTCATTTCTTGGGTTTGACCATCCACGTGCTCTCCGCCGCCGTCGACATCCACGTGCTCTCCGCCGCCGTCGACATCCACGTGCGCTCCGCCGTCGCCATCAAGGAGGGAGCAAGGTTAGCAAGATTCCCTACATCCACGTGCGCTCCGCCGTCGCCATCTCGTATTTTTCTTGTAGAATAGGGTTATACAAGATCTAGTCTTTTCTTTGTTCACGTGCTCTCCGCCGCCGTTTACATCCACGTGCGCTCCGCCGTCGCCATCCACGTGCTCTCCGTCGCCGTCAAATTCAAGATCTAGTCCTTTGTTCGATTTCGCAGTTCCTTTGTTCGATTTGGCGGTTCCTTTGTTCGATTTGGTAGTTTCTTTGTTCGATTTGGTAGTTTCTTTGTTGGATATGTGTGTGGCAACTAGTTTGGGATGAATATGGTTAGGGTTAACACGAATGATATCTTTTCCTAACTCCCTGATCTTGCTTGATTGGATGAATTGGTTTAAAATCTGTGATATATGATCTAGTGTCATTACATGTTCAAAGTAAATTAGAATCTGTTCATTAAGATTAGGGTTTGATGTCGTATGATGATTAGGGCTTGTACTATTTAGTGGTGATTGTAATCCTGCAATATTTCTGATGCAGAAGTAGGAATACTGTTTACTGCATTTTTGCTTGCTGTTCCTTAACATGTAAAGTGAATATAGATATTCATGTATTTTAATTTTACTACACGGATGGGAAGCAAGAAGGTGATCATCGATCTCACATGTGATGGGAGCTCTGATGATGAGCCAAAACCAGAAGTGCTTGTAGTGAAGCAGGAGTATTACTCCTCCAGTGATGAAAGCTCTGATGATGATAGCTCCAGTGATTCATCATCCAGTGAAGAAGAACTTGTAGTGCAGAAACCAGAAGGTCTGGTTTGGAGAGGTATGAAGAACATCCTACTCCATCTTTTCATTGCAGAAGTGTTTAAGTTATCATAGATGAAAAGGAGAAGAACAATGTACTTTTATTAACACCTTGGAATGTATTTGTTGCTTGTAGGCCCTTCCTATGGAGGTATTAGGCCATTTGACAAGGTCTGCTTCTTTGGGAACAACATGGGGCTCACCAAGGCCCAATGCAATTGTCTCAACGATCTGATCAAGGGTCATGACGAGACATCAATTAAACCCTATGTGTACAAAATGACACCTTCTGCACTGGATAAAAAAAAAAGCTAAGATGGTAAGAATGAACCTTAATCCATCAGAGTAGTAGTATTTGTGAACTATTAGCACATTCATGAATTAGCTGTTCTGCTTGGTAGCTGGTACAAGCGTTATTTTCTGTTTGTGTATAACTGTGCTTGCTTGATTTGATTTGATTTGATTTGATTTGATTAAATAGACATGTTGGTTGATGTAAATTGCATGTGTATTCTTTTAAACCATACTTGAGATAAACAGCACGGTTATATTCTTCTAGTGTTACTGTTGCGATGTAATGTCCTTTTTGTTAACTGAAACAAATGCAACACTGTAACCTGAAAATTCTCCTTTAGCAAGTTTTGCCTAGTGATTGCAAAAAAGAGATAGATAATGTTGCAATATCTCTTATTTCGCAGGAGTTTGCTATTGGCTACACAAAAGCCAACCTGAGGAAGCACATCAAGAAACCAAAAGATATCCTTGTTGAGTGTGCAGGAAAGGAGAAGACTTTTCTGGTTACAATGAAGCTGGGACGAGGAACTAACAAGGCTATGCTTTCAGGAGGATGGGCCACAGCTGTTCAAGAATTCAAGCTGAAGACAGGGCGCATCTACATGTTCGACTTCGTCACATGCCCGCGTTATGGTCTTGACGTCATGATCTGGCCCCTCTGAAGAGGTTGTAAGTAACTAGTGTCTCTGGAGTCATGCTAAGGAATGGTATATGTGGATTCCTTTAAAACTCCTATGCTAAGTAAGTTAAGTCAGTAACTAGTGTCCCTGGAGTAAGACTGCTAAGTAAATGGTCTGTAATATGTGAACTATGTGGTGCTGCTAAGTATGGTTGTTTAAGACTGCTAAGTATGGTCTGTAATATGTGAACTGTGATGCTTTATTTTGCTATTCTGTGATGCACCTGTTTATTGTTTATCAAACACTATGTAGAGGCACTCTAAAGATGCCTCAAATGGTTAGCATCTGAGGCACTTTTAGTAGTGCCTCAAATTGTTCTGCAGTTGTTTATCCTTTTTCACACACTTGATCTTTTGAGGCACTCGGAAATAATGCCTCTAATGCTATACCATTAGAGGCAGTTTTTATTAATGCCTCAAATTGTTAGAAATGGAGGCATTATATAGAAGTGCCTCAAATGGTTACGTAAACAGGCATCTAATAATGCCTCTAATGCTGTACCATTAGAGGCAGTTTTGATTAATGCCTCAAATGGTTAGAAATAGAGGCATTATATGAAAGTGCGTCAAATGGTCACGTAAACAGGCATCTAATAATGCCTCTAATGCTATACCATTAGAGGCACTTCTGATTAACGCCTCAAATGGTAAGAAACAGAGGCGTTATATGAAAGTGCCTCAAATGGATACTTATCCAGGCATCTAATAGTGCCTCAAAAACTAAAGCATTAGAGGCACTTTAGATTAATACCTCAAATGGTAAGAAACAGAGACAGTTTTTAAAAACGCCTCTAACATAGTGCCTCTAATTGTGGGACGTGACATAGTGCATCTCGTCCCTGCCGCGGCGCAGGAGTCCGGCGCCATGTCCATGCATAGAGTGCTGTTGCTTCCGCCTCCCCTCCTCTTGCTTGGTGAGGTAGCAAGGGGGTAGCAGAGACAGCGACGGCGGCCGGGATGGGCTGGCGGCGGCGTCGCCGGCACAATAGACGAAGTAGTCGGATTCGGCTCCGGGTACCAGGCTGTTTGGTTTGGTGTCCTAATTTCTACGAGGACGGAGTCCCCGTGGGCCGCCATGATCCTCGGATAGATCTCGACCCCGTCGATGTCGACGCGCAGGCGCGATAACACCGGCGGCGCGGCGAGGTCGAAGGAGAAGCGGACGTGGCGGCCTCGGTAGTTGCGAGCGTACGCGACGGTCTCGGCATTGGGATGATCCTTGCAGCGCTTGTCGTTCTCGAGCAAAACCCAGCGAGGGTACCGGCCGGCGGCCACCGGCGAAGGATCGTCGGATGGTGGTTGCTTGTGGTGATCCGCTCTGGTTTCCATGTCGGGCGCGTCCGGCGGTGTCGCTGGATGCCTGGATCTGTCGACAGAAGCGCGCGCGCCGCGGTTATGTATCCAAAGCTAAGCAAACCGATTTGGGAACGAATTTGGGAACGAAGAAGCGGCAGGATTTGCCTGGCTATCCGCATCACTCCCAAAGTCCCACCGCCATCCGACCACACACTTTCTTATAGCGCTGCATGACAGCTAAATTAGCTATAGAAAAGATGATTTAAATAGGCGACACAAATTTTGTTAGAAGGAAATATGTACTCCAAAACCATTCTCACATGTGATAACTGATTCCCCCAAAGTAGCACTAAAGTGAACCAATAAGGAGGCAGTGTTTGAGAGATTTAGAACGTGAGGGGATATATAGTGTTGCATGATCACTTAAAAAGAAAGAAAGAATACATGAGGAAACAAAACAACATATTGCCCCGGGGCTGCTGCACTGGTATGTAACACCGGAAATAGCAGAAAAACCTAATCTCCGCCTAATGTGGAGCGCAATGAGCGCAATGCGCCTCACTCTGTTGGGTCGGGTCTAAAACGAACAGTACGGTTACTTACCTCTTGCTCCACATATGGTTGATTTTTTGGCTTTTCGCGAGTTTTTATGGTATTTCTGTTTTCGGTCCACTTTGACTAGTCTTTTGTTTTCTATTTCATTTTTCTGTTTTATTTTATTTTTTCTATTTTTATTTCTGTTTCCTTTTTTGTTTTGATTTTTCTGTTTTATATTAAAATTAAATTTTCTGTTGTAGACAATTTTTTTTTGTTTCAATAACATAGACGCATATTGAAAGATTGTTCAAAGTATTCATATTAAATATAATACATAAATGTTCTTATGGAAAAATCGTTATTTTAAAATAAATGTTCGTATTGAAGAATTGTTCAAATAGAACGAATAGTATTTGTCACCGTTCGAATAACTTAAATATTCGTATTAAAAAAATCTTCAAATACATATTCATATAATTAATCATTCAAATAACACAAATGTTCATTTATAAAAATCTTTCATATAAGATAAATAGTATTTACTATTATATTTTTAAATATATGTTATTCAATTTTTTAGAACGAATTTTACTGTTCTGTTTTTTCCACAAACGTGACACAATTTTTTAGTGTAAAAACACAAAATAAAATAGGAGAAAGACAAAAAGACGTCGCTCCCATTTATTTCGATTGTTTCATTTGTATTTTTTTCATGACAAGACGAGAACATGGTTGACTGTTCTTGGTTGTGTTGGTCGTCGAGATTTACTGCTTATTCATTTATCTCTGCCAAAGCCCTTCCTAATTTCCGGATGGTTTGGCCACTGGAACTCTCCGTTTGTTAGCTTCTTTTGGTTTGCGGACGTGCCCGGAGTCTCTGTTAAATGGGTCACGGCAGTAAACTGAAGAAGGAAACCAGAGGGAGCTCCTTTGTGGCGCCCGTAAGCGCCGCTGAGGAGTTGCGACGCCTACGTCGCCTCAATTTTGGGCCGGCCCAATTCTATTCGCGCCAGAAAAAATAGCCGGCCATTTTTATTCGCGCCAGAAAAAATAGAAGCTAGAGGCGGGATTCGAACCTTGCACCTCCGCACGAAAAGAAGCTGGCCCAACCAACTGTATTGAATAACGTTTGCGTCGTACTAGTACCAGATACATTAAATATATATAAATTGTTAATAGATCAGTACAATTTAAAAATGAACAATTTTTAGTTTGGAACCATTTTAAATATGCAACCATTTTTTAAATTTGAAACCATTTTCAAAAATGAACAATTTTCAAAGTTGGAACCATATTAAATTTTGGAACCATTTTCAAAATGGAACCATTTTAAATTTGAAACCATTTTAAAATTTGGAACCATTTTCAAAATGGAACCATTTTCAAAAATGAACAATTTTTGAATTTAGAACCATTTTACAAAATCAACCATTTTCAAAATGGAACCATTTTCATATTTGGAACCATTTTAAATTCAGAACCATTTTTTAAAATGGAACCATTTTCGCATTGCAGTCATTTTTTAATTGGGAACCATTTTCAAAATGGAACCATTTTCGCAATGCAATCATTATTTAATTGGGAACCATTTTCAAAATGGAACCATTTTTCGAATGGAAACATTTTTAATTTGGAACCATTTTCAAGATGGAACCATTTAAAATTTTAGAACCATTTTCAAAATAGAACCATTTTAAAATTTGTAACCATTTTAAAATTTGCAACCATTTTAAAATTTGGAACCATTTTAAATTCAGAACCATTTTTTTAAATGGAACCATTTTCGCAGTGCAATCATTTTTTAATTGGGAACCATTTTCAAAATGGAACCATTTTTCGAATGGAAACATTTTTAATTTGGAACCATTTTCAAGATGGAACCATTTTAAATTTTGGAACCATTTTCAAAATGGAACCATTTTAAATTTGAAACCATTTTTAATTTGGAACCATTTCCAAAACAGAACCATTTCCAATACTAACACAATTTTCGAATTTAGAACCGTTTTAAAAAATCAACCATTTTCAAAATGGAACCATTTTTTAATTCGGAACCATTTTTTAATATGGAACCATTTTCAAATTGAAATCATTTTTAAATTTGAAACCTTTTTCGAAAATGAAACCATTTTTAAAAAATGAAAAAATTTGGAACCATTTTTAAATTTGAGAACCATTTTCAAAAATTGGAACCATTTTCAAAAATAAAACCATTTTTAAAAAAATTAAAAGAACGAAAAAGAAAACAAAAAGAAAAAGAAAAGAAATCGAAACAAAAAAAGAAAATAAAGAATCGAAAAATAAAACTCAAAAGAAACAGAAAAGAAAAAAGAAACGAAAACAGAAAAAAGGAAAAAAGAAAAAAGAAACGAAAACAGAAAAAGGTAAAAAGAAACGAAAACAGAAAAAGGAAAGTAGAAACGAAAAGCGAAACGGAAAGTATAGATAGTGTGTTAAAGAATATTTAACAACAACACCATCGTAGCGCCGTTGCAAGCGCGACGTCATCTTCTCTGGAGGTGGTAGGTTCGAATTCCTCCCACGCATATTGTTTTCTTTTTTGAATTTTCCCTCCCACGCATATTAGTTTTAGCTGCGCAAATATACTAATGGGCCGGCCCAGTAACCCTTCGGGGACGAAATCCTTCAGGCGCCGCAGCGCATAAACGGCGCCTGCGGGCGCCATATAGGGTTCGCCGAAACCAGAACAGGTTTACAACAACGCAAGAGGGTTAAACGGGCCGGGCCCAGCGTCTGGTCGCTTCTGGCGGGAAATAGGGGCCGAGCGGCCCAGCCCTCCTAATCTTGACTCATTTTCTCAAAACCCCATCGAGAGCGGAGATGCAAGGAGAGGCGGCGGCGGCGGCCATCTCGGCCGTGCTCGACGACGACGATCTCCTCGTCGAGATCCTCCTCCACCTCGCCTTACCCACCAGCCTCGTCCGCGCCGCCCTCGTCTGCAAGCGCTGGCTCGGCCTCGCCTCCGCGCCCGCCTTCCTCCGCCAATTCCGCGACCTCCACCCGCCCAGCCTCCTCGGATTCTACGTCACCACGGCCAGGAACCCCCCGCGGTCCGTGCCGATGCCTCCGCCCCCGAGCTCTCCGCCGTCGTCCGCCGCGCTTGCTTCGATTTGGACACCATGTGCTGCCACATGCTCCATGTGGATTACTGCTGGAATGGCCTCCTCCTCATCACCTGTGAGTGGCACCGCGATGGAACCACCACATACACCAGAAGGGTGCACTGCCCTCTGGATCCTGCCAGATCTCTAACCTCCCTCCCGCCACTCCCAGAGACCACCGGCATCCATGGCAGATTCGCATACCGCAGGTATGAGATCCTCCCCAATGGCCTCTCCTACTTCTATTTGGCAGTCCAGTGTAAGAAGCAGCGCTCATTTCTGGATGTCTATGTGTTACAAGAAGGTATCTGGGACATCCACACTTCGATTGTAACCGAGATCACAATAACTGAACTGCTACTGCCTAGTAGTTTCATTGCTGATGGCAGGATCTATAATCTTGCTCGTGTGGGCGACACTATTAAGCTATTCTCGCTAGATCTATCATCGTCATGCTTGTCTCTAGTTAACCTCCCAGAAGAGGTGAACTTGCCGCGGACCGACCTGTCGCGTGAAAATGATTCGGAGGTCCATCTGATCCATGTAAAAGATTCTCAGCTTCGCATCTGGCTCTACACGGTGGATAACAGCAGATGGTTACCTGTGAGTACCGTTTGTTTGCATGAGACATGTGCTAATCATATGGTACCCACTAGCATTTTCGAGGACGTGGGTGCTTCCGATCTTCTGGTATATGCAGCTGGGGCCAATTCTGGGTTGCTGTTCTTGCTTAAGGATAAGGTCCTCTACTTGTTTGATATCAAGCGCAAGACAGCAAAGAAAGTATTTGAGGTGACACGAGAGGATAGGCACTTATATCAAGTCAGACCATTTATGATGGTTTGGCCTCCTAAATTCCCTTCGATGAAGGAAAGGGTGTGATCCAATAGAATGATGTCCCCCGAGGTTTGCTTCTTGTTGATCCGTCTAGTACTTGTGGTTTTCCATTCTTCATAATGCTAATATTTTATCTCATTTACGATGTTTACCATGTGAATACACTTATTTGAACACATGTGTACTTGTATAGTCTGCAAAGGAGATACATGCTTTTAACATTTCATAGCACATCCTAAATTTTCTCTGTTTATGCTTGGTGGGATGAGAATAGAAACATGTTATTGGAAGAGGTGTCACCAAAAAATTTAAATAAGCAAAAAACAGTTTGGAAATTTGCTTATTTGCTTCTTGGAGATTCTTCGGTGCCAAGTTCTGCTGAAATATCACTGAAATTTGTTTTCTGTTTCAAAATATTTTCTAGCCTCTTGCTATGCAATGGCAAGCAAATAAAATTTCCCTATATTTTATCAGGTGACTGGAATAATTGTATCAAGAACC
The DNA here is from genome assembly GCA_947311845.1 of Poa pratensis. NCBI lineage: Eukaryota > Viridiplantae > Streptophyta > Magnoliopsida > Poales > Poaceae > Poa > Poa pratensis. The sequence goes on from CAMZMU010000070.1 coordinate 7,150,536, forward strand.
AATCGTGCTAGCTGAAGATGCAGACATGCGTCTGCTGTAGTGCCAAGCCCACAGTGTCCATGACCACTACTTTGAAACATGGTTGTAAGGTTATTATGTCGATTTATACTGATGTTGGTCTTTGAATGATTGCTTTCGTGTGTACATATAGGAGTTAAAAAAACAGGTTCGTTTGAACCCGTCCAACCGACGTGTAGAAATTTGGGTATGATAAATCTAAAAGTGAACTTTATGAGTGTTGGAAGGATTGCTCCAAGAAAGCAGGCCAAAATGGCCATTGGGATCGACGAGGAACCTGAGAAGAAAGCTCTCAAATTGATTGGGGAGACACCATCGCTTTAGGAGTTTATCTTTCTATATAACATCTTGTATATTGGCAGCACAGATTTTTTGCAAGCTTGTCCAGTTTTGGTGCAGCATAACAATCTTCAGACCCTTATAGATATATATCTAATGAAACTTTGTGCAAGATTCAACATCTGTTTTTAGACGTCCTGTCTTGCTTCTCTGTTGAATGCTCTAAAATTGCCGCTGACTCGTTTGATTTCCTTTTATCTTCTATTTGAATTTATGTCTTATAAAACAATCGCGAAAAAAGCTGTGTCTTTAAATCTCTCTGGCCGCTGAACCAGTGAACACGGTTCTGAATTTTAGCTCTTCTGTTGTGTCTCACACTATGTAAACTTACACGGCATATTTTGCATTTCTGATACCGCCATCAGTTCTATTATGTTGGCAGCAGAGATTTTTTGCAAGCTTGTCTAGTTTTTGTGCAGAATAACAATCTTCAACCACTAGTACATATATCTAAAGAACTTTGGGAAAAACTCAATATCTGTTCTTAGACGTAGTGTCCTGCTTCTCTGTTGAATGCTCTAAAATTGCCTTAACTCATTTGATTTCTTTTTAGATGTTCTATTTTAATTGCTGCCGTCGACCAGTCGCCAAAAATAACCTCTGACTTTAAATCTCTCTGGCCTCTGAACCAGAGAACACTATTGTAAAATTACTTGGATGTTCTGCTGTGCTGAACAGTATAAATAGTCACACGGCATATTTTGCATTTCTAATACCTCCAAATGCATTTCTGTATACTTGTCACTTAAGACTACACCTGTGTTAGCCACATGTTTATCAACCAAATTATAATCAGTGGCGAACAGCGTGTTTGTGGATAAATACAAATAATTTTTAGACGATTTCTATGCAAAAGTTGATGCAATGTGAACTTCAAATTTACCCCTCGTAGCGAATGTATGGAGTTTTGGGCACAAACATCGATTGGCTGGATACTTTGGGTTTTAAAAAACTGAGGTCCAAACAGAGCCTTAATCAATACTTTGTGCTAGCAAGGATTGACAAAGAATCACTATGTCTAAGGTGCAATAAGAAAACCTAAAATAGAGCACATGTGTTATGTATAAACTCGACCTGTCTACCAAATCACGAGGGAAGTCTGATTATTATTTATCCAGCGGATTCACTTGATTTTCCTATATGTAGACGTATTGTTTTCCTTTGAACCAAGTAATTTCTAGTTGTAGCTTATCAACCTTCGCATTGTATCTGTTAGAAATAAATAATCCTAGCGGTTATTAGGGAATAATCCCCGCTCCCGAGTGGTTCCAATATTGTAGCAACCGCCTCTAGCGAACCATCACGTCCCTTCGGACGTCGGTTCCCCTTGTATAAATAGCATGGAAATCATCAATAAAGAACACACTTGATTCATTTGTTCTGTCTCTCGATTGTCTCTCGATTTTACTTCTAACACGTTATCAGCACGCTCTCCAGCGAGAGTGATCCGACGAGAAGACAAAAAGAACAGAAGAACGGGGAAAACGTGAGAAACGGAACCATGCCTCGAGTTCCGATGTCCCTGCTTCTTCACCTCCTTCGCGCCGACCGCCGTGGCCGCCGCTTGGCTGCTCGCCACCGCTGCCATGGTGTGGCCGGACTCCGGCGCTTCCGGCGCCATGTGCGCGACCTCCACCGCATCCATCGTGGAAGTTGGAACCGCCAGGACCACCGCCGCCACCGCCGGAACGGCGCAGGGCCCTCTAACCATCCTGTGCAGCCGCGGGCGCCTCTCCAACCCGTGCAGCCGCCTGCGCCTCTCCAAGTCGACGAGAACATCGACCCGGCGCTGGCGGCTCCGCCGCCGCCGTTCTGGTGCTCGGTGCACGGCTGGGTAGTATACCCCCTGCATCAGTACGAGTATGCCGTCGAAGCCGCGCCGCTGCAGCCTCCGACCCCAGCGGTTGTCGAAGCAGAAGCCGGCGCGCCGCTCCCGAGGTCGCCGACGTGGCGCGAGTCCCGGACACGCCTCTCGTGCAGGTTCTCGACGGTGACGCGCTCGCCTTCGTCTCCGCACCAACCGGAGCCTCCATCTTCGCCTTCGGCTCCGGCGCGGCCGGCTCCTCCAACCACGCGGTTGTCGACGTCGACGCCGCCGCGCCGCGCCTGCCGTCCCCAACGCCGGCCACTCCTCCGCCTTCGCCTCGCACGGGCGCTCGTCGTCGCCTCAGGGCTCTCGGCGTTCCGCTGGCAAGCCCGCCGTCAAGCGGGCGCGCTGGCACTTGGAGCCTGGCTGCGCTCGGCCTCGCGAACGGCGCCTCCAACGGCGTCTCCCCGGGGACCCTGCTCCCTGGAGGATCCTCCGACGAGGAAGAGGGGGCCAGAACACCCGTCGCCGGTGATTACTGATGCGGCCGGCCGGCCGTGGCCAAGTGCTCTCCGCCTGTGTCAGTCTCGTGAGGATGGGGAATTGGGGATTGAGTAAATTGGGGATTTGTTTCCTCTCTCTCCTTATCTACTCCATTGACCGGTCAGACTGCATATGTGGCCATGTGCATGCGGGACACCAGCAGTCCTTGCTGCCTGTTTAATTAATTGATAGCTTACTTCACTAGTTCTGTTTGATCAATCTAGTGTTAACAGTAGTTCCAGCAGTTATTTACTTTCTGTTGTAGACACTGTTGATTACAGTACAAGTTTTTCAATACTGTTTTTCAGTTCGAGTACTATGTGTATCACTGAAAATGTGTGATGTAATATATTTCCATGTGTGCACATGTTGAGATTTATTACGTTCACCGTTTGCAATTGAGATTTATTTTTCTTGCAAATAAATAAATATCAACTCGCCATCAATTGAGTCCAAAAATGCCTAGAAGGCACAAATTGACTTAATTCGAACTGAATTGATATGCAAAATTGTTAAGTGGCTAACTCAAATTTATATATGGGATCACAAGGTAATGTGGTATCTACTGCATTATGTGCAGATTATCCACCACTATTGTGAGGTCTACATGTTGTCAATATTGACATTATGATTACCTTCAATGTGCTCTCTCATATATTTAAATTAATTCATAACATAAGGTACTAAGATCAAGGCATCTACTGATTTTGATCAGATTATGCTTCTTAGTATTGTGAGACGGACTCCATTTTGGTGATATCTCCAAGTGAGACGGACTCCAAATGGTGATATCTCCAAAGTGTTATGATAGTTGTTTGAGCTCTAGACTAAACAAAATTCAAGTCTTCACTTGAATTAACAATTTGCAAACTGTATTACGACATAACCATGATGGATCTTAATTTACCAAGTGTAAGTTAATATTCTCTGGTTTACGTGTATAGGTAAACGATGGCTCGAGAGTTTGATGCACTCGCTCTCAACAGCCAACCTATATGGACCATGGACATTAAGATCACCCTTGCGTCCCGTGGATTAGTGTGTCCAACCCAAACCCGGTGGATCCATCCCCGGCTGGTGTGACGCCGGTTACAGATGAGCAATAACATGGTGCTTTGTACATCATAAGGTACCATATTCATCCAGATTTTAAGGCTGAGTACTTGGAGGAGGAATCCCCAAGCACTTTGTTTTGGGCCCTCGAATCGAGGTATGAACAACAGATGGCATTTGTCATGCCTGAAGTATTCCATGATTGGACACATCTCCGATTATAGGACTTCAAGTCCGTCGTGGAGTACACTCATGATGTTCATAAGATCTGTTCCAAACTGCGCTTTTGCGGGAAGGAATCTGATGATGCAGACAAGATAGAGGAAAACTCTGTCTACTATGCTCCCATCTGACAGGATCCTCCAGCAGCATTACCGTGCTCGCGACTACCAAGTCTATTCCGACCTTATTCATATCTTGCTTCAGGCTGAAAAGCATGATGAGCTGCTCGCTAAAGAATGGCTCTCAGCGCACGGTTGGTTCTCAACCATTACCTGAAGTTCATATGAACGTCGCGAATGAGCAAAAGTTTGATGGTGCCTTCATCGGCAAGCCTTCGAACTTTAATGGTAAGCGAAAGCGCAACCGGAACAGGAAGCCTAGAAACTCAAACCGTGGGAAAGGCACCGCAAAGCATGAGTTTGACAAAACTAAGCTTTGCAACAAGTGTGGTTGCTACACGCATCCCACTAACAAGTGCAAGACCCCAAAACTTCTGGCCGTTCTGAACCAGCAATCCCGGGGACACAAAGCACCTTAAGGGAAAAAGGTTCCAAGCCAACTTCAACCTTCATCCAGATGGCACCAATGGAGCTAGTTGTTCGCGAGACGTTCCTTCTGGACCTTGCAACACCGTAACTCTCCAGCCGTCACAGGACCCTACAGGCACGGAGAACATGATGGTTGAGTACGCCTCAACCGACGTGTTTGGAGACTTAAACTAGTCCCACTATCTCCTTAGTGGTCACTTTATTAATGTCCATTTGTGTTGTTGCAATAGAACATACATATTGTATCAGCACTCTGATATAAATAAGATTGTATACAATATATCTGATAAAGATTTCCATATTGGAACTTCTTCAATTCTATATATAGATTTCTACGAGTATCAATCCGATAGATGTGGAACTAGTATATGAAAATATACCCACTCTATTGTCTGGATTGTACTACACGTACATCCAACTCGTAGCACATGTTGCATATAATGCAGTTCCATCGGTCATGTTTTGCATTAGACAAACTTTCCTAGTCATGAGATTTGGTGTGCACATATTGTGCCAATGGATCACTTCAGTCCCTTGAACACATTCAAGGTGATATTTGTGGTCCCAACCAACCATTGTTTGGACTAAGAATCGAATTAACTCAATTCGAATGGACAAATATTGTTGCAGAATTCTCTTCACATGCCCTCCACTATTTAGTGCATGGCTCCGAGGATTGAAGTTCACCACAATGTCCTATGTGTCCATACACAATTGTTTTTGGTTCCATTTCTGATCAAAGGATTTTTCTCCTTGCACGACCCATGTTAATGAATTGCTATTTACCAACTTCACGTTGGAGCATGCAGTTTTACACGCTGCTACTGACTAACTGCATATCGCAGTACTTCCTCTCTGCAATTGATACGTGAAATCCTCCGAGTATTTCCTATCTGCGTAAGTTCGGAAGCGCTTCACGCGTACCGATCTCACCACCGCAGCGTACATCATGGGCCCACATATTAGGGATCTATGTGGGGTACATATCTCGTCGATCACCAAGTACCTTGAACCCCTCATAAGGGATGTGTTCATAGCCCAGTACGCTGATTGCTTATATTTAAGGAGGATTATTTCCAGGCATTAGGGGGAGATTTCAAGTACCACATTAAATGCCAGGAAATCAATTGGGACTTCACGTTCCTCCTCATATCCACGTACTCAAGAATCTGGACTCTACGTTCGGATTCACAAATTTGCAACACATGCAAATAACCTGCCAGATTCATTTACTGATCTCAAAGGTGTTACTAAATCCTTCAGTCCGGTTGAAATGCGCCCGAAAGAGTGGAGGTACCAATAAAAACCACTCAACTCCCTGCTTCATAAAAAGAGGGGGAGTAGTACGGCCTCTAGCCAGGATCCAGCTTTTCGCAAAGCAACAAAGGAAATCGAGGATAAATCCTCTAAATCAGTAAATGCAAGTCGACCTTGCGTTGATGAACACCTAATGGGTAGTATACACCCAGTGGAAGGGAAACCTCCACAACCCCAGCTCCAGCTTGCACACACTGGCTGGGACATCGGAACACCCAGACTCACGCGTATTGGGAAATCACGAAGAGTCATCATGGGTGCATGATATTTGCTCTAACTATATCGATTCTGGAGAATCATATAACCAAAGCCTACAATTGTCGACAAACATCTCTTGTATGATTGCAAACAACCTTCACAATGATTCAGATCCAAAGACCATGGCCATGGCAGAGTGTGAACACACTTGCTAGGACTGAACTCATCAAAGGATGCGATCCAAGCAGATATAGCCCCGCTCTTCCAAACAAATTCCCTATGGGATTGTTCAATGTGTTTTCTTCCGGAAACGGAATGAGAAATACAAGGTGGTGAGAAAGCAAGGCTTGTAGCATAAGGTCGGGTTTCCGCAGAGATCCGAGACCTACTCTCCAGACATGAGTGAAATCTCGTTCCGATACATATATCATTGGCAGTACAAAATCATCTATCTATGCAGTTGATAGGTGTAGTGACAACATATCCATGTGGATCACTAGATTCCGACATGTATGGTTCCCGATGGAATCTCTGTCCGAATCGAAAAGCAAATGCAACATGTATTGTGTAATCGTCAATAAGTCACCACATGGCTTATTGTTGTCGGTACATTTTGGTACAACCGACGTAGTGAGTTCCTTATACAAAAGGATTACTCCTACATGATGATCACCCATGTGTGTTTGTCATACATAAGGATAACTCCTACAATGACGAACCACGTGATCATCTAAAAGACGGATTTGAGATGAAGAATTTGGATAAACCCAAATGTTGCTTGGGACTACAACTCGAGCACCTTCACTCAAGTATTATGGTACACTAAGATGCCTATATCCAAAAAATTGGAGAAACTTGATATAGACAAGTCATGTCCATCTCCTAGGGATTGTTCGATCTCTAGACGTAGAGAAAGATCCATGGGAAGATGGAGAAGAGATGTTGGCACATAATGTTTCATATCTCAATGCCATTGGACCTACCAACATAATTGGTTAGGGGATCAAGAATATCTTTTGATATCTCCAAGGCACCAAATATCTTGACATATTGTATCAATTTCGGAGAAATCTGAACTCCAATTTAGAAACTTGTATTGGCTACTTACATGATCCTACAATGTGTACATACATGGTAGATATGTCACTCCATTGATGTCTTCAAATAGACTCTGGTGACTATACTACCACGATCATTCTAAGATGCAATGCTTCATGTTAACACGTGTGGCTTCACGGAATGACAAACCACATACATTAGTCATGTGGTGTTGGTTCTATCGAATCACCTACCATTATCTACGAAGATAATGCGGCTTGTGTTGCACAGATGCAAACAGGATACATCAAGAGCAATATCACTAAGCATATTGCCCCAAAATTGTTTTATCCTCATGAACTCCAAAAGAGTGGGGAAATAAACATCTTGCAAGTTAAATCATGTGATAATCTCGCTGATCTTTTCACGAAGTCTCTACCAACTTCAACATTCCAGAAATACATTCATGGGATTGGTATGCGACGACTTCGGGACTTGCAAGAGTCAGGGGAGTATCTTCCTGAACTATTCCTGTTCAAAGCATCATATTACACTCTTTTTCCCTTTATGAGTTTACTTTTCAGGTTCTCATTAAGGTTTTTAATGAGGTAATATCAACATGAGATCATATGTCATACTTTCTGTTTTCCCCACTGAGGTTTTTAGGAAAGTATACACGACATATTTATTGCCATCTAAATTCTATGGATATACTTCATATTGAGTTAACGGAAGCAATAATCATTATATGTTGGATCATTTTCTCCTTATTTTCCCACAGGGTTTGAAGGAGTTTTACCAACATATACTACACTACTCTTCTCATTTTTTCCCACAGGGTTTTTGGAGAAGACTTAATTAAGATGACGAACTCTCATGCAACCAAGCGGTGATTAGGGGGAGTGTTAGAAATAAATAACCCTAGCGGTTATTAGGGAATAATCCCCGCTCCCGAGCGGTTCCAATATTGTAGCAACCGCCTCTAGCGAACCATCACGTCCCTTCGGACGTCGGTTCCCCTTGTATAAATAGCATGGAAATCATCAATAAAGAACACACTTGATTCATTTGTTCTGTCTCTCGATTGTCTCTCGATTTTACTTCTAACAGTATCTATTTATACTTGCAACAAAACATGGTGTCATGAATTCCGGTGGCATCAGAAAGGTTTCATCTAGTTTCCCATGAGCAGCAAGCAGTAACCCTTCCTCATATCCATTGGAAGCGCCAGAAGGCATTTAAACTTGAACTGGCTCTCATCACTGAGAACGTTATACGTTCTTCAACATCTTTCCAGGTGAAACCTTTACCCCCACCTCCGGCAAGCTCAGTTTAATTGGTCTTGCTGCTTTTTTATGACGCTTTGCCTCCGGCAAGCTCAGTTTAATTGGACTTGCTGCTTTTTTATGGCGCTTTGCCGTCGGATGATAGCTGCGGGAGGAGGCATCGAAGTACTGGGAGATCGTGGAGGTGAAAAAATTAGGGAGGAACAGTATTTGCCGTCATAGTAGAAGATGGAGCGCAGCTCAATGAGCCTCATGTCGAACTCGATTAGCCGCATCTTCGGTCGCCCTCGACGTCCTCCATGTGGTGCCCGGTTTTCGCACCATGAAGCATAGCACGTCAGGGTCGTAGGCTCACGGTGGGGTAGGTCGGCCTGATGCGTGGGACGACGCCATGGTAGCCTGGCAAGGACCACAGCTCGTCGCAATCGACAATGTGTTTCTTGTCCCACGTCGTCATGTCGTCCATCCTTAGCGCCCAAGTGGTTATGTTGAAGGCGTACCTGGACCGGGCGCACAAGGTGGTGCCACGGCAGCCACAACAGCGGGCGAAGATCTCTAGAAACCTCACCGCACCCCCGTTGTTGGTGGTGCATACGCTCCGGTAGGACGACCCGTTGCGCCCATACTTGTGGTAACTCTGGGTGTTAGGCTCCACGGAAGAGACACGTAACGCAGCTCGGGCGTCTCCTCCCATATGTCGGAGTAGATGATCCCGCGGTAGTAATCCACCCAGAACAAGAACTGATTGCCCACGGGGATGACCTTGTCGGTTTCCCATAAGGAAACCTCCTGCCGTTTGCCCTCGTCGTGGATGACGGGCAGCCGCTTGAGATCCCACTCCCACTCGCCGGATCGGAGCACGCAGAGCTCGGCCTCCACGGGTTCTGACCCTCTTCGTCCTCACAAACGATATCTAGCGCCGCCACCAGCATCTCGTCAGTGCCGCGGCGCAGGATCCCTATGCCATGTCCATGCATAGAATGCTGCTTCTTCCGCCTCCCCTCCTTTTGCTCGGTGAGGTAGCAGGGGGGGAGCAGAGACAGCGACGGCGGCCGGGATGGGTTTGCAGCGCCGTCGCCGGCACAATAGACAAAGTAGTCTGGTCCGGTGAGGTCACCATAGTCTGTTTGGTTAGTTGTTGTGATTTCTACGCGGACGGAGTCCCCGTGGGCCGCCTTGATCCTCGGATAGATCTCGGCACCTTTGACGTTGACGCGCAGGCGCGACACCGCCGGCGCCACGGCGAGGACGAAGGAGAAGCAGACGGGGCGGCCTGCTTAGGTGCGAGCGTGCGCGACGGTCTCAGCAGCACCGGGATCCTTGCAGAGCGTGTCGCTCTCGAGCAAGACCAGCGAGGGTACCGGCCGGTGGCCACCGGCGAAGGATCGTCGGATGGTGGTCGCTTGCGGTGATCCGTTCTGGTTTCCATGGATCGTGCACGTACGGCGGATTCGCTGGATGCCTAGATTTGTCGGCAGGAGCGCGCGCGCCGCGGTTATATACTATGTTAGCAAACCGACTTGGAATCGAAGCGGCCGGATTTGCCTGGCTATCCGCATCGCTCCATAAGTCCCCCGCCATCCGACCACACGTTTTATAGCGGCTAAATTAGCTATAGAAAAGATGATTTGAATAGGCGATAGAAATTTTTTTTTGCGAGGAAACCATGGTGATATTACAGGGAGAACATTACAGAAAGGTGCCCAACAAAGATAAAAATTACACTCCAGTCCTTCTGCAACTCAAAGACGCCGGCATGGAGCAGGACGTGCCGGCGGCGCGCCCCGCCTCGTCTTCCTTGAAGCTTTGGATCAGAAGACGTCCCCTAGCGGACATGAAGTCGCCGGACCTCGAACTCCGTGGAGCCTCCACCCAACTCCAGCTGCATCTTCGTCTTCCTTCAACATCACCGGCTTCAAAGTCGTCAACCCAGATCCGCCGCCACGCGGGATCCGGGAGGGGATGGCGCTCCCAACAGATCCGGAGATCCGAGGGAGCGAAGGGAGCAGCACACCACCGCGGAACTCCACCGAGCTCCGCCGTCGAAGGAAGCGCGTACCTGCACCAAAAACACCGCTGGTGACCCAACCTCCTCCATGGCGCCACCGGAAGAAGAGCTCACAAACCCTACTCTATCTACACCCGTGAAGCGGGGATCCCCCGCCCTCACGCCGCCGGAGCGGCCGACGGAGGACGAGGGATCCGGCGAATCGACGGCGAGGTGGTGGATTGCGGGCGGGGGTGAAAAATCTGGGTTAGTCCTAGGTGGTCTCATTTTTTTTAATCCCCGCTGATGATGACAGGCAGGTCCACGTGCGCGGGCCACCGACATCGGGCCCAGGATTTGGTGCCGCCGAAGAGGTGGAGGTGGTGGTGGCGTCTCAGTCAGGCGTAGAGGACCTGCGCATTGCACGGCGCCAGCCCGACGAACTCGGCGGGGCCCTTGACCACCTCCCACTCCACCCGCTCATCCTCCTCCGCGCAGCCGTGGACGGTCCCGACGGCGACGTCGAGCCCGGCGCTGACCACGTAAATCCTCCTCCTGCCACCACCCACCTCTCCGGTGTATCAGCTGATTAATTGAGGAAGTATCAGCTGTACCCACGGAATATATTTCGTGAGCATTCCATATCAGCTTCGTATATCCCAATATTGTCAAGCACAATATACATGTGTTTGACAATACTCTCTAGATAGTTGACTAATGGTACTCGTTAATCTTAAATGTTGTAGAATCACTCAACTAAATATATAAGGAAGTAAAAATAGACACAAATATGAACTTGATACAATAAATTTAGCCAGGAAAATCGATTCCTTCAAAGAGTTATTGTTTTATTTTGGTTTACATAATAAGCTTACTAGGTTGTGGTATGCCAACAATAAATTTTAAAATGAACTAACACAAATAAAAAATAAATTATTTCAATTTTTCTCTGATGTGTAATTATAATTGTACAAGAGGCACTATAGATTCATATTTAGCTGCACAAGTACATGGTTGGTTTATAAAGTACAACGTAAAAGATATTGTTTAAAACTTATGTTAAATTTTGATTTCACTAAAAGAAACACCATTAATTACAAAGAGTTATACAAAATAAAAAATGTTTAGTATAAATTTCGCCATCTCCGGTAAAATAATATTTATTAAAATTATTGGTTGTATCGCCCTGCACAGCTTGCATTGTACTGGAATTGCGAGCTTGTTGTTGTCTAGCAGCACGATCATAATTAATGGGATTTTTGCAACGACGCAGGTGAGGGAGGTTCGTGTTTTTGGATTATTTGATGTAAAACTCCGTGGTTTCATTTTATATGAAATCAGAGACTTGAGACCTTCATTTCAAATTAAATATCAGTACTTATAAAAATAGATGCGGACATACAACTTGTTAATCAATGGGAGCCCATATGTCTGCATTCGAATAGTAATTAATTAATCTTAGTCGATTTCAAAAATCTTTTCGTGCAGATGTTAGAAATTGTTCACGTGTTATAATATTTCTTCATGTTGTACGAAAAATATAATATTGCCTAGGTCTACTGAGCTTGCGATTAGGTAATTTTTTTGCGCTTAAGTAATTTCTCATCCGATATTACAAGTTCATACGAATATAAGTGTTTACACTAGTGTAATTTTTCTTGTATCCAGTGAACAAGTGTAGGGTTTGTTCTAATAGTTTAGAAAATATAGGACCTTACGTAGAGCTCGATCAACGTCCAGACTCCGATTTAACGATTTCTCGAACGGTTGGCAATTAGTGGACATAATTAATAAAATAAAATAAATCCAATCACAGAGCATATCAGCCTCCGTAAAGGGGCAGAGATTGTGTTACAGTATAAAAAAACACTAAAAGTACTAACAAAATAGATTTGTTTCGGTTGCGGGGAAACTAAATTGGTTCCAACCACACATTTTCTCCTCAATTGTTTATATCTCAAATAGACTTATAATAATAGAAGGCCTCTATTTTTTTCTGCAAAAAATATTTGAATCAGAATCCCCTTGGCAGTGATGTCGGAGAGGAGTGCTCCTCATAGCCGCCCTACCGGGGGCTACACCACCACCCACGCCGCCATTATACCTCTCAAATCCCATTCTCCTCCCACAGTCCCACTACGGGCTGGCAACCCAAGCAAAAGCAAGGTGCCACAGAGGTCGCGATCGCGCCATGATTAGCGCCCACACCCGGTGGAAGAAAAAAGAAGACACCTTAGACATGGGAGGAGAAAATGAAGAAGATCGTCTATCTCTAGAAAAGGCAGGAAATAAAGTCTAGTGGCAGCGGCACACTTGCAGCTTCCCTCTCTGCTCTGCAATACTCTGCTCTGACGAGGGAGGAAAAGACTATTCTGCCCCTCGATCCATGGGTGCGCTCAGCTAGCTAGTCTGCGTCAGCAGTGAGCTGCGTGCGGCCTGCGGGAGGCGTTGATGACAGGCAGGTCCACGTGCGCGGCCACCGACATGCGGGCCCAGGATTTGCTTGGTGCCGCCGACGAGGTGGGTGGTGGCGGTGTCTCAGTCAGGCGTAGAGGACCTGCGCGTTGCACGGCGCGAGGCTGACGAACTCGGCGGGCCCTTGACAACCTCCCACTCCACCCGCTCCTCCTCCTCCAGCGACTCTCGCGTGCTGGGCTGCACGACGCGCGACGGAATCGTCCCCGCCGCACTCTACATCCGAGAACTAATTCATCACCACGACGTCAAGGTCGCCTCCTCCCGCCGCACGGGCTAGCCGCCGTCTCTGGCCGCCCCGGGCCAGATCAAGGCCGAAGAGAGCTCCACCGCGCTTCCCTCTTCCTCCTCCACGACTCACGCATGTCGGGAGGGCCGAAATTGCCCGTGCAGGTGTTGTTTTCCCTGCGGCCGGCCGACGGTCACCGTCCTCGATCTGCGCCGCCCCTACTTCCTCTTCTACATCCGAGAACTAATTCATCACCGCGACGTCATGCCAGAACAAGATGAGTGAAGCTGAGCTCTTCTTCGACAAAATCTGCCGCCTCCGTCATACTCGAGCAATCCGTAGCCTCCCTGTGAGATCCCTTCCGTTTCCCTCTGTTTTCTGGTTCGATTTCACGATGTACACCTGCCTATCTTGGGCTGAGTTTTCTGTCCGCCATGAACGCGACAGTTCTAAGCTCGAGTTCGAGCTGTATTTGGGATGCTTTTCCTTTGCCTTAGTCACATTCCGCCCCCAGCATCTTCAAACCATCAGCGTTAGCCGGTTTCTCCGATAGTTATTTCCCTAATGCCTTGATCTCAACTTTCCCTACCTTCTTCCCATCTGTCCACCCGATATTGACCCCCTTGCTCTCTGCCTCAGACAGCTGCATGCTCTTCATCAGTCCCTCCACACTCTCCATCACCAGCGCCTAAACGGAAGACACAAAGACGTCTGAACTAGGAGGAAAGTGTTACGACATGCTTAAACATCTCTACACTTCCATAAGGTTGGTGATATGAACACGATATGTACTTGAGCATACAAGATTTATTGGGACACATGTCTTGCTTTTTTTGTGATCTTCTGGTAGCCCCTGATAGTCAAAATACATGTATATTCTGTTCCGTTAAGAAATTTGTTGACTCATTTGCTGGATGTGGTAGTAAATGTGGTTCCATTTGAATTTGGAGGTTAAAGCATTTAGCAAATAGTGTGACTGTAGATAATTCCATATAATAAATTAATTATGCACCCTCCTGCTTGAAATTTATAAATAAATCTGACATATACCCTTTTCTACTATGAATTCATTAAGCAAGTCTAAATAATTATTGGGCCATTAATGCTAATCCTCAACTATATGTAGTACCATCTTCAGAAAGATCTGGTACGTGCATACATACATACATATATATATATATATATATATATATATATATATATATATATATATATATGATCTTTAGGATACAACAATTGTTTATGTATGGTTGCCATGCTGCTAAATATAAGATCCATGTTTTCTTGCTTAAAATTAGAAGATCAGATTTATTTGCGTAATTACTTACCGTGATTGAAAGTTCTGCAGATTGAGTTAAACTTATTGTCATGTTGTAATTCCCTGCCATCTAGAGTATGTTGTTTGCTAAAAATTTAGAAACATGAGCCTTCACTGGATTATTCTTTATCTATGAAGTGCAAATTTCCAGATATGCATATCACCTCCTAACCTTTAAGACTATGTACGAGATTCATGTAAGGAACTCATACCTTGCGGTTGGTAAATCTGCTGAGCAATAATTTAATCAGGTGAAGACCAATAGATGATCCAAGTGGGGACTATTTCACTGATGGCCCTACTATGACGGTATATCGTCATCTAACCACATAAGTTTGGATTGCAGTGGCATGCCATCCAGAAATATTAATACCCACTGTTCTGGAGACATTCACCACATCTCACAGAATAATGCATATAAGGACTGAAGAATTGGTAAGTATTTTCTCGACAGCTTTGAGACAAGAATAAGTACTCTGTTTTGTTCTCGGATTTCAGTTCTCTGTATTGACCTATGTTCTAAACTCATTCACCACATCCCATAGAAAATGCATAGAAGGAATGAAGGGTTGATAATTATTTTTTACAGCTTTGAGAGAAGAATAAGTACTCTGTTTTGTTCTCAAATTTCAGTTCTCTGAACTGATCTATTTTTTGTGCTCGTGACAGTTTGTGTCGTGGTGGGATCACGGCAGATGCCATAGGTATGGCTAAGATGGGGCCGAATGGTCGTTGGGGGAATCCGGGGAGGGTTTATGCACTCAAGAAGTGCACACGCAAGAACACGCAAGAACACGAACGAGAAAACAAGAAACCAAGAACACAAAGCACACCACGATGTACCCTGCTTCGGGGCCCTCTTGTGGAGGTAACACCCCTATTGCAGCACTATCCTACTCAGTGTATAGCTCAAGGTGACAAGTACAAGCTGCTCCTCGAGCTGTATGATGCTACAATGGTGAGAACTCGAGGTAAAAGATGGAACTACACGGAAGGGAGAAGGAACTCCGAGCTAGATCCGAGGTGTCTCCGGGGTTCCGAGGTTCCTCTTCTCTCTCTCCTCCTCTGATCATCGATCCCTCAAGCAGGAGGGGTGGAAGCCCACTATATAGGCCAGCCGAGTTACCGTTGTGCCCCTCGCTGAACACTGTTGCCATGCCTCTGCACCGGTCATCATCGTACCCCTGTCAGGGACAAGACATGGCCCGCCCATCCCCTGCTGCATAACGGCAGAGCTAGCATGTCTCCTCTGACAGAGACAGGACATAGCACGCCGTGCTACCTCGTAGCCTTTTCCCCGGATCTCGCGTGGTCAGCGGTCAGAGACGTGCAGCCCCGCCGAACCCGGGGCACGCCTCTGCCAGGCTCCGTGACAGACGCTCCCGTGTCAGGCGCTCTTGTACCAGGCAGGAAGTGACAGGAGCATTGACTCCTGCCCGACCTACGCTCCTTGCCTCGGTTAGCTCGGCACGGACGTGACGGGCTCCGTACCTCGGGTCTTGCGCTTAAGATCTTTACTAGGTCGGACTTACTTCCTTCCAATAGCTTCTCCTGCTCTCACAATGCAAACCATAGCACCGAGGTAGCTAGGTCGGCTGAACATAGCTCGGACATGAACCTCGGCCCATGCAACGGGATACCTCGGACCCCTCTGGGCCAAGATAGGTCGGCCTTTATATCTCCAGGTCAAGATGAAGCTCGGATTCTCCCAGGCCCAAACAGGTCGGCCCTTTCCGTACCTCGGCATATCTTTAAAATCAACTTACGCCAAGCCTTGACCCTACCCGGGGGTAGCCCCCCGACATTAGTCCCCGAAGCTGGTGCGGTCCTACGACCTCGGATGGAGGGCCGTAGCAGGTTCAAAATAAGCAAGGCACCACCTCTAAAACCGACCTTAAAAATAGCTCCGCCGAGGTACTTCCCACAGACCATAATTAATCCGAGGTTGATCTGCAATCTGAACTTTCCGAGCTGTTTGACTCAGCACAATCTTGCCTCAAGATTTTCCGAGGTACGTGGCGAAGAATCTCTGCCCGGACCTCGAAACCCGGACCTCTGAAAGACAGGTCCTGACCACACGCCGCCCTCGTCAGCCGGACCCACCAAACAGCGCACCTGCGCACTCAAGTGCGAGACCAACTTGACCGCCCACGACCCCTCGATTCTCGCGCTGACCAGCACAGGAAATCCGGCGCTGGCGGTTGCCATCCTGTGGCCCACGATGTGGCCGATCGTGCGGCCACCAACCGCGCAACCGCTCTCCGCCCGCACACGATCCCACGCCTCCCGGTAACCGCGCGGTAGTGCGCCGTTACCGCACGCGGCTTATAAATAGGGGCCCAGGGGTAACTTCTTCTTCTTCCCCACTCGCCCGCTGCCCGTGCCCTCTGCCTCCAGCGCCGCCGTCGAGCCCCTGCTGGTGACCGCACCGCGCCTTGCGCCGCCACATCGCCGTTCTGCAGCACCGTTCCGCACCGCCGTCAAGCGCCTCGCCGCACCGGAGTACGCGCACTGCGCCGTGCGCCGTTGACTCGCCGCCGATCCTTCGCGTTCTTCACCGGTGAGTTCCTCGTTTCCCCTCCATTGCCATTGCCATGAACATGTTCATCCTTCGATGAACTCGAGGATCTTGATGAATCCGATGAACTTGAGGAACCCGATGCTCTACCTTTGCACTCTTTTAGCCATTTTAGATCTCATCTAGACTTGTATCAGACGCACCCGTAGCACTGTCCTTTTAGGTTTGCCCCTGGATGAACTCGAATTTATTTCCCTTTTTAGCTCACCGGTAGATCTTTGCTAGTATCTCGCAGTGGTAGAAACATGTTTCCCGCCTAAATCCTTTAGCCGGCTGTCTTGAATGATCCGAGGTATTTACCCCGGCTATCCTGAACTGTCCGAGGTACTTACCCCGGTTGAACCTCCCTCTTCTGCAGGAAAGCGTCAACATGTCTTCTGCCTCGGATCCCGCCGAGGAAGGAGCACCTGGAGAACGAGGTAGCTGGGAGGGATCCGATGTCACGGAGGTCGACATCAAATGGCTCCGAGATTCACGGCGGATCCCGGCTAAACTCATCTGCCGGTTCCGAAGAAAGGAGATATCGAACCCGAGGTGGAATCCGGGGAGCGGGTCGTCTTCCTGGATCACTTCGAACGTGGCTTCGGGCTCCCGGCCGGGAAATTCTTCCGGGATTTCTTGGACAACTTTGGGCTACAACCACACCACCTGCCCGCCAATGCCATCCTCCAACTTTCGGCCTACGCGACCTTTTCCGAGGGTTACCTCGGATTATGGCCAAGCATCGAGTCCTGGGCCAAGTACTTCCAGCTCAAGAAGCAAAGTGTCCCGAACAAGAAGGTCGTGGACAAGGAGATGACCGCTTGCGGGGCGGCCTCGATTTCACCTCGGCGCCTTTCTGAGTTTCCTCGGATCCAGGGCCTGGACTCCTGCCGCAAATGGCAACGCTCCTTCTTCTATGTGAAGAACCCGGGCACCGAAGACCTCATCAATTTGCCGGAGTTCACCATTGGAACCCCCGCTGCCCAACTCAACTGGGATTATGAGCCTGCACCCGACGCTCCCGAGGTTTTCTGATCCACCAAACCATGATGTCCCTCCAGGAGAAAAGCTGGGGGCAGATGACATCTTGCGCACCATGATCACCCGCCGAGTTAGCCCTTTACAAGCGCGGGCCCATAAGATCTGCCACATGAGTGGCCGCTACGACCCCACTCGGCACAGCACCTTTGAACTTGATGACTCCGAGGTGAAGAGGCGCATCCGGGCCATCGCCAAGACCACCATGCCCGATAAGTGGAAATGGGGTGTCAAGCCCTATGACCGAGATCACCTTCCAGCTCAAGTAAGTGTACTTACCCGTAAAATATTCCTCGGTTTCATTTTCACCCCGACCTTGTATTGATCTTGTGCTAACTCGGTTTTACCTTGCCACCTCTGCAGAAGTTCACTCGACAGGAAATCGAGGATGGCCCCCTTTCTTCTAAGGAGTGGACTCCCGACCTGCCTATCCCGGCCGCCGCCGAGGTTGAAGATCCGGACAATGAGGATCACCTCCCCATTCCCAAGGCCACCTCGGGTAAGACTCGTGGTTTCACCTCGCACCGCCCACCAGTTCGTTCGTCCATCCAGGACTGGCCCGATGATGACGATGACGATTGCCAAATTCTGGAACCTGTCAACGTTATTCCATTTCATATGCTCCTCCAACATATAAGAACTTTCATCCAGCGTCTGCAGCTTCCCGGAAGCGCTCAGGACCCGGTACCTCGGATGCCGAGGCTTCCAAGACCTCGGAGACTGCGCGCCCAAAGCCAAGCGTGCCAAGAAGACCTCGGCGAGGCACAAGAAGCGAGGCCCCGTGGAAGAAGATGCGTAAGTCACCTTGCTCCTTTTTACCTTTCACGCTGTTCCGAGGTTAAGTTTTTTACTCTAACTTAATCTTTTCTTTTTCGTCTAGCCCGGCTCGGCAGATCAAACAGAGCCACAGCTCGATACATTCACCACTGCCTCCAGTGGTTGAAGCTCAGACAACCGAGGTCGAGGTTAACCTCGGCAGCCCCGCCAGAGCCTCTCCTCCAGAACGGTCCATTGACCTCAGCAGCCCGGAGAAGACCATCTCCTCCCCGGTGCGTGTCTCCTCCGCCGAACTTCCACCGCCGAGCTCTGACTCCGGCCTGGGGCACTCTGCTCCCCGCCGAGATCAGACTCCTCCGCCTCCTCAGAAGGATGCGGAGACAGATCGCGCCAAGACTCCGGCTAAGACCGTGCAGGAGCCTCGGCTCTCCCCCAAGTCTCAAGCTGCGCGCAACCAGCAGCAACAGCAGCAGAAGAAGCAGAAGAAAGATTCAGCTCCAGTTGTTGAGCCCCCCAAACAGCCACAGCAAACTCCAATGCCGCCACCGCCACCGGGCCCCAAGGCTGCGAGCACCCAACTAGTGCCGCATGTTCCCGCGCCGAAGTCCACCTGATCAAGACCGCGCCCTCGAGCTCTCAGGTCGCCACCTCCCGAGCTCTTTTCGCTGCTACCATCCAGCCGAACATCAGCAGCTGGGAGGTCGGGCAACTCCGGACCAAGAGCGGGAACAGCTTAGGCTCGGAGAAGCACTATGACATGGACTGGAACTCGGCTGACGCTGCCGAGGTCTCCTCTAACCCGAGCTCTGAGCATCCAGTTGGACCTAGCGCCGTGCTCCAGTCCATCTACAACATGCAGACTGCGGTCCTTGATTGCAGCAAGAAGGCCTCGGTAAGTTTCTTTACGCAACTCTCTTTCTTCCTTTGAAACCAAATGACAAACATACACTATTCCCAGTCCCCGAGATTCGGGTTGAGCAATTGACACTCCACCGAGTTAAAATTGCTCGGCTTGAATCTCAAAAACTTGTCATTTCTCCCATGCTGAGTCCCCGAGGCCAACGCCGAGTCCCCGGGACTCAATTGGGCCTCGGGTGCTAAAAAGACCTCGGATTTCTTCGAACTGATCTCTCTATTTTTTCAGGAGTGCAACAATGCTCGGACAAAGATCTTCAAGAACCTCCTGCTGGATCACAACAGACTGAAGAAGTCTCACCGGACTCTTCTATCCGCAAAGGAGCAGAGCGACAAAGATTACGCCTCCAAGTTGAAGACAGCCGAAGATGAAATAGCTCGGCTGCAACAAGAGCTGAACCGGGCTAATGAAGCCAAAACTGCTGTGGAGGACGCTATGAAGGTCAAAGACCAGGCCGCCGAACAGCAGCAAGAGCTTGCCAAGACCCTGGAGAGCCGCGCCACCTCGGCCGAAGCCGAACTTATCGCCCTCCGAGCTATATCGAAAAGCTGGTTGTCCGAGCTCGCTCGGATTAATCACCAAATGGACAGTAAGTTTCTTTCCCCTTTTCCTTATTTTCTGCCGACCTACACCCCGTGCCACCGTATGCCTTATTTCAGCGACAGCCTTTTTGTCTTCTTCAGAGAACTTTGAGCACTCCAAGGACAAGGCTATCCGCGAAGTTCAAGCAGCTCGGGCAAAGAGGGCTGAGACAGAAACCCTCAGCGAAAGCTGGGATATCCAGGACCACCTTGTTGCCCTTAATGCTCGGATCAGGCCGCTCAGGGCCATTGGAACCAAGCTGGTTGATGCTGCCATCGAGGTCCACCGTGCCCTCTGGCCCAAGGTCAAGACTCCCACTTGCATCGACGAGCTCGCCACGAAGCTGAAAGGAGCCGAGGCTAGACTTCGGGAGTGGAGATGCTCATCAGCTCGGGCTGGAGCGGACAAGGCCCTGGTGTTCGTGCTGTCCTGGTATGAATCTGTTGAGATCCACACGGTTACCTCCCTGCGCAGGGGCTCTCCTTGGAACTCCACCCCTGATGGCATTGCGAAACGCCAAGCAGCAGCCGACCTCTTTGCTAGTTATGCAAACACCCGGACCTTTGATGACGGGCGCCTCTATTCTGAGGATGAAGAGAGCTCGGACGAGGAAGAGTCCGGTGAAGAAGTTCTGACGGCGAGGAAATTGACTTTGACGAGCCTGAGAGCTCCAAGGGCAAGGCCGGCAAAACAACCGAGGTGGCTGAGTCTGATGATGACTTCAGCTTCGACGAACCTCCGAACCCAAGGGCAAGTCCGGCAAAGCCGTAGCCACCGAGGTGATCTCCCCCGACGTGACGGACACCCCGGCATCCACTCCAACAACCGAGGTTGCTTCCGCGACCGAGGTGTTCCTGCGCCCGAGGTTGTTCCTGCGCCCGAGGTTGTTCCTGCGCCCGAGGCTCCTGCTTCCGAGGTCCCCTACCACAACTTCGGCGACCGAGGTCTCTGGTTCCGAGGCCTGAACTTGTCTCAAGCAAAACATTAAATCCCCGGTATGCCGGGTGCAGATGTAATATACACTTAAGTAGTTTGCCTTGCTACCAGTACTATTATCTTGCTATCCGAACCATGCTTTTCTAAGAATTTATGCCGAACCCTTTTGGAACGAGTCCCCGAGTTCACTTTCGTGTTTACTATACTTGGCATTCTTTGCTCTTGTCTACCATTTTGGCGTTCGACAGTCGAGTCACAAGATTGTTGTTTATAGCATACAGTACTTAGCAAATGTCGAGGTGTGTTTCAAAATCATCCGACATAAACGAAAGGTAAAGACAGGGGTTAGTAAACGACACATGCCGAACTATATTTTTGGACCGAGTCCCCGAGTCCATTTTCATGTTTCCCACGTTTTTTCATCTTTGCTCTTGACTACCATTTCGGCGTTCGTCAGTCGAGTCACAAGATTAGTTACACAGCATACATTACTTGAAGTTTGAGACGAGGTTCAAAATAGTTCGGCATATGAACGAAATTGACAAACAGAAATAAAACACAAGCACAAGAGCGAGGCAGTCCCCGAGCTTCAACCTCGGAGTGCCGACATTTCATTAAGGATTAACCGAGGCACATACATTGCGCCCTTCATGAGTAGAAAGGTCGGAGTAGAGCTATATTCCATGGTCGCCTGACCTCTGATCCGGGGTTGTCCAGCCCATCTTCCTTGGTTCCTGCGCATCTATTAGATAGTACGAATCATTGAGCAGAGCTCGGCTCACAATGAACGGTCCCTCCCATGGAGGTGACAACTTGTGCCGACCTTTCTTGCGCTGCACCAGCCTCAGCACCAAATCTCCCTCGTGAAACACACGAGGGTTGACACTCCGGCTATGATAACGTCGGAGACCTTGTTGGTATATTGCTGACCGAGATGAGGCCAATTCTCTAGCTTCCTCAAGCAGATCTACTGCATCCTCCCGAGCCTCTTTTGCCTCGGCTTCAGTGTACATTGCCACTCTGGGCGCATCATATTCGATGTCAGTGGGTAGCATAGCTTCTGCCCCATAGACCATAAAAAATGGCGTATAGCCAGTTGATCGATTTGGCGTGGTCCTTAGACCCCACAGTACTGCTGGTATCTCATCTATCCAACACCCCGGCGTTTTCAGCAGTGGTTCAATGAGCCGAGCCTTGATGCCGGCCAACACTAGAGCATTTGATCTTTCCACTTGTCCATTAGACTCCGGGTGTGCCACCGAGGCTATGTCCAGCCGGATTCCCTTGTTCATGCAAAACCGAGCAAATTCTCCAACAGCAAAGTTCGTGCCGTTGTCCGAGATAATGCTATGGGGGTACCATATCGCAGAATGATCTCCTTCAAAAAAGTCACTGCTGAATGACCATCCAACTTCCGGATTGGTTTCACCTCGATCCACTTGGTGAACTTGTCCACCATCACCAGTATGTGCGTCATGTTACCTCGGGCTGGTTTGAACTCTCCCACCATATCCAAACACCATACCGCAAACGGCCAAGTGATAGGAATTGTTTTGAGCGCCGAGGCTGGCATATGCGTTTGCTTGGCAAACCTTTGGCATCCTTCACATCTCCGGACTATGGCCTCTGCATCAGCAAGAGCAGTGGGCCAATAGAACCCATGCCTGAACACCTTGGCCACCAGAGCTCTTGTGCTGCAATGATGACCACACTCTCCTTGGTGGATCTCCAAAAGCATCTCCTTGCCTTCAGCTGGCTCGACACACCGTTGCAACACCTCGGTTACGCTTCTTTTATAGAGCTCCTTGTTGATGATGGTGTACGCCTTGGCCCTCCTTTGGATTCTCCTAGCCTCGGTTGTGTCACTTGGCAAGCTTCCCTCCGTTATGAACTTCATGATTTGCTCCGCCCACTCCGGCACTGGGTGCAAAGGAAAAAATTTCTCGTCCACCTCCATTGGTTCGGCCACCATAATCTCCTCCATTATTTCCTCCACCATCCTGCGACCAGTCCCCGAGTCTTGATGAGCAGTCCCCGAGGTTCGGTGCGCAGTCCCCGAGCTCTGCCACGCAGTCCCCGGGTCCGACCAAACGCATCCGACGTCTACCTCCATTGGAACAGGTCCGGGCTCTTGCTCCGCCGGGATGAAAATAGATTCGGATTCAGGAGAAGGTTTGATTGAAGGAGTTCTCAAGTGATTCAGGGCTACCCCAGGTGGTACTGCCTCTTTAGATGAACCGAGCTTTGACAACACGTCGGCAGCATTATTTTCTGTCCGAGGTATATGCCTGTATTCACACCCTTCAAAGAACCCGGATATCTTTTGCACATGGAACCGATATAACGCCATGTTGGCATCCAGAGCATCCCAAGTTCCAGAAGATTGTTGCACCACCAGGTCGGAATCGCCGAAGCACTCCACACGCCGGATACCGATCTCCTTCGCCACATTGAGGCCATGGATTAAGGCCTCATACTCCGCCACATTGTTTGATGCTGAGAAATGAATCTGCAGCACGTATTTCAGCTGATCTCGCTTCGGCGAGGTGAGGACTATTCCAGCCCCCAGCCCGATCTTTGTCTTGGACCCATCAAAATGCATTTTCCAATAATTATAGTCCGGCCTGGGTGGCTCATACTGCATCTCGGCCCAATCACAAAAGAAGTCCGGCAACGCCTGGGATTTAATTGCATCTCTTCTCTCATAATGTGGTGCATATGGAGACACCTCAATCGCCCATTTGGCAACTCGGCCAGTTGCATCTTTGCACCCGATGATCTCCGAGATTGGAGCTTCGCACACCACCGTCATGGGATGCTCCTGGAAATAATGCTTCAACTTCTTGACCGCCAGGTAGACACCATACGTCATCTTCTGGTAGTGAGGGTAATTCTGCTTCGAGGTAGAGATCACCTCGCTCAAGTAATACACCGGTCTCTGCACCGACCTGCCACCTTCTTCGCGCTCCACCACCACTGCCACACTTACAACTCGGTTTGTGGCCGCAATGTAAAGTAACATCGGCTCATTGTGCAATGGTGACGCCAACACCGGGCAGTGGACAACATCTTTTTCAGCTCATTGAACGCCACGTCGGCCTGCGGGGTCCATGTAAACCCGGTACTTTTCTTCATGAGCTGGTACAAAGGTAAGGCTTTTTCTCCCAGCCGACCTACAAATCGGCTCAACGAGGCTAGGCACCCTGTGAATTTCTGCACATCTTTCAAACACTTCGGTAATTCATGTTCTCAATAGCTCGGATCTTGGCCGGGTTAACCTCGATACCTCGGCTAGACACCAGGAATCCAGCAACTTTCCAGCCGGGACACCAAAGGTGCACTTGTCCGGGTTAAGCTTCAACCGATATTTTCTCAAATTCACAAATGTCTCCTCGAGATCCTCGAGGAGAGTACGTTTCTCCTTAGTTTTGATGACGATATCATCGACATACACTTGCACATTTTTGCCCATTTGAGAGTGCAGGCATTTCTGCATACACCTCTGATAAGTTGCCCCGGCATTCCTCAGACCAAAACACATGACACGATAGCAATACGCCCCATACGGGGTAATAAAAGCAGTCTTTATTTGATCCTTCGGGTTCAGTGGTATCTGGTGAAAACCAGAGTACGCATCGATAAAAGACAACAGTTCACAACCAGCAGTGGAATCAATCACTTGATCAATCCGAGGTAATGGAAACGGATCTTTCGGGCACGCCTTGTTGAGGTTAGTGAAGTCAATGCACATGCGCCACACCTTGACCACGGCTGGCTCGTCTTTCTTCTTTTCCACCAAGACCGGATTGGATATCCAGTCCGGATGCAGCACCTCCATAATGAACCCGGCTGCAAGCAACTTAGCCAGCTCGTCCAGCACCACTTGTCTTCGGTCGTCTGAGAGACGACGGGTCGGTTGCCTCACCGGTTTCACCTCTGGCCTGACAAATAAAGAGTGCTCTGCCAACTCCCTCGGAACACCAGGCAGGTCCTTAGCCGACCATGCAAAGATATCCCGATTCTCACGGAGGAAGTGACAGAGCTCGCTTCCTATTTCTCGCCCAGCCCGGTCCCAATGATGGCCATATGCTCTGGGTGCTCCGGGTCAATGGGGATCTTCTTGGTCTCCTTGGGCACCTCAAATGCTGCAGTTGAGTCCGGGCTCATCAGTCCGGACATGCCGAGCTGTGTTGACTGCGCCATTGCCACCACTTGATGCAGCTTCTTCTTCTCAGCTGCGATCACCAAAGACTCGGCCAGATTAGACCCCGCCGAGGCACACTGAATGGCTCGCTTGTAGTCACCCGAGATGGATATGATCCCATTAGGCCCTGGCATTTTCATCTTCAGGTATGCAACATGGGTGGAAATCATGAACTTGGCCAGAGCCGGCCTTCCAAGCAATGCATGGTATGCACTCTCCAAGTCCACCACCTCGAACTCGATACTCTCAACTCGGCAGTTATCCTTGGTTCCAAATGCTACATCCACCCATATCTTGCCCATGGGTGCACAGGAAACGCCAGGCACAATCCCATGAAAAGTACAACTGCTTGGCATCAACTGATTTGGCGATATGCCCAATTTCACCATTGTGTCTCGGTACATGATGTTGATGGCACTGCCATTGTCCACCAGAACTCGGGTAAACCTCACATTGTTAGTAGGCCCACACAACGTCGGATCTACACCAGGGCATACTTTCCAGGGCTCGGCATGATCCGAGGTGTGTCTTTCCTGCTCCAAGTGATCTCCTGCTCAGACCAGTTCATATAGGTCGGCACCACCGGCATTACTGCATTCACCTCCATGGCACGCCTCTGCACGCTCTTCTTGTCAGTTGGCTCGGTCACAAAGACCACATAGCTCGCATGAGCCTCTCTATAGTCATTTCCGGGGTATTCATACTGCTGACTTGGTCCGGCACCATTGTTGTTGTTATTACCTCGGACATTCACAACATTCACGGGCTTGCTGCTGCAGGCCTCGGAGGAGGTGCAGTGGTTATCGGGGTAACATTTGCTCCGGACAGATTTGGGTGGGCCTCGGCTGAAATCTCTGAGGTGGTCCTCCTCTGTTTCCTCCGGCCTTCGCCCCTTCTTCCTGATTCTGCGGTTCCAGCTGCACTGCCGGGTTGAATGGTTGGCTGGCTTGCGCGGGTCGGTCGTATGGTAACAGCAAGGACCATCTAATTGATTCATAAGTCAAGGGTGGCTCCGGGTTCGGACTAAATGCCGGACCATTGATTTTCGGCCTCTGGACACCTCCAGCTCCGGGCTGATCCGGGTTCACCGCTGCAACTTGGTTCGAGGTGTATGGGTAGTCCGGCTCCCTCCTCTTTTGTCCGAACTCTTGGCGGTCATTACACCTTGGTCCGAGCCGGTTGTTTATTGGCTCCCTCCTTCTGTTACGTGCCACTGCCTCTGCTGCTGGCTGCATCGGATCACCCAGAGCATAAGAATCTGCAATCCGGATTGTTTCTGCTAGGGATTTCGGCATATCTCTTTGGAGCCTCTGCCACAGCATGCTGCCATGTCGACAACCATCTGCAAACCAGGAAATGGCCTGTGCCTCTACAACTCCTTCACAGGAATTCCGAACATTGCTCCACCGAGTTAAGAATTCTCGGTCAGTTTCATGATCATCTTGCTTACATGCTGCCAGGAGCTGAGGTCGGTTTGGCCTCTTGTATGTACTAGCAAAGTTGCTGTTAAACGCCAGCTCCAAGTCTATCCAGGAGTTGATACTATACTCCGGCAAATTATTCAGCCAGATCCGAGCTGGACCTTCCAACATGTGCGGGAGATACCGGACCGCCCATCGGCGATTGCCCCCCGCTATGTGCACCGAGGATACATAATCTGTCAGCCAATCTTGCGGCTTGGTGCTCCCGTTGTATGGCTTGGTGTTCCGACCTAACTGGAACTGAGATACTGGCGGTGGTGGCTCCTTCATGATCCGAGGTCCAAAACACGCCGGACCAGGAGGGCCTTCCTCCTCCAGTTGCTCGGATAAGTAGATTCTATCCAGCTTGTTACGAACATCGCCTGGAGCTAACATCCGAGCTCCTATCCGAGGTCCCAACGCCCCATCCACTCTGTGGTATCCAGCTCGCGCCATGGCCGAGTCTCCATCATCATATCGGTCATCGCCTTGACCGACATTCTGAGGTTGCTGAACATACTCCGGCTCTCGCTGATATTGCCCCTGCGGCCGGGTTGTTGCTGATACCTCGGGGGCGGAGGTGGTTTACCTCGGCCAGCCGACGCTGCTTGCCCGCCATTCTGATTTCCCTGACCGGAGTTACCCTTAGCTCGGCTTGCATTACCTGGGCCGGGGTTTCCCTTAGCTCGGCTAGCATTGCCCTGGCCCACCTTCTGCTTTGCTGCTAACACCGGATCATACATCTGCAGCTGCTTGTTCTGACCCGAGGTGACACTCCGGGCTCGATCGGCTCCTCCGACGAGTGGAGATGAGGCTTGCCCCTTGGACACCTGACTAACTGGCCTAGCTGAATAAACCATCTCTGAATCACCAGCCCCGGCATATGCTCTGCGGAGAGCCTCATTCTGCTGGTTAGCTACATACACTAATCATTGACTCGCTTCTGCTGCGCACGCCATGCATCTCCAGTCAACCCGGATAGCTCGGCCCTGCCTGCCTCGGCAGCTCTGAGGTTCTTAGCAGGGGAACTATATACCGGCCTTCCAGTCGACACGCGACTCTCACTCCTAGCCGAGGTGGTAGGTCGAGCCTCCCTGTTTATCTCATCATTGAGCCCCTTGCCTCTCTGCCGCACCTCGGCTCCCCTATTTGTATCAACTGCTACCGGGGTGAAGCCATTCGCTGCATTGTACTCACGCAGATCTCTATTGAACTCATCTCTAGCTGTCATCATTGCTACAGCCTCCTTTGCAACAGGACACGCTTTGCCTCTAGGTCGGCCACAGTCACCACTACATCCACTCCTGGATTTACTGGGTCTGCCAGTGTCTCCACTATCTCTACCAGGGTCGCACCTCGGCCCAGCACTCGGGGGCCAGGCAAGTCTTTCTCTAGCCTGGGCTTTGCAGATCTCACCTTAGCAACCTCGGCCCTTGGATTTGCTGGCATCTACTTTGCCAGCGGCATCAACCGGACCGTCATCATCACCTCCACGCAGCTCTCGGGGCGAGTGATACGCCGACCTAAAGCCGCGAGGAGAGGAGTTTCGTCGTCCACGAGCACCTGCTCCGGGTACCGCGAACAACCTCGACAGCAACGTAGGACGAAGCTGCCAGCATCATGGTGAAGCCATGCTCGGGGAAGGGCTTGCCGGCGAAACACCCCGCGTTGTCGCTGATGAAGGTGAACTCACCGATCTTGGCGATAAGCCCGGAAAGAACACGCTCGCCTGAGCCCGTCCGGATGTAAACTCCCTCCAACGCCTCAATCTGCCCCACGGTGGGCGCCAACTGTCGTGGTGGGATCACGGCAGATGCCATAGGTATGGCTAAGATGGGGCCGAATGGTCGTTGGGGGAATCCGGGGAGGGTTTATGCACTCAAGAAGTGCACACGCAAGAACACGCAAGAACACGAACGAGAAACCAAGAAACCAAGAACACAAAGCACACCACGATGTACCCTGCTTCGGGGCCCTCTTGTGGAGGTAACACCCCTACTGCAGCACTATCCTACTCAGTGTATAGCTCAAGTGACAAGTACAAGCTGCTCCTCGAGCTGTATGATGATACAATGGTGAGAACTTGAGGTAAAAGATGGAGCTACACGGAGGAAGAAGGAACTCCGAGCTAGATCCGAGGTGTTCCGGGGTTCCGAGGTTCCTCTCTCTCTCTCCTCCTCTGATCGATCGTCCCTCAAGCAGGAGGGGGTGAAGCCCACTATATAGGCCAGCCGAGTTACCGTTGTGCCCCTCGCTGAACACTGTTGCCATGCCTCTGCACCGGTCACATCGTACCCTGTCAGGGACAAGACATGGCCTGCCCATCCCTGCTGCCTAACGGCAGAACTAGCATGTCTCCTCTGACAGAGACAGGACGCCAGCCGTGCTACCTCGTAGCCTTTTCCCCGATCTCGCGTGGTCAGCGGTCAGAGACGTGCAGCCCCGCCGAACCCGGGGCACGCCTCTGCCAGGCTCCGTGACAGACGCTCCCGTGTCAGGCGTCTTGTACCAGGCAGGAAGTGACAGGAGCATTGACTCCTGCCCGACCTACGCTCCTTGCCTCGGTTAGCTCGGCACGGATGACGGGCTCCTACCCGGGTCTTGCGCTTAAGATCTTTACCAGGTCGGACCTTACTTCCTTCCAATAGCTTCTCCTGCCTCACAATGCAAATCATAGCACCGAGGTAGTTAGGTCGGCTGATCATAGCTCGGATTATGAACCTCGGCCCAGGCCAACGGGATACCTCGGACCCCTCTGGGCCAAGATAGGTCGGCCTTTATATTCTCCAGGTCAAGATGAAGTCGATTCTCCCAGGCCCAAACAGGTCGGCCCTTTCCGTACCTCGGCACTCCTTTAAAATCAACTTACGCCAAGCCTTGACCCTACCCGGGGGTAGCCCCCGACAGTTTGGGTTTTAGAAAAATGCCTTTTATCATGGATAGATAAGTGAGACATGAACCATTTAGGTTGTCTTGCATGGTTTCTTATAATCTACATTATAGTGAAAACATGTTTTGTTGGAACAAATTAACCCACTATTTTAATTTATCCGACTAACTGATGCATTTTGCATGAACCTATATTATTGTGAGGTGTTTTTGTGGCACTGGAATTATTTTTGTGGTACAGACATGTAAGCTGAATTTGATGATGCATGTTCTTGGATGATTTTTATTGAGGTACATTCATGTAATAACCTGCTAGGTTCGGACTACCTAATAGACATGTAATGTGCTCTCTTGCTTTTATGGCGTTTTGATGATTTTATATAGTTTGTTATCTCTGTAACTACAACCATGATACATGGACAAATAGGTTACCAGATACTATGTCCAATATGACCGAGGACATTTCTGCTTCTATTTCTCCTTACACTATAAAGAGTGACAAGATGACAACTAACCATGTTCTGCATAGGCGGACACCTCCATGAAAATTTAGATGGAGACAAGGATCTATTCACATGGATGGTCTCTCGCCTCCCCAACAAAGTTGGGGCTTCGATCAAAGAGCAAACAGTCACTCTGGCCCTTAGGCAAGGCAGTCATGCCTCTCTGATGACAAGGGAAGCGACAACGGTGAAGGCGATGAAGGGCATTGACATCTTGAAAGGCAACAAACAACAAGATTATATGGTTGCTGATATTTTTTTGACCAGCACACAAGCAAATATCCTCTCCGAATACCAGTGTAGGTGACTTTAATTAATCACTGCCCCACAGATATTTAAAAGATTTAATTATACAATATGACAATGCCATTAATATGGCTCTATGTATTTCTTACATACATCCCATTTTCTATTATTTCATTAACTTCACATTGGTAGTCTCTATTTTCTGATATACTGTTTATATTCAAGTCTCTTCATTCATGAAAAAAACACCCTTCCTTAACATTGTTGTCAACATTTAACATTTAGTATCACCACATGGGCGCCGGCGCGTCTGACGCGTCCCCGCGCCTCCCAGCTCGCGCTGGTTCGCCGCAGGCGTGTGTCGCCGCCGCGGCGGCAGATCCGCCCATTGGTGGCGTCATCGCGACGTCACCGTGGGTCCGGTCTGTCAGCAATTTTCCTTTTTCCCCCAGAAAAAATAACAAAAATACTAAAACCCTGACAAGTGGGCCCAGTTCGACTAAAAAAAATCCAAAAATGATTAACACTACAAAATTAATATCTTTAAATCTGTCCATCAAACAAATATGGAAAATATATCAAAATGAACACAAAAAATGATGCTAACTACTTATGGCATAATGCAAAAAAAATTGAAGATTTTAATTCGGTTAATATTTGGAGAAAATCCAAATTCATTTCCTCAAATGGATTGAATTTAATAAATCCTCATATAATATGTTTCATCTGATTATGGAGTAAATTAAAATTTTAAGGCAAAATACAAACTTAAAAAATCTTCCCAAATTGTTCAACAATTAGAAATAATTTAGCTGAAGTCCCTCCAGATAATCTAATAAATGTCCAAAATGACGATATTTGGAAATAACCATAATATATTTCCTTTGATTATGATCGTAAATAAGAAAATTATGGCAAATGGAACCAAATTTGATCATTAAAATTGGCTAACATATTTGGAGGCAATAAAACTTAAAACTCTCTAATTATATAGTTTAATTTAAAAAAACTGATTAAACGAATATTTCGAGGAAAATGCAAATTCATTTCCTCTAATTACGATTTGAATTTTAATTAAATTAAATAGATACTCATATAATGTATTTCCTCTAATTATTGAGTTAAATTAAATATTTAAAACAAAAATCAACATATTATATCAATTCGAATAAGTTAATAGCACAATTTAAATATTCCCTAAATTGTATTTCATATTTTGTTTTGTTTTTTATATCCCACGCAAATTTTGTTGCCACTTTAAGTTAAAGAACTATTGCTCCCTATCCATGTAAAATTAAAATTTAGAAGGATGATTTACAACGATTTCCTAACAACAATTATTCAACGTATACTTATTCTGCTAATATAAATTTAAATGGAATTTGTTTTCATATTTTCTAACTGTACACAAAAATTGATCTTTATCAGATGAGTTTTCGCGAAGAGTGCGGCGAGCTAATGTTTTTAAGATATTAAACACATTTCCAAAAACTGCTAAATGATGCATATTACAAATTTACAAATTCTTTTCAAATCTAAGTATATTGCAACGTGAAAGAATTCAAATATAAAGAACTTCCCGATTTTACCAATTTTTTAGAAATCTAAACAACTAATAAATGTAAACTTTTTTTTGAATTCCAACAGTTTTAAAATCTGAAACAATTTTTTAAATGCGGACATTTTCAAATATGAATTTTTACACACGGGCGCGGCATGTCGACGCGCCATCTTGCCTAGTATATCTTCATGACGGACGTCATGCACACTTGCAGACAGAAACACAATTTGTGTTCAAGCAACGAAAGTCAAACAATGTGACGATCGATCGAGTATATACCATGCGTGCATAGGCGGGCAGTTGGATTCACACTCCACTTGGAACCGAACCAAGATGATGCCACGCGCCATGCACTTACTGACTAGTCAATCAGAGATGAT